>CM065804.1:99008466-100322622 GCA_033398695.1 Orobanche coerulescens | reverse complement strand
GCAACTATAGGAATCAAAATAAGATCACATGATCTTGAAATGAAAACAAAACAACAAGATAAAATATAAGGGAATCAAATCAAAGGGAGGGGGAATCACACAACAAAATGAATATAAGACACCCCACAAGCAACATGCAAGTCTAATTCATGACATGTGAGGGGAGGAAAACAACAAAAATAAAAAAAAATCAGTTAACATGTATGGCATTGGTTCTGTCCGTCGTGCAATGTCAGCTGCGCGCATCCCGGTCCGGGTAGTGGACTCGGTCACGTGTCGCCCGGCACGGTCGGGTTGGCCTGGACAAATGGGAATTGTACTATCCGAAGAGGTGTGACTCGGCCGTGTCGCCGGGTAGACTGGCCGGGTTGTGCCAATGGTCATCGCCGTGTTTCCATTTAATACACGGCCGCGTCTTGGCCACAGGAGATTGGTCATATCTCAGACACCTTTCGCACGGGCCGCAGTCGAATGACACGGCCGGATTTTACGTCGGCAGTGATCGCCGGGCCTCGCAAGCAGTGATCGGCCGCTCCGCAGTGGTGGCCAGAGCCAATGATCGGCCGCTCCATATAGTGTGGTGAATTTTCCACCGGTGGCAGATTTTTCCTAAGTTCGGCTCCATTTTCCGGCCGATTACTGTCGACTCCTCTCCGAATAGCATGACACGGGCCGTAAGTTATATGACACGGCCGAGACTTGAGACTCCACGCCTCTATGTCCGCTTTCGCCTAAATACGTAGTAGCCCGTGTAATGGCGTGTAGTAAGGTCATTTATATCGATCCTTACTTCGCCTTTCTCTTTGTTCATATCAAATGATTCCGTATCATCTCTCCTCCTTTAAAAGGGAATTGTCCTCAATTCCAAATGGGGCTCCGTCATCATCGATGGCGTGAGAGGTCCCCAACATTAAAGGTTGCATGAATCCCATAATCTCCTTTTAAGTTCTAATTTGTAAGCGTTGTCGCTTCACTTCTCGCGATTACTAAACGGTCCTCTTCCGCCTTCGCGGTGCATTAATTTGTTCTTACGCTTATTTGGAAATCGCTCTTTTCTTAAATGCAACCAAACCAAATCACCAACTTCGAACAATCTCGGCCTTCTTTGTTTGTTCGACTTTCTTTGTAAGTTTCCTCGCTTATTTACTTGATTCGACACGTGACTTGCTCAGTAATTTCATCATCGATTTCAATTTTGATTCCGCATCCTTGTGCACTAACTCGTCACTTGGCAATGGAATTAGATCTAACGGCATGTACGGGTTTAGTCCTGTGGAAACTACTTCGAACTAGGAGTGTGCCGTGGTACGAGTAGGAGAACGATTATAAGCGAACTCCGCATGTGCAAGTTTCAAGTCCCAATCCTTCGTGTCTTGCTCACAAGACCACGTAGTAATGTACCCAACGCTCGATTGGTCACCTCGCTTGACCGTCCGCTTGTGGATGATGTGACGTATAAATAGTAGTTTCTCTCTCTCTCTTCTCCACAAGGTGTTCATAAATAACTAAGGAATTTTGAGTCCCGATCCAAACAATCGCTTTTGGAACCCCTATGCAATCGCACGATTTCTCGAATGATACAAATCACGCACAAGGCATTTCGCTGTCTGCCTTGTGGCAAGCCACAAAGTGAGCCATCTTCGAAAATCGGTTTACGACAACCATAATAGCATCTCTCCCTCGCTGAGTACGAGGCAAAGCAATAATAAAATCCATCGAGACATCTTCCCACGGTCTTTCCGAATCGGCAAAGGCACGTATGCTCTCGGCTTGAGTGAACTTTAGCAATATGGCATGTCACACACTTATTAATTATGTCGTGTACATTCACTTGCATCTTCGCCAATGAAAATGCTCTTTAAGGACCTCCAACGTTCGCCGAACCAAAATGACCGCCAAGCTCCACCGTGAGCTTCCCGAACTAATAATTCCCGAATCGGGTGTTTGGGTAAACATAGGCGATTCCCTTTTAAAAGGAATCCTTCTTGCAACGTAAACTCTCCAAACGAACCAAATTTACACCGAATGAAAACCTCACCAAAATCCACATCCCCATCATAATGCTCCTTCAATGCTTCGAACCCAAGCAACCGAATGTCAAGAGTAGAGAGCAAGGTATACCGTCTAGACAAAGCATCCGCCACAACGTTGCTCTTGCCATCTTTATACTTCGATGAAAAGTGGAATGATTGCAAGAATTCCACCCATTTAGCATGTCTCGGACTCAACTTTAGTTGGCCATTGATATATTTCAAGGACTCATGATCCGAATGTAGGATGAAATGTTTCGGCCGAAGGTAATGGCTCCAATGATCAAGATATCTCACAATGGCATAGAACTCCTTGTCATAAGTACAATAGTTGAGTCGAGCCCCACCCAATTTCTCCGGTGCAGCAATCGTCGCCTCCCTCGACGAGGACCGCCCCTATACCCAGTCCTCTTGCGTCACATTCTACCTCGATAGGTTGTGAAAAGTCGGGTAAAGACAAGATAGGTGCTTGACACATTTTCGCCTTCAATTTTTCAAATGCCCCTTGGGCAGCCCCGTTCCACATAAACGGTCCCTTTTTCAAGCATTCCGTTATCGGACTAGAAATGGTACTAAAGTCTCGTATGAACCTCCGATAAATGAAGCAAGTCCGTGAAAGGATCGGACTTCCGTGATGGTTTTGGGGGTAGGCCAAGATTTAATCGTCGATCTTGGTTTGATCAACCGATACCCCTTCTTTAGAAATGATGTAGCCGAGAAAGGCTACACTTCGACTAGAAACGAACACTTCTCCTTTTTCCCATAAAGTTTTTGATCCCTAAGGATTTCAAGACTTTCCTCAAGTGTCCGGTATGCTCTTGCAATGATCGACTATAAATCAAGATGTCGCCCAAGCATACGCACTTACAAATTTTCCCAAAACGGCTTAAGTACCTAATTCATTAATCGCATGAAAGTACTTGGCGCATTTGTAAGGCCAAAGGGCATGACGAGCCATTCATATAATCCATGTTTTGTATTGAAAGCCGTCTTCCATTCGCCTCCTTCCCTCATGCGAATTTGATGATAGCCGCTTCTCAAATCAACTCTTCAAAAATCACCGAACTATGCAATTCGGTCCAACATATCATCAAGTCTAGGAATTGGGAACCGATATTTGATGGTTGGTGTTGTTCACGGCTCTACTATCTATACACATCCGCCATGACCCATCCTTCTTGGAACAAGTAAAAACCGTAACCGCACAAGGGCTCAAACTTTCGAACGCACTCCGCAATTCATTAGCTCCTCGATTTTTTTTTGCAACTCCTTTGTCTCCTCGGGGTTACATCGACAGCGGCCTTGTTAGGGAGTGATGCACCCGTACAAGGTCGACTTGGTGTTCAATCCCACGTAAGGGTGGCAAACTCCGCGGTAAGTCTTCCTAGAAGACATCCGCAAACTCTTGTAGCAAGGTATCGATATCTCTCTTGCCTTGCACAATCACGTCAACATCTCGTGTTTCTTTAATCATTAATAAATACACACGCCGCCATCGTCAATAGCGTGTCTTACCTCTTTCTCTACTAGCAAACATAGTAAGCTCGGTTTCTCCATTTGATTTGAACTCATCGATCGAATGGCTTGGGGTGCCATCGGTTTGAGCACAATCTTCTTGCCTTTATCCCGTAATTCATATTCAGCATTCTTCCTCGATGTAAAACATCTCTATCAAATAGCCACGGCTCGGCCTGTATGTGGCATGCATCCATCGGGAGTACATCACATAGTACGTTGTCACCATACGAACCCATAGTTAATCCGACCCGCACTTCTGTTTCAAACTTTCACCTTACTCCCATCATCGAGCCAATGTAACGCGTATGGTTTTGGATGAGTAGTAGTGATGAGTCCGAGCTTTGTCACCATCTCGCTTGAAGCAAAATTGCATAACTTCCTCCATCGATTATCAAACTACACCATTTATCTTTAATTTGACACTTGGTGTGGAATATTTGATCTCAAGCATTCCGTGTCCTCGAAAACCGCCTTTGACTTGTAAAGTGCGAAGGACTAGACTCGTGTCATAGTCCGAGCATTGTAAGCCTCACACTCTCTTCTTCTTCGGCGTTTACGTCAAACACGTCGCGAAGTCTTTCTTCTTCGTCCTCGCCAATAATTCTTCCCGACCTCAAGAGCCTCTCTTAGTGTCACCACCCGCTTGTTCGACATGCATTTTGGTAATGGTCAATTCTTGACACTTGAAACATCGTACCTTCGCCAAACTTGTTTCTTTGGGTACGTAGGAGTCTTAGGTGCCGTGATGTGGACATGACTTGGTGTGGTGCTTTTAGTACCCGAACTCAACCGCAGACTTGGATTCCCGAATTTGGAAGGAAATTCGGGTCTTAAAAACTTCAATTTATTTCGGGCTTCTATCTTTATGCATAGTCCACATAAAGTATCGAAATCTTCATATGGATATAACTCCACCGTGTTGGCTATGTTTTTATTTAAGCCACATAAAAACGGGACATCTTTGCTCTTCGCTTTCTTCTAGCTCTCCCATCAAGACCAAACTTTCGAACTCTTCAATATATTCACCGACACTTAATTTGCCTTGCATGAAGTCGGCAATCTTCCGGTATAAGGTTAACCGGTGTGATGTTGGCACATACCTCTTACGAAGTTTTTTAAAGAATCCTACGAACGGATTTTTTGCTTTTCCTCCCGAGTTCTTCGCCTTTACTCCTTCGAACCAAAGAGAAGCACCCTTCCCTAACTTGAGAATCGCATATTTGCAACGCTTCTCGTCGTTAAGGTCTTTGAATTAACATGCTCATTTTTCCGCTCCCACTCTAAATAAGCTTCGGGATCGGTACTCTCCAACGAACTCCTAAGTTCGCTTACTTTAAACTCATCCGCATGGTGTATTTGACGTAAGCGCCATCCCCTGCCTTGCTTGCATACGTGGTTCCTAGACCGCTTAGTGCGTCCCGGAGTTTCATCAAGAAATCGGGATCGGAGAAATCCATAACAAGAATCAAGAGATAGTTTTGAACAAGAAATCTTCAATAAAATTGCGAAGGAAAAGCCTTGGGCTCCGATGTTACTAATGATACGAATTACGTATGAGAATGAACGTAAACTCGTATGAATGCAAATGAAATATAATCGATCCTCACAACACTCGATATGTGTAACACTCGTAAGATATAACCGAAAGTAGGGCAATTCGCTTACCTAAACAAGAACAATATGAATGATTTATCAAACTAGACCTATAGTTTGATAAGATAATCTTTTCTCAAGACCTATTGAGAATCGATTTGATTAAAACTCAAAACGCACGAATTATAAATCAAGGTTTCGATGAAAAGCATTCACCAAGAAAACACAAGTGTATTCTTATTTCTTCAACAAACAATATCCATAATGAAAGCATCAACAAGACTACTTATAACATGGTAGTCTTCTTAGCAACTAAGGAATCAAACAAGATCACATGATCTTGAAATGAAAAACAAAACAACAAGATAAAATACAAGGGAATCAAATCAAAGTGAGGGGGAATCACACAACAAAATGAATATAAGACACCCCACATAACATGCAAGTCTAATCATGACATGTGAGGGGAGGAAAACAACAAAAATAAAAAAATCAGCAATAATGGCATTTCATTGTTCTGTTTGACACGGCCTGCGCCGACGCACGCCGCGGCGCGCATCCTGCCGGAAAGCAGGACTCGACCGTGTCGCCCGGCACGGCCGGGTTGGCCTGACAATGAAATTGTACTATCCGAAGAGTGTGACTCACCCGTGTCGCCCGGCACCTGGCCGGGTTGTGTCGGCACGGCCGCGGCCTGACGACACGGCTCTGCCCGGAAGCGAGATTTCATTATCCAGACACTCGGCACGGGCCGTGGTCGATGACACGGCCGGATTCGGGCCGGCAAGTGATCGGCCGCCCGGCAGTGGTGAATTTTCCGCCGGTGGTGATTTTTCCAGTCATTCGCCCATTTTCCTGCCGATTGTCGACCTTCCGCATAGCATGACACGGGCCGTGTTATATGACACGGCCGAGACCGAGACTCCACGTCTTCTCGTCCGCTCGCCTAAATACGTAGTAGCCCATGCATGGCGTAGTAAGGTCATTTATATCGATCCTTACTGCCTTCTTCATATAAAATGATTCCGTATCAGATCCCAATTAACCCAAACAGACCGATTAGAGCCCGTGAGAAGAGCCCAAATATGGCGGGACATCAGAGCCATATTCTGGAGCCTCAACGGCATAATGCCATGGGCCCCATAATCCACATCCAAGCAAATCTTAGCCCAAGCCATCTTGGCATGGCCCGAATCATGAGAACCTCTCCATAGAAAATGCCTAATACGTTTCTCTATCAAAGAGAGGACGCCCTTAGGCAAAATAAAGATACCAGCCCAATAAATATGTAAAGAAGATAAGACAGAGCGAATAAGATGGCACCGACCTACCATTGAAAGAACAGTACTAGCCCACGTACTCAATCGACCATCAATCGTATCAATCAAAGGGGAACACATAGCTATCGTCAGCTTTGAAGAAATCAAGGGGACACCCAAATACCTCACAGGAAGCTGACCCAACTGAAACCCTAACAACTGTTGAAGCTGAACCCCCTGCACCTGAGCACTCGCTGATAGAAAGATGTTACTCTTACTCGGGTTGGCTCGTAAGCCAGAAAAGGAGGCGAAGATCTCAATACTCTTCTTAAGAACACCAACATAGACCTCATCAGAATTATAGAAAAGGAGAAGATCATCACTAAATGCAAGCATGAAAGTGCGTGTAGCCTCACACTTCCAGTGGAATTTGAACTCCGGAGTCTGAGCAATCTCATGGGCGATAATACCATGGAGGACCTCCATAACAATAATAAATGGATACGGTAAATAGGGTCACCCCGCCTCAGCCCTCTACGACCTCTAAAAATACCCTCAAAGATCCCCATTCAAGGAGATCGAATATGCCGGAGTGGTGATACACTCTCCGACCCATGCACAAACGTCTGATGAAAACCCATACATTGCAAAGCTAGCAAGAGAAAATCCCACTCAACAGTGTCGTAAGCTTTCATAAGGTCAACCTTAAAGACACATCGACTAGGCATCCCCCTCTGCCCATAACCATGAAGAAGCTCCTGGGCGAGAAGGATATTATCACTAATCCTTCTCCCATGAATAAAAGCTATCTGAGCCGGATCAATCAAAGAATCCAAGTTATCTCGCATACGATGGCCAATAATCTTAGAAATAGCCTTATATAAAAGGTTACAACAAGAAATCGGTCTAAAGTCTGACATGCTCCTTGGCAAAGCAACTTTTGGAACAAGACATATGAGAGTAGTATTGATCTGCCTAATGAACTGACCCGTGGCGAAAAAATGTTTAATAGCATAAGTTATCTCACCCCCAACAGTCCGCCACGCCCGCTGATAAAAAGCATCATTAAACCCATCATGGCCTGGGGCCGTATTCACATCGAACCCAAAGAAAACAGCACGTACCTCCTCATCAGTAACCGACCTGATTATGTGTAAAGCAAAGATCGAGGAAGAGAAGAGGTGACAAAGGGTCTCACTGATTGTACGAGAGATAGGTCAACCCGATCCGAAGAACCCAACAGCCTCTTATAAAACCCTACAACCTCATCCATAATGGTCAGGATCTGTCAGCTCAGTGACATCCTCAGTAATCAGCCTAAAAATACGCGAACGAGCCCTCCTAGAGGCGACCCTCCGAAAGAAAAAAGCAAAACACTGGTCCCATCCTTGAGCCAAGCCAGCTTGGCCCATTGCCTGAGCGAAGACTTCTCCTAGGAAACAGCGGAAGAGAAAATCCATCTACAACACCCTTCCAACTGTCTGACAAAGGTAACTCTCTAAGGATAGACTGGGCAGCAGATAGGAAGGATGACGCCAAAGCCACATTCATATCCAAGTCCTATTTCCTCTTCCTCATAGCGCGAAAAACAGGCTTCAAGGCATCTAACTTCCGGCAAATCGCATAGAAATGGGCTCCCACAATAAGATGCTGCCAAGTATCGTAGACAGCAGGAAAAAAATCCTCAGAATCTGCCAGAAAGTTATCAAACCTGAACATCTTACCCCTACGCCGAGGCAAACTATCAATACCAAAGATCAACGGGCTGTGATCAAAGGTCCGAGGCAAATTGCAAGTATAGGAGCAGTCAGAATGATTAATAAACCACTGTGGATTACCCAGGACTCTATCTAGCCATTTCCACAAGGATCTAGGAGAAGGGCTCTTATTATGCTAGGAAAACTAGGAGCCCAACATCGGAAGCATCTCGAGATCAGCACGCTGACAAGACTCTCTGAACTCCAACAAAGGAAGCTCATCATCATGATGAATAGTCTCACCGCGTAAGATCTCACTACAATAAAAAACAACATTAAAGTCACCCATAACCACCCAAGGCTCGCTAGCATGTAAAATGCAGAAGTCACTAAGCACGCCAAAGTAATCTTCTCGAATATCATCATTAGAACCATATGTAAAAGTAACTAGGATACCGGACAAGTCGATAAGAGAACTAATCCTAAAGGAATAAACCGTGGATCAATAGCAATAATATCAACATCAACAATGCCGGTATCCCAACCTACCAGCATCCGCTTACCCGGCCCGCTCCCATAATAAAACCACTGCAAAGAAGAATTAACCAGGGAAGCAATATGCCTAGAGTTACCATCCGAGACTTTCATCTCTAGTAAAGCTACACAGCAAAGAATAAAGGAAGCAATTACCTCCTGGACCGAGTTCTGATGATCCGAACGGTGTAGGCCACGCACATTCTACACAGCAAAAGGAATCATCTAACACCTCGTAAAGGACTGCCTGGAATTAGGGCCCATAGAAGAAGAAATGTAAAGAACATCCACAACCTTAGTAACATTCACTACACCACATTACCTATTGCAACCACATTTCTAAAAATTGTTAAAAACCATTGCCATTGAGAAACCAAATCACATAAATTGCAATGCTTTGAAAAGCATTGCAATTCCATTGAAAAATCTAAGAAAGTTAAAAACATTCATTCTATTGCAATACTTTTTAAAATCGCTAAGATCTATTCATTTTGGGGGCAAATGTTGGCGGGCTTGTAAAATGTGAGCCGGATTTCTTAGGCTTACAAAAATAACAAAAGAAAAAAGAAAAGAAAAACAAAAGCCACAACCCACACGGCACAACACAACACAAACACACGCAGACAAAATTCAACTCAATAATCAAGCTCAAGAGGGTAAATCAAGCTCAAAGAAGATTAAAGCTCGATAAAGGTAAATCATCGATCCGAAATCCTTTTTGTTTTTTTTTGTAGTTTTGAATCGAGTTTACATGCCCAATGCTTCTTCCTTCTTCTTATATTGCTCTATTTTTGTGTTCTTAATTAGGGTTCCTATGTTTCTTGTGTAAATTCGAACTATGTAATCGAGTTGTCTTGGGGTTTATGTTTGTTTGTTTGTAATTGGGGGTTTATTTTTGTTTAATTTAAATTTTTAATTTGATTTTAATTTTGATCTCTCTCCTATCTCCGTCTCTCTCAAAACCATCGGTAAAAGTCAGGTTGATTTGTGTTCGTTGAACATTTCAACTCGAATAACTTGACCGATTTGGGGTTGGAGTATCTTGCCAATGGTTGTAGATTAATTCAAATGCTCAAACTTCGCCGCAATGAATTCGTGTTTCTATCAAGCCAAACATAATTCCTACATTACGTCTTTTGATTCCATTTGTTTGTTATCTAGCAATTGTTAGGTTTTTGGCATCTCTTCTTTTTATCAATAATTGGATAATGGTTAATCTTCTGCATCTAGTGAAGAAGCTGCGGCGGTAATTCTAGAAAGCTATGGAGAGTCTCTGTTGGAACTTTTACTGAATCATATGGCAATAGTATTCTTAAGTGAGAACTCAACCCTCCTAAGTCTGAGCTTCTTAGGAAGAGAAGGATCAATTATACTCTATTTTAGTTCATGTTTTCACATCACCTCATTCTTTCTTGAATTCATGTGTTTCTCATAATTATGTGTAGGAGATTTTATTGTTTTTCCCCCTTTTTTCCAATGATTGAATGTAATCACTATATGTGTTTCTATTTTTGCTGATCACCACTGGATTTTGAAGGACACTCGAATCTGCTTGTGAGGATAATTGGGTCGAACTTTACTCCGATTCTGGAATGTATATCTAGATCTCGCTTGAACCGAGGATATGTTCTGCGGTACTCACCTCTCCCACTTTGCACAAGAACATGCCTAGAACTCCGACGATGCGTCTATGTAGAGTATTACAAGATTCTTCATGTATAGATTATTTCTATTAAAATTATTGATTATCTTCATTATCATAGTCTACAAAGTAACATATAAACACACTTCCCCTCTTGATTTCATGATATATATATATATATGGTATATAAATATATGGATACTTGTAATATTGGCAGGGTGAAGGTTTTAATGGCATCGATGCACGAAAGTTGGTGATGAGGACGAGAAGAACTAGGGGAAGTACTTGAACCGAACTTTGCGTACTCATGGACCAAATCGATGGTTGGTAGGAGTGGCGTAACAAGGAAAAGCAAGAAAGATATGTCGAGGATACGTGGCGTATGAGTGGCTAGATATGGATGGTAGTAGCTTTTTTCGGTCTTGGTTATCCACATTTGCTTGTTGTTGGGGTTTGCTTTTGCCGATCATCCTTATGCTAACTTTGAGTTTGTGGTTTCATACATTACTGCTTCTCCACTTGGTGTCCCCCAGCAGGTGTATATATATATATATATATATATATATATAGTGAAGCTCCTTTTCATTCTGCATTTCTCAACCAATTCGTGTCTAACTTTTGAATTCGCGATGTGGGACCGCTTGTGATTTATTTTCTCGCTAATGAGGTTGGCTTTCATTCGTGAAAGTTCGAATCTTTAGCTCCGTATCTAGAAATGTGGTTTAAAGATTTGAAACTTATATATACTTCATCTTCATATCAAATTTTTTGTGTATATGTGTATACTTCAGGTGATTGCTATAAATGGAAAGTTTCCAGGTCCCACTATGAAAGTGACCACTAACAACAATGTTGTTGTCAATGTGAGAAACAAATTAGACGAAGACATCTTAATCCAATGGTAATATTTTTCTTCATAGTGTGTGTTTCTTTTAGATTTTGTGAGAAGAAAAGAATTGGCGATAAAAGATTATCGTATTTCTTTTATTTCTATTTCCTTTTGAGTGAGTCAAATGTATACAACAGAGGAGGTGTTCAAAAGCTAATACCATCCATATCTAGCCACTCCTTTGCGTAACAAGGAAAAGCAAGAAAGAAATGTAAAAGAATTGTGTGTTACTACTTCACGAGGACAGAGATGAGACAGATGCATATGGGGAGGAAGAGGAAGGTGGCCATGACGACTCATGTTTATATAATGTTTAACACCGAATTTGGTCTATATGTATTACTAAGTTAGATCAGGTTACTTGAACTTAGTTATTTTTGTGAACTTGGTCATTTTCTTGAACTTAGTTATTTTGCTTGAACTTGGTAATTTTCCTCAACTTGTTTGAGTGATTTGTGTATTGATATTGGAACAATGGGAATATTTTTGGTTAGATTGATGTTATGATATACCAATTAAAATTGGTGGTGGTTTATGAAATAAGACCATGCCTGCTTTATTCAAATTGCAATAGTAACTTAAATGTTGTCATATATATCATATTCGTTAAAAAAATTGATTGCATTTGATTCAAAATAAGTTGCAATTGGGCATATATATGTTGCCTTAGGGCAACCTGAGTCCATGTATTGCAACAATTAACACAAAAAATCATTGCAAAAAATGGTTGCCATTGATAGTCCAAGATATTGCAATGGTGTTAAATTTGTTGCTATAGCCATTAAATCGCTAAGCCATATACAATATTTGCAACGATAAAAAGGCTATAATATGGTACAAAATTCGTTGCCATAAGGGCCCTATGGCAACCAGAGCAAAGTGCACGTTTAATTTTTTAATAATCGTTGCCATATACCCTATTGCAATGAATTTAGGGCATATTGAAACGTATTTTACACGTTGTATACAATCTATGGTGTAGTGATCATCCACCAAGTCACCATCAAAGCCAGCAAGAACCTCAAACCTGTTAGGTGAGGTCACCAAAGCCCCCGAACCAGAGTGACCCGGGGACAAGACAGGCGAACTAGTAGTAACCGTAGAGTACGAAGGGATACAACTAAGCCACGATATATCTAAACCCGAACCACAGATCAGAAGACTCGACTGCTAACCGAAAGTAAACAACCACCTCTCGCAGAACTCAATCGACAATGGGCGTGACCACCGCCCGTGTGATGCACCCTAAGAAAGCAAGCAAGAAGACAAAGAAGACCCCTGAGGCTGAGAGGTCTTCGCAATATAAACACCAACATGCTTGTTTGGTTCCTGAACCAAGCGAGAAGACAAAGAAGGCCCTTGCAGCTGAGAGGTCTTCGCAACATAAACACCCACCCGCTTGATCGGTTTAGGAACAATAGATCGTTGCTTATGATACGATATCAAATATTCCAATCAAGAAGCTCCAATAAAAATCGACATCCACGACGATACAAATTCGCATGGCCATGCATCATTATACTTGGGAGAAAAGAACACGCCGGATCGGAGTTACGCTGTTAATCGGAATCGAGTAAAGTAAAACTTGACGACGGGATCGGTCCAAAAGCATGGAAATTCGGCCAAATCATGCTTGAAAGGGACCCTTACTTGTCTTCATATCTTTCACAAGATAGTGAAGATATCCTCCTTCCCCACCTTACTACAAATCGGCCAAGACATAATATTTGATGAAGACTTTCATCAAAGATTTCCTTCATGTCATAGTCCTTCATGTCATAGTCACCATAATAATTCCAAAAGGCTTGATATCATATCTTCACAAAATCTTCTTGATCCCCTCCTTGGATGGTTCGGCCGATTTGTATAATTGCTAGGAAGTTTCATTTTCTTGTTTTGTTGTATTTTCTTATGGTTGGAAACTACTATATATAGTAGTACTTGTTATATTTGTAAGCATCTTGAAAGTCAATAAACCTTGTATTTCTTTGAAATATACGTTGAACGAGTTCAACAAAACTTTAGTTATTGTTTCGACGCGTCTCGAGATTTTAACTTGATCAATTCTCAATAGGTCTTGAGAAGAGATTATCTTTATCGAGTTATAGGTCTAATTCGATAAAACACACCCAAATCCATATATCATACTACTTCACGGCCGAACCCACTAAAATTCGGCCACCACCTTGTAATTTTGATTGATACTTTGATACTTGTCAAGACGTAATAATCTTCCGTTGTATTTCATACGCATTACTCACACTTACATACGTAATTCTTATCATAAGTGGTATCAGAGACATTTGTCTCATGGTTCTCGACGTTACTCAAGAAGATGGCATTCACCGATGAAGAAGTAGCACAACTACGTGACGCTCTTCGCGGCTTACCGGAGCCTTAATCCATGCACGACGAGGATACGACACCATGCATGCACCACGACATGCTGATGAATACAAGACAAGCGAACTTCCGGAGTTCGTAGGCGGCACCGATCCCGAGGCTTATTTGGAGTGGGAAAGGAAAATTGAACGAATGTTTGAGTTCAAGGATCTCAATGACGAGGTACGATGCAAGTACGCGATTCTCAAACTTGGAAAGGGAGCTTCCCTTTGGTTTGAGCGAATGAAGACACAACGAGTTCGTGCCGGTAAGGAGAAGATACGTTCGTGGGATTCTCTAAAAAAGAAACTATGAAAAAGATATGTCCCGGCTACACACAAGTTAAGTTTGTATCGAAAAATTTCTGACCTCACGCAAGGAAAGCTAAGTGTCGAGGAGTACATCGAGGAGTTTGAAAACTTATCCTTGATGGGAGAACTTGAAGAAAGCGAAGAATTACGGATGTCCCGTTTCCTACGAGGTTTGAATAAAAATATTGCTAATTCCGTGGAACTCTACCCCTATTCCGACTTTGATACTTTATGCGGACTTTGCATAAAGTTGGAAAATCAAAACAAGACAAAACTTTCTAAACCCGAATTCCCATCTAAATACGGAAATACCAACTTTGGCGCGAGTTCTAGCTCGCTTCCAAAATCACACCACAAGTCCACCGCTACTACCATTCCAAAAACTCCTATCACACCAAAAGAAACAAGCCTATCTAAAGTCCGTGTTTCAATGTCAAGGATTTGGACACTATCAAAGTGCTTGTCCAAATCGGAGAATAGTGACGTTACGAGAAGCCATAGCCGTCCGAGAAGAATTACTAGCCGAAGAAGAAAGAATCGAGACGCTTTAACTTGGAAGCCGACGAAGAAGAAGAAGATTGCGGGCATACGATGCCCCAACTATGACACGAACCTCGCCCTTCGCATGTTACAAACGGCGGCCCCGAGTGACATAGAACAACGAGACCAAATCTTTCACATGAAGTGTCGTGTCGGAGAGAAATGGTGTAGCTTGATCATTGACGGTGGAAGTTGTACAAACGTGGCATCAAGCGAGATGGTCTCGAAGCTCGAATTAATCACCACGGCTCATCCAAAGCCGTATGCACTCCATTGGCTCGATGATGGAAATAAGGTGAAAGTATCAAGACAAGTGAAGGTCGGACTCACCATGGGTTCGTATGGTGATGATATTACATGCGATGTACTACCGATGGACGCATGTCACGTATTGTTGGGAAGACCTTGGTTATTTGATCGGACGCACTACATCGAGGGAGGAGCAACGAGTATGAGTTACGTGACAAAGGTAAAAAATTGTTCTTAAACCTATGTCACCTCAAGCTATCCGAACAATGAGTTCAAAAAAGTCGAAGGGCCGAAACTTACGATGCTTGCAAACGAAAAGAAGTCGAACACGCCATTGACGATGGCGAACGTGTTTATTTAATGATGATCAAAGAAATCCAAACCTTGCCACCAAATCACACCACGAAGAAGAGATAGATACACTATTACACGAGTTCGCAGATGTATTTCCCGAAGACTTGCCTAGGATTACCACCTATCCGCTGAATCGAACACCAAATTGATCTTGTACCAGGAGCTCCATTACCAACAAAGCGGCGTATCGTTGTAATCCCGACGAAACCAAAGAGCTACAACGTCAAATTGATGAACTCATCAGTCACGGATATGTCCGAGAAAGTTTAAGTCCGTGTGCGGTTCCAGTCCTACTTGTACCAAAAAAAGACGGATCATGGCGAATGTGTATTGACAGTAGAGCCGTGAATAACATCACCGTCAAGTATCGGTTCCCCATCCCGAGACTAGACGACGTGTTAGACGAGTTACATGGCTCAGTTATATTTTCAAAAGTTGATTTACGGAGCGGATACCATCAAATTCGCATGCGAGAGGGAGACGAATGGAAGACGGCATTTAAAACAAAGAATGGACTTTACGAATGGGTTGTGATGCCATTCGGCCTCACTAATGCCCCGAGCACTTTCATGAGATTGATGAACGAGGTTCTCAAACCTTTCTTGGGAAAGTTTGTTGTCATATACTTAGACGACATTTTGATCTACAACGATCCTTAGAGGAACATCTCGAACATTCATGCACGTGTTTGAAACTCTAAGGAAACAGAAACTTTATGGAAAGCGGGAGAAGTGTACTTTCCTAGTCGAGAGTCTTGTCTTTCTCGGCTATGTCGTTTCTAAAGAAGGAGTTTCGGTGGACCAAGAGAAGATCGCGGAAATCAAGTCTTGGCCGACACCAAAAACAATCACGGAGGTACGATCATTTCATGGCCTCGCTTCTTTTTACCGACGATTCATACGGGACTTTAGCACCATCTCCAGTCCGATCACGGAGTGTCTTAAAAAAGGAACCTTTGCATGGAACGAAGCGGCTCAAAAGGCTTTTGAAAAATTAAAAGGAAAGTTATGTGAAGCACCAATTTTAACGTTACCCGATTTTTCACAACCATTTGAGGTGGAATGCGACGCTAGTGGAGTTGGAATCAGGGTAGTACTTATTCAAGGAGGCCGCCCCATCGCCTATTTTTCGGAGAAATTAAGTGGCGCCCGAGTTAATTATTGTACTTACGACAAGGAGTTCTATGCTATCGTGAGAGCACTCGATCATTGGAGTCACTATTTACGTTCGAAACATTTCGTGTTACATTCGATCACGAGTCGCTGAAATACATCAACGGGCAAAGCAAGCTAAGTCCGAGGCATGCAAAATGGGTGGAATTTTTACAATCTTTTCACTTTTCATCCAAGTACAAAGACGGTAAGAGTAATATAGAGGCGGATGCACTATCAAGACGGTATGCCTTACTGTCGATTCTAGATGTTCGTTTGTTGGGGTTCGAGATGATTTGGACTTCGGAGAAATGTTTACCCGGTGTAAAACGGGCCCGTACGAAGAATTTGTTTTACAGGATGGCTTTCTTTTCAAAGGAAATAAATTATGTGTGCCGAGACATACAATTCGGGAATTACTAGTTCAGGAGGCGCACGGAGGAGGACTAGCCGGTCATTTCGGCTCGGCTAAGACCGTAGAGGTGCTAAAAGCCAAAGATGTATGGTGACGTGAGCACAATCGTGAGTAAATGCGTCACTTGTCACATGATGAAAAGTTCGTTCAAGCCAAGTACATACATGCTGCCAATACCTTTACGACCATGGGAGGATGTCTCATGGATTTTATTGTTGCTTTACCTCGTACTCAATGGGGCAAAGACTCGATCATGGTAGTCGCCGACCGCTTTTCAAAATGGCTCACTTTATAGCATGCCACAAAACCGATGATGCAAGCAATGTGGCGGACTTATACTTCCGGGAAGTAGTTCGTTTACACGGAGTTCCAAAACTATCGTGTCGGATCGAGATTCTAAATTTCCGAGTTACTCGAATACTTTATGGAGAAAAGTGGGTACTAAACTCCTATTCAGCACTTCACATCACCCACAAACCGATGGACAAACCGAAGTGACTAATCGAACCTTGGGAGCATTATTGCGAGGATTGGTGAATAAAACACAAAAGGATTGGGACGTTAAACTTGCACATGCGAATTCGCATACAACCGATCACCCGGCTTCGCCACGGCCCATTCACCTTTGAAGTAGTATACGGAATAAATCCGCACATGCCATTGGATTTGATTCCATTGCCGAGCGACGAATTGGTTCACAAAGACGCAGAATCAAAACTCAAGTCAATGATGAAGTTACATGAAAAGGTACGAGAGCGGATTAAAGAAGTGAATGAAATTTACAAATGGAAGTCGAACAAAAATAAAAACGAGATTATTTGAGGTTGGCGACTTAGTTTGATACATTTGAGGAATGAACGATTCCCAAGCAAACGCAAGAACAAATTAATGCCAAGAGCCAAGGTCCGTACAAAATTGTGGGAAAAGTGAACGACAACGCCTACAAAGTAGAACTTCCGGCGACACGGAGTACACGCGACTTTCAACGCAGTGATCTCTCGCCTTACCTTAACGACGATGGCATTACGGAATTGAGGTCAATTCCTTTCAAAGAGGGAGGGAATGATACGATATCAAATATTCCAATCGAAGAAGCTCCAATAAAAATCGACATCCACGACGATACAAATTCGCATGGCCATGCATCATTATACTTAGGAGAAAAGAACACGCGGATTGGAGTTACATTGTTAATCGGAACCGGAGTAACATAAAACTTGACGATGGGATCGGTCCAAAAGCATGGAAAATCGCCAAATCATGCTTGAAAGGGACCCTTACTTGTCTTCATATCTTTCACAAGATAGTGAAGATATCCTCCTTCCCCACCTTACTACAAATCGCCAAGACATAATATTTGATGAAGACTTTTATCAAAGATTTCCTTCATGTCATAGTCCTTCATGTCATAGTCACCATAATAATTCCAAAAGGCTTGATATCATATCTTCACAAAATCTTCTTGATCCCCTCCTCGGATGGTTCGGCCGATTTGTATAATTGCTAGAAGTTTCGCTTTCTTGTTTTATTGTATTTTCTTATGGTTGGAAACTACTATATATAGTAGTACTTGTTTTATTTGTAAGCATCTTGAAAGTCAATAAACCTTGTATTTCTTTGAAATATACGTTGAACGAGTTCAACAAAACTTTAGTTATTGTTTCGACGCGTCTCGAGATTTTAACTTGATCAATTCTCAATAGGTCTTGAGAAGAGATTATCTTTATCGAGTTATAGGTCTAATTCGATAAAACACACCCAAATCCATATATCATACTACTTCACGGCCGAACCCACTAAAATTCGGCCACCACCTTGTAATTCCGATTGATACTTTGATACTTGTCAAGACGTAATAATCTTCCGTCAGATTTCATACGCATTACGCACACTTACATACGTAATTCGTATCACCACGCGACACACCCGATCACGGTGCCCAAACACCCTACAATCACCACAACGATGGGGCACCACTGTACTCGACAACAATCTTATGCAAACTGCATGCTTCTCCACCACAAGATGGGAGAACCATGAGAAAAGAGTGGATCGGGCTAGTATTAGCATCTAACATGACACAAACCCTAGCGTAATCCAATTTCAAGCGCTTAGTAAACACATCAAATGAGGTTCCCCAATAGTGTTGGCAGAATACTAAGACCCTCATCGGTCCAATACTCCACGGGACATTACGAAGTTTCACCCAAATAGGAACCCATTTAGTTTGGACCTTCAGAGAGGCATACCAAACTTCCATCGTGAAAGAAAAATAGATTATCCCCGTAGCAACTAAGACCCACCTCGAGAGCCTCGGCCAAATGCTTATCACAATCGAATTTAAAGAAATAGAAACCCCTGCATGAAGAAATCACATCCTCGGAGGCCCTTCCAAGCCGACATAAAGTAGTTCTTAATATGGTTGAGGAATGGATCTTTCCCCAAAAAGTACCCAACAAGGGTAGATTGCCACTTTCTAGCACCTTCGATCCCTACTTTAGCATAGCTTCACAAGAATCTCACCATTGTGAATATCTAGTTTAACATATTTGAGACCCGTGTTCTTAACAAAATTTTTCCCTACCAAAACAGAGGGTAGAGCCGCACTGCATTTACATATGAACCAAACGAGCCAAAGTTCAACGAATCTAGTAAGTCCGAACCACTAATACCTTTCCCTTTATCACCTTAGAACACAAATATTATTAGGCACATTATTATCAATTGACAATATGTGCCCAACATTAAACGAATCAATTCCTAAACTAGCGTATATCAATAACATTGCAATCGACTAGAAGAAAGAGCATTTCCATTATTAGAATGAGCATATCCTTTACTAGCGTAAGAACTACAATCATTATCACATTACAAGCAATTTCCACATTTTCCACATTACAACAAGAACTAAGAAACTCATCGCCTCACACCAATAACACCGCCTAAACAAATAGCATGGGCCAAACCCATACCCACACTGATTGATCCACCGAACTCATGGGTTCAAGGTCCGGTCGGAAACCGGGCCAAGAGTGGCTCGAATCGGGCCCAGATTATATCCGGCTTCGTAATGAGACTAGGAGCTCCCACAAGACACCTGTGAGAATTCCACCGTTGTCGCCCACAAGCAAATAGATTGCACTAATTTTATGGTTTAGCTAGTCCACTCAAATTTACTTAACACTTTGCCTCCAACCGAAATCCTGTAACAGCGAATGGTTTTAAAACCAGGCCGGCCGCGCGACCGGCGAAGATACCGATGACATTAACCCGCAAGAAGTGGAAGAGGATGACGACATACCCCCGCAACACAACGCAACAAAACCAGAAAGCCTCGACTGCAATGATTGGGAATCCAAACATAAATTCGAGAGGAACTCGAACCCAAACAAATCAAACAACAATAAATCCGTAGTGATGACCAGGGCCAACCTATTGCGGTCGCGAAACCACAGCTTCCGACAACAATAGCGAACCGCAGCACCCTAGGACTCCGACAATCTCAAATCGCATTAATAAAAAAATAGGATAAATCCGATCAAAATATCAATAGCAAGATAATGAATTCCCAAACAAATTTGTTAAAGCAATATCTCCGGATGTAAAACAAGATTAGGATAGGGTAGAAGATTGCATGAACTACAAGATGGTTGCAAATAGGTTGTGAATGTTTTATTCATATGGTATGAATGCAACAAACGCGCTTAAATGAATTAATGTGCAAAGTGTAACATTAATCGCGAAAATTCTCACATGACAAATTATTAAATTTAAAAGGTTTCAAGATTTTCCTTCCCTCCATCGAGCTTTCGGAAAATTGAAATCGAAACCGGATGTGCTATGCTTCCGAGTTATCGGGGTAGTCGTTCGGGGAGGATCGATAAACTACCTAGAGCGCATTGGATGCCTTCGGTTGGAGCAAATTTTATCCCTAGAAACCTATTCAGTTGCTGGATAAGATTCAATTGTGAGACTGATTTGCGTCGATGGTATAAACTTAACTTGTTCACGAACCATAGAAACGATAGCTCGGTTAAGTGAGATAAAATCTGCCTAGCAGAAGTCATTTTCTCATAAGCTCTCTGAAGCTTATTAGACATAGAAGCCATCATATAGGCACGAAATTCTATGTCATCCTTAACCCACTTTTCGTGGTTTTCAATTTCTTCCTGATTGACTCTAGTCCGCACCTGAGGCGCCGGAATATCCATCTCCAAGATGTATCCCAGTGCCTCTATACTAAGGACAATCACAAAGTTAGGGGCAATTAATATGTTCTTTTCGAGTAGTATAGCGAGTGGGTTCATTGTCATATTGAGAGTTGATGTTTGTTTGCATTAAGTACGACAGATTTATTAGTGACTGCTCAATTATGATCTGAATATAGAATTAAGGTATTTTCTATTCTTTTAACCCAGTTCCCACTATTTTTATAGGAATAACACAGTCCCCTGTGAAATCCAGAAGTATTGTTCGCTTTATTTCATAGTGGTGATTGAGTTCTTTATAAATTTCAATAGAGGGCAACCGAACAGGTTTCTAGTCTATTAATCTTCATAAAGAGGTGTCCAACACCAACCCATCCAATAGATGATTCGTTCTTCTTTTTCCCCTTATTCACTCCCCTCAACCTTTACGGTTTCTATTGTTCGTGAACAAGTTAAGTTTATACCATCGACGCAAATTAGTTTCACAATTGAATCTTATCCAGCAACCGAACAGGTTTCTAGGGATAAAATTTGCTCCAACCGAAGGCATTAAATGCGCTCTCGGCAATTTATCGACCATCCCCAAATGACTACCCCGATAACTCAGAAGCATAACACATCCGGTTTGGATTTCAATTTTCCAAAAGCTCGATGGAGGGAAGGAAAACCTTGAAACCTTTTAAACTTAATAATTTGTCGTGGGAGAATTTTCGCGATTAATGTTACACTTTGCACATTAATTCATTTAAGCGCGTTTGTAGCATTCATACCATATGAATAAATATTTACAACCTAGTTGCTACCAACATGTAGTTCATGTCCGCCTCCAAGACGTATCCCAAAGCCTCTATACCGAGGACTATCATCAAGTTGTGGAGCCACCACAAAGTTAGGGCCAATTAAGGTGTTCTTTTCGAGTAGTATCGCGAGTGGGTTCATTGTCATATTGAGAGTTGATGTTTGTCCGCATTAAGTACGGCGATTTATTAGTGACTGCTCAATTATGATCCGAGTATAGAATTAAGGTCTTTTCTATTCTTTTAACACACTCCCACTATTTTTATCGTAATAACACACTCCCATGTGAAATCCGGAAGTAATGTTCGCATTATTTCATAGTGGTGATCGAGCTCTTTATAAATTTTAATAAAGGGCAACCGAACAGGTTTTTAGTCTATTAATTTTCATAAAGTAGTGTCCAACACCAACCCATCTAATGGATGATTCGATCTTCTTTTTCCACTTATTCATTCCCCTCAACCTATAGGTTTCTATGGTTCGTGAACAAGTTAAGTTTATACCATCAACGCAAATCAGTTTCACAATTGAATCTTATCCGATAACCGAACAGGTTTCTAGGGATAAAATTTGCTCCAGCCGAAAGGCATCCAATGCGCTCTCGATAATTTTTCGATCCTTCCCGAACGACGACCCCGATAACTCGGAAGGATAGCACATCCAGTTTGGATTTCAATTTTCCGAAAGCTCGATGGAGGGAAGGGAAACCTTAAACCTTTTAAACTTAATAATTTGTCGTGGTATAATTTTCGCGATTAATGTTACACTTTGCACATTAATTCATTTAAGCGCATTTGTAGCATTCATACCATATGAATAAACATTCACAACCTAGTTGCTACCAACATGTATTTCATGGATGGTTCCTAGAACAAAAACATCGTAATCTAATTACAAGTCTTCGGTCTTGAATCTTCGTCTTCTCGAACGGATCTTCCTCCGGTCTTCGTCATTACATATAAATTTTACAACTAAAAAATTGCATCCTAGAGACAAATATTTCTAGTAAAATAAATAGGCTCAAAACGGCCTTTACAACCCAATCGAATAAAACCGAACGATTCAAAACTAGGTCCATGAACTACATCCCCATTCACAATTAATGCAACAATCACATTAAAATAATGGCATTCATAATTAATCTAAATATTGATCCAATCAATATAAATTAATCCATCCAAACGAATTAATCCAATTAATTCAAATAACCGTTAATTTTAACTTGTTCCGAACGAGAAAATATGTCATTAAATTAATTCCCCTAAGAATAAAATTACCATAATTATATCTTAATCAAATTATGATGCTAAATCACGTTCAGATATTAACATATATCGCATGCAACGCAACGAAAGTGTGTCTTATGAACTAAGAACACGAATAATAATTTAAGGTATAAAATTCAACGTAAAAATCGTCTAAAAGTAGGGCAATTCGGCCGAATAAAAATAAGTACAAGGTTTTTATCGAATTAGATCTATAACTCGATAAAGTGATTTCTTCTCAAGACCTAATGAGAATCGATCGGATTAAAACTCGAAAACGCGTCGAATAATAATCGAAATTTCGTAGGAACTCGACCAACAAGTAATACAAGAGTATTTTTAATTTTCTTCAATGATCTCTTACAAGCCGTAAAATGGCTTAATATATAGGAGTTACACAATCTTGAAAAATATTACAATCTAAGATAACATGTAATATATTAATAAACTACTAAATTGACTTCAACAACAAAATGGCACACTTCATGTGCAAAAAAAAAAAAGGGGGGGGGGGGGTGAAGGAGGGGACAAAGCGTGGGAAGAGATCTTCATGATCTTGGACATCAACTTGGATTGTGAAGACTTTGACATGAAGAAAAATGTGATGAAAATCTTCATGATTTTGGTGAGGATCAGCCGAATCTTCAAAAATTTGGACCGATTAGTATGCACGGGGCATAATACGTACGCATGTCGACACATCTAAGTTATTCCGAGTCCGGTCACCAAAGTTATTCCAATCCACGTATCCATTTTCTCGCCCAAGTAAATAGTTGCATGTGCATGGCGGGTTGCATGGTTGTTTACGTCGATTCTCACTTCGTCTTCTTCATTCGGAATAGTCGATTTTGTACCAAATTAAATCCAATTTAATTTATTAATTATCGAACGAAATATAAAAAATGGAGTCGAAAAACACGGTCGGGCCAAGCCCGGGGCACTGATACGGGATCATTTGATATGAACGAAGAAGACGAAGTAAAGATCGATATAAATGACCTTACTACACGCCATGCACGGACTAGTAGGTATTTAGGCGAGAAAACGGACATAAGACGTGGAGTATTGGTCTCAGCCGTGTCATATGATACGGCCCGTATCATGCTGTGCCGGAAGGTCGACATCCAACCTGCCGGAAAAATGTTCAATATGCCGGAAAATATCCAACCTGCCGGAAAATTCACCACCTGCCAGAACTGGCGAGCACTGCCGACCGAACCCGACCGTGTCGTCCGACACGGCCCGTGCCGCACTCGTCCGGAAATTCCAAAGTCACTGCCCATTGGACTCGACCGTGTTGTCTGGCACGGCCGAGTCGAACTCTTTCGGATAAGCCAAAACCGACTGCGCAGACGCACGACCGTGTTCCAGGACACGATCGGGCCCATGCCGAACGTCCTTGTCAGCGCCGCGCCCGTGCTGAGTCACTGTCGGAAGAGTCCCTGTCGGACGTCCCTGTCGCGCCGCGACCGTGTCAAGCGGGCACGGTCGAGTCACTGCCGACGTCTTTGTCAGCACCGCGCCCGTGCCGAGTGTCCTTGTCGTGCCGCGGCCGTGTCAAGCGACACGGCCGAGTCCTGCCGGCAGATTTCACTTTTTCTTGTGTTTTCTTTTGTGTGTTTGTCTTTGTTTTTTTTTACTCATTTTAGGGATTGTGTTTCCCCTAAAATTAGGATTGTTATTCCTTTTATATTTTATTGTTGATTTGTTTTGATTATTCAAAGATTTTATAAATCTTTAAATTATTTTCTTTTATTATAGGAAGACTTGAAGTCTCCTATATATAGGCTTGTGTAAGCATTGTAACAACCATGGTATGTTGAAGAAATAAGAATACACTTGTGTTTTCTTGGTGAATGCTTTTCATCGAAATCTTGATTATAATTCGACGCGTTTTCGAGTTTTAATTGAATCGATTCTCAATAGGTCTTGAGGAAAGATTACCTTATCAAACTATAGGTCTACTTTGATAAATCATTCATATTGTTCTTATTTACGTAAGCCGAATTGCCCTACTTTCGGTTATTTCTTACGAGCGTTACACATATTCGAGTGTTGTGAGGATCAACTATATTTCCGCTGCATTTCCTTGCGAGTTTACGTACAATTTCATACGTAATTCGTATCATTAGTGGCATCAGAGCGCAAGGAAATTTCCTTGGCGATTTTATTGAAGATTTCTTGTTCAAAACCATCCCTTGAATCTTGTTATGGATTTCTCCAATCCCGATTTCTTAATGAAACTCCGGGACGCACTAAGCCGTTTACCGGAACCACGTATGCAAGCAAGATGCGGGGATGACCACGTCAAATACACTATGCGGCCGAGTTTAAAGTAAACGAACTTCCGGAGTTCGTTGGAGGTACCGACCCCGAAGCCTATTTGGAGTGGGAATGGAAAATTGAACGCATGTTCGAATTCAAAGACCTTAACGACGAGAAACGTTGCAAATATGCAATTCTCAAGTTAGGGAAGGGTGCTTCTCTTTGGTTCGAAGGAGTAAAGACGCGAAGAGCTCGGGAGGGAAAGGCAAAAATCCGTTCGTAGGATTCTTTAAAAAGAAAACTTCATAAGAGATATGTGCCAACATCACATCGGTTAACTTTATACCGGAAGATTGCCGATTTCATGCAAGGCAAACTAAGTGTCAGTGAATATATTGAAGAGTTCGAAAGTTTGGTCTTGATGGGAGAGCTAGAAGAAAACGAAGAGCAAAAGATGTCACGTTTTTTACGTGGCTTAAACAAAAACATAGCCAACACGGTGGAGTTATACCCATATGAAGATTTCGACACTTTATGTGGATTATGTGTGAAGATACAAGCCCAAAATAAATTGAAGTTTTCAAGACCCGAATTTCCTTCCAAATTCGGGAATCCAAGTGCCGGTTCGAGTTCGGGTACTAAAAGCACCACACCAAGTCATGTCCCTGTCACGGCACCTAAGGCTCCCTACGTACCCAAACAAACAAGTTTGGCGAAGGTACGATGTTTCAAGTGTCAAGGATTCGGCTATTACCAAAATGTATGTCCGAACAAACGGGTGGTGACACTAAGAGAGGCTTTTGAGGTCCGGGAAGAATTATTGGCCGAGGACGAAGAAGAAAGACTCGGTGACGTGTTTGACGTGAACGCCGAAGAATAAGAAGAGGAGTGTGAGGCATACAATGCTCCGGACTATGACACGAGTCTAGTCCTTCGCACTTTACAAGTCAAGATGGTTTCGAGGGACACGGAACAACGAGATCAAATATTCCACACCAAGTGTCAAATTAAAGACAAGTGGTGTAGTTTGATAATCGATGGAGGAAGTTGTATGAATGTTGCTTCAAGTGAGATGGTGGCGAAGCTCGGACTCGTCACTACTACTCATCCGAAACCATAAGCGTTACATTGGCTCGATGATGGGAATAAGGTGAAAGTTTCAAAACAAGTACGGGTCGGATTAACTATGGGCTCGTATGGTGACAACGTACTATGTGATGTACTCCCAATGGATGCATGCCACATACTTTTGGGGTGACCGTGGCTATTTGATAGAGACGTTTTACATCGAGGAAGGAGTAACGAATATGAATTAAGGGATAAAGGCAAGAAGATTGTGCTTAAACCAATGGCACCCCAAGCCATTGGATCGATGACTTCTAATCAAGTGGAGAAACCGAAGCTTACTATGTTTGCTAGTGAGAGAGAGGTGAGACACGCTATTGACGATGGCGAGCGTGTGTATTTATTGATGATTAAAGAAATGTGAGATGTCGACGTAATTGTGCAAGGCAAGAGAGATATCGATACCTTGCTACAAGAATTTGCGGATGTCTTCCCGGAAGACTTACCACCGGGTTTACCACCCTTACGTGGTATTGAACACCAAGTCGACCTTGTACCGGGTGCATCACTCCCTAACAAGGCCGCCTATTGATGTAACCCCGAGGAGACAAAGGAGTTGCAAAAACAAATCGAGGAGCTAATGAATCGCGAGTACGTTCGAGAAAGTTTGGCATGTGGTTAACGTGGCATACCGCATTTTTTTAGCGGCGTTGGTCTACTTACTCTGGCAGGAGCGTAATGAGAGGAGATTCGGTCAGAGGCGTCGAGATCCACACACAGTCACTTTTCAGGGGATTGGTCTTGTTAGGGACATTATCTCTCAGCGTTGGCCGCCTAATTCCTTATCTGCGGTCGCTGTTAGGCGTATTTCGAGGGTTGCTTGGTAGTTTCAGTGTAACTCTCTTTTATTTTTTCTTTTCGTGTTGTTGTTGCACCTTCTGTAATGGTTGCTGGGTACTGGCCAGCCTTGTTGGCCACTCTTATTTATTTAATGCAATTGAATTTTCCCAAAAAAAAAAGTTTGAGCCCTTGTGCGGTTCCGGTTTTACTTGTTCGAAAGAAGGGTGGGTCATGGCGGATGTGTATAGATAGTAGAGCCGTGAACAACATAACCATCAAATATCGGTTCCCAATTCCGAGACTTGATGATATGTTGGACGAGTTGCATGGTGCGGTGATTGTTTCGAAGGTTGATTTGAGAAGCGGCTATCATCAAATTCGCATGCGGGAAGGAGACGAATGGAAAACGGCTTTCAAGACAAAACATGGATTATATGAATGGCTCGTCATGCCCTTTGGCCTTAAAAATGCGCCAAGTACTTTCATGCGATTAATGAATGAGGTACTTAAGCCGTTTTTGGGAAAATTTGTCGTCGTATACTTGGACGACATCTTGATTTATTGTCGATCATTGAAAGAGCATACCGGGCAATTGAGGAAAGTCTTCGAGATCCTTAGGGATCAAAAACTTTATGGGAAAAGGAGAAGTGTTCGTTTCTAGTCGAGAGTGTAGCCTTTCTTGGCTACATCGTTTCTAAAGAAGGACTGTCGGTTGATCAAACCAAGATCAAGGCGGTTAAATCTTGGCCTACGCCCAAAACCATCACGGAAGTCTGATCCTTTCACGGACTTGCTTCATTTTATCGGAGGTTCATACGAGACTTTAATACCATTTCTAGCTCGATAACGGAATGCTTAAAAAAAGGACTGTTTGTGTGGAACGGGGCTGCCCAAGGGGCATTTGAAAAATTGAAGGCGAAAATGTGTGAAACACCTATCTTGGCTTTACCCGACTTTTCACAACCTTTCGAGGTAGAATGTGACGCAAGTGTAGTGGGTATTGGGGCGGTCCTCGTCCAAGGGAGGCGACCAATTGCATATTTTTCGGAGAAATTGGGTGGGGCTCGACTCAACTATTGTACTTATGACAAGGAGTTCTATGCCATTGTGAGAGCTCTTGATCATTGGAGCCATTACCTTCGGCCGAAACATTTCATCCTACATTCAGATCATGAGTCCTTGAAATATATTAACGGCCAACAAAGGTTGAGTCCGAGGCATGCTAAATGGGTGGAATTCTTGCAATCATTCCACTTTTCATTAAAATACAAAGATGGCAAGAGCAACGTTGTGGCAGATGCTTTATCTAGACGGTATGCCTTGCTCTCTACTCTTGGCATTCGGTTGCTTGGGTTCGAAGCATTGAAGGAGTGTTATGATGGGGATGTGGATTTTGGTGAGGTTTTCATTCGGTGTAAATCTGGCCCATTTGGAGAGTTTACGTTCCAAGAAGGATTCCTTTTCAAAGGAAATCGCCTTTGTTTACCCAAACACCCAATTCGGGAATTGTTGGTTCGGGAAGCTCACGGTGGAGGCTTAGCCGGTCATTTTGGTTCGGCTAAAACGTTGGAGGTATTTAAAGAGCATTTTCATTGGCCGAAGATGCAACTGGATGTACATGACATAATTAATAAGTGTGTAACATGCCACATTGCTAAGTGTTCGTTCAAACCGGGAGTATACATGCCTTTGCCGATTCCGGAAAGGCCGTGGGAAGATGTCTCAATGGATTTCATTGTTGCTTTGTCTCATACTCAATGAGGGAGAGATGCTATTATGGTTATTATAGACCGATTTTCGAAGATGGCTCACTTTGTGGCTTGCCACAAGACGGACGACGCGAGTAACGTCGCTGATTTATATTTCCGAGAAATCATACGATTGCATGGGGTTCCAAAAACGATTGTTTCGGATCGGGACTCGAAATTTCTTAGTTATTTTTGGAACACCTTGTGGAGAAAGGTGGGAACCAAACTACTATTTAGCACATCACATCATCCACAAACGGACGGTCAAACCGAGGTAACCAATCGAACATTGGGCACTTTACTACGTGGTCTTGTGAACAAGACACAAAATGATTGGGACTTGAAACATGCACATGCAGAGTTCGCTTATAATCATTCTCCTACTCATGCCACGGCACACTCTCCATTCGAAGTAGTTTACAGACTAAACCCGTATATACCGTTAGATCTAATTCCATTGCCAAGTGACGAGTTAGTGCACAAGGATGCGGAATCAAAACTGAAATCGATGATGAAATTACACGAGCAAGTACGTAATCGAATCAAGGAAATAACGAGGCTTACAAAAGAAAGTTGAACAAACAAAGAAGGCCGAGATTGTTCGAAGTTGGTGATTTGGTTTGGTTGCACTTGAGGAAAGAGCGATTTCCAAGTAAACGTAAGAACAAATTAATGCCGCGAGCGGAGGGACCGTTTAAAGTAATCGCGAAAGTGAACGACAACGCTTACAAATTAGAACTTCCAGGAGATTATGGGATTCATGCAACCTTTAATGTTGGGGACCTCTCGCCTTACATCGATGATGACGGAATTTCGGAATTGAGGACAATTCCTTTTAAAGGAGGAGGAGATGATACGGGATCATTTGATATGAACGAAGAAGACGAAGTAAGGATCGATATAAATGACCTTACTACACGCCATGCACGGACTAGTAGGTATTTAGGCGAGAAAACAGACATAAGACGTGGAGTATCGGTCTCAGTCGTGTCATATGATACGACCTGTGTCATGCTGTGCCGGAAGGTCGACATCCAACCTACCAGAAAAATGTTCAATATGCCGGAAAATATCCAACCTGCCGGAAAATTCACCACCTGCCGGAAAAATCACCACCTGCCGAAACTGGCCGAGCACTGCCGACCGGACCCGACCGTTGTAATACCCGTGTATTTTGTGAGTGTTATTTTGGATGTATTTTGTGGTATTGTGGTTATTTGGACCGTATATATTGATGATTGACCTTGGCATATTCATGGCTGATAATTGTTGGGTTTTGTGACTCTCGGATTGAGCCTGCTTTTAGCCGGCCTTCTTGCGAATTTAAATTTGGAAAATAGCGATTAGCGCACGCTAAGATCGTATGTCTAGCGCACGCTAACCAAGTTCGAGTAGCGCACGCTACTCTTGTGCAATAGCATGCGTTAGCTACCGGACAAGAAGCTCGACTCGAATGAGGCGTTAGCAGACGCTATGGACGGACTAACGACGCTATTTCGATGTACTAGCGCACGTTACTTGTATGATAGCGTGCGCTAGGATGTCAGTCGCTGAGGGCGTAAACGCTTCGATCGCAGATATTAGTGTAGCGCACGCCATCGTATGGAGTTAGCGCGCTAGTAGCAATCGGTAGCGCACGCTAACAGATAGTTCAGCCGACGCTACGGAGTCCGCGTAATGTTCAGATCGCTTTTCTTCAGCAAGGCACCGCCTCGCTCGTTAGCGCACGCTAAGCTCGTAGCCGTAGCGTGCGCTAATACCTCCCAAAGATATATATGGGGGTAGGTTCTAGAAATGTCATTTTTCACCTCTTCCTCTTCTCTTCGCGGCCGGGCATACTTGACCATTGGAGAGTGCATTCTTTGTCGGATTTCTTCATCCAACGATAATTTTGGGCTCCTAACACCAAGTTATCAACATCTTATCAACTTTCACCATCCAAATCAAGGTAAAACCGTTGGAACCCTAATTCTTCATATTTTGGGGTTTTTGTCGAGATCTTTGATTTTAATCTACCCTAGCTCCGATTTGTGCTAGATGGTGATGTTGTAATCATAATCCTCCATTTTTCTCCAAGATTCACGGATTTAACCCTAAGTTACCTTTCATAGTTTGGGTTCGAGCTACGATTCCTTCGTAATATTTGAATAAATGTCCCCAAGGGTAGAACTTAGGTAAATCTTTCCATTTCCGTGGTGTTGTGTTTTGATTCGATATTTCGATGTGTTAGGATCGAATCGTTGAAGGAAATTCGACCGTACATTCATCCGTCGTATCTTGTGTCGCTCAAATTGAGGCAAGTACTTTGATTGTGTTTATTGTACATCGTGTGAATATGTAAAAATGGAATTTGTGCCAATTGTTGATCGAGTGTGTGTGAGCCGAGTAAAACCATGAGGGTCCCCTGGGTCCTAGGTCGCGTATCCCTACGGATCACTCGGTTGGGCTATACACTGTGGAGGGCCCGACGAGGTGTCTCCGGGGTGTGTATCTTGCCGAGAGGTACAGGCCGATAGCTCGGGAGGTTGTTTTGTGATGATGACTGTGATGTGGTATTCGGAATATCCGTGATGGCACTATGATTTTCTCGTGGTTTTTGTTGATTATTCACTTGTTGTACATATTCTAGAATCATTGTACTTGCACCGCTTCTTGTCGACCCCTTTTTGGGGTGGATATACTTTTGTGTATTCGTGCACAGTGTCCAGTGGGAGGACTAGCACAGACGGACACGAGCTTGGTGGGCATTGATATCGTGCATTATTTTTCATTGATGGTCATATGGTCATGGTCAAAGTCGTGTTTTGGTTTTGTACTCGCGCTGGTACTGTCCGGTGTTGTATGTCATGTTATTATTAATGGTTAATGATGTTGTTGTATTCCCGTGGGGAACGGTCATATTGGTTATGATTTCCTGGATGATATGTTGTTTGGTATTGTGATGTATGTTATGTTGAAATTGAAGTTGATTTTGAATGTATGAACATTTGTGTTTGTCGTATTTAATGTGTTTTATTTGGGTCTAAGCCTGGTAGGTCCTCCAGAAAGGATCTACGGCGCTGTAATATCTCCGTAAATCATGGGGGTGTTACAGAATATGGTATCAGAGCCTGGTTTATGGATACCTAGGTTGTCGGTGTTTTGGGTCTATTAAATTGAGTCGCTTGTTATCTACGATATCATTGGCATGCTACCACCTCGTGTTGCCTGTGTTGGAAGACTCTTCGGATGTTGGTTGTTTCTTCCCTTCGAAAATAATTACCTTAATATTGTGCAATCTATTATTGTAATCATTTCCTTGTTGAATCATTCTTACTCTTCAGTATGCCGAGAGGTAGAGCTATCCGTCAACGTGGTCGTGGTAGAGGCCGTGGCAGAGTGGTAGTGTCTGAGTTCGAGAGGTCCGTTTCAGAATCGGCATCTCGCTCTGCGACTAGGTCGGACCCGATTCCTTCGGGAGGTTCGAATGGAGGCTCGGAGGCCGAGGTGCCTAACATTCTTCAACAAGTTGTAACACAAGTGCACCAACTGGCACAAGTGGTGCAGAATATTAATACTGGCAGGACGGTTGAAGATCGATGGCTTCAAGAAGTTATGAAGATGAACCCTCCCAGATTCGATGGTTCCGGTGATGCGAACAATTGGGGTCATTGGTTAGTTGAGCTGGAGAAGATCTTTGACGGTATTGGTTGTCCTGAAGCCAAGAGAGTCCCGATTGCTCAATATCTCGACAGCTTGATGACGCCTGACCGGTGGCGAATGTTAAGCCCAAGGACCGTGATGTCACTTGGGAAGAATTTAAAGAATTGATGGAAGCTCAAGATTGTCCAAATACGGTTCAGCTAGCAAGAGTCGTGAGTTCTTGAGCTCAACCCGAAGATGTTCCTATTTCGAAGCAATCAAGACATACAACAAGCGCTAGTGTATGTCCAAGATCGAGTTAAGGATGAGATAGACAAGATACTTCATTTCGATGCAAGGATGAAACCGAGGTCCGAAAGTATATGGCGGGCCTTGGGTGTACTACTTTGAGAGAATATCGTGATAGAGCACTTGCTTATGAGAAGGTGTCGGCCCGGTTCCAGCAGCTTCGAGCTCGAAGAAACCAAAATTTTCTCGGTAGTTTCCGAGGCGGTGGATCGCGCAGCCTCAATCTTCTATGCAATCTTCTGCCGGTTCCCCACCCTAGTGGAGGAATGCCGAGGGTTTGTTTTAATTGTGGAAATCCGGGACATGTCAGCTCGCCGCACTTCGCCCCATTGATTGTTTTAAGTGTGGGAAGGTGGTCATCGCGCGTTATATTGTGAGTCACAAGGCAATAATTTCTAAACAATCTCCTACCCTACTGGCACAAGCATGGTCACCCAACTCCGAGTGTCGGACGCGGCAAGGGCAGAGGTAAAACCGAGCATAAGGATGCATCTAGCATTGGATCAGCCCCACCCCGATTGTATGAGATGAGGCGGATCGATGACGTAGGGACCGCCACTACGCTGTATTGTTTATATTTCGATGCACCCGTAGATGTATTGTTTGATTCTCGAGCTACTCATTCTTTTATATCATTATCTTGTGTGAATCGTTTGGGCCTAGACGGTCTCTACATGTGAACCTTTTATTGTTGGGTTGCCAAGTGGGAAAGGATAGTTGGGGATCAAGAGATCGCCAATTGTCCTGTAACCATTGGCGAAAGATTGGTCAACCGATTTGATTGTGATCGATATGATGGGAGAGGATTTAATCCTCGGTGATGATTGGTTAAATCGGCATGGAGCGATAGTAGATTATCGCGGAAGATAATTTCGATAGTCGCACGGATGGACCGAACACGTTTTTGAAGGGCAAAACCGTACTTCGGGAAGTTTATTCGAGCCATGAAAGCGATGAAATTATTGCGACAAGGTTGTACCGGCTATTGGTGTTACGCATTAAAGTCGGAAGTTGGCGAGTACGCTTATCCTCTGCTCGATTGTGAATGAATTTCCGACGTATTTCGGATGATTTGCCGGATTGCCACCACATCGTGAAGTAGAGTTCGTCATCGAACTAGAGCCCAATGCGGCGCCAATATCCAAGGCACCGCATGAATGGCCCCATCGGAAATGTCGAATTGAAGAAACAATTGGGTGAATTGTTGGACAAAGGTTATATTCGGCCTAGTGTGTCTCCATGGGGTGCACGGTATTGTTTGTACGAAAGAAAGATGGGTCCTTACGGCTATGTATTGACTATCGTGAGTTGAATAAACTCACTATTAAGAACAAGTATCCGTTGCCAAGAATCGATGATCTATTTGATCAATTACAAGGGGCTACGGTTTTCCAAGATTGATTTGAGGTCGATATTACCAACTCCGAATTCGAGATTCGGATATTCCTGTGTCAAGATTTCGGACAAGGTATGGGCATTACGAATTCGTAGTTATGCCATTCGGTTTAACAAATGCTCCGCGGCCTTCATGCAACTTATGAACAAAACTTTTATCGAATATCTCGATAAATTTGTAGTGGTGTTTATCGACGATATATTAATCTATTCCAAAAGTGAGGCGGAGCATGCCGAACACTTGAGAATCACGTTGAGTATTTTGAGGGTGATAAGCTTTATGCTAAATTTTCTAAGTGCGAGTTCGCTTAAAGAAGTTTCTTTTCTGGGACACATCATCTCACCCGATGGTATTCGTGTAGACCCTCAAAAGGTTGAAGCAGCCTTAGCTTGGGAGCCTCCACGTAATGTTAAGGAAGTTCGAGTTTTCTAGGATTAGCGGGCTATTATCGTCGATTTGTTGAAGGATTCTCGAAAATAGCTCGACCGCTCACCTTATTATTGCGAAGTCACGTAAATTTGAGTGGAGTGATGAGTGTCAAGAGTTTTGATGAGTTGAAAAAGCGGTTGACTACGTCTCCGATCCTATCCTTACCACAAGGAACGGAAGGTTTCGTTATTTATAGTGATGCTTCTAAACAAGGATTGGGATGTGTATTGATGCAAAATGAGAGAGTAGTGGCCTATGCGTCTCGACAATTAAAGCCATACGAGATGAATTATCCTACTCATGATCTTGAGTTAGCCGCTGTGGTGTTTGCGTTGAAAATTTGGAGGCATTACTTGTATGGTTCTTCTTGTCGAGTGTATACGGATCATAAGAGCTTGAAGTACATATTTACGCAGAAGGAACTGAATATGCGTCAGCGGCGATGGTTGGAACTACTTAAAGATTATGATCTTGACATTCTTTACCATCCGTAAAGCAAACGCCGTTGCCGATGCGTTAAGCCGCAAGTCACCGTGTTGCAAAAGTTGGAACTACTTACCATTCAACCGAAGCTTAGACGAGTTGATTGATATGGAAATTGAAGTTTGGCCTCACGTAACTCAAGGACAGTTGCTTTCCTTGAGATTACATCCTCCGTAATGGAAGATATTAAGTCCAAGCTTAGATGATCTCTCAATCAGGCTTCGGGAAGACAGTGTTAGAGGAAGAGCTCCTGGATTCTTAATCGATGAAGACGGAGTTCTTCGATTTCGAGGCAGAACTTGTGTACCTAATCGGGATGATCTTAAACAGTTAATTTTGAATGAAGCACATTCTACTCCGTACTCGATTCATCCGGGTATGAGTAAAATGTATAAGGACTTGAAGAAAAACTTTTGGTGGTCGAACATGAAGAAAGATGTAACAGAGTTCGTGATGAAATGCTTGACTTGTCAGCAGGTTAAAGCGGAACATCAGAGACCCGCAGAATTGCAACCGCTACCAATTCCGAATGGAAGTGGGAAGATATAGCGATGGATTTTATTGTGGGAATGCCAAAGACGCGAATCGGAGTGAATATGATTTGGGTAATTGTTGATCGGCTAACCAAATCCGCACACTTTCTCGGGAATTAGAGATATTTGGGGACCGGAGAGGTTAGCTCGGTTATTCATTGCGGAGATTGTGAGACTCCATGGTACCCCAAAGAGTATAGTGTCCGATCGCGATGGGCGTTTTGTGTCGCATTTCGGCAAGCAAGACATCGAGCACTCGGTACCAAATTGAATTTCAGCACCGCTTATCATCCCGCAGACGGACGGACAATCAGAGAGGACGATCCAAACGCTAGAAGACATGTTGAGGGCTTGCGTTGGATTGGAAAGAAGATTGGTATAATCATTTACAATTTATTGAATTTGAGTACAAAAACAGATGGCATAGTTCGATTGGGATGCCCCAGTTTGAAGCATTAACTGGCAGACGGTGTAGATCGCCAACTGCTGGGACGAGCCGACGAGTTACTTGGAGTAGAACCGACTTGGTGGTTCAAACTCGGGAAAAAGTCGCAATTATTCGCAAAGGTTGTTGATCGCTCGAGTCGACAAAGTCATATGCCGACGCTCGCCGTCGACTGCTAGAGTTCCAAAGTGAGACCATGTGTTGTTGAAAGTATCGCCGACTCGTGGAGTTCTTCGGTTTGGTAAGAAGGGGAAGCTTAGTCCTCGTTATATTGGCCCCTTCGAGATCCTGGACAAGGTAGGCGATGTAGCTTATCGACTAGCATTACCTCCGACGCTTAGTCATGTTCATAATGTGTTTCATGTTTCACAACTGCGTAAGTATGTTCCCGATCCCAGCCATGTTATTGATTATCAAGAGATTGAGATTAGTGATGATGTTACGTATGAAGAACAACCGGTAACCATACTAGAGAGACGAGTGAAACAATTGCGACGGAAAGTGATTCCGTTAGTAAAGGTCTAATGGTCTAAGCATGGAATTGAGGAGGCCACGTGGGAGACCGAGGATAGTATGCGTGCCCGATACCCCGAACTTTTTGTATCTTAAGTTTCGGGACGAAACTTCTTTTTAGGGGGTAAGGGTGTAATACCCGTGTATTTTGTGAGTGTTATTTTGGATGTATTTTGTGGTATTGTGGTTATTTGGACCGTATATATTGATGATTGACCTTGGCATATTCATGGTGATAATTGTCGGGTTTTGTGACTCTCGGATTGAGCTCGCTTTTAGCCGGCCTTCTTGCGAATTTAAATTTGGAAAATAGCGCTAGCGCACACTAAGACTGTAAGTCTAGAGCACGCTAACCAAGTTCGAGTAGCGCACGCTACTCTGGTGCAATAGCGCGTTAGGCTACTGGATAGTAAGCTTTCTCGACTCGAATGAGGCGCACAGACGCTATGGACGGACTAACGACGCTATTTCGATGTACTAGCGCACGTTACTTGTCTGATAGCGTGCGCGAGGATGTCGTCGGTCGCTGAGGGCGTAAACGCTTCGATCGCAGATACTTGCAGGTAGCGCACGCTACTGTATGGAGTTAGCGCGCGCTAGTAGCAATCGGTAGCGCACGCTAACAGATAGTTCAGCGCACGCTACCGGAGTCTGGCAGAATGTTCTGGACTGCCTTTTTCTTCAGCAGTGCACCGCCCTCAGCTCGTTAGCGCACGCTAAGCCTGTAGCCGTAGCGTGCGCTAATACCTCCCAGTATATATATGGGGGGTAGGTTCTAGAAATGTCATTTTTCACCTCTTCCTCTTCTCTTCGGCGGCTGGGCATACTTGACCATTGGAGAGTGCAGATTCTTGGTCGGATTTCTTCATCCAACGATAATTTTGGGCTCCTAACACCAAGTTATCAACATCTTATCAACTTTCACCATCCAAATCAAGGTAAAACCGTTGGAACCCTAGTTCTTCATATTTTGGGGTTTTTGTCGAGATCTTTGATTTTAATCTACCCTAGCTCCGATTTGTGCTAGATGGTGATGTTGTAATCATAATCCTCCATTTTTCTCCAAGATTCACGGATTTAACCCTAAGTTACCTTTCATAGTTTGGGTTCGAGCTACGATTCCTTCGTAATATTTGAATAAATGTCCCCAAGGGTAGAACTTAGGGTAAATCTTTCCATTTCCGTGGTGTTGTGTTTTGATTCGATATTTCGATGTGTTAGGATCGAATCGTTGAACGAAATTCGGACCGTACATTCATCCGTTCGCCGTATCTTGTGTCGTTCAAATTGAGGCAAGTACTTTGATTGTGTTTATTGTACATCGTGTGAATATGTAAAAATGGAATTTGTGCCAATTGTTGATCGAGTGTGTGTGAGCCGAGTAAAACCGGTGAGGGTCCCCAGGGTCCGTGGCTGCGTATCCCTACGGATCACTCGGTTGGGCTATACACTGGGGAGGGCTGACGAGGTGTCTCAGGGGTGTGTATCTTCTTTGAGAGGTACAGGCGGTATAGCTCGGGAGGTTGTTTTGTGATGATGACTGTGATGTGGTATTCCGGAATATCTGTGATGGCACTATGATTTTCTGTGGTTTTTGTTGATTATTCACTTGTTGTACATATTCTAGAATCATTGTACTTGCACCGGCTTCTTGCTGACCCCTTTTTGGGGTGGATATACTTTTGTGTATTCAGGTACAGGTCCAGTGGGAGGACTAGCACAGGACGGACACGAGCTTGGTGGGCAGCATTGATATCGTGCATTATTTTTGAGTTGATGGTCATATGGTCATGGTCAAAGTCGTGTTTTGGTTTTGTACTCGGTAGTCTTGTCCGGTGTTGTATGTCATGTTATTATTAATGGTTAATGATGTTGTTGTATTCCCGTGGGGAACGGTCATATTGGTTATGATTTCCTCGGGATGATATGTTGTTTGGTATTGTGATGTATGTTATGTTGAAATTGAAGTTGATTTTTGAATGTATGAACATTTGTGTTTGTCGTATTTAATGTGTTTTATTTGGGTCTAAGCCTGGTAGGTCCTCCAAAAAGGATCTACGGCGCTGTAATATCTCCGTAAATCATGGGGGTGTTACAACCGTGTCGTCCGACACGGCCCGTGCCGCACTCGTTCGGAAATGCCAAAGTCATTGCCCATCGGACTCGACCGTGTTGTCTGGCACGGGCGAGTCGAACTCTTCCGGATAAGCCAAAACCGACTGCCCAGACGCCCGACCGTGTTCCAGGACACGATCGGGCCCATGCCGAAAGTCCTTGTCAGCGCCGCGCCCGTGCCGAGTCACTGTCGGACGAGTCCCTTTCGGATGTCCCTGTCGCGTCGCGACCGTGTCAAGTGGGCACGGTCGAGTCACTGCCGACGTCTTTGTCAGCGCCGTACCCGTGCCGAGTGTCCTTGTCGCGCCGCGGCCGTGTCAAGCGACACGGACGAGTCCTGCCGGCAGATTTCACTTTTTTTTGTGTTTTCTTTTGTGTGTTTGTCTTTGCTTTGTTTTTCACTCATTTTAGGGATTGTGTTTCCCCTAAAATTAGGATTGTTGTTCCTTTTATATTTTATTGTTGATTTGTTTTGATTATTCAAAGATTTTATAAATCTTTGAATTATTTTCTTTTATTATAGGAAGACTTGAAGTCTCCTATATATAGGCTTGTGTAAGCATTGTAACAACCATGATATGTTGAAGAAATAAGAATACACTTGTTTTTCTTGGTGAATGCTTTTCATCGAAATCTTGATTATAATTCGACGCGTTTTCGAGTTTTAATCGAACCGATTCTCAATAGGTCTTGAGGAAAGATTACCTTATCAAACTATAGGTCTAGTTTGATAAATCATTCATATTGTTCTTATTTACGTAAGCCGAATTGCCCTACTTTCGGTTATTTCTTACGAGCGTTACACATATTCGAGTGTTGTGAGGATCAACTATATTTCCGCTGCATTTCCTTGCGAGTTTACGTACAATTTCATACGTAATTCGTATCGAGCCTTTGCCGCCAAAGGCTGCCGGCGAGGCAGCCTAGATCGTGATCCACCGCCTAGCGGCGGCTGCCGGCGAGCCGGACCGCAGAGCCGAGATCACGATCCGCGCTCAGGACCGCAAGCGGCACCGGCCACTCAGCTGCCGGGTCTATTTATGTTTTCGGCTCATTTTTCGCCCCGATTCTAAAAATAATATTTTTCTAATCTTTATATTACATATTTAAATCAGTTTTTCAAAAGAAAAATAGATTTATATTGCAACATAAAATCATGAAAAATTAACTTTTTAGATGAACAATTTTTTTGACTCATCAAGGTCAATATTATTATAAAAACGAGAAACAGAAAAGAGTTACAGAGAGTGGGCCAACAGATACCACAACCAGGCAACCAGGCTAGACAACAAAATAAAATCTCAAGCTAATCCCACAGGCGGGTGGTCAAGAGAAACAGAGAGAAAAACACAAATGCAAAAGCTATCTATGAAAACAGAATAAAAGGACCTAAATCCCCATACCAGATGTATGGGGTTGCAGCCGCATGCCTCGTTAAAACCCTATCGTAGAAAAACCCAATGGGAAAAACCTAAAATAGGGAAAAAAAGTACCCGAGCGTTATACTGCGAGAAAACTAAGGTTGGCTAAAATACATAGGAGACATATCCCTCAACAGAAGATCTAGGAGAGACTCTGGCGCTTCGCTAGACCACTCGTAAGAAACCAATCTTTTAGAAAGCCAGTCTGCCACAACATTCTCTTCTCTATATATATGAGAGACCCTGAAGTGCATGCCATCAATAATATGCCAAATCCACCTCAAACGACTGCGGTAGATCCAGGGTACAGCCGAACTACGATCTGAGAGAATGCTCACAACATAAGTAGAGTCAGACTCCAGCCACAAATAATCCCAACCATGATAAAAAGCAATCTCAATAGCATGAATAGCCGCGACCAACTCAGCTTGGAAGGTAAAACAGCAACCAATTGCCGCAGAGAGGGTGCCAAAAACCCAGCCCAGACGATTCTGATAAACAAAGCCAATAGCACCCAAGCCTGGGCAACCTTTAGCCATCCCATCAGTGTTAACTTTCATCCAACCAATTGGGGGGGGATACCATTTCACATAAATAGGGTAAAGCGGAGTTCTCGCGCGGCCAGCCACACCCAAAGCCCGAAGACGAACCAGATCCGAAATAGAGTTATCCATGGTGCCTAGGGGTGGACACGAACTGAACGAACCGAGCTTTTGGTGTTATTGACCGTTCGTTCGTTCGGTTCGTGTAGTGTTCGGTTTGTGTTCGTGTTCGACGAACATTACAAATTAGTGTTCGCGTTCGGTTCGACATATATTTTATTGTTCGTGTTCGGTTCGTTTGTGTTCGATTGTTCGGTTCGTACGCTTTGTTCGTTTATGTTCGCAAAAAATGTGTAAATTACAATTTTTTTAAAAATAAAATAAAATCTTGTATCACAAATTTTTATGTAGCAAAAATGAAATATATAAATATTGGATCATACACAACCGGCAAAAGCCCAAAACACCAAAATTTCATCATGAAATTAGTACCCAAAACAAAATACACACATAAATTTATTAAACAAGTCAGCAACAACATTGGGCTTCAAATTATTAAACAAAATACTGCAAGTCTCCAAAAGTTTCCAGCAACTGCTTCAAATTCTTCTGGTCCTCACCAGTGTAAGAAGAACTCTGAGGAAGTAAGTCTACTTTCATCCTTCATATGAAAAAAGGAAAGGAAAAAAAAAGGTCTTGAAGATTAGAACTTAAAAATGAAGGTGCATAATCAGAAATCAACAGATAGAGGAGAGACACCATTTATTTCATATGTACGTGAAAAGAAAAGAAGTGTATAAGAATTACGGGGTAATAAGAAATGAAGAAAAATGTACATACAATAATACGAACGGAAGCATCTGCACTTACAAGTTGATCCACTTTGTTGAGTCGAAGTTAGTTTAATAACAGAAGAAAATATTGAGGGGGTGATCTCTTCTTACATGACAAAATAACCTGGATATCCATATGTTACTGTTGTTTAGTTGAAACTATGTTCTATCTGTGACTAGGCAATGACAGATTTCTTTGATCTGCTTTGTAGCTATTTTATGTTATCTGGTTGCTCTCACCCATTCCCTTTTTTCTGCTCTTCATATTCAATATAAGCTTCAATATTGTTATGTTAAGACAACCAGAAGGTTGGACCTTATGTAGGCCTGTAAGCAAGGTGCTTACTGATCTTCAACTCAAAAGAGACTACAACTCAGCATACAATCATATTATGTTCGTTTTTTTGCCAATTGGTTTATAGCATATTATGTTCTGATTTCTTTTTGACAGGAGGGTCTTGTAGAGATCAGGAAAGATTATGTTGAGGAAGATTCTTTCAAGACATCAGCAGGCCGGTTTAAACTTAATAATTTTTATTTGCACAATCAACTCATTTATTATGAAAAAAAATAGTAGGAAATCGTACCACTCCAAATAAAAGCAGATCTGCAAATCTGCAAATCAAAGCAGATTTAGCCAGCAGATCTGCAAATCAAAGCCACAATCAAATAAAAACAACATTAGTTCAAATTCCAATCCAGTAGACTATTTCAGTTTGGAACAACAGTAGTATAAATTTCCATACCAGTTCTGATAACTATTTCGGCTAAACCTAGAGTCCACATTTCATGAATAAAATATTCCAATCCAATCACATTACAAAGTATATTTTCCTAAGACACGAACAAATAACACCCTAAAACAACACCAGAAGATCAAGTAAGAAAACGCACCTGAAAACATAAACCAAAATATTGTGTATGATAGAACATAAGACTTAAGGGTTAGGTAATGCGACCTCCAATGGATTCTGTGCTTTACATCTGAAAACAAAAAGAAAAACAGGAAAAACATGTTAAAACAAACAAGAACATAGGTTAAAACTCATTAAATCAAATAGAAAGTTCACATTTAAACCTTATCCTTCTTCTTCACCCCATGAAGCTTACGACACCAATCTCCCGCACACATCAACATTTCAACGGTCTTTGGCGCCAAAGAAGCACGGTAGGTATCAATGACTCTTGTTCCGGCACTAAAAGTTGCTTCTGAAGCCACAGTGCTAATTGGGATGGCTAAAATATCAGCAGCCATTCTTGAAAGAATTTTGTACTTTGTAGCTTCCTTCCACCACTTCAATGCATCCAAAGTTGCAATATCAATCCCAACTGCATTCTCTTGGGTGAGTCGGCCATCTTCAAAGTAAGCATCTAGCCCATTTCTTTGTGGTTTACCACACTCAACTGAAGATAAATGACTTAGGATTGCACTCATACCCGTAGAACGAGATACTGAGGAATTGATATTTCTATTTTGTGCATTTGAATTGCAGCTCACTATTTGAGAACTAGATGTCGAAGATGATGGAGCAGATTTTTTAGAATACATCATTTCATATTCAGCATATAGATCATACAATGCATCTCGAACAGTCCTTATATTTTTCTCAACTTCATGCGGCGCATAAATTCTCGAAAAGCAATGTTCAATTACCAACATTTTAAGACGAGGATCCAAAACTGCAGCAATGGACATCAGCAAGTTACACTCACCCCAATACTTATCAAATTTTAGCTTCATCTTTTCAACCATATCCCGAATAAATGTATCTTCATCCATAGCCTTGCCATTTAGAAGCTCCTTAATCTTACAAACCTCTACAAGATACAAATTCGAAGTTGGATATTCACTACCAGAAATCACATGAGTAGATTCCCAAAATGCTTGTAAAACAGTACACACCTTCTCTACCTTTTCCCAATCTTCATCACTTGGGCATAAAGTAAATGTAACCTCTCTTTCCGAATAAATAGCAAAGCAATCTTTGAACTTTAAAGCACACACTAACATCTCAAAAGTGGAGTTCCATCTAGTCTTGCAATCATACAAAAGCACCCTTTCTGGCAAACAAGCTCGCTCAACTGCTCTAGCAAATTCCAAACGCCTAGCATCATTTTTATTGATGAAATCCACTGCAGCCCTAATAGTATCAACTATATCCTTAATCATACGAAGACCATCTTGAACCAACAAATTCAGAATATGAGCACAACACCTCACATGAAATATCTTACCTTCAAGAATGAAGAAAGAAAAAAGTAAGAAAGGGCCATAATACAGTGTTGTATAGAAAGTACAGAAATTTAGAACAATCCATTGACCAATTATTTCTATAAAAGTAAGAAATGAAGTGCGAAATCAATATACTAATAGCAACAAACAACTTACCTTTAAGAAGTAAGGACTTGGTTCTGGAAAAAGTATCCTTCAAGTGCTTTATGCATGTGTCGTTGTTTCTTGCGTTATCAACAGAGATGGTGTAAACTTTGTTCTCCAAGCCCCAACCCCTTAAGCATTTAAATATTTCATCAGCAATGGCATGGCCTGGTCGAGGGGGAGGGATGTGAACAAAATTCAATACTCTCTTGTGTAATCTCCAATTGTTGTCAATCCAATGCCCCGTTAGCACCATATATTCAATTTTCTGATTTTTTGACTTCCACAAGTCAGTAGTCAAGCTGATTTTCGAAACTTTATGAAACACTTTTTTCTGCTTCTCCTTTTCTCTTTCATACACAACAAAACAGTCATTTTTAATGGTTTTCCTACTTATATTGGTCCACTCAGGCATCCCTCTTTTCATCATTATATTGAAGCCTTCCTCCTGAACAATCATAAATGGGTGCTCATGCATAACCACCCACTCAGCTGCACTTTCTTTCATGGCCGCCATATCAAACTTCCCCGAGTGAAGATAAGAGTGCCCCGGTGTAGTAGAAGTACCCTGTGGAAAACTAAGCTTCATTTGATTTGCTTTAGCCTTCTCATTTTTTTTTCAGGCTCGGGCATTTCTCCAAGTGTCGGTTCATAGATGTCGTGCATCCACTAGCATAACATTTTAGCTTTTGGCCGCAATGGCTACACTCCAATTTCATCACTTTTACAGAACCTTCAACGACCTCAGTCTCTGTAAAAGATTTCCACACCTTCGATTTTTTTCGTCTTTTTGGTCTATGTGCATCAAGACCATCTCCACCAGCATTCTCACCTCCAACTGCATTCTCACCTCCAGCTGCATTCTCACCAGTTTGCTCATTTTGGGCATCATCTTTCATGTCTTCTATAACCTCATCATCACTACCTATTGTTTCATTTCCACGTGATCCCAATTCTAATATATCATTATCATAATCATCAGTTTCCATACCAGTTCTGTTTTCTCCTAAAATGTGGACGTGCGGATCAACATCTTTAGAAGATGTATACGAAGCCATTTTGACACCTTATAAAATTTATCAAATGGTTAAAGAAATAAATGAATTTACAAACAAATTGCAGCTACTTTATTTGCATAAAAATAGATAGTAAAAAAATTGCAGCTACTTACGGCAGCAATGGATTCACGGCGGAGATGTACGGAGATGAAGTCGCAGCGGAGATGTCTGGCGAAGCCGCACGATGGATTAGAAATTTGGACTTACGCCGTTGATCGATGGAGATTGAGTGGATTGGAGCCGCTGATAGATGCGTCTCTAAGCATCGACGGAGATGGAATGGAGTGGAGCTGCGTCTCTGGGTTGAAGGTTAGGTGTTAGGAGATGGAATGGAGATGGACGAAGATTGAATGGAGTGCAGAAAATGAATCGTGGCTGCGTCTTAGATTGAAGGTTAGGTTAGGTTTAGGTTTAATTAATAGTTATTATTTATTATATATTATATTCACGGCGGAGATGTACGGAGATGAAGTCGCAGCGGAGATGTACGAAGCAGAAGCCGCACGATGGATTAGGGCTGGACTTCTGCCGTTGATCGATGGAGATTGAGTGGATTGGAGCCGCTGATAGATGCGTCTCTAAGCATCGACGGAGATGGAATGGAGTGGAGCTGCGTCTCTGGGTTGAAGGTTAGGTGTTAGGAGATGGAATGGAGATGGACGGAGATTGAATGGAGTGCAGAAAATGAATCGTGGCTGCGTCTTAGATTGAAGGTTAGGTTAGGTTTAGGTTTAATTAATAGTTATTATTTATTATATATTATATATATATATAATATATATATATATTAATGTTCGCGAACAGTTCGCGAACACCCGATCAAAGTATAAAATGTTCGATGTTCGGTTCGAAAATACTCGAACATGTTCGCGAACATGTTCGGTTCGGTCAAACCGAACTCGAACTGACCGTTGACCGAGCTTTTTCACGAACAGTTCGCGAACGTTCGGTTCATGGGCCACCCCTAATGGTGCCCATGTCATAGTTATTACATTCTCTGAGAAGAGACCAAACTATAGAATGAAGAGATATGATAGAAAATTTAGCTTCGTTATATAAAACATCACAGCGAATATGCCAGATAGCCCAGACGGCAGTAATAATAGTGAATCTCCAGAGAGTAGAGATCTGCTGAGTAAATCTGATATCCATAGCTCGAATGATGAAGCGCCTGAACCCAGCATTCAATTCTAAAGAGATTAAGAAGCCCCGCTCAATATAGTCCCAGAACTGCCGGATAACCATGCACTCAGTGAAAATGTGGTCAATCGATTCAGGGGCAGAGAGACAGAAAAGGCAAACCGAAGGACCAATGAAACCCCTGAAACAAAGAAGATCAAAAACAGGAAGCCTGTTGTGAATATCCTTCCAGACCGTGAGAGAACGACGAGCGGGGATTAATTTATGCCAAATGTATTTCCCCCAGCTCACCTAAGGATAGTTGTGGCGAAGGTGCCAATAAGCGATTTGAGAGGTAACATTACCGTGCACTGATTTAGCCCAAACCCACTCGTCTTTTCCTTCAAAGTCAGAAGGGGTATAGACGACATCTAAAGCAACATCACGACACCTCTCCATGAAATCGAGGGTAAGATGCCAGGTCCCGTCATAGTAAAAATCCCTGATGGTGTCAGACAAGGTACTTCTGAGATGCTGAGGAATACCCAACCGATCACCAATGATATAACCCAGCCAGTTGTCCCACCAAAAATCAATATTCTGTCCATTTCCAATAACCCAACTGGAAGTGTTAATGATACGAAACCGACTACTCCAAGTGAAGAAGACGAAGTAAGGATTGACGTAAAATACCTCGACCATACTCCAACATACTTAGGCGACAAAACAGATACGAGAACTGGAGTTACCTTGATAATCGGACTTGGAGTAACTTAAACGTAGGCAACTTGCATCTTGGGGAAGGGGTCCAAGTGGTCAAGGCAAAACAATAAAAGAATTTCAGCACTTTCTTTATTATAAAAGCAGCAGGAATCTCGGCTGCATGCATTGTGAAAGGCGGCTATCATCTTGGAGACAAAACCCATCTTTTACTCTTGTTTGCAACTGATGTGGGGAACCTTGTATTTTCTTTCCCTTATTTTAAGACCAGCTTGTAATAGTTTAGATTATCTTGTCAGGCTACTTTTGCCTATAAATAGTGGCGATGGAGTTGTAATGAGGGTAGATTATTGAATGATAAAACGACATACCATGTGTATTATTTAAGTGTTGGACGAGTTTCCTTCAAAAATTTGATTATTATTCGACGCGTTTTCGAATCTTAATCTGATTGATTCTCAATAGGTCTTGAGAAGAAATCACTTTATCGAATTATAGGTCTAGTTCGATAAAACAACTATTTCCTGTCCTGTTTCGATATTCTTCTTGTTTTCGATACAGGGTTGTACTTGATCGGGATTTCGCATTAAGTGCTGTTCGATCGTTCGAACTTGTTTCCTGTTTTCAATTAGCATCCGACCGAAACTTGTTGTTTCAAGTGCCGCTGTTTGGAGGTTGCCTGTTTCGAATCATTTCCATTCGGACAGTTCCTGTCTTGTTGCTGTATCGAGCTGCCGTCATCATTTCCTATCGCGTGTGCATACCGCTAGTCAGTGTTATTATTCTTTGTAGCCGTTGTTACGATTCTGGCAGTTTCTTCTTTGCTTGCTTCCGTCAAAATAGCTTGTCGTTGTATCGATAGAGAATCCGTATCATAAGTGGTATCGGAGCGCCACAAGTTCTTGATCTTTGGCATTATGGATCTCAACGATGCTGATTTCTTGGCAAAACTTCGCGACGCATTGCGTGACATACCAGAACAACGTGACCAGCGTTGGCAACCTAGGCGTGGTGACTATGAGCGACCCTCACGCCATGTCGAAGAGTTCAAGGTTAGTTAGATTCCGGAGTTCGTTGGCGGGACAGACCCTGAAGTTTACTTGGAATGGGGACGTAAAATTGATTGTATGTTCGAGTTCAAAGACCTCGACGACGAGAAAGGGTGCAAGTATGCAATTCTCAAGTTGGGGAAAGGCGTTTCGCTTTGATATGAAGGAGTGAAAACACGAAGAACCCGTGCGGGGAAAGAAAAGATCCGTTCGTGGGATTCATTAGAAAGAAAACTTCGTAATAGATATGTACCAACGTCGCATCGATTGTCCTTGTACAGGAAGATTGCAGACCTCATGCAAAGAAAATTGAGTGTCAGTGAATACATTGAGGAATTTGAGAATCTGACCTTAATGGGAGAAATAGAGGAGAATGAGGAGTAGAAGATGTCGTGATTCTTGCGTGGCTTGAACCGAAGCATAGCTAACTCGGTGGAATTATATCCATATGAGGACTTCGATACATTATGTGGGCTATATGTGAAGTTGGAAGCTCAAAACAGGATGAAGTGGTATAAACTCGAGTTTCCAGTCAAATTTGGAAACCCAAGTGTCGGTTCTAGTTCAACTACTAAGGCAACTGTACCGACTCCGGTCCCTGTTGCAATTCCTAAGGCCCCTACGTACCAAAGGAGACAAGTTTGGCTAAAGTAAGATGTTTCAAATGTCAAGGGTTTGGATATTATCAAAATGGTTGTCCGAACAAACGAGTGGTAACACTAAGAGAAGCTGTCACGATCCGAGATGAGTTGTTGGTCGAGGACGAAAAGGAGAGACTGGGTGATGTATTTGATTTCAGCATTAAGGACGAAGAAGGAGAAGAATATGAGACTTACGATGCTCCAAACTATGACATGGCTTTAGTTCTGCGTACTCTACAAGCCAAAGCTGTTTCGAATGATTCGGAACAGCGGGATCAAATATTTCACACAAAGTGTCAAATCGGAAATAAATGGTGTAGTTTGATCGTTGATGGAGGGAGTTGCACCAACGTAGCTTCCAACGAGATGGTGACTAAACTCGGGCTGACCACTACGGCTCACCCGAAACCTTACATGTTGCATTGGCTCGATGATGGGAGCAAAATAAGGGTGACTAAACAAGTGAGGATTGGACTAACCATGGGTTCATATGAAGACAAGACGGCTGTTCCCGTAACTCTACTCTCGACTTGGATTATATATCAAAGGTCCCTTAGCACTTTCCAAAAGAATGACCAACTTGGTCTCCACAAATGTGAGAACCACGCCAAGGTGATTGGGTCCCAGACTTTCCGTTGGATATCCCCCTTCGGGTTACGTTAGCGGCCTGGGTCTTCTTCATGTGAACAAAAGGAAGAAGCGGTCCCAGAGTGAATATGATCTCCACCAGACATACAAGAAAACCAAAAATTATAAAAACTCCTGACTAAGTATGTACTATGTGATGTACTCCCAATGGATGCATGCCATATACTTTTGAGAAGGCCATGGATGTTTGATAGGGACGTTTTACACCGAGGAAAAAGAAATGAGTACGAGTTACGGGATAAGGGCAAAAAGATTGTGCTTAAACCAATGTCACCTCAAGCTATTCGCTCTATGAGTTCTAGTCGGAGTGAGAAACCAAAGCTGGCCATGTTTGCTAGCGAACGGGATGTGGAACATGCTATTAATTTTGGCGAGTGCGTGTACTTGTTGATTCTGAAGGAGACACAAAATGATAACATGGTTGTGCGGAACGACGAAAGGATAGATGCCTTATTGCACGAATTTGCGGATGTTTTTCCCAAAGAATTACCGTCGGGTTTGCCACCTATTCGTGGAATTGAACATCAGATCGACCTCATACCGGGTGCGTCGCTCCCCAACAAAGCTACCTATAGATGTAATCCCGAGGAGATGAGGGAATTACAAAACCAAATTGAAGAACTAATGAGCCGCGGGTATGTGCGAGAAAGTCTAAGTCCTTGTGCGGTTCCAGTATTACTGGTTCCTAAGAAAGACGGATCTTGGTGAATGTATATTGATAGTCGAGCCGTGAATAATATAACCATCAAGTATCGATTTCCGATTCTGAGTCTGGATGACATGTTGGACGAATTACATGGATCCGTGATCTTTTCAAAAGTTGACCTACGAAGTGGTTATCACCAAATCCGGATGCGAGCAGGAGATGAGTGGAAGACGGCCTTCAAAACTAAACACGGGCTGTATGAATGGACCGTTATGCCGTTCGGCCTTACAAATGCGCCAAGTACCTTCATGCGCTTGATGAATGAGGTGCTTAAGCCATTCTTGGGGAAATTTGTGGTTGTATATCTAGACGATATTTTGATTTATAGCCGATCGTTGCAAGAACATTTCGGACACTTGAGACAAGTCTTCGAAACCCTTAGGGACCAAAGGCTGTATGGAAAAAAGGGAGAAGTGCTCATTTTTGGTCGAAAATGTAGTCTTTCTTGGCTATGTTGTTTCAAAGGACGGAGTGTCGGTCGATCAAGAAAAGATCGAAGCAATTAAGTCCTGGCCATTTCCCACTATAGTGACGGAAGTTAGATCGTTACATAGACAGCTTCATTTTACCGAAGATTCATTCGACATTTCAGCACCATTGCAAGCCCAATAACCGAATGTTTGAAGAAAGGTACTTTTAATTTGAGCCGGGCTGCCCAGGAGTCGTTCGCAAATTTGAAGGCAAAGTTGTGCGAAGCACCAATCTTAGCATTACCCGATTTTTCGCAACCGTTCGAGGTAGAATGTGATGCTAGCGGAGTTGGCATTGGAGCGATTCTCATTTAAGGAAAGCGGCCTATTGCTTATTTTCCAGAAAAGTTAAATGGTGCTCATCTAAATTATTGTACGTACGACGATGAGTTTTATGCTATTGTGAGGGCTCTAGATCATTGGAGTCACTATCTTCGGCCGAAGCATTTCATCATACATTCGGACCATGAATCATTGAAGTATATTAACGGACAACACAAGTTAAGTACCAGGCATGCGAAGTGGGTGGAATTATTACAATCAATTTACTTTTCATCAAAGTATAAGGATGGCAAGAGCAATATTGTAGCAGATGCATTGTCTAGGCGTTATGCCTTACTCTCTACTCTTGATGTTCGTTTGCTTGGATTCGAGATAGTGAAGGAATATTACGACGATGATGCAGATTTTGGCGAGACCTTCGCCCTTTGCAAATCTGGACCGATGGGAGAATTTTCGATACAGGAAGGCTTCCTTTTTAAGGGAAATCGTCTTTGCCTACCCAAGCACACGGTTCGAGAATTGCTAGTTCGGGAGGCTCACGGGGGAGGTTTGGCTGGCCACTTTGGTTCGAATAAGACATTAGATGTGCTGAAGGAATATTTTTATTGGCCAAAGATGCCGGGGGATGTTAGTAACATAATTATTAAGTGTGTGACATGCCATGTTGTGAAGAGTTCGTTCAAACCAGGAATATACACAGCTTTACCGATCCCGGAGAGGCCTTGGGAAGATGTCTCGATGGATTTTATTGTGGCTTTACCTCGTACTCAATGAGGGAGGGATGCAATTATGGTAGTCGTAGATCATTTTTCGAAAATGGCTCATTTTGTAGCGTGCCACAAGACAGACGATGCAAGCAATGTGGCCGACTTATATTTTCGAGAGGTGGTACGTTTACATGGGATTCCGAAGACTATTGTTTCCGATCGAGACTCCAAATTTCTCAGCTACTTTTGGAACACCCTATGTAGGAAGGTGGGAACAAAACTCTTGTTTAGCACTTCACACCACCCTCAAACCGACGGGCAAACTGAAGTGACTAATCGAACCCTGGGAACACTGTTTGCGAGGCCTGGTAGGCAAGACACAAAAGGACTGGGATCTAAAACTGGCACATGCGGAGTTTGCTTATAACCGTTCTCCTACTCATGCCACGGCACGTTCTCCATTCAAAGTAGTTTACGGCTTGAATCTTTACATACCGCTAGACTTAAATCCATTACCGAATGACGGCATAAGGACGTGGAGTCAAAACTAAAATCAATGATGAAATTACATGAATAGGTGCGTAACCGAATCAAGGAGATAAATGAGACGTACAAAAGAAAATCGAACAAACAAAGAAAACCAAGAGTATTTGAGGTTGGGGATTTAGTTTGGGTGCATTTGAGGAAATAACGATTCCCAAGTAAGCATAAGAACAAGTTAATGCCACGAGCTGATGGACCATTTATAATAGTTGCGAAGATGAACGCCAATGCTTATAAGTTAGAACTTCCGGGTGATTATGGAGTGCATGCTACTTTCAACATAGGTGATCTATCTCCTTATCTCGATGACAATGGGATTGCGGAATTGAGGACAATTCCTTTTCAAGAAGAAGGAGGGAATGATACGAAACCGACTACTCCAAGCGAAGAAGACGAAGTAAGGATTGACGTAAAACACCTCGACCATACTCCAACATACTTAGGCGAGAAAACAGATACGAGACCCGGAGTTACCTTGATAATCGGACTTGGAGTAACTTAAACATAGGCAACTTGCATCTTGGGAAGGGATCCAAGTGGTAAAGGCTTCAATAAAATAATTTCAGCACTTTCTTTATTATAAAAGCAGCAGGAATCTCGGCTGCATGTATTGTGAAAGGCGACTATCACCTTGGAGACAAAACCCATCTTTTACTCTTGTTTGCAAGTGACGTGGGGAACCTTATATTTTCTTTTCCTTATTTTAAGACCAGCTTGTAATAGTTTAGATTATCTTGTTAGGCAACTTTTGCCTATAAATAGTGGCGATGGAGTTGTAATGAGGGTAGATTATTGAATGATAAAACGACATACCTTGTGTATTGTTTAAGTGTTGGACGAGTTTCCTTCAAAACTTTGATTATTATTCGACGCATTTTCGAATCTTAATCTGATTGATTCTCAATAGGTCTTGAGAAGAAATCACTTTATCGAATTATAGGTCTAGTTCGATAAAACAACTGTTTCCTGTCCTATTTCGATATTCTTCTTGTTTTCGATACAGGGTTGTCCATGATCGGGATTTCGCATCAAGTGTTGTTCGATCGTTCGAACTTGTTTCCTGTTTTCAATTAGCATCCGACCGAAACTTGCTGTTTCGAGTGCCGCTGTTTGGAGGTTGCCTGTTTCGAATCATTTCCATTCGGCCAGTTCCTGTCTTATTGCTGTATGGAGCTGGCGTCATCATTTCCTATCGCGTGCGCATACCGCTAGTCAGTGTTATTGCTGTAGCGAACTGTTGTTACCCGTTCCTGACAGTTTCTTGCTATTCGCTTCCGCTCGTCAAAATAGCTTGTCGCTGTATCGATAGAGAATCCGTATCAGTTAAGAAGATGGGTAATATGATTACGAACCCCCTGAATATAGAGGAAGAAACAATCTTGCGAGTATCTAAATTACTTTTAAGAAACCTCTGACGAAGGAACTGACCACAAAAGGAATCCTCCTGCAGAATAACCCAGGCCAAACGTAACAAAAAGGATTCATTCATCGTACGAATATGCCTCACCCCAATACCTCCCTCCTCTAAAGGGGAACAAACTCTGCTCCAGGCCACAGTACATGCGTTCTTGTGACTAATGTCCCCCGACCAAATAAAATTTCTAGCCGCCGAATCTAATTTGTTTATCAATTTGATTGGCCAACTATATATTATCATTGAGTGAATGGAGGAGCTCATGATGACAGAGTTAACTAAGCAAATACGACCAGCCATCGAGTGAGATGATCCTTTCCAAGCAGAAAATTTACTAATAATTTTGTCAACGACCGGGGTAATATGGATGAGACGGGGTATACCGCAGAATAACGGCACCTCGAGGTAATTTAAAGGGAGTGATCCCTCGCGCATGCCAAGGGTGCGCAGAATGGCCCGTTTGGTGTGGATAGGAACATGTGAACCAAAATAAACCTTATATTTAGTACGATTCATAGCCTGGCCCGATATAGCTGAGTTATCCTCAAGAATCTTCGATAAAGCATTGGCATTATCCGTAGAGGCACGACCAAACACGACAGCATCATCCGCATAAAAAAGGTGAGATGGATAGACAATTTTACGGCCCACAAAAATAGGCTTAAAGAGAGTAGTCCGAACCGCATTGGAGCGCATGAGACCGAGCATCTCCTCAACAATACAAAATAAAAGAGGGGACATGGGATCACCTTTCCGAACCCCTTGACTACACGCAAAGTAACCCGTAGGAGCGCCGTTTATAAGAATGGAAAGCTTCGCTGAGTGAAGAATGATGTAAACCCAAGCAACAAACTGGTCGTGAAAACCGAAACTGTGAAGAACATCCAATAAGAACTCCCAGGAGAGAGTGTCAAAAGCTTTACGAATGTCAATTTTAATAGCCATGTTACCGCCGAACGCGCGGTGATTCAAAGAATTAATGCATTCCGAAGCTATAGATATACAATCGTGGATGCGCCGACCTGGAATAAAGCCAAACTGATGGGGGCTGATGATCTCATGAATAAAACTAGAAAGTCTGGTCGTGAGGATTTTAGTAATAATCTTGAAGATAAAGTTACTTAAGACAATAGGCCGGAATTGCTCAATAGATATGGCCCTTTTGACTTTAGGAATGAGAGCTACTAAGCTAGAGTTAAGACCCGTCGGAAGATCACCCTCAATGAAAAATTGCCGAATAGCCGCCACAATATCGGTACCAATGACCTCCCAAGAGAACTGATAAAATAATCCAGTAAAGCCGTCAGGCCCAGGGGCACTGTGAGGCTCCATATCGAATACTGTAGAACGAATTTCCTCGGAATGGGGAATAGCGGTAAGGATGGAGTTATGCTGATGAGAAACCTTAGAAAGAGAGAAACCAGTGGGCCAGTTAGTAGCAATCGGGTGGCCTTCGAAAAGGTGCTGATAAAAAATTCCAATGTGGTTCGAGATGGTAGGCGGATCACGACAAAGATCACTGTCAATAAGGAGAGAGAAGAGCTGAAGACGATTATTCCTCATCTTAACTGTCCTATGGAAAAAGGCAGTATTCCGATCATGATACGGGGTTGACAAGTCCAAGGGAAGAAGTCGAGGTGATAATGGACGTAAACAACCATGCAACTTACTTGGGCGCGAAAACGGAGACGAGACACGGAGTTACCTTAATAACCAGACTTGGAGTAACTTAAACACTAGGTAACTTACAACTTGGGGAAAGGGGCCCAAGTGGTTTAAAAGTATTTCAGCGTGCAGCAGGATTCTTGGCAACATGTTGTATGAAAAGGCGGCTGTCAACTTTCAACTTGGAGACAAGGCCCAGCTTTTACTTTTGTCAGCAAGTGACATGAGGAACCTTTTTATTATCTTTTATTATTTTAAGACCATCTTGTAATAGTTAAGATTATCTTGTCAAGCTCCTGTCAGGCTGTTTTTGCCTATAAATAGGGCGATGAAGTTGTAATGAAACATTATTGAATGTTGAAGAAATAAGAATACACTTTGTGTTTTTCTTGGTGAATGCCTTTCATCAAAACTTTGATTACTATTCGACGCGTTTTCGAATCTTAATCCGATTGATTCTCAATAGGTCTTGAGAAGAAATCACTTTATCGAATTATAGGTCTAATTCGATAAAACACCTATTTCTGTTCTGTTTTAATATTCTTCTTGTTTTCGATACAGTGTTGTACTTAATCAAAAATTCGTTTCAAGTGCCGTTCGATTGTTCGAACTTGTGTTCTGCTTTTATTAGCATCCGACCGAAGTTTGCTGTTTTGAGTGCCGCTGTCGGGAGGTTACCGGTTTTGAGTCCTTTCCATTTGGCCTAGTTCCTCTCTTGTTGCTGTTGATACGAATTACGTAAGTAATACGTATAAAACACAACGGAAGATTAATACGTTTACAATATGGATCGAAATTACAAAGGTGATGGACGAATTTTATGTGGGATTCGGCCGTGATGAGTATGATGTATGGAGTTTGGTGTGTTTTTATCGAACTAGACCTATAACTCGATAAAAAGGGTAATCTTTTCCCAAGACCTTTTGAGAATCGATCAAGTTAAAATCTCGAGACTCGTCGAAACAATAACTTAAAGTTTGTCGAACTCGTTCAACGTATATTTCAAAGGAAATACAATGTTTATTATAATTCTCGATGATTTACAAGTACAACGAACACTACTATATATAGTAGTTTACAACCGAAAGAAAATACAACAAAACGAAAAAAAAGAAACTTCCTAACAACACCTAATCGGCCGAAAATCACAAGGATTGAGATATCAAATCTCTTGGTGTTATTAGGTGAAAGGGACATGAAGTTGTTTTGGTCTTTGATGGTGACATGAAGTAGAACAAGACACCACTCTTCCCATGCCTTTGGTTCGGCCGATCCCACCTTTATTTGGTGAAGATTTGTGATATTCTCCTCCTTGGAACTACATGGTGACAATGAAATGAGGGATAGTGACATGATGAAGAAAATCTCCACTCCATCCATAAGCATTTCGGCCGTTGTGTAAGGAGGGAATCACACCTTTATTTTGTAAAGATATTTGTAAAGATATGAAGACAAAGTGTCCCTTTCAAGCATGTTTGGTCGATCTTCATGCTTTCGGTCGATCCGTCGTCGAATTCTACGTCACTCCGATTCCGATTAACAACGTAACTCCAAGCCGCTTTAACATTTTCTCCTAAGTATAACGATGCATCATCATGAATGTCGATTTTTATCGGAGTTTCTTCGATCGAATATTAGATATCGTATCATTCCTCCGTCTTTGAAAGGAATTGACCTCACCCCGCAATGCCATCGTCGTCAAGATAAGGTGAGAGATCACCTACGTTGAATGTCGCGTGTACTCCGTATTCGCCCGGAAGTTCGACTTTGTATGCGTTGTCGTTCACTTTTTCCACAATCTTGTACGACCTTCGCTCTCGGCATCAATTTGTTCTTCCGCTTGCTCGAATCTTTCTTTCTCAAATGTATCCAAACTAAGTCGCCAACATCAAATAATCTCGCTTTTTTATTTTTGTTCGACTTCCGCTTGTACATTTCATTCACTTCTTTAATCCGTTCCGTATCTTTTCGTAACTTCATCATGGATTTGAGTTTTGCTTCGGCCCTTGTGAACCAATTCGTTGCTCGGCAGGGGAATCAAGTCCAATGGCAAGTGCGGATTTAATCCGTATACCACTTCAAAAGGTGAATGGGCCGTGGCATAACCGGGTGATCGGTTGTATGCGAATTCGGATGAGCAAGTTTAACGTCCCAATCTTTACGAGTTTTATTTACCAACCCTCGTAATAATGCTCCCAAGGTTCGATTAGTTACCTTGGTCTGTCTGTCGGTTTGCGGGTGATGTGAAGTACTGAATAGGAGTTTAGTACCGACTTTCCTCCATAAAGTATTCCAGAAGTAACTCAGAAATTTGGAATCTCGATCCGACACGATAGTTTTTGGCACTCCGTGTAAACGAACTATTTCCCGGAAATACAAGTCCGCCACATTGCTTGCATCATCGGTTTTGTGGCACGCGACAAAGTGAGCCATTTTCGAAAAACGGTCGACGACCACCATGATCGAGTCTTTGCCTCGTTGAGTACGAGGTAAAGCCACAATAAAATCCATCGAGACATCCTCCCACGGTCGTAACGGTATCGGCAACGGCATGTATGTACTCGACTTGAACGAACTTTTCATCATATGACAAGTTACACATTTGCTAACGATTGTGCTGACATCACCATACATCTTCGGCCAAAAGAAATGTTCTTTTAGCACCTCTACAGTCTTGGTCGAGCCGAAGTGACCGGCTAGTCCTCCTCCGTGCGCCTCCCGAACCAAAGAATTCCCGAATCAGTATGTCTCAAGACACATAGTTTATTCCCTTGAAGAGAAAGCCATCCTCAGAAACAAATTCCTCAGACGGGGCCGTTTTACAACGGTTAAAAATTTCCCCGAAGTCCAAATCGTCGTTGTAGTGATCTTTCAAAGTCTCGAACCCCAACAAACGAACATCTAGCATCGACAGTAAGGCATACCGTCTCGATAGTGCATCCGCCACTACATTACTCTTCCCGTCTTTGTATTTGGATGAAAAGTGAAAAGATTGTAAAAATTCCACCCATTTTGCATGTCTCGGGCTTAGCTTACTCGTCCGTTGATATATTTCAACGACTCGTGATCCGAATGTAGCACGAAATGTTTCGAACGCAGATAATGACTCCAATGATCGAGTGCTCTTACGATAGCATAGAACTCCTTGTCGTAAGTACAATAATTCACTCGGGCGCCACTTAACTTCTCCGAAAATAGGCAATGGGACGGCCTCTCTGAATGAGCACCGCCCGATTCCAACTCCGCTAGCATCGCATTCTACCTCAAACGGTTGTGAAAAATCGGGCAACGTCAAAATCGGGCGCTTCACATAATTTTCCTTTTAAGTTTTCAAAAGCCTTTTGGGCCGCCTCGTTCCAAGCAAAGGTTCCTTTTTCGGACACTCCGTGATAGGATCGGATATAGTGCTGAAGTCCCGTATGAATCGCTAAAAAGAAGCGAGGCCATGAAATGACCGTACCTCCGTGATTGTCTTTGGGGTCGGCCACGACTTGATTGCCGCGATCTTCTCTTGGTCGACCGAAACTCCGTCTTTTGAAACAACATAGCCGAGAAAGACAAGACTCTCGACTAGGAAAGTACACTTCTCCCGCTTTCCATAAAGCTTTTGTTCCCTTAGCGTCTCAAACACGTACCGCAAATGTTCGAGATGTTCTTCTACGGACCGATCAGATCAAAATGTCGTCTAAGTACACGACAACAAACTTTCCCAAGAAAGGTTTTAGAACCTCGTTCATCAACCTCATAAAGGTGCTCGGGCGCAGTGAGGCCGAATGGCATCACAACCCATTCGTAAAGTCCATTCTTCGCTTTTAAACGCCGTTTTCCATTCGTCTCCTCTCGCATGGATTTGATGGTATCCGCTCCGTAAATCAACTTTGGAAAATATAACCGAGCCATGTAACTCGTCCAAAGATGTCGTCTAGTCTCGGATGGGAAACCGATACTTGACGGTGATGTTATTCACGGCTCATCACAATACACATCCGCCATGTTCCGTCTTTTTTGGTACGAGTAGAATCGGAACCGCACACGGACTTAAACTTTCTCGGACATATCCGTGATTCATGAGTTCATCAATTTGACGTTGTAGTTCTTTTGTTTCTTCGGGATAACAACGATACTCCCCTGTGTTCGGTAATGGAGCTCGGTATAAGATCAATCGGTGTTCAATCCCGCGGATAGGTGGTAATCCTACCGCAAGTCTTCGGAAATACGTCCAAAACTCGTGTAATAGTGCATCTATCTCCTCCTCATTTTGCGATTTGGTGGCAAGATTTCGGACCTCCTTGATCATCATCAAATAAACACGTTCGCCATCGTCAATGGCGTGTTCGACTTCTTTCTCGTTTGCAAACATCGTAAGTTTCGGCCCTTCGACTTTTTTCGAACTCATCGTCCGGATAGCTTGAGGTGACATAGGTTTAAGAACAATTTTTTTACCTTTGTCACGTAGCTCATACTCATTACTCCTCCCTCGATGTAGTACGTCCCGATCAAATAACCAAGGTCTTCCTAATAACACGTGACATGCGTCCATCGGTAGTACATCGCATGTAATGTCATCGCCATACGAACCCATGGTGAGTCCGACCTTCACTTGCCTTGATACTTTCACCTTGTTTCCATCATCGAGCCAATGGAGTGCATACGGTTTAGGATGGGCCGTGGTGATCAAACCGAGTTTTGAAACCATCTCGCTTGATGCCACGTTTGTACAACTTCCACCGTCAATGATCAAGCTACACCATTTATCTCCGACACGACACTTCGTGTGGAAGATTTGGTCCCGTTGTTCTTCGTCACTTGGGGCGGCCTTCGTTTGCAACATGCGAAGGACAAGGTTCGTGTCATAGTTCGGGCATCGTATGCCTCGCATTCTTCTTCTTCGCCTTCTAAGTTAAAAACGTCTCCAACTCTTTCTTCTTCGGCTAATAATTCCTCTCGGGCGGCTATGGCTTCTCGCAACGTTACAATCCTCCGATTTGGACAAGCACTTTGATAGTGTCCAAATCCTTGACATTTGAAACATCGGACTTTAGATAGGCTGCCTCTTTTGGTGTGGTAGGGTTTTTGGAATGGTAGTAACGGTGGCTTGTGGTGACAGTTTTGGAAACGAGCTAGAACTCGCGCCAAAGTTGGTATTTCCGTATTTAGGTGGGAATTCGGGTTTAGAGAGTTTGGTTCTGCTTTTGATTTTCCAACTTTATGCAAAGTCCGCATAAAGTATCAAGTCGAATAGGGGTAGAGTTCCACGGAATTAGCAATATTTTTGTTCAAACCTCGTAGGAAACGGGACATGCGCAATTCTTCGCTTTCTTCAAGTTCTCCCATCAAGGATAAGTTTTCAAACTCCTCGATGTACTCCTCGACACTTAGCTTTCCTTGCGTGAGGTCAGAAATTTTTCGCATGACTTAGCTTGTGTGTAGCCGGACATATCTTTTTCGTAGTTTCCTTTTTAGGGAATCCCACGAACGTATCTTCTCCTTTCCGGCACGACTTCTTTGCGTCTTCATTCGCTCAAACCAAAGGGAAGCTCCCTTTCCAAGTTTGAGAATCGCGTACTTGCAACGTACCTCGTCATTGAGCTCCTTGAACTCAAACATTCGTTCAATTTTTCTTTCCCACTCCAAATAAACCTCAGGATCGGTGCCGCCTACGAACTCCGGAAGTTCGCTGGTCTTGTATTCATCCGCATGTCGTGGTGCATGCATGGTGTCATGTCCTCGTCGTGCATGGATTCTGGGCTCCGGCAAGCCACGAAGAACGTCACGTAGTTGTGCTACTTCTTCATCGGTGAATGCCATTTTCTTCAGTGATGTCGAGAACTGTGAGACAAGTGTCTCCGATACCACTTATGATACGAATTACGTAAGTAATACGTATAAAACACAACGGAAGATTAATACGTTTACAATATGGATCGAAATTACAAAGGTGATGGACGAATTTTATGTGGGATTCGGCCGTGATGAGTATGATGTATGGAGTTTGGTGTGTTTTTATCGAACTAGACCTATAACTCGATAAAAAGGGTAATCTTTTCCCAAGACCTTTTGAGAATCGATCAAGTTAAAATCTCGAGACTCGTCGAAACAATAACTTAAAGTTTGTCGAACTCGTTCAACGTATATTTCAAAGGAAATACAATGTTTATTATAATTCTCGATGATTTACAAGTACAACGAACACTACTATATATAGTAGTTTACAACCGAAAGAAAATACAACAAAACGAAAAAAAAGAAACTTCCTAACAACACCTAATCGGCCGAAAATCACAAGGATTGAGATATCAAATCTCTTGGTGTTATTAGGTGAAAGGGACATGAAGTTGTTTTGGTCTTTGATGGTGACATGAAGTAGAACAAGACACCACTCTTCCCATGCCTTTGGTTCGGCCGATCCCACCTTTATTTGGTGAAGATTTGTGATATTCTCCTCCTTGGAACTACATGGTGACAATGAAATGAGGGATAGTGACATGATGAAGAAAATCTCCACTCCATCCATAAGCATTTCGGCCGTTTGTGTAAGGAGGGAATCACACCTTTATTTTGTAAAGATATTTGTAAAGATATGAAGACAAAGTGTCCCTTTCAAGCATGTTTCGGTCGATCTTCATGCTTTCGGGTCGATCCGTCGTCGAATTCTACGTCACTCCGATTCCGATTAACAACGTAACTCCAAGCCATTTAACATTTTCTCCTAAGTATAACGATGCATCATCATGAATGTCGATTTTTATCGGAGTTTCTTCGACTGGAATATTAGATATCGTATCAGCTGTATCGAGTTGCCCTCATCCTTTCCTGTCGCGAGTGCGTACCGCTAGCCCGTGTTATTGCTGTAGCGAACGGGTGTTCTCAGTTCCTGATAGTTTCTTGCCGATAGCTTCCGCTTATCAAAACAGTCTTCCGCTGTATCGATACCGAAGTCGCATCGCCAGCGAGAATTCGTATCATAAGTGGCATCGGAGCCCAAGTTCTTGATCTTTGGCTTTATGGATCTCAACGACGCTGATTTCTTGGCAAAATTTCGTGACGCATTGCGTGACGTACCAGAACAACGCGACCAGCGTTGGCAACCTAGGCGTGGTGACTCTGAGCGACCCTCACGCCATGTCGAAGAATTCAAGTTTAATGAGCTTCCAGAGTTTGTTGGCGGGACAGACCTAGAAGTTTACTTGGAATGGGAACGTAAAATCGACTGCATGTTCGAGTTTAAAGACCTTGACAATGAGAAAAGGTGCAAGTATGCGATTCTCAAGTTGGGGAAAGGAGCTTCACTTTGGTACGAAGGAATTAAACCACGAAGAGCTCGTGCGGGGAAAGAAAAGATCCGTTTGTGGGATTCATTAAAAAGAAAACTTCGTAAAAGATATGTACCAACATCACACCGGTTGTCCTTGTACAGGAATATTGCAGATCTCATGCAAGGAAAGTTGAATGTCAGTGAATACATTGAGGAGTTTGAGAATCTAACCTTAATGGGAGAATAGAGGAGAATGAGGAACAGAAGATGTCGCGATTCTTGCGTGGCTTGAACCGAAGCATAGCTAACTCGGTGGAACTGTATCCATACAAGGACTTCGATACATTATGTGGGCTATGTGTGAAGTTAGAAGCTCAAAACAGGATGAAGTTTTATAAACCCGAGTTTCCAGTCAAATTTGGAAACCCAAGCGTCGGGTCTAGTTCCACTACCAAGACAACTGTATCGACTCTGGTCCCTGTCGCGATTTCTAAGACACGCTACGTACCGAAGGAGACGAGTTTGGATAAAGTAAGATGTTTCAAATGTCAAGGGTTCGGGCATTATCAAAATGTTTGTCCGAACAAACGAGTGGTGACACTAAGGGAAGCACGATCCGAGACGAATTGTTGGTTGAAGACGAAAAAGAAAGACTGGGGGACGTATTTGATTTCAACATGGAGGATGAAGAAGGAGAGGAATGTGAGGCTTATGATGCTCCGAACTACGATACAGCCTTGGTTCTTCGCACTTCTTGCCAAGTCAGTTCCGAGCGAGTCAGAACAATGGGACCAAATATTCCATACAAAGTGTCAAGTTGGAGATAAGTGGTGTAGTTTGATTATCGACGGAGGGAGTTTCACCAACGTAGCTTCGAGTGAAATGGTGATGAAGCTTGGACTAACCACCACAACTCACCCTAAGCCATATGCTTTACATTGGCTTGATGACGGAAGTAAGGTGAGGGTTTCGAAGAAAGTTCGGGTCGGATTGGCAATGGGTTCATATCACGATGAGATATTATGTGATGTGATTCCAATGGATGCTTGTCACGTACTTTTGGGACGCCCTTGGTTGTTTGATAGGGATGTTTTGCATCGGGGAAGGAGCAACGAATATGAGTTGCGAGATAAAGGAAAGAAGATCGTGTTGAAGCCGATGTCACCCCAAGCTATCCATTCCATGAGTGGCAAATGAGGGGAAAAACCGAACCTCACCATGTTCGCTAGCGAAAGGAAAGTTGAACACGCTATGGAGAGTGGTGAGCGTATTTACATGCTGGTGATAAAGGAGACTCGAGATGATTTCGTGGCAGCGAAAAATGAGGATACAGTGGCTCACTTATTACATGAGTTCACGGACGTCTTCCCTGAAGAGTTGCCGTCGGGTTTGCCACCAATTCGTGGAATTGAGCATCAAATCGACCTTATACCAGGAGCACCTCTTCCGAATAAAGTTGCCTATAGGTGTAATCCCGAGGAAACGAAGGAACTTCAAAGACAGATTGAAGAACTAATGAGCCACGAGTATGTTCGAGAAAGTTTAAGTCCATGTGCGGTTCCGGTCCTACTTGTTCCTAAGAAGGATGGTTCTTGGCGTATGTGTATCGATAGTCGGGCCGTAAATAACATAACGATCAAGCATCGATTCCCGATACCAAGGCTTGATGATATGTTGGACGAGCTACATGGCTCGGTGGTCTTTTCTAAAATTGATTTGCGAAGTGGCTATCACCAGATTCGTATGCGGGAGGGAGATGAATGGAAGACGGCTTTCAAAACTAAGCATGGGCTGTATGAGTGGACCGTCATGCCATTTGGACTTACGAATACCCCGAGTACTTTCATGTGTTTGATGAACGAAGTACTTAAGGCATATTTGGGCAGATTTGTGGTTGTTTATTTGGATGATATTTTGGTTTATAGTCGGTCGGTGGAAGAGCATCTCGGACATCTACGGCAAGTATTCGAGACTCTTAGGTCCCAAAGGCTTTATGGAAAGAAAAAAAAGTGTGCGTTTCTCGTCGAGAGTATAAATTTTCTTGGCTATGTTGTTTCGAAGGATGGAGTGTCGGTTGATCAGGGCAAAATTGAAGCTATTAAGTCGTGGCGTACTCCTAAAACTGTAACTGAAGTTAGATCATTCCACGGCCTTGCCTCTTTTTACCGGAGGTTTATTCGAGATTTCAGCACCATAACGAGTCCGATAACTGAGTGTTTTAAGAAGGGTCCATTTGTGTGGAGCAGGGCTGCCGAAGGGGCGTTTGAAAAATTGAAGGAAAGGTTATGTGAAGCACCTATATTGGCGCTACCCGATTTTGCACAGCCGTTCGAAGTGGAGTGTGATGCTAGTGGAGTTGGTATTGGGGTGGTCCTCATTCAAGGCAGGTGGCCTATTGTGTACTTTTCGGAGAAATTGGGTGGGGCTCGACTCAACTATTGTACTTACGACAAGGAGTTCTATGCCATGGTGAGAGCTCTTGATCATTGGAGCCATTACCTTCAGCCGAAACATTTTATTCTGCATTCGGACCATGAATCTTTAAAATATATTAATGGGCAACAGAAGTTGAGTTCGAGACATGCTAAGTGGGTGGAATTCTTGCAATCATTTCACTTTTAATCGAAGTATAAGGACGGTAAGAGCAATGTGGTGGCTGATGCACTGTCTAGGAGATATGCTTTAATCTCTACACTTAATGTTCGATTGCTTGGATTCGATACAGTGAAAGAATATTATGACAGTGATGCGAATTTTGGCGAAACTTTCGCCCTTTGCAAATCTGGACCGATGGGAGATTTTTCGATACAGGAAGGCTTTCTTTTTAAGGAAAATAGTCTTTGTCTACCTAGGCACATGATTCGAGAATTGCTGGTTTGAGAGGCTCATGGGGGAGGTTTGGCTGGCCACTTTGGTTCGACCAAGACATTAGATGTGCTTAAAGAATATTTTTATTGGCCAAAGATGCAGGGGGATGTCAATAATATAATTAGTAAGTGTGTGACATGCCATATTGCGAAGAGTTCATTCAAACCAGGAATATACACACCTTTACCGATTCCAGAGAGGCCACGGGAAGATGTCTCGATGGATTTTATTGTTGCTTTGCCGCGAACCCAATGGGGTAAGGATGCGATTATGGTTGTGGTCGATCGTTTTTCAAAGATGGCTCATTTGGTTTCTTGTCACAAAACCGATGATGCGAGTAATGTTGCCGACTTGTATTTCCGAGAGGTGGTACGATTACATGGAGTTCCGAAAACTATTGTTTTGGACCGGGACTCGAAGTTTCTGAGTTACTTTTGGAACACATTGTGGAGAAAGGTGGGAACCAAACTTTTGTTTAGTACTTCGCATCATCCTCAAACAGATGGACAAACTGAAGTAACTAATCGAACACTGGGAACGCTGTTGCGAGGCTTGGTGAGCAAAACACAAAAGGATTGTGATTTGAAGCTCGCACACACGGAGTTCGCATATACTCGCTCTCCTACTCATGCCACAGCACATTCTCCATTCGAAGTAGTTTACGGCCTAAATCCTTACATACCGCTAGACTTAATTCCATTACCGAGTGACGAATTGGTGCATAAAGATGCGGAGTCAAAACTGAAATCGATGATGAAATTACACTAACAGGTGCGTGACCGAATCAAAGAGATAAACGAGGCGTACAAAAGGAAATCAAGCAAGCAAAGAAAACCGAGATTATTTGAGGTTGGAGATTTAGTTTGGGTACATTTGAGAAAGGAGAGATTTCCGAGTAAGCGTCAGAATAAACTAATGCCACGAGCCGAGGGGCCATTTAAAATAGTTGCGAATGTGAACGACAATGCTTACAAGTTAGAACTTCCGGGCGATTATGGAGTGCATGCTACTTTCAACATAGGTGATCTATCTCCTTATCTTGATGACGATGGGATTGCAGAATTGAGGACAATTCCTCTTAAAGGGGGAGGGGATGATACGGGGTTGACAAGTCCAAGGGAAGAAGTCGAGGTAATAATGGACGTAAACAACCATGCAACTTACTTAGGCGCGAAAACAGAGACGAGACACGGAGTTACCTTAATAACTGGACTTGGAGTAACTTAAACACTAGATAACTTACAACTTGGGGAAAGAGGCCCAAGTGGTTAAAAAGTATTTCAGCGTGCAGAAGGATTCTTGGCAACATGTTGTATGAAAAGGCGGCTGTCAACTTTCAACTTGGAGACAAGGCCCAACTTTTACTTTTGTCACCAAGTGACATGAGGAACCTTTTTATTATCTTTTATTATTTTAAGACTAGCTTGTAATAGTTAAGATTATCTTTTCAGGCTCCTGTCAGACTGTTTGTATCGATTTACTTGTCAGCCCATGCTCTTACTGTTTGTAATAATGGACGTAAACAACCATGCAACTTACTTAGGCGCGAAAACAGAGACGAGACACGGAGTTACCTTAATAACTGGACTTGGAGTAACTTAAACACTAGATAACTTACAACTTGGGGAAAGAGGCCCAAGTGGTTAAAAAGTATTTCAGCGTGCAGAAGGATTCTTGGCAACATGTTGTATGAAAAGGCGGCTGTCAACTTTCAACTTGGAGACAAGGCCCAACTTTTACTTTTGTCAGCAAGTGACATGAGGAACCTTTTTATTATCTTTTATTATTTTAAGACTAGCTTGTAATAGTTAAGATTATCTTGTCAGGCTCCTGTCAGACTGTTTTTGCCTATAAACAGGGCGATGAAGTTGTAATGAAACATTATTGAATGTTGAAGAAATAAGAATACACTTTGTGTTTTTCTTGGTGAATGCCTTTCATCAAAACTTTGATTACTATTCGACGCGTTTTCGAATCTTAATCCAATTGATTCTCAATAGGTCTTGAGAAGAAATCACTTTATCAAAATAGGTTTATAAAAAAATAGTCGAGGTAATAATGGACGTAAACAACCAGTAAATCGAGACACGGAGTTGTAATAGTTAAGATTAGTCGAGGTAATAATGGACGTAAAAAAATAGCTTGTAATTCACTTTATTCGACGTGAGTTGTTTCTTGCCGATAGCTTCCGCTTATCAAAATAGTCCTCCGCTGTATCGATACCGAATTCGCATCACCAGAGAGAATTCGTATCAGATCACCATCCTTAAGCCATTTAGACCTACTCCTTTGTTGGAAGAAAAGACTCTCTTTATTAAGGATGTCGTTCAAGGCCGCAGTTGTTTCGACCTCCTGGCAGAAGAGCTCGTCGATATACCCATCCGCATCAATGAGAGACTGAATCTCACCAAGTTGATCCAAAAGCTGACTTTTTTAGTGAAAATATCACCAAAAGACGAAAAATTCCAATGCTTGAGGGTACGACACAGTCTTTTAAGCTTGTACAAAACCAAGTCCCAAGGAGACCGGTTCCCACAATTAAGATTCCAAGAGTTCCGAATAACATTAATAAATGAATTATCAGTAGTCCACATACGTTGAAAACGGAAAGGTCTGGGAAAAGAAGTATTACCCAAAGTGGAGGTGAGCCAGATCGGGTGGTGATCACAGCAGGTCCTATGGAAAACATGATATTACGTGGAAACCCAGTGATTGATAAAATCGGGGGTGGCCAAAAACCGATCAATGCGGGTCTCAACATGAGAATCATCATGAACCCTGCCTCTCCAGGTAAACAGATGACCAGTAAAAGGGATACCGACAAGCAAGGCCTCATCAATAAATTGATTGAACTCCCGACAAGAAGTAACGTTGGGAACATGAAGACTGCGACGCTCATGTGCCCCAATGGCGGCATTAAAATCTCCGAAAACTAAAAGGTTAGGGTGAAGGAAGCTCAGGATAACCTCCCAAAGATTCCTGCGACCAATATAGTTACGAGCACCATGAACAACAGACGCCCGAAAGTCCCATCCATTAGAAGAGATGTCCATGATGATAACCTGATCAGAGACATAGATGACTTGGAAATTAGATATGTTGAGGGAGCCGAGCACCCAAATGTCGGGGTCCCGATTCCCTCGCTGATTCTCGAAAAGAAGAGAAAGACCACCCGAACGCCAGAGAGAAAGATCAGAACGAGCAAAAGAAGTGAATGGCTCGATGATACAAAGAATATCCGGCTTACAAACCGTGATATAGTGACGAAGCTGGTCCCTAGCAACCTGCTTCCTGATCCCCCTGATATTCCAGGAAAGGATATTCATATAGAAGCGGCAGTTATCCATGCTTCAAGCAGATTATTTTGCTGATCCTCTTCCTCAGAAGAATTTCGCCAAGGTTTAGAAGCGGCCAAATTAAGATTTTTCGTAGTCGTGGAGTTGGCAGGGAATAATTGCACCGTCTTTGGGAATTTAACATCCCTTTTGGCTTGTTTTAGCGGAGCGTGGGGTTTTTCTGAGGGAATAAGATGAGAAATAACAATAGATTTTCCTGCCTTAGCAGTAATGCTATGGCTCTTATCTTTGTCATGGTCAGCAGATGATGCGGATTCCACTTAGGATGCGAATTCTCTATCGGTACAGCGGGAGGCTATTTTGACGAGCGGAAGCAAACAGCAAGAAACTATCAGGAACTGATAACACCAGTTCGCTACAGCAATAAAACTGGCTAGCGGTGTGCGCAAGCGGTAGAAAATGATGGCGGCAATTCGATACAGCAACAAGACAGGAACCGGTCGAATGAAAATGACTCGAAACAGGCAATCTCCAAACAGCGGCACTCGAAATAGCAAGTTTTGGTCGGATGTTAATTAAAACAAGAAACAAGTTCGAACAATCGAACAACACTTGATGTGGAATCCCGAACAAGTACAATCCTGTATCGAAAGTAAGAAGAATATCGAAATAGAACAGGAAACAGTTGTTTTATCGAACTAGACCTATAATTCAATAAAGTGATTTCTTCTCAAGACCTATTGAGAATCAATCAGATTAAGATTCGAAAACGCGTCGAATAATAATCAAAGTTTTGAAGGAAACTCGTCCAACACTCAAACAATACACAAGTTATGTTGTTTTATCATTCAATAATCGATCCCTTCATTACAACTCCATCGCCACTATTTATAGGCAAAAGTGGCCTGACAAGATAATCTAAACTATTACAAGCTGGTCTTAAAATAAGAAAAAGAAAATACAAGGTTCCTCACGTCACTTGCAAACAAGAGTAAAAGCTGGGCTTTGTTTCCAAGGTGATAGCCGCCTTTTACCAGGCATACTGCCGAGAATCCTGCTGCCTTTATAGTAAAGAAAGTGCTGAAATTCTTTTATTGTTTAATACATGGACCCCTTCCCCAAGATGCAAGTTGTCTATGTTTGATTTACTCCAAGCCCGATTATCAAGGTAATTCCGTGATACGGAATTAAATAGTCCGAATAAATAAACCGAAGCAAGAATCGACGTTAAAGGCCTTACAACGCGCCGTGCACGTGCGACTACATTTTTAGGTGAGAAAACAGACATAAGACGTAAAAGGAATGTCCGAACTGCCGGAAAAATCACCACCGGCCGGAAAATTCACCACCTGCCGGAACTGGCCGATCGCTGCCGACCACCACCTGCCGGAACTGGCCGATCACTGCCGACCGAACCCGGCCGTGTCATCCGACACGGCCCGTGCCGAGATGTCCTAGAAAGTGTAATCTCGCTGCCGACCGAACCCGACCGTGCCGTCCGACATGGCCCGTGCCGACACAACCCGACCGTGCCAGGCAACACGGTCGAGTCCTACTCTTCCGGAAAGCGTCGCAACTCTGCCGACCAGCCCGACCGTGTCATACGAACACGGTCGAGTCCTACTCGCCTAGAAGCGCCGAAACGCTCGCCGACCGGCCCCGACCGTGTCGGGCCGAACACGGTCGAGTCTGCCGCACATGGCACATGCAGCCGCGGCCGTGTCCATCGACACGGCCCGTGTCCAGCCGGCAGCCTCCTTTATTTTATACAATTTGTGTATTAATTTGTCTCCCTTTTCCTCACATGGTAGGATGGCTTATAATCATGTTCATGTGTGTGATCCCCACCCTTAATATTTGATTCCTTGTAATCTTATTTTTTTTATCTTGATTATTGTTTTTAATTTCTAAGATCATGTGATCTTGTAGTGTTTGATTCCTTAGAGTTAGGTTTCACCTCCTATAAGTAGATTGATTAGCCTTGTAATATACATAAGTATTATGAATGTTGAATGAGAAAGAAAACACTTTGTGTTTCTATCATTGGTAAATGATTTTTACCGAAACTTGATTTTTATTCGACACGTTTTCGAGTATTAATCCGATTGATTCTCAATAGGTCTTGAGAAGAAATCCCTTATCGAGTTATAGGTCTAATTCGATAAACTCCTATTCTTGATCGTTCAAGTCTTCTTGATCGATATTTTTATTGTTATCCGATATTTCATCCATATTCATACACTCGAATTACCATATTCATAAAAGCCTTCCGCTATCATACACTTACAAACACTCCGACCGATACGTATCCGCCTCTCCCGGAGAATTCGTATCATAAGTGGTATCGGAGCCCAAGGTCATCTCCTTGGGCGATTTATTCAACGAATTTTTTTTGTTGAGATTAGCGCAGTCGGAAGAAAACAAAGTTTCCCGTGGATTCGACCGTTGGATCGTCACGAAATTTTGACAAAGGTAAGCCAACTCATTGAACTACAGTCTGAACGGTGGAGATCAGATTCTTTGTTCATCTTCTTGGTTCATTCTTCACGGATTTCTTGGCAAATTTTCTGTCCGATTTCTTATCAAGAACTATCTCTTGATTATTGTTATGGATTTCTCCGAGCTCGATTTCTTGATGAAACTCCGTGACGCACTAAACGGCTTACCGGAGCAACGTATGCAAGAAAGACGCAGAGACGATGCCAACGATATTGATTTCTTGGCCAAATTCCGCAGCATACCGGAATTTCACGGAGATAGTAATCCAGATGCGTGCATAGATTGGCTCCATGCTTGTGAGGAGCACTCAGACTTCAAGGTCGCCCGATCAACCGCAAGCTACTGGTGACAAAGCGTCTCCGCGGTAGCGCCGCCTTCTGGTGGCAAAAATTGAAACAGTCCCGTTCAAAACAACGTAAGCCTAAAATTACAGATTGGCAAAAATTCAGAAAATATTTCAAGCGAAGGTTCAAAGCCACATCTTACCACCAGTCGTTGTTTCCCCACCACCAATCCTTCGACGCCCCGCCGCCAACCTTTGATCAAAGATTTTTTTTTCATCGAAGAATTTCCAGCGAAATTTTTTTTTACAAAGACGATATCCCTACCACCATTTTCAATGAAGTAGACGAGACAGAGTTTTCAACGAAGCAATTCAACGAAGAAGATGAGTTGAGCCGTGTCTCCCTAGTCGACGAACCTAGATCTTGCTACTTTGATCATGGGCTAGTTGGTTGTGTTGGCCAAATTGACCAAAACGGGCCAAATTATTTTAATGGTGAGGAGCCTTTTTGTGTCATGGAAATTGGACCGGATTATGAAGGGCCACCAGTATTTGATGTAGAACCAGTTGACGAAGAGGAGTCCGTAATTGATCCTGTGTTTCCCATAATTGATTCCGTATCTCCTATTTTTGATAAAGATGAAGAAAGGTGCAATATTTACCCGGTGGTTCCTGTTTATAATACCGAGCTTAAAGACGAGCCTTCCCAATGTTTTGATGTGAAAGGTGATTCCGAGGCAATTTTCTTGGTTCTTGAAATTGCATCCAATGAATTCAACCACGATGATAAAGATTTTGCCTCACAGAATAATAATTATTATTATTTCATTAATAATGATAGTTATTTGTTTGGTGATTCCCGGAGATCCCATACTACCACCTATCGTCTCAAGATTTTGGGTCATGTACGTACTGCGGACATTTTCGAGATCAAGTACTTGGAGGCTTTGATTAATTATCTTGATGACGAAGGAAGTTCGGAATTGAGGACAATTCCTTTTAAAGGGGGAGGGGATGATACGGAATTAAATAGTCCGAATAAAGAAACCGAAGCAAGAATCGACGTTAAAGGCCTTACAACGCGCCGTGCACGTGCGACTACATTTTTAGGCGAGAAAACGGACATAAGACGTAAAAGGAATGTCCGAACTGCCGGAAAAATCACCACCGGCCGGAAAATTCACCACCTGCCGGAACTGGCCGATCGCTGCCGACCACCACCTGCCGGAACTGGCCGATCACTGCCGACCGAACCCGGCCGTGTCATCCGACACGGCCCGTGCCGAGATGTCCTAGAAAGTGTAATCTCGCTGCCGATCAACCCGACCGTGTCGTCCGACACGCCCGTGCCGACACAACCCGACCGTGCAGGCGACACGGCCGAGTCCTACTCTTCCGAAAGCGTCGCAACTCGGCTGATCACCGACCGTGTCATACGAACACGGTCGAGTCCTACTCGCCTAGAAGCGCCAAACGCTGCTGACCACCGGCCCGACCGTGTCCGGGCCGAACACGGTCGAGTCCTGCCGCACATGGCACATGCAGCCGCGGCCGTGTCCATCGACACGGCCCGTGTCCAGCCGGCAGCCTCCTTTATTTTATACACTTTGTGTATTAATTTGTCTCCCTTTTCCTCACATGGTAGGATGGCTTATAATCATGTTCATGTGTGTGATCCCCACCCTTAATATTTGATTCCTTGTAATCTTATTTTTTTATCTTGATTATTGTTTTTAATTTCTAAGATCATGTGATCTTGTAGTGTTTGATTCCTTAGAGTTAGGTTTCACCTCCTATAAGTAGATTGATTAGCCTTGTAATATACATAAGTATTATGAATGTTGAATGAGAAAGAAAACACTTTGTGTTTCTATCATTGGTAAATGATTTTTACCGAAACTTGATTTTTATTCGACGCGTTTTCAAGTATTAATCCGATTGATTCTCAATAGGTCATGAGAAGAAATCCCTTATCGAGTTATAGGTCTAATTCGATAAACTCTTGTTCTTGATCGTTCAAGTCTTCTTGATCGATATTTTTATTGTTATCCGATATTTCATCCATATTCATACACTCGAATTACCATATTCATAAAAGCCTTCCGCTATCATACACTTACAAACACTCCGACCGATACGTATCCACCTCTCCCGGAGAATTCGTATCATTCCGGGTCTCGTATCCATTTTCTCGCCCAAGTATGTTGGAGTATGGTCGAGGTGTTTTACGTCAATCCTTAGTTCGTCTTCTTTGCTTGGAGTGGTCGGTTTCGTATCATTCCCTCCTTCTTTAAAAGGATTTGTCCTCAATTCCGCAATCCCATTGTCGTCGAGATAAGGAGATAGATCACCTATGTTGAAAGTAGCATGCACTCCATAATCACCTGGAAGTTCTAACTTGTAAGCATTGACATTCACCTTCGCAACTATTTTAAATGGTCCCTCAGCTCGTGGCATTAACTTGTTCTTACGCTTACTCGGGAATCATTCTTTCCTCAAATGCACCCAAACTAAATCTCCAACTTCAAATAACCTCGGTTTTCTTTGCTTGTTCGACTTCCTTTTGTACGTCTCCTTGATTCGTTCACGCACCTGTTCGTGTAATTTCATCATTGATTTCAGTTTTGACTCCGCATCCTTATGCACCAATTCGTCACTTGGTAATGTAATTAGATCTAGCGGTATGTAAGGATTCAGTCCGTAAACTACTTCAAATGGAGAGTGCGCCGTGGCATGAGTAGGAGAACGATTATAAGCAAACTACGCATGTGCTAGTTTTATATCCCAGTCCTTTTGTGTTTTGTTTACCAATCCTCGCAATAGTGTTCCCAGGGTTCGATTAGTCACTTCAGTTTGCCCGTCGGTTTGAGGGTGGTGTGAAGTGCTAAACAAGAGTTTTGTTCCCACCTTCCTCCATAGGGTGTTCCAAAAGTAGCTGAGAAATTTGGAGTCTCGATCGGAAACAATAGTTTTCGGAATCCCATGTAAACGTACCACCTCTCGAAAATATAAGTCGGACACATTGCTTGCATCATCTGTCTTGTGGCACACTACAAAATGAGCCATTTTCGAAAAACGATCTACGACTACTATAATCGCATCCCTCCCTCGTTGAGTACGGGGTAAAGCCACAATAAAATCCATCGAGACATCTTCCCATGGCCTCTCCGAAATCGGTAAAGGTGTGTATATTCCTGGTTTGAATGAACTCTTCGCAACATGGCATGTTACTAACATCCCCCTGCATCTTTGGCCAATAAAATGTTCCTTCAGCACATCTAATGTTTTAGCCGAACCAAAGTGGCCAGCTAAACCTCCCCCGTGAGCCTCTTGAACCAGCAATTCTCGAATCGTGTGTATGGGTAGGCAAAGACGATTTCCCTTAAAAAGGAAGCCTTCCTGTATCGAAAATTCTCCCATCGGCCCAGATTTGCAAAGGGCGAAGTTCTCGCCAAAATCCGCATTACCGTCGTAATATTCCTTCACTGCCTCGAATCCAAGCAAACGAACATCAAGAGTGGAGAGTAAGGCATAATGCATAGACAATGCATCTGCTATAATATTGCTCTTTCCATCTTTATACTTCGACGAGAAGTGAAATGATTGTAAGAATTCCACCCACTTCGCATGCCTGGGACTCAACTTGTGTTGCCCGTTAATATACTGCAATGGTTCATGGTCCGAATGTATGATGAAATGCTTCGGCCGAAGATAGTGACTCCAATGATCTAGAGCCCTCACAATAGCATAAAACTCCTTGTCGTACATACAATAATTGAGACGAGCACCATTTAACTTTTCTGAAGAGTAAGCAATAGGCCGCTTTCCTTGAATGAGAATCGCTCCAATTCCAACTCCGCTAGCATCACATTCTACCTCGAACGGTTGCGAAAAATCGGGTAATGCTAAGATTGGTGCTTCGCACAACTTTGCCTTCAAATTTGCGAACGACTCCTGAGCAGCCCGGCTCCAGTTAAACGTACCTTTCTTCAAACTATCGATTATTGGGCTTGCAATGGTGCTGAAATCTCGAATGAATCTTCGGTAAAATGAAGCCAATCCGTGGAATGATCTAACTTCCGTCACTGTAGTGGGCACTGGCCAGGACTTAATTGCTTCGATCTTTGCTTGATCGACCGACACTCCGTCCTTTAAAACAACATACCCAAGAAAAACTATACTTTCGACCAAAAATGAGCACTTTTCCCTCTTTCCATATAGCCTTTGGTCCCTAAGGGTTTCGAAGACTTGTTTGAAGTGTCTGAAATGTTCTTGCAATAATCGGCTATAAATCAAGATATCGTCTAGATATACAACCACAAATTTCCCCAAGAATGGCTTAAGCACCTCATTCATCAAGCGCATGAAGGTACTTGGCGCATTTGTAAGGCCGAATGGCATAACGGTCCATTCATACAGCCTGTGTTTAGTCTTGAAGGCCGTCTTCCACTCATCCCCTTCTCGCATCCGGATTTGGTGATAACCACTTCGTAGGTCAACTTTTGAAAAGATCACAGATCCGTGCAATTCGTCCAACATGTCATCAAGCCTCGGAATCGAAAATCGATACTTGATGGTTATATTATTTACGGATCGACTGTCAGTACACATTCGCCAAGATCCGTCTTTCTCAGGAACCAGTAATACCGGAACCGCACAAGGACTTAGGCTCTCTCGTACATACCCGCGGTTCATTAGTTCTTCGATTTGGTTTTCTAATTCCTTCGTCTCCTCGGGATTACATCTATAAGCAGCTTTGTTAGGGAGCGCAGCACCCGGTATGAGGTCGATCTGATATTCAATCCCACGAATAGGTGGCAAACCCGACAGTAATTCTTCGGGAAAAACACCCACAAATTCGTGCAATAAGGCATCCATCCTTTCGTCGTTCCGCACAACCATGCTACCATTCTGTTTCTCCTTCAGAATTAACAAGTACACGCACTCGCCATCATTAATAACATCTTCCACATCCCGTTCGCTAGCAAACATGGCCAGTTTTGGTTTTTCACTCCGACTAGAACTCATAGAGTGAATAGCTTGAGGTGACATTGGTTTAAGCATAATATTTTTACCCTTATCCCGTAACTCGTACTCATTGCTTCTTCCTCATTGTAAAACGTCCCTATCAAACATCCATGGCCTTCCCAAAAGTACATGGCAGGCATCCATTGGGAGTACATTACATAATACGTTGTCTTCATACGAACCCATGGTTAGTCCAATCCTCACTTGTTTAGTCACCCTTATTTTGCTCCCATCATCGAGCCAATGTAAAGTGTAAGGTTTTGGGTGAGCCGTAGTGGTAATCCCGAGTTTAGTCACCATCTCGCTGGAAGCTACGTTGGTGCAACTCCCTCCATCAGCGATCAAACTACACCATTTATTTCCGATTTGACATTTTGTGTGAAATATTTGATCCCACTGTGCCGAATCATTTGAAACAGCTTTGGATTGTAGAGTGCGCAGAACTAAAGCCGTGTCATAGTTTGGAGCATCGTAAGTCTCACATTCTTCTCCTTCTTCACCCTCCATGTCGAATTTAAACACATCACCCAGTCTTCCTTTTTGTCCTCGATCAACAACTCGTCTCGGATCGTGACAGCTTCTCTTAGTGTTACCACTCGTTTGTTTGGGCAAGCATTTTGATAATGTCCGAACCCTTGACATTTGAAACATCTTACTTTATCCAAACTCGTCTCTTTCGGCATGTAGGGGGTCTTAGGAATCGCAACAGGGACCGGAGTCGGTACAGTTGCCTTAGTAGTTGAACTAGAACCGACACTTGGGTTTCCAAATTTGACTGGAAACTCGGGTTTATACAACTTCATCCTGTTTTGAGCTTCCAACTTCACACATAACCCACATAATGTATCGAAGTCCTCGTATGGATATAATTCCACCGAGTTAGCTATGCTTCAGTTCAAGCCACGCAAGAATCGCGACATCTTCTGCTCCTCATTATCCTCTATCTCTCCCATTAGTGTTAGATTCTCAAACTCCTCAATGTATTCACTGACACTCAATTTTTCTTGCATGAGATCTGCAATTTTCCTGTACAAGTACAACCGATGTGATGTTGGTACATATCTGATACGAAGCCGAATACTCCAAGCGAAGAAGATGAAGTAAGAATTGACGTAAAACACCTCGATCGCACTACAACCTACTTAGGCGAGAAAACAGAAACAAGGCACGGAGTTACCTTGATAGTCGAAATTGGAGTAACTTAAACAAAAGACAAATAGCATCTTGGGGAGGGAAAAGGAATCAAGTGGCAACTAAACAAATAAAAAGATGTTCAGCTTTCTCTTACAAAAGCAGCAGGATTCTTGGCAAAAAGGGCGGCTGTCAACTTTCAACTTGGAGACAAAGCCCAACTTTTACTTTTGTTTGCAAGTGACATGGGGAACCTTTTATTATCTTTTCATTATTTTAAGAACAGCTTGTATTAGTTTAGTTTATCCTGTCAGGTTACTTTTACCTATAAATAGTGGCAGTAGAGTTGTAATGAACAATTATTGAATGTTGAAGAATTAAGAACACTTGGTGTTTTTCCCTGGTGAATGCTTTTCATCAAAACTTGGTTTTTATTCGACGCGTTTCGAATACTAATCTGATTGATTCTCAATAGGTCTTGAGGAGAAATCACTTTATCAAATTATAGGTCTAATTTGATAAAACATCTATTTATACCTTGTTTCGATATTGTTTATTTTTCGATACTGTTTGATACTTGTTCAATATTTCGTATAAAGTGTTGTTCGATCCTTGAACGTGTTTCTGCCTTAAATTCGCTCCCAACGAAACGCGTCTGCTTTGAGTCTTTTCATTTGGACCAAATTCTGTCTTGTGGTCAGATCGAATTACCGCCTTCATCATCGGGCGATGGTGCCGTAGCGAGTTGTCACCAGCCTCCGACGCTTTCTTGTCGATAGCTTCCGTTCATCAAAAAGCCTTCCGCTGTATCGATAGAGAATTCGCATAACCAGTGAGAATTCGTATCATAAGTGGTATCAGAGCCCAAGTTCTTGATCTTTGGCATTATGGATCTCAACGACGCTGATTTCTTGGCAAAACTTCGTGACGCATTACGTGACGTACCAGAACAACGCGACCAGCGTTGGCAACCTAGGCGTGGTGACTATGAACGACCCTCACGCCATGTCGAAGAGTTCAAGGTGAACGAGCTTCCAGAGTTCATTGGAGGGACCGACTCAAGTTTACTCGAATGGGAACGAAAAATTGATCGTATGTTCGAATTTAAAGACCTTGACGATGAGAAAAGGTGTAAGTATGCAATCCTCAAGTTGGGGAAAGGAGCTTCACTTTGGTACGAAGGAGTGAAAACACGAAGAGCTCGTGCAGGGAAGGAAAAGATCCGTTCGTGGGATTCATTAAAAAGAAAACTTCGTAAAAGATATGTGCCAACATCACACCGGTTATCCTTATACAGAAAGATTGCAGATCTCATGCAAGGAAAGTTAAATGTCAGTGAGTACATTGAGGAGTTTGAGAATCTGACCCTAATGGGAGAAATAGAGGAGAATGAGGAGCACAAGATGTCGCGATTTTTGCGTGGCTTAAACCGAAGCATAGCTAACTCGGTGGAACTGTATCCATACGAGGACTTCGATACATTATGTGGGTTATGTGTGAAGCTAGCAGCTCAAAACAGGATGAAGATGTATAAACCCGAGTTTCCAGTCAAATTTGGAAACCCAAGCGTCGGATCTAGTTCAGCTGTTAAGGCAACTGTACCGACTCCAGTTCCTGTTGCGATTCCTGCTAAGGCAACTGTACCCTACGTACCAAAGGAGACGAGTTTGGCTAAAGTAAGATGTTTCAAATGTCAAGGATTCGGGCATTATCAAAATGCTTGTCCGAACAAGCGAGTGGTGACACTAAGGGAAGCTGTCACGATCCGAGACGAGTTGTTGGTTGAGGAAGAAAGAGTGGGTGACGTATTTGATTTCGACATTAAGGACGAAGAAGGAGAAGAATGTGAGACTTACGATGCTCCGAGCTATGACACGGCTTTAGTTCTGCGAACGCTACAAGCCAAAGCTGTATCGAATGATTCGGAACAGCGGAATCAAATATACGAAGTGTCAAATTGGAAAGAAATGGTGCAGTTTGATCGTTGATGGAGGGAGTTGCACCAACGTAGCTTCCAGCGAGATGGTGACTAAACTCGGGCTGACCACTACGGTTCACCCGAAATCTTACACTTTGCATTGGCTCGATGATGGGAGCAAAATAAGGGTGACTAAACAAGTGAGGATTGGACTAGCCATGGGTTCATATGAAGACAACGTATTATGTGATGTACTCCCGATGGATGCATGCCATGTACTGTTGGGAAGACCGTGGATGTTTGATAGGGACGTTTTACATCGAGGAAGAAGCAATGAGTACGAGTTACGAGATAAAGGCAAGAAGATTGTGCTTAAACCAATGTCACCTCAAGCTATTCACTCTATGAGTTCTAGTAGGAGTGAAAAACCAAAACTGGCCATGTTTGCGAGCGAACGGGAGGTGGAACATGCTATTAATGATGGCAAGTGCGTGTACTTGTTGGTCAAGGAGGCATAATGGTAACATAGTTATGCTAACGAAAGAATGGATGTCTTATTACGCGAATTTGCGGATGTTTTTCCGAAGAATTACCGTCGGGTTTACCACCAATTCGCGGGATTGAACATCGATCGACCTCATACCGGGTGTGTCGTTGCCTAACAAAGTCGCCTATAGATGTAATCCCGAGGAAACAAAGGAATTACAAAACCAAATCAAGAACCGATGGATCGTGGATACGAGAAAGCCTAAGTCCTTGTGCGGTTCCTAGATCGGTTCCAAAGAAAGATGGATCTCGGAGGATGTGTATTGTGATCGAGCGGTGAACAACATAACCATCAAGTATCGATTTCCGATTCCGAGGCTTGATGACATGTTGACGAATTACACGGATCGCTGATCTTTTCAAAAGTTGATCTACGAAGTGGTTATCACTAGATTCGAATGCGAGAAGGAGATGAGTGGAAGACCTTCAAAACTAAACACGGCCGTATGAATGGACCGTTATGCCGTTCGGTCTTACAAATGCACCGAGTACTTTCATGCGCTTGATGAATGAGGTACTTAAGCCATTTTTAGGGAAATTTGTGGTTGTATACTTAGATGATATTTTGATCTACAAATGATCGTTGCAAGAACATTTCGAACACTTGAGGCAAGTCTTGAAACCCTTAGAGACCGTGCTGTATGGAAAAAAGGAGAAGTGCTCATTTTTGGTCGAAAGTATAGTCTTTCTTGGCTATATTGTTTCAAAGATGGAGTGTCGGTCGATCAAGCGAAGATCGAAGCAATTAAGTCCTGGCCGGTTCCCACTACAGTGACGGAGGTTAGATCGTTCCATGGACTAGCTTCATTTTACCGAAGATTCATTCGAGACTTTAGTACCATTGCAAGCCCAATAACCGAATGTTTGAAGAAGGGCACGTTTAATTGGAGCAGAGCTGCTCAGGAGTCATTTGAAAATTTGAAGGCGAAGTTGTGCGAAGCACCAATCTTAGCATTACCCGATTTTTCGCAACCGTTTGAGGTGGAATGTGATGCTAGCGGAGTGGGCATTGGAGCGGTTCTCATTCAGGGAAGGCGACCTATTGCTTATTTTTCCGAGAAGTTAAATGGTGCTCGTCTGAATTATTGTACGTACGACAAGGAGTTTTATGCTATTGTGAGGGCTCTAGATCATTGGAGTCACTATCTTCGACCAAAGCATTTTATCATACACTCAGACCATGAATCTTTGAAGTATATTAACGGACAACACAAGTTAAGTCCCAGGCATGCGAAGTGGGTGGAATTCTTACAATCATTTCACTTCTCATCAAAGTATAAGGATGGCAAGAGCAATATTGTGGCAGATGCATTGTCTAGGCGTTATGCCTTACTCGCCACTCTTGATGTTCGTTTGCTAGGGTTCGATACAGTAAAGGAGTATTACGAAGGTGATGCGGATTTTGGCGAAACCTTCGCCCTGTGCAAACCTGGCCCGGTGGGAGAATTTTCGATACAGGAGGGCTTTCTTTTTAAGGGAAATCGTCTTTGTCTACCCAGGCACACGATTCGCGAATTGCTGATTCGAGAGGCTCATGGGGGAGGTTTGGCTGGCCACTTCGGTTCGGCCAAGACATTAGAAGTGCTTAAGGAACATTTTTACTGGCCGAGGATGCAGGGGGATGTTAATAATATAATCAGTAAATGTGTGACGTGCCATATTGCGAAAAGTTCGTTCAAATCAGGAGTCTACACACCTTTACCGATTCCGGAGAGGCCGTGGGAAGATGTCTCAATGGATTTCATTGTGGCTTTGCCTCGAACCCAACGAGGTAAGGATGCGATTATGGTGGTCGTCGATCGTTTTTCAAAGATGGCTCATTTTGTTCCGTGTCACAAAACCGATGATGCGAATAATGTTGCTGACCTGTATTTCCGAGAGGTAGTGCGATTACATGGTGTTCCGAAAACTATTGTTTCGGACCAAGACTCAAAGTTTCTAAGCTACTTTTGGAACACGTTATGGAGGAAGGTAGGAACTAAGCTTTTGTTTAGTACTTCACATCATCCTCAAACCGACAGACAAACTGAAGTAACGAATCGAACACTGGGGACGCTGTTGCGAGGCTTGGTGAGCAAGACAGAAAAGGACTGGGATCTGAAACTGGCACATGCGGAGTTTGCTTATAATCGATCTCCTACTCATGCCACTGCACACTCTCCATTTGAAGTAGTTTACGGACTGAATCCTTACATGCCGCTAGATCTAATTCCACTACCAAGTGACGAATTGGTGCATAAGGATGCAGAGTCAAAACTAAAATCAATGATAAAATTACACGAACAAAGTGGATCGAATCAAGGAAATAAACGAGGCGTATAAAAGGAAGTCGAACAAGCAAAGAAAGCCGAGACTATTCGAGGTTGGAGATTTAGTTTGGTTACATTTGAGGAAGGAACGATTCCCGAGTAAGCGTAAGAATAAGTTAATGCCACGAGCCGAGGGGCCATTTAAAATAGTTGCGAAGGTGAACGACAATGCTTACAAATTAGAACTTCCGGGCGACTATGGAGTGCATGCTACTTTCAACATAGGTGATCTTTCTCCTTATCTTGATGATGACGGGATTGCAGAATTGAGGACAATTCCTTTTAAAGGGGGAGGGGATGATACGAAGCCGAATACTCCAAGCGAAGAAGATGAAGTAAGAATTGACGTAAAACACCTCGATCGCACTACAACCTACTTAGGCGAGAAAACAGAAACAAGGCACGGAGTTACCTTGATAGTCGAAATTGGAGTAACTTAAACAAAAGACAAATAGCATCTTGGGGAGGGAAAAGGGATCAAGTGGCAACTAAACAAATAAAAAGATATTCAGCTTTCTCTTACAAAAGCAGCAGGATTCTTGGCAAAAAGGGCGGCTGTCAACTTTCAACTTGGAGACAAAGCCCAGCTTTTACTTTTGTTTGCAAGTGACATGGGGAACCTTTTATTATCTTTTCATTATTTTAAGAACAGCTTGTATTAGTTTAGTTTATCCTGTCAGGTTACTTTTACCTATAAATAGTGGCAGTAGAGTTGTAATGAACAATTATTGAATGTTGAAGAATTAAGAACACTTGGTGTTTTTCCCTGGTGAATGCTTTTCATCAAAACTTGGTTTTTATTCGACGCGTTTCGAATACTAATTTGATTGATTCTCAATAGGTCTTGAGGAGAAATCACTTTATCAAATTATAAGTCTAATTTGATAAAACATCTGTTTATACCTTGTTTCGATATTCTGTTTATTTTTCGATACAGTTTGATACTTGTTCAATATTTCGTATAAAGTGTTGTTCGATCCTTCGAACGTGTTTCCTGTCTTAAATTCTCTCCCGAACGAAACGTGCTGTTTCGAGTCTTTTCATTTGGACCAAATTCCTGTCTTGTGGTCAGATCGAATTACCGCCTTCATCACTGGGCAGTATTGGTGCTGTAGCGAGCTGTTGTCACCAGTTCCCGACAGTTTCTTGTCGATAGCTTCCGTTCATCAAAAAGCCTTCCGCTGTATCGATAGCGAATTCACATAACCAGTGAGAATTCGTATCAATATCTTTTATGAAGTTTTCTTTTTAACGAATCCCACGAACGGATCTTTTCCTTTCCCGCACGGGTTCTTCGTGTTTTCACTCCTTCGTACCAAAGCGAAGCGCCTTTCCCCAACTTGAGAATTGCATACTTGCACCATTTCTCATCATCGAGGTCTTTGAACTCGAACATACGATCAATTTTGCATTCCCATTCCAGGTAAACCTCAGGGTCTGTTCCGCCAACGAACTCCGGAAGCTTGTTCACCTTGAACTCTTTGACATGGCGTGAGGGTCGTTCATAGTCACCACGCCTAGGTTGCCAATGCTGGTCGCGTTGTTCTAGTATGTCACGCAATGCGTCGCGAAGTTTTTCCAAGAAGTCAGCGTCGTTGAGATCCATAATGCCAAAGATCAAGAACTTGGGCTCTGATACCACTTATGATGCGGATTCCACTTAGGATGCGAATTCTCTATCGGTACAGTGGGAGGCTGTTTTGACGAGCGGACGCGAACAACAAGACATTGTCAGGAACGGATAACACCAGTTCGCTACACCAATAAAACTGGCTAGCGGTGTGCGCAAGCGGTAGGAAATGATGGCGGCAATTCGATACAGCAACAAGACAGGAACCGGCCGAATGAAGATGACTCAAAACAAGCAATCTCCAAACAGCGGCACTCAAAACAGCAAGTTTTGGTCGGATGCTAATTAAAACAAGAAACAAGTTCGAGCGATCGAACAACACTTGATGTGGAATCCCGAACAAGTACAATCCTGTATCGAAAGCAAGAAGAATATCGAAACAGAAGAGGAAACAGTTTTTTTATCGAACTAGACCTATAATTCGATAAAGTGATTTCTTCTCAAGACCTATTGAGAATCAATCAGATTAAGATTCGAAAAAGCGTCGAATAATAATCAAAGTTTTGAAGGAAACTCGTCCAACACTCAAACAATACACAAGGTATGTTGTTTTATCATTCAATAATCGATCCCTTCATTACAACTCCATCGCCACTATTTATAGGAAAAAGTGGCCTGACTAGATAATCTAAACTATTACAAGCTGGTCTTAAAATAAGGAAAGAAAATACAAGGTTACTCACGTCACTTGCAAATAAGAGTAAAAGCTGGGCTTTGTTTCCAAGGTGATAGCCACCTTTTACCAAGCATACTACCGAGAATCTTGCTGCCTTTATAGTAAAGAAAGTGCTGAAATTCTTTTATTGTTTAATACTTGGACCCCTTCCCCAAGATGCAAGTTGTCTATGTTTGATTTACTCCAAGCCCAATTATCAAGGTAACTCCGGGTCTCGCCCAAGTATGTTGGAGTATGGTCGAGGTGTTTTACGTCAATCCTTACTTCGTCTTCTTCGCTTGGAGTAGTCGGTTTCGTATCAGCGGACACAATAGGGGGCCCAACCGTGTCAGTCGGCTGCTCATGACGAGAGGATGAAGAAGGGTCAGGCAAGATCGTGCCCTTGGAAGACACTGATGTGTCGTTATTATCAGGCTGGAAGATGTTAGTGGTAAGGGATAACATGTTATTATTGGTATGTGGGGACAGTGGTATCATTTTGCTTGATTGAAGGCTGGAAAACCGTCAAGGCGAGCTGATTGTGATCATTAATAGAATCACCTTCTGTTGTTTCAACATCAAGCACATTGAAGCGGTTATTGTTGTCTGAATTATTGACCTTAACAGTAGGGGTATGGGATGGTTTCCGAACATATTTGGATTGACGATTCTGGCGGTCGCTAAGAACCGTAGAGTTGGAGTTCGGAGCCAAATTTTTACTTCTACTGGAATTGTTGAAGTGACCAACGATTGAGCAATGAGTGCAAAACTCTGGAAATTTTTCGTAGCTAATAGAAGGGAAAATACAGTGACCCGAACATTCAACCATGACATTGTTGTGAACATGGTCTTTCAAGTCAATTTCAATTAGGACCCGAACAAAATGACCCACCTCCCCATTCAGAGAACATTGATCGATTTTCATAGGGTTGCCAAGAGTCTTAGCAATTGTAAAAATAAGTTGAGGGTGCCAATATTCAATCGGCAACTCATAGATTCGGATCCAAACTTGTGCTTTAGAAGTAGCAATTTTATAAGGGTTGAAATCCGGAACCCAAATGGATAAACGAAAATATCCGGAGACCAAGTTCCGGGAAGCTTTGCTAAAAACACGATTTTTATCTTCCGAATTATTGAATTGAACATTAAAGTATCCTTTTACTAGAGGTATTAATTTCTAGGACGTGGAGATAGACCAAGCATTTGGCAACTCAGCCTTCAGTTGATCAAGAGAGTAAGGCTTAGAGTTTTTCTGTTGCAACAATCGACCATTTAAGGAATTTTGAAGATATTTAACTCTTTCAGAGTAAATTTTTTCATCCAAGGAAATAGATATGAAATCCCCTTTGCGCACTGGATCACAGTAGTTATGATAAATATCATATGAGAAATGAATATCTTTCCTCGAGTTAGAGAGATTACCTGTCAGAGCTTCCTTGAAAGATGAAGGAGAGGGACCCGTAGTTTTTCCCAAACCTGGGTCATCTTGATTGAGGGAACCGAGCTGGTAGGCCGAATTCTGGAGCGGCGCCGAAGCCGGGAATGATGGAGGGGCTGAAGGCATCTCCGAATAGGAAATGTTGGAAAGAGATGAACAATTTAATATCAACGATTAATACGATAATGATTCCAAATCATAAGAACAACCAATCAAGCATTCAAATGCAAAATATCGTATATACGATCTCAAGACCTACTCTCCGATACTACTGTTGGGATTCGGTGCCTAAAACGAAGGCGCAGCGGAAGGAATATACGAATCTAATTCGATCTGAATCCCTTAAGAGGATCAATCAAGCTACATATATATGAAAAAACAAAAGAAAGTAAGATTCAAAATCATGCCCTCGTAGTCCGTTGATTAAATGGTGTGTAGATGATGTCTCTTGCGAATCTAATCCGCAACAAGCTTTTTGATAATCCAACACCAAAAACACCGCGTCTCTACTTGCCACGCGCCGGAAAAATGACCGGAACGACTTCACCTCATTGTCCTCTAAGAACACGGCTAGAACGAAGTGATAGGAGCTTGCTAATAACACTTTAAGTGTATAGATATATTTTCTCTCTATTTTTCACTCAATTTTTCTCTAAGAAAATTGAAGAAGTGGATGAAGAAGATGAAGATGAATGTTGAAGACAAAGTCTCTCTCTCTATCTAATGTGTGAACCGTATGTTCTCTTCACAAGTGGGGAGAGGAGACTTTTATTCTAATCTTTAATTATTCATCTGACATGACAAATCAAGACATCAAATTCTTAATTCATCACAAGATGTCATGTCCCCCTTGATAAAAATATATCATGCTATTATATCATTAAGTCTTCCGCCACATTAGGTGGAAAACATGGGGGGTGGGGGGGGGGGCTAGGTGAAGATGTAATGGAGTTCGGTTCGTTTCGGACTCCCGCGAGTCCAATCCAATAAACTCCATTCTTGATGTATTTATATAAATCAATTAATCCAATTAATTGATTATATCAAATATAAAGTAATATAATTAATTCATCCCAGAAATAATTATATATGTGAATCAAATTAATTACCTAGTAATTTATTTAACTCATTAGGCCGTAAATTTATTCATCCAATAAATTAATTTACACATCCAATATCTCGAAACCAATTAGACACCCAATGCCCAGTAAATTATATATCCAATATCTAATATATGTAAAGAGAGAATAAGCTCGATTCATTCTGTCGTCAATCCTATTGCGCGACTCAGTAGGTCCGTCTCAGTTAGCAATGAGAGGACCACCTAGCCAGTCTGGCGGCCTACACTGTACTCTAACTGAGAACGAATGATGAGGATCATTCCAAAACCTTTCTATCGTGAATACCAGTATACGTATAAACCCTTCTTCCAAATGTCCCGATCAAGTTATAGGGTGATACGAAGTCGACTACTCCAAGCGAAGAAGATGAAGTAAGAATTGACGTAAAATACCTCGATCGCACTCCAACGTACTTCTTGGGCGAGAAAACGGATACGAGGTACGGAGTTACCTTGATTGTCGGAATTGGAATAACTTAAGGCTAGTTGCAACATGGGAGGGGGAAAAGGTCCAAGTGGTATCTAAACAAAGAATTTTCAGCATTTCTTTATTATAAAGGCAGCAGGATTCTTGGCAACTTGTTATATGAAAAAGCGGCTGTCAAACTTCAACTTGGAGACAAGACCCAACTTTTACTTTTGTCAACAAGTGACATGAAGAACCTTTTATTATCCTTTCATTATTTTAAAGAACAGCTTGTAATAGTTTAAGTTATTTTGTCGGCCACTTTTGCCTATAAATAGTGGCGAGAGTTGTAATAGGAGATTATTGAATGTTGAAGAATTGAGAACACTTTGTGTTTTTTTCCGTGAATGCTTTTCATCAAAACTTGGTTTTTATTCGACGCGTTTCGAATACTAATATGATTGATTCTCAATAGGTCTTGAGGAGAAATCACTTTATCAAATTATAGGTCTAATTTGATAAAAACATCTGTTACACCCTATTTCGATATTCTGTTTATTTTTCGATACAGTTGTATACTTGTCCGATATTCCGCATAAAGTGTCGTTCGATCCTTCGAACTTATTTCCTGTTTTAACTTTGTTTCCGTCCAAAACGCGTCCGCTTCGAAAGTGTCGCCGTTTGAGGTGGACTGCTTTAGTCATTTTCCGTTGGCCAAATTCCTATCCTGCTTTGTATCGACTACCGTCTTCATCAATTATCGCATTGTTGTCAGAGCGAGCGGTTGTCACCAGCCTCGACGCTTTCTTGCTGATAGCTTCCGCTCGTCAAAGAAGCCTTCCGCTGTATCGATAGCGAATTCGCATAACCAGTGAGAATTCGTATCATAAGTGGCATCGGAGCCCAAGTTCTTGATCTTTGGCATTATGGATCTCAACGACGCTGATTTCTTGGCAAAACTTCGTGACGCACTGCGTGACGTACCAGAACAACTCGACCAGCATTGGCAACCTAGGCGTGGTGACTATGAACGACCCTCACGCCATGTCGAAGAGTTCAAGGTGAACGAGCTTCCAGAGTTCATTGGAGGGACCGACCCTGAAGTTTACCTGGAATGGGAACGAAAAATTGATCGTATGTTCGAATTTAAAGACCTTGACGATGAGAAAAGGTGTAAGTATGCAATTCTCAAGTTGGGGAAAGGAGCTTCACTTTGGTACGAAGGAGTGAAAACACGAAGAGCTCGTGCGGGGAAGGAAAAGATCCGTTCGTGGGATTCATTAAAAAGAAAACTTCGTAAAAGATATGTGCCAACATCACACCGGTTATCCTTATACAGAAAGATTGCAGATCTCATGCAAGGAAAGTTAAATGTCAGTGAGTACATTGAGGAGTTTGAGAATCTGACCCTAATGGGAGAAATAGAGGAGAATGAGGAGCAGAAGATGTCGCGATTTTTGCGTGGCTTAAACCGAAGCATAGCTAACTCGGTGGAACTGTATCCATACGAGGACTTCGATACATTATGTGGGTTATGTGTGAAGCTAGAAGCTCAGAACAGGATGAAGATGTATAAACCCGAGTTTCCAGTCAAATTTGGAAACCCAAGCGTCGGATCTAGTTCAGCTGTTAAGGCAACTGTACCGACTCCAGTTCCTGTTGCCATTCTTGCTAAGGCAACTGTACCCTACGTACCAAAGGAGACGAGTTTGGCTAAAGTGAGATGTTTCAAATGTCAAGGGTTCGGGCATTATCAAAATGCTTGTCCAAACAAACGAGTGGTGACACTCAGGGAAGCTGTCACGATCCGAGATGAGTTGTTGGTCGAGGAAGAAAGACTGGGTGACGTATTTGATTTCGACATTAAGGACGAAGAAGGAGAGGAATGCGAGACTTACGATTCTCCAAGCTATGACACGGCTTTAGTTCTGCGAACGCTACAAGCCAAAGCTGTATCGAATGATTCGGAACAGCGGAATCAAATATTTCACACGAAGTGTCGAGTGGGAAATAAATGGTGTAGTTTGATCGTTGATGGGGGGAGTTGCACCAACGTCGCTTCCAGCGAGATGGTGACTAAACTCGGGCTGACCACTATGGCTCACCCGAAACCTTACACTTTGCATTGGCTCGATGATGGGAGCAAAATAAGGGTAACTAAACAAGTGAGGATTGGACTAGCCATGGGTTCATATGAAGACAACGTATTATGTGATGTACTCCCGATGGATGCATGCCATGTACTGTTGGGAAGACCATGGATGTTTGATAGGGACGTTTTACACCGAGGAAGAAGCAATGAGTACGAGTTACGGGATAAAGGCAAGAAGATTGTGCTTAAACCAATGTCACCTCAAGCTATTCACTCTATGAGTTCTAGTAGGAGTGAAAAGCCAAAACTAGCCATGTTTGCTAGCGAACGGGAGGTGGAACATGCTATTAATGATGGCAAGTGTGTGTACTTGTTGGTTCTGAAGGAGACACGGAATGGTGACATAGTTGTGCGGAACGAAAGGATGGATGCCTTATTACGCGAATTTGCGGATGTTTTTCCCGAAGAATTACCGTCGGGTTTACCACCAATTCGCGGGATTGAATATCAGATCGACCTCATACCGGGTGTGTCGTTGCCTAACAAAGCTGCCTATAGATGTAATCCCGAGGAAACAAAGGAATTACAAAACCAAATCGAAGAACTGATGGATCGTGGATACGTTCAAGAAAGCCTAAGTCCTTGTGCGGTTCCTAGACATCGGGTTCCAAAGAAAGACGGATCCTGGAGGATGTGTATTGACAGTCGAGCGGTGAACAACATAACCATCAAGTATCGATTTCCGATTCCGAGGCTTGATGACATGTTGGACGAATTACACGGATCAGTGATCTTTTCAAAAGTTGATCTACGAAGTGGTTATCACCAAATTCGGATGCGGGAAGGAGATGAGTGGAAGACAACCTTCAAAACTAAACACGGGCTGTATGAATGGACCGTTATGCCGTTCGGTCTTACAAATGCACCGAGTACTTTCATGCGCTTGATGAATGAGGTACTTAAGCCATTTTTAGGGAAATTTGTGGTTGTATACTTAGATGATATTTTGATCTACAGCCGATCGTTGCAAAAACATTTCGAACACTTGAGGCAAGTCTTCGAAACCCTTAGAGACCAGAAGCTATATGGAAAAAAGGAAAAGTGCTCATTTTTGGTCGAAAGTATAGTCTTTCTTGGCTATGTTGTTTCAAAGAATGGAGTGTCGGTCGATCAAGCGAAGATCGAAGCAATTAAGTCATGGCCGGTTCCCACTACAGTGACGGAGGTTAGATCGTTCCATGGACTAGCTTCATTTTACCGAAGATTCATTCGAGACTTCAGTACCATTGCAAGCCCAATAACCGAATGTTTGAAGAAGGGCACGTTTAATTGGAGCAGAGCTGCTCAGGAGTCATTTGCAAATTTGAAGGCGAAGTTGTGCGAAGCACCAATCTTAGCATTACCCGATTTTTCGCAACCGTTTGAGGTGGAGTGTGATGCTAGCGGGGTGGGCATTGGAGCGGTTCTCATTCAGGGAAAGCGACCTATTGCTTATTTTTCCGAGAAGTTAAACGGTGCTCGTCTGAATTATTGTACGTACGACAAGGAGTTTTATGCTATTGTGAGGGCTCTAGATCATTGGAGTCACTATCTTCGACCAAAGCATTTTATCATACACTCGGACCATGAATATTTGAAGTACATTAACGGGCAACACAAGTTAAGTCCCAGGCATGCGAAGTGGGTGGAATTCCTACAATCATTTCACTTCTCATCAAAGTATAAGGATGGCAAGAGCAATATTGTGGCAGATGCATTGTCTAGGCGTTATGCCTTACTCGCCACTCTTGATGTTCGTTTGCTTGGATTCGATACAATAAAGGAATATTACGAAGGTGATGCGGATTTTGGCGAGACCTTGGCTAAAGTGAGATGTTTCAAATGTCAACGATTCGGGCATTATCAAAATGCTTGTCCGAACAAGCGAGTGGTGACACTAAGGGAAGCTGTCACGATCCGAGACGAGTTGTTGGTTGAGGAAGAAAGACTGGGTGACGTATTTGATTTCGACTTGAAGGATGAAGAAGGAGAAGAATGCGAGACTTACGATGCTACGAGCTATGACACGGCTTTAGTTCTGCGAATGCTACAAGCCAAAGCTGTATCGATTGATTCGGAACAGCGGAATCAAATATTTCACACGAAGTGTCGAGTGGGAAATAAATGGTGTAGTTTGATCGTTGATGGAGGGAGTTGCACCAACGTCGCTTCCAGCGAGATGGTGACTAAACTCGGGCTAACCACTACGGCTCACCCGAAACCTTACACTTTGCATTGGCTCGATGATGGGAGCAAGATAAGGGTAACTAAACAAGTGAGGATTGGACTAGCCATGGGTTCATATGAAGACCACGTATTATGTGATGTACTCCCGATGGATGCATGCCATGTACTATTGGGAAGACCATGGATGTTTGATAGGGACGTTTTACACCGAGGAAAAAGCAATGAGTACGAGTTACGGGATAAGGGCAAGAAGATTGTGCTTAAACCAATGTCGCCGCAAGCTATTCACTCTATGAGTTCTAGTAGGAGTGAAAAACCAAAATTGGCCATGTTTGCTAGCGAACGGGAGGTGGAACATGCTATTAATGATGGCAAGTGTGTGTACTTGTTGGTTCTGAAGGAGACACGGAATGGTAACATGGTTGTGCGGAACGAAAGGATGGATGCCTTATTACGCGAATTTGCGGATGTTTTTCCCGAAGAATTACCGTCGGGTTTACCACCAATTCGTGGGATTGAACATCAGATCGACCTCATACCGGGTGTGTCACTCCCTAACAAAGCTGCCTATAGATGTAATCCCGAGGAAACAAAGGAATTACAAAACCAAATCGAAGAACTGATGGATCGTGGATACGTTCGAGAAAGCCTAAGTCCTTGTGCGGTTCGGTATCGGGTTCCAAAGAAAGACGGATCACGGAGGATGTGTATTGACAATGAGCGGTGAACAACATAACCATCAAGTATCGATTTCCGATTCGAGGCTTGATGACATGTTGACGAATTACACGGATCGCTGATCTTTTCAAAAGTTGATCTACGAAGTGGTTATCACCAAATTCGGATGCGGGAAGGAGATGAGTGGAAGACAGCCTTCAAAACTAAACACGGGTTGTATGAATGGACCGTTATGCCGTTCGGTCTTACAAATGCACCAAGTACTTTCATGCGCTTGATGAATGAGGTACTTAAGCCATTTTTAGGGAAATTTGTGGTTGTATACTTAGATGATATTTTGATCTACAGCCGATCGTTGCAAGAACATTTCGAACACTTGAGGCAAGTCTTCGAAACCCTTAGAGACCAGAAGTTGTATGGAAAAAAGGAGAAGTGCTCATTTTTGGTCGAAAGTATAGTCTTTCTTGGCTATGTTGTTTCAAAGAATGGAGTGTCGGTCGATCAAGCGAAGATCGAAGCAATTAAGTCCTGGCCGGTTCCCACTACAGTGACGGAGGTTAGATCGTTCCATGGACTAGCTTCATTTTACCGAAGATTCATTCGAGACTTCAGTACCATTGCAAGCCCAATAACCGAATGTTTGAAGAAGGGCACGTTTAATTGGAGCAGGGCTGCTCAGGAGTCATTTGCAAATTTGAAGGCGAAGTTGTGCGAAGCACCAATCTTAGCATTACCCGATTTTTCGCAACCGTTTGAGGTGGAGTGTGATGCTAGCGGGGTGGGCATTGGAGCGGTTCTCATTCAGGGAAAGCGACCTATTGCTTATTTTTCCGAGAAGTTAAACGGTGCTCGTCTGAATTATTGTACGTACGACAAGGAGTTTTATGCTATTGTGAGGGCTCTAGATCATTGGAGTCACTATCTTCGACCAAACCATTTTATCATACACTCGGACCATGAATCTTTGAAGTACATTAACGGGCAACACAAATTAAGTCCCAGGCATGCGAAGTGGGTGGAATTCCTACAATCATTTCCTTTCTCATCAAAGTATAAGGATGGCAAGAGCAATATTGTGGCAGATGCATTGTCTAGGCGTTATGCCTTACTCGCCACTCTTGATGTTCGTTTGCTTGGATTCGATACAATAAAGGAATATTACGAAGGTGATGCGGATTTTTGCGAGACCTTCGCCCTGTGCAAATCTGGCCCGGTGGGAGAATTTTCGATACAGGAGGGTTTTCTTTTTAAGGGAAATCGTCTTTGTCTACCAAGGCACACGATTCGAGAATTGCTGGTTCGAGAGGCTCATGGGGGAGGTTTGGCTGGCCACTTTGGTTCAGCCAAGACATTGGATGTGCTTAAAGAACATTTTTATTGGCCAAGGATGCAGGGGGATGTTAATAATATAATCAGTAAATGTGTGACGTGCCATGTTGCGAAAAGTTCGTTCAAACCAGGAGTCTACACACCTTTACCGATTCCGGAGAGGCCATGGGAAGATGTATCAATGGATTTCATTGTGGCTTTACCTCGAACCCAAAGAGGTAAGGATGCGATCATGGTTGTTGTCGATCGTTTTTCAAAGATGGCTCATTTTGTTCCTTGTCAAAAAATCGATGATGCGAGTAATGTTGCTGACTTGTATTTTCGAGAGGTGGTGCGATTACATGAAGTTCCGAAAACTATTGTTTCGGACCGGGACTCAAAGTTTCTAAGCTACTTTTGGAACACGTTATGGAGGAAGGTGGGAACAAAGCTTTTGTTTAGTACTTCACATCATCCTCAAACCGACGGACAAACTGAAGTAACGAATCGAACACCGGGACGCTGCACAGGCTTGGTGAGCAAAACACAAAAGGATCGGGATTCAAATCGCACATGCGGAGTTTGCTTATAATCGATCTCCTACTCATGCCACTGCACACTCTCCATTTGAAGTAGTTTACGGGTTGAATCCTTACATGCCGCTAGATCTAATTCCACTACCAAGTGACGAATTGGTGCATAAGTATGCGGAGTCAAAACTAAAATCAATGATGAAATTACACGAACAGGTGCGGGATCGAATCAAGGAAATAAACGAGGCGTACAAAAGGAAGTCGAACAAGCAAAGAAAGCCGAGACTATTCGAGGTTGGAGATTAGTTTGGTTACATTTGAGGAAGGAACGATTCCCGAGTAAGCGTAAGAATAAGTTAATGCCACGAGCCGAGGGGCCATTTAAAATAGTTGCGAAGGTGAACGACAATGCTTACAAATTAGAACTTCCGGGCGACTATGGAGTGCATGCTACTTTCAACATAGGTGATCTTTCTCCTTATCTTGATGATGACGGGATTGCAGAATTGAGGACAATTCCTCTTAAAGGGGAGGATGATACGGTCGACTACTCCAAGCGAAGAAGATGAAGTAAGAATTGACGTGAAACACCTCGATCGCACTACAACCTACTTAGGCGAGAAAACAGAAACGAGGCACGGAGTTACCTTGATAATTGGAATTGGAGTAACTTAAACAAAAGACAACTTGCATCTTGGGGAGGGGAAGAGATTCAAGTGGTAACTAAACAAATAAAGAATATTCAGCATCTTCTTACAAAAGCAGTAGGATTCTTGGCAAAAGGGCGGCTGTCAGCAAACAATTTGGAGACAAAGGCCCAGCTCTTACTTTTGTCAACAAGTGACAGGAAGAACCTTTTATTATCTTTTCATTATTTTAAAGAACATGTGGTAATAGTTCAAGTTATTTTTGTCAGGCCACTTTTGCCTATAAATAGTGGCAGTAGAGTTGTAACGAAGAGATTATTGAATGTTGAAGAATTGAGAACACTTTGTGTTTTTTTTCTGGTGAATGCTTTTCATCAAAACTTGGTTTTTATTCGACGCGTTTCGAATGCTAATCTGATTGATTCTCAATAGGTCTTGAGGAGAAATCACTTTATCAAATTATAGGTCTAATTTGATAAAACTTCTGTTTATATCTTGTTTCGATATTACGTTTATTTTTTGATACAGTTGTATACTTGTACGAAATTTCGCATAAATTGTCGTTCGATCCATATAACATATATCCTGTTTTAACTTTGTTTCCGTCCAAAACGTGCTGTTTCGAGTGTCGCTGTTTGGAGGTGGACTGTTTCGAGTCATTTTCCAGTTGGCCAAATTCCCATCCTGTTGCTGTATCGAATTACCGTCTTCATCAATTATCAGTATTGTTGCTGTAGCGAGCGGTTGTCACCAGTTCCCGACAGTTTCTTGCTGATAGCTTCCGCTCGTCAAAGAAGTCTTCCACTGTATCGATAGCGAATTCGCATAACCAGTGAGAATTCGTATCAATGGCTTTAACCCCTTAACTCCCTTGGATTTAATTCCTTTGCCTATTTCTGAGTTTGTTAATTTAGATGGTGATAGGAAAGCTGAGTTCGTCAAGAAAACACATGAACAGACAAGCCTAAATATTGAAATGAGAACTGAACAATACGCCAAGCAAGCCAACAAAGGACGTCGTAAGGTAACATTCGAACCAGGGGATTGGGTTTGGATGCATATGAGAAAAGAAAGATTTCCAGCACAATGACGATCTAAGCTACTCCCCCGAGGAGATGGTCCTTTTCAAGTCCTGGAACGCGTCAACGATAATGCCTACAAGCTGGATTTACCAGGTGAGTATAATGTTAGTACTACTTTTAATGTGGCTGACTTAAGATGTTTCGATGCAGGAGACGAAACATATTTGAGGACAAATCCTTCTCAAGAGGAAGGGAATGATCAGAAACCGCTGGATTATCCTCTGGACCCAGTAAAAATACCCGTCGGTCCAGTCACAAGAGCAAGAGCTAAACAATTCAAGGAATCAATCAACGGACTCGTACAAATCATGTGGGATAGGGATTTGGCGAAGAAACCAACCGAGATGGACCCTAAAAGCGATGTGATCGTCAACATCATCATGAGACAGGAAGAGAATGATCCAATTAAGCTCGGTTAAATAACATGCATACGTAAAATCTACACGCATTATGCGCGGACGGTTATACCCGTATTCTATGCAAAAGAGCCGTTGCATTTGAAGAAATTTGAAGAAGTTTCGGCCCCACCTTCCTACAAGTCTTGGTTCAACATGAATGTGATCTCATTGGTCCTTAAGTGTATCATTACAAGAAGATTCGGCCCCACCATTCAAAGAAGAATTGAAAGAGGAAATTCAGCCCCCACTTTCCTACATAGCCGTTCCCATCCTCCCACAAATCTTCATTATTGTAATCACAAAGTCTTGGTCAGTAGAAGTCCCTTATCATGTGTACTCTTTTAATTATTGTTTAGTTGACTAATTTTATGATGCGATATTGACACCTCCAAACGAATTAAACGATGTAAGAATTGACGTAAGTGACGATACCACGTTGCATGCACATGCACCTACGTACTTTGGTGAGAAAACAAATGCGAAAATAGGAATGATCTTAATAATCGGAACCGGGATAACTTAGACGTATCAAACATGCATACGTATGCATGTTCATGCATACTAAATCGGCCACATTAGGGGGAGATTTCGGCCGATTGTGTTTGGAGATCCATGAGGATCTTTGTCCCCTCTACTTTCAAGATTGCTTTTCATTTTCAAAGTCCACCACAAGAGAATCAAAGATAAGGAGATTTGGCTCACTCCACACCTCACCAAACTCGGCCAAACAAGGAAGAAAATGCCAATGAGTTGCTTCCATTTTCAATCCTTTGTCAAAGTCTTACAAAAGAATATCACATGGGAAAGATTTTGTCTCCTCATTTGAACTACCTCACGGCCGAAATGCAAGGAAGTGGCCAAGCTTGTTGTTGATTCCTTTTCTTTGTCAAAGTCTTGATAGATTAGTTTAATATTTGCTTGATTTTAGTTTGATCTTGTTTTATCTTGTTATAGGCCACATCTTCAGCCCTTTCAAAGCATCTTGAATGTTAGAAACGAAATACACTTTGTATTACTTCTTGTTGGATGATTTTCATCAAAACCTTGGTTATAATTCGACGCATTTTCGAGTGGTAATTTAATCGATTCTCAATAGGTCTTGAGAAAATATTACCTTATCAAACTATAGGTCTAGTTTGATAAATCACTTTCATATTATTTTCGTTTACGTTAGCCAAATTGCCCTACTTTCGGTGATTCAAAGAATTAACGCATTCCGAAGCTATAGATATACAATCGTGGATGCGCCGACCTGGAATAAAGCCAAACTGATGGGGGCTGATGATCTCATGAATAAAACTAGAAAGTCTGGTCGTGAGGATTTTAGTAATAATCTTGAAGATAAAGTTACTTAAGACAATAGGCCGGAATTGCTCAATAGAGATGGTCCCTTTGACTTTAGGAATGAGAGCTACTAAGTTAGAGTTAAGACCCATCGGAAGATCACCCTCAATGAAAAATTGCCGAATAGCCGCCACAATATCGGTACCAATGACCTCCCAAGAGAACTGATAAAATAATCCAGTAAAGCCGTCAGGCCCAGGGGCACTGTGCTCCATATCGAATACTGTAGAACGAATTTCCTCGGAATAGGGAATAGCGGTAAGGATAGAGTTATGCTGATGAGAAACCTTAGAAAGAGAGAAACCAGTGGGCCAGTTAGTAGCAATTAGGTGGCCTTCGAAAAGGTGCTGATAAAAATTCACAATGTGGTTCGAGATGGTAGGCGGATCACGACAAAGATCACTGTCAATAAGGAGAGAGGAGAGCTGAAGACGATTATTCCTCATCTTAACTGTCCTATGGAAAAAGGCAGTATTCCGATCATGATACGGGGTTGACAAGTCCAAGGGAAGAAGTCGAGGTGATAATGGACGTAAACAACCATGCAACTTACTTAGGCACGAAAACGGAGACGAGACACTGAGTTACCTTAATAACCGGACTTGAAGTAACTTAAACACTAGGTAACTTACAACTTGGGGAAAGGGGCCCAAGTGGTTAAAAAGTATTTCAGCGTGCAACAAGATTCTTGGCAACATGTTGTATGAAAAGGCGGCTGTCAACTTTCAACATGGAGACAAGGCCCAGCTTTTACTTTTGTCAGCAAGTGACATGAGGAATCTTTTTATTATCTTTTATTATTTTAAGACCAGCTTGTAATAGTTAAGATTATCTTGTCAGGCTCCTGTCAGGCTGTTTTTGCCTATAAATAGGGCGGTGAATTTGTAATGAAACATTATTGAATGTTGAAGAATAAGAATACACTTTGTGTTTTTCTTGGTGAATGCCTTTCATCAAAACTTTGATTACTATTCGACGCGTTTTCGAATCTTAATCCGATTGATTCTCAATAGGTCTTGAGAAGAAATCACTTTATCGAATTATAGGTCTAATTCGATAAAACACCTATTTCTGTTATGTTTTAATATTCTTCTTGTTTTTGATACAGTATTGTACTTAATCAAAAATTCGTTTCAAGTGCCGTTCGATTGTTCGAACTTGTGTTCTGCTTCTATTAGCATCCGACCAAAGTTTGCTGTTTCGAGTGCCGCTGTCGGGAGGTTACCGGTTTCGAGTCCTTTCCATTTGGCCTAGTTCCTCTCTTGTTGCTGTATCGAGTTGCCCTCATCCTTTCCTGTCGCGAGTGCATACCGCTAGCCCGTGTTATTGCTGTAGCGAACGGGTGTTCTCAGTTCCTGACAGTTTCTTGCCGATAGCTTCCGCTTATCAAAACAGTCTTCCACTGTATCGATACCGAAGTCGCATCGCCAGCGAGAATTCGTATCATAAGTGGCATCGGAGCCCAAGTTCTTGATCTTTGGCATTATGGATCTCAACGACGCTGATTTCTTGGCAAAACTTCGTGACGCATTGCGTGACGTACCAGAACAACGCGACCAGCGTTGACAACCTAGGCGTGGTGACTATGAGCGACCCTCATGCCATGTCGAAGAATTAATGGTATGGCTCTTATCTTTGTCATGGTCAGCAGATGATGCGTATTCCACTTAGGATGCGAATTCTCTATCGGTACAGCGGGAGGCTGTTTTGACGAGTGGAAGCGAAGAGCAAGAAACTATCAGGAACTGATAACACCAGTTCGCTACAGCAATAAAACTGGCTTGCGGTGTGCGCAAGCGGTAGAAAATGATGGCAGCAATTAGATACAGCAACAAGACAGGAACCGGCCGAATGAAAATGACTCGAAACAGGCAATCTCCAAACAGCGGCACTCGAAACAGCAAGTTTTGGTCGGATGCCAATTAAAACAAGAAACAAGTTCGAACGATCGAACAACACTTGATGTGGAATCCCGAACAAGTACAATCCTGTATCGAAAGTAAGAAGAATATCGAAACAGAACAGGAAACAGTTGTTTTATCGAACTAGACTTATCATTCGATAAAGTGATTTCTTCTCAAGACCTATTGAGAATCAATTAGATTAAGATTCGAAAACGCGTCGAATAATAATCAAAGTTTTGAAGGAAACTCGTCCAACACTCAAACAATACACAAGGTATGTTGTTTTATCATTCAATAATCGATTCCTTCATTACAACTCCATCGCCACTATTTATAGGCAAAAGTGGCCTGACAAGATAATCTAAACTATTACAAGCTGGTCTTAAAATAAGGAAAAGAAAATACAAGGTTCCTCACGTCACTTGCAAATAAGAGTAAAAGCTGGGCTTTGTTTCCAAGGTGATAGCCGCCTTTTACCAAGCATACTGTCGGGAATCCTGCTGCCTTTATAGTAAAGAAAGTGCTGAAATTCTTTTATTGTTTAATACTTGGACCCCTTCCCCAAGATGCAAGTTGTCTATGTTTGATTTACTCCAAGCCCGATTATCAAGGTAACTCCGGGTCTCGTATCCATTTTCTCGCCCAAGTATGTTGGAGTATGGTCGAGGTGTTTTACGTCAATCCTTACTTCGTCTTCTTCGCTTGGAGTAGTCGGTTTCGTATCATTCCCTCCTTCTTTAAAAGGAATTGTCCTCAATTCCGCAATCCCATTGTCGTCGAGATAAGGAGATAGATCACCTATGTTGAAAGTAGCATGCACCCCATAATCACCCGAAAGTTCTAACTTGTAAGCATTGTCGTTCACCTTCGCAACTATTTTAAATGGTCCCTCAGCTCGTGGCATTTACTTGTTCTTACGCTTACTCGAGAATCGTTCTTTCCTCAAATGCACCCAAACTAAATCTCCAACTTCAAATAACCTCAGTTTTCTTTGCTTGTTCGACTTCCTTTTGTATGTCTCGTTTATCTCCTTGATTCGTTCACGCACCTGTTCGTGTAATTTCATCATTGATTTCAGTTTGGACTCTGCATCCTTATGCACCAATTCGTCGCTTGGTAATGTAATTAGATCTAGCGGTATGTAAGGATTCAGTCTGTAAACTACTTCAAATGGAGAGTGCGCCGTGGCATGAGTAGGAGAACGATTATAAGCAAACTGCGCATGTGCTAGTTTTAGATCCCAGTCCTTTTGTGTTTTGTTTACCAATCCTCGCCATAGTGTTCCCAGGGTTCGATTAGTCACTTTAGTTTGCCCGTCGGTTTGAGGGTTATTGGGATTTTTCGTTAACGCAAGTGCACGTTATCGTTGACAAGTAATAAAGTGATGAGTGAGTATCGTTCCCACAAGGACTGAATCACTAAGTACCGATTTATATGTATTCTAATTTTATTTGAACAGTCGAAATTTGGGTTGCAATTAATGACTAAAGAAAATCAGTAATAAACAGAAAAACGATCGCTCGAAGAAAGAAAATCAAATAATGAAAAAGTCTAGGATTGTGAATCCACCTCGGTTTATCCAAATTTACTCTCGATTATCTGAATTTAATGATTTCCCCAATTTATTGAAGGCAAAGATTGTTAAAATACTCTACCGCCTCTCCCGAGGTCAATAGATTTTCCTAAAGGCGAATAACACACTCTATGCCTAGGTGAATTAATTCGAGAATAGGCAAAAAGCACAAAATCTCCAAAAGGCCACGTAGTTCCTATGAGTATATTCCTATCTCACAAGATAAAACGGTTCTCACCAATAGTTCCTCACCAACTCTCCTCTCCCGATTCGAGTTGCGTAATTAAAACAATCCAATTATTGGCCAGACAATTGAAAGCATTAAAATTGATTGGGAAAACTCAACAGAAAGGGAATTATATAGATAATCAAAAGCAAATCCGTCAAAACTTTGGTTTCATCAAAATCCTAGAACATGGTTTTAGCCTGACATGCTAAAAGATAAAAATACAGAAATAATAAATGAAAGCATTGAAATCAAACGCAGATGAAGAGCTCGGATTCCTCCGTTCTTCTGGCTTCCGCCCTCTGCCCTTGGTGTCTTCTGCTTCTTGTCTTCTGCGATCCTCCTTTTCCAAGATTCCCTCTTCTTATGACCTTAAACCTTATTTATAATCCTCTTTTGCCTCAAAAACGCGTCCATGTAATTAGGTCGAGAACAGGCTCCAAAACGGCCCAAAAACGCGGCACTTTCTGTGAAAACCGCCCCGTGGGCCGTGACTCACTTAATATGTGTCGCGGCTCACAGTGCTCAGATTAAAACCTGGGTGCTATTTTTTTCTTCTGGGCCGCGGCTCACTATACTTGTGCCGCGGCTCAGAGTACAGTTTACTCGGGGGGTCGCTGGTCCTCTGCGTATGCCGCGGCCCGCTTTGTCTGTGCCGTGGCCCCAGGGCAAAATTCGCTGTTTTCGTCCGTTTTCATCGTTTTAGCTTCCGGACTCCAATTTCCTGCAAAACATAAAAGAATAGGGCATTACAAGCTCATTTATGCAGATTTAATTATAAAAAGAATACAAAATAATGATAAATAAGCGTATAAAAATACGCCTAACAAATACCCCCAAACTTGAGCCTTTGCTTGTCCTCAAGCAAAAATAATCAATTTCAAACAAAAGAATATCGTGAATAATCGTGCAACTCATAGTGCTCAACCTAATCAATACTATCCTGAAATTCTCAAAGAATAATACAATTATTGTAATAGTGAGCCATGTTCAGGACACTGATTCCACAAAGTAACCAATTTCAGTCGTAATCAATCGTTCATGAAGAAAATCTAGCTCAAAGATTAACAAGTGTGAATTTAATCGACCGCCAATATGAAGGGTTAAAATAAACAAGCTAACTCGCCCAATCCCACAGTCTAGTGGCAAAATACAAGAGTTTCATTATCAAAATTACTCCTCGGACAGCATTCCCTTATGTATGATCAATAAATTGATTCGAGTTGACCACTAGGTTCGGATCTCAGGATGTTTCATCTGAATAATCCTAGGGTGGAATTCCATTCTCGTGTGTTGGGGAACCGTTTGACGTAAAAGACACTCATGGGGCACATGGATGCTTCTAGTTACCAAGTTCCCCTCCACAGCGGAGAAACAACTCGAATAGCTATTCCCGCATGTCCGATTCAAGGTCACTATTCAACGCGAGAGTAAACAACGGGTCACGCGAATACCCCCGGTTACTAGGCTCCCCATCATCGGCACATGCGAAATCTATAAACCACTAGTCTAATCAGGGTCGTCGTTTTACGCGAGAGTAAACAACGGGTTATGTGAATACCCCCGGTTACTAGACTTCCCATCACAGAACAAATAATATCTCGACTTTTGGGAAAAACTGTCCGACTCTAAACTCAATGCAAGTGCCAACACGACTTATGTTACTGGACGACTAGCTAACCAAAAAATGTAACCAAACGTATCGACGCCGATTTGAAAATACGTATGTCTCCTCTCTTATCCGCTAAGATCTCTACAAAAACGAAAAAATTCGGACCTAAATGAAGACTCAACAGAAACAGAAATCGCTGACTGCAACTCAACTAAAACTCAACCGTTTCTTCAGAGAGAAATCAGTATCGTAACATCAGTTTTACACAAAAAGAAGCACGAAAAAATCACGAATGCAATTAAAAACACGACAAGCAAGGCTAAGAACAAAAGGATAACTAAAGTGCACACGAATAAATACAGCAATAATAATAGCAACAGAAAGTAACCCCCCCCCCAAACTTAGGATGTACATTGACCTCAATGGACAAAATGTAATATGCAATAAAAGAAAAAGGTCAAGTACTCCCCTATAGTCAGCTCACGAACTGGTGCCGGCGTCGTCCGGTGAGCCTGCACGTATCTCGACTACACCATGCGGAACGTGAATGAGTGAGCTTGCAACAACAAAGAGGAAATTTAGGATGATCTCTCAAGTTTAAACATGATGTAAGGGATGGGAGGCAATATAATCCGATAAAACAATTCGTTGCATATAGTTTGAAAATGCTTGGCTTAACAATTTTTCATTGCTGCAATTTATCAAACACTTGGTATGCACAAGTCAAAATGAAGAACAAGAAGTTTAATGGCTAACTCCAATTCCCAAAAATTAATAACACAGATATATAGCCATGAAAAACGACAACTAATATCACCAATTCGTTCATAATCACCAATACCATCACAATCAAACACCATATTCACCATATTCCAACTCCATTTTTAAGAAAACTTTGAAGAACAACTAGCAACATATAACTTCAATTCACTTTTCAAATCATGTACCAATTATGATTAAGAGATTGAAAATTACCTGACTTGGAATGAAGAATATAAGAAGAGAGAGCAGAAAAAGATATCGGCCGAGTGCTTGTGTGAAGGAAGGAAGGGAAGAAGTTTACCTGAATCCCGGCCGATCGAGTATAAGAAGGATACCTGGGCTTTCCTATTTGCGACGGGGGCCGCGGCAAAATACTAAAACTGCTACGAAGTCGTCGTGCGCGCGAGAATTGGTAATTTGTCCATGTATTTTGCATGAGGATTTTATGTATGCCTGCGACTCAATCAAGCTTGGTCGGATAATCTTCTTTTTGTATTTGATGATGTTGACCGATTCGTATCACTCAACTTGACCAATCGTCTGAGGATGGTAGGCTGTAGCAACATGATGAGTGACTCCGTATTTTCTCAAGACCGCATCAAGGAATTTGTTGTCGAAGTGTGAACCACCATCACTGATAATAGCACGTGGAGTCCCAAAACGCGAAAAAATGTATTTTTTTTATAAATTTGATTACGACATTGGAACCATTCGTTGGTAGTGCCACCGCTTCAACCCACTTTGAGACGTAGTCCACGGCTACCAAAATATAAAGATTCTTATTGGATGGAGGAAATGGACCCATGAAGTCGATCCTCCACACGTCGAACAATTCAACCTCAAGTATGGTGTTCAGCGGCATTTTGTGTCGTCTTGAGATGTTTCCTGTCCGTTGACACCGATCACATGTGGACACAAAGGAGTGAGCATCCTTGAATAATGACGGCCAATAGAACCCTGATTGTAAGACCTTTGCCGCTGTTCTATTTCCACTAAAATGTCCACCGTAGGGTGATGCATGACAATGGTTCAGCACACTGTGGATTTCCTCATCCGGAATACATCTGCGAATGATTTGATCGGGGCATCGTTTGAATAGAAAAGGATCGTCCCACAAATAATACTTAGCGTCTGAGATTAGCTTCTTCTTTTGATGGCGTGAGAGGTCGTTTGGAATTGTTTTGCTTGCCAAGTAGTTCACTAGATCGGCATACCAAGGCGCGTGTTGCGAACCCAACTTGTAGAGCTGCTCGTCGGGAAAGGTTTCCATGATTTACGGATGACTTTGTCCTCGCTCGAGGGGACTCTCTAACCGTGAAAGGTGATCGGCTATAACATTCTCAATCCCCTTTTTATCCCGAATTTCCAAGTTGAATTCTTGAAGGAGAAGCACCCACCTAATCAACCTTGGTTTAGCATCCTTCTTTTCCAAAAGGTATTTTATTGTTGAATGGTCGGTCCACACTATCACTTTCGTCCCTAGTAGATACGCCCGGAATTTATCAAATGCAAATATTACCGCCAACAATTCTTTTTCCGTTGTGGCATAATTTCTTTGGGTTTCGTCGAGTGTTCGGCTCGCATAATACATGACGTGGAACACTTTCCCTCGTCTTTGTCCCAAAACAGCCCCAATGGCAAAATCACTCGCATAACACATTAATTCGAACGGAAGGTCCCAGTCTGGAGCGACTATCATCGGTGCCGTGCTTAGAGATTTCTTCAATAAATCGAAACTTTCTTTACACGACTCGTCAAAATGAAACGGAACATCCTTCATGAGTAGATTGCACAACGGCTTCGTGATCTTCAAAAAATCCTTAATAAATCGGCGATAGAAACCGGCATGTCCCAAAAAGCTTCTAATCCCTTTAACCGAAGTAGGTGGAGGCATCTTCTCGATTGTTTCAATTTTCGCCCGGTCGACTTCAATTCTATGTGAGGATATTCGATTGCCAAGTACTATGCCCTCCTGAACCATAAAGTGACACTTCTCCCAGTTCAAGACCAAATTGGTCTCTTCGCATCTTTTTAGGACTGTCTGCAAATTTTTCAAACAAATGTCAAACGAATCACCGAAAACAGAAAAATCATCCATAAAAATCTCAATGCAATGCTCTACCATGTCAGAAGAAATATCCATCATACACCGTTGAAAAGTAGCCGGCGCATTACATAATCCAAAAGGCATGTGCCTATAAGCGAAAATGCCGTATGGACATGTAAACGTCGTTTTCTCTTGGTCTTCTGGGGCTATATAAATCTGATTATACCCAGAATAACCATCAAGAAAGCAATAAAAATCGTGTCCGGGTAATCTATCTAACATTTGGTCAATAAAAGGTAAGGGGAAATGGTCTTTTCTAGTGGCTTTATTTAACTTCCTATAATCTATGCACATATGCCACCCCGTGACAATCCTAGTGGGAATTAATTCATTATTATCATTTTGAATAACCGTTATCCCACCCTTCTTTGACACAACTTGGACCGGACTTACCCACTTGCTATCAGAAATCGGAAAGATCATAGCTGCGTCGAGGAGTTTTAAAACCTCGACTTTTACCACCTCCTTCATGTTTGGATTCAAACGGCGTTGATGCTCCACGGATGGTTTGTAGTCTTCCTCCAACAAAATCTTGTGCATGCAAATAGACGGGATGATCCCCTTAATATCCGCGATCGACCATCCAAGAGCAGATTTGTATTCCCTCAAAACTCTCAATAATTTTGCTTCTTGATCCCCCACTAAAGTGGTCGAAAGAATAACTGGCAGGGAATCGTTGGGTCCCAAAAATGCATATTTTAAATGAGACGGTAGCTTCTTGAGTTCCAACTTGGAGGTTTCTCGATTGAAGGGACGGGTCGAGTTAGTGAATTTCCGAGTTCCTCATACGGTTGACGAATGAAAATTGGCGGGGAAGCATCCATGTGTCATACGTAGGCTGCATGCTCTGAATTTAATTCGGAATCAAACCCCATCAAAACGGACTCCAGTGGGTCGGGCGGATAATTCTCTCGAAAGGCTCTACTAACACACGAGTCAATGACGTCAATTTGGAAACAATTTTCAGCATCACTCGGATATTTTAAGGATCAAAAGATATTGAATGTTACTTGCTCCTCTTGAACTCGTAGAGTAAGCTTCCCTTTTTCCACGTCGATCAAAGTTCAGCCGGTTGCCAAAAATGGTCTTCCCAAGATAATTGGGATGTCGTGGTCCTCCTCCATGTCAAGCACAATGAAATCGGCCGGAAAGATGAACTTATCGACTTTGACTAAGACGTCCTCTATCACTCTCGTCGGATATTTGATGGATCTATCGTCCAATTGTAAGGAGACTGTCGTCGGCTTGGCTTCCCCAATATCCAGCTTTTTAAAAATAGAAAGGGGCATAAGGTTTATGCTGCCTCCGAGATCGCATAGGGCTCTTTCAAAAGACGAATTCCCAATGATGCAAGGAATGGTAAAACTTCCCGGATCTCTTAATTTAGGTGGGAGCTTCTTTTGTAAAATAGCGCTGCACTCCTCCGTCAATGCGACTGTCTCATACTCCTCGAGCTTTCTTTGTTTGACAAGACTTCTTTCATGAATTTTACGTAACTCGCCATTTGCTCCAACGCGTCGGCAAATGGAATGTTTATGTGCAGTTTCTTGAAGACGTCGAGGAACTTGGAAAATTGCTTGTCTAATTTTTGCTTTTGCAAACGCTGTGGGAATGGAATTTGAGGAGTGGGCTGAGTAGTCGACACTGCCTTTGGCTTAGGCGCCTCGTGTTTTTCTTTCTCACTTTGCTCGATTTTGTCCTTGTCATTGATAGGCTGCACTTTCAACTCCTTTGCACTTCGTAGTTCGATTGCTTACACGTTTTCCTTGGGATTTAATTCGGTTGTGCTGGGTAATGCACCTAGAGGTCGAGAGGACAAGAGACTTGCAATCTGCCCCATTTGTGCTTCCAAGTTTCGGATGGAGGCGGAATGATTTTGAAGGGTAGTCTCAGTGCGGGTCATGAATTGGCTTGTGTTAGCCGCCAATTGAGCAATAGCATCTTCCAAGTTTACCTTTTGTGATTGAGGTGGCTGCTGTGGGGGCTGTGTGAATTGAGCTTGTGGAGGTTTTAAAGGTTGCCCGTTCTTCCATGAAAAGTTTTGGTGATTTCGCCATCCTTGATTAAAAGAGTTGGAGTACGGGTTGTTCTGCCAATTCCCATTCCCCACGAACTGGGATCGCTCCATCGGGTGTTGCTCGAAAGGATTTCCGACTTGGCACTTTGCGCTAGGATGAGATCTGTTACACCAATTACATGTTTCAATGGTGACGGCGGTGACTTGCGCCGACAATGTAGAGATCGGATCATTATTCGAGATTTCCATAACTCGCTTCGGATTTACTCGTTCGGACGGCCATTGATAAGCATTTGCGGCCATAGTTTCCAACAAAGAGTGTGCTTCAGCCATCGTTTTTCCCATTAAGGCTCCTCCAGCGGCTGCATCCACGAGAGTGCGTGTAGAAGCACTCAATCCGTTGTAAAATGTTTGTATTTGGAGCCAATCCGGTAGGCCGTGGTGTGGGCATCTCCGTAACAAATCTTTGTACCGCTCCCAAGCTTCGTGGAGCGACTCCATATCAAATTGACCAAAAGTAGTAATTTCGTTCCTTAACCTCGCTGTCTTCGAAGGTGGGAAGAATTTAGCAAGGAAGGCTTGCGCTAATTCCGCCCATGTAGTGATCGAGCCCGGCGGTAAGGAATTCAACCAAAATTTTGCTTTGTCCCTCAAAGAGAAAGGGAAAAGCCTTAGACGGATGGCATCATCGGTGACACCGTTGTTTTTAAAGGTGTCACAAATCTCGAGAAAAGACGCAATGTGTGCATTGGGGTCATCGTTCGGCAGACCACAAAACTGGCTCGCTTGCACCATCTGAATGATCGCAGGCTTGATCTCGAAATTATTGGCATGGATTGTCAGACGCCGGATCCCCGAAAAGTTCGTATTGATTTGCGGCATAGCATAATCGCGGAGTGCTAATGCCGGTTGAGCTTGTTGTACAAGATTATCACCTCCGTGATTTTCGGTATTTTCGGCCATGGTGACTGTGGTTGGTAACTCTCGTTTCTCCTTTTTGTTTGTCCGAAGAGTGCACCCGAGTTCGGTATCCAAAGGTAGTAGGCCTTCGTTACCGAATTTTCTCATGCACTAACCGGAACTCCTGAAAGAAAAACAAATAAATAAAATTACACAAAAACAAATAAAAAAATATTCAAACTAAGACTAGAAGTACTGAAATCGATATTAGTAGATAATCAGTCCCCAGAAACGGCGCCAAAAACTTGTTGGGATTTTTCGTTAACGCAAGTGCACGTTATCGTTGACAAGTAATAAAGTGATGAGTGAGTATCGTTCCCACGAGGACTGAATCACTAAGTACCGATTTATATGTATTCTAATTTTATTTGAACAGTCGAAATTTGGGTTGCAATTAATGACTAAAGAAAATCAGTAATAAACAGAAAAACGATCGCTCGAAGAAAGAAAATCAAATAATGAAAAAGTCTAAGATTCTGAATCCACCTCGGTTTATCCGAATTTACTCTCGATTATCTGAAGTTAATGATTTCCCCAATTTATTGAAGGCGAAGATTGCTAAAATACTCTACCACCTCTCCCGAGGTCAATAAATTTTTCTAAAGGCGAATAACGCACTCTATCCCTAGGTTTAATTCGAAAATAGGCAAAAAGTACAAAATCTCCAAAAGGCCACGTAGTTCCTATGAGTATATTCCTATCTCACAAGATAAAACAGTTCTCACCAATAGTTCCTCACCAACTCTCCTCTCCCGATTCGAGTTGCGTAATTAAAACAATCCAATTATTGGCCAGACAATTGAAAGCATTAAAATTGATTAGGAAAACTCAGCAGAAAGGGAATTATATAGATAATCAAAAGCAAATCCGTCAACACTTTGGTTTCATCAAAATCCTAGAACAGGGTTTTAGCCTGACATGCTAAAAGATAAAAATACAGAAATAATAAATGAAAGAATTGAAATCAAACGCAGATGAAGAGCTCGGATTCCTTCGTTCTTCTGGCTTCCGCCCTCTGCCCTTGGTGTCTTCTGCTTCTTGTCTTCTGCGATCCTCCTTTTCCAAGATTCCCTCTTCTTATGACCTTAAACCCTTATTTATAATCCTCTTTTGCCTAAAAAACGCGTCCGTGTAATTAGGTCGAGAACAGGCTCCAAAATGGCCCAAAAACGCGGCACTTTCTGTCAAAACCGCCCCGTGGGCCGCGACTCACTTAATCTGTGCCGCGGCTCACGGTGCTCAGATTAAAACCTGGGTGCTATTTTTTTCTTCTGGGTCGCGGCTCACTATACTTGTGCCGCGGCTCAGAGTACAGTTTACTCGGGGGGTCGTTGGTCCTCTGCGTGTGCCGCGGCCCGCTTTGTCTGTGCCGCGGCCCCAGGGCAAAATTCGCTGTTTTCGTCCGTTTTCATCGTTTTAGCTTCCGGACTCCAATTTCCTGCAAAACATAAAAGAATAGGGCATTACAAGCTCATTTATGCAGATTTAATTATAAAAAGAATACAAAATAATGATAAATAAACGTATAAAAATACGCCTAACAAGGGTGGTGTGAAGTGCTAAACAAGAGTTTTGTTCCCACCTTCCTCCATAGGGTGTTCCAAAAGTAGCTGAGAAATTTGGAGTCTCGATCGGAAATAATAGTTTTTGGAATCCCATGTAAACGTACCACCTCTCGAAAATATAAGTCGGCCACATTTCTTGCATCATCTGTCTTGTGGCACGCTACAAAATGAGCCATTTTCGAAAAACGATCTACGACTACCATAATCGCATCCCTCCCTCGTTGAGTACGGGGTAAAGCCACAATAAAATCTATCGAGACATCTTCCCATGGCCTCTCCGGAATCGGTAAAGGTGTGTATATTCCTGGTTTGAATGAACTTTTCGCAACATGGCATGTCACACACTTACTAATTATGTTACTAACATCCCCCTGCATCTTTGGCCAATAAAAATGTTCCTTCAGCAATAACGCCTAGACAATGCATCTGCTATAATATTGCTCTTGCCATCTTTATACTTCGACGAGAAGTGAAATGATTATAAGAATTCCACCCACTTCGCTTGCCTGGGACTCAACTTGTGTTGCCCGTTAATATACTGCAATGGTTCATGGTCCGAATGTATGATGAAATGCTTCGGCCGAAGATAGTGACTCCAATGATCTAGAGCCCTCACAATAGCATAAAACTCCTTGTCGTACGTACAATAATTGAGAAGAGCACCGTTTAACTTTTCTGAAAAGTAATCAATAGGCCGCTTTTCTTGAATGAGAATCGCTCCAATGCCAACTCCACTAGCATCACATTCTACCTCGAACGGTTGCGAAAAATCGGGTAATGCTAAGATTAGTGCTTCGCACAACTTTGCCTTCAAATTTGCGAACGACTCCTGAGCAGCCCGGCTCCATTTAAACGTACCTTTCTTCAAACTATCGATTATTGGGCTTGCAATGGTGCTGAAATCTCGAATGAATCTTCAGTAAAATGAAGCCAGTCCGTGGAACGATCTAACTTCCGTCACTGTAGTGGGCACTGGACAGGAATTAATTGCTTCGATCTTTGCTTGATCGACCGACACTCCATCCTTTGAAACAACATAGCCAAGAAAAACTATACTTTCGACCAAAAATGAGCACTTCACCCTCTTTCCATACAGCCTTTGGTCCCTAAGGGTTTCGAAGACTTGTTTCAAGTGTCTGAAATGTTCTTGTAACAATCGGCTATAAATCAAGATATCATCTAGATATACAACGACAAATTTCCCGAAGAATGGCTTATGCACCTCATTCATCAAGCGCATGAAGGTACTTGGCGCATTTGTAAGGCCGAACGGCATAACGGTCCATTCATACAGCCCGTGTTTAGTCTTGAAGGCCGTCTTCCACTCATCCCCTTCTCGCATCCGGATTTGGTGATAACCACTTCGTAGGTCAACTTTTGAAAAGATCACGGATCCGTGCAATTCATCCAACATGTCATCAAGCCTCGGAATCGGAAATCGATACTTGATGGTTATATTATTCACGGCTTGACTGTCAATACACATTCGCCAAGATCCGTCTTTCTTAGGAACCAGTAATACCGGAACCGCACAAGGACTTAGGCTCTCTCGTACATACCCGCGGTTCATTAGTTCTTCGATTTGGTTTTGTAATTCCTTCGTCTCCTCGGGATTACATCTATAAGCAACTTTGTTAGGGAGCGCCGCACCCGGTATGAGGTCGATCTGATGTTCAATCCCACGAATAGGTGGCAAACCCGACGGTAATTCTTCGGGAAAAACACTCGCAAATTTGTGCAATAAGGCATCCATCCTTTCGTCGTTCCGCACAACCATGCTACCATTCTGTTTCTCCTTCAGAATTAACAAGTACACGCACTCGCCATCATTAATAGCATGTTCCACATCCCATTCGCTAGCAAACATGGCCAGTTTTGGTTTTTCACTCCGACTACAACTCATAGAGTGAATAGCTTGAGGTGACATTGGTTTAAGCATAATCTTTTTGCCCTTATCCCATAACTCGTACTCATTGCTTCTTCCTCAGTGTAAAACGTCCCTATCAAACATCCATGGCCTTCCCAAAAGTACATGGCAGGCATCCATTGGGAGTACATCACATAATACGTTGTCTTCATACGAACCCATGGTTAGTCCAATCCTCACTTGTTTAGTCACCCTTATTTTGCTCCCATCATCGAGCCAATGTAAAGTGTAAGGTTTCGGGTGAGCCGTAGTGGTAAGCCCGAGTTTAGTTACCATCTCGATGGAAGCTATGTTGGTGCAACTCCCTCCATCAGCGATCAAACTACACCATTTATTTCCGATTTGACATTTTGTGTGAAATATTTGATCCCGCTGTGCCGAATCATTTGAAACAGCTTTGGCTTGTAGAGTACGCAGAACTAAAGCCGTGTCATAGTTTGGAGCATCGTAAGTCTCACATTCTTCTCCTTCTTCACCCTCCATGTCGAATTCAAATACATCACCCAGTCTCTCCTTTTCGTCCTCGATCAACAACTCATCTCGGATCGTGACACCTTCTCTTAGTGTTACCACTCGTTTGTTTGGGCAAGCATTTTGATAATGTCCGAACCCTTGACATTTGAAATATCTTACTTTAGCCAAACTCGTCTCTTTCGGAACGTAGGGGGCCCTAGGAATCGCAACAGGGACCGGAGTCGGTACAGTTGCCTTAGTAGTTGAACTAGAACCGACACTTGGGTTTCCAAATTTGACTGGAAACTCGGGTTTATACAACTTCATCCTGTTTTGAGCTTCCAACTTCACACATAACCCACATAATATATCGAAGTCCTCATATGGATATAATTCCACCGAGTTAGCTATGCTTCGGTTCAAGCCACGCAAGAATCGCGACATCTTATGCTCTACATTCTCCTCTATCTCTCCCATTATGGTTAGATTCTAAAACTCCTCAATGTATTCACTGACACTCAACTTCTCAATGTACATATCTTTTACGAAGTTTTCTATTTAACGAATCCCACGAATGGATCTTTTCCTTTCCCGCACGGGTTCTTCGTGTCTTCACTCCTTCGTACCAAAGCGAAGCGGCTTTCCCCAACTTGAGAATTGCATACTTGCACCGTTTCTCTTCGTCGAGGCCTTTGAACTCGAACATAGGATCAATTTTGCATTCCCATTCCAGGTAAACGTCAGGGTCTGTTCCGCCAACGAACTCCGGAAGCTCGTTCACCTTGAACTCTTTGACATGGCGTGAGGGTCGTTCATAGTCACCACGCCTAGGTTGCCAATGCTGGTCGCATTGCTCTGGTACGTCACACAATGCGTCGCGAAGTTTTGCCAAGAAGTCAGCATCGTTGAGATCCATAATGCCAAAGATCAAGAACTTGGGCTTTGATACCACTTATGATGCCGATCTCCACTTAGGATGCGAATTCTCTATCGGTACAACAGGAGGTTGTTTTGACTAGCAGAAGCGAACAGCAAGAAATTGTTAGGAACTGATAACACCAGTTCGCTACAGCAATAAAACTGGCTAGCGGTGTGCGCAAGCGGTAGGAAATGATGACGGCAATTCAATACAGCAACAAGACAGGAACCGACCGAATGAAGATGACTCGAAACAAGCAATCTCCAAATAGCGGCACTCGAAACAGCAAGTTTTGGTCGGATGCTAATTAAAACAATAAACAAGTTCGAACGATCGAACAACACTTGATGTGGAATCCCGAACAAGTACAATCCTGTATCGAAAGCAAGAAGAATATCAAAACAGAACAGGAAACAGTTGTTTTATCGAACTAGACCTATAATTTGATAAAGTGATTTCTTCTCAAGACCTATTGAGAATCAATCAGATTAAGATTCGAAAACGCGTCGAATAATAATCAAAGTTTTGAAGGAAACTCGTCCAACACTCAAACAATACACAAGGTATGTTGTTTTATCATTCAATAATCGATCCCTTCATTACAACTCCATCGCCACTATTTATAGGCAAAAGTGGCCTGACAAGATAATCTAAACTATTACAAGCTGGTCTTAAAATAAGGAAAAGAAAATACAAGGTTCCTCACGTCACTTGCAAACAAGAGTAAAAGCTGAGCTTTGTTTCCAAGGTGATAGCCACCTTTTAGCAAGCATACTACTGAGAATCCTGCTGCCTTTATAGTAAAGAAAGTGCTGAAATTCTTTTATTGTTTAATACTTGGACCCCTTCCCCAAGATGCAAGTTGTCTATGTTTGATTTACTCCAAGCCCAATTATCAAGGTAACTCCGGGTCTCGCCCAAGTATGTTGGAGTATGGTCGAGGTGTTTTACGTCAATCTTTACTTCGTCTTCTTCGCTTGGAGTAGTCGGCTTCGTATCAGCAGACACAATAGGAGGCCCAACCGTGTCAGTCGGTTGCTCATGACGAGAGGATGAAGAAGGGTCAGGCAAGATCGTGCCCTTGGAAGACACTGACGTGTTATTATCAGGCTGGAAGATGTTAGTGGTAAGGGTATGTTATTGTTGGTATGTTCAACGGAGAACTCAGAAGTGGGGACAGTGGTATCATTTTGCTCTATTGAAGGCTGGAAAACCGTCAAGGCGAGCTGATTGTGATCATTAATAGAATCACCTTCTGTTGTTTCAACATCAAGCACATTGAAGTGGTTATTGTTGTTTGAATTATTGACCTTAACAGTAGGGGTAGGGGGTGGTTTCCGAACATATTTGGATTGACGATTCTGGCGGTCGCTAAGAACCGTAGAGTTAGAGTTCGGAGCCAATTTTTTACTTCTACAGGAATTGTTGAAGTGACCAACGATTGAGCAATGAGTGCAAAACTCTGGAAATTTTTCGTAGCTAATAGAAGGGAAAATACAGTGACCCGAACATTGAACCATGACATTGTTGTGAACATGGTCTTTCAAGTCAATTTCAATTAGGACCCGAACAAAATCACCCACCTCCCCATTCAGAGAACGTTGATCGATTTTCAGAGGGTTGCCAAGAGTCTTAGCAATTGTAAAAATAAGTTGAGGGTGCCAATATTCAATCAGCAACTCATAGATTCGGATCCAAACTTGTGCTTTAGAAGTAGCAATTTTATAAGGGTTGAAATCCAGAACCCAAGTGGATAAACGAAAATATCCGGAGACGAAGTTCCGGGAAGCTTTGCTAAAAACACGATTTTTATCTTCCGAATTATTGAATTGAACATTAAAGTATCCTTTTCCCAGAGGTATTAATTTCCAGGACGTGGAGATAGACCAAGCATTTTGCAACTCAGCCTTCAGTTGATCAAGAGAGTAAGGCTTAGAGTTTTTCTGTTGCAACAATCGACCATTTAAGGAATTTGGAAGGTATTTAACTCTTTCAGAGTAAATTTTTTCATCCAAGGAAATAGATATGAAATCCCCTTTGCGCACTGGATCACAGTAGTTATGATAAATATCATCTGAGAAATGAATATCTTTCCTCGAGTTAGAGAGATTACCTGTCAGAGCTTCCTTGAAATATGAAGGAGAGGGACCCGTAGTTTTTCCCAAACCTGGGTCGTCTTGATTGAGGGAACCGAGCTGGTAGGCCGAATTCTGGAGCGGCGCCAAAGCCGGGAATGATGGAGGGGCCGAAGGCGTCTCCGAATAGGAAATGTTGGAAAGAGATGAACAATTGAATATCAACGATTAATACGATAATGATTCCAAATTATAAGAACAACCAATCAAGCATTCAAATGCAAAATATCGTATATATGATCGCAAGACGTACTCTACCATACTTCTGTTGGGATTCGGTGTCTAAAACGAAGGCGCAGCGGAAGGAATATACGAATCTAATTCGATCTGAATCCCTTAAGAGGATCAATCAAGCTACATTTATACGAAAAAACAAAAGAAAGTAAGATTCAAAATTATGCCCTCATAGTCTGTTGATTAAATGGTGTGTAGATGATGTCTCTTGCGAATCCAATCCGCAACAAGCTTTTTGATAATCCAACGCCAAAAATACCGCGTCTCTACTAGCCATGCGCCGGAAAAATGACCGGAACGACTTCACCTCGTTGTCCTCTAAGAACACGGCTAGAACGAAGTGATAGGAGCTTGCTAATAACACTCTAAGTGTATAGATATATTTTCTCTCTATTTTTCACTCAATTTTTCTCTAAGAAAATTGAAGTGGATGAAGAAGATGAAGATGAATGTTGAAGACAAAGTCTCTCTCTCTCTCTAATGTGTGAACCGTATGTTCTCTTCACAAGTGGGGAGAGGAGACTGTTATTCCAATCTTTAATTATTCATCTCACATGACAAATCAAGACATCCAATTCTTAATTCATCACAAGATGTCATATCCCCCTTAATAAAAATATATCATGCTATTATATCATTAAGTCTTCCACCACATTAGGTGGAAAACATGGGGGGGGGGGCTAGTTGAAGATGTAATGGAGTTCGTTTCGTTTCGGACTCCCGCGAGTCCAATCCAATAAACTCCATTCTCGATGTATTTATATAAATCAATTAATCCAATTAATTGATTATATCAAATATAAAGTAATATAATTAATTCATCCAAGAAATAATTATATATGTGAATCAAATTAATTACCTAGTAATTTATTTAACTCATTAGGCCGTAAATTAATTCATACAATAAATTAATTTACACATCCAATATCTCGAAATCAATTCGACACCCAATGCCCAGTAAATTAGATATCCAATATCTAATATATGTAAAGAGAGAATAAGCTCGATTCATTCCGTCATCAATCCTATTGCGCGACTCAGTAGGTCCGTCTCAGTTAGCAATGAGAGGACCACCTAGCCAGTCTGGCGGCCTACACTGTACTCTAACTGAGAACGAATGATGAGGATCATTCTAAAACCTTTCTATCGTGAATACCAGTATATGTATAACCCTTCTTCCAAATGTCCCGATCAAGTTATAGGGCACGATCAGTCAAACCCTATATGTACTTGACACTATGCATGAGTTACTGCAAATCGAGATCATCGAGATCTCGTGTATCCAATAGAGCCAGCTCCAATACTTTGGCCAAAGACTTATGATCGCATCTGCCAATAACCGCATATGACATATAACCCGTTCACTAACAGGAGAAAGAATTCTATCTTGGTATTCAGTAGGACCTGCTACTTGCCCGTAAAGACGCACGTCAAGGTTGACCCCCACCTTCCGGTTTTCTGGGTTGAACAACTCTAATGAAAATCTTAACGTCATAAGCACATCCCTACTAAATCCTCAAGTCGAAGGTTCATGGATACCAATCACAATCTTTTGATTGTCATTGACTATCCCGGAGTGAAATCCGTGTGATGAATCGAGGGTGAGTCTGTTCAAGTATACTAATCTCATTAGCATAGTTATAACATGTGCTCCCACTAAACATTATTGTTCAACAGGCACTCTCCAAGTCAAAGAACACATCATACATGTCTTCTCATAAACTTTACGCTCAGTCAAGTTTCATCGACTTGCGAATGATTAAGTATTGCTCATAAACATTTCCACTGCCGACCTCCTTATCCAACAAGGAGTGGAATATTTTGCTCTCAAATAGACCGACTAGTTTCTACACACACACACACACACACACATATATATATATATATATATATATATATATATATATATGTGTGTGTGAGTCAGGAATGCCAGTAAATAAAGAAACATATCATTGCCTCTAGATAATGAATTACTTAATAACAAGTACAATGCCCTCACTATAACATCCCCTGAGTGGCATTCGAGGGCATACTCCTAACAATCCCTCCCTAACTTCTCTAACTCTTTTGAGATTGAATGTGATGCATCAGGAACAGGGATAGGTGCTGTATTAATGTAAGAAGGAAAGCCTATAGCTTACTTCAGTGAAAAATTGAGTGGTCCTACACTCAACTACCCGGCGTATGATAAGGAACTCTATGCATTGGTGAGAGCTTTGAAAACTTGGCAGCATTACCTATGGCCAAAGCAATTTGTTATTCACACGGATCATGAATCGCTAAAACACCTAAAAGGGCAGCACCGACTCAACAAACTACATGCTAAATGGGTAGAGTTTATTGAAACTTTTCCTTATGTAATCCGCTACAAGAAAGGCAAAGAAAATATGGTCGTTGATGCTCTCTCTTGAAAGTATACACTTATCTCTACTCTTGATACTAAACTACTCGGTTTTGAACATATTAAAGAATTGTATATCAATGATCTTGATTTCGGACAAATTTACAAAGAATGTGAACAAATAGCTCACGGTCAATTTTACAAACATGATAATTATTTGTTTTGTGGAAATCAGGTATGTATTCCTGCTTGTTCGTTGCGAGACTTATTTATGCATGAAGCGCATAGTGATGGTTTAATGGGACACTTCGGGATAGCAAAAACTTTAGCTATTTTACATGAACAAATTTTTTGGCCGCATATGAAGCATCATGTTGAGCAAATTTGTAATCGATGTGTAACATGTAAACAAGCTAAATCAAAAGTGTTACCTAATGGACTATATACACCCTAACCTATTTCTACCGAACCATGGGTAGATATATCTATGGACTTCGTCCCAGGACTACCAAGAAGTAAAGATGGAAAAGACTCAATTTTTGTGGTGGTTGATAGGTTTTCAAAAATGGCACACTTTATTTCATGTCACAAAACTGATGATGCTTCACACATCGCTCATCTATTCTTTAAAGAAATAGCAAGGTTACATGGAATGCCTCGGACAATCTAATAGAGATACAAAATTCTTAAGTTATTTTTGGAAAACCTTGTGGGGAAAATTGGGCACAAAATTACTATTTTCAGCTACTTGCCATTCCCAAACGGACGGTAAAACTGAAGTTGTTAACAGAACCTTATCCACTCTATTAAGAACAGTTATTAAGAAGAATATCAAAACATGGGAAGAAAGCCTCCATCACGTTGAATTTGCGTATAATCGATCGGTGCATTCAACTACTAAATGTTCTCCATTCGAAATTGTGTATGGCTTTAACCCCTTAACTCCCTTGGATTTAATTCCTTTGCCTATTTCTGAGTTTGTTAATTTAGATGGTGATAGGAAAGCTGAGTTCGTCAAGAAAACACATGAACAGACATGCCTAAATATTGAAAGGAGAACTGAACAATACGCCAAGCAAGCCAACAAAGGACGTCGTAAGGTAATATTCCAACCAGGGGATTGGGTTTGGCTGCATATGAGAAAAGAAAGATTTCCAGCACAATGACAATCTAAGCTACTCCCCCGAGGAGATGGTCCTTTTCAAGTCCTGGAACGCGTCAACGATAATGCCTACAAGCTGGATTTACCATGTGAGTATAATGTTAGTACTACTTTTAATGTGGCTGACTTAAGATGTTTCGATGCAGGGGATGAAACATATTTGAGGACAAATCCTTCTCAAGAGGAAGGGAATGATGAGAAACCGCTGGATTATCCTCCGGACCCAGTAAAAATACCTGTCGGTCCAGTCACAAGAGCAAGAGCTAAACAATTCAAGGAATCAATCAACGGACTCGTACAAATCATGTGGGATAAGGATTTCGCTTAGAAACCAACCGAGATGGACCCTAAAAGCGACGTGATCGTCAACATCATCATGATACAGGAAGAGAACGATCCAATTAAGCTCGCTTAAATAACATTCATACATAAAATCTACACGCATTATACGCGGACGGTTATACCCGTATTCTATGCAAAAGAGACGTTGCATTTGAAGAAATTTGAAGAAATTTCGGTCCGGCCCCACCTTCCTACAAGTCTTGGTTTATCATGAATGTGATCTCATTGGTCCTTAAGTGTATCATTACAAGAAGATTCGGCCCCACCATTCAAAGAAGAATTGAAAGAGGAAATTCAGCCCCCACTTTCCTACATAGCCGTTCCCATCCTCCCACAAATCTTCATTATTGTAATCACAAAGTCTTGGTCAGTAGAAGTCCCTTATCATGTGTACTCTTTTAATTATTATTTAGTTGACTAAGTTTATGATGCGATATTGACACCTCCAAACGAAGTAAACGATGTAAGAATTGACGTAAGTGACGATACCACGTTGCATGCACATGCACCTACGTACTTCAGTGAGAAAACAAATGCGAAAATAGGAACGATCTTAATAATCGGAACCGAGATAACTTAGACGTATCAAACATGCATACGTATGCATGTTCATGCATACTAAATCGGCCACATTAGGGGGAGATTTCGGCCGATTGTTTTGGAAATCCATGAGGATCTTTGTCCCCTCTACTTTCAAGATTGCTTTTCATTTTCAAAGTCAACCACAAGAGAATCAAAGATAAGGAGATTTGGCTCACTCCACACCTCACCAAACTCGGCCAAACAAGGAAGAAAATGCCAAGGAGTTGCTTCCATTTTCAATCCTTTGTCAAAGTCTTACAAAAGAATATCACATGGGAAAGATTTTATCTCCTCATTTGAACTACCTCACGGCCGAAATGCAAGGAAGTGGCCAAGCTTGTTGTTGATTCCTTTTCTTTGTCAAAGTCTTGATAGATTAGTTTAATATTTGCTTGATTTTAGTTTGATCTTGTTATGGCTATTTATAGGCCACATCTTCAGCCCTTTCAAAGCATCTTGAATGTTAAAAACGAAATACACTTTGTATTACTTCTTGTTGGATGATTTTCATCAAAACCTTGGTTATAATTCGACGCGTTTTCGAGTTGTAATTTAATCGATTCTCAATAGGTCTTGAGAAAAGATTACCTTATCAAACTATAGGTCTAGTTTGATAAATCACTTTCATATTATTTTTGTTTACGTAAGCCGAATTGCCCTACTTTCGGTTATTTTCTAACGAGCGTTACATATATTCGAGTGTTGTAAGGATCAAAAATATATCTGCTGCAGTACATGCGAATTTACGTCCATCATTATACGTAATTCGTATCATTAGTGGCATCGGAGCCCAAGGTTATTTCCTTGTCGAAATTTTCTTGGCGATTTTCTTGTTAAAGCTATCTTATCATGGATTTTCCGACGTTGATTTCATGGAGAAACTCCGTGAGGCACTACACAACTTACAAGAACCACGTTTTCAAGCTAGAAGAGGAGGATATGACGCACATTCACCACGTCATGTAGATGAATTTAAAGTAAATGAACTTCCGAAATTTGTCGGAGGTACCGATCCCGAAATCTACTTGGAGTGGGAGAGGAAGATTGAACGTATGTTTGAGTTCAAGAACCTTAACAATGGGAAATGTTGCAAATATGTGATTCTCAAGTTAGGGAAGGGCACTTCCCTATGGTTCGAGGGTGTGAAAACACAACGAGCTCGTGCGGGAAAGGAGAAGATCCGTTCTTAGGATTCTTTGAAGAAAAGCTACGTAAAAGGTATGTCCCGACATCACATCGGTTAACCTTGTACCGAAAGATTGCCGAATTCGTGCAAGGGAAACTAAGTGTGGGAGAATACATTGAAGAATTTGAAGGCTTGGCCTTAATGGGAGAACTCGAAGAAAATGAAGAACAAACAATGTCACGTTTCTTACGTGGCCTAAACCGAAACATTGCAAATACGGTGGAATTATACCCCTACGAAGATTTTGACACTTTATGCGGACTATGCATAAAGATTGAAGCTCAAAACAAGGTGAAGTTTGCCAAACCCGAATTCCCATACAAATTCGGAAACACAAGTGCCGGCTCAAGCTCGACTACAAAACTTACCGCACCTTTTCAAGTCCCTACCCCAGCCCCGAAAGTTCCTCACATGTCCAAAGAAATGAGCTTGACTAAAGTACGATGCTTTAAATGTCAAGGCTTCGGTCACTATCAAAATGCATGTCCAAATAAACGGGTGGTCACGTTAAGAGAAGCTCTTGCGGTCCGAGACGAACTTTTAGTCGAGGATGAGAAGGAAGGACTTAGTGACGTATTTAACATGGAGGCCGAGAAAGAGAACGAGTAATGCGAGACTTATGATGCTCCGGAATATGATACTACTTTAGTGCTTCAAGCTCTACATACCAAAATCATTCCAAGTGATACGAAGCAAAGAGACCAAATCTTTCATTCCAAATGCCGAGTCAGAGAAAAGTGGTGTAGTTTGATAATAGGCAGAGGAAGTTGCACGAATATAGCTTCAAATGAGATGGTTACCAAACTCGGTCTAACTACTATGGCTCACCCAAGACCGTATGCTTTACATTGGCTCGATGATGGAAGTAAAGTGAAAGTGTCGAGACAAGTACAGGTCAACTTAACTATGGGACCATACGGAGACGATGTGTTATGTGACGTACTCCCGATGGACGCATGCCACATACTTTTGCGACGACCATGGATGTTCGACCGAGATGTTTTACATCGAGGTCGGAGTAATGAATATGAATTACGAGACAAAGGAAAGAAGATTGTACTTAAACCGATGTCCCCACAAGCTATCCGTTCGATGAGTTCTAGTCGAGTGGAGAAACCGAAACTCACTATGCTTGCTAGCGAGAGGGAAATGGAACATGCCATTAATGACGGGGAGCGAGTGTATTTGGTGATGTTTAAAGAGACACGGGACGAGAACATGGGAGTACAAAACGGAGGAGAGATAGATATGTTATTACACGAATTTGAGGATATCTTTCCCGAAGAATTGATACGAATTACGTATTAAGATGAACGTAAATTCGCCGGAAAATGCAGCGGATATATTTTGTTACCTCACAACACTCGTATATGTGTAACACTCGTAAGATATAACCGAAAGTAGGGCAATTCGGCTTACAAAAACAAGAACAATATGAATGATTTATCAAACTAGACTTATAGTTTGATAAGATAATCTTTTCTCAAGACCTATTGAGAATCGATTCGATTAAAACTCGAAAACGCGTCGAATTATAACCAAGGTTTCGATGAAAAGCATTCACCAATAAAACACAAGTGTATTCTTATTTCTTCAACATACAATATGCATAATACAATCTACTCAAAGGCTACTTATAGGAGATGTAGCCTTCTAACCAACTAAGGAATCAAAGATTACATGATCTTGACATGACAACCAAACATCAAAATAAAAATAAGGATGGAATCAAACAAATGGGAGGGAATCACACAATAAACATAGTTATAAGTCACCCCACATAACATGCAAGTCTAATCATGACATGTGAGGGGAGGAAAAACAACATAAAATAATAAAAATTTGTAATAATGGAATTTGCTGGTCTGCCGGACACGGCCGTGCCCGATCGGCCGCGGCCAGCGCATCGGCGGCGGGGACTCGACCGTGTCGCTGGCATGGTCGGGTTGGTCTGACAATGGAATTGTACTATCCGGAAGAGTGTGACTCGGCCGTGTCGCCCGCACGGTCGGGTTGTGTCGGCCGCAGGCCGTGTCGGACGACACGGTCGGGTTCGGCGGCGAGATTTCATTATCCAGACACATCGGCCGCGGGCGTGTCGGATGACACGGCCGGGTTGGTCGGCGTGATCGGCGATTCGGCCGGGTTCGGTCAGCGATGATCGGCGATTCGGCAGGTGGTGAATTTTCCGGCCGGTGGTGATTTTTCCGGCAGTTCGTCCATTTTCCGGCCGATTGTCGACCTTCCGGCATAGCATGACACGGGCCGTGTTATATGACACGGCTGAGACCGACACCCCACGTCTTATGTCTGTTTTCCCGCCTAAATACGTAGTAATCTGTGCATGGCGTGTTGTAAGGTCATTTACGTCGATCCTTACTTTGTCTTCTGCATTTGACACGATTGATTCCGTATCATCTCCTCCTTCTTTAAAAGGAATTGTCCTCAATTCCGAACTTCCCTCGTCATCAAGATAATTAATTAAAACCTCTACGTATTTGATCTCGAAAATGTCCGCAGTGCATACATGGCCCAAAATCTTGAGACGATAGGTAGTGGGGCCCCCTCGAGAATCACCAATAAAATAACTATCATTATTAATAAAATAATAATAATTACTTTGCCCGGTAATACCGATATCATGACATGAGCGGAAATCGGAAATGGGACGCACGGTTAATTTCAAATCGGGTTCATCCTCCAGAATTGGAAACACTGATAATTCCACATCGGGTTCACCATCAAGAATGGGAACAAAAGGATTTATTACGGATTCCTTTTCATAAACTGGTTCCTCATCAAATGCTGGCGGTCCGTCATAATCTGACCAACTCTCCGTTTCAATATTACTGGGCTCCTCCAATAATAGCCCATCACAAAATAATTTACTTTCCTCAATTTGGTAATCATCCAAGACAATAAGTCCATTACGAGAAACTGCGTCGTTATAAAAATTTGGCCCAAAGTTGTCGTTTTCTTTTGACCGGCCAATCTCAGTACCAAGTTCAATTTCCCTCTCACTAGAAAACATGGTTAGATTCGGTTTCTCACCTCGGTTAGGGATCATAGATTGAAGTGACATTGGTTTCAACACGATCCTCTTGTCCTTATCCCGTAACTCGTACTCGTTACTTCTTCCTCGATGTAAAACATCTCTATCGAATAGCCATGGTCGTCCCAAGAGTACATGGCATGCATCCATCGGGAGTACATCGCATAATATGTTGTCGACGTACGAACCCATGGTCAAACCGACCCGTACTTGTTTCGAGACTTTCACTTTACTCCCGTCATCGAGCCAATGTAATGCGTATGGTTTTGGGTGAGTAGTAGTGATGAGTCCGAGTTTCGTCACCATCTCCCTTGACGCTACGTTGGTACAACTTCCTCCATCGATGATCACACTACACCATATGTTCCCGACTTGGCACTTGGTGTGAAAAATTTGATCTTGTTGTTCCGAATCATTTGAAATGGGTTTGACTTGTAAAGTACGAAGAACCAATGTTGTATCATAGTTTGGAGCCTCGTAAGTTTCATATTCTTCTCCCTCGTCTTCCTCCACGTTGGAATAACCTAGTCTTTCTCCTTCGTCCTCGACTAGCAACTCGTCTCGGATCGTGATGGCTTCTCTTAGCGTCACAACTCGTTTGTTAGGGCAAGTATTTTGATAGTGACCGAATCCTTGGCATTTAAAACACCTTACTTTGGTTAGGCTTGTTTCCTTCGGTACGCCGGGGGTTTTAGAAATGGTAGTAGAGATAGGAGTCGGTATCGTTGTGGTAATTGAACTTGAACCGGTACTTGGATCCTCGAACTTTGATGTAAATTCGGTTTTGGCAAACTTCACTTTGTTTTGAGCTTCTATTTTTATGCATAGTCCGCATAAAGTGTCAAAATCTCCGTATGGGTATAATTCCACCGTATTTGAAATGTTTCGGTTTAGACCACGTAAGAAACGTGACATTCGTTATTCTTCATTTTCTTCAAGTTCTCCCATTAAGGCCAATCCTTCAAATTCTTCGATATATTCTTCCACACTTAGTTTCCCTTGTACGAACTCAGCAATTTTTCGGTATAAGGTTAACCGATGTGATATCGGGACGTACCTTTTACGTAGTTTTTTCTTCAAAGAATCCCATGAATGGATTTTCTCTTTTCCCGCACGAGCTCGTTGTGTTTTCATACCCTCGAACCATAAGGAAGCGCCCTTCCCTAACTTGAGAATTGCATATTTGCAACGTTTCTCATCGTTAAGGTGCTTGAAGTCGAACATACGTTCAATCTTCCTCTCCCACTCTAGGTAAACTTCGGGATTAGTACCTCCGACAAATTCCGGAAGTTCATTAACTTTAAATTCATCCACATGACGCGGTGAATGTGCATCATATCCTCCTCTTCTTGCTTGAAAACGTGGTTCTTGCATGTTGTGTAGTGCTTCACGTAGTTTCTCCATGAAATCATCGTAAAAATCATGATAAGATATTTTTGATAAGAAAATCGCCAAGAGAAATTCGCCAAGGAAGTAACCTTGGGCTCCGATACCACTAATGATACGAATTACGTATTAAGATGAACGTAAATTCGCCGGAAAATACAGCGGATATATTTTGTTACCTCACAACACTCGTATATGTGTAACACTCGTAAGATATAACCGAAAGTAGGGCAATTCGTCTTACATAAACAAGAACAATATGAATAATTTATCAAACTAGACCTATAGTTTGATAAGATAATCTTTTCTCAAGACCTATTGAGAATCGATTCGATTAAAACTCGAAAACACGTCGAATTATAACCAAGGTTTCGATGAAAAGCATTCACCAAGAAAACACAAGTGTATTCTTATTTCTTCAACATACAATATGCATAATACAATCTACTCAAAGGCTACTTATAGGAGATGTAGCCTTCTAACCAACTAAGGAATCAAAGATTACATGATCTTGACATGACAACCAAACATCAAAATAAAAATAAGGATGGAATCAAACAAATGGGAGGGAATCACACAATAAACATAGTTATAAGTCACCCCACATAACATGCAAGTCTAATCATGACATGTGAGGGGAGGAAAAACAACAAAAAATAAAAAAAAAAATCAGCAATAATGGAATTTGCTAGTCTGCCGGACACGGCCCGTGCCGATCGGCATGGCCGCGGCGCGCATCTGGCCGGCAGAGACTCGACCGTGTCGCCTGTGATACGAATCGGTCAACATCATCAAATACAAATTACCAATTCTCGCGCGCACGACGACTTCGTAGCAATTTTAGTATTTTGCCCATAACTTTCTCGTCCGAAATCCGATTCAGGTGATTCAAGTGGCCATGGAAAGCTAAGAAAGAGAGCTACAAATCTTATGAAGACCATAGGACCAAATTCGGACCCATTGGATCCCAGAAATGACAAACGGCCAAAGACACAAGATTTGAAGAAGACTTTCATGCTTCATGTCATTTTCCCTCAAGTCATAATCACCTATATAATTCCAAAGATGTTGATATCATACAAAATCCTCCTAATCACTTGGGATTTTCGGCCGATTGGAAGCTTGCAAGAAAAGATGATTTGTGAAGACTTTCATCAAGGATCTTCCTCATGTCACCATCAAACCAAGATTCACCATATTTCTCCTTCCCCACAAAAATCGGCCATATCATGCTTGAAAGGGACCTCACTTGACTTCATATCTTTGACAAGATAATGAAGATATTCTTTCCTTCCCCACCTCACAAAAAAACGGTCCAAGCTTGAGATTTGATGAAGACTTTCATCAAATGTCTTCTTCATGTCATTGTCTCCTCATGTCATAATCACCATAGTAAATCCAAAAGACTTGATATCACATCTTCACAAAAATCTTCATGACCCCTCCTTGAGAAATTCGGCCGAGACATAATATTTGAGGAAGATTTTTATCAAATGTCTTCTTCATGTCATTATCCCCTCATGTCTTAATCACCATAGTAATTCCAAAGGACTTGATATCATCATCTTCACAACATCCTCATCCTTCTTTGATGATTCGGCCGAACTTGAAGATTGCTAGGAAGTTTCCTTTTTTTTTGTTTTGTTGTATTTACTTACGGTTGGAAACTACTATATATAGTAGTACTCGTTGTATTTGTAAGATATCTTGAAGCTTGAAATTTATAAAACATTGTATTTCTCTTGAAATATACGTTGAACGAGTTCAACAAAACCTTGGTTATTATTTCGACGCGTCTCGAGATTTTAACTTGATCAATTCTCAATAGGTCTTGGGAAGAGATTACTTTTATCGAGTTATAGGTCTAGTTCGATAAAACACATCCAAATCCGTATACACTACTACCTCACGGCCGAAATCCATTTAAGTTCGGCCACCCCTTGTATTTTCGAGTGACACTTTGATAATCGTCAAGACATAATAATCTTCCGTTGTATTTCATACGCATTACGTACGTAATTCGTATCATCTTCTTGTTCGATATTTTTTATTGTTATATCCGATATTATTCACATACAAAATACATCCGAAAAACTCCATATTCGTAAAAGCCTTCCGCTATCATACACTTACATATACTCCGACCGATACGTATCCGCTTCTCCCGGATAATTCGTATCATAAGTGGTATCGGAGCCCAAGGTCATCTCCTTGGGCGAGTTATTCAACGAATTTTATTTTTTTTGTTGAGATTAGAGCAGTCGGAAGAAAACAAAGTTTCCCGTGGATTCGACCGTTGGATCATTACGAAATTTTGACAAAGGTAAGCCAACTTCTTGAACTACAGTCTGAACGGTGGAGATCAGATTCTTTGATCATCTTCTTGGTTCATTCTTCACGGATTTCTTGGAAAATTTTCTGTCCGATTTCTTGTCAAGAACTATCTCTTGATTCTTGTCATCGGAAACCACACCTGAATTTCTTAATTGCTTAAGGTTCTTGATCTTTCAACAAAATGGAGTTCAACGATATTTATCTCTTGGCGATATTACGCGACGCATTACACAGTGCCGGAGTTCATGGGACATTCCGATCCGAGCGGTGTTGATTGGCTCCACGTTTGTGAGGAGTTTTTCAACCACAATTCAATTCCAGAGACCGCCGAGTCTCGTTGGCGACGAACGCCTTCGTGGTCGCGCCTCGACACGGTGGCGAATTGAAAACCACCGTTTACACCAAGGTAAACCCAAACTAAGAGACTGAACAAATTCATAAAACACTTTACTCGGAAATTCATCCCCACAAATTCTCACCGCCACGATCCACCAACGGCACCACACCGAAATTGCGAAGTTCGGCGCCACCCGCCACCGACCTTCGATCTAAGGTTTTTCCCCATCAAAGAATTTCCAAGAAAGCTTTTGTCGATGAAGACGATGTTCCTACCACCATTTTCAATGAGGTAGACGAGACAGAGGTTTCAACGGCGCAATACAACGAAGAAGATGAGTTGAGCCGTGTTTCCTAATTGATGAACACGGATCTTGCTACTTTGAGCATGGGCGATTGGTTATGTTGGCCAAATTGACCAAAGCGGACCAAATTATTTTAATGATGAGGAGCCGGTTAGTGTCATGGAAATTGGTCCGATTATGAAGGGCCACCAAGATTTGATACCGAACCGATTGTGAAGAGGAACCCATAATTGATTACGTGTTTCCCATTTTGATGTTGTGCCTGGCGATCCATGTCTCATTGTAAGTTATTTTGAAGATTTTGTCCAAACTCCAATGAGGTGTTTTCGGTTCTTGATACGGAGCAAGAAGATGTTATAATTCGGAACATCTATATCTTGAGCCTTACCAAGATTTTGATATGAAAGTAGACGACGAAGCGTTTTTCCCAGGGCTTGAAGTGGCATCCGATGAAGAGCGACCTATTATTACTGTCGTGCTTCCCATTTCAGATGTCCGGTTATATGATGATTCATATCATGATATCGGTATTACCTCGCAGAATAATTATTATTATTTTATTAATAATGATAGTTATTTTGTTGGTGATTCTCGAGAGGGCCCCACTACCTATCGTCTCAAGATTTTGGGTCATGTACGTACTGCGGACATCTTCGAGATCAAATACTTAGAGGCTTTAGTTAATTATCTTGGTGACGAAGGGAGTTCGGAATTGAGGACAATTCCCTTTAAAGAGAGAGGGTATGATACGAATCGGTCAACATCATCAAATACAAATTACCAATTCTCGCGCGCACGACGACTTCGTAGCAATTTTAGTATTTTGCCCATAACTTTCTCGTCCGAAATCCGATTCAGGTGATTCAAGTGGCCATGGAAAGCTAAGAAAGAGAGCTACAAATCTTATGAAGACCATAGGACCAAATTCGGACCCATTGGATCCCAGAAATGACAAACGGCCAAAGACACAAGATTTGAAGAAGACTTTCATGCTTCATGTCATTTTCCCTCAAGTCATAATCACCTATATAATTCCAAAGATGTTGATATCATACAAAATCCTCCTAATCACTTGGGATTTTCGGCCGATTGGAAGCTTGCAAGAAAAGATGATTTGTGAAGACTTTCATCAAGGATCTTCCTCATGTCACCATCAAACCAAGATTCACCATATTTCTCCTTCCCCACAAAAATCGGCCATATCATGCTTGAAAGGGACCTCACTTGACTTCATATCTTTGACAAGATAATGAAGATATTCTTTCCTTCCCCACCTCACAAAAAAACGGTCCAAGCTTGAGATTTGATGAAGACTTTCATCAAATGTCTTCTTCATGTCATTGTCTCCTCATGTCATAATCACCATAGTAAATCCAAAAGACTTGATATCACATCTTCACAAAAATCTTCATGACCCCTCCTTGAGAAATTCGCCGAGACATAATATTTGAGGAAGATTTTTATCAAATGTCTTCTTCATGTCATTATCCCCTCATGTCTTAATCACCATAGTAATTCCAAAGGACTTGATATCATCATCTTCACAACATCCTCATCCTTCTTTGATGATTCGGCCGAACTTGAAGATTGCTAGGAAGTTTCCTTTTTTTTTGTTTTGTTGTATTTACTTACGGTTGGAAACTACTATATATAGTAGTACTCGTTGTATTTGTAAGATATCTTGAAGCTTGAAATTTATAAAACATTGTATTTCTCTTGAAATATACGTTGAACGAGTTCAACAAAACCTTGGTTATTATTTCGACGCGTCTCGAGATTTTAACTTGATCAATTCTCAATAGGTCTTGGGAAGAGATTACTTTTATCGAGTTATAGGTCTAGTTCGATAAAACACATCCAAATCCGTATACACTACTACCTCACGGCCGAAATCCATTTAAGTTCGGCCACCCCTTGTATTTTCGAGTGACACTTTGATAATCGTCAAGACATAATAATCTTCCGTTGTATTTCATACGCATTACGTACGTAATTCGTATCATCTTCTTGTTCGATATTTTTTATTGTTATATCCGATATTATTCACATACAAAATACATCCGAAAAACTCCATATTCGTAAAAGCCTTCCGCTATCATACACTTACATATACTCCGACCGATACGTATCCGCTTCTCCCGGATAATTCGTATCAGCCTGGCACGGTCGGGTTGGCCGGACAGCGGGAATTGTACTATCCGGAAGAGTGTGACTCGGCCGTGTCGCCTGGCACGGTCGGGTTGTGTCGGCATGGGCCGTGTCGGACGACACGGTCGGGTTCGGTCGGGCGAGATTTCATTATCCAGGACACCTCGGCACGGGCCGTGTCGGATGACATGGCCGGGTTCGGTCGGCAGTGATTGGCCAGTTCCGGCCGGGTTCGGTCGGCAATGATCGGCCAGTTCCGGCAGGTGGTGAATTTTCCGGCCGGTGGTGATTTTTCCGGCAGTTCGTCCATTTTCCGGCCGATTGTCGACCTTCCGGCATAGCATGACACGGGCCGTGTTATATGACACGGGCCGTGTTATATGACACGGCTGAGACCGACACCCCACGTCTTATGTCCGTTTTCCCGCCTAAATACGTAGTAATCTGTGCATGGCGTGTTGTAAGGTCATTTACGTCGATCCTTACTTTGTCTTCTGCATTTGACACGATTGATTCCGTATCAAGAATTACCGCCGGGTTTACCATCTATTCGTGGTATTGAACACCAAATCGATCTTATACTGGGAGCACCACTTCCTAATAAATCCGCCTATAGATGTAATCCCGAGGAGACGAAGGAGTTACAAAGACAAGTCGAAGAACTTTTGGACTGCGGGTATGTCCGGGAGAGTTTAAGTCCGTGTGCGGTTCACGTCTTACTTGTCCCTAAGAAAGATGGTCCTTGGCGAATGTGTGTGGATAGTCGGGCCGTGAACAATATCACCGTCAAGTATAGGTTCCCTATTCCGAGACTTGATGATATGATAGACGAACTACATGGTTCAGTTGTCTTTTCAAAAGTTGATTTACGAAGCGGATATCATCAAATTCGAATGCGAGAAGGTGACGAGTGGAAGACGGCCTTCAAAACAAAAAATGGATTATATGAATGGACCGTTATGCCGTTCGGTCTTACCAATGCACCAAGTACCTTCATGAGGTTGATGAACGAAGTGCTTAAACCATTTCTGGGGAAATTCGTGGTTGTATATCTGGATGACATCCTGATCTATAGTCGATCATTACAAGAACATTTCGGGCACTTAAGGCAAGTTTTCGAAACTTTGAGGGACCGAAAACTATATGGTAAAAAGGAAAGTGTTCATTCTTAGTCGAGAGTATAGTCTTTCTTGGCCATGTCGTTTCGAAGGACGGAGTAGCGGTTGATCAAACAAAAATCGAAGCAATTAAGTCTTGGCCGACCCCTACGACCGTGATGGAAGTGAGGTCATTTCACGGACTTGCTTCTTTTTATCGGAGGTTTATTCGAGACTTTAGCACCATTTCAAGTCCGATAACGGAGTGTTTAAAAAAGGAACCATTTGTATGGAACGGGGCTGCCCAAGGCGTGTTCGAAAAGTTAAAAGCCAAATTATGCGAGGCACCGATCCTAACACTACCCGATTTTACTCAACCATTCGAAGTAGAATGTGATGCTAGTGGAGTTGGAATTGGAGTGGTTCTTATTCAAGGTAAACTACCTATTGCTTACTTTTCGGAGAAATTGAATGGTGCTCGGTTGAATTATTGCACTTACGATAAAGAATTCTATGCTATCGTAAGGGCCCTTGATCATTGGAGTCATTACCTTCGGCTGAAACATTTTATTCTACACTCGGACCACGAATCATTGAAATACATTAACGGACAACACAAACTGAGTCCGAGGCATGCCAAGTGGGTGGAATTCCTACAATCATTTCACTTTTCATCCAAGTACAAAGACGGTAAAAGCAATGTCGTTGCGGATGCGTTATCTAGGAGGTATGCTTTACTTTCTACTCTGGAGGTTCGGTTAATTGGTTTCGAAATGTTGAAGGAGTATTATGAAAATGATGCGGATTTTGGAGAAGTTTTTACTCATTGCAAATCTGGTCCGTTCAGGGAGTTCATGTTACAAGATGATTTCCTATTTAAAGGAAATAGACTATGTGTTCCAAAACATGCAGTTCGGGAATTGTTGGTTCGGGAGGCTCACGAAGGAGGCTTAGCAGGTCACTTTGGCATGACTAAGACATTGGAGGTATTTAAAGAACATTTCTTTTGGCCAAAAATGCTAAAAGACGTTTACAATGTTTTAAGTAAATGTGTAACATGTCACATCGCAAAGAGTTCGTTCAAACCAGGATCGTATATGCCTCTACCGGTTCTAGAAAGACCGTGGGAAGATGTATCAATGGATTTTATCATCGATTTACCCCGTACTCAACGAGGTAAAGATGCTATTATGGTGGTTGTTGATCGTTTCTCAAAAATGGCTCATTTTGTGGCTTGCCACAAAACCGACGACGCAAGTAACGTGTCCGATTTATACTTCCGAGAGGTGGTTCGTTTACATGGAGTTCTGAAGACTATTGTTTCGGATCGGGATTCGAAATTTCTTAGCTATTTTTGGAATAAATTATGGAGGAAGGTGGGAACAAAGTTCTTGTTTAGCACTTCGCACCATCCTCAAACCAATGGTCAAACCGAAGTCACAAATCGAACGCTAGGAATGTTGTTGCGAGGACTTGTGAATAAAATGCAAAAGGATTGGGACATGAAACTTGCTCATGCGGAATTTGCCTATAACCGATCCCCTACACATGCTACGGCACATTCTCCCTTTGAAGTCATTTACGGGTTAAATCCTTATATACCCTTAGACTTGATTCTGTTGCCGAAGGACGAGTTGGTACATAAAGATGCGGAATCTAAACTTAAATCGATGATCAAGTTACACGGACAAATACATGATCGAATCAAAGAGGTGAATGATGCATACAAACGGAAATCTAACAATCACATAAGACCGAGACTATTCGAAGTAGGCGACTTGGTTTGGGTACACTTAAGAAAAGAGAGATTTCCTAGTAAACGCAAGAACAAACTTATGCCGAGGGCCGAGGTACCTTACAAAATTGTGGGTAAGGTGAACGACAATGCATATAAAGTAGAACTTCCGGGCGATTATGGAGTACATGCCACTTTTAACGTGGGCGATCTATCTTCTTACCTTGACGACGAGGGAATCACTGAATTGAGGTCAATTCCTTTCAATGGGGGAGGAGATGATGCGATATTGACACCTCCAAACGAAGTAAACGATGTAAGAATTGATGTAAGTGACGATACCACGTTGCATGCACATGCACCTACGTACTTCGGTGAGAAAACAAATGCGGAAATAGGAACGATCTTAATAATCAGAACTGGGATAACTTAGACGTATCAAACATGCATACGTATGCATGTTCATGCATACTGAATCGGCCACATTAGGGGGAGATTTTGGCCGAGTGTGTTTGGAGATCCATGAGGATCTTTGTCCCCTCTACTTTCAAGATTGCTTTTCATTTTCAAAGTCCACCACAAGATAATCAAAGATAAGGAGATTTGGCTCACTTCACACCTCACCAAACTCGGCCAAACAAGGAAGAAAATGCCAAGGAGTTGCTTCCATTTTCAATCCTTTGTCAAAGTCTTACAAAAGAATATCACATGGGAAAGATTTTGTCTCCTCCTTTGAACTACCTCACGGCCGAAATGCAAGGAAGTGGCCAAACTTGTTGTTGATTCCTTTTCTTTGTCAAAGTCTTGATAGATTAGTTTAATATTTGCTTGATTTTAGTTTGATCTTGTTTGATCTTGTTATGGCTATTTATAGGCCACATCTTCAGCCCTTTCAAAGCATCTTGAATGTTAAAAACGAAATACACTTTGTATTACTTCTTGTTGAATGATTTTCATCAAAACCTTGGTTATAATTCAACGCGTTTTCGAGTTGTAATTTAATCGATTCTCAATAGGTCTTGAGGAAAGATTACCTTATCAAACTATAGGTCTAGTTTGATAAATCACTTTCATATTGTTTTTGTTTACGTAAGCCGAATTGCCCTACTTTCGGTTATTTTCTAACGAGCGTTACATATACTCGAGTGTTGTAAGGATCAAAAATATATCTGCTGCAGTACATGCGAATTTACGTCCATCCTTATATGTAATTCGTATCATTAGTGGCATCGGAGCCCAAGGTTATTTCCTTGTCGAAATTTTCTTGGCGATTTTCTTGTTAAAGCTATCTTATCATGGATTTTTCCGATGTTGATTTCATGGAGAAACTCCGTGAGGCACTACACAACTTACAAGAACCACGTTTTCAAGCTAGAAGAGGAGGATATGATGCACATTCACCGCGTCATGTAGATGAATTTAATGTAAAGGGGACTACAAATCTTTTACTTCAACATTCAATTCTCCTAATTACAAGATACACCATGACTACTTATAGCTTGTAGTCTCCTCAAATGAAATAAAGAAAGAACAAAAATAAGATCACATGATCTTGGAAAATCAAGATAAAATAAAGAGGGGAACATAAAATCAAAATAAAATAAAGTAAATCAAAAGGAGGGGGAACACAATCTTTAGGAAGAAAAAGAAAGAAAAAAGGAAGACAAACAATACACATAAGTGTATAAAATAAGAGGGGTTGGCTGCCGAACATGGGCCGTGTCGATTGACACGGCCGCGGCTGCATGTGCGGACGCAACATGTTCGACAGGACTCGACCGTGTTCGTCTGAAATGGTCGGGCTGGGCGGCAGCAGGTTTTGATGTTTCTGGGCGATAGGACTCGACCGTGTCGCCTGGCACGGTCGGGTTGGACGGGCAGACAATCCGGCAGTTCTGGAAGAGTAGGATTCGACCGTGTCGCCTGGCACGGTCGGGTCTGGCCGACAGTGACTTTTGCTTGTCCAGGACAGTGCGGCACAGGCCGTGTCGGATGACACGGCCGAGTTCGATCGGCAGTCCTTCGGCATTTTTTTTTTTTTGGGAAAAGTCAATTGCATAAATAAAATAAGAGTGTCCAAGAAAGGCTGGCCAATACCCGACAACCATATAGAATGGTGCACCAAACAACGAAACAAAGAGCAAAAGTAGGAAAACAAAGCCTACGAACAAATGGCTACCAAAGCTACAAAGCCTAGAAAGATACAAACAAAAGAGGAACTACCAAGCTATCCTCCAAATACGACGAAGAGCCACAGTAGAGAGAGAGAGAAGCAGGCGGGCCATCTATGAGAGATAATATCACGAACAAGACCTATCCACGTAAAGTAACCGAATGAGGATCTCGGCGGCTCGCCAAACCTCCTCTCGTTCCTCTCTGCCAAATCAAATAGACCCACGCAGCAAGAAGAATACGGTAAGCCACGTTGACCACGTGCTTACCTCTCCACCTCCTAGCAGCCCACAATACCCCCGAGCTCCACACAGAGTGAGGCCAACGAAAGCGGACGGTCCTCCTAGCAATAGAAATACACCTCCTAGAATAAGGGCACTGAAAGAATAGGTGGGAGTGCGTCTCTACCGCCATACCACAAAGGACACAAATCCCATCAATATGTTGAAGCCAAGGCTTATCCATAGTCGATAACCGCTCCTGAATAGCCAACCAGAGGATGAAAGCGTGTCTCGGGATCTTTCCCGGCCCATGCAAGAGCGGAGCATGACACGGGTCGTGTCATATGACACGGGTCGTGTCATATGACACGGCCGAGACCTGGCACCATGGTCCTTCTCGTTTTGTGTCCATTTTCTCGCCTAAAAATGTAGTCGCACGTGCATGGCGTGTTGTAAGGCCTTTTACGTCGATCCTCACTTCGTCTTCTTCGTTCGGACTAGTCAATTTCGTATTATTCCCTCCCTCTTTAAAAGGACTTGTCCTCAATTCCAAAATCCCTTCGTCATCAAGATAAATAACTAAAGCCTCTAAGTACTTGATCTCGAAAATATCCGCAGTGCGTACATGGCCCAAAATCTTGAGACGGTAGGTAGTATGGGGTTTTATAGAATCACCAACAAAATAACTATAATTATTAATAAAATAATAATAATTATTCTACGCGGTAATACTGATATCACGATATGAATCATCATTTAACTGGACATCTGAAATGGGAAGCGCGATAGTAATCATAGGTCGCTCTTTATCAACTGGCTCCTCATCAAATACTAGTGGTTCGTCATAATCCGGTCCACTCTTCATTTAAACATTATTGGGCTCCCCAAATAATGGCCCATCGAAAATTAATCCATTAAGCCCAATCCGGTAATTATCCAAGACAATAAGTCCATCACCAGAAACTGAGTCGATATAAAAATTAGGCTCAAAATTGTCGTTTTCTTCTAACCGACCAATTTTACTACCAAGCTCAATTTTGTCTTCCACATCTTTAAAAGGCCCGACTTGTGTTAAATATTCTTCTGACCATAATTCATTTGGTCCATCAATTCCGTTTTGGCCAATTTGGCCAACACAACTAATTGGCACATGCTCATAATAGCAAGATCCAACTTCGTCAATTAGGGAAACACGACTCAACTCATCTTCTTCATTGTATTGCGCCGTTGAAACCTTTGTCTCGTCTACTTCATTAAACATGACAGTAGGGACATCGTCTTCATCGAAAAAGGACTCTGCTGGGACTTCCTTGATGGGGAAAAACCTTAGATCGAATGTCGGTGGTGGGGCGTCGAAGATCTGGTGGTGGGGAAACAACGAGTGGTAGTATGATGTGGATTTGAACCTTCGATTGAAATATTTTCTGAATTTTTGCCAATCTCTGATTTTTGGCTTACGTTGTTGTGAATGGGATTGTTTCAGTTTTTGCCACCAGACGGCGGTGCTACCGCGGAGGCGCTTTGCCACCAGCGAAATGCGGTGGTTGATCGGGGAAGCCTTGAAGTCCGAGTGCTCCTCACAAGCATGGAGCCAATCTATGCACGCATCTGGATTACTATATCCGTGAAACTCCGGTATGCTGCGGAATTTAGCCAAGAAATCAATATCGTTGAATTCCATTTTTTTCAAAGATCAAGAACCTCAACTGAATTAAGAAATTCAGGTGTGTCTTCAAGAGATATTTCTTTAACAAGAAATCGTTGATAAAATCGCCAAGGAGATGACCTTGGTGCTCCGATACCACTTATGATACAAATTCACTTGGAAAGATGAATATGTATCGATCGAAGTGTGTATAAATATATCGTAGCGGATGTCTTTGATGAGTAGTGTATTTCGGATGTAGTTTTATGGGTGTAATATTGGATAAAGTGATGATATCGATCAAGAAGACTTGAACGATCAAGAACAAAGGTTTATCGAATTAGACCTATAATTCGATAAGATGATTTCTTCTCAAGACCTATTGAGAATCGATCGGATTAATACTCGAAAACGCATCGAATAAAATCAAAGTTCGATGAAAATCATTCACCAAGGATGAAAACACAAAGTGTAATCTTTTTACTTCAACATTCAATTCTTCTAATTACAAGATACAACATGACTACTTATAGCTTGTAGTTTCCTCAAATGAAATAAAGAAAGAATAAAAATAAGATCACATGATCTTGGAAAATCAAGATAAAATAAAGAGGGGAACATAAAATCAAAATAAAACAAAGTAAATCAAAAGGAGGGGGAACACAATCTTTAGGAAGAAAAAGAAAGAAAAAGGGAAGACAAACAATATACAAAAGTGTATAAAATAAGAGGGGCTGGCTGCCGGACACGGGCCGTGTCGATTGACACGGCCGCGGCAGCATGTGCGGACGCAACATGTTCGCCAGGACTCGACCGTGTTCGTGTGACACGGTCGGGCTGGGCGGCAGCAGGTTTTGATGTTTCTGGGCGAGTAGGACTCTACCGTGTCACCTGGCACGATCGGGTTGGACGGGCAGAAGTTCCGGTAGTTCTGGACGAGTAGGACTCGACCGTGTCGCCTAGCACGGTCGGGTCTGGTCGACAATGACTTTTGCTTGTCCGGGACAGTACGGCATGGGTCGTGTCATATGACACGGCCGAGACCTGGCACCATGATGATACGAAACCGACTACTCCAAGCAAAGAAGACGAAGTAAGGATTGACGTAAAACATCTCGACCATACTCCGACGTACTTAGGCGAGAAAACAGATACGAGTCCCGGAGTTACCTTGATAATCGGGCTTGGAGTAAATCAAGCATAAGCAACTTGCACCTTGGGGAAGGGGTCCAAGTAGTGAAGGCAAAAGAATAAAAAAGAACTTTAGCACTTTATTTATTATAAAAGTAGCAGGATTCTCGGCAGCATGAAGGGCGGCTATCACCTTGAAGACAAAACCCATCTTTTACTTTTGTTTGCCAGTGACATGGGGAACCTTGTATTTTCTTTTTCTTATTTTAAAGACCAGATTGAATTAGTTTAGATTATCTTGTCAGGCTACTTTTGCCTATAAATAGGGTTGATGGAGTGGTGGTGCGCAGATTGATTTTGAATGATAAAACAACATACCTTGTGTATTGTTCAAGTGTTGGACGAGTTTCCTTCAAAACTTTGATTATTATTCGATGCATTTTCGAATATTAATCTGATTGATTCTCAATAGGTCTTGAGGAGAAATCACTTTATCGAATTATAGGTCTAATTCGATAAAACAACTGTTTCTGTCCTGTTTCGATATTCCTCTTGTTTTCGATACAGGGTTATACTTGTTCGAGATTTTCGCAACAAGTGTTGTTCGATCGTTCGAACTTGTTTCCTGTTTTCATTAACATCCAACCGAAGTTTGCTGTTTCGAGTGCCGCTGTTTGGAAGTTGCCTGTCTCGAGTCATTTCCATTCGGCCAGTTCCTGTCTTGTTGCTGTATCGAGCTACTGTCATCATTTCCTGTTGCGTGGAATATACCACTAGCCAGTCTTATTGCTGTAGCGAACTGTTGTTATCAGTTCCTGACAGTTCCTTATCGATAGCTTCCGCTCATCAAAACAGCCTCCCGCTGTACCGATAGAGAATTTGCATCACAAGTAAGAATTCGTATCACATGGTCCTTCTCGTTTTGTGTCCGTTTTCTCGCCTAAAAATGTAGCCGCACATGCATAGCGCGTTGTAAGGCCTTTTACGTCGATCCTTACTTCGTTTTCTTCATTCGGACTAGTCAATTTCGTATCAAGCAACTCGTTGTTAGCAGTAACGCGCACAAGACAGTGACTGGCCGAATGAAAACAAACAGGAACAACCAACTCCAAACAGCAGCAATCGAAACAGCAAGATCAGATGCAACGGAAAACAGGAAATAAGCTTTGGACAACGAACAACAACTGATGCGAACTCCTGACCAGGTATAACCCTGTATCGAAAACAAGAGAAGTGTCTTTGCGAACAGGGAACACGAACAATAATTCGAAGTATGGAATAAAAAGTAAGGATCGTCCGAAAATAGAACGATTCCACCGAAATAGGACAGGAACAAGGTGTTTATCGAATTAGACCTATAATTCGATAAAGTGATTTCTTCTCAAGACCTATTGAGAATCGATCGAATTAAAATTCGAAAACGCGTCGAATAATAATCAAGAATTTTGATTGAACACGTCAAACAAATATAACTCAGAAGAGTGATACAATGTATATTATTCAAGATGCCCAAATACATTTCAAATATGACTACTAATTAAAATATTCTAAAGGTAAGATCACATGATCTTCAAAAAGAGAAAAAAAAAGGACAACAAAATAGCTGGCATACTCCATGCCAAAGGGGGCCGCGGTCAGTCAAGGGGACAAAGGGTAGGTGAAATCTTCTTCACATGATATTTTTGAGATATCATGCATCACTTTAATAAAAAGAAATGGGATGAAATCTTCATCATCTTGGACAAGATCGGACGAGATCTTCACCAACTTGGACCAATCATGATGCATCTAATCTAAGTTATTCTGAGTCCGATTACCAAAGTGATTCCAATCCTTGTACCCGTTTTCTCGCCCAAGTACGTAGTTGTATGGCGTTTTTCAAAGTTGCTTACGTCGATTCTTACATCGTCTTCTTCACTTGGAATAGTCGATCTCGTATCATTCCCTCCTTTAAAAGGAATTGTCTTCAATTCCGCAATTCCATCGTCATCGAGATATGGAGATAGATCACCTACATTAAAAGTAGCATGTACTCCATAGTCACCCGGAAGTTCTACTTTATACGCATTATCGTTTATTTTGGCAATTACCTTGAAAGGCCCATCGGCTCGCGACATTAACTTATTTTTGCGTTTACTCGGAAATCATTCCTTCCTCAAATGTACCCAAACCAAATCGCTAACTTCAAATTGCCTCAGTTTTCTTTGTTTGTTAGACTTCCGTTTGTAAGCATCGTTTATCTCTTTAATTCGATCACACACCTATTCATGCAACCTTATCATGGACTTAAGTTTGAATCCGCATCTTTGTGTACTAACTCATCACTCGGCAAGGGAATTAAATCCAATGGCATGTACAGATTCAACCCATAAACGACTTCAAAAGGTGAGTGAGCCGTGGCATGAGTAGGGGATCGGTTGTATGCAAATTCCGCATGTGCAAGTTTTAAATCCCAATCTTTTTGTGTTTTGCTTACAAGGCCACGTAACAAAGTACCCAAAGTTCGATATTCACCTCGGTTTGTCCGTCGGTTTGAGGATGATGCGAACTACTAAATAAGACTTCGGTTCCGACCTTTATCCACAACGTGTTCCAAAAGTAGCTAAGAAATTTGGAATTCCGATCCGAAACAATAGTTTTAGGAATTCCATGTAAAACGTACCACCTCCCGGAAGTACAACTCAGCTATGTTACTCAAATAAGCTAAGTGCTCTGGAATTCAAAAGAAAATTCCCCAAAGCTCCCTACTACTTGCGATTTTCACACACTTAGTGTGCAGTTTTGCAGCTCCCGGCCCGACGGCACGTGCGGGCGCATGAGACATTCCCTCCATCATCGGCCCGCGGACGATCGTTCACCTCTTCGATACGATTGTCCCCTCCAAATTTCACTCAATTCGGACCACGTTTACCTGTGCAAATCTAGGTTGCAAATTCCGACTGGAAACTAGATTTTCGCCGAACTTCGTTTGCATTTTCCGGCCACGTCCACGGTGCAAACTCTTGGCCACCACCTCCATTGGATTCCTCTCATCGAGCCACTTCCATTGCTTACAATTTCGACCAGGTTCCGGCCACCTCAGATTCCGGCGAGATTTTCCGGCGGGTCTTCCTTAGGCGGTTCTTGGGAGCCGCTCTCCAGCAGTTTTGCTCCTTCTGTCATAGCCGATGATGGCCGGTCGCTGCCGGCGAATGGGCACCAACCAGACTTTGTTCACCCTTTGGCGATTCCGACAATGATTTCTGCGGAAGTCCTCATGTCATGCTTTCAACATATGATGTCTTCTCTTTCCAGCATTTCCTATTCGGAGACGCCTTCGGCCACTCCATCATTCCCGACTTCGGCGCTGCTCCAGAATTCGGCCCACCAGCTCGGTTCCCTCAATCAAGACGACCCAGGTTTGGGAAAAACTACGGGTCCCTCTCCTCCATCTTTCAAGGAAGCTCTAACAGGTAATCTCTCTAACTCGAGGAAAGATATTCATTTCTCAGATGATATTTATCGTAACTACTGTGATCCGGTGCGCAAAGGGGACTTCATATCTATTTCCTTGGATGAAAAAATTTACTCTGAAAGAGTTAAATACCTTCAAAATTCCTTAAATGGTCGGTTGTTGCAACGAAAAAACTCTAAGCCTTACTCTCTTGATCAACTGAAGGCTGAGTTGCAAAATGCTTGGTCTATCTCCACGTCCTGGAAATTAATACCTCTGGGAAAAGGATACTTTAACATTCAATTCAATAATTCGGAAGATAAAAATCGTGTTTTTAGCAAAACCTCTTGGAACTTGGTCTCCGGATATTTTCGTTTATCCACTTGGGTTTTGGATTTCAACCCTTATAAAATTGCTACTTCTAAAGCACAAGTTTGGATCCGAATCTATGAGTTGCCGATTGAATACTGGCACCCTCAACTTATTTTTACTATTGCTAAGACTCTTGGCAACCCATTGAAAATTGATGAACGTTCTCTGAATGGGGAGGTAGGTCATTTTGTTCGGGTCCTAATTGAAATTGACTTGAAAGACCATGTTCACAACAATGTCATGGTTGAATGTTCGGGTCACTGTGTTTTCCCTTCTATTAGCTACGAAAAAATTCCAGAATTTTGCACTCATTGCTCAATCATTGGTCACTCCAACAATTCCTGTAGAAGCAAAAAATTAGCTCCGAACTCCAACTCTACGGGTCCTAGCGACCGCCAGAATTGTCAATCCAAATATGTTCGGAAACCATCCCCCACCCCTACTGTTAGGGTCAATAATTCAAACAACAATAACCGCTTCAATGTGCTTGATGTTGAAACAACAGAAGGTGATTCCATTCATGATCACAATCAGCTCGCCTTGATGGTTTTCGAGCCTTCAATGTAGCAAAATGATACCACTGTCCCCACTTCTGAGTTCTCCTTTGAACTAACCAACAATAACATGTTATCCCTTACCACTAACGTCTTCCGGCCTGATAATAACAACATGTCAGTGTCTTCCAAGGGCACGATCTTGCCTGACCCTTCTTCATCCTCTCGTCATGAGCAACCGACTGACACGGTTGGGCCCCCTATTGTGTCTGCTGACCATGACAAAGATAAGAGCCATACCATTACTGCTAAGGCAGGAAAATCTATTGTTATTTCTCCTCTTATTTCCTCAGAAAAAGCTCACGCTATGCTAAAACAAGCCAAAAGGGATGTTAAATTCCCAAAGACGGTGCAATTACTCCCTGCCAACTCCACGGCAGCGAAAAATCTTAATTTGGCCGCTTCTAAACCTTGGAAAAATTCTTCTGAGGAAGAGGATCAGCAAAATAATCCGCCTGAAGCATGGATAACTGCCGTTTCTAAATGAATATCCTTCCCTGGAATATCAGGGAGATCAGGAAGCGGGTTGCTAGGGACCAGCTTCGTCACTATATCACAGTTTGTAAGCCGGATATTCTTTGTATCATCGAACCATTCACTTCTTTTGCTCGTTCCGATCTTTCTCTCTGGCGTTCGGGTGGTCTTTCTCTTCTTGCCGAGAATCAGCGAGGGAATTGGGACCCCGACATTTGGGTGCGCGGCTCCCTCAACATATATAATTGCCAAGTCATCCATGTCTCTGATCAGGTTATCATCATGGACATCTCTTTTAATGGATGGGACTTTCGGGCATCCGTTGTACATGGTGCTCGTAACTATATTGGTTGCAGGAATCTTTGGGAGGATATCCTGAGCTTGCTTCACCCTAATCTTTTAGTTTTCGGATATTTTAATGCCGTCATTAGGGCACATAAGCGTCGCAGTCTTCATGTTCCCAACGCTACCTCTTGTCGGGAGTTCAGTCAATTTATTGATTAGTAGCTCTCATTCCTAAAGTCAAAGGGGCCATCTCTATTGAGCAATTCCGGCCTATTGTCTTAAGTAACTTTATCTTCAAGATTATTACTAAAATCCTCACGGCCGGACTTTCTAGTTTTATTCATGAGATCATCAGTCCCCATCAGTTTGGCTTTATTCTGGGTCGGCGCATCCACGATTGTATATCTATATCTTCGGAATGCGTTAATTGTTTGAATCGCCGTGCGTTCGGCGGTAACATGGCTATTAAAATTGACATTCGTAAAGCTTTTGACACTCTCTCCTGGGAGTTCTTATTGGATGTTCTTCACAGTTTTGGTTTTCACGACCAATTTGTTGCTTGGGTTTCCACCATTCTTCACTCAACGAAGCTTTCCATTCTTATAAATGGCGCTCCTACGGGTTACTTTACGTGCAGTCAAGGGGTTCGACAAGGTGATCCCATGTCCCCTCTTTTATTTTGTATTGCTAAGGAGATGCTCTTTCTTGATTAATTTGTTGTAGAAAGGATTTGCTATAATATCTCCGATTAAACATTTGCTTCTTGATTAAGTCTTCTTAATAAGAGATAAGACAATGTTACATGCATTCGAGTTGGAACTCTATGAAAACTCGGGTTTATTGATTAGATTCGAGCCTTTTGTACTCAGAATGGGCTATAATGGCCACTTTGGTTCGGCTAAAACATTAAATGTGCTGAAGGAATATTTTTATTAGCCAAAGATGCAGGGGGATGTTAGTAACATAATTAGTAAGTGTGTGACATGCCATGTTGCGAAGAGTTCGTTCAAACCAGGAATATACACATCTTTACCGATTCCGGAGAGTCCATGGGAAGATGTCTCGATGGATTTTATTGTGGATTTACCCCGTACTCAACGACGGAGGGATGCGACTATGGTAGTCGTAGATCGTTTTTCGAAAATGGCTCATTTTGTAGCGTGCCACAAGACAAATGATGCAACCAATGTGGCCGACTAATATTTTCGAGAGGTGGTGCGCTTACATGGGATTCCGAAGACTATTGTTTCCGATCGAGACTCTAAATTTCTCAGCTACTTTTGGAACACCCTATGGAGGAAGGTGGGAACAAAACTCTTGTTTAGCACTTCACACCACCCTCAAACCGACGGACAAACTGAAGTGACTAATCGAACCCTGGGAACACTGTTGCGAGGCTTGGTAAGCAGAACACAAAATGACTAGGATCTAAAACTAGCACATGCGGAGTTTGCTTATAATCGTTCTCCTACTCATGCCACGGCGCACTCTCCATTTGAAGTAGTTTACGGGCTGAATCCTTGCATACCGCTAGATCTAATTCCATTACCAAGTGACAAATTGGTGCATAAGGATGCGGAGTCAAAACTGAAATCAATGATGAAATTACACGAACAAGTGCGTGAACGAATCAAGGAGATAAACGAGACGTACAAAAGGAAGTCGAACAAGCAAAGAAAACCGAGATTATTCGAGGTTGGAGATTTAGTTTGGGTGCATTTGAGTAAAGAACGATTCCCGAGTAAGCGTAAGAACAAGTTAATGCCACGAGCTGAGGGACCATTTAAAATAGTTGCGAAGGTGAACGACAATGCTTACAAGTTAGAACTTCAGGGTGATTATGGAGTGCATGCTACTTTCAACATAGGTGATCTATCTCCTTATCTCGACGGCAATGGGATTGCGGAATTGAGGACAATTCCTTTGAAAGGAGGGAATGATACGAAACCGACTACTCCAAGCGAAGAAGACGAAGTAAGGATTGACGTAAAACACCTAGACCATACTCCAACATACTTGGGCGAGAAAACGGATACGAGACCCGGAGTTTCCTTGATAATCGGACTTGGAGTAACTTAAGCATAAGTAACTTGCATCTTGGGGAAGGGGTCCAAGTATTAAACAATAAAAGAATATCAGCACTTTCTTTATTATAAAGGCAGCAGAATTCTTGGCAGTATGCGTGGTAAAAGGCGGCTATCACCTTGGAGACAAAGCCCAGATTTTACTCTTGTTTGCAAGTGACGTGGGGAACCTTGTATTTTCTTTTCCTTATTTTAAGACCAGCTTGTAATAGTTTAGATTATCTTGTCAGGCCATTTTTGCCTATAAATAGTGGCGATGGAGTTGTATTGAAGGGGATTGATTTTGAATGATAAAACAACATACCTTGTGTATTGTTTAAGTGTTGGACGAGTTTCCTTCAAAACTTTGATTATTATTCGACGCGTTTTCGAATCTTAATCTGATTGATTCTCAATAGGTCTTGAGGAGAAATCACTTTATCGAATTATAGGTCTAATTCGATAAAACAATTGTTTCTGTCCTGTTTCGATATTCCTCTTGTTTTCGATACAGGGTTATACTTGTTCGAGATTTTCGCATCAAGTGTTGTTCGATCGTTTGAACTTGTTTCCTATTTTCATTAACATCCAACTGAAGTTTGCTGTTTCGAGTGCCGCTGTTTGGAGGTTGCTTGTCTCAAGTCATTTCCATTCGGCTAGTTCCTGTCTTGTTGCTGTATCGAGCTACTATCATCATTTCCTATCACGTGGCGCATACCACTAGCCAGTCTTATTGCTGTAGCGAACTGTTGTTATCAATTCCTGACAGTTCATTGTCGATAGCTTCCACTCATCAAAATAGCCTCCCACTGTACCGATAGAGAATTCGTATCACAAGTAAGAATTCGTATCAAGTTCTATGCCATAGTGAGAGCTCTTGATCATTGGAGTCATTACCTTCGGCCGAAACATTTTACGGACCATGAATCTTTGAAGTATATTAATGGACAACATAAGTTGGGTCCGAGAAATGTTAAGTGGGTGGAGTTCTTACAATCGTTTCACTTTTCATCGAAGTATAAGGACGGTAAGAGCAATGTGGTTGCTGATGCGCTGTCTAGGAGGTATGCTTTAATCTCTACCCTTGATGTTCGTTTGTTGAGGTTCGAAACGTTGAAAGATTATTATGTTGGCGATGCTGATTGTGGGGAGATTTTTGACCGTTGTAAATCTGGTTCGTTTGGGGAGTTTGTGATACTGGAGGGGTTTCTCTTTAAAGGAAATCGGCTTTGTTTGCCCAAGCATGCCGTTCGGGAGTTGTTGGTTCGCGAAGCTCCTGAAGGGGGCTTAGCTGGTCACTTTGGCACGGCTAAGACCATGGGGGTGCTCGAGGAACATTTTTATTGGCCGAAGATGCAAGGGGATGTGGCTGACATCGATGGCAAGTGTGTAACATGTCATATGGCGAAGAGCTCATTCAAACCGGGCGAGTATATGCCTCTACCGATTCCGGAAAGGCCGTGGGAAGATGTCTCGATGGATTTCATTGTTGCTTTGCCTCGAACCCAATGAGGTAAGGATGCGATTATGGTTGTTGTCGATCGTTTTTCGAAGATGGCTCATTTTGTTGCTTGTCACAAAACCGATGATGCGAGTAATGTTGCTGACTTGTATTTCCGAGAGGTTGTACGTTTACATGGAGTTCCGAAGACTATTGTTTCGGACCGGAACTCGAAGTTTCTTAGCTACTTTTGGAACACATTGTGGAGAAAGGTGGGAACCAAGCTTTTGTTTAGTACTTCGCATCATCCTCAAACCGATGGCCAAACCGAGGTAAACAATCGAACCTTGGGCACTTTATTACGTGGTCTTGTGAGCAAGACACAAAAGGATTGGGATTTGAAGCTCGCACATGCGGAGTTTGCTTATAATCGCTCTCCTACTCATGCCACGGCACACTCTCCATTTGAAGTAGTTTACGGGCTTAATCCTTATATGCCGTTAGATCTAATTCCATTACCGAGCGAAGAGTTGGTGCATAAGGATGCGGAGTCGAAGCTGAAGTCAATGGCGAAATTACACGAGCAAGTACGTAACCGAATCAAGGAGATAAACGAAGCTTACAAAAGAAAGTCGAGCAAGCACAGAAAACCGAAATTATTCGAAGTTGGCGATTTGGTTTGGGTGCATTTGAGAAAGGAGCGATTTCCGAGTAAGCGTAAGAACAAATTGATGCCGCGAGCTGAGGGACCATTTAAAGTAGTTGCGAAGGTGAACGACAATGCATACAAGGTAGAACTTCCGGGGGATTATGGGGTGCATGTTACTTTTAATGTAGGAGATCTCTCTCCTTATCTTGATGATGACGGGATTGCAGAATTGAGGAAAATTCCATTTAAAGGGGAGGGGATGATACGGGATTGACAAGTCCAAGGGAAGAAGACGAGGTGATGATCGACGTAAGCGGCCATGCTACATACTTAGGCGAGAAGATAGACACGAGGCTTGGAGTGACTTTGGTGGTCAGGCTCGGAATAATGTAGTTTATCATTATTTGGTATTATTTATTTAATAAAGGGTGCGACATGTGCAGCCCTATGTTGCTTTGTGTGTTATTTTCCTTAATCAGTAGTAGCCCAAACTTGTTTAAGGGCGTTTTAGGGAGTATCCTTATTTATGTTACTAGGGTTTGGCGGCTATATATACATCATATAGCTCGGCCGATGGGAATTCATTGAATACACTTGATGTTTTGCTCTCTTTGAGTTTTATTTGTTTGACGTGTCTCAAACACCAATTCTTGATTATTGTTCGACGCTATTTCGAATCATAATCCGATCAATTCTCAATAGGTCTTGGGAAGAGATCATCTTTGAAGAGTTATAGGTCTAACTCGTTAAAATCTTTTATTGTTTTTCTGTTCGTCCGATCGGAAACTGTTCTTATTTGGACAGAATCTTTGGAGTCGTTCGTGGTGTTGTTCATCAGAGTATTATCCAGTTTCTTGTTCGTGGAACTTGCTTCCATCTCGTTAAATCGCAAAACTCATATTTGATCGAGTTGCTGTCCAGAGACCGAGCGTGATTCCTGTTTCCCCCGCATTCGACCACAATTCACTGCTCGGTACAGTTGTTGGCGATTCTTTGTTGCTATTGTTTTCCGTTCGACCAGCCGCTGTTTAGCTATTGATTGTTGCTGTTCGCTACTGCTGTAGCGAAAGGGTAGTCGCTGTTTAGTCGTGATTGTTGTTGTTCGCTACTGCTGTAGCGAAAGGTTAGTCGCTGTTTAGTCGTGATTGTTGCTGTTCGCTACTGCTGTAGCGAAGGGTGGTTGTTGTTAGTGGTTGACTGTTGCGGTTCATTATTATTGTAGCGAAGGAAGGTTACTGTTTTGAGCCCATTTGGTAGATTGCCGTTTGTTTAGTTTTCGCAAAATTCTGCTTCCGCTTCGTCTCGATGCAGGATTCGTATCAATAATCCCCTTAGAATCCTGTTCTAAAGAAACGTTTAGAATTATTCTAAGAACTCAAGTTTCTGTGACTAAGACTTAACAATTTTATGAACTAAAATTGTAAGAATGTAGAAGTGAAAATGATAAGAATAATACTCAAGAAAATTCGAGAAACAGCTCTGGACTCAAGCATAAGGCCGAAATATATTTTTGATAGCAAAAGTGATCTGTTTTTTTCATTACCAAAAGGCCTCCTTTTATAGGAGTGTACAGAACAAACTATATTATCTCTGACATATTAAACTAAGGGAATAAAATCAAGAGTGTCCCTATTTCTAAGACAATGAAGGGCAGTCACACATGTGACCAGATTAAAAGGAAATAAACTAACAACAACTATCCTAGAAAGTAAATAAAGAAGTCTTTGAAAAGGTCTTGGTCTTCACAACATCACGCTCATTTTGAGGCTCCCATATGCTAAAGTACTTTTTCTAAGATAAAATAAAATATCACACCTTCCTTGAAGCTTCCTCACGCCTGATACGAATTCTCACTTATGATGCGAATTCTCTATCGGTACAGCAGGAAGCTGTTTTGACGAGCGGAAGCGAATCGGCAAGACACTGTCAGGAAATGGTGACAGCAGTTCGATAAAGCAACAGGACAGGAACTTGGCCGAATGTAAAAGACTCGATACAGGGAACCTCTAAACAGCGGTACTCGAAACAGCACGTTTCGGGCGGATGCTATGTGGCCCCTCCTGCAAAGGGCAAGCTTCCCAAGGTTTTGCATTACTTGAAGTCTTTTAGTTATCCAATAGAAGATTATAATCATTATTATTTTTCCTTCCTATCAAAGTTGGGGAATTAATCTTGGATGTTATTACTTTGCGACATACTTCACAGGACACGTCAGTAGGATCTGTCTTGGTTGGGGCAATCTCATACGGAAAGGTTTCTTTCGGGGTTAATAATAATGGCTGGCATACTTGGGGGCATTCCAATACTTGCGTTCATTAATTCAGTTATGGTTTTTCTGGTCATGGATTTGATTCGTCTGATTTAATTTTACACAATATGATGGATATTTGTGGAATGATGTCTGTTGTGTGCTGCTACCTTTAGTTGACTATATATGTATTTTGTGAGTCGGCCGACTGCCATATATACTATTTTAGGGCCAAATGTAATAGGGCTTCTTACAAGGCTCCAGAATTGAGCTTGATGTGCAGCCACAATTGTAAGGTAATTTTTAAAAAATAATCGTTCTAGTTATTTAAGTTTACTGCCTAATTCTTATTTCGGTTTCTGATTGGTGCAGCTAGGAGTTTGTACTGAAGCTTCAAATCACCTGCAAGCAATGAAGGATACTCTTATAGCTATATCAAATGATCTTATAGATAGTGTTGATGAGATGAGCTCAGAGAGTGTTGAGACCCTTCGTCAAGAAATTAATTTTGAGCATTACATTGTGATTTTTATGTATTATTTTGAGCACTACATTGTGATTTTTAGGAGTTCGTATTATTTTTACGTGTTAATTTTGAGCATTACATTGTGATTTTTATGTCTTGTAAAAATTAATTAGAGTGTTGTGTGAATACTTTGAGAAATATGTTTGGATTGTATTATGAATTCATTATGAAAAATAATTAGATTGCATTCCGAGAAAAATGGGGTTTTATTATTTTTTTTTGTATTTTTTTTCAACATTTGTGACTTCTAAAAACAGTCACAAGACAGTCAAGAAAAATGATATTTGTGACTGTCCATGGAAGTCACGAAAGTTAAAATTCGTGACTGCTAATGACTGTCATAAAAGATGAATTTCGTGACTGCTAATGACAGTCATAAATGATATTTGTTACTGCCATTAAAAGTGGTATTGTAAAGTCATATAAATGAGGTTTTATTCTTGTTTTGTGATCGGTTTTGTGATCACAAAAAAATTGTGACTGGTGATTTTATGACAGTCATTTGTGACTGTTTTTGTCATTTGTGACAGTTTTTTACAGTCACAAAAATGTGATTCTGGTGTAGTGGCTATTATATCTAATCCTTGCTACATCAAGGAAGAAAAGATTAATCAGAGCTGTTATAGCCAATTCTGAGTACAAAATGCTCGAATCTAATCAATAAACTCGAGTTTCATAGTGTTCCGACTCGAATGCATGTAACATGGTCTTACTTATATTAACGAGACTTAATCAATATGTAAATGCTTAATCGGAGCTATTATATCCAACCCTTGCTACAAAAAGACTTAATCATACAGAAGGCTTGAATCTAATCAATAAAGCCGAGTTTTCACAGAGTTCCGACTCGAATACATATAATGTGGTCTTATCTCCTATTAACAAGACTTAATCAAGAAGTAAAGGTTTAATCGGAGCTATTATAACGAATCCGTGCTACAACAAGACTTAATCAAGAAAGAAATGATTAATCGAAGCTATTATAGCCCATTCTGAATACAAAAGGCTCGAATCTAATCAACAAACCCGAGTTTTCATAGAGTTCCAACTCGAATGCATGTAACGTGGTCTTATCTCCTATTAAGAAGACTTAATCAAGAAGCAAAGGTTTAATCGGAGCTATTATACCGAATCCTTACTACAAAAAATTAATCAAGAAAGAAAAGATTAATCGGAGCTGTTATAGCCAATTCTGAGTACAAAAGGCTCGAATCTAATCAATAAACCCTAGTTTCATAGAGTTCCGACACGAATGCATGTAACGTGGTCTTACTTATATTAACAAGACTTAATCAAGAAGTAAATGCTATCGGAGCTATTATATCTAATCCTTGATACAACAAGACTTAATCAAGAAGTAAAAAAATAATCGGAGCTGTTATAGCCAATTCTGAGTACAAAAGGCTCGATTCTAATCAATAAACCCGAGTTTTCATAGTGTTCTGACTCAAATGTATAAAATGATGGTCTTATCTCCTATTAACAAGACTTAATCAAGAAGTAAAGGTTTAATTGGAGCTATTATAATGAATCCTTGTTACAACAAGACTTTATCAAGAAAGAAAAGATTAATCGGAGCTGTTATAACAAATTCTGAGTACAGAGGGCTCGAATCTAATGAATAATCCCAATTTTTCATAGAGTTCCGACGCGAATGCATGCAACGTGGTCTTATCTCATATTAACAAGACTTAATCAAGAAGTAAAAGCTTAATCGTAGCTATTATAATGAATCCTTCCTACAACAAGGCTTAATCAAGAAAGAAAAGATTAATTGGAGCTGTTATAGCCAATTCTGAGTACAAAAGGCTCGAATCTAATCAATAAACTCGAGTTTCATGGAGTTCCGACTCAAATGCATGTAACGTGGTCTTATCTCCTATTAGCAAGACTTAATCAAGAAGTAAAGGCTTAATCGGAGCTATTATATCCAATCCTTGCTATAACAAGACTTAACCAAGAAGTAAAAGATTGATCGGAGCTGTTATGACGAATATTGAGTACAGAAGGCTCAAATTTAATCAATATCATAGACTTCTGACTCGAATGCATGTAACATGCTCTAATCTCCTATTAACAAAACTTAATCAAGAAGTAAAGGCTTAATTGGGGCTATTATAGCGAATCCTTGCTACAACATGACTTAATCAAGAAAGAAAAGATTAATCGAAGCTGTTATAGCCAATTTTGAGTAAAAAAAAGCTTGGATCTAATCAATAAACCCGAGTTTTCATAGAATTCCGACTCAAATGCATGTAACGTGGTCTTATCTCCTATTAACAAGACTTAACCAATAAGTAAATGCTAAATCGGAGCTATTATATCCAATCTTTGCTACAACAAGACTTACTCAAGAAGTAAAAGATTAAATCGGAGCTGTTACAGCCAATTCTGAGTATAGAAGGCTCAAATCTTACCAATAAACCCAAGTTTTCACAGATTTCCAACTCGAATACATGTAATGTGGTCTTATCTCCTATTAACAAGACCTAATCAAGAAGTCAAGGTTTAATCAGAGCTATTATAGTGAATCCTTGCTACAACAAGACTTAATCAAGAAGGAAATTTTTAATCGAAGCTATTATAGCTCATTCTGAGTACAAAAGGCTCGAATCTAATCAATAAACTCGAGTTTTCATAGAGTTCCAACTCTAATGCATGTAACGTGGTCTTATCTCCTATTAAGAAGATTAATCAAGAAGCAAAGGTTTAATCGGAGATATTATAGCGAATCCTTACTACAACAAATTAATCAACAAAGAAAGATTAATCGGAGCTGTTATCGCCAATTCTGAGTAAAAAAGGCTCGAATCTAGTAAATAGACCCGAGTTTTCATATAGTTCCGACTCGAATGAATGTAACGTGGTCTGATCTCCTATTAACAAGACTTAATCAAGAAGTAACGGCTTAATAGGAGCTATTATATTCAATCCTTGTTACAACAAGATTTAATCAAGAAGTAAAAAATCAATTGGAGCTGTTATAGCCAATTTTGAGTACAAGAGGCTCGGGTCTAATCAATAAACCCGAGTTTTCATAGAGTTCCAACTCGAATGCATGAAACATGGTCTTATCTCCGATTAACAAGACTTAATCAAGAAGTAGATATTTAACGGAGCTATTATGATGCGAAATAATTATCGGTACAGCAGAAGGCTGTTTCAAGAGCGGAAGCGAACAACACTTAGCCAAAAGGAATCGAACAGCACAATTAGGAACTGACTGAAACTGATAGCAACAGTTTGATACAACAACAATAATGGATAGCGGTACGCGCACAAGACAGGAACTGATAACAATAGTTCGATACAGCAACAAGGCAACACGCATCAAGACAGTAACTGGCCGAGTGGAAATGACTCATGTTGTGTCAAGATTTATACATCTCACTAGGCGATCGGCACAGAGACTGGGCGACCGAGCCAGAGCCCAACAGCCAAGGCAAATTGGCCGACCGAAGGTCCCAGGACAAGTCCCGGTGCCGAGCGATCGGCATCTAAGGCGATCGTCTCTCGGTACTTGGCGATCGACCTTTGGTGACCGACCAAATGACGACCGCCCCATGCCACGCAAAGCCATCGCCCGTCTAGTCGGCAAAGGGCGAAGCTCGGACAGAGTCCCACATGCAGATCCGAAAAAGGCACCGCAAAACATGGATCATGGACCATATCCTGTCAGCATCTTTTCACCTACCGACAGACCCGCCAAAAGGTGCACAGTGGGACCGCCCGTGACAGCAACTCAGGATGCATGCCGGTTCCTCATTGGACCGCACAGCTGTCTGTCAGCAGCAGCCGCGGACTTCAAGGCAGACAGCCCATGTGACATAAAGACGATCGCCCCTTATTATATTACATGAAAGGCGATCGCCCGTCAGTAAACAGAGCATCTCAGCTCCTATAAATAGAAGGCTGCCTACACTTAGAAATGGCCCCTGTCTCTCTCTGATTCAGCTCATAAGTTGGCTTTCTTACTCTTGGCAACAGTTATCTCTCGGCCTTTCTTCTCTCTCAGCACCTCTTACACGAAAGACGGTCGGCAGAGACGAAACACGCAGAGCTTCGCTCAAGATCAAGATAATTAGGATCTTTTACACTCATTGTAATCGCATTCTTACATTGATATTTGTACTCAAACGTATTCTTATTAATACCATCTCGCGAGAGCATTCAAGCCCGGGCCTAACAAACCCGGAAAATCTTGTGTTTTTCCATTCCCTCGGACGTGCTCTCGCAATTTGCTGTTGCTCGACCATTCCAGCAATACCTATCTTCGGATAATATTTTGGGCAACAACAATTGGCGCTATAGGAAGGGGATCTTAACCCTCATTTTTATTCCTACCGTCTCTAAGAACACTCACTGTTCTCCGGGGCATATACCTGAAGAAACACTCACTGTTCTTCAGAGAAAAACTTTCAGAATCATGACTTCTGCCTCCACGTTGAAGAAAGCTGCTGGCCGATCCACCAGACGCCTCATTCCGTCACAACCCGAGCCACAACCTATGGCGGAGGGTAGCCGCCGCGGTCCGAGATTCTCGATCCCGCCCCCGAGGGACGGCCCAAGACTCTCGCTCGATCAGTTCCAAACTGCGCAACAGATCGAAGGAGCCCTGGCATCCTACGGGAGCGACGGAGAGCTTTCGACGCGCCGCCTGCTATAACCCCCTCGGTCATCCGCCGCGTGACCAAACGGAAGTTGATACGAATTCTCACTTGTGATGCGAATTCGCTATCGATACAGCGGAAGGCCTTATGACGAGCGGAAGCTATCGACAAGAAACTTTCGGGAACTGGTGACAACAGCTCGCTACAGCAACAATACTGACGAGTGATGAAGGCGGTAATTGATACAAATGACAAAAATAGGAATTTGGTCAATCAAAATGACTCAAAGCAGGCCACCTCCAAACAAATGATACTAAACAAAGACGTTTTGGATGGAAACAAAGTTAAAACAGGAAACAAGTTCAAAGGATCGAACAACACTTTATACGAAATATTGAACAAGTATAAAACTGTATCGAAAAATAAACAGAATATCGAAACAGGGTATAAACAGATGTTTTTATCAAATTAGACCTATAATTTGATAAAGTGATTTCTCCTCAAGACCTATTGAGCAGATTAATACTCGAAACGCGTCGAATAAAAACCAAGTTTTGATGAAAAGCATTCACCAGGGAAAAACATAAAGTGTTCTTATTTCTTCAACATTCAATAATCTCCTCCATTACAACTCTACTGCCACTATTTATAGGCAAAAGTAGCCTGACAAAATAACTTAAACTATTACAAGCTGTTCCTTAAAATAATGAAAGGATAATAAAAGGTTCTTCATGTCACTTGTAGACAAAAGTAAAAGCTGGGTCTTTGCCTCCAAGTTATTTGTTGACAGCCGCTTTTTCCTTGAACATGTTGCCAAGAATCCTGCTGCCCTTCTTAATAAAATATGTTGAAACTATTTTATTCTCTTACCACTTGGGCCCCCTTCCCCCAAGATTACCTTTTGTTTAAGTTATTCCAATTCCGATTATCAAGGTAACTCCGTGTCTCGTATCTGTTTTCTCGCCCAAGTACGTTGGAGTATGGTCGAGATGTTTTACGTCAATTCTTACTTCGTCTTCTTCACTTGGAGTAGTTAATCTCGTATCATCCCCTCCCCCTTTAAGAGGAATTGTCCTCAATTCTGCAATCCCGTCATCATCAAGATAGGGAGAAAGATCACCTATGTTGAAAGTAGCATGCATTCCATAGTCGCCCGGAAGTTCTAATTTGTAAGCATTGTCGTTCACCTTCGCAACTATTTTAAATGGCCCCTCGGCTCGTGGCATTAACTTATTCTTACGCTTACTCGGGAATCGTTCCTTCCTCAAATGTAACCAAACTAAATCTCCAACCTCGAATAGTCTCGGCTTTCTTTGCTTGTTCGACTTCTTTTTGTACGCCTCGTTTATTTCCTTGATTCTATCCCGCACCTGTTCGTGTAATTTCATCATTGATTTTAGTTTTGACTCCGCATCCTTAGCACCAATTCGTCACTTGGTAGTGGAATTAGATCTAGCGGCATGTAAGGATTCAACCCGTAAACTACTTCAAATGGAGAGTGTTGATACGGAATCAATCGTGTCAAATGCAGAAGACAAAGTAAGGATCGACGTAAATGACCTTACAACACGCCATGCACCGATTACTACGTATTTAGGCGAGAAAACGGACATAAGACGTGGAGTCTCGGTCTCAGCCGTGTCATATAACACGGCCCGTGTCATGCTATGCCGGAAGGTCGACAATCGGCCGAAAAATGGACGAACTTCCGAAAAAATCACCACCGGCCGGAAAATTCACCACCTGCCGGAACTGGCCGATCGTTGCCGACCACCACCTGCCGGAACTGGCCGATCACTGCCTGCTGGAATTGGCCGATCACTGCCGAGCGAATCCGGTCGTGTCATCCGACACGGCCCGTGCCGAGGTATCCTGGATAATGAAGTCTCGCTGCCGACCGAACCCGGCCGTGTCGTCCGACACGGCCTGATCGACGCATCGGCCGCGCGCGATCGGCCGGCAGGACTCGGCCGTGTCGCACGGCACGGTCGGGTTGGTCGGACGGGAATTGTACTATCCGGAAGAGTGTGACTTCGCCGTGTCGCTGGCACGGTCGGGTTGTGTCGGCACGGCCGTGTCGGACGACACGTCGGGTTCGGCGGCGAGACTTCATTATCCAGACACCTCGCACGGCCGTGTCGGATGACACGGCCGGATTCGCTCAGCGATGATCGGCAAGATACAATGACGTGGATCGGCCAGCAGCGGTGATCGGCGCCCGGCAGTGGTGGTCGGCGGCGATCGGCGATTCGGCGGCAGGTGGTGAATTTTCCGGCCGGTGGTGATTTTTTCGGCAGTTCGTCCATTTTCCGGCCGATTGTCGACCTTCCGGCATAGCATGACACGGGCCGTGTTATATGACACGGCTGAGACCGAGACTCCACGTCTTATGTCTGTTTTCTCGCCTAAATACGTAGTAATCGGTGCATGGCGTGTTGTAAGGTCATTTACGTCGATCCTTACTTTGTCTTCTGCATTTGACACGATTGATTCCGTATCATCTCCTCCTTCTTTAAAAGGAATTGTCCTCAATTCCGGACTTCCCTCGTCATCAAGATAATTAATTAAAACCTCTACGTATTTGATCTCGAAAATGTCCGCAGTGCGTACATGGCCCAAAATCTTGAGACGATAGGTAGTGGGCCCCCCTCGAGAATCACCAATAAAATAACTATCATTGTTAATAAAATAATAATAATTAATTTGCCAGGTAATACCGATATCATGACATGAGCGGAAATCGGAAATGGGACGCACGGTTAATTTCAAATCGGGTTCATCCTCCAGAATTGGAAACACTGATAATTCCACATCGGGTTCACCATCAAGAATGGGAACAAAAGGATTTATTACGGATTCCTCTTCATAAACTGGTTCCTCATCAAATGCTGGCGGTCCGTCATAATCTGACCAACTCTCCGTTTCAATATTGTTGGGCTTCTCCAATAATAGCCCATCACAAAATAATTTACTTTCCTCAATTTGGTAATCATTCAAGACAATAAGTCCATTACGAGAAACCGCGTTGTTATAAAAATTTGGCCCAAAGTTGTCGTTTTCTTTTGACCGACCAATCTCAGTACCAAGTTCAATTTCCCTCTCACTAGAAAACATGGTTAGATTCGGTTTCTCACCTCGGTTAGGGATCATAGATTGAAGTGACATTGGTTTCAACACGATCCTCTTGTCCTTATCCCGTAACTCGTACTCGTTACTTCTTCCTCGATGTAAAACATATCTATCGAATAGCCATGGTCGTCCCAAGAGTACATGGCATGCATCCATCTGGAGTACATCGCATATTATGTTGTCGACGTACGAACCCATGGTCAAACCGACCCGTACTTGTTTCGAGACTTTCACTTTACTCCCGTCATCGAGCCAATGTAATGCGTATGGTTTTGGGTGAGTAGTAGTGATGAGTCCGAGTTTCGTCACCATCTCCCTTGATGCTACGTTGGTACAACTTCCTCCATCGATGATCACACTACACCATTTGTTCCCGACTTGGCACTTGGTGTGAAAAATTTGATCCCGTTGTTCCAAATCATTTGAAATGGGTTTGACTTGTAAAGTACGAAGAACCAATGTTGTATCATAGTTTGGAGCCTCGTAAGTTTCACATTCTTCTCCCTCGTCTTCTTCCACATTGGAATCACCTAGTCTTTCTCCTTCGTCCTCGACTAGCAACTCATCTCGTATCGTGATGGCTTCTCTTAGCGTCACGACTCGTTTGTTAGGACAAGTATTTTGATAGTGACCGAATCCTTGGCATTTACAACACCTTACTTTGGTTAGGCTTGTTTCCTTCGGTACGCCGGGGGTTTTAGAAACGGTAGTAGAGATAGGAGTCGGTATCGTTGTGGTAATTGAACTTGAACCGGTACTTGGATCCTCGAACTTTGATGTAAATTCAGTTTTGGCAATCTTCACTTTGTTTTGAGCTTCTATCTTTATGCATAGTCCGCATAAAGTGTCAAAATCTCCGTATGGGTATAATTCCACCGTATTTGAAATGTTTCGGTTTAGACCACGTAAGAAACGTGACATTCTTTGTTCTTCATTTTATTCAAGTTCTCCCATTAAGACCAAACTTTCGAACTCTTCAATATATTCACCGACACTTAGTTTGCCTTGCATGAAGTCGGCAATCTTCCGGTATAAGGTTAACCGGTGTGATGTTGGCACATACCTCTTACGAAGTTTTCTTTTTAAAGAATCCCACGAACGGATTTTTGCTTTTCCCTCCCGAGTTCTTCGCGTCTTTACTCCTTCGAACCAAAGAGAAGCACCCTTCCCTAACTTGAGAATTGCATATTTGCAACGTTTCTCGTCGTTAAGGTCTTTGAATTCGAACATGCGTTCAATTTTCCGTTCCCACTCCAAATAAGCTTCGGGATCGGTACCTCCAACGAACTCCGGAAGTTCGTTTACTTTAGACTCATCCGCATGGTGTATTTGACGTGCGTCATCCCCGCGTCTTGCTTGCATACGTGGTTCCGGTAGACCGCTTAGCGCGTCCCAGAGTTTCATCAAGAAATCGGGATCGGAGAAATCCATAACAAGAATCAAGAGATAGTTTTGAACAAGAAATCTTCAATAAAATTGCCAAGGAAATAGCCTTGGGCTCCGATGCCACTAATGATACGAATTACGTATTAAGATGAACGTAAATTCACGAAATGCAAATGATATATTTTGTTACCTCACAACACTCGTATATGTGTAACACTCGTAAGATATAACCGAAAGTAGGGCAATTCGGCTTACATAAACAAGAACAATATGAATGATTTATCAAACTAGACCTATAGTTTGATAAGATAATCTTTTCTCAAGACCTATTGAGAATCGATTCGATTAAAACTCGAAAACGCGTCGAATTATAACCAAGGTTTCGATGAAAAGCATTCACCAAGAAAACACAAGTGTATTCTTATTTCTTCAACATACAATATCCATAATGAAAGCATCAACAAGACTACTTATAGTATGGTAGTCTTCTTAGCAACTAAAGAATCAAACAAGATCACATGATCTTGAAATGAAAAACAAAACACAAGATAAAATACAAGGGAATCAAATCAAAGGGAGGGGGAATCACACAACAAAATGAATATAAGACACCCCACATAACATGCAAGTCTAATCATGACATGTGAGGGGAGGAAATATAATAAAAAATAAAAAAAATCAGCAATAATGGCATTTCTTGATGCCGACACGGCCGATCGGCACGGTCGCGGCGCGCATCTGGCCGGTAGGGACTCGACCGTGTCGCCTGGCACGGTCGGGTTGGTCGGACAGTGGGAATTGTACTATCCGGAAGAGTGTGACTCGGCCGTGTCGCCTGGCATGGTCGGGTTGTGTCGGCACGGGCCGTGTCGGACGACACGGCCCGTTCGGTCGGCGGCGAGACTTCATTATCCAGACACCTCGCACGGCCGTGTCGGATGACACGGCCGGATTCGCCGCAGTTGATCGGCCGCCTAAGAGGCGGATCGCCGCCCGGCAGGTGGTGGTCGGCAGCGATCGGCCAGTTCCGGCAGGTGGTGAATTTTCCGGCCGGTGGTGATTTTTTCGGCAGTTCGTCCATTTTCCGGCCGATTATCGACCTTCCGGCATAGCATGACACGGGGCGTGTTATATGACACGGCTGAGACCAAGACTCCACATCTTATATCCGCTTTCTCGCCTAAATACGTAGTAATCGGTGCATGGCGTGTTGTAAGGTCATTTACGTCGATCCTTACTTTGTCTTCTGCATTTGACACGATTGATTCCGTATCAAGTGTGCAGTGGCATGAGTAGGAGATCGATTATAAGCAAACTCCGCATGTGCCAGTTTCAGATCCCAGTCCTTTTGTGTTTTGCTCACCAAGCCTCGCAACAGCGTCCCCAGTGTTCGATTCGTTACTTCAGTTTGTCCGTCGGTTTGAGGATGATGTGAAGTACTAAACAAAAGCTTGGTTCCCACCTTCCTCCATAATGTGTTCCAAAAGTAGCTTAGAAACTTTGAGTCCCGGTCCGAAACAATAGTTTTCGGAACTCCATGTAATCGCACTACCTCTCGGAAATACAGATCAGCAACATTACTCGCATAATCGGTTTTGTGACAAGGAACAAAATGAGCCATCTTTGAAAAACGATCGACGACCACCATAATCGCATCCTTACCTCGTTGGGTTCGAGGCAAAGCCACAATGAAATCCATTGAGACATCTTCCCACGGCCTCTCCGGAATCGGTAAAGGTGTGTAGACTCCTGGTTTGAACGAACTTTTCGCAACATGGCACGTCACACATTTATTGATTATATTATTAACATCCCCTTGCATCCTTGGCCAATAAAAATGTTCTTTAAGTACATCCAATGTCTTGGCTGAACCAAAGTGGCCAGCCAATCCCCCTCCGTGAGCCTCTCGAACCAGCAGTTCTCGAATCGTGTGCCTGGGTAAGCAAAGACGATTCCCCTTAAAAAGAAAGCCCTCCTGTATCGAAAATTCTCCCACCGGGCCAGGTTTGCACAGGGCGAAGGTTTCGCCAAAATCCGCATCACCTTCGTAATACTCCTTTACTGTATCGAACCCTAGCAAACGAACATCAAGAGTGGCGAGTAAGGCATAATGCCTAGACAATGCATCTGCCACAATATTGCTCTTGCCATCCTTATACTTCGATGAGAAGTGAAATGATTGTAAAAATTCCACCCACTTCGCATGCCTGGGACTTAACTTGTGTTGCCCGTTAATGTACTTCAAAGATTCATGGTCCGAGTGGATGATAAAATGCCTTGGCCAAAGATAGTGACTCCAATGATCTAGGTCCCTCACAATAGCATAAAACTCCTTGTCGTAGGTACAATAATTCAGACGAGCACCGTTTAACTTCTCGGAAAAATAAGCAATAGGTCGCTTTCCCTGAATGAGAACCGCTCCAATGCCCACTCCGCTAGCATCACATTCTACCTCAAACGGTTGCGAAAAATCGGGTAATGCTAAGATTGGTGCTTCGCACAACTTCGCCTTCAACTTTGCAAATGACTCCTGAGCAGCCCGGCTCCAATTAAACGTGCCCTTCTTCAAACATTCGGTTATTGGGCTTGCAATGGTACTGAAGTCTCGAATGAATCTTCGGTAAAATGAAGCTAGTCCATGGAACGATCTAACCTCCGTCACTGTAGTGGGAACCGGCCAGGACTTAATTGCTTCGATCTTCGCTTGATCGACCGACACTCCATTCTTTGAAACAATATAGCCAAGAAAGACTATACTTTCGACCAAAAATGAGCACTTCTCCTTTTTCCATACAGCTTCTGGCCTCTAAGGGTTTCGAAGACTTGCCTCAAGTGTTCGAAATGTTCTTGCAACGATCGGCTGTAGATCAAAATATCATCTAGGTATACAACCACAAATTTCCCTAAAAATGGCTTAAGTACCTCATTCATCAAGCGCATGAAAGTACTTGGTGCATTTGTAAGACCGAACGGCATAACGGTCCATTCATATAGCCCGTGTTTTGTTTTGAAGGCTGTCTTCCACTCATCTCCTTCCCGCATCCGAATTTGGTGATAACCACTTCGTAGGTCAACTTTTGAAAAGATCACTGATCCGTGTAATTCGTCCAACATGTCATCAAGCCTCGGAATCGGAAATCGATACTTGATGGTTATATTGTTCACCGCTCGACTGTCAATACACATCCTCTAGGATCCGTCTTTCTTCGGAACCAGTAATACCGAAACCGCACAAGGACTTAGGCTTTCTCGAACATATCCACGATCCATCAGTTCTTCGATTTGATTTTGTAATTCCTTTGTCTTCTCGGGATTACATCTATAGGCAGCTTTGTTAGGGAGTGACACACCCGGTATGAGGTCGATCTGATGTTCAATCCCACGAATATGTGGCAAACCCGATGGTAATTCCTCGGGAAAAACATCCGCAAATTCGTGCAATAAGGCATCCATCCTTTCATTTCGTACAACCATGTTACCGTCCCGTGTCTCCTTCAAAGCCAATAAGTACACACATTTGCCATCATTAATAGCATGTTCCACTTCCCGTTCGCTAGCAAACATGGCCGGTTTTGGTTTTTCACTCCTACTAGAACTCATAGAGTGAATAGCTTGCGGCGACATTGGTTTAAGCACAATCTTCTTGCCCTTATCCCGTAACTCGTACTCATTGCTTCTTCCTCGGTGTAAAACGTCCCTATCAAACATCCATGGTCTTCCCAACAGTACATGGCATGCATCCATCGGGAGTACATCACATAATACATTGTCTTCATATGAACCCATGGCTAGTCCAATCCTCACTTGTTTAGTCACCCTTATTTTGCTCCCATCATCGAGCCAATGCAAGATGTAAGGTTTCGGGTGAGCCGTAGTGGTAAGCCCGAGTTTGGTCACCATCTCGCTGGAAGTGACGTTGGTGCAACTCCCTCCATCAACAATCAAACTACACCATTTATTTCCAACTTGACACTTCGTGTGAAATATTTAATTCCGCTGTTCCGAATCATTCGATACAGCTTTGGCTTGTAGCGTTCGCAGAACTAAAGCCGTGTCATAGCTTGGCGCATCGTAAGTCTCTCATTCTTCTCCTTCTTCATCCTTCAAGTTGAAATCAAATACGTCACCCAGTCTTTCTTCCTCAACCCACAACTCATCTCGGATCGTGACAGCTTCTCTCAGTGTCACCACTCGTTTGTTTGGACAAGCATTTTGATAATGTCCGAATCCTTGACATTTGAAACATCTCACTTTAGCCAAACTCGTCTCCTTCGGTACGTAGGGCACAGTTGCCTTAGCAGGAATCGCAACAGGAACCGGAGTCGGTACAGTTGCCTTAACCGCTGAACTAGATCCGCCGCTTGGGTTTCCAAATTTGACTGGAAACTCAGGTTTGTACAGCTTCATCCTGTTCTGAGCTTCTAACTTCACACATAACCCACATAATGTATCGAAGTCCTCGTATGGATACAGTTCCACTGAGTTAGCTATGCTTCGGTTTAAGCCACGCAAGAATCGCGACATCTTCTGCTCCTCATTCTCCTCTATCTCTCCCATTAAGGTTAGATTCTCAAACTCCTCAATGTATTCACTGACATTCAACTTTCCTTGCATGAGATCTGCAATCTTTCTGTATAAGGATAACCGGTGTGATGTTGGCACATATCTTTTACGAAGTTTTCTTTTTAATGAATCCCACGAACGGATCTTTTCCTTCCCCGCACGAGCTCTCCGAGTTTTAATTCCTTCGTACCAAAGTGAAGCTCCTTTTCCCAACTTAAGAATTGCATACTTACACCTTTTCTCATCGTCAAGGTCTTTAAATTCGAACATACGATCAATTTTTCGTTCCCATTCCAGGTAAACTTCAGGGTCGGCCCCTCCAACGAACTCTGGAAGCTCGTTCACCTTGAATTCTTCGACATGGCATGAGGGTCGTTCATAGTCACCACGCCTAGGTTGCCAACACTGGTCGCGTTGTTCTGGTACGTCACGCAATGGGTCACGACGTTTTGCCAAGAAGTCAGCGTCGTTGAGATCCATAATGTCAAAGATCAAGAACTTGGGCGCTCCGATACCACTTATGATACGAATTCTCACTTGTGATGCGAATTCGCTATCGATACAGCGGAAGGCCTTATGACGAGCGGAAGATATCGACAAGAAACTGTCGAATCGGTGACAACGGCTCATAAAGAATAATATCGACGAGTGATGAAGGCGGTAATTCGACATGACAAAAATAGGAATTTGGTCAATCGAAAATGACTAAATGTGCCACCTCCAAACAAATGATACTCAAACAAAGACGTTTTGGATGGAAACAAAGTTAAAACAGGAAACAAGTTCAAATGATCGAACAACACTTTATACGAAATATTGAACAAGTATAAAACTGTATCGAAAAATAAACAGAATATCGAAACAGGGTATAAACAGATGTTTTTATCAAATTAGACCTATAATTTGATAAAGTGATTTCTCCTCAAGACCTATTGAGCATCAATCAGATTAATACTCGAAACGCGTCGAATAAAAACCAAGTTTTGATGAAAAGCATTCACCAGGGAAAAACACAAAGTGTTCTTATTTCTTCAACATTCAATAATCTCCTCCATTACAGCTCTCCTGCCACTATTTATAGGCAAAAGTGGCCTGACAAAATAACTTAAACTATTACAAGCTGTTCCTTAAAATAATGAAAGGATAATAAAAGGTTCTTCATGTCACTTGTTGACAAAAGTAAAAGCTGGGTCTTTGCCTCCAAGTTGTTTGTTGACAGCCGCTTTTTCCTTCAACATGTTGCCAAGAATCCTGCTGCCCTTCTTAATAAAATATGTTGAAACTATTTTATTCTCTTACCACTTGGGCCCCCTTCCCCCAAGATTACCTTTTGTTTAAGTTATTCCAATTCCGATTATCAAGGTAACTCCGTGTCTCGTATCTGTTTTCTCGCCCAAGTACGTTGGAGTATGGTCGAGATGTTTTACGTCAATTCTTACTTCGTCTTCTTCGCTTGGAGTAGTTAATCTCGTATCAGAAGTTCAAGGGGTTACCGACCGAGCGATCTCCAGGAGGCTCCCATTCTCAAGAAGAGGCGCTCGCAAGCGGGGACACCTCTGTTTTCAGCCGCCTCGGAAGTGACACATCATGGCGACCGGGGTAGTCCGGCCCCAGCCACGAGACAACGGAGCTCGAGTCCGTCACCAGGAGTTCGGCGTATCTGACTTCCAGAAGGCAGGCCAGCCATATGGCTCCTCCTCGCCAAAGAACCGAGGTCGGCGACCGCGAAGTCAGGAGATCGATACACGATCACCTCGGCTCCTGCTTCGAAAGCCGAGCCACGAGCGACCAAGATACAGCGATGGCCGCGATGCAACGCCAGCTCGACGACATGAAGGCGCTCCTAGAATCTGGGGCAGGCGCCAAAAGAGTGATCGCCGGGCCGAGCGAGCCACTCGCGGTCCATATTGAGCTCGCTCCCGTGCAACGAAGGATCGCTCCTCCGCAAACACCGCTGTACAAGGGAAGGACGGATCCCAATACTCACCTGAGCAAGTTCCGGATCTACATCGACCGGGTAGATGAGATCATCCTCAACGGCGAGCCCGTAAGCGATGAGATCGCCCTCTACTCGGTCCCAGGGAGATTCCATGGTCTTTCGCCTATGTTCAGGCATCTTACGAAGGACCTCCCCCCGACCTACGCGATTTTCCATGCCAAAGTCGCAGACTTTCTGGCCAGGCAAAGGTTACTTTATAACCTATGAGCAACGCGATCGGCGACCGAACGACGATCATCAGTCTTCCAAACCGATCGCCAGAATCAAGCAACATCACCAAAACTGGAGGACTCGCTCGCCATCTACAGTTCATCATCTAACGTGTTGGACTAAGGCACGAGATCGCCTCCCCCGCACAACGTACACCATCGAAGGTCGGCATTTAACATGACGATCCGAGGTGGAAGAGTGAAGCCATGGTCCTGGTGGTCGATGGAACCGACTGCTTAGGCCATGCAAGGTTCCTTTGGGCTGAGATCGCTCGCCCTTCGTTTAAATACGAGGCGGGCGTAGTCGAAGGACCCTCCAAGTAAATCGGTGGACACGATCGCCCGCCCTCAAAGTTTCATCATCTAACATGGTGAACCCGGACAATGCGACGCTTAAATACCCCCGTCTCAACATATACCGTCGAGAATTGCCATCTAACATGACGATCCGAGGTAGAAAAGAGCTAACAAGCTGCGGACGTGGAGTCGATTAATCCAACGACGCCCCGCGCAAGGACTTCTCCAGACCAAGACCGCACGCCCTTCGTTTAAATACGAGGCGAGGCGCAGCCTAACGGAGGACCCTCACAATAAAATGAGTCACGAGACAGACAATGTTGCTCGCGCACAAGACATGGTCATGGAGTCGGTCCATCGAACTCCGCGACTGTGCACGGTTCCTCAACGACGAAACTATCAAGTTTCTACGAGGGATCGGCAAAATTGTTTATTGCAGGTACAAGACCGAAGATAGCTCGCCAATCGACCAGATCGCCAAAAGTCTGAGACCAAAGTCCACTCAGCGGATCGCCCGTCTTCGTCCTACACGATCGCCAGCAAAGAACCACCTCACCCCATGCCTTCAACATCGGAGCAAGCTGGGGGGCAATTGTTGTGTCGAGATTTATACATCTCACCAGGCGATCGGCACAGAGACTGGGCGACCGAGCCAGAGCCCAACAGCCAAGGAAGATTGGCCGACCGAAGGTCCCAGGACAAGTTCCGGTGCCGAGCGATCGGCATCTAAGGCGATCGTCTCTCGGTACTTGGAGATCGACCCCTGGTGACCGACCAAATGACGACCGCCTCATGCCACGCAAAGCCATCGCCCGTCTAGTCGGCAAAGGGTGAAGCTCGGACAGAGTCCCACATGCAGATCCAGAAAAGGCGCCACAAAACATGGATCGTTGACCACAGTCTATCAGCATCTTTTCACCTACCGACATACCCACCGAAAGGTGCACAGTGGGACCGCCCGTGACAGCAACTCAGGATGCGTGCCGGTTCCTCATTGGACCACACAGCTGGCTTCCAGCAGCAGCCGCGGACTTCAAGGCAGACAGCCCATGTGACATAAAGACGATCGCCCCTTATTATATTACATGAAAGGCAATCGCCCGTCAGTAAACAGAGCATCTAAGCTCCGATAAATAGCCTACACTTGGAAATGGCCCCTGTCTCTCTCTGATTCAGCTCATAACTTGGCTTTCTTACTCTTGAAAACAGCTATCACTCGGCCTTTCTTCTCTCTCAGCACCTCTTACACGAAAGACGGTCGGCAGAGACGAAACACGTAGAGCTTCGCTCAAGAGCAAGATAATTAGGATCTTTTACACTCATTGTAATCGCATTCTTACATTGATATTTGTACTCAAACGTATTCTTATTAATAACATCTCGCGAGAGCATTCAAGCCCGGGCCTAACAAACCCGGCAAATCTTGTATTTTTCCATTCCTTCGGACGTGCTCTCGCAATTTGCTATTGCTCGACCATTCCAGCAATACCTATCTTCGGATAATATTTCGGGCAACAACAACTCAGAACAGGCAACTCCAAATAGTGGCACTCGAAAATAGCAGGTTTCGGTCCGATGTAATGGAAACAGGAAGCAAGTTTCAGACAATCGAACAACAATTGATGCAATCACTTTATAAGGTACACCCTGTATCGAAAGCAGGTGGAATGTCTTTTGCGAACAGGGAACAGGTGTTTATCGAACTAGACATATAATTTGATAAGGTGATTTCTTCTCAAGACCTATTGAGAGTTTATCAGATTAAAATTCGAAAACGCATCGAATAATAACAAATTATTGGAAGGAAACTCGTACAACACTTTAAACAATACACAATATATTTTTTTGATGATTCAATAATCCATTTGATTACAACCCAGACATGACTACTTATAGGTAAGAGTAGTCTGACAAGATTACTTAAAATATTAAAAGATAAGATCACATGATCTTAAAATAAAGGAAAAGACAATAAAAAGGGTACTCCACGCCACTTGCAAACAACGGGAATAAAGGATGGGTTTCATCTCCAAGGTGATTTTCTTCTTCACATGCAGGCTGTGAATAAAGAAATAGGATGAATTTTTTATTATCTTATCTTCACCAACTTGGGCTCAACATGATGCATGTTGCCACGTTTAAGTTATTCCCAGTCCGATCACCAAGGTTACTATGAATCTCGTATCCATTTTCTCGCCTAAGTATGTAGGAGTATGTTCAAGGTGTTTTACGTCAATCCTCACTTCGTCTTCTTCACTTGGAGTAGTCGGTTTCGTATCATTCCCTCCTTCTTTAAAAGGAATTGTACTCAATTCCGCAATTCCATCGTCATCGAGATATGGAGATAGATCGCCTATGTTAAAAGTAGCATGCACTCCATAATCACCGGGTAGTTCTACCTTGTATGCATTATCGTTTATTTTAGCAACTACCTTGAAAGGACCCTCGGCTCGTGGCATAAGTTTATTTTTGCGTTTACCTGGAAATCATTCTTTTGTCAAATATACTTAAACCAAGTCGCCAATTTCAAATTGTTTCGCTCTTCTTTGTTTGTTAGACTTTCGTTTGTAGGCATTATTAACCTCCCTGATCCGATTACGCACTTGCTCATGTAGCTTCATCATGGACTTAAGTTTCGACTCCGCATCCTTGTGAACTAACTCATCGCTCGGCAAGGGAATTAAGTATAACAGCATATATAGATTCAAACCATTGACGATTTCAAAAGGTGAGTGAGCCTTGCCATGCGTAGGGGATCGATTGTATGCAAACTCTGCATGTGCAAGTTTTAAATCCCAGTCCTTTTGTGTCTTGCTTACAAGACCATGCAACAATGTTCCCAAAGTTCGATTAGTCACTTCGGTTTGCCCGTCGGTTTGAGGATGGTGCGAAGTGCTAAACAAGAGTATGGTTCCCATCTTCCTCCATAAGGTGTTCCAAAAGTAGCTAAGGAACTTTGAATCTTGATCCGAAACAATAGTTTTCGGAATTCCGTGTAAACATACCACCTCTCGAAAATATAAGTCGGTCACATTGCTTGCATCGTCTGTTTTGTGGTACCCTACAAAATGAGCCATTTTCGGAAAACGATATATGACCACCATAATAGCATGTTTACCTCATTGATCACGAGGCAACGCAACAATGAAATCCATTGAAACATCCTCCCATGGTCTATCCGGAACTGGTAGAGGCATATATATGTCCGGTTTGAACGAGCTCTTCGCCATATGACATGTTACGCATTTACTCACGATATCATTTATGTCTCCTTGCATTTTTGCCCAATAGAAATGTTCCCTAAGTACCTCCATGGTCTTAGTCGTGCCAAAGTGGCCAGCCAAGCCTCCTCCATGAGCTTCACGAATCAATAGCTCCCGAACCGTATGCTTGGGCAAGCAAAGTCGATTCCCCTTAAAGAGAAACCCGTCTTGTATTATAAATTCCTCGAACGGACCAGATTTACATCAGGCAAAAATCTCCCCGAGATCAGCATCGTTAACATAATACTCTTTCAACATCTCGAACCCAAGTAAACGAACCTCAAGAGTAGACAGGAGAGCATACCGCCTAGATAACGCGTCCGCAACAACATTGCTTTTACCGTCCTTAACTTGTGTTGCCCGTTAATATAATTCAATGATTCATGGTCCGAATGTAGGATGAAATTTTTCGGCCAAAGATAGTGACTTCAATGATCTAGAGCCCTCACAATAGCATAGAACTCTTTGTCGTACGTTGATACGAATTCGACGGAGGGGGTGGGTACGTATCGGACGGAGTGTGTGTATGAATATCGTAGCGGAAGTCTTTTTACGAGTAGGGTGTTTTTGGATGTATTTTGTGGGAGTAATATCGAATATAACGATGAAAATTCGAACAAATGGAAAATGGAAGTAATATCGGAAAAAGTGATAATATCGATCAAGAAGACTTGAACGATCAAGAACAAGGGTTTATCGAATTAGACCTATAACTCGATAAGGTGATTTCTTCCCAAGACCTATTGAGAATCAATCGGATTAATATTCGAAAACGCGTCGAATAAAAATCAAGTTTCGGTAAAAATCATTTATCAAGGATAGAAATACAAAGTGTATTCTTTCACATTCAAATTCATCATACAATATTTCATTACAAGGCTTAATCAACTCCTACTTATAGGAGGTGAAGTCTCCTACTACTAAGGAAACAAACAAAAAAAATAAAATAATTCAAAGATTATAAAATCTTTGAATAATCCAAACAAATTAACATAAAATACAAACAAGGAACATAAAATCACAAAATGGGGAAAACATAATCGCTAAAATAAGTAAAAAGGAAAAGAGAAGTCAAAAAATACAAAAAAGTGTATAAAATAAGTGGGCTGTCGGCAGGACTCGACCGTGTCCCGTGACACGGCGCAATGCCGACAGCGCCGGCAGGGACTCGGCCGTGTCCGCTGACACGGTCGCGCGACATAAAGAACGTCAGCGATGACTCGTCCGGCTGACTCGCACGGCGGCGCGACAGGGACGTTCGGGAATGACTTCGGCCGTGTCCGCTTGACACGGTCGCAGCGTGACAAGGACGTCTGACAACGACTCGACCGACAGTGACTCGGCATTGACTTGACCGTGTCCTGGAGCACGGTCGGGCGTCTGGACAGTCATTTTCGGCATTTCTGGGCGAGTAGGACTCGACCGTGTCGCCTGGCACGGTCGGGTTCGACCGACAGTGACCTTGGAATTTCCGGACGAGTACAGCACGGGCCGTGCCGGACGACACGGCCGAGTTCGGTCGGCAGTGGCCGGCATTTTCCGGCCAGTGCGATATTTTCCGGCAGGCTCGACATTTTCCGGCAGGGGATGACATTTTCGGGCAGGTTGTGCGATTTTCCGGCTTGTGTCCGTTTTCTCGCCTAAAAATGTCGCCGTACGTGCATGACGCTTTGTAAGGCCGTTTATTTTGATCCTTGCTCCGTCTTCTTCATTTTGACTGGTTAATTTCGTATCATACGTGCAATAATTGAGACGAGCACTGTTTAACTTTTCTGAAAAATAAGCAATAGGACGCTTTCCTTGAATGAGAACCGCTCTAATGCCAACTCCGCTAGCATCACACTCTACTTAGAATGGTTGTAAAAAATCAGGTAATGCCAAGATTGGTGCTTCACACAACTTTGTTTTCAAATTTTCGAACGACTCTTGGGCAGCCTGCTCCAATTAAACGTACCTTTCTTTAAACATTCCGTTATCGGGCTTGTAATGGTGCTGAAATCTCGAATAAATCTTCGATAGAATGAAGCAAGTCCATGGAACGACCTAACTTCCATCACAGTATGAGGAATCGGCCATGACTTAATTGCTTCGATCTTGGTTTGATCAACCGACACTCCGTCCTTCGAAATGATATAGCTAAGAAAGACTATACTTTCGACTAAGAATGAGCACTTCTCTTGTTTTCCATACAACGTTTGATCCCTAAGAGTCTCGAAGACTTCCCTTAAGTGTCCAAAATGTTCTTGCAACGATCGGCTATAATTCAAAATGTCATCTAAGTACACAACCACAATTTTCCCCAAAAATGGCTTAAGTACCTCATTCATCAAACGCATGAAAGTACTCGGCGCATTTGTAAGGCCGAACAGCATAACGGTCCATTTATATAGTCCGTGTTTAGTTTTGAAAGCCGTCTTCCACTCATCTCCTTCTCGCATACGAATCTGGTGATAACCACTCCATAAATCGACTTTTGAAAAGATCACGGATCTGTGTAGTTCGTCCAACATGTCATCAAGTCTTGGAATCAGGAATCGATACTTGATTGTTATGTTATTCACGGCTCGACTATCAATACACATTTGCCAAGATCCGTCCTTCTTAGGAACCAGTAAAACCGGAACCGCACAAGGGCTCAGACTTTCTCGAACATACCCGCGGTTCATTAGTTCTTCGATTTGTTTTTGTAATTCCTTCGTATCCTCGGGATTACATCTATAGGCAGCTTTGTTAGGGAGCGACGCATGAGATCAGTTTGATGTTCAATCCCACAAATAGGTGGCAAACCCGATGACAACTCTTCGAGAAAAACATTCGCAAATTTGTGTAATAATGCATCCATCTTTCCATCGTCCCGCACAACCATGTCATCATTCCGTTTCTCCTTTAATATTAACAAGTACACATGCTCATAAAAAGGAGAACACTGCTGCCTAAGATTTCACAAGAAAACAAAAACTGTTTGCCTAAGAATCAGATAACGCGGGAGGCAAAATAAACAAAATAATGCAAAAAAAAACTGCTGATAAAAAACCAGAATAAAAAAAGGTAGCCGGTCGGTGGAAGTCGGAGGCGAAAGTCGCGATGGAGGCTGAAAGGAATTAGGGCTGAAAGTTGCGATGGAGGCTGAAAGTCGCGATGGAGGTTTTTCTCATCAATAGCATGTTCCATCTCCCACTCGCTGGCAAACATGGTAAGTTTCGGTTTTTCAACCCGATTAGTGCTCATAGAACGAATAGTTTGAGGTGACATCAGTTTAAGCACAATTTTTTTGCCTTTATCCCGTAACTCATACTCATTGCTTCTTCCTCGATGCAAAACATCCCTATCAAACATCCATGGACGTCCCAAAAGTACATGGCATGCGTCCATTGGGAGAACATCACATATTACATTGTCATCGTACGAACCCATGGTTAATCCGATCCTCACTTGTTTTGTCACCTTTATTTTGCTCCCATCATCGAGCCAATGTAAAGTGTAAGGTTTCATACGAGTCGTAGTGGTCAGCCCGAGTTTAGTCACCATCTCACTCGAAGCTTTTTTTAGGAAAAAGTCAATTGCATTAAATAAATAAGAGTGGCCAACAAGGCTGGCCAGTACCCAGCAACCATTACAGAAGGTGCAACAACAGCACGAAAAATAAAAAATAAAAGAGAGTTACACTGAAACTACCAAGCAGCCCTCCAAATACGCCTAACAGCGACTGCAGATAAGGAATTAGGCGGCCAACGCTGAGAGATAATGTCCCGAACAAGACCAATCCCCTGAAAAGTGACTGTGTGTGGATCTCGATGCCTCTGACCGAATCTCCTCTCATTACGCTCCTGCCAGAGTAAGTAGACCAACGCCGCTAAAAAAATACGGTATGCCACGTTAACCACATGCCTACCTCTCCACCTCATAGCCGCCCAAAGAATACCCGTACTCCACTCAGAGTGAGGCCAACTAAATTTTACCTCCCTCCTGGCAATAGAGATACACCTACTAGAGTAAGGGCACATGAAGAATAAGTGAGAATGAGACTCAACCGCCATCCCACAGAGGACACAAATACCATCTACATGCTGCAGCCAGGGATTATCCATAGTCGACAGACGCTCCTGAATAGCCAACCACAAGATGAAGGAGTGCCTATGAATCTTCCCGGGACCAAGAAGGAGAGGGGACCACAGAACAGAAGGAGAATACGCTCTAAGGAACTGAAGAGCGGACGAGGAAGAAAATGAACCTGAGCTATGCGGTCTCCATGAGATACGATCCTGGCCCCCAATGATAGTAGGGAGGGCAGAAACAACCTGCTGAAACTCGAAGCGATCTACCACCGGCCAAACCCAATGACCATCAGAAATAACAGAGCCAAGACGGGCATGCACATCAATGCCAGTCCAAAGAGGCGCTTTAGGCAGAGAATGCCTAATCAAACCCATAGGGTGCCAAGGATCCGACCATAAACGGAAGGAAGAGCCATCCCCAACAGAATACTGAAACGCGCCCATGACAAGCGGACGCAACTTCAGCAGCTGTTTCCAGTACCAGGAAGATGCAGCAGAGATAGGAATATCCCAAAAAGAACATTGCTGAACTCTATGCAAACGAACCCAGCTAACCCAAACAGAACGAGGAGACCCAGCCAGGAGAGCCCAAATATGGCGGGTCATAAGGGCCTGGTTCTGAACCCTCAACGGAGTAATACCAAGGCCACCACACACAACAGGCAAGCAAACCTTAGACCAAGCCACTTTAGCATGCCCAGAGTCACCCGAACCTTTCCAAAGAAAACGCCTTAAACGCTTTTCAATGAGGGCAATCACACCCTTAGGCAGGATAAAAATAGAGGCCCAATAAATGTGAAGAGCAGATAACACAGACCGAATAAGCTGGCAACGACCGGCCATGGACAGAGATCTACAAGCCCAGTCACTCAACCGACCATCAATCCTGTCAAGTAAAGGAGAGCACTGAGCCACCGTGAGCTTCGATGAAGATAAAGGGACCCCCAACTACCGCACAGGGAGCTGGACCATCTGAAACCCTAATAACTGCTCAACCTGACCCCCCTGCTCCAAAGCACTCGCCGAGAGAATAAAATTACTCTTGCCAGGGTTAGCACGCAACCCCGAAAGAGAATCAAAGATATCAATACTCCTCTTAAGAACACCAATAGAGACCTCGTCTGGATTACAGAAAAGAAGGAGATCATCTGCAAAGGCGAGCATGAAAGTACGGGTGGCCTCACATTTCCAGTGGTACCGGAACCCCGGGGTCTGAGCAATCTCACGAGTAATAATACCATGAAGCACCTCCATAACAATAACAAATAGATAAGGAGAGATGGGGTCTCCCTGCCGAAGCCCCCTACGACCTCTAAAGATCCCCTCAGCATCACCATTCAAGGATACCGAAAAGGCAGTAGTGGTGATGCACTCCCTGATCCAGGCGATGAACGATTGATGGAAACCCATACACTGCAGAGCAATCAGCACAAAATCCCACTCAACAGTGTCATAAGCTTTCATTAGGTCAACTTTAAACACACACCGTCTAGGCATCCCCCTCTGCCCATAACCATGAAGAAGTTCCTGAGCAAGAAGGATATTATCACTAACCCTTCTTCTAGGAATAGAAGCAGTCTGAGCCGGGTCAATCAAGGCATCCAAGCTATCCCGCATACGGTGGACAATAATTTTCGAAATAGCCTTATATAATAAGTTGCAGCAAGAGATCGGTCTAAAATCCGACATGCTCTTAGGTAAGGCTACTTTCGGGACAAGAGAAATGATCGTAGAATTGATCTGCCTGACAAACTTGCCCGTAGCAAAGAAATGCATAATAGCAAACGAAATCTCACCCCCCAAAATCGGCCAAGCCCGCCGGTAAAAAGCAGCATTAAAACCATCAGGGCCCGGGGCCTTGTCCTTATCAAACTCGAAGAATACAGACCGAACCTCATCAGCAGTAATAGGTCTAACCACGTGCACCGCAACATCAGGCGAAAGCGAAGCCAAAATAAAAGGCCTAACCTGGCTGAACGATAAAGGCATAATCCAATTAGAATAACCCAACAGTCTCTCATAGAACCCAACAACCTCATTCTTAATAAGAGCAGGGTCAGTCAACTCAGTACCATCCTTCATATTAAGTCTATAGATACGAGATCTGACTCGCCTAGAAGCAATCCGTCGGAAGAAGAAGGCCGTACACTGGTCCCCATCCTTAAGCCAAGCCAACTTGGCCCGCTGCCTGAGCGAAAACTATTCCTGAGCCACGGCAACTGAGAAAACCCACCGACAACATCTCTCCAACAATAAAACCGAGTCGTCTAAGGGATGGTCCCTGAGGATAGACTGAGAAGAAGAGAGGAACGAAGTAGCAGTTGCAACATTCAATGCCAAATCCCCTTTACGTTGGTGCAACTTTTGATCAAACTACACCATTTATTCCCGACTTGACACTTCGTGTGAAATATTTGATCATGCTGTTCTGAATCATTCGAAACAGATTTAGCTTGTAAAGTATGAAGAACTATAGCCATGTCATAGTTTGGAGCATCGTAAGTTTCACATTCTTCTCCTTCTTCGTCCTCCACATTGAAATCAAACACATCACCCAGTCTTTCCTTTTCGTTCTCGACCAACAACTCGTCTCGGACCGTGACAGCTTCTCTTAGTGTCACCACTTGTTTGTTCGGACAAGCATTTTGATAATGACTGAACCCTTGACATTTGAAACATCGTACTTTAGTTAAACTCATCTCCTTCGGCACGTAGGGGGCTTTAGGAACCACAATAGGGGTAGGAGTCAGTACAGTGGTTTTAGTAGCTGAACTGGAACTGATACTTGGGTTCCCAAATTTGGATGGAAACTCGGGTTTATAAAACTCCATCTTGTTTTGAGTTTCCAACTTCACACATAGTCCACACAATGTAAGCGTCTGATTCTCTATCGATCGGCAAGTCATTTTGTGTGGAAGCGAACAACAAGAAAGCGTCGAATCGATAACAATGATTCGCTAAAGAATAACACTGGCTAGCGGTATGCACACGCGATAGGAAATGATGACGGCAGCCCGACACAGCAACAAGATAGGAACTGATTGAATGGAAATGATTCGAAACAGGCAACCTCCAAACAGCGGCACTCGAAACAACAAGTTTCGGTCGGATACTAATTGAAAACAAGAAACAAGTTCGAACGATCGAACAGCACTTGATGCGAAATCCCGATCAAGTACAACCCTGTATCGAAAACAAGAAGAATATCGAAACAGGACAGGAAACAGTTGTTTAATCGAACTAGACCTATAATTCGATAAAGTGATTTCTTCTCAAGACCTATTGAGAATCAATCAGATTAAGATTCGAAAATGCGTCGAATAATAATCAAAGTTTTGAAGGAAACTCGTCCAACACTTGAACAATACACAAGGTTTGTCGTTTTTTTTCATTCAATAATCTGTCTCATTACAACTCCATCGTCACTATTTATAGGCAAAAGTAGTCTGACAAGATAATCTAAACTATTACAAGCTGGTCTTAAAATAAGGAAAAGAAAATACAAGGTTCCCCACGTCACTTGCAAACAAGAGTAAAAGATGGGTTTTGTCTCCAAGGAGATAGCCGCCTTTCACATTGCAAGCAGCCGAGATTCCTGCTGCTTTTATAATAAAGAAAGTGCTGAAATTCTTTGATTGTTTTGCCTTTACCACTTGAACCCCTTCCCCAAGATGCAAGTTGCCTATGTTTAAGTTACTCCAAGTCCGGTTATCAAGGTAACTCTGGGTCTCGTATCCGTTTCTCGCCTAAGTATGTTGGAGTATGGTCGAGGTGTTTTACGTCAATCCTTACATCGGCTTGTTCGCTTGGAGTAGTCAGTTTCGTATCATTCCCTCCTTCTTTAAAAGGAATTGTCCTCAATTCCGCAATCCCATAGTCATCGAGATAAGGAGATAGATCACCTATGTTGAAAGTAGCATGCACTCCATAATCACCCAGAAGTTCTAACTTGTAAGCATTGTCGTTCACCTTCGCAACTATTTTAAATGGTCCCTCAGCTCGTGGCATTAACTTGTTCTTACGCTTATTCGGGAATCGTTCTCTCCTCAAATGCACCCAAACTAAATCCCCAACCTCGAATACTCTTGGTTTTCGTTGTTTGTTCGATTTTCTTTTGTACGTCTCATTTATCTCCTTGATTCAGTTACGCACCTATTGGTGTAATTTCATCATTGATTTTAGTTTTGACTCCGCGTCCTTATGCACCAATTCGTCATTCGGTAATGGAATTAAGTCTAGCGGTATGTAAGGATTCAGGTTGTAAACTACTTCGAATGGAGAACGCGCCGTGGCATGAGTAGGAGAACGGTTATAAGCAAACTCCGCATGTGCCAGTTTTAGATCCCAGTCCTTTTGTGTCTTGCCTACCAGGCCTCGCAACAGTGTTCCCAAGGTTCGATTAGTCACTTCAGTTTGCCCGTCGGTTTGATGGTGGTGTGAAGTGCTAAACAAGAGTTTTGTTCCCACCTTCCTCCATAGGGTGTTCCAAAATTAGCTGAGAAATTTGGAGTCTCGATCGGAAAAAATAGTATTCGGAATCCCATGTAAACGTACCATCTCTCGAAAATATAAGTCGGCCACATTGCTTGCATCGTCTGTCTTGTGGCACGCTACAAAATGAGCCATTTTCGAAAAACGATCTACGACTACCATAATTGCATCCCTCCCTCATTGAGTACGAGGTAAAGCCACAATAAAATCCATCGATACATCTTCCCATGGCCTCTCCGGAATCGGTAAAGGTGTGTATATTCCTGGTTTGAACGAGCTCTTCACAACATGGCATGTCACACACTTACTAATTATGTTGCTAACATCCCCCTGCATCCTTGGCCAATAAATATGTTCCTTCAGCACATCTAATGTCTTAGTCGAACCAAAGTGGCCAGCCAAACCTCCCCCGTGAGCCTCCCGAACTAGTAATTCTCGAACCATGTGCTTGGGTAGGCAAAGACGATTCCCCTTAAAAAGGAAGCCTTCCTATATCGAAAATTCTCCCATCGGTCCAGATTTGCAAAGGGCGAAGATCTCGCCAAAATCCGCATCACCATCGTAATATTCCTTCACTGTCTCGAATCCAAGCAAACGAACATCAAAAGTAGAGAGTAAGGCATAACGCCTAGACAATGCATCTGCTATAATATTGCTCTTGCCATCCTTATACTTTGATGAGAAGTGAAATGATTGTAAGAATTCCACCCATTTCGCATGCCTGGGACTTAACTTGGGTTGTCCGTTAATATACTTCAATGATTCATGGTCCGAATGTATGATGAAATGCTTCGGCCGAAGATAGTGACTCCAATGATCTAGAGCCCTCACAATAGCATAAAACTTATACGAAATAAACGTTCGTATGTAAATGTATTTCGCATGCGACGCAATGGAAGTGTATTTTATGAATTTTTGGATGTGGGTAATTATTTTATGTAAAGGATACAACGTAAAATCGTCCAAAAGTAGGGCAATCCGACTGAACAAAAATATGTACAATGTTTTTATCGAATTAGACCTATAACTCGATAAAGTGATTTCTTCCCAAGACCTATTGAGAATCAATCGGATTAAAACTCGAAAACGCGTCGAATAATAATCAAGGTTTCGTAGGAATTCGTCCAACAAGTAATACAAACGTATTAAATTTTCATTCCAACATTCAATCTTCAATCCTTTTTACATGCTGAAAATGGCCATTATATAGACATTACACATACTTGAAAACATAAGATCACAATCTAACAAATACATAACATATCTAATAAACTATTAATTTGACTAAGAAAATAAAAAACACACATTTCATGTGTGAATCGGCCGAATGTTGTTTGTTCAAGATCTTTCATGATCTTGAATATGATCTTGGCCCCATGTGTGAAGACTTTGTCATGAAGACTTTGAGATGAAAACACATTTCATGTGCAAGGAAATGGGGGTTCGGCCGAATGTGGAGGAGATGGAGGGAATCTTTGACAAGATCTTTGTGATGAAATCTTTGACAAATCTTGGTCCCAAGTTGAAGACTTTGTCATGAAGAAAACATATGAATAAAAATCTTCACATAGTTGGTGAGATGTGTTCGGCCGAAATGTGTGAATTTGTTTGTGGGGAATCTTGGCATGATCTTGACAAAGATATCAACCATGATATCTTTCATGATTTTGTTGATGAAATGGTTTATCATTCTCACGGATTGGACGAATGCAAGGAGGGGACAAGGTGGGAGGAATCTTTGACATGAGATGAAATCTTCCACCAAATCTTCACAAATCTTTATCAAGCTCGGACCAAATCTGATGCTGTCGGTTTTGTCATTTCTGGGTTCTAATGGGTTTGAATTTGGTCCTATGGTCTTCATAAGATTTATAACTCTCTTTCTTAGCTTCCAATAGCCACTTGAATCACCTGAATCGGATTTCGTATGAGTAAGTTATGGCCAAAATACGAGACTGTTGCGTGTGCATGGCAGGTTGCATGGCCGCTTACGTCGATCCTCACTTCGTCTTCTTCATTCGGACTCGTATTGTACAAAAGCCTATTAAGACTCTTATAACTTGGAAAACAAGTCAAATAAATACTCCCAACATATATGGTAACCTAATAGACCATTATTTTATTAAAATAGAGTCCTAATATACTTCTAATACAGAAAATACTAACACTCTAATATCAATTCCGAAAATGACAATAAAAATAACAATAATAACGTCTTCTTCACTCGAGCTCATCAATCCTGTATCAAAAACTCCTTGTCGTATGTACAATAATTAAGACGAGCACCATTTAACTTTTCTGAAAAATAAGCACTAGGCCGCTTTCCTTGAATGAGAACCGCTCCAATGCCAACTCCGCTAGCATCACATTCTACCTCGAACGGTTGCGAAAAATCGGGTAATACTAAGATTGGTGCTTCGCACAACTTTGCCTTCAAATTTGCGAATGACTCCTCGGCAGCCCGGCTTCAATTAAACGTACCTTTCTTCAAACATTCGGTTATTGGGCTTGCAATGGTGCTGAAATCTCGAATGAATCTTCGGTAAAATGAAGCCAGTCCGTGGAATGATCTAACTTCCGTCATTGTAGTGGGAACTGGCCAGGACTTAATTGCTTCGATCTTTGCTTGATCGACCGACACTCCGTCCTTTGAAACAACATAGCCAAGAAGGACTATACTTTCGACCAAAAATGAGCACTTCTCCTTTTTTCCATACAGCCTTTGGTCCCTAAGGGTTTCGAAGACTTGTCTCAAGTGCCCGAAATGTTCTTGCAACGTTCGGCTATAAATCAAAATATCGTCTAGATATACAACCACAAATTTCCCCAAGAATGGCTTAAGCACCTCATTCATCAAGCGCATGAAGATACTTGGCGCATTTGTAAGGCCGAACGGCATAACGATACATTCATATAGCCCGTGTTTAGTTTTGAAGGCCGTCTTCCACTCATCTCCTTCTCGCATCCGGATTTGGTGATAACCACTTCGTAGGTCAACTTTTGAAAAGATCACAGATCCGTGTAATTCGTCCAACATGTCATCAAGCCTCAGAATCGGAAATCGATACTTGATGGTTATATTATTCACAGCTCGACTGTCAATACACATTCGCCAAGATCCATCTTTCTTAGGAACCAGTAATACCGGAACCGCACAAGGACTTAGGCTTTCTCGAACATACCCGCGGTTCATTAGTTCTTCGGTTTGGTTTTATAATTCCTTCATCTCCTCGGGATTACATCTATAGGCAGCTTTGTTAGGGAGCGACGCACCCGGTATGAGGTCGATCTGATGTTCAATCCCACGAATAGGTGGCAAACCCGACGGTAATTCTTCGGGAAAAACATCCGCAAATTCTTGCAATAAGGCATCCATCCTTTCGTCGTTCCGCACAACTATGTTACCATTCTGTGTCTCCTTCAGAATCAACAAGTACATGTACTCGCCATCATTAATAGCATGTTCCACATCCCATTCGCTACCAAACATGGCCAGTTTTGGTTTTTCACTCCGACTAGAACTTATAGAGCGAATAGCTTGAGGTGACATTGGTTTGAGCACAATCTTTTTGCCCTTATCCCGTAACTCGTACTCATTGCTTCTTCTTCGGTGTAAAACGTCCCTATCAAACATCCATGGCCTTCCCAAAAGTACATGGCATGCATCCATTGGGAGTACATCACATAATATGTTGTCTTCATATGAACCCATGGTTAGTCCAATCCTCACTTGTTTAGTCACCCTTATTTTACTCCCATCATCGAGCCAATGCAAAGTGTAAGGTTTCGGGTGAGCTGTAGTGGTCAGCCCGAGTTTAGTCACCATCTCGCTGGAATCTACGCTGGTGCAACTCCCCCCATCAACGATCAAACTACACCATTTATTTCCGATTTGACACTTTGTGTGAAATATCTGATCCCGCTGTGCCGAATCATTCGAAAGAGCTTTGGCTTGTAGAGTACGCAGAACTAAAGCTGTGTCATAGTTTGGAGCATCGTAAGTCTCACATTCTTCTCCTTCTTCGTCCTTCATGCTGAAATCAAATACATCACCCAGTCTCTCATTTTCGTCCTCGACCAACAATTCGTCTCGGATCGTGACAGCTTCTCTTAGTGTTACCACTCGTTTGTTCGGACAAGCATTTTGATAATGTCCGAACCCTTAACATTTGAAACATCTTACTTTAGCCAAACTCATCTCCTTCGGTACGTATGGTACCTTAGGAATCGCGACAGGGACCGGAGTCGGTACAGTTGCCTTAGTAGTTGAACTAGAACCGACACTTGGGTTTCCAAATTTGGCTGGAAACTCGGGTTTATACAACTTCATCCTGTTTTGAGCTTCCAACTTCACACATAGCCCGCATAATGTATCGAAGTCCTCGTATGGATATAATTCCACCGAGTTAGCTATGGTTCGGTTCAAGCCACGCAAGAATCGCGACATCTTCTGCTCCTCATTCTCCACGATTTCTCCCATTAAGGTCAGATTCTCAAATTCCTCAATGTATTCACTGACACTCAATTTTGCTTGCATGAGGTCTGCAATCTTCTTGTACAAGGACAATCGATGCGACGTTGGTACATATCTCTTACGAAGTTTTCTTTTTAACGAATCCCACGAACGGATCTTTTCTTTCCCCGCACGGGTTCTTCATATTTTCACTCCTTCGTACCAAAGCGAAGCGCCTTTCCCCAACTTGAGAATTGCATACTTGCACCGTTTCTCGTCGTCGAGGTATTTGAACGAACATACGATCAATTTTACGTTCCCATTCCAAGTAAACTTCAGGGTCTGTCCCGCCAACGAACTCCGGAAGCTCATTAACCTTGAACTCTTCGACATGGCGTGAGGGTCGCTCATAGTCACCACGCCTAGGTTGCCAATGCTGGTCGCATTGTTCTGGTATGTCACGCAATGTGTCACGAAGTTTTGCCAAGAAATCAGCATCGTTGAGATCCATAATGCCAAAGATCAAGAGCCAGGGTCTCCGATCCACTTATGATACGGATTCTCTATCGATACAGCGGCAAGCTATTTTGACGAGCGGAAGCGAACAACAAGAAACTGTCAAGAACTGATAACAACAGTTTACTACAGCAATTGATACGATTACGGCATCTCCAAACAAAGTAAGAATCGACGTAGGTGACGATACCAAGTTGCATGTACATGCACCTACGTACTTTGGTGAGAAAACATCCGCGGAAATGGGAACGATCTTAATAATCGGAACCGGGATAACTTAGACGTATCAAAACATGCACACGTATGCATGTTCATGCATACAAAATCGGCCATATTAGGGGAGATTTCGGCCGATTGTGATGGGTGATCCTTAATAGATCTTTTGTCCCCACTACCTTAAATAATTGCTCTCATTTTTCAAGCCCACCAACAAGATCAAGGAAAGAAGACTTGATTCACTCCGCTCTCTTGAAAGTTTCGGCCGAACCATGTGAGAAGAAGAGGCCAAGATGTCACTTTCATGATCAAGTCATTATCAAGCCTTACAATATATCACATGAGGAGGATTCTTGTCCACTCCCTCTTGGAAGCCCCACGTCCAAATTGTGCACCTCAAGCCAAAATGTTGTGATCTTTGTAGAATAGTTTAATAAATGCTTGTATTTTAGCTAGATTTTGTTTGATCTTGTTTGGCTTGTTTAGGAGATATAATGGCTATATAATAGCCTCATACTCAACCATTTGTAACCACCTTTGAATGAAGAAAAAAACGAAATACATCACATGTATTCTAGTTGAATGATTTTCAGCACACTTCGATTATAATTCGACGCGTTTTCGAGTTGTAATTTAATCAATTCTCAATAGGTCTTGAGGAGAGATTGTCTTATCAAACTATAGGTCTAGTTTGATAATTTACCTTCATTTTATTCGTGTTTATGCAAAGCCGAATTGCCCTACTTTCGGTTGAATATTACGAGTGTTACACAAAAACGAGTGTTGTGAGGTAATAAATATAACCGCTGCATTTTTCCGGCGAATTTACGTACATCTTAATACGTTAATTCGTATCATAAGTGGCATCGGAGCCCAAGGTTACTTCCTTGGCGAAATTCTCTTGGCGATTTTCTTACCAAAACTACCTTATCATGGATTTTTCCGACGATTTCATGGAGAAACTACGTGAAGCACTACACAGCGTGCAAGAACCACGTTTTCAAGCCAGAAGAGGAGGATGGCCACGCATGAACTCTCTCTCTAGGGAAAACGCTCCTCCTTCTCTCTAGAAAATTTTGGCCGATTTTTAGCCTCTGGCAGTGATAATTATTCATCTAAATTCTCTGCGGCTTTAAAATCATTGTCGTCCGCCGCCCTGGGCGGCGGATTTCTTGCTGGCTGTTACTAAATCATCCCATTGAGGAGGTTGGTTTTTTTTTTATTTGGGCGCTGTAGTGAGTTTTTCATCCTCCCGTTAAGCTATGTCACACAAAGGGAATTGTAATGGGCTGTTGGTCTCTCGCTCTACTTCGAATTTTCGGACCTCTCAAGGTAATTCAGATAAGGATTCAGGCTTTTCCATCCCAGGTAATGAAGCTCGTCCCTCTCGTTCCTTTTCTGGTCTAAATCGCAATTTAGTGTTTGGGAAGGTTCAGAACCCGGATGGAATTGTGGGTGGGCCCTCCATTTGCAGGGAGGGTGACCTTCTTCCTCCACGGGTGGCCGGTTTGAGTGGGAAGCCATTAAAGGCTGCTGCTACAAAAAACCCAACTGCACTCGTCTGCAAACTGTCTGAGGAAAGTCCTGAAAGAATTCCAGAAAACATTGATGCCCAAAATGCCTCTGGTATGCCTTCGCATAATCACCTTAAGGCGACTGGACCCAAGTCTGATCATGCTGCTAATGTAGAACAACTCAATATGGAGCAGCCCTTTACTCTTCCTATGCACTGGCCGTCATTTTATGCGGATATTTTGAAAGGGAAGAAAGAGGGTGAATCGTCCGAAAAAACTAATCCTGCTAATGCTGATAGTAGGCCTGACCCTAAGAGAAGTTTTTACGATGATGGCAATCTTAATGCGATGGGGCAGATTATTGAATTTGAGGGACGGAAATTCATTGCATTCTCGGCCGCCGAGTTAGAGGAACTTGCAACCCCCTTTGATCTAACTTTAATAGGCAAGTTTTCGCATGGCTTTCCTACAATGAGGGTTCTTAAGATGAAGATGGCTGACTTCAATCTCAAGGGTGAATATTCGATCTCTCTGCTCAAACGGAAGCATGTCCTTATACGTCTTTCATGCGAGGAAGATTACACTCGACTTTGGAGTCGTCAAGTGCTTTATATTGCTGGTTTTCCTATGCGGATGCTTAAATGGACTCCGAGTTTTACACCAGAAGTGGAACCTCTTTTTGCTTCAAATAAGTTAAGTTACCATATCTGCCCATCCATTTGTTTAGTACTCGGGCTCTTTTTACTATTTGCTCTATGATTGGGAAACCATTACATATTGATAGTGCCACAGCTAATTTAAGTCATGCCTCTACTCCTCGAATTTGCGTAAAAGTTGATCTAACAAAAAATATTCTGCAAACAGTTCCACTTTTACTCGATGGTCAGGAAGTCTTTCAAGAGGTGGAATATGAATTCATGCCCAAATATTGCAGCCATTGCAAACACCTAGGCCACGATTTGGGTTCGTGTTTGTCTTTTAAAAGCACATCGAAGGATCTCTCCGAATCCCATCCGGACCTTCCATCTGCCCCAGCCGAGTCCAGGCCTTCCTCAACAAAGGCCGCCGAGACTCAAGGTCCGCACTGCACCATTACTCTCCAAATCCAGGGAACCTATGGAGGTTCTGTCTCGGCCACTCGGCAGCCATTCGGTTCGACCGCCCATCCTCGCCGATCTCTCAAGGTTAACCCCGATTTAGAAGACTCAGAGACGGATCGCATGCCCTGCCGGTACGCTTTTGAGCAGATCGGCTCATCCGGAGGCTAATGCTTCAACCCAACAACCCTCCATACTGCTTTGGCCCAACCCTGTGTCAAATGGAAGTTTCATTTCAACAATAAAGCGAGTGAATGTGGAAAAGATTAAAGAGGATATTTTTAATTCATACGAACTATTCAAAGATGTTTCCGAACAAGCCTCGGTGTGCATATCCATTGAATATTATCGCTACATGCCAAGCGCATATATGGCAAAGAAATATTTTTCAGATGGAGATAACAATCGATATTCAGCTCCGATTATCTTACCCCCAACAAAAAGGGATCTCGCAAAAGGTAAAACGGTTGAAACGAAGAATGAAGGTGCAAATTCCAAGATCGTTGAAGAATGGTTCGAGGCTAATAATCGATTACCAGAACCACAAAAAGAAGAAAGTGGCTCGTCCAAAGATGGTGAGGGCTTTATCAAAGTCGTCCTAAAAAAGAAGAAAAAAATAAAGGAGAAGAAAAACCCGACCTAATGTGTTTCTGATGTGTTTATATTGTAATCGGGATTTCTTTGCATTTCCTACTTTTACCTTTGGTAGTAATAGCCGTGTTAGGGATTTGGCACCCCCCGAATAATAGTAGTTTTCTACTTTCTAGTTTGTATAATTGGCTTTGTAAGGGAATAGGCCCCCCTAACCGTGTTTGATTTATCTAATTACCTCTTTCCTTTGAAAAAAAAAAAAAAGCAAGAAGAGGAGGATATAATGCACATTCACCACGTCATTTGGATGAATTTAAAGTTAATGAACTTCCGGAATTTGTCGGAGGTACTAATCTCGAAGTTTACTTGGAGTGGGAGAGGAAGATTGAACGTATGTTCGACTTCAAACACCTTAACGATGAGAAACGTTGCAAATATGCAATTCTCAAGTTAGGGAAGGGCGCTTCCTTATGGTTCGAGGGTATGAAAACACAACGAGCTCGTGCGGGAAAAGAGAAAATCCGTTCTTGGGATTCTTTGAAGAAAAAAATACGTAAAAGGTATGTACCGACATCACATCGGTTAACCTTATACCGAAAATTTGCGGAGTTCGTACAAGGGAAACTAAGTGTGGAAGAATACATCGAAGAATTTGAAGGCTTGGCCTTAATGGGAGAACTTGAAGAAAATCAAGAACAAAGAATGTCACGTTTCTTACGTGGCCTAAACCGAAACATTTCAAATACGGTGGAATTATACCCATACGGAGATTTTGACACTTTATGCGGACTATGAATAAAAATTGAAGCTCAAAACAAGTTGAAGTTTACCAAACCCGAATTCCCATACAAATTCGGAAATGCAAGTGCCGGCTCAAGTTCTACTACGAAAACTATCGTACCTTTTCAAGTCCCTACCCCGGCACCAAAGGTTCCTTACGTTTCCAAAGAAACGAGCTTGGCTAAAGTACGATGTTTTAAATGTCAAGGTTTTGGTCACTATCAAAATGCATGTCCAAATAAACGGGTGGTCACTTTTAGAGAAGCTCTTGCGGTCCGAGACGAACTTCTAGTCGAGGACGAGAAGGAAGGCCTTGGTGACGTATTTAATGTGGAGGCCGAGGAAGAGAATGAGGATTGCGAGACTTATGATGCTCCGGAATATGATACTACTTTAGTGCTTCGAGCATTACATACCAAAATTATTCCAAGTGATACGGAACAAAGAGACCAGATTTTTCATTCCAAATGCAAAGTCGGAGAAAAGTGGTGTAGCTTGATAATAGACGGAGGGAGTTGCACGAATGTGGCATCAAACGAGATGGTCACCAAGCTCGGGCTAACTACTATGGCTCACCCGAGACCATATGCTTTACATTGGCTCGATGATGGAAGCAAGGTGAAGGTGACGAGACAAGTACGGGTCAACTTAACTATGGGATCATACGGAGACGATGTGTTATGTGACGTACTCCCGATGGACGCATGCCACGTGCTTTTGGGACGATCGTGGATGTTCGACCGAGATGTTTTACATCGAGGTCGGAATAATGAATATGAATTACAAGACAAAGGAAAGAAGATTGTACTCAAACCGATGTCCCCGCAAGCCATCCGTTCGATGAGTACTAGTCGAGTGGAGAAACCAAAACTTACCATGCTTGCTAGTGAAAGAGAAATGGAACATGCCATTAATGACGGGGAGCGAGTATATTTGGTGATGTTTAAAGAGACACGGGAAGAGAACATAGGAGTACAAAACGAAGGAGAGCTAGATGTGTTGTTACGCGAATTTGAGGATGTTTTTCCCGAAGAATTACCGTCGGGTTTACCACCTATTCGCGGTATCGAACACCAAATTGATCTTATACCGGGAGCACCACTTCCTAATAAAGCCGCATATAGATGTAATCCCGAGGAGACGAAGGAATTACAAAGACAAGTCGAGGAGCTTTTGGACCGCGGATATGTCCGGGAGAGTTTGAGTCCGTGTGCGGTTCCGGTCTTGCTTGTCCCTAAGAAAGATGGTTCTTGGCGGATGTGTGTGGATAGTCGGGCCGTGAACAATATCACCGTCAAGTATCGGTTCCCTATTCCAAGACTTGATGATATGTTAGACGAACTACATGGTTCGGTGATCTTTTCCAAAGTTGATTTACGAAGCGGATATCATCAAATCCGAATGCGAGAAGGTGACGAGTGGAAGACGGCCTTCAAAACGAAAAATGGATTATATGAGTGGACTGTTATGCCTTTCGGTCTTACAAATGCACCTAGTACCTTCATGAGGTTGATGAAGGAGGTACTTAAACCATTTCTGGGGAAGTTCGTGGTTGTATATTTGGATGACATTCTAATCTATAGTCAATCACTACAAGAACATTTCGGGCACTTAAGGCTAATCTTCGAAACCTTGAGGGACCGAAAATTGTATGAAAAAAAAGAGAAGTGTTCGTTCCTAGTCGAAAGTATAGTCTTTCTTGGCTATGTCGTTTCGAAGGATGGAGTGGCAGTTGATCAAACAAAAATCGAAGCAATTAAATCTTGGCCGACCCCTACGACCGTGACAGAAGTAAGATCATTTCACGGACTTGCTTCTTTTTACCGGAGGTTTATTCGAGACTTCAGCACCATTTCAAGTCCGATAACGGAGTGTTTAAAAAAAGGACCATTTGTATGGAACGGGGCTGCCCAAGGAGCTTTCGAGAAGTTAAAGGCCAAATTATGCGAAGCACCGATTCTAACACTACCCGATTTTTCTCAACCATTCGAAGTTGAGTGTGACGCTAGCGGAGTTGGAATTAGAGCGGTTCTTATTCAAGGTAAACGACCTATCGCTTACTTTTCGGAGAAGTTGAACGGAGCTCGGTTGAATTATTGTACTTACGATAAAGAATTCTATGCTATCATACGGGCCCTTGATCATTGGAGTCATTACTTACGAACGAAGCACTTTATTCTACACTCGGATCACGAATCATTGAAGTACATTAACGGACAACATAAACTGAGTCCGAGGCATGCCAAGTGGGTGGAATTCCTACAATCATTTCACTTTTCATCCAAGTACAAAGACGGTAAAAGCAATGTCGTTGCGGATGCGTTATCTAGGAGGTATGCCTTACTTTCTACTCTGGAGGTTCGGTTACTTGGTTTCGAAATGTTGAAGGAATGTTATGAAAATGATGAAGATTTCGGAGAAATTTTTACTCGTTGCAAATCTGGTCCGTTCGGGGAGTTTATGTTACAAGATGATTTCCTATTTAAAGGAAATAGACTTTGTGTTCCAAAACAGGCGGTTCGGGAATTCTTGGTCCGAGAAGCTCACGGAGGAGGTTTAGCAGGACATTTTGGCACAGCTAAAACGTTGGAAGTAATAAAAGAACATTTCTTTTGGCCCAAAATGCTAAAAGACGTTTACAATATTTTAAGTAAATGTGTAACATGTCACATCTCGAAGAGTTCGTTCAAACCGGGATCATATATGCCTCTACCGGTTCCAGAAAGACCGTGGGAAGATGTATCCATGGACTTTATTGTCGCTTTACCCCGTACTCAACGAGGTAAAGATGCTATTATGGTGGTTGTTGATCGGTTCTCAAAGATGGCTCATTTCGTGGCTTGCCACAAAACCGACGACGCAAGCAACGTGGCCGACTTATACTTCTGAGAGGTGGTTCGTTTACATGGAGTACCGAAGACTATTGTGTCGGATCGGGATTCTAAATTCCTTAGCTATTTTTGGAATACTTTATGGAGGAAAGTGGGAACGAAACTCTTATTTAGCACTTCGCACCATCCGCAAACCGATGGTCAAACCGAGGTCACGAATTGAACATTAGGAACGTTGTTGCGAGGACTTGTGAATAAAACGCAAAAGGATTGGGACGTGAAACTTGCTCATGCGGAATTTGCCTATAACCGATCCCCTACACATGCTACGACACATTCTCCTTTCGAAATCGTTTACGGGTTAAATCCTTATATACCCTTGGACTTGATTCAATTGCCGAAAGACAAGTTGGTACACAAAGATGCGGAGTCGAAACTTAAGTCGATGATCAAATTGCACGGACAAATACATGATCGAATCAAAGAGGTGAATGATGAATACAAACGGAAATCCAACAATCACAGAAAACCGAGGCTATTCGAAGTAGGCGACTTGGTTTGGGTACACTTAAGAAAAGAGAGATTTCCGAGCAAACGCAAGAACAAACTCATGCCGAGGGCCGAGGGTCCTTACAAAATCGTGGGAAACGTGAACGACAATACGTATAAGATAGAACTTCCGGGCGACTATGGGGTACACGCCACTTTTAACGTAGGCGATCTATCTTCTTACCTTGACGACGAGGGAATCACTGAATTGAGGTCAGTTCCTTTCAAAGGGGGAGGGGATGATACGATTACGGCATCTCCAAACGAAGTAAGAATCGACGTAGATGACGATACCAAGTTGCATGCACATGCACCTACGTACTTTGGTGAGAAAACATCCACGGAAATGGGAACGATCATAATAATCGGAACCGGGATAACTTAGACGTATCAAAACATGCACACGTATGCATGTTCATGCATACAAAATCGGCCATATTAGGGGAGATTTCGGCCGATTTTGATGGGTGATCCTTAAAGTATATTTTGTCCCCACTACCTTAAATAATTGCTCTCATTTTTCAAGCCCACCAACAAGATCAAGGAAAGAAGACTTGATTCACTCCACTCTCTTGAAAGTTTCGGCCGAACCATGTGAGAAGAAGAGGCCAAGATGTCACTTTCATGATCAAGTCATTATCAAGCCTTACAATATATCACATGAGGAGGATTCTTGTCCACTCCCTCTTGGAAGCCCCACGTCCAAATTGTGCACCTCAAGCCAAAATGTTGTGATCTTTGTAGAATAGTTTAATAAATGCTTGTATTTTAGCTAGATTTTGTTTGATCTTGTTTGGCTTGTTTAGGAGATATAATGGCTATATAATAGCCTCATACTCAACCATTTGTAACCACCTTTGAATGAAGAAAAAATGAAATACATCACATGTATTCTAGTTGAATGATTTTCAGCACACTTCGATTATAATTCGACGCGTTTTCGAGTTGTAATTTAATCAATTCTCAATAGGTCTTGAGGAGAGATTGTCTTATCAAACTATAGGTCTAGTTTGTGATACGAATCGGTCAACATCATCAAATACAAATTACCAATTCTCGCGCGCACGACGACTTCGTAGCAGTTTTAGTATTTTGCCCATAACTTTCTCGTCCGAAATCCGATTCAGGTGATTCAAGTGGCCATGGAAAGCTAAGAAAGAGAGCTACAAATCTTATGAAGACCATAGGACCAAATTCGGACCCATTGTATCTCGGAAATGACAAAACCGACAGCATCATATTTGGTCCAAGATAATGAAGATATTTTTTCCTTCCCCACCTCACTAAAAAACGATCCAAGCTTGAGATTTGATGAAGACTTTCATCAAATGTCTTCTTCATGTCATCTTCCATCAAGTCACCATCACCTAATAAAACCAAGGTTCATCATATTTTCCTTCCCCACAAAATCGCCATATCATGCTTGAAAGGGACCCTTTGTCTTCATATCTTTCACAAGATAAGTGAAGATCACCTCCTTCCCCACCTTATTAGAAAATCGGCCATATTCCCCACCTTGAGAAAGACTTTCATCATGTCACCATCAAAGACCAAGATTGCTTCATCATGTCACCATCAAGACCAAGATTGCTTCATGTCTCTTTCACCTAATAACACCAAGATACTTGATATCTCACCTTTGATTTTCGGCCGAAATGTTAGTGCTAGGAAGTTTCCTTTTCTCGTTTTGTTGTATTTTCTTTCGGTTGGAAACTACTATATATAGTAGTGCTCGTTGTAGTTGTAATAAAATCTTGAATCTTGAAGTTTAATAAACCTTGTATTTCTTTGAAATATACGTTGAACGAGTTCAACAAAACTTTAGTTATTGTTTCGACGCGTCTCGAGATTTTAACTTGATCAATTCTCAATAGGTCTTGAGGAGAGATTACTTTTATCGAGTTATAGGTCTAGTTCGATAAAACACATCCAAATCCGTATACCATACTACTTCACGACCGAAATCCATTTAAGTTCGGTCACCACCTTGTAATTTTGAGTGATACTTTGATACTTATCAAGACATAATAATCTTCCGTTGTATTTCATACGCATTACGTACGTAATTCATATCAACTCGTATAAAAGCCTTCCGCTACAATATTCCTACAATCACTCCGACCGATACGTATCCGCTTCTCCCGGATAATTCGTATCATAAGTGGTATCGGAGCCCAAGGTCATCTCCTTGGGCGATCAACTATATTCACCGAATTTTTTTTGTTGAAGTATTTAGTCACCTTCTTGGGTTGTTCTTCACGGTTAGAAGAATTTTCGCATAACATTGGCAGATTAGCGCAGTCGGAAGAAAATAAATTTTCCCGTGGATTCGACCGTTGGATCGTCACGAAATTTTGACAAAGGTAAGCCAACTCATTGAACTACAGTCTGAACGGTGGAGATCAGATTCTTTGATCATCTTCTTGGTTCATTCTTCACGGATTTCTTGGAAAATTTTCTGTCCGATTTCTTGTCAAGAACTATCTCTTGATTCTTGTTATGGATTTCTCCGATCTCGATTTCTTAATGACACTCCGTGATGCACTAAACGGCTTACCGGAGCAACGTATGCAAGAAAAACGCAGAGACGATGCCAACAATATTGATTTCTTGGCCCAATTTCGCAGCATACCGGAATTTCACGGAGATAGTAATCCAAATGCGTGCATAGATTGGCTTCGTGCTTGTGAGGAGCACTCGGACTTCAAGGCTGCCCCAATCAACCGCCGCGTTTCGTTGGCGGCAAGGCGCCTCCGCGGTAGCGCCGCCGTCTGGTGGCAAAATCAAATAATCCTGTTCACAACAACGTAAGCCTAAAATCCAAGATTGGCTTAAATTCAAAAAATATTTCAATCGAAGGTTCAAATCCCCATCTTACCACCAATCCTTCGACGCCCCGCCACCGGCATTCGATCTACGGTCTTCCTCCATCAAGGAATTCCCAACAGAATTTTTTTTCGATGAAGACAATGTCCCTACGGTCATTTTCAATGAAGTAGACGAGACAGAGTTTTCAACGGAGCAATTCAACGAAGAAGGTGAGTTGAGCCGTGTATCCCTAGTTGACGAACCCGGATCTTGCTACTTTGATCATGGGCCAGTTGGTTGTGTTGGCCAAATTGACCAAAACGGACCAAATTATTTTAATGGTGAGGAGCCTTTTTGTGTCATGGAAATTGGGTCGGGTTATGATGGACCGCCACTATTTGATACAGAGTCGGATGACAAAGAGGACCCCATGATTGATCTCGAGCTTCCCATTTTTGAAGAATCTCCTGCGGCATTTTTTGATGACAAAGAAGACGATGGTTGGAGTCGAGCTGCCCTATCGGAGCAAAGTGGGTCGTATGACTTTGTTGCGGTACGAAACGAGCCTAGTGGATTAAATTTTGATGAGACATTATTGGAAGAGCCGAATAATTTTGAAACGGAGAGTTGGTCAGATTGCGACGGACCGCCAACATTTGATAAGGAACCAGTTGATGAAGAGGACTCCGCAATAAATTCTGTATTGGCCATTTTCGATGGTGAACCCGATATGGAATTATCAGTGTTTCCAATTCTGGAGGAGGAACCCGATGTGGAGTTAACCGTGTGTCCCATTTCAGATATCCACTCATGTCATGATATCGGTATTACCTGGCGGAGTAATTATTATTATTTTATTAATAATGATAGTTATTTTGTTGGTGATTCTCGAGGGGGCCCCACTACCTATCGTCTAAAGATTTTGGGTCATGTACGATCATGGATATCTTCGAGATCAAATACTTAGAGGCGTTAGTTAATTATCTTGGTGACGAAGGGAGTTCGGAATTGAGGACAATTCCCTTTAAAGAGAGAGGGTATGATACGAATCGGTCAACATCATCAAATACAAATTACCAATTCTCGCGCGCACGACGACTTCGTAGCATTTTTAGTATTTTGCCCATAACTTTCTCGTCCGAAATCCGATTCAGGTGATTCAAGTGGCCATGGAAAGCTAAGAAAGAGAGCTACAAATCTTATGAAGCCCATAGGACCAAATTCGGACCCATTGTATCTCGGAAATGACAAAACCGACAGCATCATATTTGGTCCAAGATAATGAAGATATTTTTTCCTTCCCCACCTCACTAAAAAACGATCCAAGCTTGAGATTTGATGAAGACTTTCATCAAATGTCTTCTTCATGTCATCTTCCATCAAGTCACCATCACCTAATAAAACCAAGGTTCATCATATTTTCCTTCCCCACAAAATCGGCCATATCATGCTTGAAAGGGACCCTTTGTCTTCATATCTTTCACAAGATAAGTGAAGATCACCTCCTTCCCCACCTTATTAGAAAATCGGCCATATTCCCCACCTTGATAAAGACTTTCATCATGTCACCATCAAAGACCAAGATTGCTTCATCATGTCACCATCAAGACCAAGATTGCTTCATGTCTCTTTCACCTAATAACACCAAGATACTTGATATCTCACCTTTGATTTTCGGCCGAAATGTTAGTGCTAGGAAGTTTCCTTTTCTCGTTTTGTTGTATTTTCTTTCGGTTGGAAACTACTATATATAGTAGTGCTCGTTGTAGTTGTAATAAAATCTTGAATCTTGAAGTTTAATAAACCTTGTATTTCTTTGAAATATACGTTGAACGAGTTCAACAAAACTTTAGTTATTGTTTCGACGCGTCTCGAGATTTTAACTTGATCAATTCTCAATAGGTCTTGAGGAGAGATTACTTTTATCGAGTTATAGGTCTAGTTCGATAAAACACATCCAAATCCGTATCCCATACTACTTCACGACCGAAATCCATTTAAGTTCGGTCACCACCTTGTAATTTTGAGTGATACTTTGATACTTATCAAGACATAATAATCTTCCGTTGTATTTCATACGCATTACGTACGTAATTCATATCAACTCGTATAAAAGCCTTCCGCTACAATATTCCTACAATCACTCCGACCGATACGTATCCGCTTCTCCCGGATAATTCGTATCAGTTTGATAATTTACCTTCATTTTATTCGTGTTTATGCAAAGCCAGATTGCCCTACTTTCAGTTGAATATTACGAGTGTTACACAAAAACGAGTGTTGTGAGTAAATAAATATAACCGCTGCATTTTTCCGGCGAATTTACGTACATCTTAATACGTTAATTCGTATCAGCAATAACACTGGCTAGCGGTATGCGCATGTGATAGGAAATGATGATGGCAGCCCGACACAGCAACAAGACAGGAGCTGACCGAATGGAAATGATTCGAAACAGGCAACCTCCAAACAGCGGCACTCGAAACAGCAAGTTTCGGTCGGATGCGAATTGAAAACAAGAAACAAGTTCGAACGATCGAACAACACTTGATGCGAAATCCCGATCAAGTACAACCCTGTATCGAATATAAGAAGAATATCAAAACAGGACAGGAAACAGTTGTTTTATCGAACTAGACCTATAATTCGATAAAGTGATTTCTTCTCAAGACCTATTGAGAATCAATCAGATTAAGATTCGAAAACGTGTCGAATAATAATCAAAGTTTTGAAGGAAACTCGTCCAACACTTAAACAATACACAAGGTATGTCGTTTTTTTTCATTCAATAATCTGTCTCATTACAACTCCATCGCCACTATTTATAGGCAAAAGTAGCCTAACAAGATAATCTAAACTATTACAAGCTGGTCTTAAAATGAGGAAAAGAAAATACAAGGTTCCCCACGTCACTTGCAAACAAGAGTAAAAGATGGGTTTTCTCTCCAAGGTGATAGCCGCCTTTCACATTGCATGTAGCCGAGATTCCTGCTGCTTTTATAATAAAGAAAGTGCTAAAATTCTTTTATTGTTTTGCCTTTACCACTTGGACCCCTTCCCCAAGATGCAATTTGCCTATGTTTAAGTTACTCCAAGTCCGGTTATCAAGGTAACTCCGGGTCTCGTATCCGTTTTCTCGCCTACGTATGTTTGGTATGGTCGAGGTGTTTTACGTCAATCCTTACTTCGTCTTCTTCGCTTGGAGTAGTCAGTTTCGTATCAGTTTCGAAGTCTTTGTATGGGTATAATTCCACCGAGTTAGCTATGCTTCGGTTCAAGCCACGCAAGAAATGCGACATCTTCTGCTCCTCATTCTCCTCTATATCTCCCATTAAGGTCATATTTTCAAACTCCTCAATGTATTCACTGACACTTAACTTTTCTTGCATGAGGTCGACAATCTTACAGTATAAGGACAACCGATGTGATGTCGGTACATATCTTTTATGAAGTTTTCTTTTTAATGAATCCCACGAACGGATCTTTTCCTTCCCCGCATGAGCTCTTCATGTTTTAACTCCTTTGAACCAAAGTGAAGCGCCTTTCCCCAACTTGAGAATTGCATACTTGCACCGTTTCTCATCATCGAGGTCTTTAAACTCGAACATGCGATCGATTTTACGTTCCCATTCCAAGTAAACTTCAGGGTCTGTCCCGCTAACGAGCTCTAGAAGCTTGTTAACTTTGAATTCTTTGAAATGGCGTGAGGGTCATTCATAGTCACCACGCCTAGGTTGCCAACGCTGGTCGCATTGTTCTGGTATGTCATGCACTGCGTCGCGAAGTTTTATCAAGAAATCAGCGTCGTTGAGATCCATTAATGCCAAAGATCAAGAACCTAGCTCCGATGCCACTTATGATGTGAAATCTCTATCGGTACAGCGGAAGGCTGCTTCAAGAGCGGAACGAACAGCACTTAGCAAAGGAATCGAACAGCACAGTTAGGAACTGACTGGAACTGATAGCAACAGTTCGGTAGAGCAACAATAATGGATAGCGGTACGCGCACAAGGCAGGAACTGATAACAACAGTTCGATACAGTAACAAGGCAGTACGCATCAAGACAGGAACTGGCCGAGTGGAAATGACTCGGAACAGGCAACTCCAAATAGCGGCACTCAAAAACAGCAGGTTTCGGTCGGATGTAATTGAAACAGGAAGCAAGTTTCGGACAATCAAACAGCAATTGATGCGATCACTTTATAAGGTACACCCTGTATCGAAAGCAGGTGGAATGTCTTTTTCGAACAGGGAACAGGTGTTTATCGAACTAGACTGATAATTCGATGAGGTGATTTCTTCTCAAGACCTATTGAGAATTGATCAGATTAAAATTCGAAAACGCCTCGAATAATAACCAAATTTTTGGAAGGAAACTCGTCCAACACTTTAAACAATACACAATATATTTTTTTGGTGATTCAATAATCCAGTTGATTACAACCCAAACATGACTACTTATAGGTAAGAGTAGCCTGACAAGATTACTTAAAATATCACGTGATCATAAAATAAAGGAAAAGACAACAAAAGGGGTACTCCACGCCACTATCAAACAAAAGGAATAAAGGATGGGTTTCGTCTTCAAGGTGATATTCTTCTTCACATGCAGGCCGTGAATCATGCATCACTTTATTATAAAGAAATGGGATGAAATCTTTATTATCTTATCTTCACCAAGTTGGACCCAATATGATGCATGTTGCCACGTTTAAGTTATTCTCAGTCCAATCACCAAGGTTACTCCAGGTCTCGTATCCGTTTTCTCGCCTAAGTATGTAGGCGTATGTTCAAGGTGTTTTACGTCAATCCTCACTTCATCTTCTTCGCATGGAGTAGTCAGTTTCGTATCAGTAAAGTATAGGTCATGCTGAGCAATGTGAGCCACATGAGGGGGAAGAGGGTTCCACCATGTAAAAGGGGTGCGAATATTAGAGAGAATTGGCTACAACAGCTCCGATTAATCTTTTATTTCTTGATTAAGTCTTGTTGTAGCAAGGATTGGATATAATAGCTCTGATTAAGTATTTACTTATTGATTTAAGTCTTGTTAATAGGAGATACGATCATTTTACAAGCATTCGAGTTGGAATTCTATGAAAACTCGGGTTTATTGATTAGATTCGAGCCTATTGTACTTAGAATTGGCTATAACAGCTCCGATTAATCTTTTCTTTCTTGATTAAATCTTGTTATAGCAAGGATTTGTTATAATAGCTCCGATTAAACCTTTACTTCTTGATTAAGTCTTGTTAATAGGAGATAAGACCACATTACATGCATTCGAGTCGGAACTTTGTGAAAACTCGGGTTTAATGATTAGATTCGACCCTTCTGTACTAAGAATTGGCTATAAGAGCTCCGATTAATCTTTTACTTCTTGATTAAGTCTTGTTGTAGCAAGGATTGGATATAATAGCTCCGATTAAGCATTTACTTATTGATTAAGTCTTGTTAATAGGAGATAAGACCATTTTACATGCATTTGAGTCGGAATTCTATGAAAAGATCGGATTTATTGATTAGATCCGAGCCTTTTTTTTACTCAGAATTAGCTATAACCGCTTCGATTAATATTTTCTTTCTTGATTAAGTCTTGTTGTAGCAAGGATTCGCTATAATAGCTCCGATTAAGCCTTTACTTCTTGATTAAGTCTTGTTAATAGGAGATTAGACCATGTTACATGCATTCGAGTCACAAGACTATGAAAACTCGGGTTTATTGTTAATATTCGAGCCTTCTATACTCAAAATTGGTTATAACAACTCCGATCAACCTTTTACTTCTTGATTAAGTCTTGTTGTAGCAAGGATTGGATATAATAGCTTCGATTAAGCCTTTACTTCTTGATTAAGTCTTGTTAATATGAGATAAGACCATGTTACATGCATTCGAGTCGGAACTACATGAAACTCGAGTTTATTGATTAGATTCGAGCCTTTTGTGCTCAGAATTGGCTACAACATCTCCGATTAAACGTTTCTTCCTTGACTAAGTCTTGTTGTAGCAAGGATTCGCCAAAATAGCTCGGATTAAGTGTTTACTTCTTGATTAAATCTTGTTAATAGGAGATAAGACCATGTTACATGAATTCGAGTCGTAAGTCTATGAAAACTTGGGTTAATTGATTTGATTTGGGCCTTCTATACTCAAAACTAGCTATAATACTTCTTGATTAAGTCTTGTTGTAGCAAGTATCGGATAAAATAGCTCCGATTAAGCCTTTACTTCTTGATTAAGTCTTGCTAATATGAGATAAGACCACATTACATGCATTCGAGTCGAAACTCTATGAAACTCGGGTTTATTGAATAGATTCGAGCCTTTTGTACTCAGAATTGGCTATAACAACTCCAATTAATCTTTTCTTTCTTGATTAAGCCTTGTTGTAGCAAGGATTCATTATAATAGCTACGGTTAAGCCTTTACTTCTTGATTAAGTCTTGTTAATAGGAGATAAGACCATGTTACATGCATTCGAGTTGGAACTCGATGAAAACTTAGGTTTATTCATTAAATTCGAGCCTCTTGTACTCATAATTGGCTAAGACAGCTCCGATTAATCTTTTGTTTCTTGATTAAGTCTTGTTGTAGCAAGGGTTCGTTATAATAGCTCCGATTAAACCTTTACTACTTGATTAAGTCTTGTTAATAGGAGATAAGACCACATTACATGCGTTCGAGTCAAAACTCTATGAAAACTCATGTTTATTGATTAGATTCGAACCTTTTGTACTCAGAATTGGCTATAACGGCTCCGACTAATTTTTTTACTTCTTGATTAAGTCTTGTTGTAGCAAGGATTGGATATAATAGCTCCAATTAAGCTTTTACTTCTTGATTAAGTCTTGTTAATAGGAGATAAGACCACATAACATGCATTCGAGTCGTAACTCTATGAAAACTCGGGTTTATTGATTAAATCCGAGCCTTTTTTACTTAGAATTGGCTATAACAGCTCCGATTAATCTCTTACTTCTTGATTAAGTCTTGTTGTAGCAAGGATTCATTATAATAGCTCCGATTAAACCTTTACTTCTTTATTAAGTCTTGTTAATAGGAGATAAGACCACATTACATACATTCGAGTCAGAACTTGATACGAATTCTCCCGGAAAAGTGAATATGTATCGGTCGGAGTATATGTAAGTGTATGATAGCGGAAGGCTTTTTCTGAGTAGGGTGTTTTTGGATGTATTTTATGGAAGAATATCGGATATAACAATGAAAAATCGAACAAGGATAAAGGTTTATCGAATTAGACCTATAATTCGATAAGATAATTTCTTCTCAAGACATATTGAGAATCAATCGGATTAATACTCGAAAACACGTCGAATAAAAATCAAAGGTTTGATGAAAAGCATTCAACAATGGTGAAAACACAAAGTGTATTCTTTTTCTTTAACATACAATTCTTCTCATTACAAGGCTAATCAATGACTACTTATAGGAGGTGAAGTCTTCTTATAACTAAGGAATCTAAAACAACAAGATCACATGATCTTTGAAATGAAAAACAATAACCAAGTAAAGAAATGAAAAGCAAGATCAAATGATCTTGAAAAGGAAGACAAGAATCAAAATAAAACTATAAAAATAACAACAAATAATAGGGGGTAAAGAAAGGAAAAGGAGACAAAAACAACACACAAGGTGTATAAACAAAGCAGGCTGGCTGCTGAACACGGGTCGTGCCGATTGACACGGTCGTGGCGCATTGCGGACGGATGCAGCAGGACTCGGCCGTGTTCGACTGACACGGTCGGGCTGGTCGGCAGGCGTTTCGGCGCTTCTAGGTGAGTAGGACTCGACCGTGTTCTTATGACATGGTCGGGCTAGTCGGTAGACTTTCGACGCTTTCCGGAAGAGTAGGACACGGTCGTGGCTCGGGACACGGTCGAGCTGGTTGGCAGTTCGTTCGGCATTTTCCGGAGGAGTGTGACACGATCGTGTCCTGGGACACGGTCGAGCTCGGCAGCAGTTCGTTCGGCTGTTTCCGGAAGGGTGTGACACGGTCGTGTCCTGGGATACGGTCGAACGACACGGCCGAGTTCGGCAGGCAGGCAGTTCGGCCCTTTCCGGCATAGCATGACACGGCCGAGACCAGGCACCTTGGTCCTTCTCATTTTGTATCCGTTTTCTCGTCTAAAAATGTCGCCGTACGTGCATGGCGCGTTGTAAGGACGTTTACGTCGATCCTTGCTCCGCCTTCTTCGTTTCGACTAGTCAATTTTGTATCATTCCCTCCCCCCTTAAAGGGAATTGTCCTCAATTCCGAAATCCCTTCGTCATCAAGATAATTAACTAAAGCCTCTAAGTACTTGATCTCGAAAATATCTGCAGTGCGTACATGGCCCAAAATCTTGAGACGATAGGTAGTAGGGGGTTTCAGAGAATCTCCAACAAAATAAATATCATTATTAATAAAATAATAATAATAATTATTCTGCGAGGTAATACCGATATCACGATATGAATCATCCTTTAAATGGACATCTGAAATGGAAGCGCGACAGTAATCATTGGTCGCTCTTCATCAACTGGTTCCTCATCAAATACTGGTGGTCCATCATAATCCGGTCCACTCTCCATTTTAACATTATTGGACTCCCTAAATAACGGCCCATCGAAAATTAATCCATTAAGCCCAATCCGGTAATTATCCAAGACAATAAGTCCATCGCCAGAAACTGAGTCGATATAAAAATTAGACTCAAAATTGCCGTTTTCTTCTAACCGACCAATTTTAGTACCAAGCTCAATTTTGTATTCCACAACTTCAAAAGGCCCGACTTGTGTTAAATACTCATCTTATCATAATTCGTTCGGCCCATCAATTCCGTTTTGGTTAATTTGGCCAACACAACTAATTGGCCCATGCTCATAATAGCAAGATCCAAGTTCGTCAACACGGCTCAACTCATCTTCTTCGTTATATTGCGCCGTTGAAACCTCTGTCTTGTCTACTTCATTAAAAATGACCATAGGGACATCGTCTTCATCGAAAAAGGATTCTGCTGGGAATTCCTTGATGGGGAAAAACCTTAGATCGAAGGTTGGTGGCGGGGCGTCGAAGGACTGGTGGTGGGGGAACAACGAGTGGTGGTATGATTTGAACCTTCGATTGAAATGTTTTATGAATTTTTGCTAATCTCTGATTTTTGGCTTACGTTGTTGTGAACGGGACTGTTTTAGTTTTTGCCACCAGACGGCGGAGCTACCGCGGAGGCGCCTTGCCACCAGCGAAACGCGGCGGTTGATCGGTGCGGCCTTGAAGTCCGAGTGCTCCTCACAAGCATGGAGCCAATCTATTCACTCATCTAGGTTACTAGATCCGTGAAACTCCAGTATGCTACGAAATTTAGCCAAGAAATCAATATCGTTGAACTCCATTCTGCTGAAAGATCAAGAACCTTAACTGAATTAAGAAATTCAGGTGTGGTTTCCGATGACAAGAATCAAGAGATATTTCTTTGACAAGCAATCGTTGAATAAATCGCCCAAGGAGATGACCTTGGGCTCCGATACCACTTATGATACGAATTTGCCCAGAAAAGTGAATATGTATCGGTCGGAGTATATCTAAGTGTATGATAGCGGAAGGCTTTTTATGAGTAGGGTGTTTTTGGATGTATTTTATGGAAGAATATCGGATATAACAATGAAAAATCGAACAAGAACAAAGGTTTATCGAATTAGACCTATAATTCGATAAGATGATTTCTTTTCAAGACCTATTGAGAATCAATCAGATTAATACTCGAAAACACGTCGAATAAAAATCAAAGGTATGATGAAAAGCATTCAACAATGGTGAAAACACAAAGTGTATTCGTTTTCTTTAAAATATAATTCTTCTCATTACAAGGCTAATCAATGACTACTTATAGGAGGTGAAGTCTTCTTACAACTAAGAAATCTAAAACAACAAGATCACATGATCTTTGAAATGAAAAACAATAACCAAGTAAAGAAATCAAAAGCAAGACCAAATGATCTTGAAAAGGAAGACAAGAATCAAAATAAAACTTTAAAAATAACAACAACAAGTAATAGGGGATAAAGAAAGGAAAAGGAGACAAAAACAACACACAAGGTGTATAAACAGAGCAGGCTGGCTGCTGAACACGGGCCGTGTCGATTGACACGGTCGCGGCGCATTGCGGATGGATGCAGCAGGACTCGACCGTGTTCGACTGACACGGTCGGGCTGGTCGGCAGGCGTTTCAACACTTTTAGGCGAGTAGGACTCGACCGTGTTCGTATGACACGGTCGGGCTGGTCGGTAGACTTTCGACGCTTTCTGGAAGAGTAGGACACGGTCGTGGCTCGGGACACGGTCGAGCTGGTCGGCAGTTCGTTCGGCATTTTCTGGAGGAGTGTGACACGGTCGTGTCCTGGGACACGGTTGAGCTCGGTAGCAGTTCGTTCGGATGTTTCTGGAAGGGTGTGACACGGTCGTGTCCTGGGACACGGTCGGGTATGGCCGACAGTGACTTTGGCATTTGAGTACGGCACAGGCCGTGTCGGATGACACGGCCGAGTTCTGCAGGCAGGCAGTTCGGCCCTTTCCAGCATAGCATGACACGGGTCATGTCATATGACACAGCCGAGACCAGGCACGTTGGTCCTTCTCGTTTTGTGTCCGTTTTCTCTTCTAAAAATGTCGCCGTACGTGCATGGCGTGTTGTAAGGCCGTTTACATCGATCCTTGCTCCGTCTTCTTCATTTTGACTAGTCAATTTCGTATCAGAACTCTATGAAAACTCGGGTTTATTGATTGGATTCGAGCCTTTTGTACTCATAATTGGCTATAACAGCTCCGATTAATTTTTTACTTCTTGATTAAGTCTTGTTGTAGCAATGATTAGATATAATAGCTCCGATTAAGTATTACTTCTTGATTAAGTCTTGTTAATATGAGATTAGACCATGTTACATGCATTCGAGTCGGAACTCTATGAAACTCGGGTTTATTGATTAGATTCGAGCCTTTTGTACTCAGAATTGGCCATAACAGCTCTGATTAATTAGCATCGGGCGTTTCGAAGCTTTCCGGTTGAGCCGTGTTCGTCGGGATACTTGCGTGCCGATTTTGAGGCAATTGCAATCGTATCAATACACATATATCAACAACAAGACCCGATAATCCATCTTACTAGCATGTTTGAACGAATCGCAACTCCTACAACATGAATAACCTTAATTGATATCTTCAATCTCTTGTCACAATTCCATTTATTGATGTATAACATCATAATAACAATAAGGTAGATCAACATGCTTCCTAACATGTAAACATCATTCCAAACTCGAACTATAATCAGAGGAGTACGAATGTTGCCTGATATTGAAGAACTACGATGAAGAACAATCGAACTCCTTCCAATAATCATTATCAACTCTAACAACAACTCCAATATATGCTACCCGAGCTCATAACCGAGTTAGAAGAGCCCAAAATTGGCTTCGAAGGGTTGAAGGACGAAGAAACAAGGTGGAACTTCTCAAAATGGCAAAATGACAGAGTCTCACATATATATAAGCATTCAGGCATTACGTACATTACATGAAACTCTTAACATATGTAACACCCTTTACATACGTTATCCGACCTCGATAACGTACGTAACGATAACCCAGGAGTTACTGTATCATTTCGTACCTTGTATTACATACGTAACACCTGTGCCGTAGCGTACATAACATAGAGTTGACTTGCTATAGTAATATACCCATTTAACGTACGTAATGTACCACTCATAACGTACGTTAACTCGGAGTTGACTTCTCCTATCCACATCTGCGCCAAAAGTTGCCGACACTTCGGACCCTATCTGATTCTCTTCATAACTGATACGGGATTGACGAGCTCGAGTGAAGAAGACATTATTATTGTTATTTTTATTGTCATTTTCGGAATTGATATTAGAGTGTCAGTATTTTCGGTATTAGAAGTATATTAGGAGTCTATTTTAATAAAATAATAGTCTATTAGGTTACCATATAGGTTAGGAGTATTTTTAGACATAATATAATAGGCTTTTGTATTGACTAGTCCGAGTGAAAAAGACGAAAAGCGGACAAAATTACCAATTCCCGCGCGTATGACTACTTCGTAGCATTTTTGGTATTTTAATCATAACTCTCTCATACGAAGTCCGATTTAGGTGATTCAAGCGGCCATGGAAAGATAAAAGAAAGATCTATAAATCATGTGAAATGGTCCAAGGTCCAATTATGCTTCTATCAAGCCACACGAACCGTTCAAATGTGCAGTGATTTTTATGGCCGAAAATTGATGAAGATCATGAAGATTTTTGTCTCTTCTAGTTTCAAGACTTCATTTTCAAAGTCCACTACAATGCTTGGGTCCCTCCACACTTCAATAATTCGTCCAAACCAAGTGGATGGAAGCTTGATTTTTGTTGTCCTTGTCAAGTATCACATGGGAGAGATTTTGTCCCCACCTTTGAACTTGATGCGATTACGACATCTCCAAACGAAGTAAGAATCAACGTAGGTGACGATACCAAGTTGCATGCACATGCACCTACGTACTTCGGTGAGAAAACATCCGCGGAAATGGGAACGATCTTAATAATCGGAACCGAGATAACTTAGACGTATCAAAACATACACACGTATGCATGTTCATGCATACAAAATCGGCCATATGGGGAAGATTTCGGCCGATTGTGACATGCATCCTTGAAGGATTTTGTCCCCACTACTTTCAACATTTGTGTCCATTTTCAAAGTCCACCATATCAACAGTTGAGATTTGATTTCCCTCCACCTTATCACTTCAGCTGAAACACATGGGAGGAAGACTACAAGATGTTGCTTTCTTGTTCAAAGTCTTTGTCAAAGACTTATCACATAAGATAGATGGTGACCTCCTCCACTTCATGATACCCACGGCCAAACTCAAGGAAACCAAGCATGTGTTGTTTTTATTTTTTTAAAAGTCTTGATGTCTTAGTTTAATAATTGCTTGTCTTTTAGTTTGATTTTGTGTGATGTTGTTTGGCTTGGTTAGGAGTTGTAAATGGCTATATAAAGCCTCATCCTCCACTTGTTGTAAGCACTTTGAAAATTAATAACATTGTATTTCTCTTGAAATATACGTTGAACGAGTTCAACAAAACCTTGGTTATCATTTCGACGCGTCTCGAATTTTAACTTGATCAATTCTCAATAGGTCTTGAGGAGAGATTATCTTTATCGAGTTATAGGTCTAATTCGATAAAACACATTCAAATCCATACACTATCCTACCTCACTACGAAAACCATATAATTTCGCCACCACCTTTTATTTTTGGTCGATATTTTGATACTTGTCTAAACGTAATAATCTTTCGTTGTATTTTATACGTTTTACGTACACTTATATACGTAATTCGTATCATAAGTGCTATCGGAGCCCAAGGTCATCGCCTTGGGCGATTTATTCAACGAATTTTTTTGTTGAGGTATTTTATTATCAATTTTTCTTTCCAAAAATAAAAAATAAAAAAAAATGTTTGATTTCTATTATCCGTTCTCCGAATCTTCAAGTTTAGATCTTATTGTTGATTGGTCAAAACCTCCTATTTTTGACGAATGCGATTGTGAAATTTGTTCACAAGTGAAATCACACCCGATTGGCATGAAAGACGATTACGAGGCAATTTTCTTCGGTCTTGAAATTTCATCCGATGAGTTCAACCACGATGATAAAGGTTTTACCTCACAAAGTATCTATTATTTTTTTATAACTAATGATAGTTATTTTGTTGGCACTTCTGAGAAATATTACTATTGCCTCAAAGTGTTGAACCACACTCGAACGTCCGATAATTTTGATCTCTCTCCTTATCTGGATGACGACGGGATTGCGGAATTGAGGACAATTCCCTTTAAAGGGAGAGGGGATGATACGGGATTGACGAGCTCGAGTGAAGAAGACATTATTATTGTTATTTTTATTGTCATTTTCGGAATTGATATTAGAGTGTCGTATTTTCTTATTAGAAGTATATTAGGAGTCTATTTTAATAAAATAATAGTCTATTAGGTTACCATATAGGTTAGGAGTATTTTTAGACATAATATAATAGGCTTTTGTATTGACTAGTCCGAGTGAAAAAGGCGAAAAGCGGACAAAATTACCAATTCCCGCGCGTATGACTACTTCGTAGCAGTTTTGGTATTTTAATCATAACTCTCTCATACGAAGTCCGATTTAGATGATTCAAGCGGCCATGGAAAGATAAAAGAAAGATCTATAAATCATGTGAAACGGTCCAAGGTCCAATTATGCTTCTATCAAGCCACACGAACCGTTCAAATGTGCAGTGATTTTTATGGCCGAAAATTGATGAAGATCATGAAGATTTTTGTCTCTTCTAGTTTCAAGACTTCATTTTCAAAGTCCACTACAATGTTTGGGTCCCTCCACACTTCAATAATTCGTCCAAACCAAGTGGATGGAAGCTTGATTTTTGTTGTCCTTGTCAAGTATCACATGGGAGAGATTTTGTCCCCACCTTTGAACTTGATGCGATTACGACATCTCCAAACGAAGTAAGAATCAACATAGGTGACGATACCAAGTTGCATGCACATGCACCTACGTACTTCGGTGAGAAAACATCCGCGGAAATAGGAACGATCTTAATAATCGGAACCGAGATAACTTAGACGTATCAAAACATGCACACGTATGCATGTTCATGCATACAAAATCGGCCATATGGGGAATATTTCGGCCGATTGTGACATGCATCCTTGAAGGATTTTGTCCCCACTACTTTCAACATTTGTGTCCATTTTCAAATTCCATCATATCAACACTTGAGATTTGATTTCCCTCCACCTTATCACTTCAGCCGAAACACATGGGAGGAAGACTACAAGATGTTGCTTTCTTGTTCAAAGTCTTTGTCAAAGACTTATCACATAAGATAGATGGTGACCTCCTCCACTTCAAGATACCCACGGCCAAACTCAAGGAAACCAAGCATGTGTTGTTTTTATTTTTTTAAAAGTCTTGATGTCTTAGTTTAATAATTGCTTGTCTTTTAGTTTGATTTTGTGTGATGTTGTTTGGCTTGGTTAGGAGTTGTAAATGGCTATATAAAGCCTCATCCTCCACTTGTTGTAAGCACTTTGAAAATTAATAACATTGTATTTCTCTTGAAATATACGTTGAACGAGTTCAACAAAACCTTGGTTATCATTTCGACGCGTCTCGAATTTTAACTTGATCAATTCTCAATAGGTCTTGAGGAGAGATTATCTTTATCGAGTTATAGGTCTAATTCGATAAAACACATTCAAATCCATACACTATCCTACCTCACGGCCGAAAACCATATAATTTCGGCCACCACCTTTTATTTTTGGTCGATATTTTGATACTTGTCTAAACGTAATAATCTTTCGTTGTATTTTATACGTTTTACGTACACTTATATACGTAATTCGTATCATTACGGGATTGACGAGCTCGAGTGAAGAAGACATTATTATTGTTATTTTTATTGTCATTTTCGGAATTGATATTAGAGTGTCAGTATTTTCGGTATTAGAAGTATATTAGGAGTCTATTTTAATAAAATAATAGTCTATTAGGTTACCATATAGGTTAGGAGTATTTTTAGACATAATATAATAGGCTTTTGTATTGACTAGTCCGAGTGAAAAAGGCGAAAAGCGGACAAAATTACCAATTCCCGCGCGTATGACTACTTCGTAGCAGTTTTGGTATTTTAATCATAACTCTCTCATACGAAGTCCGATTTAGGTGATTCAAGCGGCCATGGAAAGATAAAAGAAAGATCTATAAATCATGTGAAATGGTCCAAGGTCGAATTATGCTTCTATCAAGCCACACGAACCGTTCAAATGTGCAGTGATTTTTATGGCCGAAAATTGATGAAGATCATGAAGATTTTTGTCTCTTCTAGTTTCAAGACTTCATTTTCAAAGTCCACTACAATGCTTGGGTCCCTCCACACTTCAATAATTCGTCCAAACCAAGTGGATGGAAGCTTGATTTTTGTTGTCCTTGTCAAGTATCACATGGGAGAGATTTTGTCCCCACCTTTGAACTTGATGCGATTACGACATCTCCAAACGAAGTAAGAATCAACGTAGGTGACGATACCAAGTTGCATGCACATGCACCTACGTACTTCGGTGAGAAAACATCCGCGGAAATGGGAACAATCTTAATAATCGGAACCGAGATAACTTAGACGTATCAAAATATGCACACGTATGCATGTTCATGCATACAAAATCGGCCATATGGGGAAGATTTCGGCCGATTGTGACATGCATCCTTGAAGGATTTTGTCCCCACTACTTTCAACATTTGTGTCCATTTTCAAAGTCCACCATATCAACACTTGAGATTTGATTTCCCTCCACCTTATCACTTCAGCCGAAACACATGGGAGGAAGACTACAAGATGTTGCTTTCTTGTTCAAGGTCTTTGTCAAAGACTTATCACATAAGATAGATGGTGACCTCCTCCACTACATGATACCCACGGCCAAACTCAAGGAAACCAAGCATGTGTTGTTTTTATTTTTTTAAAAGTCTTGATGTCTTAGTTTAATAATTGCTTGTCATTTAGTTTGATTTTGTGTGATGTTGTTTGGCTTGGTTAGGAGTTGTAAATGGCTATATAAAGCCTCATCCTCCACTTGTTGTAAGCACTTTGAAAATTAATAACATTGTATTTCTCTTGAAATATACGTTGAACGAGTTCAACAAAACCTTGGTTATCATTTCGACGCGTCTCGAATTTTAACTTGATCAATTCTCAATAGGTCTTGAGGAGAGATTATCTTTATCGAGTTATAGGTCTAATTCGATAAAACACATTCAAATCCATACACTATCCTACCTCACGGCCGAAAACCATATAATTTCGGCCACCACCTTTTATTTTTGGTCGATATTTTGATACTTGTCTAAACGTAATAATCTTTCGTTGTATTTTATACGTTTTACGTACACTTATATACGTAATTCGTATCATAAGTGGTATCGGAGCCCAAGGTCATCTCCTTGGGCGATCAACTATATTCACCGATTTTTTTTTTGTTGAAGTATTTAGTCACCTTCTTGGGTTGTTCTTCACGGTTTGAAGAATTTTCGCATAACATTGGCAGATTAGCGCAGTCGGAAGAAAATAAAGTTTCCCGTGGATTCGACCGTTGGATCGTCACGAAAAGGTAAGCCAACTCATTGAACTACAGTCTGAACGGTGGAGATCAGATTCTTTGATCATCTTCTTGGTTCATTCTTCACGGATTTCTTGGCAAATTTTATGTTCGGAGCTCAAGGTCATCTCCTTGGGCGATTTATTCAACGATTTCTTATCAAGAACTATCTCTTGATTCTTGTTATGGATTTCTCCGATCTCGATTTCTTGATGAAACTCCGTGACGCACTAAATCAAGCACGGAGCAACATATGCAAGCAAGACGCAGAGAGGACGCCAACGATATTGATTTCTTGGCTAAATTCCGCAGCATACCGGAATTCCACGGATCTAGTAATCCAGATGCGTGCATGGATTGGCTCCATGCTTGTGAGGAGCATGCGGACTTCAAGGTTGCCCCGATCAACTGCCGCGTTTCGCTGGTGACAAAGCGCCTCCGCGGTAGCGCCGCCTTCTGGTGGAAAAAATTGAAACAGTCCCGTTCACAACAACGTAAGCCTAAAATCAGAGCTTGACAAAAATTTAGGAAATATTTCGCCAGAAAATATATCCGCTGCATTTTCCGGCGAATTTACGTTCATCTTAACACGTAATATGTATCAATAACGTAGGTTATACACTCAACGTAACGTACGTTCCTGCTGTGTCTTAACGTACGTAAGCACCTATGCTGAACATACATTATGCTTGTATTTAGACAAAGTCCTCTGATAAAATGACTGCATCTCACCTGATGCTTTAATGTATGTAATGCATGAGACATAACGTACGTTACTCTTACCAACTTAACGTACCTAAGCTCCTAAACATAACGGACGTAATGGCTTCTAAACTTAGCCAAAAATAGCTGCTCCTGCCTGTTGTCTCAACATACCGAATATGTATACCCGACATACTGAATACATATACTCGTCCCAATGATATATCCGATATCAGAATTAAAACAACATGATACACGATGTCTTCAAATGCAATTGTCGACCAAGTACGACGATTATACCAATACAGATGTCTTAGTCCTTCAATTATTTTATCCATACTGTACAGATTCCATACTATACAACATAACTCGGATAAAATAACATTACACAACCATAGTAGAAATTTAGGATATTACATACTACACCACTTAAAATAAGTTTCGTCCTCGAAACTTGTAATCCCATCGTAATCAATAGCTCAACCAAGATATCCAAAATCATCACGACACCGATCAATCATCATTATTAATGAATAACCAAAACAATATACTTACAAATGCGTGAAGTCGATGATCTCATGCGATACTAGAAAATGACTCCCCTTCAAAGCCTCAACATGCTTGCAATCACAATTTCACACATTTCAACAAAATACATCGTTATAACTCAGTTATAGAATAATCCATCCATGTCAAAGCCTGTCTGCCTGATCGCACAATCAAGTCCCAATCCTGATAAACACCAATAATACATGATACATCTGTGAAACAATTGCCCAAAATAATGGCAGCAAATCTCGAATTGTCGAAGCAAAGTCTGAATGCTCATACAATCAATAACAATGATCAACCAATGAATTAACTTAGAATACCATTGACATGATAAACACCAATACGACCAACCAAAGGTCAAAACACAACCGAGAATATCATCAACATGATAAACTCCAATACGACAAACCAAAGGTCAAAACACAACCGAGAATATCATCAACATGATAAACTCCAATACTACCAACGAAGGATCAACAATAACCGAGAATACCCTCACATGGTAAGCTCCAACACGGTCAACACAGAACCACAGAGACAGATATACGAAAGAATAAAATTCTCAAAACGTTACACAAATCACATACAGTGGACCTCAAAGACACACCCGACTGTTGAACATATCCCTTGGGCATATGAACAACCAGTCACAAACCGTTGACCATACCCAATCATATATGGAGTGGGAACGACCAATCAATATCTAAAACAACCATCCTGGGGTTACCATTCCTAAATCTACACTTACCAAGAAATCACTCAGAATACCACATGTGAAGAAAAAGAATCAGTTGTCTCAAAACTCAAAAATCACTATAGCAAAATCACGTTACTACCATACCAATAGAGCCACACAACACATATGCCCCGGCTTCACAAAACCCGAAGTTCCAAAATCATATCATGTACTGAATCTACAACACGCGACATATTTCTTTTATCTGATCAACCAACCGGTCATCCCTGGATAACCAACTACCATACTAAAGTTCGAATCTCTTTTCATCATACCATCGATGTGTTATCCAGTTTGTGAGTCTTATTCAGAACTCCACCAGGATATGCATTATGCAATACGTTTGTACGTATACTAATCTCATTTTCAAAACAGCTTGAAATCATATAATCTTGTCAATAAAAACCAATTTCCGAAAGTTCTTTCAAGTATTTCAAAAACTCAAAATATATATTTTCGTAAGACCACGAAATCAATTTTCGAAAAGTTAAACCGGCTCGCTTGTGTCAAGTTCTCGATGATAATTCTTTTCATATACACTCGATTAAATAAAATGAATTATGCAAATGATTGACCACATCCATACTCCTGTATACCAATTCGGCTCGTCACCAATTCCACTGACATTCGGTCGGAAAACCACGTGATAGAATCCAAAATCTTATTATAGAGACTATCTAAAATCACATTTCCACATATGACTTGCTCTATCGACCAGTATTCCATTCTGCAACACCTCAACTATGCCATGATGAAACATGTTTTTAAAGACATCAATACTATCTCTCAAAATAAATTTAAGAAAATACATTTTCATGACAGCAAGCAAAATAATTTATTTAAAATATATCATCTTGAAAAGTAGTTTCATGTATCTCAAAATGAAACTAGCATGACAACATGTTCCCCTCAACAATCTACAAGATCTCTCCCGAGTATGTAATTCCATTTTCCAAGTTTACCGACATATTGGTTTCCTATAATCATAGTTCCTCAAGATCACTGGTTCTGTCCCCACTATTATATTTTGCTACTTCATACTGTAACACATGATATCCTTCCTAATCTCAAAACACATCAACTTATAACTACAAATAATTTCAATACAATCCAAAAATCCAAATACTTACAGATCGTGAAGCCGATGATTCCCCGTGATACGGGCACATCTCTCAACTCTAGAAAATACTTGATACAGATATTTTGAAAACATATATTTTGCAAAATCAGTTCAACTCGAGAATACAACACATCTCTTTCCGAAGAATCATGTTAATACCATTTGAAAAAGTTTACAACAACCACAGTACCACACTGGTAAATCACATAACACACAAGCAAGGGTGATCGATAAAAACCCAAAACTCTAACACTTGTCAACTGACAACTCGAATGACATGACAAAAACACGACTCGACTCGACCTGACAGCTTAGGTTTTCACAACTTAAGCTCCGATACCATATTCTGTAACACCCCGAGAGCCATCCGGGAATATTACAGCACCGTGGATGGGCCCTGAGACGGAACCCAGAAGGCTAAAAGACATTTTTACAAACATTTCAAGTATGCCTAAGCGTCAATGACGGTAACATCTTTTCAAAATAGGCAAAGGCTTTAAGAAAAGTCCATTTATCAAAAGTGTACTTTAATCCATCACTTGCAAGTACCGACAAAATAGTTTAGAAGACGATTTTCCGAAGTAACTTAAGTTGCCAGATACCAAAAAGCCATTTAAAATACTCACGCAGCGAAAAAGACAAACAGTTAAAAATACTCTAGCAGCAGAATACAACAACTAATCAAAGTACTCGATTCCCAAACACATGCCATAGTCAGTATCCTCCGGGAAGCTCATCTCTTCAAAACCGCTACAAGCTCGATATCCCAAGAAGCTAAAAACAAAGCCCACGATGGGGTAAGCCATAATACTCAATAATGATAACAATCACATCACGTCAATAATTGCATACCAATGAAAATAATAAGTAAGAATACTACCAATATAATCTTGCCGTCATAACTTTACAATTCGTGATAATCCTCATCAAAACAACCTCACCATATTCCACATCTCGTATTTCCCAAAAACACACTGAATCGTACACAAACATTTGTACTGTGTCTCAGACAATATCCAAGATTCTCAAAACATCATCATATTCCAACTTTGACCAATCTAGTCCATCATATAACATCCTCAAATCTCAACACGAAAATCAATTGTCCATCCAAAGAAAAGTACCAAGAAGGAAATATGGAACGTACCTCAAAATACGCACTGCCACGACAAATCATGTCAGTCTAATCCGAGGTCAGATCAATACACATACGGACATGGTCCTAACACAAGACCTACAAATGCATACTCATATGACAACGTCAATATGCTCACAACAATAACAACAATGTATACTCAGTGGGAATCCGATGATTCAGCGCACACAGCATAGATCCCAATATGGTCTTATTAGATCAACACGAGGTGGATAACCAACAATATACATATGCATAACAATAACACATGGGTAATCCAATCATCCAGCGCCCTCAGTATAGATCCCAAGATGATCCCGTCGGACCAACACGAGGTGGAAAACCCGTACAATGATCCAGCACCTTCAGCATAGATCACACGATCCCATCAGATCAATACAACATATACAATACACCTATGCATACACATATGCAAATCAATATGTTCATCAAGATGAATAGCATATGAATCCATACATGAACGACATTATGACAAATCAACTTGGATGACCTCATGTTCAATAACATGAATGACAATATGTATGATCAAAATCATCAACATTAAACCAAAATCAAATTAAGATACTTGCCCCAAGTCCTTCGAGAGCAATCTCGATGTCAAAACCATCACCGACGATTGTCATCAATGTTCGATGATTCAAAATACCACGGACCAAAGATAACTCATATCCTCATAATGTACCCTCGATACCCAAGTATGCCAATAACAAATGTAAATCATATACCTTATGCTTTAATTCCCAAAATCAGAAAACAACGTACAACCCCAATCTCCAGAGTCCACGATAATAATCATTGCTATATGCATTATAAACAAAATGAAATTGAAACCATTCATTAAATGTATAAACTGAGCAAGTAATAACTTGCCTCGATACCGATACAACGATGATGATGCCGTTACCAACTCTTTGCTATCGTCTATAAGCTCCTCGGCCCCAGCCAAAGCAAATCCTCGAACATACTCGAACTCGCCGCAGCATATTATTCTAGTCAGCGATCAATTATCACAACCTATTGAGGTAATCAATTAACAACAAGTTTGATAACAATCAACAACCGACATAACCAACTAATCAAACTCAACGGTTCAACGATATCTCGATAATACATAAATCCGAACAACCCAAATCAATCAATCACAAATTTATAACCATAATACGATTCCATAATCCGATAATCATATCAACAATCAATATAACCGATCAACAAACCCAACGGTTCCACAATATCGCGATTAAACACACATATCATCATATTCTTCGACATGCATTATTCATAACACCAAGAATTACAGCAATAATACCATAATCCTCATCATACGAAGTAAACAACGACAATAACATCAAGAATCCAAAATGAAGAAGGTAATTACATCAACATATATTGTCATCACGATCCAAAACCACTGCAATCCTATCAATACCCATATATCAACAACAAGACCCGATATATATATATATATATATATATATATATATATATATATATATATATAAGCTTTCAGACATTATGTACATTACATGAAACTCTTAATGTACGTAACACCCTTTATGTACATTATCCGACCTCGATAGCGTACATAACGACAACCCAAAAGTTACTACCTCATTTTGTACCTTGTATTACGTACGTAACACCTGTGACGTAGTGTACGTAACAGAGAGTTGACTTGCTACAGTAATATATCCATTTAACGTACGTAGTGTACCACTCATAACGTACGTTAACTCGGAGTTGACTTCTCCTGTCCACATCTGCGCCGAAAATTGCCGACACTTCGGACCCTGTCTGATTCTCTTCATAACGTAGGTTATACACTCAACGTAACATACGTTACTGCTGTGTCTACAGGTACATAAGCATCTATGCGTAACGTATGTTATGCTTGTATTTAGACAAAGTCCTCTGATCAGACGACTGCATCTCACCTGATGCTTTAACGTGCGTAATGCATGTGACATAACGTACGTTACTCTTACCAACTTAACGGACGTAAGCTCCTAAACTTAACGTACAAAATGGCTTCTGAACTTAGCCAAAAATAGTTGCTCCTGCCTGTCGTCTCAATATACCGAATACATATACCCGACATACTGAATACATATACTCGTCCCAATGATATACCTGATATCAGAATTAAAACAACCAGATACACGATGTCCAAATGCAACTATCGACCAAGTACGATGATTATACCAATAAAATATCTTAGTCCTTCAATTATTTTATCCATACTGTACAGATTCCACACTGTACACATAACTCGGATAAAATAACATTAAACAACCATAGTAGAAATTTAGGATATTACAGAGGACACATCTTGATACGGAATTGAATAGTCCGAATAAAGAAACCGAAGCAAAAATCGACGTTAAAGGCCTTACAACGCGCCGTGCACGTGCGACTACATTTTTAGGCGAGAAAACGGACATAAGACGTAAAAGGAATGTCCAACCTGCCGGAAAATGTCCAACCGGCCGGAAAATATCCAACCTGCCGGAAAATATCTCGCCTGCCGGAAAATATCGCACCTGCCGGAAATGGCCGAGCACTGCCGACCGAACCCGGCCGTGTCGTCCGACACGGCCCGTGCCGAGATGTGCCAGATAAGCCAAACTGACTGTCGGCCGAACCCGACCGTGTCGTCCGACACGGTCGAGTCCTACTCGCCCAGAAATGCCGAAAATGACTGTCCAGACGCCCGACCGTGCTCCAGGACACGGTCGAGTCAATGCCGAGTCACTGTCGGTCGAGTCGCTGTTAGACATCCTTGTCATGCCGCGACCGTGTCGCCTGGCACGGTCGAGTCATTGCCGAACGTCCCTGTCGCGCCGCGCCCGTGTCGAGTCCTGCCAATCGTCCCTATCGCGCCGAGTCACTGTCGGACGATCATTGCCGGACGCCGGCTGCAGCGCGACCGCGTGGCCGGGCCGGACACGGTCGAGTCCTCGCCGGCAGATGCGCCGCGGCCGTGTCAAGCGACACGGCCCGTGTCGGCAGCTTGACTACTTTTTTAATTGCTGATTTTTGTGTGTTTTGTCTTCTCTTTTCCTTTCTTTACTTATTTTAGGGATTGTGTTCCCATGTTTTGTGATGTATGTTTCTTTTTCTTATTTTATTTGATTTGTTTTGATTATTCAAAGATTTTGTAATCTTTGAATTATTTTCTTTAAACTTTTAGGTAGACTTGAGGTTTGCTGTATATAGCTTGTATAAGCATTGTAATAGAGAGAGTATGATGAATTTGAATGTGAAAGAATACACTTTGTGTTTCTATCCTTGGTAAATGATTTTTACCGAAACTTGATTTTTATTCGACGCGTTTTCGAATATTAATCCGATTGATTCTCAATAGGTCTTGGGAATAAATCACCTTATCGAGTTATAGGTCTAATTCGATAAACCCTTGTTCTTGATCGTTCAAGTCTTCTTGTTCGATATTTTTATTGTTATCCGATATTTCATCCATATTCATACACTCGAATTACCATATTCATAAAAGCCTTCCGCTATCATACACTTACAAACACTCTGACCGATACGCATCCGCCTCTCCCCGGAGAATTCGTATCATAAATGGTATCGAAGCCCAGGGTCATTTCCTTGGGCGATTTCTTCAAAGATTTTTTTTTTTGTCGAAGGAAATATCTCTTGATTCTTGTCATCGGAAACCACACCTGAATTTCTTAATTCAGTTAAGGTTCTTGATCTTTCAACCAAATGGAGTTCAACGATATTTATCTCTTGGCGATATTACGCGACGCATTACACAGCGTACCGGAGTTCATGGGACATTCCGATCTGGAAGCAGGTGTTGATTGGCTCCACGTTTGTGAGGAGTTTTTCAACCACAATTCAATTCCAGTAGACCACCGAGTCTCGTTGGCAACAAAACGCCTTCGTGGTCGCGCCTCGTCCTGGTGGCAGAAATTAAAAACCAGCCGTTTACACCAAGGTAAACCCAAACTAAGAGACTGGAACAAATTCATAAAATACTTTACTTGGAGATTCATCCCCACAATTTCTCATCGCCACGATCCACCAATGATATCACACCGTAAATTGCAGAAGTTCAACGCCACCCCGCCACCAACCTTCGATCTAAGGTTTTTTCACATCACTGAGCGGCACAATGACGAATTTCCAGCAGAACCTTTTTCCTATGAAGACGATGCCCCTACAACCATTTTTAATGAAGTAGAGGAGGCAAAGGAGACGACGCAATACAACAAAGAAGACGATTTGGTTAGTGCTTCCCTAATTGATGAACTTGGATCTTGCTATTATGAGCATGAACCAATCAGTTGTGTTGGTCAAATTGACGAAAACGGAATTGATGGGCCGAATGAATTATTCACACAAGTCGGACCTTTTAAAGATGTGGAAGACGAAATGGAGCTTGGTACTAAAATTGGTTGGTTGAAAGAAAACGACAATTTTGAGCCCAATTTTTATATCGACTCAGTTTCTGGTGATGGACTTATGGTCTTGGATGATTACCAAATTGAGGTTAGTAAATTATTTTGTGATGGGCCATTATTGGGGGAGCCCAATAATTTTGAAATGGAGAGTTGGTCAGATTGCGACGGACCGCCAACATTTGATGAGGAACCAATTGATGAAGAGGACTCCGTAATAAATCCTGTGTTTCCCATTCTTGATGGTGAACCCGATGTGGAATTATCAGTGTTTCCAATTCTGGATGATGAACCCGATGTGAAATTATCCGTGCTTCCCATTTCGGATGCCCGGTTAGAAGATGATTCATATCGTGATATCAGTATTACCTCGCAGAATAATTATTATTATTTCAATAATAATGATAGTTATTTGTTTGGTGATTCCCTGAGATCCCCTATTACCTACCGTCTCAAGATTTTGGGTCATGTACGCACTGCGGATATTTTCGAAATCAAGTACGTAGAGGTTTTAGCTATTTTATCTGGAAACGACGGGAGTTCGGAATTGAGGACAATTCCCTTTAAAGGGGGAGGGGATGATACGGAATTGAATAGTCCGAATAAAGAAACCGAAGCAAAAATCGACGTTAAAGGCCTTACAACGCGCCGTGCACGTGCGACTACATTTTTAGGCGAGAAAACGGACATAAGACGTAAAAGGAATGTCCAACTGGGAAAATGTCCAATCGGCCGGAAAATATCCAACTCCGGAAAATATCTCGCCTTAGGAAAATATCGCACTCCGGAAATGACCGAAACCGCTGACCGAACCCGGCCGTGTCGTCCCGACATGGCCCGTGCCGAGATGTTCCGGATAAGCCAAATCGATTTGTCGTAGAACCCGACCGTGTCGTCGACACGGCCGAGTCCTACTCGCCGTAAATGCCGAAAATGATCCCAGACGCCCGACCGTGCTCCGTGACACGGCCGAGTCAATGCCGAGTCACTTTGTCGAGTCATTGTCGACGTCCTTGTCACGCCGCGACCGTGTCGCTCGCACGGCCGAGTCATTGCCGAACGCCCTGCTGCGCCGCGCCCGTGTCGAGTCTCGCCAAACGCCCTATCGCGCCGAGTCACCGGACCCGGACGGCTGTCGGACGTGTTGTCCGCGCCGCGGCCGTGTCGATCGGACACGGCCGAGTCCTCGCCGCCAGATGCGCGGCCGCGGCCGTGTCAGCGACACGGCCCGTGTCCCGGCCTGACCTTTACTTTTTTAATTGCTGATTTTTGTATGTTTTGTTTTCTCTTTTCCTTTCTTTACTTATTTTAGGGATTGTGTTCCCATGTTTTGTGATGTATGTTTCTTTTTCTTATTTTATTTGATTTGTTTTGATTATTCAAAGATTTTGTAATCTTTGAATTATTTTCTTTAAACTTTTAGGTAGACTTGAGGTTTGCTATATATAGCTTGTATAAGCATTGTAATAGAGAGAGTATGATGAATTTGAATGTGAAAGAATACACTTTGTATTTCTATCCTTGGTAAATGATTTTTACCGAAACTTAATTTTTATTCGACGCGTTTTCGAATATTAATCCGATTGATTCTCAATAGGTCTTGGGAAGAAATCACCTTATCGAGTTATAGGTCTAATTCGATAAACCCTTGTTCTTGATCGTTCAAGTCTTCTTGTTCGATATTTTTATTGTTATCCGATATTTCATCCATATTCATACACTCGAATTACCATATTCATAAAAGCCTTCCGCTATCATACACTTACAAACACTCCGACCGATACGCATCCGCCTCTCCCCGGAGAATTCGTATCACATCTCTAAGAAAAGATTTATGCCATGCTGCATAGGTAGAAACACTCTTTTAGAATTTTCCATCCAAAATCGTTTCAGGATCTTTTCTATATAGAGGGCTTGGGAAAGACCTATAAATTCTCTTCACTCTATCACTGTAGAGACGAATACCTAGAATATAGGTATATTCACCCAAGTCTTTCATTAACAACTTATTAGAAAGCCAAGGTTTCATAGAACTGAGTATTCTTACGGCGTTTCCTATAAGTAGAATGTCATCCACATATAGTATTAAGAACATAATTTTGCTCCAACTAACCTTCTTGTACATACATGGTTTCTCTTCATTTTTGACAAAGTCAAACTCTTTGACTGTCTCATCAAAACGAAGATTCCAACTTCGCGAAGCCTGCTTCAGTCCAAAGATGGCATGCTGAAGCTTGCATATTTTGTGAATATTTGCCTCAGATATGAATCCCTTTGGCTGTTCCATATAGATCTCCTCCTCGAGGTATCCATTTAGGAATGCCGTTTTCACATTCATTTGCCATATTTCATAATCAAAGTGGGCTGTTATGGCAAGCATCATGCGAATAGACTTTATCATGGCTACAAATGAATAGGTTTAAAAGTAATGGATTCCCTTTCTTTGTGAATAACCCTTCGCCACAAGCCTGGCTTTATAGGTATCAACCTTGCCATGTCCACCAGTCTTTCTATTGTAGATTCATTTATTCCCAATAGGCACTATGCCCTTAGGACGATCTACTAGAGTCCAGACCTGATTAGCATGCATAGAGTCTATCTCAGCTTCCATATCTTATTGCCACTTCGCGGAGTCCACATCTACCATCGCCTAGTCATAAGTGGAGGGATCATTATCTTGGATACTTTCCATTATCTCATGAGGACCCAATTCCTCTTGATGTAGATAGGCACACCTCTCAAGTAAATGAGAAGCTCTATTAGACCTGTGAGGTTGTGTTTGTATTTCAAAAGGTTTTGTTCCAATCTCCTGTACAGGTGTCTCATATGTTGTTTGTTTTATTTCATCTAAAGAAATATTTCTACCTGTGCCTCCTTCCTGACAAACTTATCTTCAAGGAAGTGTGCTTGTAAATCAACAATGATCTTATGATCTTCAAGCATGTAGAATAAATATACATGGAATCTTCTGGATATCTTATGAATCAACCCTTCACAGACCTAACTTCCAATTTCTCTACTTTAGTCTTCTTGACATAAGCATGAAATCCGCAAATCCTATTATGATTAAGACTTGGTTTTTTACCTTTTCACATCTCATGTGGTGTCATAGGAATGGATTTGGAAGGACATATGTTTAAGATATGTGCAACAGTAAGGAGTGCATAACTCCACAGGTAAATCGATAGATCGGTGGAGAGAACCATGTCCAACAAGGTTCGGTTCCTTCTTTCTGACACACCATTTAATTGTGGAGTAGCTGGATGAGTGAAGTGTGACACTATTCCCAGTTCTTTTAAGAACTCATCAAACTCAATACTCATATATTTTCCACCTTGATCCGACCTAAATGATTTGATATGATGACTCGTTTGATTTGCAACTAGGGCCTTAAATTCCTTGAATTTTTCTAAGGCTTCGGATTTATGTTCCATTAAGTACATGAATCTGTACCTAGTATGGTCATTAGTGAATGTAATGAAATACTGAAATCCATCTCGTGCTGCTTTGAAAGGGCCACAAACGTCGATATGGATTGATGTAAGTTTTTCAGCAGCTCTTTCAAAAGTCCATATGAAGGGTGAATTAGTCATTTTTCCTTGAATGCAAGATTCACAAGTTGGATAGGTATCCGATCCCAATAGACCCATAAGTCCATCTTTCTCTATTTTATGAATTTTCATCACCAACATGACCAAGACTAAGATGCCACTTAAGTGCTTGGTTTCTTTCATCCCTACCACGCTTCCTAGTTATAGTGTTCACAGTGGTTTTATTCTTTAAAATCAAATGGTATAAACCATTAAGTAATGTAGATATACCAACCAATTTATTTCTAAAATAAATAAGGATCCATCCCCAATAAAGAAATGATATCCTTTGCAGTCCATGACCGGAATTGATACAATATTTTTGTGCCCCTTGGGCAAAACAAGTACATCATCTAAGTGATAATAAAATCGGATTCTAAATCCAACATAAGTGATCCGATGTCACTAGCCTTGGCATTATACCCATTACTGATTATCACCATCAATTCTCCAGCTCCAAGCTTCCTACTTCGTTCAAGATCCTAATCATTGTACATATGTGAGAACTTGAACCAAAGTCAAGTATCTAAAAAGTAGAATAAACAATTACAGAACAATTTGTTTCTAAAACTAGTAGTTCTGTACCTAAAGCCGCATTATGGTCAAGTTTTGGTCGGAGCCTCCTCCGATTGCCTATCTCACCACAGTTTAGTCAATCATATGTCTTCTTGGTAACCTTACTCTTCGGAAATATTGGGGCCTTGACCTTATCTGTCTATACTCCCCTTTTGGGCTTGAACTGCTTTTTGCCCTTATTCTTATTGTTCTTGGATCTCCAAGACCAGAAGAAATCACAACTGCAGTTTCATTTGACTTAGTCTTCATTTGAGACTGTGTCGTACTCATTTTGTTCATTAGCCCAGCTAAGTCGCAAGCAATCTCATTGTAGTTGAAGTTCATTACAAACTGAGAGAAGGAGTCAAGAAGTGATTGCAGGATAAGGTTGGTCTGGATAGAAACATGCATCCTAAAATCAAGACTCTAATCTCTCGATCATAGATATCATTTTTAGGACTTGATCCCCAAATTTCTCACCTTCCTTCATCCGAGCACCAAACAACTGCTTCAATATCTCATACCGAACAGTTCGGCTGTGATACCCATAGAGCTGAGTAAGACGTTCCAGAATCGCCCTTGTAGAGGGCATGTTTTCATGGGCCCTTTGAAGCTCGTTGTTCATTGAGTCCATCATGAAACCTCGAACCCTGACGTCATCTTTAACCCATTTCTCATGGGCATCAACATCTTCCTGACTAGCCCTGGTTCCTGCAGGAGCCGGTGGGATGTCAACATATAAGACATAACCCAGTGTCCCCATACTGAGGACTATCCTCATATTGTGGAGCCAGTCCACAAACTTGGGTCCCGTAGGAGTGCTCTTTTCAAATAGAATCGTGAGTGGGTTTATTATAATTTTTTTGACAGATTTTTCGTTTGTTAACTGCATCGAATCATTTTTAGATTTGCTAGTGATTGTTTAGTTATGATCCGAGTAAAGAATTTAAGGACTTTCTTTATTCAAAACTAGGCTCCCGTTATTTTTACGGGATTTCACACTCCCATGTGGAATCCGGAAATCATGATTGACTTCCTAATGGTGACTGATTTCTTTACAAAGTTTAATAGAGGGCAACAAATACAATTTCTATTCTATTATTCTTTATAAAGTGGTATCTACCACCAACCCATCTAATGGATGATTCGATCTTCTTTTACCCCTAGTTCACTCGTCCTCAACCCTTGCGGTTTCTATGGCTCGCTGAACTATTAAGTTTAAACCGCCAACTTCTATCAATTTTCCATGAGTTTGACGGAGGCAGGAAACCTCGTACCCTTTTTAACTTAGTGTTTGTAAGTGGGAGAATTACGCGATTATATGTTACACTTTGCACATTTATCATTCTATAATAAGAATTTGTCGATATGAAAAACATACACAACCTAAATCTACCAACATGTAGTTCGTGGACCGCCTAAGTACCGAGTCATCGGTGATTGGATAAATGAAAATTACAAGTAATAAAATTACAATCCTGAATCTTCGTCTCCATGGCAGCTTGTTGTCGGCTCTTGTAGCTAATTTATTACATTTATAAAATTTGCAGCCTATACAAATTTGCCAAACAAAATTGGCTCAAAACGGCCATTAGAACCACATTGAATAAAGATTCAATAAACAAAAAAAAAACTGAGTGTGAAAAATATTGGTCCATTAACCAAAATTATCTTGTGTTGTGTCGAAAAAGATACAAGATTTGTTCTTACATTATATTCCATATTTTATCTTTGTGAAAGTTGAGAGAGGTTTTATAATTCCCATAGAATACTAGAAAAATCTATTTATCTTGTAAATGGTTATCTTCAACCGATAGAAAGCAAGAAGTGTAATGGTTTATCTTGGACCAATTGAAGACAGGAATTGTAACGGTTTATCTTGGACCGATAGAAGACAAGAAAAGTGTTTGGTTGCTCCTAAACCAATAGAAAAGGAATGAAGAGAGGAGGTTGGTCACGTTTTGCACCGAACCTCTATAAATCCTAGTGTCGCCTATTTTTTCGCAAGTTATTAATTTTCAATTTACTTAAATAATTATTATCCATTATTCAACCCTCCTTCTAGTGGATATTTTACAAAATCAATTAATATCAGAGTAGGTCACCTCTTATATCGGTTTGACCACCGGACGAAAAAGATCTGCGATGCCACTTATGGCTCAAATAAAAGGAAATGCTCTCAGTCGTCCACCTTTCTTCGATGGTCCTAACTTCATGACTTGAAAGAAAAAGATGTCTATCTTTGTCCAAGCCTATGATATCAAAATTTAGAAGGTGATTGCACTTGGTCCCAAGATTGCCAAAAAAGAAGATGGATCATTGAAGAAATTCAACGAGTATAATGATGAAGATTGGAAAAAACACGCATATTAACTCGCGTGCCACGCAATGCCTATATTGTGCACTCAATCCAGAAGAGCTCAACCGAATTTCAGCATATGAAAGCACAAAAGAAATATAAGAAATTCTTGAAGTCACTCATGAGGTAACGAGCCAAGTAAAAAAATATGCTCCTCCATGACTACGAACTCTTCACCATGAAGGATGATGAAACCATCACCAACATGTTGGATCGCTTCTCAGCAATAACCAATGGTCTTGTATCATTTGGGAAGCCTATATAAAGCAGCGACAAGGCAAAGAAGATCCTCTAGTCTCTACCTCGTGAATGGGATGCCACAGTGATGACAATCATGGAATCAAAGGATCTCAATAAGCTTGAGTTCAGCACTCTCATAGGGTCTCTTATAAACTATGAGATTGTGCTAAAATCAAGAGGCTCCAAACCTAAGCCTCGTGAGAAAATTGTCGCACTCAAATTCGACAGTGATGATGATGAAGAGGTTCTGGAAAATGAGGATGATGAAGAAATTGCTCTTTACGTCAAGAATATGAGAAGATATAAAAATCTAATTCAAAAAAGGCGAAGCTTTCTTGGTCAAGATTCCCGAACCGACCAAAGGTAAAATCATTATGTTCCTACGAGGAAATTTGACAATAACTGTTGAAGGTGGGGCCAATCCAGGCACTACGCCAAGGATTTTCGAGTGACGAATCTCAAGGGTCAAGCTGAATGTTACAAAAAAAGAAAGTTCTAATTGCCTCTTGGAGCAATTACGAGGATGAAATCGAAAGAGCCGAGGAATCTATTCTCGCCCTTATGGCTCTTGATTCAAAAGAATCCATCAATGAGGTAACATCCTTCAAAGAGAAACAAGTGGTACATTGATAGTGGGTGCTTGAGTCACATGTGTGGCACCAAGGACTTGTTCAAGGACTTGAAATATAAAGAACAAGAACATGTAATCTTTGGTGACAATAAGAAAGGTAAGATTATGGGAGTCGACAAGGTAGGTAAGGAGCCTTCACCCTCCATAAATAGTGTTTTGTTTGTTGAAGGCTTACAACATAATTTACTTACTGGTTCTCAACTCTATGATGAGGGTTTTACTCTTCTTTTTGATGCAACTAAATACATTGCCTTCAAGAAAAATAAAGTTGCATTTGTCGACAAAGATGTGTCAATATCTATATTGTTGATTTGTGTGATGAAAACTTTTTTAGTGATAAATGTCTTGTAACGCTCGATGAAAATTATCCTAAGGCATCATAAATTAGGACACACATCTCTACCAATAATTTCAAAATTATCTAGACATGATTTGGTCCGTGTCTTACCAAAATTGAAGTTTGATCAAAAACACTTGTGCGAGCCTTGCATCAAAGGAAAACATACAAGAGAATCTTTAAACCCAAACTTCAAATTTCCACTTGCCGTATTCTTGAGTTGATTCATATGGACTTGTGATACGAATCGGTCAACATTATCAAATACAAAAAGAAAATTATCCGACCAAGCTTGATTGAGTCGCAGGCATACATAAAATCCTCATGCAAAATACATGGACAAATTACCAATTCTCGCGCGCACGACGACTTCGTAGCAGTTTTAGTATTTTGCCCATAACTTTCTCGTCCGAAATCCGATTCAGGTGATTCAAGTGGCCATGGAAAGCTAAGAAACAGAGCTACAAATCTTATGACCATAGGACCAAATTCGGACCCATTGGATCCCAGAAATGACAAAACCGACAGCATCATATTTGGTCCAAGATCATGAAGATTTTTGTCTCTTCTAGTTTCAAGACTTCATTTTCAAAGTCCACTACAATGCTTGGGTCCCTCCACACTTCAATAATTCGGCCAAACCAAGTGGATGGAAGCTTGATTTTTGTTGTCCTTGTCAAGTATCACATGGGAGAGATTTTGTCCCCACCTTTGAACTTGATGCGATTACGACATCTCCAAACGAAGTAAGAATCAACGTAGGTGACGATACCAAGTTGCATGCACATGCACCTACGTACTTCGGTGAGAAAACATCCGCGGAAATGGGAACGATCTTAATAATCGGAACCGGGATAACTTAGGCGTATCAAAACATGCACACGTATGCATGTTCATGCATACAAAATCGGCCATATGGGGAAGATTTCGCCGATTGTGACTTGCATCCTTGAAGGATTTTGTCCCCACTACTTTCAACATTTGTGTCCATTTTCAAAGTCCACCATATCAACACTTGAGATTTGATTTCCCTCCACCTTATCACTTTGGCGAAACACATGGGAGGAAGACTACAAGATGTTGCTTTCTTGTTGAAAGTCTTTGTCAAAGACTTATTACTTAAGATAGATGGTGTACTCCTCTAATTCATGATACCCGGCCAAACTCAAAGAAACCAAGCATGTGTTGTTTTTATTTTAATTAAGAGTCTTGATGTCTTAGTTTAATAATTGCTTGTCTTTTAGTTTGATTTTGTGTGAGTTGTTTGACTTGGTTAGGAGTTGTAAATGGCTATATAAAGCCTCATCCTCCACTTGTTGTAAGCATCTTGAATATTAATAACATTGTATTTCTCTTGAAATATACGTTGAACGAGTTCAACAAAAACCTTGGTTATTATTTCGACGCGTCTCGAATTATAACTTGATCAATTCTCAATAGGTCTTGAGGGGAGATTATCTTTATCGAGTTATAGGTCTAATTCGGTAAAACACATCCAAATCCATACACTATCCTACATCACGGCCGAAAACCGTATAATTTCGGCCACCACCTTGTACTTTTGATCGATATTTTGATACTTGTCCAAACGTAATAACCTTCCGTTGTATTTCATGCGCTTTACGTATACTTACATACGTAATTCGTATCATAAGTGGTATCGGAGCCCAATGTCATCTCCTTGGGCGATCAACTATATTCACCGAATTTTTTTTTGTTGAAGTATTTAGTCACCTTCTTGGGTTGTTCTTTACGGTTAGAAGAATTTTCGCATAACATTGGCAGATTAGCGCAGTCGGAAGAAAATAAAGTTTTCCATGGATTCGACCGTTGGATCGTCACGAAATTTTGACAAAGGTAAGCCAACTCATTGAACTACAATCTGAACGGTGGAGATCAGATTCTTTGATCATCTTCTTGGTTCATTCTTCACGGATTTCTTGGCAAATTTTCTGTTCGGAGCTCAAGGTCATCTCCTTGGGCGATTTATTCAACGATTTCTTATCAAGAACTATCTCTTGATTCTTGTTATGGATTTATCCGATCTCGATTTCTTGATGAAACTCCGTGACGCACTAAACTGCTTACCGGAGCAACATATGTAAGCAAGACGTAGAGACGACGCCAACGATATTGATTTCTTGGCTAAATTCCGCAGCATACCGGAGTTCCACGGATCTAGTAATCCAGATGCGTGCATGGATTGGCTCCATGCTTGTGAGGAGCATGCGGACTTCAAGGCTGCCCCGATCAACCGCCGCGTTACGCTGGTGACAAAGCGCCTCCGCGGTAGCGCCGCCTTTTGGTGGCAAAAACTGAAACAGTCCCGTTCAAAACAACGTAAGCCAAAAATCAGAGATTGGCAAAAATTCAGGAAATATTTCGCCAGAAAATTTATCCCAAACGCGAAACAAGATCACGGCTTTATGCTTTCTGAAACGGCTAATCTTGAAGATGAACTCTTTGTCACTGACGACTTTGATATGACAGAATTTCCTACGGCATTTTTTGATGACAAAGAAGACGATGGTTGGAGTCGAGCTGCCCTATCGGAGCAAAGTGGGTCGTATGACTTTGTTGCGGTACGAAATGAGCTTAGTGGGTTAAATTTTGATGAGACATTATTCAAGGAGACCGATAATATTAAAATGGAAAGTGGATCGGGTTATGATGGACCGCCAATATTTGATACAGAATCAGATGACAAAGAGGAGTCCATAATTGATCTCGAGCTTCCCATTTTTGAAGGTGAGCATGTACACATGCGGGTGCTTAAGGAGACCCGAGATAATGGCGTGGTTGTACAAAGCGAACTAATCGAACAAAGACCGCCTTGTTATATTCCACACAAGGTTGTTTCAATTATTGTCAAAGAACTGGAGGGTCCTAATCCATTTGTTCTTGTTGAACCAGTTCTTGACACCGACCAACGTGAAAGCAGCGTGGCTGCGTATAATCGGAAAATAGTAAGGGACGAATTCATTATTGAAGGGAGTGAGGACGCGATTTGTGTTCACTTAGCACAGGAGTTGGAAATTACTCCGTTAAACCATAAATCATCTTTTCGGGATTCCATTAAGGGGAATGGAAGACTCCTAGGTATGTCGTTTGTTTCCATTTTGCATGTTGTCCTTTTGGATACACAATCACAAGTTAAAGTCAACATTATGGACGAAAATTACATCTTCAAACCGGGAGGAGTGCAACCATATCCGGAGTATCAACCCTTCTTTCGGGCATTAGAATCAAGAATGAATCTTCTTGAAAAAGAAGGGAATGATGTGATTAAGACCGAGCATCCGATGAACTACATGTCAAGTCTTACAGCACAAGAAAAAAAAAAAGTTCAAAATCTGGATTTGAGGTCAAATCCTTTGAAAGGGGGAGGGTATGATACGAATTGGTCAACATCATCAAATACAAAAAGAAGATTATCCGACCAAGCTTGATTGAGTCGCAGGCATACATTAAATCCTCATGCAAAATACATGGACAAATTACCAATTCTCGCGCGCACGACGACTTCGTAGCAGTTTTAGTATTTTGCCCATAACTTTCTCGTCCGAAATCCGATTCAGGTGATTCAAGTGGCCATGGAAAGCTAAGAAAGAGAGCTACAAATCTTATGAGACCATAGGACCAAATTCGGACCCATTGGATCCCATAAATGACAAAACCGACAGCATCATATTTGGTCCAAGATCATGAAGATTTTTGTCTCTTCTAGTTTCAAGACTTCATTTTCAAAGTCCACTACAATGCTTGGGTCCCTCCACATTTCAATAATTCGGCCAAACCAAGTGGATGGAAGCTTGATTTTTGTTGTCCTTGTCAAGTATCACATGGGAGAGATTTTGTCCCCACCTTTGAACTTGATGCGATTACGACATCTCCAAACGAAGTAAGAATCAACGTAGGTGACGATACCAAGTTGCATGCACATGCACCTACGTACTTCGGTGAGAAAACATCCGCGGAAATGGGAACGATCTTAATAATCGGAACCGGGATAACTTAGGCGTATCAAAACATGCACACGTATGCATGTTCATGCATACAAAATCGGCCATATGGGGAAGATTTCGGCCGATTGTGACTTGCATCCTTGAAGGATTTTGTCCCCACTACTTTCAACATTTGTGTCCATTTTCAAAGTCCACCATATCAACACTTGAGATTTGATTTCCCTCCACCTTATCACTTTGGCCGAAACACATGGGAGGAAGACTACAAGATGTTGCTTTCTTGTTCAAAGTCTTTGTCAAAGACTTATCACATAAGATAGATGGTGACCTCCTCTACTTCATGATACCCGCGGCCAAACTCAAAGAAACCAAGCATGTGTTGTTTTTATTTTTTTTAAAAGTCTTGATGTCTTAGTTTAATAATTGCTTGTCTTTTAGTTTGATTTTGTGTGAGTTGTTTGACTTGGTTAGGAGTTGTAAATGGCTATATAAAGCCTCATCCTCCACTTGTTGTAAGCATCTTGAATATTAATAACATTGTATTTCTCTTGAAATATACGTTGAACGAGTTCAACAAAAACCTTGGTTATTATTTCGACGCGTCTCGAATTATAACTTGATCAATTCTCAATAGGTCTTGAGGAGAGATTATCTTTATCGAGTTATAGGTCTAATTTGGTAAAACACATCCAAATCCATACACTATCCTACATCACGGCCGAAAACCGTATAATTTCGGCCACCACCTTGTACTTTTGATCGATATTTTGATACTTGTCCAAACGTAATAACCTTCCGTTGTATTTCATGCGCTTTACGTATACTTACATACGTAATTCGTATCATAAGTGGTATCGGAGCCCAATGTCATCTCCTTGGGCGATCAACTATATTCACCGAATTTTTTTTTGTTGAAGTATTTAGTCACCTTCTTGGGTTGTTCTTTACGGTTAGAAGAATTTTCGCATAACATTGGCAGATTAGCGCAGTCGGAAGAAAATAAAGTTTTCCATGGATTCGACCGTTGGATCGTCACGAAATTTTGACAAAGGTAAGCCAACTCATTGAACTACAATCTGAACGGTGGAGATCAGATTCTTTGATCATCTTCTTGGTTCATTCTTCACGGATTTCTTGGCAAATTTTCTGTTCGGAGCTCAAGGTCATCTCCTTGGGCGATTTATTCAACGATTTCTTATCAAGAACTATCTCTTGATTCTTGTTATGGATTTATCCGATCTCGATTTCTTGATAAAACTCCGTGACGCACTAAACTGCTTACCGGAGCAACATATGTAAGCAAGACGTAGAGACGACGCCAACGATATTGATTTCTTGGCTAAATTCCGCAGCATACCGGAGTTCCACGGATCTAGTAATCCAGATGCGTGCATGGATTGGCTCCATGCTTGTGAGGAGCATGCGGACTTCAAGGTCGCCCGATCAACCGCGCCATACTGGTGACAAAGCGCTCCGCGGTAGCGCCGCCTTCCGTGGCAAAATCAAATCCCTGCTCAAAACAACGTAAGCCAAAATCAGAGATTGGCAAAAATTCAGGAAATATTTCGCCAGAAAATTTATCCCAAACGCGAAACAAGATCACGGCTTTATGCTTTCTGAAACGGCTAATCTTGAAGATGAACTCTTTGTCACTGACGACTTTGATATGACAGAATTTCCTACGGCATTTTTTGATGACAAAGAAGACGATGGTTGGAGTCGAGCTGCCCTATCGGAGCAAAGTGGGTCGTATGACTTTGTTGCGGTACGAAATGAGCTTAGTGGGTTAAATTTTGATGAGACATTATTCAAGGAGACCGATAATATTAAAATGGAAAGTGGATCGGGTTATGATGGACCGCCAATATTTGATACAGAATCAGATGACAAAGAGGAGTCCATAATTGATCTCGAGCTTCCCATTTTTGAAGGTGAGCATGTACACATGCGGGTGCTTAAGGAGACCCGAGATAATGGCGTGGTTGTACAAAGCGAACTAATCGAACAAAGACCGCCTTGTTATATTCCACACAAGGTTGTTTCAATTATTGTCAAAGAACTGGAGGGTCCTAATCCATTTGTTCTTGTTGAACCAGTTCTTGACACCGACCAACGTGAAAGCAGCGTGGCTGCGTATAATCGGAAAATAGTAAGGGACGAATTCATTATTGAAGGGAGTGAGGACGCGATTTGTGTTCACTTAGCACAGGAGTTGGAAATTACTCCGTTAAACCATAAATCATCTTTTCGGGATTCCATTAAGGGGAATGGAAGACTTCTAGGTATGTCGTTTGTTTCCATTTTGCATGTTGTCCTTTTGGATACACAATCACAAGTTAAAGTCAACATTATGGACGAAAATTACATCTTCAAACCGGGAGGAGTGCAACCATATCCGGAGTATCAACCCTTCTTTCGGGCATTAGAATCAAGAATGAATCTTCTTGAAAAAGAAGGGAATGATGTGATTAAGACCGAGCATCCGATGAACTACATGTCAAGTCTTACAGCACAAAAAAAAAAAAAAAAAAGTTCAAAATCTGGATTTGAGGTCAAATCCTTTGAAAGGGGGAGGGTATGATACGAATTGGTCAACATCATTAAATACAAAAAGAAGATTATCCGACCAAGCTTGATTGAGTCATACATAAAATCCTCATGCAAAATACATGGACAAATTACCAATTCTCGCGCGCACGACGACTTCGTAGCAGTTTTAGTATTTTGCCCATAACTTTCTCGTCCGAAATCCGATTCAGGTGATTCAAGTGGCCATGGAAAGCTAAGAAAGAGAGCTACAAATCTTATGAGACCATAGGACCAAATTCGGACCCATTGGATCCCAGAAATGACAAAACCGACAGCATCATATTTGGTCCAAGATCATGAAGATTTTTGTCTCTTCTAGTTTCAAGACTTCATTTTCAAAGTCCACTACAATGCTTGGGTCCCTCCACACTTCAATAATTCGGCCAAACCAAGTGGATGGAAGCTTGATTTTTGTTGTCCTTGTCAAGTATCACATGGGAGAGATTTTGTCCCCACCTTTGAACTTGATGCGATTACGACATCTCCAAACGAAGTAAGAATCAACGTAGGTGACGATACCAAGTTGCATGCACATGCACCTACGCATTTCGGTGAGAAAACATCCGCGAAATGGGAACGATCTTAATAATCGGAACGGGATAACTTAGGCGTATCAAAACATGCACACGTATGCATGTTCATGCATACAAAATCGGCCATATGGGGAAGATTTCGGCCGATTGTGACTTGCATCCTTGAAGGATTTTGTCCCCACTACTTTCAACATTTGTGTCCATTTTCAAAGTCCACCATATCAACACTTGAGATTTGATTTCCTCCACCTTATCACTTTGGCGAAACACATGGGAGGAAGACTACAAGATGTTGCTTTCTTGTTCAAAGTCTTTGTCAAAGACTTATCACATAAGATAGATGGTGACCTCCTCTACTTCATGATACCCGCGGCCAAACTCAAAGAAACCAAGCATGTGTTGTTTTTATTTTTTTTAAAAGTCTTGATGTCTTAGTTTAATAATTGCTTGTCTTTTAGTTTGATTTTGTGTGAGTTGTTTGACTTGGTTAGGAGTTGTAAATGGCTATATAAAGCCTCATCCTCCACTTGTTGTAAGCATCTTGAATATTAATAACATTGTATTTCTCTTGAAATATACGTTGAACGAGTTCAACAAAAACCTTGGTTATTATTTCGACGCGTCTCGAATTATAACTTGATCAATTCTCAATAGGTCTTGAGAAGAGATTATCTTTATCGAGTTATAGGTCTAATTCGGTAAAACACATCCAAATCCATACACTATCCTACATCACGGCCGAAAACCGTATAATTTCGGCCACCACCTTGTACTTTTGATCGATATTTTGATACTTGTCCAAACGTAATAACCTTCCGTTGTATTTCATAAGCTTTACGTATACTTACATACGTAATTCGTATCAACTTGATTGATCGGTATAGATGTGCAAGTCTTAATGGCATATACTCTTGTAATCGTTGATGACTTTTCTCGTTTCGCATGGGTAAAATTTCTCGCAAACAAAGACGAAACTTTTAATGAGTTTTTCAAATTGTGTCATTTGGTTCAAAACAAGAAAAATATGACTATAATTTCTATTTAAACCGATCACGGTGGAGAGTTTGATTGTTCTCCTTTTGAAACTATTTGTGATAAATATGGAATTTATCATAATTTTTCAGCCCCTAGGACTCCGCAACAAAACGGAGTTGTTGAAAGGAAAAACCGAACCCTAGAGGAAATATCTAAGACAATGCTCAATGAATATTCTCTTCCTCAATACGTTTGGGCCGAAGCAATAAACACGGCTTGTTATACAATAAACCGTGTCCATCTCATAAGAGCTCAACCCAAAACTCCATATGAAATTTGGATGGGTAAATAGCCCCTTTCGGTTGTAAAGTTTTTGTGTTAAATAACGGACAGGAAAATTTCGGAAAATTTGATTCAAAATCCGACATCGGTATTTTCTTGAGATACTTACTAAATAGCAAAGCATTTCGTGTGTACAACCTTAGAACAAATAAAGTTGAAGAATGTATTCATGCAAAATTTGATGAGTCAATCTTACAGCCGAAAAGGTAGACTTTATTGATGATGTAGGTACACTCCTAGAATACAACTCTCAAGAGATTGACAAATTGCCAAAAGATTGGAGGCATGTCCGAGACCATCCTAAAGATTTGGTTATTGGGAATATTGAGGATGGGATTCAAACTCGAAGAAGAATACTTGACTTCCAAAATAACTATGCATTGGTGTCCGAAATTGATCCCAAGAACGTCAATAAAGCACTTGATGACTAAAGATGGGTAATGGAAATGCAGTAAGAGCTTATGCAATTCGAGCGTAATAGAGTTTGGGAATTGGTTCCAGCCCCTACGGATAAAACTATCATCGGAACCAAATGGGTGCATAAAATAAAGCATGACGAAGACAGATATCCAGTAAAAATAAATCGTGTCTAGTTACCCAAAGTTATAGTCAAGAATAAGATATTGGCTATGAAGAAAGCTTTGCTCCCGTCGCACAGCTTGAAGCCATCCGACTTCTATGTGCATTTGCATCACACAAAAAGATTAAACTATTTCAAATGGATGTCAAAAGTGCGTTCCTCAACAAAATCATTCAAGAAGAAGTCTACGTGAAACAACCCCGGATTTGAAGACTATGAATTCCCGGAATATGTGTACAAACTCAACAAAGAGCTATATGGTTTGCAAAAAGCTCCACGAGCATGGTATGATCATTTGAGTAATTTTCTTATTTCACATAATTATAGAAGAGGTAAATTTGATGATATGCATGGTAAAATTTTCTTATAAAAAATTTTAATGATGATATGCTCATTTGCCGAATTTATGTGGATGACATTGTTTTTGGTGCTACTAATACATCTCTTTGTCAAGAATTTTATAAGCCTGTGAAGGGAGAATTTGAGATGAGTATGATGAGCGAACTCACATACTTTCTTGGTCTTCAAATTAAGCAAGGAGATGATGGAATTTTAATTCATCAAACAAAATACACCAAAGACTTGCTTAAGAAATTTAAGATAGAGAATTGCAAAGCTATATCTACTCCAATGTCATCTTCATTAAAGCTTGGCAAAGACGAGCATGGAAAATCCATGGATCAAAAATTTTTTGAGGTATGATTGGTTCATTACTTTATTCAACTGCTTCTAGACCGGATATAATTTTTGCTACTTGCTTATGTGATAGATATCAATCTAATCCAAAAGAATCACACTTAATTGCATGTAAACGAACTTTTCGTAACTTTAGTGGAGCTATTGGCTTAGGCCTATGGTAGCCTTCATGTCTCGATTTTAATTTTGTTGCATATAGCGACACCAATTTCTGTGGATGCGATATAGATAACAAGAGTACAAGTGGTACATGTCATTTTCTTGGTTCATGCATGATTTCTTGGAGGAGTAAGAAACAAACAAGTGTAGCAATTTCCACAGCTGAATCCAAATACGTGGTTGCTGGAAGTGCGTGTGCACAAGTGCTTTGGATTAAAAATCAACTTTGAGATTATGGCATAAATTTTGAAAATACTCCGATTTTATGTGATAACACAAGCGATATAAATCTCAGCAAAAACCCTGTCTTGCATAGTAAGGCATCATATTTTGTGCGATCATGTTCAAAAGAAACATATCAGTTTGATATTTGTCGGCACAAAAGATCAACTAACCGATATTTTTACCAAGTCTTTACCCTTAAATTCTTTTAATTCTATTAGATTGCAACTTGGTATGGGTCACCTGGACAATTTTTAAAAATTTATTTAATAAAGATGTTCTTATATTAAATGGAGCATGAACTATGAGCACGCTACATTTCACAGGTAGCGCATGCTATCGAATGTGATTTTTAGACAGAAGTCCTGCTTTAAACTACTGCCTTCAGACCCTACTCTCCGATAGCACACACTAGGACATATAATAGTGCAGTCTAGGGAACCCGTCCAGATTCATATTTAAACCTAATCGGTCAACCCCAGTTTTATTTCTCCATCTCCTTCATCCATTGCTAATCTCTACAAATCTCACTCCTTCCATTTTTCATTCTATGTTTGCCCTCATTTTTTGAACTAAACAACGAATCCTTCATCACCAAATCACTATGGCTAGTGGATCGAAGACCACAATGAAGAAACAATACAAAAGCTCCAAACGACCGTGGACGGACGAACTCTGTAACACCCCCAGACCATATGGGAATATTACATGCCGTAGACCCTCCCCACGAGGACCTACCAGGCTAAACGGCATAGAATTACCAAAAACTTGACCGACCAGAGTCAATCATTTCAATAATACAGACCACTAAGGTCAATTACAATACAACCAAATAGACCGATGAGGTCACACGACCAATGCAAACGAGATGAAATACAGCTCTTACAATAGATACCCATGCAGGGGTAAAGATACACAACAACGGAAGTCTGACTATAACTCGATCGATACAACATAACTCGACCAAACTCTCAACTCTTGATTAGTATCGTAGCTCGTCACTTCTTATGCTGATCTTGTGACTGCTCCCCCAAACCTTCATGTACCTGGACGCAAAATAGACATCCACCCCCCGATTACTCGGGGGTTAGTAAAACTCCATTGTTTTACTAGTGCAAGTATAATAGTATACGAAATGTATCAAGTAAAAGCAATCACGAAATCAAGTACGACAATCAATTGTCAAAACATTCCCGAGAGATTTTGATGTTTCGAAAACAAATTGAATTATTTAAAAAGGAATCATCATCTCAGGCGATGTTGAAAGTAAGGAACCCTTTTAGGACCTCAAGTCTGAAATTGTAAACCTTTTTTCAAAATATTAAGGTCTCAACCTGAATCTCGGCTCATGTTACAAAAGTTTATAAAATGGAAAACCTTTTTGGACATCACATACTTAGTTACAAAACCATTTCTCTCATTTCTTCCATTATATTAGTCATTTTATTCATTAAAGAGTACAACCCATCAATGTGATATTGAGCATCTTTTAATGATTCAATTTTTCTTCTGACGGGACCATCACTAAAATAGTCTTCTTCTTCCATTGGTATTTTCCCGTCTCTCTTTTCATCTCTTGAGTTATTTGATCCAACCATTTTAAAAGATTTCACGAATGAAAAAAAAATCAACAAGATGAAAATATCTATATAATTTTATTTTTATTTTTTTATTTTTTTTTATTTTCGTTTTTTTTAACAAGCATAAACCGAGAGCAAAATAACTTATGACGTAAATGAAAGTAATAAAAGAAAGTTGAGGAACGAATGAACCTGGAACCGAATCTCCGATGCCAAATGATATGATCTTGCTTGCACAAGAAAGATCAACTCGTGAAGCTCTCAAGTAGGTTCTTTTAATCGGAATTTCTTGTTCCCCAACGGTTGTAATGGCAATGAATGTAACGTACTATAAACCCTTAAGTAGGATTCTAACGACGCCTTGATATCTTGTAACAAGAAGCCTTCGAATAAAACTCGAGATCCTATAGTTTCTATGTAATTCAAAACCAAAGAGATGGCAATCTTTGATTCCAAGTAGAATGATTTAATGTATAAACATAAAATCAACAACACACAAGTATATTAATAAAGCATAATAGCTATATTTTGAAATTGTTCTTAGATGCAAATTACAATCGGCCATGGCCTTATTTATAGGTGAAAAGAAGACTTTTTAGGACATGAAATTCAAACAACAAAAATAAACAATTATAACTATAATCATGAAAGGAGGAACACAACATAGTTTCCTTGACTTTGAGCAAAGTGGCAACGGCTATTTGAGAAGGATTGGAGCCGAAAATTCTTCATCTCTCTCTTCTCTTTGCAATATCTTGCTAGATTCACTTGAGTAAAATAATCTCTTTCCAAGACTTCTTCACCAAGGATGCAACGGCTATTTGAGAAAGGTAAGGGCTGAAATCTCTTGCTAGATATACTTGTAAAATGATGAGATTACCTTGATGACTTTGATAACATACCATGGAGACTTTTAGTACACTTATTCTTTTTATTTTGATTAAAGTAAAACATTTCTAGGAGGTCTTGAATTTTTGGACGAAAATTACTCCTTGTGTTGCATGGCCTTGCATGGCCGAACCCCTTCCATACGTTTCCCATGCAACCCCTAAACGGGGTCTTGAATGTCGAAGAATTCCATTCAGCCCTAGACGGAGGTCTTGTTTAATGTAATCCTTATAATGGAGCTTAGAATCGAACTTATCCGGATAGGAAGTTGCGGCTTGAAATTTTCAATGTGTTCTCCAAAAGCGGCCTCTAAACGAGGGTCCTCAATCTTGGATTTAAACATGAACAAACAATGTAACTCTCTGACGGGAATGTGGCCTTCCGAATCGGTGACTTGAAGTAGAGTTATAGAGCCGAACGTAGCATCATGTTATTTCGTGAAGTGGTGCTAATGTCATTTGTTTTCACAGCTTCATTTGTGTCTTCTCTCAATTTCTTAGCACGTGCCCGTGTGATAGGTCCATGGGATTCATGATGGCTCCGATCGTATCTAATACTCTTGATGGTGCGACTGGGTTGCATCATTCCCTCCATCTTGAGAAGAATCGTCCTCGATCCGATTCATCTCTGTTTCAAACAAAGACAAGTCAAACGTTAAAAGTTGCGTAAACATTATATTCACTGGCAAGTCGAGTTTATAGGCATTGTCATTTATTTTCTCCAAGACCATGAATGGACCGCCTCCTTTTGTTAAAAGCTTCGACTCCTCTGCACTGGAAAACGTTCTTTCCTCATATGTAACCATACCCAATCACTGGGTTGAAATACCACTGCTTTGCGCCCACGGTTATGATTTTCAATATACTGCTTGGTCCGTCGTTCAATGTTGTTACGAGCTTACTCATGCAGCTGTTTCACCAATTCTGCTTTCTTGTGCCCATCTGTACTTACTCTTTCACTCACAAGCAAAGGTAAAAGATCAAGTGGGGTTAAAGGATTAAAACCATAAACAAGTTCAAAAGGTGAAAATTGAGAAGCAGAATGCATAGATCGATTATAAGCAAATTCAACGTGTGGCAAACATTCTTCCCAAGTTTTTATGTTGGTTTTAATAATGGCTCTTAACAAAGTTGACAGCATCCTATTTACTACTTCGGTTTGCCCATCAGTTTGTGGGTGACAAGTGGTAGAAAATAAGAGCTTTGTCCCTAATTTAGCCCACAGAGTTTTCCAAAAGTAACTAAGGAACTTATCATCCCTATCTGAGACTATAGTTCTAGGTACCCCATGCAAGCGAATAATTTCTTTAAAGAAAAGATTTGCAATGTGTGAGGCATCATCAGATTTATGACAAGGGATGAAATGTGCCATTTTGGAAAATCGATCAACAACAACAAATATAGAGTCACGGCCATACTTGTTTCTAGGCAACCCCAACACAAAATCCATAGAGATATCACCCATGGCGTTTGTATAGGCAAAGGCATGTATAATCCATGGGTGGGCTCGACTTTTAGCTAACTTACAAAGTTACACATCTTTCACAAATGCGAGTTACATCACGTTTCATATTGGGCCAATAAAGATGTTCTTGTAAGACAACAAGAGTTTTAGCAATGCCAAAATGACCCATTAAACCTCCTCCGTGCGCCTCTAACAATAACAACTCTCGGATAGAACTGGCAGGATTACATAATTTGTTTTCTCTAAACAAGAATCCATCATGTCTATAAAATTTACCCACTCCTACACGTTCACATGCAGCATATACCTCACAAAAATCAGAATCATGCTCATATTGATTTTTAATCATCTCAAAACCAAGTAATTTAGAATCTAGTGTAGATAATAAGGTGTACCTCTGAGATAGTGCATCAGCCACAACGTTCTCTTTACCTTGTTTATATCGAATTACATAGGGAAATGTCTCAATGAATGCCATCCAGCGGGCGTGGCTCTTATTTAACTTATGTTGGCCCTTCAGGTGCTTTAGTGACTCGTGGTCTGTGTGTATTACGAACTCTTTGGGCCATAGGTAGTGCTGCCAAGTTTCAAGTGCTCGAACCAAGGCGTACAACTCCTTATCATAAGTTGGATAATTTAGCATGGCACCTCCCAACTTCTCACTGAAGTAGGCAATCGGCCTCCCTTCTTGCATCAAGACTGAGCCAATACTGGCCGGATGCATCACATTGAATCTCGAATGATTTTCCAAAGTTCGGTAGGGATAACAATGGTGCATTCGTGAGTTTCTCTTTCAATAGTCTAAAGGCGGCTTCCTGTTCCTTCTCCCATTTAAAGCCAACATTTTTCTTGATCACCTCGGTTAAGGGAGCTGCCAAGGTGCTGAAATTGGGTACAAAACGTCGGTAGAAGCTCGCCAAGCCATGAAAGCTTCGAACTTCACGGACTGATTTAGGACTTTCCCAATCTTTGATAGCCTTGATCTTTTCTTCATCTACTCGTATTCCTGTGAACTCACAACAAAACCAAGGAAAACAAGCTTCTCCGTGCCAAAATTGCATTTTTGAAGGTTAGCGAACAAATGCTCTTTTCTAAGCACGCTTAACACTTCTTTTACATGATCGACATGCTCTTGTAAACTTTTACTATAGATAAGTATGTCATCAAAGTATACGACTACAAATTTACCTATAAAAGCACGTAAAACATGATTAATAATTAGCATGAAAGTGCTAGGTGCATTGGTCGACTAAACGGCATAACTAACCATTCATAAAGACCATGTTTAGTTTTAAAGGTTTTTTTCCATTCATATCCTTCTTTCATTCTTATTTTGTTATACCCACTTTTTAAATCAATTTTGGATAAAATGGCAGAACAATATAACTAATCTAGCATATCATCTAGTCTCTAATGGGATGTCGATACTTAATTGTGATATTATTGATGGCTCGAGTCCACGCACATTCTCCATGATCCATCTTTCTTTGGTACCAACAAAATCGAATGTAACACGGACTCATGCTTTCTCGCACATGCCCTTTGCTAGTAGCTCGCCTACTTGCTTCCTCATTTCTTTTGTTTCTCCGGATTGCTTCTATATGCAGTCGCTTTGGAATTGAAGCTCCAGAACAAAATCGATTTGATGCTCAATGCATCTTATCGGCAAACCAGAGGTATCTCTTCTGGGAACACATCTTCAAATTCCTGTAAGAGTGTAACAATCAAAGGATCAGTAGTTTCAGGAACAAATGCAAGATTAAGTAAGGCTTCACGAAACATTAATAGAACCACAGGCTGTTGGGATAGCATAGCTCTTTTAATCATCGCCCTTATTAGACCGACGGTTTTGCCTCCTTTAGAGGTAGAAGATTCGGTTTTTTCTTTCTCGTTTTCCTTTGTTGCTTGTTGTAACAACATTTGATCTTCGTGAACCTGCTTAGGAGTCATGGGTGTTTGGGTGAATTTCTTTTTCTCAAAGGTGAATGAGTACTTGTTTGTGAAACTATTATGAAGAACTTGGCGATCATACTATCACGGTCTTCCTAGAAGAAGCTGTGTAGCGTGCATAGGTACGACATCACAGACTACCTTATCTAGATACCTGCGATACCTTAGCTTGATTAGTAACCCTCAAATCTTCGGTATTATTTAACCATAGTAATCTATATGGCTTAGGATGTTTTTCCACAGGTAAGCATAACTTTTTTACTAAGGCTGCACTAACCACGTCCACACAACTCCCTCCATCTATAATCAAACTACAGATGTTGTCCTTAATGTGACATCTAGTTTGAAATAGATTCTCTCTTTGACCTTCCTCTTCTTCACCTATTTGAGTAGATAGGGACAATCTAGTCACTACTGCGTTTATTTTACCCTCATCAACTCCTTCTTCAAACTCCTCATATTCTTCCTCACACTCTTCTTCTCCCTCACTGGCTGATTCTACCTGTTCGGGTCTAGCTATGATCACTCTTTGGTTGGGACAATTTGATGCTATGTGACCAAGACCTTGACACTTAAAACATCTCACATCTCGGGACCTAGTTGGACCACTAGACGATGATCCTGGTTGAGGTGTGAACAATGGCTTTTGGGTAGGTTGAGACTTTGAAGATTTGAACTCACCCCCTATGTTGCTAGGTTGCCTCGGCTTCCAAGGTGTACTAGGGGTATTTACTCTCTTAGTTTGTCTTCTCTTTACTTGTTGCTCTATCTTCCTCGCCGTGTGAACCATGCCCTCTAGGTCGAAACAAGTCATTAATTCTAGTTGATCTCTAATTTCAACATTAAGGCCTGAAAGGAACCTAGTCATCAACCTATCTTGGTCTTCATATAGACGACACCTAATCAATCCTGTTTCCATTTCTTTATAGTAGTCATCTACGGATTTTGACCCTTGTTTTAAAGTTTGAAGGTTGTATAGTAGGTCTCTCATGTAATAACTAGGAACAAACCTATCGGTCATGACTCTTTTAAGGGCATTCCAAGTCGTGATAGGTGGCTCGGCTTTCCGTTCTCTAGATTGAACTACATGATCCCACCAAATAAGAGCATATCCTACAAACTCTACCGTGGCTAATTTGACTTTCTTAAGTTCGAAAAGTTTCTACACTCAAATTGGCCTTCGACTCTCCTAACCCACTCAAAGAACAATTGGGTCGGCTTTACCTTCAAATGGGGAATGTGGAATTTAACACCGTTAAGATTATCATCCATCCCGTCCGGATTATTTCTAGGTTCTCGATTTGTCCTAGAATGTCTATCTTCTTCAAATTCATATTCAAATTCGTCTTCAAGTTCGTTTAAAGGTGGTGGAGGTGGTCGATTATTCCTACCCCGTCTTACATTAGTATCTCGTGTCTGGTTTGTCTTAACCGACTTAAGATCTTCTCTCATTTCTTCCATTATATTAGTCATTTTATTCATTAAAGAGTACAACCCATCAATGTGATATTGAGCATCTTTTAATGATTCAATTTTTCTTCGACGACCATCAATAAAATAGTCTTCTTCTTCCATTGGTATTTTCACGTCTCTCTTTTCATCACTTGAGTTATTTGATCCAACCATTTTAAAATATTTCACGAATGAAAAAAAAAATCAACAAGATGAAAATATCTATATAATTTTTTTTTTCTTATTTTCGTTTTTTTTAACAAGCATAAACCGAGAGCAAAATAACTTATGACGTAAATGAAAGTAATAAAAGAAAGTTGAGGAACGAATGAACCTGGAACCGAATCTCTGATACCAAATGATATGATCTTGCTTGCACAAGAAAGATCAACTCGTGAAGCTCTCAAGTAGGTTCTTTTAATCGGAATTTCTTGTTCCCCAACGGTTGTAGTGGCATCGGGAATGTAACGTACTATAAACCCTTAAGTAGGATTCTAACGACGCCTTGATATCTTGTAACAAGAAGCCTTCGAATAAAACTCGAGATCCTATAGTTTCTATGTAATTCAAAACCAAAGAGATGGCAATCTTTGATTCCAAGTAGAATGATTTAATGTATAAACATAAAATCAACAACACACAAGTATATTAATAAAGCATAATAGCTATATTTTGAAATTGTTCTTAGATGCAAATTACAATCGGCCATGGCCTTATTTATAGGTGGAAAGAAGACTTTTAGGACATGAAATTCAAACAACAAAAATAAACAATTATAACTATAATCATGAAAGGAGGAAGACAACATAGTTTCCTTGACTTTGAGCAAAGTGGCAACGGCTATTTGAGAAGGAATGGAGCCGAAAATTCTTCATCTCTCTCTTCTCTTTGCAATATCTTGCTAGATTCACTTGAGTAAAATAATCTCTTTCCAAGACTTCTTCACCAAGGATGCAACGGCTATTTGAGAAAGGTAAGGGCTGAAATCTCTTGCTAGATATACTTGTAAAATGATGAGATTACCTTGATGACTTTGATAACATACCATGGAGACTTTTAGTACACTTATTCTTTTTATTTTGATTAAAGTAAAACATTTCTAGGAGGTCTTGAATTTTTGGACGAAAATTACTCCTTGTGTTGCATGGCCTTGCATGGACGAACCCCTTTCATACGTTTCCCATGCAACCCCTAAACGGGGGTATTGAATGTCGAAGAATTCCATTCAGCCCCTAGACGGAGGTCTTGTTTAATGTAATCCTTATAATGGAGCTTAGAATCGAACTTATCCGGATAGGGAAGTTGCGGCTTGAAATTTTCAATGTGTTCTCCAAAAGCAGCCTCTAAACGAGGGTTCTCAATCTTGGATTTAAACATGAACAAACAATGTAACTCTCTGACGGGAATGTGGCCTTCCGAATCAGTGACTTGAAGTAGAGTTATAGAGCTGGAACGTAGCATCATGTTATTTCGTGAAGTGGTGCTAATGTCATTTGTTTTCAACAGTTCATTTGTGTCTTCTCTCAATTTCTTAGCACGTGCCCGTGTGATAGGTCTAGTGGGATTCATGATGGCTCCGACTGTATCTAATACTCTTGATGGTGCGACTGGGGTTGCATCAGCCTGGCACGGTCGGGTTGGTCGGACAGCGAGATTTCACTATCCGGAAGAGTGTGACACGGCCGTGTCGCCTGACATGGTCGGGTTGGTCTGGATAGAAACATGCATCCTAAAATCAAGACTCTAATCTCTCGATCATAGATATCATTTTTAGGACTTGATCCCCAAATTTCTCACCTTCCTTCATCCGAGCACCAAACAACTGCTTCAATATCTCATACCGAACAGTTCGGCTGTGATACCCATAGAGCTGAGTAAGACGTTCCAGAATCGCCCTTGTAGAGGGCATGTTTTCATGGGCCCTTTGAAGCTCGTTGTTCATTGAGTCCATCATGAAACCTCGAACCCTGACGTCATCTTTAACCCATTTCTCATGGGCATCAACATCTTCCTGACTAGCCCTGGTTCCTGCAGGAGCCGGTGGGATGTCAACATATAAGACATAACCCAGTGTCCCCATACTGAGGACTATCCTCATATTGTGGAGCCAGTCCACAAACTTGGGTCCCGTAGGAGTCCTCTTTTCAAATAGAATCGTGAGTGGGTTTATTATAATTTTTTTGACAGATTTTTCGTTTGTTAACTGCATCGAATCATTTTTAGATTTGCTAGTGATTGTTTAGTTATGATCCGAGTAAAGAATTTAAGGACTTTCTTTATTCAAAACTAGGCTCCCGTTATTTTTACGGGATTTCACACTCCCATGTGGAATCCGGAAATCATGATTGACTTCCTAATGGTGACTGATTTCTTTACAAAGTTTAATAGAGGGCAACAAATACAATTTCTATTCTATTATTCTTTATAAAGTGGTATCTACCACCAACCCATCTAATGGATGATTCGATCTTCTTTTACCCCTAGTTCACTCGTCCTCAACCCTTGCGGTTTCTATGGCTCGCTGAACTATTAAGTTTAAACCGCCAACTTCTATCAATTTTCCATGAGTTTGACGGAGGGCAGGAAACCTCGTACCCTTTTTAACTTAGTGTTTGTAAGTGGGAGAATTACGCGATTATATGTTACACTTTGCACATTTATCATTCTATAATAAGAATTTGTCGATATGAAAAACATACACAACCTAAATCTACCAACATGTAGTTCGTGGACCGTTCCTAAGTACCGAGTCATCAGTGATTGGATAAATGAAAATTACAAGTAATAAAATTACAATCCTGAATCTTCGTCTCCATGGCAGCTTGTTGTCGGCTCTTGTAGCTAATTTATTACATTTATAAAATTTGCAGCCTATACAAATTTGCCAAACAAAATTGGCTCAAAACGGCCATTAGAACCACATTGAATAAAGATTCAATAAACAAAAAAAAAACTGAGTGTGAAAAATATTGGTCCATTAACCAAAATTATCTTGTGTTGTGTCGAAAAAGATACAAGATTTGTTCTTACATTATATTCCATATTTTATCTTTGTGAAAGTTGAGAGAGGTTTTATAATTCCCATAGAATACTAGAAAAATCTATTTATCTTGTAAATGGTTATCTTCAACCGATAGAAAGCAAGAAGTGTAATGGTTTATCTTGGACCAATTGAAGACAGGAATTGTAACGGTTTATCTTGGACCGATAGAAGACAAGAAAAGTGTTTGGTTGCTCCTAAACCAATAGAAAAGGAATGAAGAGAGGAGGTTGGTCACGTTTTGCACCGAACCTCTATAAATCCTAGTGTCGCCTATTTTTTCGCAAGTTATTAATTTTCAATTTACTTAAATAATTATTATCCATTATTCAACCCTCCTTCTAGTGGATATTTTACAAAATCAATTAATATCAGAGTAGGTCACCTCTTATATCGGTTTGACCACCGGACGAAAAAGATCTGCGATGCCACTTATGGCTCAAATAAAAGGAAATGCTCTCAGTCGTCCACCTTTCTTCGATGGTCCTAACTTCATGACTTGAAAGAAAAAGATGTCTATCTTTGTCCAAGCCTATGATATCAAAATTTAGAAGGTGATTGCACTTGGTCCCAAGATTGCCAAAAAAGAAGATGGATCATTGAAGAAATTCAACGAGTATAATGATGAAGATTGGAAAAAACACGCATATTAACTCGCGTGCCACGCAATGCCTATATTGTGCACTCAATCCAGAAGAGCTCAACCGAATTTCAGCATATGAAAGCACAAAAGAAATATAAGAAATTCTTGAAGTCACTCATGAGGTAACGAGCCAAGTAAAAAAATATGCTCCTCCATGACTACGAACTCTTCACCATGAAGGATGATGAAACCATCACCAACATGTTGGATCGCTTCTCAGCAATAACCAATGGTCTTGTATCATTTGGGAAGCCTATATAAAGCAGCGACAAGGCAAAGAAGATCCTCTAGTCTCTACCTCGTGAATGGGATGCCACAGTGATGACAATCATGGAATCAAAGGATCTCAATAAGCTTGAGTTCAGCACTCTCATAGGGTCTCTTATAAACTATGAGATTGTGCTAAAATCAAGAGGCTCCAAACCTAAGCCTCGTGAGAAAATTGTCGCACTCAAATTCGACAGTGATGATGATGAAGAGGTTCTGGAAAATGAGGATGATGAAGAAATTGCTCTTTACGTCAAGAATATGAGAAGATATAAAAATCTAATTCAAAAAAGGCGAAGCTTTCTTGGTCAAGATTCCCGAACCGACCAAAGGTAAAATCATTATGTTCCTACGAGGAAATTTGACAATAACTGTTGAAGGTGGGGCCAATCCAGGCACTACGCCAAGGATTTTCGAGTGACGAATCTCAAGGGTCAAGCTGAATGTTACAAAAAAAGAAAGTTATAATTGCCTCTTGGAGCAATTACGAGGATGAAATCGAAAGAGCCGAGGAATCTATTCTCGCCCTTATGGCTCTTGATTCAAAAGAATCCATCAATGAGGTAACATCCTTCAAAGAGAAACAAGTGGTACATTGATAGTGGGTGCTTGAGTCACATGTGTGGCACCAAGGACTTGTTCAAGGACTTGAAATATAAAGAACAAGAACATGTAATCTTTGGTGACAATAAGAAAGGTAAGATTATGGGAGTCGACAAGGTAGGTAAGGAGCCTTCACCCTCCATAAATAGTGTTTTGTTTGTTGAAGGCTTACAACATAATTTACTTACTGGTTCTCAACTCTATGATGAGGGTTTTACTCTTCTTTTTGATGCAACTAAATACATTGCCTTCAAGAAAAATAAAGTTGCATTTGTCTGACAAAGATGTGTCAATATCTATATTGTTGATTTGTGTGATGAAAACTTTTTTAGTGATAAATGTCTTGTAACGCTCGATGAAAATTATCCTAAGGCATCATAAATTAGGACACACATCTCTACCAATAATTTCAAAATTATCTAGACATGATTTGGTCCGTGTCTTACCAAAATTGAAGTTTGATCAAAAACACTTGTGCGAGCCTTGCATCAAAGGAAAACATACAAGAGAATCTTTAAACCCAAACTTCAAATTTCCACTTGCCGTATTCTTGAGTTGATTCATATGGACTTGTGATACGAATCGGTCAACATTATCAAATACAAAAAGAAAATTATCCGACCAAGCTTGATTGAGTCGCAGGCATACATAAAATCCTCATGCAAAATACATGGACAAATTACCAATTCTCGCGCGCACGACGACTTCGTAGCAGTTTTAGTATTTTGCCCATAACTTTCTCGTCCGAAATCCGATTCAGGTGATTCAAGTGGCCATGGAAAGCTAAGAAACAGAGCTACAAATCTTATGACCATAGGACCAAATTCGGACCCATTGGATCCCAGAAATGACAAAACCGACAGCATCATATTTGGTCCAAGATCATGAAGATTTTTGTCTCTTCTAGTTTCAAGACTTCATTTTCAAAGTCCACTACAATGCTTGGGTCCCTCCACACTTCAATAATTCGGCCAAACCAAGTGGATGGAAGCTTGATTTTTGTTGTCCTTGTCAAGTATCACATGGGAGAGATTTTGTCCCCACCTTTGAACTTAATGCGATTACGACATCTCCAAACGAAGTAAGAATCAACGTAGGTGACGATACCAAGTTGCATGCACATGCACTTACGTACTTCGGTGAGAAAACATCCGTGGAAATGGGAACGATCTTAATAATCGGAACCGGGATAACTTAGGCGTATCAAAACATGCACACGTATGCATGTTCATGCATACAAAATCGGCCATATGGGGAAGATTTCGGCCGATTGTGACTTGCATCCTTGAAGGATTTTGTCCCCACTACTTTCAACATTTGTGTCCATTTTCAAAGTCCACCATATCAACACTTGAGATTTGATTTCCCTCCACCTTATCACTTTGGCCGAAACACATGGGAGGAAGACTACAAGATGTTGCTTTCTTGTTCAAAGTCTTTGTCAAAGACTTATCACATAAGATAGATGGTGACCTCCTCTACTTCATGATACCCGCGGCCAAACTCAAAGAAACCAAGCATGTGTTGTTTTTATTTTTTTTAAAAGTCTTGATGTCTTAGTTTAATAATTGCTTGTCTTTTAGTTTGATTTTGTGTGAGTTGTTTGACTTGGTTAGGAGTTGTAAATGGCTATATAAAGCCTCATCCTCCACTTGTTGTAAGCATCTTGAATATTAATAACATTGTATTTCTCTTGAAATATACGTTGAACGAGTTCAACAAAAACCTTGGTTATTATTTCGACGCGTCTCGAATTATAACTTGATCAATTCTCAATAGGTCTTGAGGAGAGATTATCTTTATCGAGTTATAGGTCTAATTCGGTAAAACACATCCAAATCCATACACTATCCTACATCACGGCCGAAAACCGTATAATTTCGGCCACCACCTTGTACTTTTGATCGATATTTTGATACTTGTCCAAACGTAATAACCTTCCGTTGTATTTCATGCGCTTTACGTATACTTACATACGTAATTCGTATCATAAGTGGTATCGGAGCCCAATGTCATCTCCTTGGGCGATCAACTATATTCACCGAATTTTTTTTTGTTGAAGTATTTAGTCACCTTCTTGGGTTGTTCTTTACGGTTAGAAGAATTTTCGCATAACATTGGCAGATTAGCGCAGTCGGAAGAAAATAAAGTTTTCCATGGATTCTACCGTTGGATCGTCACGAAATTTTCACAAAGGTAAGCCAACTCATTGAACTACAATCTGAACGGTGGAGATCAGATTCTTTGATCATCTTCTTGGTTCATTCTTCACGGATTTCTTGGCAAATTTTCTGTTCGGAGCTCAAGGTCATCTCCTTGGGCGATTTATTCAACGATTTCTTATCAACAACTATCTCTTGATTCTTGTTATGGATTTATCCGATCTCGATTTCATGATGAAACTCCGTGACGCACTAAACTGCTTACCGGAGCAACATATGTAAGCAAGACGTAGAGACGACGCCAACGATATTGATTTCTTGGCTAAATTCCGCAGCATACCGGAGTTCCACGGATCTAGTAATCCAGATGCGTGCATGGATTGGCTCCATGCTTGTGAGGAGCATGCGGACTTCAAGGCTTCCCCGATCAACCGCCGCGTTACGCTGGTGACAAAGCGCCTCCGCGGTAGCGCCACCTTCTGGTGGCAAAATCAAATAAATCCTGTTCAAAACAACGTAAGCCAAAATCGAGATTGGCAAAAATTCAGGAAATATTTCGCGAAAATTTATCCCAAACGCGAAACAAGATCACGGCTTTATGCTTTCAAACGGCTAATCTTGAAGATGAACTCTTTGTCACCGACGACTTTGATATGACAGAATTTCCTACGGCATTTTTGATGACAAAGAAGACGATGGTTGAGTCGAGTCGCTTCTATCGAGCAAAGTGGGTCGTATGACTTTGTTGCGATGCGAAATGAGCTTAGTGGGTTAAATTTTGATGAGACATTATTCAAGGAGACCGATAATATTAAAATGGAAAGTGGATCGGGTTATGATGGACCGCCAATATTTGATACAGTAATCGGATGACAAAGAGGAGTCCATAATTGATCTCGAGCTTCCCATTTTGAAGGTGAGCATGTACACATGCGGGTGCTTAAGGAGACCGAGATAATGGCGTGGTTGTACAAAGCGAACTAATCGAACAAAGACCGCCTTGTTATATTCCACACAAGGTTGTTTCAATTATTGTCAAAGAACCGGAGGGTCCTAATCCATTTGTTCTTGTTGAACCGATTCTTGACACCGACCAACGTGAAAGCGGCGTGGCTGCGTATAATCGGAAAATAGTAAGGGACGAATTCATTATTGAAGGGAGTGAGGACGCGATTTGTGTTCACTTAGCACAGGAGTTGGAAATTACTCCGTTAAACCATAAATCATCTTTTCGGGATTCCATTAAGGGGAATGGAAGACTCCTAGGTATGTCGTTTGTTTCCATTTTGCATGTTGTCCTTTTGGATACGCAATCACAAGTTAAAGTCAACATTATGGACGAAAATTACATCTTCAAACCGGGAGGAGTGCAACCATATCCGGAGTATCAACCCTTCTTTCGGGCATTAGAATCAAGAATGAATCTTCTTGAAAAAGAAGGGAATGATGTGATTAAGACCGAGCATCCGATGAACTACATGTCAAGTCTTACAGCACAAAAAAAAAAAGTTCAAAATCTGGATTTGAGGTCAAATCCTTTGAAAGGGGGAGGGTATGATACGAATTGGTCAACATCATCAAATACAAAAAGAAGATTATCCGACCAAGCTTGATTGAGTCGCAGGCATACATAAAATCCTCATGCAAAATACATGGACAAATTACCAATTCTCGCGCGCACGACTTCGTAGCAGTTTTAGTATTTTGCCCATAACTTTCTCGTCCGAAATCCGATTCAGGTGATTCAAGTGGCCATGGAAAGCTAAGAAAGAGAGCTACAAATCTTATGAGACCATAGAACCAAATTCGGACCCATTGGATCCCAGAAATGACAAAACCGACAGCATCATATTTGGTCCAAGATCATGAAGATTTTTGTCTCTTCTAGTTTCAAGACTTCATTTTCAAAGTCCACTACAATGCTTGGGTCCCTCCACACTTCAATAATTCGGCCAAACCAAGTGGATGGAAGCTTGATTTTTGTTGTCCTTGTCAAGTATCACATGGGAGAGATTTTGTCCCCACCTTTGAACTTGATGCGATTACGACATCTCCAAACGAAGTAAGAATCAACGTAGGTGACGATACCAAGTTGCATGCACATGCACCTACGTACTTCGGTGAGAAAACATCCGCGGAAATGGGAACGATCTTAATAATCGGAACCGGGATAACTTAGGCGTATCAAAACATGCACACGTATGCATGTTCATGCATACAAAATCGGCCATATGGGGAAGATTTCGGCCGATTGTGACTTGCATCCTTGAAGGATTTTGTCCCCACTACTTTCAACATTTGTGTCCATTTTCAAAGTCCACCATATCAACACTTGAGATTTGATTTCCCTCCACCTTATCACTTTGGCCGAAACACATGGGAGGAAGACTACAAGATGTTGCTTTCTTGTTCAAAGTCTTTGTCAAAGACTTATCACATAAGATAGATGGTGACCTCCTCTACTTCATGATACCCGCGGCCAAACTCAAAGAAACCAAGCATGTGTTGTTTTTATTTTTTTTAAAAGTCTTGATGTCTTAGTTTAATAATTGCTTGTCTTTTAGTTTGATTTTGTGTGAGTTGTTTGACTTGGTTAGGAGTTGTAAATGGCTATATAAAGCCTCATCCTCCACTTGTTGTAAGCATCTTGAATATTAATAACATTGTATTTCTCTTGAAATATACGTTGAACGAGTTCAACAAAAACCTTGGTTATTATTTCGACGCGTCTCGAATTATAACTTGATCAATTCTCAATAGGTCTTGAGAAGAGATTATATTTATCGAGTTATAGGTCTAATTCGGTAAAACACATCCAAATCCATACACTATCCTACATCACGGCCGAAAACCGTATAATTTCGGCCACCACCTTGTACTTTTGATCGATATTTTGATACTTGTCCAAACGTAATAACCTTCCGTTGTATTTCATAAGCTTTATGTATACTTACATACGTAATTCGTATCAACTTGATTGATCGGTATAGATGTGCAAGTCTTAATGGCATATACTCTTGTAATCGTTGATGACTTTTCTCGTTTCGCATGGGTAAAATTTCTCGCAAACAAAGACGAAACTTTTAATGAGTTTTTCAAATTGTGTCATTTGGTTCAAAACAAGAAAAATATGACTATAATTTCTATTTAAACCGATCACGGTGGAGAGTTTGATTGTTCTCCTTTTGAAACTATTTGTGATAAATATGGAATTTATCATAATTTTTCAGCCCCTAGGACTCCGCAACAAAACGGAGTTGTTGAAAGGAAAAACCGAACCCTAGAGGAAATATCTAAGACAATGCTCAATGAATATTCTCTTCCTCAATACGTTTGGGCCGAAGCAATAAACACAGCTTGTTATACAATAAACCGTGTCCATCTCATAAGAGCTCAACCCAAAACTCCATATGAAATTTGGATGGGTAAATAGCCCCTTTCGGTTGTAAAGTTTTTGTGTTAAATAACGGACAGGAAAATTTCGGAAAATTTGATTCAAAATCCGACATCGGTATTTTCTTGAGATACTTACTAAATAGCAAAGCATTTCGTGTGTACAACCTTAGAACAAATAAAGTTGAAGAATGTATTCATGCAAAATTTGATGAGTCAATCTTACAGCCGAAAAGGTAGACTTTATTGATGATGTAGGTACACTCCTAGAATACAACTCTCAAGAGATTGACAAATTGCCAAAAGATTGGAGGCATGTCCGAGACCATCCTAAAGATTTGGTTATTGGGAATATTGAGGATGGGATTCAAACTCGAAGAAGAACACTTGACTTCCAAAATAACTATGCATTGGTGTCCGAAATTGATCCCAAGAACGTCAATAAAGCACTTGATGACTAAAGATGGGTAATGGAAATGCAGTAAGAGCTTATGCAATTCGAGCGTAATAGAGTTTGGGAATTGGTTCCAGCCCCTACGGATAAAACTATCATCGGAACCAAATGGGTGCATAAAATAAAGCATGACGAAGACAGATATCCAGTAAAAATAAATCGCGTCTAGTTACCCAAAGTTATAGTCAAGAATAAGATATTGGCTATGAAGAAAGCTTTGCTCCCGTCGCACAGCTTGAAGCCATCCGACTTCTATGTGCATTTGCATCACACAAAAAGATTAAACTATTTCAAATGGATGTCAAAAGTGCGTTCCTCAACAAAATCATTCAAGAAGAAGTCTACGTGAATCATCCCCGGATTTGAAGACTATGAATTACCGGAATATGTGTACAAACTCAACAAAGAGCTATATGGTTTGCAAAAAGCTCCACGAGCATGGTATGATCATTTGAGTAATTTTCTTATTTCACATAATTATAGAAGAGGTAAATTTGATGATATGCATGGTAAAATTTTCTTATAAAAAATTTTAATGATGATATGCTCATTTGCCGAATTTATGTGGATGACATTGTTTTTGGTGCTACTAATACATCTCTTTGTCAAGAATTTTATAAGCCTGTGAAGGGAGAATTTGAGATGAGTATGATGAGCGAACTCACATACTTTCTTGGTCTTCAAATTAAGCAAGGAGATGATGGAATTTTAATTCATCAAACAAAATACACCAAAGACTTGCTTAAGAAATTTAAGATAGAGAATTGCAAAGCTATATCTACTCCAATGTCATCTTCATTAAAGCTTGGCAAAGACGAGCATGGAAAATCCATGGATCAAAAATTTTTTGAGGTATGATTGGTTCATTACTTTATTCAACTGCTTCTAGACCGGATATAATTTTTGCTACTTGCTTATGTGATAGATATCAATCTAATCCAAAAGAATCACACTTAATTGCATGTAAACGAACTTTTCGTAACTTTAGTGGAGCTATTGGCTTAGGCCTATGGTAGCCTTCATGTCTCGATTTTAATTTTGTTGCATATAGCGACACCAATTTCTGTGGATGCGATATAGATAACAAGAGTACAAGTGGTACATGTCATTTTCTTGGTTCATGCATGATTTCTTGGAGGAGTAAGAAACAAACAAGTGTAGCAATTTCCACAGCTGAATCCAAATACGTGGTTGCTGGAAGTGCGTGTGCACAAGTGCTTTGGATTAAAAATCAACTTTGAGATTATGGCATAAATTTTGAAAATACTCCGATTTTATGTGATAACACCAGCGATATAAATCTCAGCAAAAACCCTGTCTTGCATAGTAAGGCATCATATTTTGTGCGATCATGTTCAAAAGAAACATATCGGTTTGATATTTGTCGGCACAAAAGATCAACTAACCGATATTTTTACCAAGTCTTTACCCTTAAATTCTTTTAATTCTATTAGATTGCAACTTGGTATGGGTCACCTGGACAATTTTTAAAAATTTATTTAATAAAGATGTTCTTATATTAAATGGAGCATGAACTATGAGCACGCTACATTTCACAGGTAGCGCATGCTATCGAATGTGATTTTTAGACAGAAGTCCTGCTTTAAACTACTGCCTTCAGACCCTACTCTCCGATAGCACACACTAGGACATATAATAGTGCAGTCTAGGGAACCCGTCCAGATTCATATTTAAACCTAATCGGTCAACCCCAGTTTTATTTCTCCATCTCCTTCATCCATTGCTAATCTCTACAAATCTCACTCCTTCCATTTTTCATTCTATGTTTGCCCTCATTTTTTGAACTAAACAACGAATCCTTCATCACCAAATCACTATGGCTAGTGGATCGAAGACCACAATGAAGAAACAATACAAAAGCTCCAAACGATCGTGGACGGACGAACTCTGTAACACCCCCAGACCATATGGGAATATTACATGCCGTAGACCCTCCCCACGAGGACCTACCACGCTAAACGGCATAGAATTACCAAAAACTTGACCGACCGGAGTCAATCATTTCAATAATACAGACCACTAAGGTCAATTACAATACAACCAAATAGACCGATGAGGTCACACGACCAATGCAAACGAGATGAAATACAGCTCTTACAATAGATACCCATGCAGGGGTAAAGATACACAACAACAGAAGTCTGACTATAACTCGATCGATACAACATAACTCGACCAAACTCTCAACTCTTGATTAGTATCGTAGCTCGTCACTTCTTATGCTGATCTTGTGACTGCTCCCCCAAACCTTCATGTACCTGGACGCAAAATAGACATCCACCCCCCGATTACTCGGGGGTTAGTAAAACTCCATTGTTTTACTAGTGCAAGTATAATAGTATACGAAATGTATCAAGTAAAAGCAATCACGAAATCAAGTACGACAATCAATTGTCAAAACATTCCCGAGAGATTTTGATGTTTCGAAAACAAATTGAATTATTTAAAAAGGAATCATCATCTCAGGCGATGTTGAAAGTAAGGAACCCTTTTAGGACCTCAAGTCCGAAATTGTAAACCTTTTTTCAAAATATTAAGGTCTCAACCTGAATCTCGGCTCATGTTACAAAAGTTTATAAAATGGAAAACCTTTTTGGACATCACATACTTAGTTACAAAACCATTTCTCTCATTTCTTCCATTATATTAGTCATTTTATTCATTAAAGAGTACAACCCATCAATGTGATATTGAGCATCTTTTAATGATTCAATTTTTCTTCTGACGGGACCATCACTAAAATAGTCTTCTTCTTCCATTGGTATTTTCCCGTCTCTCTTTTCATCTCTTGAGTTATTTGATCCAACCATTTTAAAAGATTTCACGAATGAAAAAAAAATCAACAAGATGAAAATATCTATATAATTTTATTTTTATTTTTTTATTTTTTTTTTTATTTTCGTTTTTTTTAACAAGCATAAACCGAGAGCAAAATAACTTATGACGTAAATGAAAGTAATAAAAGAAAGTTGAGGAACGAATGAACCTGGAACCGAATCTCTGATGCCAAATGATATGATCTTGCTTGCACAAGAAAGATCAACTCGTGAAGCTCTCAAGTAGGTTCTTTTAATCGGTATTTCTTGTTCCCCAACGGTTGTAGTGGCAGCGGGAATGTAACGTACTATAAACCCTTAAGTAGGATTCTAACGACGCCTTGATATCTTGTAACAAGAAGCCTTCGAATAAAACTCGAGATCCTATAGTTTCTATGTAATTCAAAACCAAAGAGATGGCAATCTTTGATTCCAAGTAGAATGATTTAATGTATAAACATAAAATCAACAACACACAAGTATATTAATAAAGCATAATAGCTATATTTTGAAATTGTTCTTAGATGCAAATTACAATCGGCCATGGCCTTATTTATAGGTGAAAAGAAGACTTTTTAGGACATGAAATTCAAACAACAAAAATAAACAATTATAACTATAATCATGAAAGGAGGAACACAACATAGTTTCCTTGACTTTGAGCAAAGTGGCAACGGCTATTTGAGAAGGATTGGAGCCGAAAATTCTTCATCTCTCTCTTCTCTTTGCAATATCTTGCTAGATTCACTTGAGTAAAATAATCTCTTTCCAAGACTTCTTCACCAAGGATGCAACGGCTATTTGAGAAAGGTAAGGGCTGAAATCTCTTGCTAGATATACTTGTAAAATGATGAGATTACCTTGATGACTTTGATAACATACCATGGAGACTTTTAGTACACTTATTATTTTTATTTTGATTAAAGTAAAACATTTCTAGGAGGTCTTGAATTTTGGGAAAATTACTCCTTGTGTTGCATGGCCTTGCATGGCCGAACCCCTTCCATACGTTTCCCATGCAACCCCTAAACGGGGGTCTTGAATGTCGAAGAATTCCATTCAGCCCCTAGACGGAGGTCTTGTTTAATGTAATCCTTATAATGGAGCTTAGAATCGAACTTATCCGGATAGGGAAGTTGCGGCTTGAAATTTTCAATGTGTTCTCCAAAAGCAGCCTCTAAACGAGGGTCCTCAATCTTGGATTTAAACATGAACAAACAATGTAACTCTCTGACGGGAATGTGGCCTTCCGAATCAGTGACTTGAAGTAGAGTTATAGAGCTGGAACGTAGCATCATGTTATTTCGTGAAGTGGTGCTAATGTCATTTGTTTTCAACAGTTCATTTGTGTCTTCTCTCAATTTCTTAGCACGTGCCCGTGTGATAGGTCTAGTGGGATTCATGATGGCTCCGACTGTATCTAATACTCTTGATGGTGCGACTGGGGTTGCATCATTCCCTCCATCTTGAGAAGAATCTGTCCTCAGATCCGATTTATCTCCTGTTTCAAACAAAGACAAGTCAGAAACGTTAAAAGTTGCAGAAACATTATATTCACCTGGCAAGTCGAGTTTATAGGCATTGTCATTTATTTTCTCCAAGACCATGAATGGACCGTCTCCTTTTGTTAAAAGCTTCGACCTCCTCTGCACTGGAAAACGTTCTTTCCTCATATGTAACCATACCCAATCACTGGGTTGAAATACCACTGCTTTGCGCCCACGGTTATGATTTTCAATATACTGCTTGGTCCGTCGTTCAATGTTGTTACGAGCTTACTCATGCAGCTGTTTCACCAATTCTGCTTTCTTGTGCCCATCTGTACTTACTCTTTCACTCACAAGCAAAGGTAAAAGATCAAGTGGGGTTAAAGGATTAAAACCATAAACAAGTTCAAAAGGTGAAAATTGAGAAGCAGAATGCATAGATCGATTATAAGCAAATTCAACGTGTGGCAAACATTCTTCCCAAGTTTTTATGTTGGTTTTAATAATGGCTCTTAACAAAGTTGACAGCGTCCTATTTACTACTTCGGTTTGCCCATCAGTTTGTGGGTGACAAGTGGTAGAAAATAAGAGCTTTGTCCCTAATTTAGCCCACAGAGTTTTCCAAAAGTAACTAAGGAACTTATCATCCCTATCTGAGACTATAGTTCTAGGTACCCCATGCAAGCGAATAATTTCTTTAAAGAAAAGATTTGCAATGTGTGAGGCATCATCAGATTTATGACAAGGGATGAAATGTGCCATTTTGGAAAATCGATCAACAACAACAAATATAGAGTCACGACCATACTTGTTTCTAGGCAACCCCAACACAAAATCCATAGAGATATCAGTCCATGGCGTTTCAGGTATAGGCAAAGGCATGTATAATCCATGGGGCTGGGCTCGACTTTTAGCTAACTTACAGGTTACACATCTTTCACAAATGCGAGTTACATCACGTTTCATATTGGGCCAATAAAGATGTTCTTGTAAGACAACAAGAGTTTTAGCAATGCCAAAATGACCCATTAAACCTCCTCCGTGCGCCTCTAACAATAACAACTCTCGGATAGAACTGGCAGGAATACATAATTTGTTTTCTCTAAACAAGAATCCATCATGTCTATAAAATTTACCCACTCCTACACGTTCACATGCAGCATATACCTCACAAAAATCAGAATCATGCTCATATTGATTTTTAATCATCTCAAAACCAAGTAATTTAGAATCTAGTGTAGATAATAAGGTGTACCTCCGAGATAGTGCATCAGCCACAACGTTCTCTTTACCTTGTTTATATCGAATTACATAGGGAAATGTCTCAATGAATGCCATCCAGCGGGCGTGCCTCTTATTTAACTTATGTTGGCCCTTCAGGTGCTTTAGTGACTCGTGGTCTGTGTGTATTACGAACTCTTTGGGCCATAGGTAGTGCTGCCAAGTTTCAAGTGCTCGAACCAAGGCGTACAACTCCTTATCATAAGTTGGATAATTTAGCATGGCACCTCCCAACTTCTCACTGAAGTAGGCAATCGGCCTCCCTTCTTGCATCAAGACTGAGCCAATACCAGTTCCGGATGCATCACATTGAATCTCGAATGATTTTCCAAAGTTCGGTAGGGATAACAATGGTGCATTCGTGAGTTTCTCTTTCAATAGTCTAAAGGCGGCTTCCTGTTCCTTCTCCCATTTAAAGCCAACATTTTTCTTGATCACCTCGGTTAAGGGAGCTGCCAAGGTGCTGAAATTGGGTACAAAACGTCGGTAGAAGCTCGCCAAGCCATGAAAGCTTCGAACTTCACGGACTGATTTAGGACTTTCCCAATCTTTGATAGCCTTGATCTTTTCTTCATCTACCTGTATTCCCTGTGAACTCACAACAAAACCAAGGAAAACAAGCTTCTCCGTGCCAAAATTGCATTTTTGAAGGTTAGCGAACAAATGCTCTTTTCTAAGCACAGTTAACACTTCTTTTACATGACTGACATGCTCTTGTAAACTTTTACTATAGATAAGTATGTCATCAAAGTATACGACTACAAATTTACCTATAAAAGCACGTAAAACATGATTCATAAGTCGCATGAAAGTGCTAGGTGCATTGGTCAGACCAAACAGCATAACTAACCATTCATAAAGACCATGTTTAGTTTTAAAGGTTGTTTTCCATTCATCTCCTTCTTTCATTCTTATTTGGTGATACCCACTTTTTAAATCAATTTTGGAGAAAATGGCAGAACCATATAACTCATCTAGCATATCATCTAGTCTCGGAATGGGATGTCGATACTTAATTGTGATATTATTGATGGCTCGACAGTCCACGCACATTCTCCATGATCCATCTTTCTTTGGTACCAACAAAACTGGAACAGAACACGGACTCATGCTTTCTCGCACATGCCCTTTGGCTAGTAGCTCGTCTACTTGCTTCCTCATTTCTTTTGTTTCCTCCGGATTGCTTCTATATGCAGGTCAGTTTGGAATTGAAGCTCCAGGAACAAAATCGATTTGATGCTCAATGCATCTTATTGGCGGCAAACCAGGAGGTATCTCTTCTGGGAACACATCTTCAAATTCCTGTAAGAGTGTAACAATCAAAGGATCAGTAGTTTCAGGAACAAATGCAAGATTAAGTAAGGCTTCACGAAACATTAATAGAACCACAGGCTGTTGGGATAGCATAGCTCTTTTAACTGCACTGGCCCTTATTAGACCGACGGTTTTGCCTCCTATAGAAGTAGAAGGTTCGGTCTTTTCTTTCTCCTTTTCCTTTGTTGCTTGTTGCAACAACATTTGATCTTCGTGAACCTGCTTAGGAGTCATGGGTGTTAGGGTGAATTTCTTTTTCTCAAAGGTGAATGAGTACTTGTTTGTAAAACCATTATGAAGAACTTGGCGATCATACTGCCATGGTCTTCCTAGAAGAAGCTGAGTAGCGTGCATAGGTACGACATCGCAGACCACTTCATCTATATACCTGCCAATCCTAAAGGATACCTTAGCTTGATTAGTAACCCTCAAATCTCCGGTATTATTTAACCATAGTAATCTATATGGTTTAGGATGTTTTTCCACAGGTAAGCATAACTTTTTTACTAAGGCTGCACTAACCACGTTCACACAACTTCCACCATCTATAATCAAACTACAGAGGTTGTCCTTAATGTGACATCTAGTTTGAAATAGATTCTCTCTTTGACCTTCCTCTTCTTCACCTATTTGAGTAGATAGGGACAATCTAGTCACTACTGCGTTTATTTTACCCTCATCAACTCCTTCTTCAAACTCCTCATATTCTTCCTCACACTCTTCTTCTCCCTCACTGGCTGATTCTACCTGTTCGGGTCTAGCTATGATCACTCTTTGGTTGGGACAATTTGATGCTATGTGACCAAGACCTTGACACTTAAAACATCTCACATCTCGGGACCTAGTTGGACCACTAGACGATGATCCTGGTTGAGGTGTGAACAATGGCTTTTGGGTAGGTTGAGACTTTGAAGATTTGAACTCACCCCCTATGTTGCTAGGTTGCCTCGGCTTCCAAGGTGTACTAGGGGTATTTACTCTCTTAGTTTGTCTTCTCTTTACTTGTTGCTCTATCTTCCTCGCCGTGTGAACCATGCCCTCTAGGTCGAAACAAGTCATTAATTCTAGTTGATCTCTAATTTCAACATTAAGGCCTGAAAGGAACCTAGTCATCAACCTATCTTGGTCTTCATCTAGACGACACCTAATCAATCCTGTTTCCATTTCTTTATAGTAGTCATCTACGGATTTTGACCCTTGTTTTAAAGTTTGAAGGTTGTATAGTAGGTCTCTCATGTAATAACTAGGAACAAACCTATCGGTCATGACTCTTTTAAGGGCATTCCAAGTCGTGATAGGTGGCTCGGCTTTCCGTTCTCTAGATTGAACTACATGATCCCACCAAATAAGAGCATATCCTACAAACTCTACCGTGGCTAATTTGACTTTCTTAAGTTCAGAAAAGTTTCTACACTCAAATTGGCCTTCGACTCTCCTAACCCACTCAAAGAACAATTCGGGGTCAGTTTTACCTTCAAATGGGGGAATGTGGAATTTAACACTGTTAAGATTATCATCCATCCTGTCCCGATTATTTCTAGGTTCTCGATTTGTCCTAGAATGTCTATCTTCTTCAAATTCATATTCAAATTCGTCTTCAAGTTCGTTTAAAGGTGGTGGAGGTGGTCGATTATTCCTACCCCGTCTTACATTAGTATCTCGTGTCTGGTTTGTCTTAACCGACTTAAGATCTTCTCTCATTTCTTCCATTATATTAGTCATTTTATTCATTAAAGAGTACAACCCATCAATGTGATATTGAACATCTTTTAATGATTCAATTTTTCTTCTGACGGGACCATCACTAAAATAGTCTTCTTCTTCCATTGGTATTTTCCCGTCTCTCTTTTCATCTCTTGAGTTATTTGATCCAACCATTTTAAAAGATTTCACGAATGAAAAAAAAAATCAACAAGATGAAAATATCTATATAATTTTTTTTTTCTTATTTTCGTTTTTTTTAACAAGCATAAACCGAGAGCAAAATAACTTATGACGTAAATGAAAGTAATAAAAGAAAGTTGAGGAACGAATGAACCTGGAACCGAATCTCTGATACCAAATGATATGATCTTGCTTGCACAAGAAAGATCAACTCGTGAAGCTCTCAAGTAGGTTCTTTTAATCGGAATTTCTTGTTCCCCAACGGTTGTAGTGGCATCGGGAATGTAACGTACTATAAACCCTTAAGTAGGATTCTAACGACGCCTTGATATCTTGTAACAAGAAGCCTTCGAATAAAACTCGATATCCTATAGTTTCTATGTAATTCAAAACCAAAGAGATGGCAATCTTTGATTCCAAGTAGAATGATTTAATGTATAAACATAAAATCAACAACACACAAGTATATTAATAAAGCATAATAGCTATATTTTGAAATTGTTCTTAGATGCAAATTACAATCGGCCATGGCCTTATTTATAGGTGGAAAGAAGACTTTTTAGGACATGAAATTCAAACAACAAAAATAAACAATTATAACTATAATCATGAAAGGAGGAAGACAACATAGTTTCCTTGACTTTGAGCAAAGTGGCAACGGCTATTTGAGAAGGAATGGAGCCGAAAATTCTTCATCTCTCTCTTCTCTTTGCAATATCTTGCTAGATTCACTTGAGTAAAATAATCTCTTTCCAAGACTTCTTCACCAAGGATGCAACGGCTATTTGAGAAAGGTAAGGGCTGAAATCTCTTGCTAGATATACTTGTAAAATGATGAGATTACCTTGATGACTTTGATAACATACCATGGAGACTTTTAGTACACTTATTCTTTTTATTTTGATTAAAGTAAAACATTTCTAGGAGGTCTTGAATTTTTGGACGAAAATTACTCCTTGTGTTGCATGGCCTTGCATGGACGAACCCCTTTCATACGTTTCCCATGCAACCCCTAAACGGGGGTATTGAATGTCGAAGAATTCCATTCAGCCCCTAGACGGAGGTCTTGTTTAATGTAATCCTTATAATGGAGCTTAGAATCGAACTTATCCGGATAGGGAAGTTGCGGCTTGAAATTTTCAATGTGTTCTCCAAAAGCAGCCTCTAAACGAGGGTTCTCAATCTTGGATTTAAACATGAACAAACAATGTAACTCTCTGACGGGAATGTGGCCTTCCGAATCAGTGACTTGAAGTAGAGTTATAGAGCTGGAACGTAGCATCATGTTATTTCGTGAAGTGGTGCTAATGTCATTTGTTTTCAACAGTTCATTTGTGTCTTCTCTCAATTTCTTAGCACGTGCCCGTGTGATAGGTCTAGTGGGATTCATGATGGCTCCGACTGTATCTAATACTCTTGATGGTGCGACTGGGGTTGCATCAGCCTGGCACGGTCGGGTTGGTCGGACAGCGAGATTTCACTATCCGGAAGAGTGTGACACGGCCGTGTCGCCTGACACGGTCGGGTTGGTCGGGCAGCGAGATTTCACTATCCGGAAGAGTGTGACACGGTCGGGTTCGGCTGGCAATTGATATCGATCTTCTGGCACAGCATGACAGGGGCCGTGTCATATGACACGGCCGAGACCGAAACTCCACATCTTGTGTCCGTTTTCTCGCCTAAATATGTAGTAGTCCGTGCATGGCGTGTTCTAAGGTCATTTACGTCGATCCTTACTTCGTCTTCTTCATTCGTATTAATTGATTCCGTATCAGAATCTAATCAATAAACCCAATATTTCATAGAGTTCCGACTCCAATGCATGTAACGTGGTCTTATCTCCTATTAACAAGACTTAATCAATAAGTAAAGGCTTAACCGGAGTTATTATATCCAATCCTTGCTACAAAAAGACTTAATCAAGAAGTAAAAGATTAACTGGAGCTGCTATAGTCAATTCTGAGTACAAAAGGCTCGAATCTAATCAATAAACCCGAGTTTTCATAAAGTTCCGACTCGAATGCATGTAATGTGGTCTTATCTCCTATTAACAAGACTTAGTCAAGAAGCAAAGGTTTAATCAAAGCTATTATAACGAATCCTTGCTATAAGAAGACAATCAAGAAAGAAAAGATTAATCGGAGATGTTATAGCATTTTCTGAGTACAAAATGCTCGAATCTAATGAATAAACCCGAGTTTTCATAGAGTTCCGACTCGAATGAATGTAACGTGGTCTTATCTCCTATTAACAAGACTTAATCAAGAAGTAAAGGCTTAATCGGAGCTCTTATAATGGATCCTTTCTACAAGAATATTTAATCAGGAAAGAAAAGATTAATCGGAGCTGTTATAGCCAATTATGAATATAAAAGGCTCGAATTTAATTAGTAAACTCGAGTTTTCATAGAGTTCCGACTCGAATGCATGTATTGTGGTCTTATGTCCTATTAACAAGACTTAATCAAGAAATAAAGGTTTAATCAGAGCTATTATAAAGTATCCTTGCTACAACAAGAATTAATCAAGAATGAAAAGATTAATCAGAGTTGATGTAGCCAATTCTGAGTATAAAAGGCTCGAATATAATCAATAAACCCGAGTTTTCATAGATTTTCGACTTGAATGCATGTAACATCATCTTATCTCCTATTAACACGACTTTTTTTTTTAAAAAAACAGCATATATTATTAATCTGAAAAACGAGGGTGGACGAGACCCTCTACACACCCAGCAGGCAATGATCCACTAAGCCTGCTAACTATTACACATGAATTTTATTCCTCCTAATATACGGGTAGGCCATTTTATCCAGTTTAATAAATCCGAGAATTTTCGTAGGTGGAAATCTTGACGATCACAACCTTCGTTGGCTAAGAGGTCAGCGACTGCATTGCCTTCTCTAAAGATATGAGAGAAATGAGTCTCAATTTTATCCATAAGAGATCGAATTTGAAAAACAATCCTTTGGATTTTCCAGTGGCAGGAAGTTGAATGAATAATCAATTGAAGTGCAATTTTCGAGTCAACTTCCACCCAAACTTTTTTAACATTGTGTTGATTGCATAACTCGAGCCCTCTCCAACTGGCGTAAATTTCCGCAAAATTGTTGGTTTGAGTTCCATGAAATTCGGAGAACATGATAAGAGGATTGCCGTGGTGATACGAATTCTCACTTGGGATGCGAATTCGCTATCGATACAGCGGAAGGCTTTTTGATGAACGGAAGCTATCGACAAGAAACTGTCGGGAACTGGTGACAACAGCTCGCTACAGCAACAATACTGACGAGTGATGAAGGCGGTAATTCGATACAGCCACAAGACAGGAATTTGGTCCAAATGAAAAGACTCGAAACAGCACGTTTCGTTCGGAAGCGAATTTAAGACAGGAAACACGTTCGAAGGATCGAACAACACTTTATACGAAATATTGAACAAGTATAAAACTGTATCGAAAAATAAACAGAATATCGAAACAAGGTATAAACAGCTGTTTTATCAAATTAGACCTATAATTTGATAAAGTGATTTCTCCTCAAGACCTATTGAGAATCAATCAGATTAATATTCGAAACGCGTCGAATAAAAACCAAGTTTTGATGAAAAGCATTCACCAGGGAAAACACAAAGTGTTCTTAATTCTTCAACATTCAATCCTTTTCTCATTACAACTCTACTGCCACTATTTATAGGCAAAAGTGGCCTGACAAAATAACTTAAACTATTACAAGATGTTCTTTAAAATAATGAAAGGATAATAAAAGGTTCTTCAGGTCACTTGTTGACAAAAGTAAAAGCTGGGTCTTTGCCTCCAAGTTGTTTGTTGACAGCCGCTTTTTCCTTCAACATGTTGCCAAGAATCCTGCTGCCCTTCTTAATAAAATATGTTGAAATTATTTTATTCTCTTACCACTTGGGCCCCCCTTCCCCCAAGATTACCTTTTGTTTAAGTTATTCCAATTCCGATTATCAAGGTAACTCCGTGTCTCGTATCTGTTTTCTCGCCCAAGTACGTTGGAGTATGGTCGAGATGTTTTACGTCAATTCTTACTTCGTCTTCTTCGCTTGGAGTAGTTAATCTCGTATCATCCCCTCCCCCTTTAAGAGGAATTGTCCTCAATTCTGCAATCCCGTCATCATCAAGATAAGGAGAAAGATCACCTATGTTGAAAGTAGCATGCACTCCATAGTCGCCCGGAAGTTCTAATTTGTAAGCATTGTCGTTCACTTTCGCAACTATTTTAAATGGCCCCTCGGCTCGTGGCATTAACTTATTCTTACGCTTACTCGGGAATCGTTCCTTCCTCAAATGTAACCAAACTAAATCTCCAACCTCGAATAGTCTCGGCTTTCTTTGCTTGTTCGACTTCCTTTTGTACGCCTCGTTTATTTCCTTGATTCGATCCCGCACCTGTTCGTGTAATTTCATCATTGATTTTAGTTTTGACTCCTCATCCTTATGCACCAATTCGTCACTTGGTAGTGGAATTAGATCTAGCGGTATGTAAGGATTCAACCCGTAAACTACTTCAAATGGAGAGTGTGCAGTGGCATGAGTAGGAGATCGATTATAAGCAAACTCCGCATGTGCCAGTTTCAGATCCCACTCCTTTTGTGTTTTGCTCACCAAGCCTCGCAACAGCGTCCCCAGTGTTCGATTCGTTACTTCAGTTTGTCCGTCGGTTTGAGGATGATGTGAAGTACTAAACAAAAGCTTGGTTCCCACCTTCCTCCATAATGTGTTCCAAAAGTAGCTTAGAAACTTTGAGTCTCGGTCCGAAACAATAGTTTTCGGAACTCCATGTAATCGCACTACCTCTCGGAAATACAGGTCAGCAACATTACTCGCATCATCGGTTTTGTGACAAGGAACAAAATGAGCCATCTTTGAAAAACGATCGACGACCACCATAATCGCATCCTTACCTCGTTGGGTTCGAGGCAAAGCCACAATGAAATCCATTGAGACATCTTCCCACGGCCTCTCCGGAATCGGTAAAGGTGTGTAGACTCCTGGTTTGAACGAACTTTTCGCAACATGGCACGTCACACATTTACTGATTATATTATTAACATCCCCTTGCATCCTTGGCCAATAAAAATGTTCTTTAAGTACATCCAATGTCTTGGCTGAACCAAAGTGGCCAGCCAATCCCCCTCCGTGAGCCTCCCGAACCAGCAGTTCTCGAATCGTGTGCCTGGGTAAGCAAAGACGATTCCCCTTAAAAAGAAAGCCCTCCTGTATCGAAAATTCTCCCACCGGGCTAGGTTTGCACAGGGCGAAGGTTTTGCCAAAATCCGCATCACCTTCGTAATACTCCTTTACTGTATCGAACCCTAGCAAACGAACATCAAGAGTGGCGAGTAAGGCATAACGCCTAGACAATGCATCTGCCACAATATTGCTCTTGCCATCCTTATACTTCGATGAGAAGTGAAATGATTGTAAGAATTCCACCCACTTCGCATGCCTGGGACTTAACTTGTGTTGCCTGTTAATGTACTTCAAAGATTCATGGTCCGAGTGGATGATAAAATGCTTCGGTCGAAGATAGTGACTCCAATGATCTAGAGCCCTCACAATAGCATAAAACTCCTTGTCGTAAGTACAATAATTGAGACGAGCACCGTTTAACTTCTCGGAAAAATAAGCAATAGGTCGCTTTCCCTGAATGAGAACCGCTCCAATGCCCACTCCGCTAGCATCACATTCCACCTCAAACGGTTGCGAAAAATCGGGTAATGCTAAGATTGGTGCTTCGCACAACTTCGCCTTCAAATTTGCAAATGACTCCTGAGCAGCCCGGCACCAATTAAACGTGCCCTTCTTCAAACATTCAGTTATTGGGCTTGCAATGGTACTGAAGTCCCGAATGAATCTTCGGTAAAATGAAGCTAGTCCATGGAACGATCTAACCTCCGTCACTGTAGTGGGAACCGGCCAGGACTTAATTGCTTCGATCTTCGCTTGATCGACCGACACTCCATTCTTTGAAACAATATAGCCAAGAAAGACTATACTTTCGACCAAAAATGAGCACTTCTCCTTTTTTCCATACAGCTTCTGGTCTCTAAAGGTCTCGAAGACTTGCCTCAAGTGTTCGAAATGTTCTTGCAACGATCGGCTGTAGATCAAAATATCATCTAAGTATACAACCACAAATTTCCCTAAAAATGGCTTAAGTACCTCATTCATCAAGCGCATGAAAGTACTCGGTGCATTTGTAAGACCGAACGGCATAACGGTCCATTCATACAGCCCGTGTTTTGTTTTGAAGGCTGTCTTCCACTCATCTCCTTCCCGCATCCGAATTTGGTGATAACCACTTCGTAGATCAACTTTTGAAAAGATCACTGATCCGTGTAATTCGTCCAACATGTCATCAAGCCTCGGAATCGGAAATCGATACTTGATGGTTATATTGTTCACCGCTCGACTGTCAATACACATCCTCCAGGATCCGTCTTTCTTCGGAACCAGTAATACCGGAACCGCACAAGGACTTAGGCTTTCTCGAACATATCCACGATCCATCAGTTCTTCGATTTGGTTTTGTAATTCCTTTGTCTCCTCGGGATTACATCTATAGGCAGCTTTGTTAGGGAGTGACACACCCGGTATGAGGTCGATCTGATGTTCAATCCCACGAATAGGTGGCAAACCCGACGGTAATTCCTCGGGAAAAACATCCGCAAATTCGTGCAATAAGGCATCCATCCTTTCATTTCGTACAACCATGTTACCATCCCGTGTCTCCTTCAAAACCAATAAGTACACGCATTTGCCATCATTAATAACATGTTCCACCTCCCGTTCGCTAGCAAACATGGCCAGTTTTGGTTTTTCACTCCTACTAGAACTCATAGAGTGAATAGCTTGCGGTGACATTGGTTTAAGCACAATCTTCTTGCCCTTATCCCGTAACTCGTACTCATTGCTTCTTCCTCGGTGTAAAACGTCCCTATCAAACATCCATGGTCTTCCCAACAGTACATGGCATGCATCCATCGGGAGTACATCACATAATACGTTGTCTTCATATGAACCCATGGCTAGTCCAATCCTCACTTGTTTAGTCACCCTTATTTTGCTCCCATCATCGAGCCAATGCAAAGTGTAAGGTTTCGGGTGAGCCGTAGTGGTCAGACCGAGTTTAGTCACCATCTCGCTGGAAGCGATGTTGGTGCAACTCCCTCCATCAACGATCAAACTACACCATTTCTTTCCAATTTGACACTTCGTGTGAAATATTTGATTTCGCTGTTCCGAATCATTCGATACAGCTTTGGCCTGTAGCGTTCGCAGAACTAAAGCCGTGTCATAGCTTGGGGCATCGTAAGTCTCGCATTCTTCTTCTTCCTCATCCTTTATGTCGAAATCAAATATGTCACCCAGCCTTTCTTCCTCAACCAACAACTCATCTCGGATCGTGACAGCTTCTCTCAGTGTCACCACTCGTTTGTTTGGACAAGCATTTTGATAATGTCCGAATCCTTGACATTTGAAACATCTCACTTTAGCCAAACTCATCTCCTTCGGTACATAGGGCACAGTCGCCTTAGCAGGAATCGCAACAGGAACCGGAGTCGGTACAGTTGCCTTAGCAGCTGAACTAGATCCGACGCTTGGGTTTCCAAATTTGATTGGAAACTCGGGTTTGTATAGCTTCATCCTGTTCTGAGATTCTAACCTCACACATAACCCACACAATGTATCGAAGTCCTCGTATGGATATAGTTCCACCGAGTTAGCTATGCTTCGGTTTAAGCCATGCAAGAATCGCGACATCTTCTGCTCCTCATTCTCCTCTATCTCTCCCATTAAGGTTAGATTCTCAAACTCCTCAATGTATTCACTGACATTCAACTTTCCTTGCATGAGATCTGCAACTTTTCTGTATAAGGATAACCGGTGTGATGTTGGCACATATCTTTTATGAAGTTTTCTTTTTAATGAATCCCACGAACGGATCTTTTCCTTCCCCGCACGAGCTCTTCATGTTTTAATTCCTTCGTACCAAAGTGAAGCTCCTTTCCCCAACTTGAGAATTGCAACTTACACCTTTTCTCATCGTCAAGGTCTTTAAATTCGAACATACGATCAATTTTTCGTTCCCATTCCAGGTAAACTTCAGGGTCGGTCCCTCCAACGAACTCTGGGAGCTCGTTCACCTTGAACTCGTCGACATGGCGTGAGGGTCGTTCATAGTCACCACGCCTAGGTTGCCAACGCTGGTCGCGTTGTGCACGCCACGCACGCGTCACGAAGTTTTTCCAAGAAGTCAGCGTCGTTGAGATCCATAATGTCACAGATCAAGAACTTGGGCTCCGATACCACTTATGATACGAATTCTCACTTGGGATGCGAATTCGCTATCGATACAGCGGAAGGCTTTTTGATGAACGGAAGCTATCGACAAGAAACTGTCGGGAACTGGTGACAACAGCTCGCTACAGCAACAATACTGACGAGTGATGAAGGCGGTAATTCGATACAGCCACAAGACAGGAATTTGGTCCAAATGAAAAGACTCGAAACAGCACGTTTCGTTCGGAAGCGAATTTAAGACAGGAAACACGTTCGAAGGATCGAACAACACTTTATACGAAATATTGAACAAGTATAAAACTGTATCGAAAAATAAACAGAATATCGAAACAAGGTATAAACAGCTGTTTTATCAAATTAGACCTATAATTTGATAAAGTGATTTCTCCTCAAGACCTATTGAGAATCAATCAGATTAATATTCGAAACGCGTCGAGTAAAAACCAAGTTTTGATGAAAAGCATTCACCAGGGAAAACACAAAGTGTTCTTAATTCTTCAACATTCAATCCTTTTCTCATTACAACTCTACTGCCACTATTTATAGGCAAAAGTGGCCTGACAAAATAACTTAAACTATTACAAGCTGTTCTTTAAAATAATGAAAGGATAATAAAAGGTTCTTCAGGTCACTTGTTGATAAAAGTAAAAGCTGGGTCTTTGCCTCCAAGATGTTTGTTGACAGCCGCTTTTTCCTTCAACATGTTGCCAAGAATCCTGCTGCCCTTCTTAATAAAATATGTTGAAATTATTTTATTCTCTTACCACTTGGGCCCCCCTTCCCCCAACATTACCTTTTGTTTAAGTTATTCCAATTCCGATTATCAAGGTAACTCCGTGTCTCGTATCTGTTTTCTCGCCCAAGTACGTTGGAGTATGGTCGAGATGTTTTACGTCAATTCTTACTTCGTCTTCTACGCTTGGAGTAGTTAATCTCGTATCACGTGGTGATCCCGAACAATTCCCCCAGCGGCCGCACCGCCCGGATTACCCTTCACAACGCCGTCCGAATTTAATTTCCACCACCCCACATGCGGCTTAATCCAACGGATAGCCCTGACTGAGTATCGCGGCCCCGGGGCAGGTTCGATGCCCATAAAATCTACAATTCGATCCTGATACGAATTCGCTCGGAAAGATGAATATGTATCGGTCGGAGTGTGTATAAGAATATCGTAGCAGAAGTATTTTATGAGTACTGTATTTAGGATGTAGTTTTATGGATGTAATATCGGATAAAGTGATAATATCGATCAAGAAGACTTGAATGATCAAGAAGAAAGGTTTATCGAATTAGACCTATAATTCGATAAGAGGATTTCTTCTCAAGACCTATTGAGAATCGATCAGATTAATACTCAAAAACGCGTCGAATAAAAATCAAGGTTCGATGAAAATAATTCACCAAGGATGAAAACACAAAGTGTAATCTTTTACTTCAACATTCAATTCATTATAATACTTATGCAAAACTACTTATAGGAAGCCAAGTTACCATGATTAAAGAAAATAATTCAAAGATTAAAAAATCTTTGAATAATCAAAACAATTCAAAATAAAATACAAAAGGGAACACAAGATCATAATTTAGGGGAAACACAATCCCTAAAATGAGTAAAAAGGAAAAGAAAAGACAAACAACAAAAAAGGCTATAAAATAAGGTGGGCTGCCGGCAGGGACACAGGCTGTGTCGCTTGACACGGCCGCGGTGCGCGCATCATGGTCGGCAGGACTCGACCGTGTCCTGAAACACGGCCGGGTTGTCTGGGCAAGTGTTCCGGCATGTCTGGACGAGTAGGACTCGACCGTGTCGCCGGGCACGGTCGGGTTGGACGGCAGGCGTTCAGGCATTTTTGGGTGAGTAGGACTCGACCGTGTCGCCTGGCACAGTCGGGTTGGACGGGCAGGCATTACGGCATTTCTGGGCGAGTAGGACTCGACCTTGTCGCCTGACACGGTCGGGTTCGGCCGACAGTGACTTCGGCATTTTCCGGCACAGCATGACATGGGCCATGTCATATGACACGGTCGAGACCTGGCACCTTGGTCCTTCTCGTTTTGTGTCCGTTTTCTCGCCTAAAAATGTAGTCGCACGTGCATGGCGCGTTGTAAGGCTGTTTACATCGATCCTTGCTTCGTCTTCTTTATTCGGACTAGTCAATTTCGTATCATTCCCTCCCCCTTTAAAGGGAATTGTCATTAATTCCAAAATCTCTTCGTCATCAAGATAATTAACTAAAGCCTCTAAGTATTTGATCTCGAAAATATCCGCATGCGTACATGGCCCAAAATCTTGAGACGATAGGTAGTAGGGGGTCATAGAGAATCACCAACAAAATAACTATCATTATTAATAAAATAATAGTAATTATTTTGCGAGGTAATACCGATATCACGATATGAATGATCATTTAACTGGACATCTGAAATGGGAAGCGCGACAGTAATCATAGGTCGCTCTTCATCAACTGGTTCCTCATCAAATACTGGTGGTCCGTCATAATTCGGTCCACTTTCCATTTTAACATTATTGGGCTCCCCAAATAATAGCCTTCAAAAATTAATCCATTAAGCCCAATCCGATAATTATCCAAGACAATAAGTTCATCGCCAGAAAATGAGTCGATATAAAAATTAGGCTCAAAATTGTCGTTTTCTTCTAACGACCAATTTTAGTACCAAGCTCAATTTTGTCTTCCACATCTTTAAAAGGCCTGACTTGTATTAAATACTCATCTGATCATAATTTATTCGGCCCATCAATTCCGTTTTGGTCAATTTGGCCAACACAACTAATTGGCACATGCTCATAATAGCAAGATCCAAGATCGTCAATTAGGGAAACACGGCTCAACTCATCTTCTTCGTTGTATTGCGCCGTTGAAACCTTTGTCTCGTCTACTTCATTAAAAATGACAGTAGGGACATCGTCTTCATCGAAAAAGGACTCTGCTGGGAATTCCTTGATGGGGAAAAACCTTGGATCGAATATCGGCGGCGGGGCGTTGAAGGGCTGGTGGTGGGGAAACAACGAGTGGTGGTATGATTTGAACCTTCGATTGAAATATTTTCTGAATTTTTGCCAATATCAGATTTTTGGCTTACGTTGTTGTGAACAGGACTGTTTCAGTTTTTGCCACTGGCGGCGCTACCGCGGAGGCGCTTTGCCACCAGCAAAACGCGGCGGTTGATCGGGACATCCTTGAAGTCCGAGTGCTTCTCACAAGCATGGAGCCAATCTATGCACACATCTAGATTACTAGATCTGTGAAACTCCGGTATGCTGCGGAATTTAGCCAAGAAATCAATATCGTTGAACTCCAATTATGCTGAAAGATCAAGAACCTTAACTGAATTAAGAAATTCAGGTGTGGGCTCCGATGACAAGAGTCAAGAGATATTTCTTTAACAAGAAATCGTTGATAAGATCGCCAAGGAGATGACCTTGGTCTCTGATGCCACTTATGATACGAATTCGCTCGGAAAGATGAATATATATCGGTCGGAGTGTGTATAAGAATATCGTAGCGGAAGTCTTTTATGAGTAGTGTATTTTGGATGTAGTTTTATGGATGTAATATCGGATAAAGTGATAATATCAATCAAGAAGACTTGAACGATCAAGAACAAAGGTTTATCGAATTAGACTTATAATTCGATAAGAGGATTTCTTCTCAAGACCTATTGAGAATCGATCGGATTAATACTCGAAAACACATCGAATAAAAATCAAGGTTCGATGAAAATCATTCACCAAGGATGAAAACACAAAGTGTAATGTTTTACTTCAACATTCAATTCATTACCATACTTATGCAAGACTACTTACATGAAGCCAAGTCTCCCTACCACGATTAAAGAAAATAATTCAAAGATTACAAAATCTTTGAATAATCAAAACAAATCAAAATAAAAAACAAAAGGGAACACAAGATCATAATTTAGGGGAAACACAATCCGTAAAATGAGTAAAAAGGAAAAGAAAAGACAAACAACAAAAAAGGCTATAAAATAAGGTGGGCTGCCGGCAGGGACACGGGCCGTGTCGCTTGACACGGCCGCAGCGCGCGCATCATGGTCGGCAGGACTCGACCGTGTCCTGGAATACGTCCGGGTTGTCTGGGCAGGTGGTCCGGCATGTCTGGACGAGTAGGACTCGACCGTGTCGCCTGGCACGGTCGGGTTGGACGGCAGGCATTCCGGCATTTCTGGGCGAGTAGGACTCGACCGTGTCGCCTGGCACGGTCGGGTTGGACAGGCAGGCATTCCGGCATTTCTAGGCGAGTAGGACTCGACCGTGTCGCCTGACACGGTCGGGTTCGGCCGACAGTGACTTTGCTTGTCCGGGACAGTGCGGCACGGGCCGTGTCGGATGACACTGCCGGGTTCGGCGGGCAGGACTTCGGCATTTTCCGGCACAGTATGAAACGGGCTGTGTCATATGACACGGCCGAGACCTGGCACCTTGGTCCTTCTCGTTTTGTGTCCGTTTTCTCGCCTAAAAATGTAGTCACACGTGCATGGCGCGTTGTAAGGCCGTTTACGTCGATCCTTGCTTCGTCTTCTTTATACAGACTAGTCAATTTCTTATCAGATCCGCTCCCTTCCAAAACCGTCTACTAATTTTGCCTTTTAATTTGATGTTGTTAATGTATTTCCAAATATGCTCACACACACGTTTAGGCATGAAAGGGACATTATCAACCCTTTTGTCATTCCTACAACACCAAAAAAACCATAAAATCAGAATGGGAATAATGTGAAAAATGTGAGTTTTGCCCTTCATTTTACCAAACCAATTAGCAATGATGAGATTAAAGTTGGAAGAAATAAGGATTTTGATCCCCGCAAGGTTATGAAAAACCTTCCAAACTTCTTTAGAAACCGGGCCATTAATAAAGAGGTGAGGAAGGTTTTCATCCCCATTACAACAAAAACACAAATTAGTGGCAATAATGCCCCTACGCGCGAGCCCACCGGGCGTGGAAATCCATTTATTGAGGACCTTAACTATAAACCGGGAAATGGTAGGTGTGATTAAAGGATTCCAACAATACCGAAGAATATTATTGACAGGTTTTTTCTTGACGAACTAAATCCCAAGCCATTTTGAAGAAAAAAAGACCGTTTGAGGATAGAGTCCAAACCGGTTTATTCTGACCAGGAGTAATAGGTAACGAGCAAATAAGATCACAAATGCCAAACTGGAGTTTGCGATTGATTTTCCTCCTATCCCATTCCCCATTAGTCCAAATACAATCAATAGTATCTTTAGCTTTAGTTTGGTGAAAATTGGTTAACGAGCTCAAATCGCACTAAATTTCGTGCCAAATAGACACTTTACCATTACCATTATGCTAAAAGATTTTATCTTTAGTAATAGATCTAATGCGGCAAAGGTTTTTCCAAATGAGGGAACTTTTGGGGTTGAATTTGATAATCATGGGGTGGAGCCGAGAACAGTATTTTTTAAGGAGTAAATTAGACCAAATATTGTTGGAGGTTCTGAATCACCACCACAATTTAATCTCGGCTGCCCGGATAATGTCATGAAGATCCGACATCCGAGACCCCCCTCATCCGTAGGAAAACATAGCCGATTCCAAGAAGCCCAGTGTAACTTACGTTGAAAATAATGATATTATCGAGAGGTTTAAGCACTTGTAACCTATATAAAGCTATGGAGTTAAGAACTGATTTAATAAATTCAAGGCGCCCCCGTGGACAGTAAATGATGGTTCCAAGTAAGAATCTTGTTTTTAATTTTCGTAATCAAGGGACCGTACATATCGAAAGATTGAAAACCTTTCCAAGAGGGGCGCCTAAGTACATAATCGGTAAATCAGCTCTATTAAACCCCGTGATATCACGGACCCAGCTAGCAACTTGGGGAGTTGGATTATTCAAAATAAAATTACTCTTGTGGTTATTGATCTTCTGCCCGAAGATATTCTCATAATGGGTGATGCACTTGTTAAATATATGGAGACTTTTTTTTTGGAAGAATTAAGAAAAATGAGAATATCATCGGCATAAGCAAGATGCGTGATTTTCACTTTTTTCTTAATCTTGTAGTACATCTATGGATTATTCAAGAACATATGATCAATACTCCGAGAAAAATAATCTGCGGCAATCACAAAAATGACAGGGGACAGCGGATCCCCTTGCCGAATACCTCTCTCGCTTTTAAAAAACTCAACCGATTGCCCATTCACAAGGATCGAGAACCAACAATTAGAAATATAATTTTTAATAAAATTAATCCAGACAGTAGAAAAACCAAAGCTAGACATTACTTGAAATATGAAATTCCAATTAATCCTATCATAAGCTTTTTTCATGTCAAGTTTAATAATAGTATTGGTAATCGAAAGCGAGATGTCTTAATCAAGAAGTAAAGGCTTAATCCGAGCTATTATATCCAATCCTTGCTACAACAAGACTTAATCAAGAAGCGAAAGATTAATCAGAGCTGTTATAGCCAATTCTGAGTACAAAAGGCTCGAATATAATCAGTAATCCCGAGTTTTCAGTGAGTTCCGAGTCGAATACATGTAACATGGTCTTATCTCCTATTAACAAGACTTAATAAATAAGTAAAGGCTTAACCGGAGCTATTATATCCAATCTTTGCTACAACAGAACTTAATCAAGAAAGAAAAGATTAATCGAAATTGTTATAGCCAATTCTGAGTACAAAAGGCTCGAATCTAATCAATAAACCCGATATTTCATAGAGTTCCGACTCCAATGTATATAACGTGGTCTTATCTGATACGAATTTGCCCAGGAATACGAATATGTATCGGTCGGAGTGTGTATATGAATATCGTAGCGGAAGACTTTTTACGAGTATGGTGTTTTTGGATGTATTTTATGGGAATAATATTGGATATAACAATAAAAAAATCGAACAAGAAGACTTGAACGATCAAGAATAACAGTTTATCGAATTAGACATATAATTCGATAAGTGATTTCTTCTCAAGACCTATTGAGAATCGATCGGATTAATACTCGAAAACGCGTCGAATAAAAATCAAGTTTCGATGAAAAGCATTCACCAAGAAAAACACAAAGTATATTCTTTCAACATTCAAATTTATCTTCAATGCTTACACAAGACTATATATTGAAAACCTCAAGTCTTCCTAACAATTAAAGAAAACAATTCAAAGATTACAAAACCTTTGAATAATCAAAACAAATCAAAATAAAATACAAAAGGGAACACAAAATCATGATTTAGGGAAACACAATCCCTAAAATGAGTAAAAGAAGAAAAGAAAATACAAATAGCACAAAAGGCTATAAAATAAGGAAAACAGCCAGCTGGACACGGGCCGTGTCGCTTGACACGGCCGCGGCGCGCGCATCATGGTCGGCAGGACTCGACCGTGTCGCCTGGCACGGTCGGGTTCGGCCGACAGGCGTTCTGGCATTTCTGGACGAGTAGGACTCGACCGTGTCGCCGGACACGGTCGGGTTCGGCCGACAGTGACTTTGGAATTTCCGGACGAGTACGGCACGGGCCGTGTCGGACGACACGGCCGAGTTCGACAGGCAGGCAGTTCGGCCCTTACCGGCATAGCATGACACGGGCTGATATGGGGTTGACAAGTCCAAGGGAAGAAGACAAGGTGATGATCGACGTAAACAACCATGCAACTTACTTGGGCGAGAAAGCGGAGACAAGACACGGAGTTACCTTAATAACCGGACTTGGAGTAACTTAAACAATAGGTAACTTACATCTTAGGGGAAGGGGTCCAAGTGGTAAAAGAATAAAAGAATTTCAGCATTTTCTTTATTATAAAGGCAGCAGGATTCTCGGCAACATGCTGTGTGAAAAGGTGGCTATCAGCTTTCAACTTGGAGACAAGGCCCAGCTTTTACTTTTATCAGCAAGTGACATGAGGAACCTTTTTATTCTTTTTATTATTTTAAGACCATCTTGTAATAGTTTAAGATTATCTTGTCAGGCTCTTGTCAGGCTGTTTTTGCCTATAACTAGGGCAATGAAGTTGTAATGAAGAGAGAATTTGGAATGTTCAAAGAATACACTTTGTGTTTTTCTTGGTGAATGCTTTTCATCAAAACTTTGATTATTATTCGACGCGTTTTCGAATCTTAATCCGATCGATTCTCAATAGGTCTTGAGAAGAAATCACTTTATCGAATTATAGGCCTAATTCGATAAAACAATTGTTTCTGTCCGTTTCGATACTCTTCTCGCCTTTCGATACAGCTTGTACTTGTTCGGGATTTCGCATCAAGTATTGGTCGATCCTTCAAACTTGTTTCCTGTTATTTTTAATTAGCATCCGCCCGAAACGTGCTGTTTCGAGTACCGCTGTTTGGAGGTTCCCTGTATCGAGTCTTTTACATTCGGCCAAGTTCCTGCCATGTTGCTTTATCGCACTGCTGTCACCATTTCCTGACAGTTTCTTGCCGATTTGTTTCCGCTCGTCAAAACAGCTTCCTGCTGTACCGATAGAGAATTCGCATCATAAGTAAGAATTCGTATCATAAGTGGTATCAGAGCCCAAATTCTTGATCTTTGGCATTATGGAGCTCAACGACGCTGATTTCTTGGCAACACTTCGTGATGCATTGCGTGACGTACCAGAACAACGCGACCAGCGTTGGCAACCTAGGCATGGTGACTATAAGCGACCCTCATGCCATGTCGAAGAATTCAAGGTTAATGAGCTTCCAGAGTTCGTTAGCGGGACAGACCCAGAAGTTTACTTGGAATGGGAACGTAAGATTGACCGCATGTTCGAATTTAAAGACCTTGACGATGAGAAAAGGTGTAAGTATGCAATTCTCAAGTTGGGGAAAGGAGCTTCACTTTGGTACGAAGGAATTAAAACACGAAGAGCTCGTGCAGGGAAAGAAAAGATCCGTTCGTGGGATTCATTAAAAAGAAAACTTCGTAAAAGATATGTACCAACATCAAACCGGTTGTCATAGCCAAAAAAAAAAAACATCAAACCGGTTGTCCTTGTACAGGAAGATTGCCGATCTCATGCAAGGAAAGTTGAATGTCAGTGAATACATTGAGGAGTTTGAGAATCTGACCTTAATGGGAGAAATAGAGGAGAATGAGGAGCAGAAGATGCCGCGATTCTTGCGTGGCTTGAATCGAAGCATAGCTAACTCGGTGGAACTGTATCCATACGAGGACTTCGATACATTATGTGGGCTATGTGTGAAGTTAGAAGCTCAAAACAGGATGAAGCTGTATAAACCCGAGTTTCTAATCAAATTTGGAAACCCAAGCGTCGGATCTAGTTCAGCTGCTAAGGCAACTGTACCGACTCCGGTCCCTGTTGCGATTTCTAAGACCCCCTACATATCGAAGGAGATGAGTTTGGCTAAAGTAAGATGTTTCAAATGTCAATAGTTCGGGCATTATCAAAATGCTTGTCCGAACAAGCGAGTGGTGACACTAAGGGAAGCTGTCACGATCCGAGACGAATTGTTGGTTGAGGACGAAAAAGAAAGACTGGGTGATGTGTTTGATTTCAGCATGGAGGACGAAGAAGGAGAAGAATGTGAGGCTTACGATGCTCCGAATTACGATACAGCCTTGGTTCTTCGCACTTTGCAAGCCAAGTCGGTTCCGAGCGAGTCAGAACAACGGGACCAAATATTCCATACAAAGTGTCAAGTTGGAGATAAGTGGTGTAGTTTGATTATCGACGGAGGGAGTTGCACCAACGTAGCTTCGAGTGAAATGGTGACGAAGCTTGGACTAACCACCACAACTCACCCTAAGCCATATTCTTTACATTGGCTTGATGACGGAAGTAAGGTGAGGGTTTCGAAGCAAGTTCGGGTCGGATTGGCAATGGGTTCATATCACGATGAGATATTATGTGATGTGATTCCAATGGATGCTTGTCACGTACTTTTGGGACGCCCTTGGTTATTTGATAGGGATGTTTTGCATCGGGGAAGGAGCAACGAATATGAGTTGCGAGATAAGGGAAAGAAGATCGTGTTGAAGCCGATGTCACCCCAAGCTATCCGTTCTATGAGTGCCAAACGAGGGGAAAAACCGAACCTCACCATGTTCGCTAGCGAAAGGGAAGTTGAACACGCTATGGAGAGTGGTGATCGTGTTTACATGCCGGTGATAAAGGAGACTCGAGATGATTTTGTGGCAGCAAAAAATGAGGATACAGTGGCCGACTTATTACATGAGTTCGCGGACGTCTTACTTGAAGAGTTGCCGTCGGGTTTGCTGCCAATTCGTGGAATTGAGCATCAAATCAACCTTATATCAGTTGCATCTCTTCCGAATAAAGCTGCCTATAGGTGTAATCCTGAGGAAACGAAGGAACTTCATAAGCAGATTGAAGAACTAATGAGCCACGGGTATGTTCGAGAAAGTTTAAGCCCATGTGCTGTTCCGGTCCTGCTTGTTCCTAAGAAGGATGGGTCTTGGCGGATGTGTATCGATAGCAGGGCTGTAAATAACATAACGATCAAGTTTCGATTCCCGATACCAAGGCTTGATGATATGTTAGACGAGCTACATGGCTCGGTGGTCTTTTCTAAAATTGATTTGCGAAGTAGCTATCACCAGATTCGTATGCGGGAGGGGGATGAATGGAAGACGGCTTTCAAAACTAAGCATGGGCTGTATGAGTGGGCCGTCATGCCATTTGGACTTATGAATGCCCCGAGTACTTTCATGCGTTTGATGAACGAAGTACTTAAGACATTTTTGGGCAGATTTGTGGTTGTTTATTTAGATGATATTTTGGTTTATAGTCGGTCAGTGGAGGAGCATCTCGGGCATCTACGGCAAGTATTCGAGACTCTTAGGTCTCAAAGGCTTTATGGAAAGAAAGAAAAGTGTGCGTTTCTCGTCGAGAGCATAACTTTTCTGGGCTATGTTGTTTCGAATGATGGAGTGTCGGTTGATCAGGGTAAAATTGAAGCTATTAAGTCGTGGCCTACTCCCAAAACCGTAACTAAAGTTAGATCATTCCACGGTCTTGCCTCTTTTTATCGGATGTTTATTCGAGATTTCAGCACCATAACGAGTCCGATAACTGAGTGTTTGAAGAAGGGTCCGTTTGTGTGGTGCAGGGCTGCCCAAGGGGCGTTTGAAAAGTTGAAGACAAGGTTATGTGAAGCACCTATCTTGGCGTTAACCGATTTTGCACAGCCGTTCGAAGTGGAGTGTGATGCTAGTGGAGTTGGTATTGGGGCGGTCCTCATTCAAGGCAGACGACCTATTGCGTACTTTTCGGAGAAGTTGGGTGGGGCTCGACTCAACTATTGTACTTACGACAAGGAGTTCTATGCCATAGTGAGAGCTCTTGATCATTGGAGCCATTACCTTCGGCCGAAACATTTTATTCTGCATTCGGACCATGAATCGTTAAAGTATATTAATGGGCAACATAAGTTGAGTCCGAGACATGCTAAGTGGGTGGAGTTCTTGCAATCTTTTCACTTTTCATCGAAGTATAAAGACGGTAAGAGCAATGTGGTGGCTGATGCGCTGTCTAGGAGATATGCTTTAATCTCTACCCTTAATGTTCGATTGCTTGGATTCGATACAGTGAAGGAATATTATGACAGTGATGTGGATTTTGGCGAAACCTTCGCCCTTTGCAAATCTAGACCGATGGGAGAATTTTCGATACAGGAAGGCTTTCTTTTTAAGGGAAATCGTCTTTGTCTACCAAGGCACACGATTCGAGAATTGCTGGTTCGAGAGGCTCACGGGGGAGGTTTGGATGGCCACTTTGGTTCGGCCAAGACATTAGATGTGCTTAAAGAACATTTTTATTGGCCAAAGATGCAGGGGGATGTCAATAATATAATTAGTAAGTGTGTGACATGCCATATTGCGAAGAGTTCGTTCAAACCATGAAAATACACACCTTTACCGATTCCGGAGAGGCCATGGGAAGATGTCTCGATGGATTTCATTGTTGCTTTGCCTCGAACCCAACGAGGTAAGGATGCGATTATGGTTGTTATCGATTGTTTTTCAAAGATGGCTCATTTTGTTTCTTGTCACAAAACCGATGATGCGAGCAATGTTGCTGACTTGTCTTTCCGAGAGGTGGTACGATTACATGGAGTTCCAAAGACTATTGTTTCGGACCGGGACTCGAAGTTTCTGAGTTACTTTTGGAACACATTGTGGAGAAAGGTGGAAACCAAGCTTTTGTTTAGTATTTCGCATCATCCTCAAACAGACGGACAAACCGAAGTGACTAATCGAACACTGGGAACGCTGTTGCGAGGCTTGGTGAACAAAACACAAAAGGATTGGGATTTGAAGCTCACACATGTGGAGTTCACATATAATCGCTCTCCTACTCATGCCACAGCGCATTCTCCATTTGAAGTAGTTTATGGCCTAAATCCTTACATACCGCTAGACTTAATTCCATTACCGAGTGACGAATTGGTGCATAAGGATGCGGAGTCAAAACTAAAATCGATGATGAAATTACACGAACAGGTGCGTGATCGAATCAAAGAGATAAATGAGGCGTACAAAAGGAACTCGAGCAAGCAAAGAAAACCGAGATTATTCGAGGTTGGAGATTTAGTTTGGGTACATTTGAGAAAGGAGCGATTCCTGAGTAAGCATAAGAATAAGTTAATGCCACGAGCCGAGGGGCCATTTAAAATAGTTGCGAAGGTGAACGACAATGCTTACAAGTTAGAACCTCCAGGTGATTATGGAGTGCATGCTACTTTCAACATAGGTGGTCTATCTCCTTATCTTGATGACGACGGGATTACAGAATTGAGGACAATTCCTTTTAAAGGGGGAGGGGATGATACGGGGTTGACAAGTCCAAGGGAAGAAGACGAGGTGATGATCGACGTAAACAACCACGCAACTTACTTGGGCGAGAAAACGGAGACGAGAAACGAAGTTACCTTAATAACCGGACTTGGAGTAACTTAAACAATATGTAACTTACATCTTAGGGGAAGGGGTCCAAGTGGTAAAAGAATAAAATAATTTCAGCATTTTCTTTATTATAAAGGCAGCAGGATTCTCGGCAACATGCTGTGTGAAAAGGCGGCTATCAGCTTTCAACTTGGGGACAAGACCCAGCTTTTACTTTTGTCAGCAAGTGACATGAGGAACCTTTTTATTCTTTTTATTATTTTAAGACCAGCTTGTAATAGTTTAAGATTATCTTGTTAGGCTCTTGTCAGGCTGTTTTGCCTATAAATAGGGCGATGAAGTTGTAATGAAGAGAGAATTTGGAATGTAGAAAGAATACACTTTGTGTTTTTCTTGGTGAATGCTTTTCATCAAAACTTTGATTATTATTCAACGCGTTTTCGAATCTTAATCCGATCGATTCTCAATAGGTCTTGCGAAGAAACCACTTTATCGAATTATAGGTCTAATTCGATAAAACAACTGTTTCTGTCCGTTTCGATACTCTTCTTGCCTTTTGATACAGCTTGTACTTGTTCGGGATTTCGCATCAAGTATTCGGCGATCCTTCGAACTTGTTTCATGTTATTTTTAATTAGCATCCGCCCGAAACGTGCTGTTTCGAGTACCGTTGTTTGGAGGTTCCATGTATCGAGTCTTTTACATTTGGCCAAGTTCCTGCCCTATTGCTTTATCGCACTGCTGTCACCATTTCCTGACAGTTTCTTGCTGATTCGCTTCCGCTCGTCAAAACAGCTTCCTGCTGTACCGATAGAGAATTCGCATCATAAGTGAGAATTCGTATCACGGGCCGTGTCATATGACACGACCGAGACCAGGCATCTTGGTCCTTCTCGTTTTGTGCCCATTTTCTCATCTAAAAATGTCGTCGTACATGCATGGCGCGTTGTAAAGCCGTTTACGTCGATCCTTGCTCTGTCTTCTTCATTTGGACTAGTCAATTCCGTATCATTATCTCTTATTAAAAAGAATTAATGAATAACTAAAGGCTTAACCTGAGTTATTATATCCAATCCTTGCTACAAAAAGACTTAATCAAGAAGAAAAAGATTAAATGGAGCTATTATAGTCAATTCTGAGTACAAAAGGCTCGAATCTAATCAATAAACCCGAGTTTTCATAAAGTTCCGACTCGAATGCATGTAATGTGGTCTTATGTTCTATTAACAAGACTTAGTCAAGAAGTAAAGGTTTGATCGGAGCTATTATAACGAATCCTTGCTACAAAAAGACTTAATCAAGAAAGAAAAGATTACTCGGAGCTGTTATAGCAAATTCTGAGTACAAAAGGCTCGAATCTAATGAATAAACCTGAGTGTTCATAGAGTTCCGACTCGAATGAATGTAACGTGTTCTTATCTCCTATTAACAAGACTTAATCAAGAAGTAAATGCTAAATCGGAGCTCTTATAATGGATCATTTCTACAAGAATATTTAATCAAGAAAGAAAAAATTAATCGGAGCTATTATAGCTAATTATGAATACAAAAGGCTCGAATTTAATCAGTAAACTAGAGTTTTCGTAGAGTTCCGACTCGAATGCATGTATTGTAGTCTTATGTCCTATTAACAAGACTTAATCAAGAAATAAAGGTTTAATCAGAGCTATTATAAGGTATCCTTGCTACAACAAGACTTAAATAAGAAAGAAAAGATTAATCAGAGTTGTTGCAGCCAATTCTGAGTATAAAAGGCTCGAATATAATCAATAAACCCGAGTTTTCATAGATTTCTGACTTGAATGCATGTAACATCGTCTTATCTCCTATTAACAAGACTTTTTTTTTAAAAACAGCATATATTATTAATCTGAAAAACGACGATGACTCAGACGACGACGATGCTTTACAAGCAGGTCTGAGAATGAGTCGTGAGGAGGCTCAAGACAGAGATGCCTCTCAAACCAAGGATGACGAAGGGCCATCAAGTCGAAGTGAGCCCCCTTCGCCACAACAAGAGAATATTCCTGAGAACGAGGAATCAGTCCCTCAAGTTGAGGAAGAAGAAATTGTTTTGGAACAGGCACCCGAGCCTGCTGCCGCAGAAGAAGAAGAAGAAGAAGAAGTTTCACGCGCCGTCCAGCAAGAGGAATCAGTCCCTCTGCCGGAATAGGCGGAAGTTGAGAGACAACAGGAGGAACTAGTTCCTCCTGTATCCATGTCTACAGACGCACCTTTGCAACAGGAGGACACAACAATCCCTACTGTCGAACCCGAAAATGCTGTTCCTGCCCCATCAAGCGTGGAATCCGACGACGGTAATGTACCTGAGGATGTCCAACTCAATTCACGCTCTACCGTGAATCTGAGAAGGTTGAATGGATCCGAAGACTTTGCTAAACCAGATTCTCCGAGCACTGCTGCTAGGAAAGAGCGACTGCATGCTCTTGGTCTTCAAACAATGTTTAGCCAGGATGCAGTGAATGCCTTCACTCAGTCGAAAAAGCTTTAGATTGGATGCACACATCGGCAGTTGAAGAAATGACAGGCCTAAGGCATGAAGTCTCTCGTGTTGTCGAAGCCTTCACTGTCCTGCCCCATGTCTTCAAATAGGCCCTTGCCATTCTGCAAGAGAAGCAAGAAAAGATCCTGAGAGAAGAGGAATCCAAAACGCATATCTGAGGTCAAGACCGCAGCAGCCATGATCGAAACCACTTCTCATCTTATAGCCCACGATAAAAGTATCAAGGATATGTCGGAGGTGCTTTCCACCCTTGTCGAGAGAATGGCAAACATTGAGACGAAACAGGATGCCACACTGGAGATCCTAGGACGTCTTGATGATGCCAAAAAGGGGGAAGAAGCGAGAGAAGCTGCTAGGAGAATAAGGCTACAGCACGAAAGGGAATTTAATGCTGCTCAAGACAGCATTACCGCCGAACTGAATAAGCTATCCCCTCCCTCTCAAAGTTTCAAGATTTCAGGCTCCCGACCTGAGTTTCATGACCCCAATGTCCCGTGATACGAATTACGTATGAAAATGGATGTAAACGCGTATATAATGCAGCGGAAATATTGTTGATCCTCACCACACTTGAATATGTGTAACACTCGTAAGAAATAACCGAAAGTAGGGAAATTCGGCTTATGTAAACAAGAACAATATGAATGATTTATCAAACTAGACCTATTGTTTGATAAGTTAATCTTTCCTCAAGACCTATTGAGAATCGATTAGGTTAAAACTCGAAAACGCGTCGAATTATAATCAAGGTTTCGATGAAAGGCATTCACCAAGAAAACACAAGTGTGTTCTTATTTCTTCAACATACAATACCCCATACAAGCATGAACAAGACTACTTATAGAAGTGTAGTCTTCTAAACAACTAAGGAATAAAAACAAGATCACATGATCTTGAAATGAAAAACAAAACATCAAGATAAAATACAAAGGAATCAAATCATAGGGAGGGAATCACACAATAAACATAGTTATAAGTCACCCCACATAACATGTAAGTCTAATCATGACATGTGAGGGAAGGGAAAACAACAAAACACACAAAAAAATCAGCAATAATAGAAGTTGGCTGGCTGTCGGACACGGGCCGTGCCGATTGGCATGGCCGCGGCTGCATGTGCGGGCGCACATCTTCGGCAGGACTCGACCGTGTCGCCTGGCATGGTCGGGTTGGTCGGACAGCGAGAATTCACTATCCCGAAGAGTGTGACACGGCCGTGTCGCTTGACATGGTCGGGTTGGTCGGGCAGCGAGATTTCACTATCCGGGACATCTCGGCATGGGCCGTGTCGGACGACACGGCCGAGTTCGGTCGGCAGCGAGATTTCACTATCCGGGACATCTCGGCACGGGCCATGTCGGACGACACGGCCGAGTTCGGTCGGCAGTTTCCGGCACAGTGTGACGCGGGCCGTGTCATATGACACGGCCGAGACCGAGACTCCACGTCTTACGTCCGTTTTCTCGCCTAAATACGTAGTAGTCCGTGCATGGCGTGTTGTAAGGTCATTTACGTCGATCCTTACTTCGTCTTCTTCATTCGTATTAATTGATTCCGTATCATCTCCTCCTCCTTTAAAAGGAATTGTCCTCAATTCCGAAATTCCGTCATCATCGATGTAAGGCGAAAGGTCCCCAACATTAAAGGTTGCATGAATCCCATAATCTCCCGAAAGTTCTAATTTGTATGCGTTGTCGTTCACTTTTGTGATTACTTTAAACGGTCTGATACGAAATTACGTCGGAAAAGCAGATACGTATCGGTCAGAGTATATGTAGGTGTATGATAGCGGAAGGCTTTTTACGAGTATGGTGTTTCTGGATCTATTTTGTGGGAGTAATATCGAATATGACAATGAAAATTCGAACAAATGAAAAAGGAAGTAATATTGGAAAAGTGAGAATATCGATCAAGAAGGCTGAAACGATCAAGAACAAGGGTTTATCGAATTAGACCTATAATTCGATAAGATGATTTCTTCTCAAGACCTATTGAGAATCAATCGGATTAATACTCGAAAACGCGTCGAATAAAAATCAAGTTTCGGTAAAAATCATTTACCAAGGATAGAAATACAAAGTGTATTCTTTCACATTCAAATTCATAATACTATGCTATATAAGTGATAATCAAAGACTACTTATAGGGGATGTAGTCTAAGTCTAAGGAATCAAACAAAAAAAAAAAGAAAATAATTCAAAGATTATAAAATCTTTGAATAATCCAAACAAATCAACATAAAATACAAACAAGAAACATAAATCACATAATTGGGGAAACATAATCCCTAAAATAAGTAAAAAGGAAAAGAGAAGTAAAAAATACACAAAAGTGTATAAAATAAGTGAAATTTGTGAGAACTCAGCCGTGTCCCGTGACACGGCCGCGGCCATGATCGGCGGCGCAGCGGACTTCGACCGTGTCCGCTTGACACGGTCGTGGCGCGACAAGGGCGTCAAGCGGTGACTCGTCCGGCGGTGACTCGGCAGGCGCGGTGCGACAGGGCGTTCGGCATTGACTTCGGCCGTGTCTGGAACACGGTCGGGCGTCAGACGATCGATTCGGCGATTGTGGCGAAGTTGGACTCGGCCGTGTCGCTAACGCAGTCGGGTTGGCCGGCGATGACTTTTCCATTTCGGGCGAATGCAGCACGGCGATCTTAGGGCGACCACGGCAGACCGGTCGGCAGTGCTCGGCATTTTCCGGCAGGGTGACATTTTCCGGCAGGCGACGACATTTTCCGGCAGTCCGACTTGTGTCCGTTTTCTCGCCTAAAAATGTCGCCGTACGTGCATGACGCGTTGTAAGGTCGTTTATTTTGATCCTTGCTCCGTCTTCTTTAGTTTGACTAGTTAATTTCGTATCATTCCCTCCCCCTTTAAAAGGAATTGTCCTCAATTCCGTAATCCCGTCATTTCCAGATGAGATAATTAATATCTTTACCTCAAAAATATCTGCGGTGTGTATCTGGTTCAGAATCTTGAGACGGTAGGTAGTAGGGGTTCCCAGAGAATTACCCAAAAAATAATAATAATTATTCTGTGAGGCAAAATCTTTATCATCATGGTTGAACTCATTGGATGCAATTTCAAGAACCAAGAAAATTGCCTCGGAATCACCTTTCACATCAAAATATTGGGAAGGCTCGTCTTTAGGCTCGGTATCATAAACAGGAACCACTGGGTAAATATAGCACCATTCTTCATCTTTATCAAAAATAGGTGGCCCATCATAATCATGGATTTCATGAAGCATGGTCGTGGGGATGTGGATTATGGTGGATGACTGGTGGTCCATCGTGGCGGCGGTCGTGTGGCATGATGGTTGTGAGACATGGGAAGCTGGATCTCGATCCGGTACTGCTGTTATAGCAACAATCAGGGCTGCCAAGACTGGGGAAGATGGTGGTGGCGGCACAGGTAAATTGTCGTCATCCCATTGACAAGAACTGTCAAAAACTCCATCAATGGCGGTAGCCAAGCGAGACCAGAAGAAATCAAATTCCTCCATTTTAGTTCCAGAATCGGTATGGCTAGAATCAAGAGATATTTCTTTGACAAGAAATCATTGAATAAATCGCCCAAGGAGATGACCTTGGGCTCCGATACCATTTATGATATGAAATTACGTCGGAAAAGCGGATACGTATCGGTCGAAGTATATGTAGGTGTATGATAGCGGAAGGCTTTTTACGAGTATGGTGTTTCTGGAAGTATTTTGTGGGAGTAATATCGAATATGACAATGAAAATTCGAACAAATGAAAAAGGAAGTAATATTGGAAAAGTGAGAATATCGATCAAGAAGACCGGAACGATCAAGAACAAGGGTTTATCGAATTAGACCTATAATTCGATAAGATGATTTCTTCTCAAGACTTATTGAGAATCAATCGGATTAATACTCGAAAATGCATCGAATAAAAATCAAGTTTCGGTAAAAATCATTTACCAAGGATAAAAATACAAAGTGTATTCTTTCACATTCAAATTCATAATACTATGCTATACAAGTGATAATCAAAGACTACTTATAGGGGATGTGGTCTAAGTCTAAGGAATCAAACAAAAAAATGAAAATAATTCAAAGATTATAAAATCGTTGAATAATCCAAACAAATCAACATAAAATACAAACAAGAAATATAAATCACATAATTGGGGAAACATAATCCCTAAAATAAGTAAAAAGGAAAAGCGAAGTCAAAAATACAAAAAAGTATATAAAATAAGTGGGCTGTCGGCAGGGACTCGACCGTGTCCCATGACACGGCCGCAGCGCGGTCGACAGGCGCTGGCAGGGACTCGACCGTGTCCGCTTGACACGGTCGCGGCGCGACAACGACGTCCGACAGTGACTCGTCCGACAGTGACTCGGCACGGGCGCGACGCGACAAGGACGTTCGGCATTGACTCGACCGTGTCCTGGACACGCCGCGGTCGGCGTCGATCGATTCCGGCGATTATGGCGATTGGACTCGGCCGTGTCGCTAACGCGGTCGGGTTGGCCGGCGATGACTTTTCCATTTCGGGCGAGTACGCGCAGCGATCTTGGACGACACGGCCGAGTTCGGTCGGCATTGCTCGGCATTTTCCGGCAGGGTGACATTTTCCGGCAGGCGACGACATTTTCCGGCAGGTTGTGTCATTTTCCGGCTTGTGTCCGTTTTCTTGCCTAAAAATGTCGCCGTACGTGCATGACGCATTGTAAGGCTGTTTATTTTGATCCTTGCTCCGTCTTCTTTATTTTGACTAGTTAATTTCGTATCACGGTCCCTCCGCTCGTAGCATTAATTTGTTCTTACGTTTATTTGGAAATCGCTCTTTCCTCAAATGCAACCAAACCAAATCACCAACTTCGAACAATCTCGGTCTTCTTTGTTTGTTCGACTTTATTTTGTAAACCTCGTTTATTTCCTTGATTCGATTACGTACTTGCTCGTGTAATTTCATCATCGATTTTAGTTTTGATTCCGCATCCTTGTGCACTAACTCGTCACTTGGTAATGGAATTAGATCTAACGGCATGTACGGATTTAGTCCGTAAACTACTTCGAACGGAGAGTGTGGCATGGCATGAGTAGGGGAACGATTATAAGTGAACTCCGCATGTGCAAGTTTCAAGTTGTTGACTACATTGAAGGAACAAAATGATGTTAGCGCACGCTACCTATACCAGCGTAGCGCACGCTATCGAGAATTGTATGTATCAGCCTAGTCAGTCAGCTGCAGTTCAGTTAAGTCACCTGATGGATAGCGCACGCAAGTCTTTCAACATTAGCGCACGCTAAATTACTTTAGTTAGCGCACGCTATACAATCAATATTAACGCACGCTATCGCATCATTCAGTCAGAGGACAGAAAGGTCTCGAAAGAAAATGGAAATGGTCTTGCGCACGCTATGAACAAATATTTACGTACGCTAACACAAGGACTTAGCGCACGTTATTCCTCATTACTTTGCGCACGCTACCGGATATCATGGTCAGTAGTCCAGTAGCTACTGAACTCAAAATGAAAAGGACTTTACGTACGCTACACAGGGTAACGTACGTTACTGAAGAAAATATTTAGAGCATGCTACGATATAAACATTAGCGCACGCTAAAACAGTCAAACAGCTTACCGTTGGAATTTCTACCGTTGGAAGGCAAGAGTCAATGTAGATCCGTGAAATCTGGAAAAGTTGGAATTAATTAATACTAGCGCACGCTATGCATGTTTGCTAGCGCACGCTAAGCTCAAATCTAGCCGTTGGATAAAGAGACGTTGGGGAGACAAATCAACATTTTCAAAGTCAAAGATTGAAGACCTGTTGACCAAACGATAACACACGCTACGAGTATATGACTAGCGCACGCAAGCCATACATTTTTACCGTTGGAACAGTCTTGTGACCATTCAGGAAAGCCAAGTCAGGATCGATAGCGCACGCTAGAAGACGCTATTAGCGCACGCTAATAATACGAATTTCAGCATTTGAAGAATGGCTCTCACTTATAAATACCCATGGGACTTGGGTATCACAAATACACAACTTCAAGCATACAAGCATACAAGCATTCTTGAGCTCAAATTGCTACTGAATACTATATTATAAGTTGTGAGAAGGAAAGATACAAGAGTGATTTTCTTTGTAATATCTATTATACTTTGTATTCTTTCATTTGATTGTAAGTGTTGCATCACTTACACTTGAGCGTAAAAGAAACGAATCAAGAGTCACTAATCCGGTGTTATTAGGATCTTTGATCCGGCATTGTTAGGATTATACTCCCATATTCGTATAGTGAGGATTATCTAGTTCCTATAGAACACTAGATAAACAAAAGTTTATATTAAGAGAGAGGTTGAGCTTGGACCGATAGAAGACAAGCGGTTGTAACGGTTATGAACTCGGACCGATAAAAGACGAGTCAAGATTGTGGTTGTTCTTAAGCCAATAGAAAAAGAAAGTCGGAGAGAGGACGTAGGCAAGTTGCCGAACCTCTATAAATCTTGAGTCTTTAAATTCCGCACTATCTTTCATTTATTCGCAAGAAATTTCGTTATTATGCATTACCACTATTCAATCCCCCTTCTAGTGCTAAATTTAACTCTTCAGTTGGTATCAGAGCGGGTCTCTTTTTAAAGGTTTAACCACCTAAGAGAAAAAGATCCGCAAATGGCACTTCTTGGCCAAATTGAAGGAAATGCTCTCAACCGTCCTCCTTTCTTCGACGGTTCCAATTTCATGACATGGAAAAAGAAAATGGCTATCTTCGTTCAAGCCTACGATATCAAAATTTGGAAAGTTATCGCTCTTGGTCCGAAACTTGCTAAGAAAGAGGATGGATCTTTGAAAAAGATCGAAGAATTCAACGACGAGGATTGGAGAAACACACACGTCAACTCATGCGCTACTCAACTTTTCTATTGCGCTCTTAATCCTGAAGAACTCAATAGGATATCGTCCTATGAAAGCGCAAAGGAAATTTGAGAAATTCTCGAAGTCACTCATGAGGGAACCACCCAAGTCAAGGAGACCAAAATCAACATTTTACTCCATGACTACGAACTTTTCTCCATGAAAGACGAGGAAACGATCACAAATATGTTGGATCGATTTTCGGCTATAACCAATGGTCTTGCATCTTTCGGAAAGTCTATATCGAGCAGCGACAAAGCTAAGAAAATTCTTTGATCGTTGCCACGAGAATGGGATGCCATGGTCACCGCAATCATGGAGTCCAAAGATCTCAACAAGCTCGAATTTAGTGCTCTCATCGGGTCACTCATCAATTATGAGATCGTTCTCAAGTCTAGAGGCACCAAACCAAAGCCTCGGGAAAGAGTAGTCGCATTCAATGTTGATAGCGACGTTGAGGAAGATGTTCCCGAAGATGAAGACGACGAGGAACTCGCTCTCTATGCCAAAAACTTTAGAAGGTATAAAAGCCTAATTCAAAAGAGGCGAAGTTTTCTTGGTCGGGATGGCAAACCGGAGCAAAAGAATAGTGGCTATACTCCCATAAAGAAGTTCGACAATAATTGTCGGAAATGTGGTCAAGCCGGTCACTATGCCAAAGAATGCCGAGGATCCTCTTCAAAACCTCAAATGGAAAGATTCAAAAAGAAGGAGGTCTTAATCGCTTCTTGGAGTGATGACGAGGAGGAGATTGAAAGATCTCTAGACGCAAATCTCGCATTCATGGCACTCGACTCTGAAAGTAATATCGAGGTAAGCTCTAAACTCAATGATGACGAATATGACTATTTTGATTTTTGTGATTCACAAGAAGTTCATCATGATAATGAGTTATTGAGTGCGTTTGAATCCTTGAGTACGGAGTATGACGAGATGGTTAAATTAAACATATCTTTAAAGAGAAAAATAAAATCTCTAGAACTCGAAAATTTCTCTCTTCAAAACAAAGGCAAAACTATTGAGATCGACCATACATTATGCATTGAAAAAGAAAATGTTTTGAAAATCGAGTTAACAAAAACTCAAAAGGAGCTAAAATATATTTTGAACAAATTTATTCTCGGAAACGAGAAATTCGAAAGGCTTCTATCTATTCAAAAATCGCCCTTGCTCAAACACGGTCTTGGTTTCGATCCTTTTAAATGGGAACAATCCCTTATCAACCTTGACAAAATAAAGAAAACCGAAACTGAGAACTCAAAAGATTCTTCCAAACGAGTTCATGATGTTAATGTTCGTTCAAAATTGAGAACCATCAAAGTTAAGCAAATATGGGTTCCTAAATGGACAATTGTTCCAAATGCTATAAGCATAGTTAACTTTGGAGGACCCAAACGGGCTTGGGTACCGAAACAACCGAGAAACTCTATTTTTGTAGGTACCGACACCAAGGAAAAGCAAGTGGTGCATTGATAGCGGATGCTCAAGGCGCATGTGCGGCTCCGAGGACTTATTTGAAGACCTCAAATATCAAGAACAAGGACATATGACCTTTGGAGATAATCAAAAAGGAAAAATCAAAGGCATCGGCAAAGTCGGTAAGGAACCTTCTCCCTCTATCAACAAAGTATTGTTTGTTGAAGGTTTGCATCATAATCTTCTTAGCGTTTCGCAACTTTGTGATGAAGGTTTTAAAATTCTATTTGAGCAAACGCATTGCACGGCATTTAGAAACAATAAAATTGCTTTCATTGGTTTGAGATGTGGAAACATCTATATTGTTGATCTTCATGATAAAATTTCATTCAATGAAAAATGTCTTATTACCTTGGATGATAATGCATATTTATGGCATCGAAAATTGGGGCATACTTCTCTACCTAACATTTCTATTTTATCTAGACACGACCTTGTTCGTGGTTTACCCAAACTCAAGTTTGATAGAAAGCATTTGTGTGAATCATGCATAAAAGGGAAACACACTCGAGAATCTTTTAAACCAAAATTCGAGGTTTCCACTAGTCGATTTCTTGAACTTGTGCATATGGATTTGATTGGACCATCTAGACATGTTAGTTTAAATGGCAAACTTTACACTTTGGTTATCGTTGATGATTTCTCTCGATTTACTTGGGTTAGATTTTTAGCACATAAGGATGATGCATTTTCCGAGTTTTCTAAATGGTGTCGTTTGGTATCAAATGAGAAAAATCTCTCCATAATTTCTATTCGCACCGATCACGGAGGTGAATTTGATTGCACTCCGTTTGAAATCCTATGTGATAAATATGGGATTAATCATAACTTTTCGGCCCCTAGAACGCCTCAACAAAATGGAGTTGTTGAAAGGAAAAACCGATCTTTGGAAGAAATGTCAAGGACTATGCTTAATGAATACTCTCTTCCACGATACTTTTGGGCCGAAGAAATCTTTACTGCATGCTATGTGATTAACCGGGTTCATGTTCGTAGAACTCATCTTAAAACCCCATATGAATTATGGAAGGGCAAAAAGCCCAACATAGCTTATTTTCATCCTTTCGGTTGCAACGTATTTATTGATACGAATTACGTATTAAGATGTACGTAAATTCGCCGGAGAATGCAGCGGTTATCTTTATTTCCTCACAACACTCGTTTTTGTGTAACACTCGTAATATTCAACCGAAAGTAGGGCAATTCGGCTTTGCGAAAACACGAATAAAATGAAAGTAGATTATCAAACTAGACCTATAGTTTGATAAGACAATCTCTCCTCAAGACCTATTGAGAATTGATTAAATTACAACTCGAAAATGCGTCGAATTATAATCGAAGTGTGCTGAAAATCATTCAACTAGAATACATAACATGTATTTCGTTTTTTTTGCAAGCTTCAAGATGGTCTATTCAAGGTTGAGGATGAGGCTATTATATAGCCTTTACAACTTATTAATAAGTTCAAACAAGATCACAAAAATCTAGCTAAAATACAAGTAAGTAATAAACTAAGTCATCAAGACTTTTGACAAAGATAAAACAACACATGCTTGGCTCTTTCCTTAGTATTTTGGCCGTGGGACACCAAGAAGTAGTGGACAAGATATTTCTCATGTGATATCTTCTTGCAAGTCTTTGATAAGGATATAAAATGAGATCAATATCTTGGTGTCTTCTTCCTTCTTGATTTCGGCCGATTTGGGGAGATGGTGATATGAACTAAATCTTCATCAATCTTGATATGGTGGACTTTGAACAAAAAGAAAACAAACTTTGAAAGTAGTGGGGACAAAGATCCTTCATGGATCCTTCATCAAATCGGCCGAAATCTTCCCCCTAATATGGCCGATTTTGTATGCATGAACATGCATACATATGCATGTTTTGATATTGATACGAAATCAATTGTGTCAAATGCAGAAGACAAAGTAAGGATCGACGTAATTGACCTTACAACACGCCACGCACAGATTATTACGTATTTAGGCGGGAAAACGGACATAAGATGTGGAGTCTCGGTCTCAGCCGTGTCATATAACACGGCCCGTGTCATATAACACGGCCCGTGTCATGCCATGCCGGAAGGTCGACAATCGGTCGGAAAATGGACGAACTGACGAAAAAACCACCACCGGCCGGAAAAATCACCACCTGCCGGAATTAGCCGATCACTGCCGACCGAACTCGGCCGTGTCGTCCGACACGGCCGTGCTGTACTCATCCGGAAATGCCGAAGTCACTGCCCACAGGACTCGACCGTGTTGTCTGGCACGGTCGAGTCGAACTATGCCGGATAAGCCAAAACCTACTGCCAGACGACCCGACCGTGTTCCAGGACACGATCAGACCCACGCCGAACGTCCTTGTCAGCGCCGCGCCCGTGCCGGGTCACTGTCGGACGAATCCCTGTCGGATGTCCCTGTCGCGCCGCGACCGTGTCAAGCAGACACGGTCGAGTCACTGCCGACAGCGCCGCGCCCGTGCCGAGTGTCCTTGTCGCGCCGCGGCCGTGTCAGGCGACACGGCCGAGTCCTGCCGGCAGATTTCACTTTTTTTGTATTTTCTTTTGTGTGTTTGTCTTTGCCTTGTTTTTTTACCCATTTTAGGGATTGTGTTTCCCCTAAAATTAGGATTGTTGTTCCTTTTATATTTTATTTTGATTATTCAAAGATTTTATAAATCTTTGAATTATTTTCTCTTATTATAGGAAGACTTGAAGTCTCCTATATATAGGCTTGTGTAAGCATTGTAACATATTGTATGTTGAAGAAATAAGAATACACTTGTGTTTTCTTGGTGAATGCTTTTCATCGAAACCTTGATTATAATTCGACGCGTTTTCGAGTTTTAATCGAATCGATCCTCAATAGGTCTTGAGGAAAGATTATCTTATCAAACTATAGGTCTAGTTTGATAAATCATTCATATTGTTCTTGTTTATGTAAGCCGAATTGCCCTAGTTTCGGTTATATCTTACGAGTGTTACACATATTCGAGTGTTGGGAGGATCAATTATATTTCCGCTGCATTCCATACGAGTTTACGTCCATTCTCATACGTAATTCGTATCATTAGTGGCATCGGAGCCCAAGGTTACTTCCTTGGCAAATTTCTCTTGGCGATTTTCTTTTCAAAAATATTTAGCATGGATTTTTCCGACGATTTCATGGAGAAACTACGTGAGGCATTACAGAGCATGCAAGAACCACGTTTTCAAGCAAGAAGAGGAGGATATGATGCACATTCACCGCGTCATGTGGATGAATTTAAAGTTCATGAACTTCCGGAATTTGTCGGAGGTACTAATCCCGAAGTTTACCTAGAGTGGGCGAGGAAGATTGAACGTATGTTCGACTTCAAGCACCTTAACGATGAGAAACGTTGCAAATATGCAATTCTCAAGTTAGGGAAGGGCGCTTCCTTATGGTTCGAGGGTATGAAAACACAACGAGCTCGTGCGGGAAAAGAGAAAATCCGTTCTTGGGATTCTTTGAAGAAAAAACTACGTAAAAGGTATGTCCCGACATCACATCGGTTAACCTTGTACCGAAAAATTGCGGAGTTTGTACAAGAGAAACTAAGTGTGGAAGAATATATCGAAGAATTTGAAGGCTTGGCCTTAATGGGAGAACTTGAAGAAAATGAAGAACAAAGAATGTCACGTTTCTTACGTGGCCTAAACCGAAACATTTCAAATACGGTGGAATTATACCCATACGGAGATTTTGACACTTTATACGGACTATGCATAAAGATAGAAGCTCAAAACAAAGTGAAGTTTGCCAAAACCGAATTTACATCAAAGTTCGAGGATCCAAGTACCGGTTCAAGTTCAATTACCACAACGATACCGACTCCTATCTCTACTACCATTTCTAAAACCCCCGGCGTACCGAAGGAAACAAGCCTAACCAAAGTAAGGTGTTTTAAGTGCCAAGGATTCGGTCACTATCAAAATACTTGCCCTAACAAACGAGTCGTGACGCTAAGAGAAGCCATCACGATCCGAGACGAGTTGCTAGTCGAGGACGAAGGAGAAAGACTAGGTGATTCCAACGTAGAGGAAGACGAGGGAGAAGAATATGAAACTTACGAGGCTCCAAACTATGATACGACATTGGTTCCTCATACTTTACAAGTCAAACCCATTTCAAATGATTCGGAACAACGGGATCAAATTTTTCACACCAAGTGCCAAGTCGGGAACAAATGGTGTAGTGTGATCATCGATGGAGGAAGTTGTACCAACGTAGCGTCAAGGGAGATGGTGACGAAACTCGGACTCATCACTACTACTCACCCAAAACCATACGCATTACATTGGCTCGATGACGGGAGTAAAGTGAAAGTCTCGAAACAAGTACGGGTTGGTTTGACCATGGGTTCGTACGTCGACAACATATTATGCGATGTACTCCCGGTGGATGCATGCCATGTACTCTTGGGACGACCATGGCTATTCGATAGAGATGTTTTACATCGAGGAAGAAGTAACGAGTACGAGTTACAGGATAAGGACAAGAGGATCGTGTTCAAACCAATGTCACTTTAATCTATGATCCCTAACCGAGAAAATGACAACTTTGGGCCAATTTTTTATAATGACGCAGTTTCTCGTAATGGACTTATTGTCTTGGATGATTACCGAATTGAGGAAAGTAAATTATTTTGTGATGGGCTATTATTGGAGGAGCCCAACAATATTGAAACGGAGAGTTGGTCAGATTATGACGGACCGCCAGCATTTGATGAGGAACCAGTTTATGAAGAGGAATCCGTAATAAATCCTTTTGTTCCCATTCTTGATGGTGAGCCCGATGTGGAATTATCAGTGTTTCCAATTCTGGAGGATGAACCCGATTTGAAATTAACCGTGCGTCCCATTTCCGATTTCCGCTCATGTCATGATATCGGTATTACCGGGCAAAATAATTATTATTATTTTATTAATAATGATAGTTATTTTATTGGTGATTCTCGAGGGCCCCCCACTACCTATCGTCTCAAGATTTTGGGCCATGTATACGCCTTTGCGGACATTTTCGAGATCAAATACGTAGAGGTTTTAATTAATTATCTTGATGACGAAGGAAGTCCGGAATTGAGGACAATTCCTTTTAAAGAAGGAGGAGATGATACGAAATCAATCGTGTCAAATGCAGAAGACAAAGTAAGGATCGACGTAATTGACCTTACAACACGCCATGCACAGATTACTACGTATTTAGGTGGGAAAACGGACATAAGACGTGGAGTCTCGGTCTCAGCTGTGTCATATAACACGGCCCGTGTCATGCCATGCCGGAAGGTCGACAATCGGTCGAAAAATGGACGAACTGACGGAAAAACCACCACCGGCCGGAAAAATCACCACCTGCCGGAATTGGCCGATCACTGCCGACCGAACTCGGCCGTGTCGTCCGAAACGGCCGTGCTGTACTCATCCGAAAATGCCGAAGTCACTGCCCACAGGACTCGACCGTGTTGTCTGGCACGGTCGAGTCGAACTATGCCGGATAAGCCAAAACCTACTGCCAGACGACCCAACCGTGTTCCAGGACACTATCGGACCCATGCCGAATGTCCTTGTCAGCGCCGCGCCCGTGCCGGGTCACTGTCGGACGAATCCCTGTCGGATGTCCCTGTCGCACGCTGACCGTATCAGCGAACACGGTCGAGTCATCACGGCAGCGCCACGCCCGTGCCGAGTGTCCTTGTCGCGCCGCGGCCGTGTGACGACACGGCGAGTCTGCGGCGATTTCACTTTTTGTATTTTCTTTTGTGTGTTTGTCTTTGCCTTGTTTTTACTCATTTTAGGGATTGTGCTTCCCCTAAAATTAGGATTGTTGTTCCTTTTATGTTTTATTTTGATTATTCAAAGATTTTATAAATCTTTGAATTATTTTCTCTTATTATAGGAAGACTTGAAGTCTCCTATATATAGGCTTGTGTAAGCATTGTAACATATTGTATGTTGAAGAAATAAGAATACACTTGTGTTTTCTTGGTGAATGCTTTTCATCGAAACCTTGATTATAATTCGACGCGTTTTCGAGTTTTAATCGAATCGATCCTCAATAGGTCTTGAGGAAAGATTATCTTATCAAACTATAGGTCTAGTTTGATAAATCATTCATATTGTTCTTGTTTATGTAAGCCGAATTGCCCTACTTTCGGTTATATCTTACGAGTGTTACACATATTCGAGTGTTGGGAGGATCAATTATATTTCCGCTGCATTCCATACAAGTTTACGTCCATTCTCATACGTAATTCGTATCATTAGTGGCATCGGAGCCCAAGGTTACTTCCTTGACAAATTTCTCTTGGCGATTTTCTTATCAAAAATATTTTAGCATGGATTTTTCCGGCGATTTCATGGAGAAACTACGTGAGGCATTACACAGCATGCAAGAACCACGTTTTCAAGCAAGAAGAGGAGGATATGATGCACATTCACCGCGTCATGTGGATGAATTTAAAGTTAATGAACTTCCGGAATTTGTCGGAGGTACTAATCCCGAAGTTTACCTAGAGTGGGAGAGGAAGATTGAACGTATGTTCGACTTCAAGCACCTTAACGATGAGAAACGTTGCAAATATGCAATTCTCAAGTTAGGGAAGGGCGCTTCCTTATGGTTCGAGGGTATGAAAACACAACGAGCTCGTGCGGGAAAAGAGAAAATCCGTTCTTGGGATTCTTTGAAGAAAAAACTATGTAAAAGGTATGTCCCGACATCACATCGGTTAACCTTGTACCGAAAAATTGCGGAGTTTGTACAAGAGAAACTAAGTGTGGAAGAATATATCGAAGAATTTGAAGGCTTGGCCTTAATGGGAGAACTTGAAGAAAATGAAGAACAAAGAATGTCACGTTTCTTACGTGGCCTAAACCGAAACATTTCAAATACGGTGGAATTATACCCATACGGAGATTTTGACACTTTATGCGGACTATGCATAAAGATAGAAGCTCAAAACAAAGTGAAGTTTGCCAAAACCGAATTTACATCAAAGTTCGAGGATCCAAGTACCGGTTCAAGTTCAATTACCACAACGATACCGACTCCTATCTCTACTACCATTTCTAAAACCCCCGGCGTACCGAAGGAAACAAGCCTAACCAAAGTAAGGTGTTTTAAGTGCCAAGGATTCGGTCACTATCAAAATACTTGCCCTAACAAACGAGTCGTGACGCTAAGAGAAGCCATCACGATCCGAGACGAGTTGCTAGTCGAGGACGAAGGAGAAAGACTAGGTGATTCCAACGTGGAGGAAGACGAGGGAGAAGAATATGAAACTTACGAGGCTCCAAACTATGATACAACATTGGTTCCTCGTACTTTACAAGTCAAACCCATTTCAAATGATTCGGAACAACGGGATCAAATTTTTCACACCAAGTGCCAAGTCGGGAACAAATGGTGTAGTGTGATCATCGATGGAGGAAGTTGTACCAACGTAGCGTCAAGGGAGATGGTGACGAAACTCGGACTCATCACTACTACTCACCCAAAACCATACGCATTACATTGGCTCGATGACGGGAGTAAAGTTAAAGTCTCGAAACAAGTACGGGTTGGTTTGACCATGGGTTAAATGCGTCGACAACATATTATGCGATGTACTCCCGATGGATGCATGCCATGTACTCTTGGGACGACCATGGCTATTCGATAGAGATGTTTTACATCGAGGAAGAAGTAACGAGTACGAGTTACAGGATAAGGACAAGAGGATCGTGTTCAAACCAATGTCACTTCAATCTATGATCCCTAGCAGAAAGCGACAACTTTGGGCCAAATTTTTATAACGACGATTTCGTAATGGACTTATTGTCTTGGATGATTACCGAATTGAGGAAAGTAAATTATTTTGTGATGGGCTATTATTGGAGGAGCCCAACAATATTGAAACGGAGAGTTGGTCAGATTATGACGGACCGCCAGCATTTGATGAGGAACTAGTTTATGAAGAGGAATCCGTAATAAATCCTTTTGTTCCCATTCTTGATGGTGAGCCCGATGTGGAATTATCAGTGTTTCCAATTCTGGAGGATGAACCCGATTTGAAATTAACCGTGCGTCCCATTTCCGATTTCTGCTCATGTCATGATATCGGTATTACCGGGCAAAATATTTATTATTATTTTATTAATAATGATAGTTATTTTATTGGTGATTCTCGAGGGCCCCCCACTACCTATCGTCTCAAGATTTTGGGCCATGTACGCACTGCGGACATTTTCGAGATCAAATACGTAGAGGTTTTAATTAATTATCTTGATGACGAAGGAAGTCCGGAATTGAGGACAATTCCTTTTAAAGAAGGAGGAGATGATACGAAATCAATCGTGTCAAATGCAGAAGACAAAGTAAGGATCGACGTAATTGACCTTACAACACGCCATGCACAGATTACTACGTATTTAGGCGGGAAAACGGACATAAGACGTGGAGTCTCGGTCTCAGCTGTGTCATATAACACGGCCCGTGTCATGCCATGCCGGAAGGTCGACAATCGGTCGAAAAATGGACGAACTGACGGAAAAACCACCACCGGCCGGAAAAATCACCACCTGCCGGAATTGGCCGATCACTGCCGACCGAACTCGGCCGTGTCGTCAAAGCAACGTCTTTGTACTCATCCGAAAATGCGAAGTCACCGCCCACGAGGACTCGGCCGTGTTATGCAGCGCAGTCGAGTCGAACTATCGGATAAGCCAAACCTCTTGCGCGAGGCGACAACCGTGTTCCAGGACACTATCGGACCCATGCCGAATGTCCTTGTCAGCGCCGCGCCCGTGCCGGGTCACTGTCGGACGAATCCCTGTCGGATGTCCCTGTCGCTCCGCGACCGTGTCAAGCAGACACAGTCGAGTCACTGCCGACAGCGCCGCGCCCGTGCCGAGTGTCCTTGTCGCGCCGCGGCCGTGTCAGGCGACACGGCCGAGTCCTGCCGGCAGATTTCACTTTTTTTTGTATTTTCTTTTGTGTGTTTGTCTTTGCCTTGTTTTTACTCATTTTAGGGATTGTGCTTCCCCTAAAATTAGGATTGTTGTTCCTTTTATGTTTTATTTTGATTATTCAAAGATTTTATAAATCTTTGAATTATTTTCTCTTATTATAGGAAGACTTGAAGTCTCCTATATATAGGCTTGTGTAAGCATTGTAACATATTGTATGTTGAAGAAATAAGAATACACTTGTGTTTTCTTGGTGAATGCTTTTCATCGAAACCTTGATTATAATTCGACGCGTTTTCGAGTTTTAATCGAATCGATCCTCAATAGGTCTTGAGGAAAGATTATCTTATCAAACTATAGGTCTAGTTTGATAAATCATTCATATTGTTCTTGTTTATGTAAGCCGAATTGCCCTACTTTCGGTTATATCTTACGAGTGTTACACATATTCGAGTGTTGGGAGGATCAATTATATTTCCGCTGCATTCCATACGAGTTTACGTCCATTCTCATACGTAATTCGTATCAGATACGTCTAAGTTCTCCCGGTTCCGATTATTAAGATCGTTCCCATTTCCGCTGGTGTTTTCTCACCAAAGTACGTAGGTGCATGTGCATGCAACTTGGTATCGTCACCTACGTCGATTCTTACTTCGCTTACTTCGTTTGGAGATGCCGTAATCGCATCATCCCCTCCCCCTTTGAAAGGGATTGACCTCAATTCAGTGATTCCCTCGTCGTCAAGGTAAGAAGATAGATCGCCCACGTTAAAAGTGGCGTGCACCCCATAGTCGCCCGGAAGTTCTACTTTATACGCATTGTCGTTCACCTTTCCCATGATTTTGTAAGGCCCCTCGGCCCTCGGCATAAGTTTGTTCTTGCGTTTGCTCGGAAATCTCTCTTTTCTTAAGTGTACCCAAACCAAGTCGCCTACTTCGAATAGTCTCGGTTTTCTGTGATTGTTGGATTTCCGTTTGTATTCATCATTCACCTCTTTGATTGGATCATGTATTTGTCCGTGCAATTTGATCATCGACTTAAGTTTCGACTCCGCATCTTTGTGTACCAACTCGTCTTTCGGCAATGGAATCAAGTCCAAGGGTATATAAGGATTTAACCCGTAAACGATTTCGAAAGGAGAATGTGCCGTAGCATGTGTAGGGGATTGGTTATAGGCAAATTCCGCATGAGCAAGCTTCACGTCCCAATCCTTTTGCGTTTTATTCACAAGTCCTCGCAACAACGTTCCTAATGTTCGATTTGTGACCTCAGTTTGACCATCGGTTTGCGGATGGTGCGAAGTGCTAAATAAGAGCTTCGTTCCCACTTTCCTCCATAAAGTATTCCAAAAATAGCTAAGGAATTTCAAATCCCGATCCGAAACAATTGTCTTCGGTACTCCATGTAAACGAACCACCTCTTGGAAGTATAAGTCGGCCACGTTGCTTGCGTCGTCGGTTTTGTGGCAAGCCACGAAATGAGCCATCTTTGAGAACCGATCAACAACCACCATAATAGCATCTTTACCTCGTTGAGTACGGGGTAAAGCGACGATAAAGTCCATGGATACATCTTCCCACGGTCTTTCTGGAATCGGTAGAGGCATATATGATCCCGGTTTGAATGAACTCTTCGAGATGTGACATGTTACACATTTACTTAAAACATTGTAAACGTCTTTTAGCATTTTAGGCCAAAAGAAATGTTCTTTTAGTACTTACAACGTTTTAGCCGTGCCAAAATGTCCTGCTAAACCACCTCCGTGAGCTTCCCGGACCAATAATTCCCGAACCTTTGTTTTGGAACACAAAGCCTATTTCCTTTAAATAGGAAATCATCTTGTAACATGAACTCCCCGAGCGGACCAGATTTGCAACGAGTAAAAATTTCTCCGAAATCCTCATCATTTTCATAGCATTCCTTCAATATTTCGAAATCAAGTAACCGAACCTCCAGAGTAGAAAGTAAGGCATACCTCCTAGATAACGCATCCGCAACGACATTGCTTTTACCGTCTTTGTACTTGGATGAAAAGTGAAATGATTGTAGGAATTCCACCCACTTGGCATGCCTCGGACTCAGTTTATGTTGCCCGTTAATGTACTTTAATGATTCGTGAGTGTAGGATAAAATGCTTCGTCCGTAAGTAATGACTCCAATGATCAAGGGCCCGTACGATAGCATAGAATTCTTTATCGTAAGTACAATAATTCAACCGAGCTCCGTTCAACTTCTCCGAAAAGTAAGCGATAGGTCGTTTACCTTGAATAAGAACCGCTCCAATTCCAACTCCGCTAGCGTCACACTCAACTTCGAATGGTTGAGAAAAATCGGGTAGTGTTAGAATCGGTGCTTCGCATAACTTGGCCTTTAACTTCTCGAAAGCTCCTTGGGCAGCCCCGTTCCATACAAATGGTCCTTTTTTTAAACACTCTGTTATCGGACTTGAGATGGTGCTGAAGTCTCGAATAAACCTCCGGTAAAAAGAAGCAAGTCCGTGAAATGATTTCACTTCCGTCACGGTCGTAGGAGTCGGCCAAGATTTAATTGCTTCGATTTTTGTTTGATCAACCGCCACTCCGTCCTTCGAAACGACATAGCCGAGAAAGACTATACTTTCGACTAGGAACGAAGACTTCTCTTTTTTTCCATACAATTTTCGGTCCCTCAAGGTTTCAAAGATTAGCCTTAAGTGCCCGAAATGTTCTTGTAGTGATTGACTATAGATTAGAATGTCATCCAAATACACAACCATGAACTTCCCCAGAAATGGTTTAAGTACCTCGTTCATCAACCTCATGAAGGTACTAGGCGCATTTGTAAGACCGAAAGGCATAACGGTCCATTCATATAATCCATTTTTCGTTTTGAAGGCCGTCTTCCACTCGTCACCTTCTCGCATTCGGATTTGATGATATCCGCTTCGTAAATCAACTTTGGAAAAGATCACCGAACCATGTAGTTCGTCTAACATATCATCAAGTCTCGGGATAGGGAACCGATACTTGACGGTGATATTGTTCACGGCCCGACTATCCACACACATCCGCCAAGAACCGTCTTTCTTAGGGACAAGTAAGACCGGAACCGCACACGGACTCAAACTCTCCCGGACATATCCGCGGTCCAAAAGCTCTTCGACTTGTCGTTGTAACTCCTTCGTCTCCTCGGGATTACATCTATATGCAGATTTATTAGGAAGTGGTGCTCCCGGTATAAGATCAATTTGGTGTTCGATACCGCGAATAGGTGGTAAACCCGACGGTAATTCTTCGGGAAAAACATCCTCAAATTCGCGTAACAACACATCTAGCTCTCCGTCATTTTGTACTCCTATGTTCTCATCCCGTGTCTCTTTAAACATCACCAAGTATACTCGCTCCCCATCATTAATGGCATGTTCCATTTCTCTTTCACTAGCAAGCATGGTAAGTTTCGGTTTCTCCACTCGACTAGAACTCATCGAACGAATGGCTTGCGGGGACATCGGTTTGAGTACAATCTTCTTTCCTTTGTCTTGTAATTCATATTCATTACTCCGACCTCGATGTAAAACATCTCGGTCAAACATCCACGGTCGTCCCAAAAGCACGTGGCATGCGTCCATCGGGAGTACGTCACATAACACATCGTCTCCGTATGATCCCATAGTTAAGTTGACCCGTACTTGTCTTGTCACCTTCACCTTGCTTCCATCATCGAGCCAATGTAAAGCATATGGTCTCGGGTGAGCCATAGTAGTTAGCCCGAGCTTGGTGACCATCTCGTTTGATGCCACATTCGTGCAACTCCCTCCGTCTATTATCAAGCTACACCACTTTTCTCCGACTTTGCATTTGGAATGAAAAATCTGGTCTCTTTGTTCCGTGTCACTTGGAATAATTTTGGTATGTAATGCTCGAAGCACTAAAGCAGTATCATATTCCGGAGCGTCATAAGTCTCGCAATCTTCATTTTCTTCCTCGGCCTCCACGTTAAATACGTCACCAAGGCCTTCCTTCTCGTCCTCGACTAAAAGTTCGTCTCGGACCGCAAGAGCTTCTCTCAAAGTGACCACCCGTTTATTTGGACATGCATTTTGATAGTGACCAAAGCCTTGACATTTAAAACATCGTACTTTAGCGAAGCTCGTTTCCTTGGAAACATGAGGAACCTTTGGTGCCGGGGTAGGGACTTGAAAAGGTGCGGTAGTTTTCGTAGTAGAACTTGAGCCGGCACTTGTATTTCCGAATTTGTATGGGAATTCGGGTTTGGTAAACTTCAACTTGTTTTGAGCTTCAATTTTTATGCATAGTCCACATAAAGTGTCAAAATCTCCGTATGGGTATAATTCCACCGTATTTGAAATGTTTCGGTTTAGGCCACGTAAGAAACGTGACATTCTTTGTTCTTGATTTTCTTCAAGTTCTCCCATTAAGGCCAAGCCTTCAAATTCGTCGATGTATTCTTCCACACTTGGTTTCCCTTGTACGAACTCCGCAATTTTTCGGTATAAGGTTAACCGGTGTGATGTCGGGACATACCTTTTACGTAGTTTTTTTCAAAGAATCCCAAGAACGGATTTTCTCTTTTCCCGCACGAGCTCGTTGTGCTTTCATACCCTCGAACCATAAGGAAGCGCCCTTCCCTAACTTGAGAATTGCATATTTGTAACGTTTCTCATCGTTAAGGTGTTTGAAGTCGAACATACGTTCAATCTTCCTCTCCCACTCCAAGTAAACTTCGGGATTAGTACCTCCGACAAATTCCGGAAGTTCATTAACTTTAAATTCGTCCACATGACGTGGTGAATGTGCGTCATATACTCCTCTTCTTGCTTAAAAACGTGGTTCTTGCATGGTGTGTAGTGCTTCACGTAGTTTCTCCATGAAATCGTCGGAAAAATCCATGATAAGGTAGTTTTGATAAGAAAAATCGCCAAGAGAATTTCGCCAAGGAAGTAACCTTGGGCTCCGATGCCACTTATGATGCGAATTACGTATTAAAATGTACGTAAATTCGCCGGAGAATGCAGCGGTTATCTTTATTTCCTCACAACACTCGTTTTTGTGTAACACTCGTAATATTCAACCGAAAGTAGGGCAATTCGGCTTTGCGAAAACACGAATAAAATGAAAGTAGATTATCAAACTAGACCTATAGTTTGATAAGACAATCTCTCCTCAAGACCTATTGAGAATTTATTAAATTACAACTCGAAAACGCGTCGAATTATAATCGAAGTGTGCTGAAAATCATTCAACTAGAATACATAACATGTATTTCGTTTTTTTTGCAAGCTTCAAGATGGTCTATTCAAGGTTGAGGATGAGGCTATTATATAGCCTTTACAACTTACTAATAAGTTCAAACAAGATCACAAAAATCTAGCTAAAATACAAGTAAGTAATAAACTAAGTCTTGATGACTTTTGACAAAGATAAAACAACACATGCTTGGCTCTTTCCTTAGTATTTTGGCCGTGGGACACCAAGAAGTAGTGGACAAGATATTTCTCATGTGATATCTTCTTGCAAGTCTTTGATAAGGATATAAAATGAGATCAATATCTTGGTGTCTTCTTCCTTCTTGATTTCGGCCGATTTGGGGAGATGGTGACATGAACTAAATCTTCATCAATCTTGATATGGTGGACTTTGAACAAAAAGAAAACAAACTTTGAAAGTAGTGGGGACAAAGATCCTTCATAGATCCTTCATCAAATCGGCCGAAATCTTCCCCCTAATATGGCCGATTTTGTATGCATGAACATGCATACGTATGCATGTTTTGATACGTCTAAGTTATCCCGGTTCCGATTATTAAGATCGTTCCCATTTCCGCGGATGTTTTCTCACCAAAGTACGTAGGTGCATGTGCATGCAACTTGGTATCGTCACCTACGTCGATTCTTACTTCGCTTACTTCGTTTGGAGATGCCGTAATCGCATCATTTATTTTAAACAATGGTAAGGATAACTTGGGCAAGTTTGATGCTAAATCCGACTCCGGAATATTTCTTGGTTATTGCACTAATAGCAAAGCATATCGTGTTTATAATATTAGAAGGAATAAAGTTGAAGAATCTATACATGTTAAATTCAAAGATATGATCTCACCCCCGAGAAAGGTAGAATATTTTGATGATGCAGGTACTTTTCCGGATCCCTCACCTGAAGTGAAGAAAATTTCGGAAATCGAAACGAATACAATCGTTGATTTACTGAAAGATTGGAGGCACATCAAAGACCATCCAAAGGATCTCGTGATTGGAAACATTGAAGACGGTGTTCAAACCCGAAGGAGAACCACCGAATTTATGGCTCATTGTGCTTTTGTATCCGAAATAGTTCCCAAGAATATATCCGAAGCTCTCGATGATGAATGTTGGGTAATGGCAATGCAAGAGGAGCTTGTGCAATTCATGCACAATAATGTATGGAATTTAGTTCCCGCTCCTAAAGATAAAACAATTATCGGAACTAAATGGGTGCATAAAATCAAGAGTGACGAAGACGGCTATCGATTGAAATAAATCTCGTTTGGTCGCTCAAGGGTATAATCAAGAGGAAGGTCTTGATTATGAAGAAAGTTTTGCTCCCGTGGCTCGACTCGAAGCCATCCGCTTGTTATGTGCATTTGCCGCCCATAAAAAGATCAAACTATTTCAAATGGATGTGAAAAGTGCAATCTTGAATGGTTACATTCAAGAAGAAGTCTACGTCAAGCAACCTCCCGGCTTTGAAGATCATCAATTTCCGGATCACATCTACAAGCTCAACAAGGCACTCTATGGGCTGAAGCAAGTACCCCGAGCATGGTATGATCGTTTAAGTCAATTTTTAATTGCAAATGACTATAAAAGAGGCAAAGTCGATAATACCTTGTTTGTGAAAATATTGAATGATGATATACTTGTTTGCCAAATCTACGTTGATGACATTGTATTTGGAGCTACTAATGAATCGTTGTGCCAAGATTTCTCTAATCTCATGAAAGGAGAGTTCGAGATGAGTATGATGGGAGAATTAACATTCTTCTTCGGGCTTCAAATCAAGCAATGCGAAGATGGAATCTTTATCCATCAAACGAAGTACTTAAACGATCTCCTTAGGAAATTCAAAATGGAAAGTAGCAAGGTGATATCTACTCCAATATCTTCATCATTAAAGCTCGAAAAAGATGAAAATGGCAAATCCGTAGATCAAAAATTATATCGAGGTATGATCGGATCTTTGTTATATTTGACTGCATCTAGGCCAGACATAATTTTTGCTACATGTTTATGTGCTCGATTCCAAGCTAATCCCAAGGAATCACATTTAACTGCTTGCAAACGCATTTTTCGTTACTTGAAAGGAACTATTGGACTAGGTCTATGGTATCCTTCTTGCTTAGATTTTAATTTAATTGCATATAGTGACGCCGATTTTGGCGGATGTAAAATTGACAAAAAGAGTACTAGTGGTACTTGTCATTTTATTGGATCATGCTTAATATCTTGGGGAAGCAAACCAGTGTAGCATTGTCTACAGCTGAGGCCGAATATGTTCTTTGCGAGGGCGCTTTGTGCTCAGGTGTTATGGATTAAAAATCAACTCCGCGACTACGGCATATATTCTGAAAATACCCCTATTCTATGTGATAATACCAGTGCAATAAATCTGAGTAAAAATCATGTGTTGCATAGTAGAACTAAACATATAGACATAAGACATCATTTCCTATGCGATCATGTTCAGAAAAAGGATATCTGTTTAATTTTTGTCGGGACGAAGGATCAACTTGCTGATATCTTTACAAAACCTCTTCCCGAAGAATCGTTTAATTCTATTCGTTTACAACTTGGTATGGGACATATAGACAATTTTTGAAATAAGCTTTCTACTCAAGATATCAATATCCTTGATTCGCTTCATTCGCTAGCGCGCGCTAGCTTCACTCTCTTAACGCTCGCTAAAAACTGATTTCGATAGCGTACGCTAACCTCATTACCTTGCGTACGCTAATTAATAATCTTTCGTATTCCAAATTAGCTACTGGACAGTCCAGTAAGCTTTTCATTTTTACCTAACCTACGCTAACTCTATGTTCCTAGCGTACGCTAACTAAAAACTCAGTTGACTATATATAGTCCGTACGACCCAGTAACTCTTTCACCCTTTTCTAATGCACGCAATCGCAAGAACACATTTTTCAGAGAAACCCTAGCCGCAAATCCGAATCTTCAAACTTCCGTTTTCTCCCTCAGATCTTCAACTTCTCTACCGATCGATGTCAAGCAAGAATCGAAAAACCATGGAAAAAACATACAAAAACCTAAAACGACCTCTCAACGCACAATACGATGCGACTAGATTCATCTCATCCACCGCATCGAGGGTATTCTTTGAAATCCTTCCACAAGAGCATATTACGGATTGTTATTTCTTCAACTTTCCGAGTCTGGAACGGGTAAATGTTGTTATCACTGATTTCTTTTCTTCGATTGGAATTGCCCGATTCGTAGAATGTAAAGACCCTATTTTTCCTGAACTTGTCCGCGAATTCTACGCCAATCTTCATGTGGCTGACAGTGAAGGGTCATCATCCCTAGCCTTAGGAAGTTTAGTTGGAGGAATGCCAGTGAAAGTTTCCTCGAATATTTTAACGCAAATTTTTGGTTTACCATCCGACGGGTTTTTATGTACTGGAAAAACGATTGCAGAAGATACTGGAGTAAGTGAAATTGATGTCAAAGAGTTCCTCAGTTCAAAAGCTGTTATTGACATAACCGACGAATTCTTCGAGAACAATGACTTTGGGATCAACATCCGACTACTTTTAGTGGCGCTCACAAAGTGTATAATGCCGAAGGTGAACACTCAACATAAATTAGTGGGAGTCGACAAACACGTTGTGTACCGCGTGCTTAATGAAGATAAAGTGAATTTTGCCGATATCGTCACTAGTTGGATGAAAGTGAAGGGTGATTTTTTTCGGTCGAAGAACTATGCGTCTCTCTCTCGCAAGGCTGGAATGCCTTATGGTTCCATTCTCACGGCCATATTCAGATTTCATCACGTGGATTTGTTGAAAGACAAGGCTGTCCCCGTCTCTCTCGGCCATGAGATTTCGGACTATTCGTTAAAAGCCATGCATTATGTCCGGACGTCCAACCGAGGCTGGATTCTATTCCCATACCTTCGCGACGATGACCAAGTGGAAAAAGGGTCGTGCATGCCTACACCAGAGGAGAGAATCACTCGTCGAGGACCATATACTCTTCGGGAGATGCAAACCGTGGAGTTCGTGAGGAAGCCTACTTCGAAAGGGAAGTGACCGATGCGAAATGCAGTCACAGAGGAAGAGAAAAGCGACCTTTGCGCTCGGATGCGGAGCATCGAGACCTCTCAGCTTGAAATTCGAGAGGATGTTTGGTCTCTACGCACGGAAGTCGGGTCTCTTTGTTCAGAAGTCGGGGAAGTTCGTGGGCTGATCTCCGATTTCATTCGTTACACACATCCGTCATTCCCATTCCCGTCCTCCTCTTCTGATGTAGCACCCTAGAAACTAGGAAATTGATGCTTGTTTGTAGAAGCTTATAATTCGAATGGTCTTTATGTTTCTTGTCTTGAAAATTTTATGTATTGCATTGGACTTTGTTTTAATGAAAATTACATTTCGCTTCATCTGGTATTTGCTGTATTATTGTCTATGTGATTTCGTTTTGGTTCATGATATTTGTTAAGAAGGCAACAATTCAGGGGGAGTTCCTTTTTGTTAATGTCAAAAAGGGGGAGAATACTCCAAAATCGAAACGCACTAACATATCGAACAAGTTACCTTGATTCGAATCACCTAAAATGTTTTTGCAGGTATAAAATTAAATGTTTTGACATCATCAAAAAGGGGGAGATTGTTGACTCAAAAGGATTTTGATGATAATTTCATTCAAAACATTTAATTAAATCAATCTCAGCACGTTGCTACATTGAAGGAACAAAATGATGTCAGCGCACGCTACCTATACCAGCGTAGCGCACGCTATCGAGAATTGTATGTATCAGCCTAGTCAGTCAGCTACAGTTCAATTAAGTCACCTGATGGATAGCGCACGCAAGTCTTTCAACATTAGCGCACGCTAAATTACTTTAGTTAGCACACGCTATACAATCAATATTAACGCACGCTATCGCATCATTCAGTCAGAGGACAGAAAGGTCTGGAAAGAAAATGGAAACGGTCTTGCGCACGCTATGAACAAATATTTACGTACGCTAACACAAGGACTTAGCGCACGTTATTCCTCATTACTTTGCGCATGCTACCGGATATCATGGTCAGTAGTCCAGTAGCTACTGAACTCAAAATGAAAAGGACTTTACGTACGCTACACAGGGTAACGTACGTTACTGAAGAAAATATTTAGCGCACGCTACGATATAAACATTAGCGCACGCTAAAACAGTCAAACAGCTTACCATTGGAATTTCTACCGTTGGAAGGCAAAAGTCAATGTAGATCCGTGAAATCTGGAAAAGTTGGAATTAATTAATACTAGCGCACGCTATGCATGTTTGCTAGCGCACGCTAAGCTCAAATCTAGCCGTTGGATAAAGAGATGTTGGGGAGACAAATCAACATTTTCAAAGTCAAAGATTGAAGACCTATTGACCAAACGATAACGCACGCTACGAGTATATGACTAGCGCACGCTAGCCATACATTTTTACCGCTGGAACAGTCTTGTGACCGTTCAGGAAAGCCAAGTCAGAATCGATAGCGCACGCTAGAAGACGCTATTAGCGCACGCTAATAATACGAATTTCAGCATTTGAAGAATGACTCTCACTTATAAATACCCATGGGACTTGGGTATCAAAAATACACAACTTCAAGCATACAAGCATACAAGCATTCTTGAGCTCAAATTGCTACTGATTACTATATTATAAGTTGTGAGAATGAAATATACAAGAGTGATTTTCTTTGTAATATCTATTATACTTTGTATTCTTTCATTTGATTGTAAGTGTTGCATCACTTACACTTGAGCGTAAAAGAAATGAATCAAGAGTCACTAATCCGGTGTTATTAGGATCTTTGATCCGGCATTGTTAGGATTATACTCCCATATTCGTATAGTGAGGATTATCTAGTTCCTATAGAACACTAGATAAACAAAAGTTTATATTAAGAGAGAGGTTGAGCTTGGACTGATAGAAGACAAGCGGTTGTAACGGTTGTGAACTCGGACCGATAGAAGACGAGTCAAGATTGTGGTTGTTCTTAAGCCAATAGAAAAAGAAAGTCGGAGAGAGGACGTAGGCAAGTTGCCGAACCTCTATAAATCTTTGAATCTTTAAATTCCGCACTATCTTTCATTTATTCGCAAGAAATTTCGTTATTCCGCATTACCACTATTCAACCCCCCTTCTAGTGGTAAATTTATCTCTTCACAAGTCCCAATCCTTTTGTGTCTTGCTCACAAGACCATGTAGTAAAGTGCCCAATGTTCGATTGGTTATCTCGGTTTGACCGTCCGTTTGTGGATGATGTGACGTGCTAAATAGTAGTTTGGTTCCCACCTTTCTCCACAAGGTGTTCCAAAAATAACTAAGGAATTTTGAGTCCCGATCTGAAACAATCGTTTTTGGAACCCCATGCAATCGTACGATTTCTCGGAAACACAAATCAGCGATGTTACTCGCGTCGTCCATCTTGTGGCAAGCCACAAAGTGAGCCATCTTCGAAAATCGGTCTACAACAACCATAATAGCATCTCTCCCTCGTTGAGTTCGAGGTAAAGCAACAATGAAATCCATTGAGACATCTTCCCACGGCCTTTCCGGAATCGGCAAAGGCATGTATACTCCTGGTTTGAACGAACTCTTAGCAATATGGTATGTTACACACTTATTAATTATGTCGTGTACATCCACTTGCATCTTCGGCCAATGAAAATGCTCTTTAAGTACCTCCAACGTTTTAGCCGAACCAAAATGACCGGCCAAGCCTCCACCGTGAGCTTCCCGAACTAACAATTCCCGAATCGGGTGTTTGGGTAAACAAAGGCGATTTCCTTTGAAAAGAAATCCTTCTTGCAATGTAAACTCTCCAAATGGACCAGATTTACACCGAATGAAAACCTCACCAAATCCACATCCCCATCATAACACTCCTTCAATGTTTCGAACCCAAGCAACCGAATACCAAGAGTAGAGAGCAAGGCATACCGTCTAGATAAAGCATCCGCCACAATGTTGCTCTTGCCATCTTTGTACTTCGATGAAAAGTGGAATGATTGCAAGAATTCCACCCATTTAGCATGTCTCGGACTCAACTTTTGTTGGCCGTTAATATATTTTAAAGACTCATGATCCGAATGTAGGATGAAATGTTTCGGCCGAAGGTAATGGCTCCAATGATCAAGAGCTCTCACAATGGCATAGAACTCCTTGTCATAAGTACAATAGTTGAGTCGAGCCCCTCCCAATTTCTCCGAGAAGTAAGCAATTGGTCGCCTCCCTTGGACAAGGACCGCCCCAATACCCACTCCACTTGCGTCACATTCTACCTCGAAAGGTTGTGAAAAGTCGGGTAATGCTAAGATAGGTGCTTCACACATTTTCGTTTTCAATTTTTCAAACGCCCCTTGGGCAGCCCCGTTCCACACAAACGGTCCTTTTTTCAAGCATTCCGTTATCGGACTAGAAATGGTACTAAAGTCTCGTATGAACCTCCGATAAAATGAAGCAAGTCCGTGAAAGGATCGGACTTCTGTGATGGTTTTGGGCGTAGGCCAAGATTTAATCGCCTTGATCTTGGTTTGATCAACCGACACTCCTTCTTTAGAAATGATGTAGCCAAGAAAGGCTACACTCTCGACTAGAAACGAACACTTCTCCTTTTTCCCATAAAGTTTTTGATCCCTAAGGATCTCGAAGACTTTCCTCAAGTGCCCAGTATGCTCTTGCAATGATCGACTATAAATCAAGATGTCGTCCAAGTATACGACGACAAACTTTCCCAAAAACGGCTTAAGTACCTCATTCATTAATCGCATGAAAGTACTTGGTGCATTTGTAAGGCCAAAGGGCATGACGAGCCATTCATATAATCCATGTTTTGTCTTTAAAGCCGTCTTCCATTTGTCTCCTTCCCGCATGCGAATTTGATGATAACTGCTTCTCAAATCAACCTTCGAAAAAATCACCGAACCATGAAATTCGTCCAACATATCATCAAGTCTCGGAATTGGGAACCGATATTTGATGGTTATGTTGTTCAGGGCTTTACTATCTATGCACATCCGCCATGACCCATCCTTGTTTGGAACAAGTAAAACTGGAACCGCACAAGGACTTAAACTGTCTCGAACGTACCCGCGATTCATTAGCTCCTCGATTTGTTTTTGCAACTCCTTTGTCTCCTCGGGGTTACATCGATAGGCGTCCTTGTTAGGGACTGATGCACCCGGTACAAGGCCGACTTGGTGTTCAATCCCACGTAAGGGTGGCAAACCCGGCGGTAAGTCTTCCGGGAAGACATCCGCAAACTCTCGTAGCAAGGTATCGATATCTCTCTTGCCTTTCACAATCATGTCAATATCTCGTGTTTTTTTAATCATCAATAAATACACACGCTCGTCATCGTCAATAGCGCGTCTCACCTCTTTCTCACTAGCAAACATAGTAAGCTTTGGTTTCTCCATTTGATTAGAACTCATCGATCGAATGGCTTGGGGTGCCATCGGTTTAAACACAATCTTCTTGCCTTTATCCCGTAATTCATATTCGTTACTCCTTCCTCGATGTAAAACATCTCTATCAAATAGCCACGGTCGTCCCAAAAGTATGTGGCATGCATCCATCGGGAGTACATCACATAGTACGTTGTCACTATACGAGCCCATAGTTAATCCGACTCGTACTTGTTTCGAAACTTTCACCTTACTCCCATCATCGAGCCAATGTAACGCGTATGGTTTCGTATGAGTAGTAGTGATGAGTTCGAGCTTTGCCACCATCTCGCTTGAAGCAACATTCGTACAACTTCCTCCATCGATTATCAAACTACACCATTTATCTTTAATTTGACACTTGGTGTGGAATATTTGATCTCGTTGTTCCGTGTCCCTCGAAACCATCTTGACTTGTAAAGTGCGAAGGACTAGACTCGTGTCATAGTCCGGAGCATTGTAAGCCTCGCACTCCTCTTCTTCTTCTTCGGCGTCTACGTCAAACACGTCACTGAGTCTTTCTTCTTCGTCCTCAGTCAATAATTCTTCCCGGACCTCAAGAGCCTCTCTTAGTGTCACCACCCGTTTGTTCGGACATGCATTTTGGTAATGGCCGAACCCTTGACACTTGAAACATCGTACCTTCGCCAAACTTGTTTCCTTGGGTATGTTAGGAGCTTTAGGTGCCGTGACAGGGACATGACTTGGCGTGGTGCTTTTAGTACCCGAACTCGAACCGGCACTTGGATTCCCGAATTTGGAAGGAAATTCGGTTCTTGAAAACTTTAATTTATTTTGGGCTTCTATCTTCATACATAATCCACATAAAGTGTCGAAATCTTCATATGCGTATAACTCCACCGTGTTGGCTATGTTTTTGTTTAAGCCACGTAAAAAACGTGACATCTTTTGCTCTTCGTTTTCTTCTAGCTCTCCCATCAAGACCAAACTTTCGAACTCTTCAATATATTCACCGACACTTAGTTTGCCTTGCATGAAATTGGCAATCTTCCGGTATAAGGTTAACCGATGTGATGTTGGCACATACCTCTTACGAAGTTTTCTTTTTAAAGAATCCCACGAACGTATTTTTGCTTTTCCTTCCCGAGCTCTTCGCGTCTTCACTCCTTCGAACCAAAGAGAAGCACCCTTCCCTAACTTGAGAATTGCATATTTGCAAAGTTTCTCGTCGTTAAGGTCTTTAAATTCGAACATGCGTTCAATCTTCCGTTCCCACTCCAAATAAGCTTCGGGATCGGTACCTCCAACGAACTCCGGAAGTTTGTTTACTTTAAACTCGTCCGCATGGTGTATTTGACGTGCGTCATCCCTGAGTCTTGCTTGCATTCGTGGTTCCGGTAGACCGCTTAGTGCGTCCCGGAGTTTCATCAAGAAATCGGGATCGGAGAAATCCATAACAAGATTCAAGAGATAGTTTTTAACAAGAAATCTTTAATAAAATTGCCAAGGAAATAGCCTTGGGCTTCGATGCCACTAATGATACGAATTACGTATGAAAATGGATGTAAAGTCGTATATAATGTAGCGGAAATATTGTTGATCCTCACCACACTCGAATATGTGTAACACTCGTAAGAAATAACCGAAAGTAGGGCAATTCGGATTACGTAAACAAGAACAATATGAATGATTTATCAAACTAGACCTATAGTTTGATAAGTTAATCTTTCCTCAAGACCTATTGAGAATCGATTAGATTAAAACTCGAAAACACGTCAAATTATAATCAAGGTTTCGATGAAAGGCATTCACCAAGAAAACACAAGTGTGTTCGTATTTCTTCAACATACAATACCCCATACAAGCATGAACAAGACTACTTATAGAAGTGTAGTCTTCTAAACAACTAAGGAATAAAAACAAGATCACGTGATCTTGAAATGAAAAACAAAACATCAAGATAAAATACAAAGGAATCAAATCATAGGGAGGGAATCACATAATAAACATAGTTATAAGTCACCCCACATAACATGTAAGTCTAATCATGACATGTGAGGGAAGGGAAAACAACAAAACACACAAAAAAATCAGCAATAATAGAAGTTGATTGGCTGTCGGACACGGGCAGTGCCGATTGGCACGGCCGCGGTTGCATGTGCGGGCGCACATGTTCGGCAGGACTCGACCTTGTTGCCTGGCACGGTCGGGTTGGTCGGACAGCGAGAATTCACTATCCGGAAGAGTGTGACACGGTCGGGTTGGTCGGGCAGCGAGATTTCACTATCCAGGACATCTCGGCACGGGCCGTGTCGGACGACACGGCCGAGTTCGGTCGACAGCGAGATTTCACTATCCGGGACATCTCGGCAGCGATTCGACAGTTTCTGGCACAATGTGATGCGGGCCGTGTCATATGACACGTCCAAGACCGAGACTCCACGTCTTACGTCCGTTTTCTCGCCTAAATACGTAGTAGTCCGTGCATGGCGTGTTGTAAGGTCATTTACGTCAATCCCTACTTCGTCTTCTTCATTCGTATTAATTGATTCCGTATCATCCCGTGGCAAAGCTTAATCCAAAGACCTTCTCAAATTCGTCTGCCAACCAACCGCCATCCAACTGCCGAAGAGGTGAAGCAATGGAGGAAGAATGAACTGATGAGATACTTTGTTAAAATCGTCAGGGAATCCGCCATCTTCAAAGGTTATAAGACTTTAGCGGATGCTGCAGACAAATTCACGAAGATGTTAGAAGAAGGAAAGCTTCCTCTCCAGCTAGATATGAAATCCAAGCATAAAAGAGGAGATCGGATCACCCATCCAGAAGACTGGATTCTTACCTTTGACAGATCCTACGAAGGTAGAGCAATATACCTAGATCGAGGCAATGATTCCCTACAGCACTGGTAGTGTGGAACCAAGAATGATCCAGGGAAAAAGCCATGGAGACATGCGGACTATAGGAGCTGAAATCCTTAGTATATTAGTTTTTGTTTGTAAATTTTCTTTCGAAACAGCAAACCTTGTACTCTATTTTTTGAATATCAATAAAAATGTTTGATTGTCTTGAAAGATTACAACTCGTAATCTACTGTGTTGATGTATGATTACATAACTTAAATTGTTGAATAACAATCACAAGTATAGAAACTTGTTTGAAAATTAAGCTGTACGAACTTGTCTACGAACAGTTCATAATTTCAGTTGTATGCATTTAGAATACATTGTAAGATTGTGCCTGCGCACCAATCATAAGCTTAAGTTGTAAAATTCTTAGCTGTATCGAACTCGCCTGCGAGCAGTTCATAAATTAGACTAAGTTGCTGAAAGACAGACCATTTGACAGAAGACCAAGAAATCTGGCAGAAGTCATCGAGAAAGTCATTAGCTTCATGAAGAAGGTTTTGGCATCATCAAGAAGACTTGAAAGTTTTAAAGTCTTGGCAAATTATCAAAAAGGGAGAAATTGTTGGGATAACAAAAACCCTGTATCGAAATTATTGGGATAACAATATCCGGTATCGAAACAACCAGGATAATCAATCCCTATATCGAATAGTGTTGATAAAAGGTTTTGACATATATGCCAATCCTCAATACAGTAAGGAAACTGTATCGATAAGTTGAAGTGTCAACCTGAATCGAAGGACTGTCACAGATCCAGCATATAGTAAAACCTTTCAGTACAGCAAAGCAGTCTTATAAAGACTAAGTATGGAAGCTGTCTCGAATTGTCAATACAGTGATCTTCCATACATCTCTCAACAGGACAAAGAAGGAATCTTCAGAAGTCAAGTCCCGTTGATATAAGAAGTATTTAAATACTCAAAGATAAAGTATTTAAATACTGTCAGTCAACAGATCTTCAAATCTTGCAAAATCCGGATCGTTCTTTTCATCCTGTTGGAACGGAATCTTGCTCAACGGATTTATCTCAACGGATATATTTTCCAGAAGACTATATATATCTCATCAAGGTGTTGAAGATCAGTTACGAAGCTACCAAGTAACAAAGCTATTAATATATTCATCAGAGCAAAACATATCTCCAGAAGCTTACTGCAACTCAGATCTAAGAGATATACAGTGCTCAACATCTTGAACAACACTTCATCTGCAAGAAGCTCAGAAAGTCAAAGCTGTTGTTCATACCCTGTTCTATCCTTTGAACAAACCCAGATCAGCCCTGTGTGGACTGAGTAATCGTTGCTACTCCAGAAATGTGTGTGAAGGAATTGCATCGAAGAAGACGAAGCTTCAGAACTGTGTGTGAAGAAGCCAGTCAAGCATTAGCTCAAACCAATCTGTGTGAACGGTTGAAGCTAAGATCTTTATATCAATCTGTGTGAACGATATATTGATTGTGTATTGTTATAATTACGTAGTTGTGTACGTAGTGATTATAATAAACTTTTTACTCCTATGTGGAGGACCAGTGGACGTAGAGGGGTTTACCTCGAACCACTTTAAATATTATGTTATTTACCTTCTGCCTTACTTGTTTTAATTACTGTGATTATTTAAGTATACACTGCACATCGAGTTGCTGTATCCACAGCAACTTACTGTATTTAAGACTTCCGCTACGCACTCAGATTTAGAATCAGTACAGCTTGTTGTTTAAACTACTTCCTAAGCTGTATCCAGTATACTTAGTGGCCAACAATTAACATGTTGAGGTGATTATTTATCTGTTGAGTATGTATACTCGTGTTTGGTGTTGACCTAGCATTCTGGCCGTTGAGGCATATTTGTGCCTTGTTCATTATCGGGTGTTATTCTTTCAGTATGGAAAGAGGAACCCGAGGACGTGACATAAGGGGTAGAGGCCGCAGAGTGGGCCAAAACCCGAAACCTCGTACCAATACTTTGGTGGCTAACGAATCATTTTCGGAGTCGTTTTCGAGAACCCACCGATCGTGATTGTGTTTGGATCGACTTCAAGACTCTCATGTTAGAGAGGTATTATCTGGCTCCACTTCGTGAAGCCAAGTTGCCGGAGGTTTTGAACCCCTAATTCGTCGAGGATGAGGGTATTATGGTTATTGCTGAAAAGTTTCAAGGACTTCTTCAGTTTACTTCAACTGTTATCCGTAATGTGGTGAATAAGATCAAGTATTTTAGCAAGAGGCTGAAGCCGCGGTTGAGGATGCAGTTGTTCAATCACAATTGTAGTTCACTTGGCGAATTCATCGAGAAGGCTCTTAGAGCAGAGCTTTTGATCAAGGAGCTTGCTTGGAAGAACCCTTCAATTTCTTCTGGTGAGAGGACTAGGATGTCGGTTCGTTCAGAGGGACAGCAGGCTCCGACGTCCCAGAGGTCATTTTCTAGTCGGCTTCGTACTGGGAAAGCATCTTCTTCTCAGACGACGAGTTTGACTGTTGTTTGTTTTAACTGTGATTCAGTGGGGCATGTTAGTACTCGATCTACGGTTCCAGTTATTATTTATTTTCTGTGTGGGAGGCAGGGACACCTTCAGAAATAGTGAAGGAGTTCTAGTGCCAGTAGGTCTCGGAAGAGCTCACGGGCCTCGAGAGATTTTACTGCTTCAGTCCGTACTTCATCCAAGGGGTCATAACGGGCTTCGGGAGCCAGAGGTACCCAAGGGGGAGTAGAGAGTTCAGATTTGGGTCTTCCTCGAGTCGATGAGATCGAGGAGCTCGATGATCTGGAGGATGTTGATTTCGAGTACATTTGAGATGTAACCTTGAATTGTATTTTTCTTATTTTTTTCGGATTGATGTTTTGCTTAATCTGTATTTTAGTATTGTGGTTGCGAACCATTTGTTGTTGATCTATCTTATAACGATAGTATTTGAGAATCTTGATTTTTGAGGTTGTTTGATGTGATTTCCTTTCCTTTTGGTCTTGTAACCGAGATTTCGTGATAATCTAGGTAATTATTCATTGTGATTCGAGACGTAAAGTGATGAGGACTTGGGCGTGCGTTTGATATGGCCCCGAGGACTATTTGTGTGTTGTTATTATCTTTGCGTGGCATGAGTCAGTGTTTGCATGGGCGTCCGATGCTGACGAGAAATGGGAAGTGTACACCGATGGTTGTAGACATGTACAATGAGCGGCTCCCTCGGGACGTGTACGCCGGTGTTACTAGTCATGCGGTTGGTGCGACTTCCTGGCTGGACTCTAGCGGGAGAGTCATGATTCGGTTGATCTTCACTTGGTTGAGTGTCTTTATCACTTGATTTTTCGCCTTGTTCAGGCAGAGGAGACGTGGGGACCCATGGGTTCGGCCCAATTACTCAGGCGGAATTGCTCGTATTGAGGAGTATTCCTGGAGATGTTGTTTTACTTATCCTGATGGATAGTCCGTGCCCCGACTTGTGCACCCTGAGTTTTGGAGACGAAACTCTTTTTAAGGGGGGAGTATGTAATATCCGGGGGTAATTTTTTTTCGTGTTACTGTTGAGTTGTATGTATTCATTTGGAATTGTACAAGTAGGCTCGAATATAATCAATAATCCCGAGTTTTTAGTGAGTTCCGAGTCGAATACATGTAACATGGTTTTATCACCTATTAACAAGACTTAATTAATAAGTAAAGGCTTAACCGGAGCTATTATATCCAATCCTTGCTACAACAAAACTTAATCAAGAAAGAAAAGATTAATCAGAGTTGTTATAGTCAATTCTGAGTACAAAAGGCTCGAATCTAATCAATAAACCCGATATTTCATAAAGTTTCGACTCCAATGCACGTAACGTGGGTTTATCTCCTATTAACAAGATTTAATCAATAAGTAAAGGCTTAAATGGAGTTATTATATCCAATCTTTTCTACAAAAAGACTTAATCAAGAAGCAAAAGATTAACTGGAGCTGCTATAGTCAATTCTGAGTGCAAAAGGCTCGTATCTAATCAATAAACCCGAGTTTTCATAAAGTTCCGACTCGAATGCATGTAATGTGGTCTTATGTCCTATTAACAAGACTTAGTCAAGAAACAAAGGTTTAATCGGAGCTATTATAACGAATCCTTTCTATAAGAAGACTTAATCAAGAAAGAAAAGATTAATCGGAGCTGTTATAGCAAATTCTGAGTACAAAAGGCTCGAATCTAATGAATAAACACAAGTTTTCATAGAGTTCCGACTCGAATGAATGTAACGTGGTCTTATCTCCTATTAATAAGACTTAATCAAGAAGTAAAGGCTTAATCGGAGCTCTTATAGTGGATCCTTTCTACAAGAAGACTTAATCAAGAAAGAAAAGATTAATCGGAGCTGTTATAGCCAATTATGAATACAAAAGGCTCGATTTTAATCAGTAAACTCGGCTTTTCATAGAGTTCCGACTCGAATGCATGTATTGTGGTCTTATGTCCTATTAACAAGACTTAATCAAGAAATAAAGGTTAAATCAGAGCTATTATAAAGTATCCTTGCTACAACAAGACTTAATCAAGAAAGAAAAGATTAATCAGAGTTGCTGTAGCCAATTCTGAGTATAAAAGGCTCGAATATAATCAATAAACCCGAGTTTTCATAGATTTCCGACTTGAATGCATGTAACATCGTCTTATCTCCTATTAACAAGATTTAATCAAGAAGTAAGGCTTAATCCGAGCTATTATATCCAACCCTTGCTACAACAAGACTTAATTAAGAAGCAAAAGATTAATCGGAGCTGTTATAGCCAATTCTGATTACAAAAGGCTCGAATATAATCAATAATCCCGAGTTTTTAATGAGTTTCGAGTCGAATACATGTAACATGGTCTTATCTCCTATTAACAAGACTTAATTAATAAGTAAAGGCTTAACCGGAGCTATTATATCCAATCATTGCTACAACAAAACTAAATCAAGAAAGAAAAGATTAATTGGAGTTGTTATAGCCAATTTTGAGTACAAAAGGCTCGAATCTAATCAATAAATCCGATATTTCATAGAGTTCCGACTCCAATGCATGTAACGTGGTGTTATCTCCTATTAACAAGACTTAATCAATAAGTAAAGGCTTAATCGGAGTTATTATATCCAATCCTTGCTACAAAAAGACCTAATCAAGAAGTAAAAGATTAACTGGAGCTGTAATAGTAAATTCTGAGTACAAAAGACTCGAAACTAATCAATAAACCCGAGTTTCATAAAGTTCCAACTTGAATGCATGTAATGTGGTCTTATGTCATATTAAGAAGACTTAGTCAAGAAGCAAAGGTTTAGTCGGAGCTATTATAACGAATCCTTGCTACAACAAGACTTAATCAACAAAGAAAAGATTAATTGGAGATGTTATAGCAAATTCTGAGTACAAAAGGCCCGAATCTAATCAATAAATCCGAGTTTTCATAAAGTTCCGACTTGAATGCATGTAATGTGGTCTTATGTTCTATTAACAAGACTTAGTCAAGAAGCAAAGGTTTAGTCGGAGCTATTATAACGAATCCTTGCTAAAACAAGACTTAATCAACAAAGAAAAGATTAATCGGAGCTGTTATAGCAAATTCTTAGTACAAAAGGCTCGAATCTAATGAATAAACCCGAGTTTTCATAGAGTTCCGACTCGAATGAATGTAATGTGGTCTTATCTCCTATTAAGAAGATTTAATCAAGAAGTAAAGGATTGATCGGAGCTCTTATAATGGATCCTTTCTACAAGAAGATTTAATCAAGAAAGATAAGATTAATCGGAGCTGTTATAGCCAATTACAAATACAAAAGGCTCGAATTTAATCATTAAACTCGAGTTTTCATAGAGTTCCGACTCGAATGCATGTATTGTGGTCTTATGTCCTATTAACAAGAGTTAATCAAGAAATAAAGGTTTAATCAGAGCTATTATAAAGTATCCTTGCTACAACACGACTTAATCAAGAAAGCAAAGATGAATCAGAGTTGTTGTAGCCAATTCTGAGCATATATTATTAATCTGAAAAACGACGATGACTCATACGATGACGATGCTTTACAAGCAGGTCTGAAAATGAGTCGTGAGGAGGCTCAAGACAGAGATGCCTCTCAAACCAAGGATGACGAAGGGCCATCATGTCGAAGTGAGCCCCCTTCGCCACAGCAAGAGAATATTCCTGACGACGAGGAATCAGTCCCTCAAGTTGAGGAAGAAGAAATTGTTTTGGAACAGGCACCCAAGCCTGCTGCCGCAGAAGAAGAAGTTTCATGCGCCGTCCAGCAAGAGGAATCAGTCCCTCTGCCGGAACAGGCGGAAGCTGAGAGACAACAGGAGGAATTAGTCCCTCCTGTATCCATGTCTACAGACGCACCTTCGCAATAGGAGGACACAACAATCCCTGCCGCCGAACCTGAAAATGTTGCTCCTACCCCATCAACCGTGGAATCCGACGACGGTAATGTACCTGAGGATGTCCAACTCAATTCACGCCCTACCGTGAATCTGAGAAGGTTGAATGGATCCGAAGACTTTGCTAAACCAGATTCTCCGAGCACTGCTGCTAGGAAAGAGCGACTGCGTGCTCTTAGTCTTCAAACAGTGTTTAACCAGGATGCAGTGAATGCCTTCACTCAGTCAAAAAAGCTTTAGATTGGATGCACACATCGGCAGTTGAAGAAATGACAGGCCTAAGGCATGAAGTCTCTCGTGTTGTCGAAGCCTTAACTGTCCTACCCCATGTCTTCAAACAGGCCCTTGCCAATCTGCAAGAGAAGCAAGAAAAGATCCTGAGAGAAGAGGAATCCAAAACGCGCATATCTGAGGCCAAGACTGCAGAAGCCATGATCGAAACCACTTCTCATCTTCGAGCCCACGATAAAAGTATCAAGGATATGTCGGAGGTGCTTTCCACCCTTGTCGAGAGAATGACAAACATTGAGACGAAACAGAATGCCGCAATGGAGATCCTAGGACGTCTTGATGACGCCAAAAAGGGGGAAGAAGCGAGAGAAGCTGCTAGGAGAATAAGGCTACAGCACGAAAGGGAATTTAATGCTGCTCAAGACAACATTACCGCCGAACTGAATAAGCTAGCCCCTCCCTCTCAAAGTTTCAAGATTTTAGGCTCCCGACCTGAGTTTCATGACCCCAATGTCCCGTGATACGAATTATGTATGAAAATGGATGTAAACTCGTATATAATGCAGCGGAAATATTGTTGATCCTCACCACACTTGAATGTGTAACACTCGTAAGAAATAACCGAAAGTAGGGCAATTCGGCTTATGTAAACAAGAACAATATGAATGATTTATCAAACTAGACCTATTGTTTGATAAGTTAATCTTTCCTCAAGACCTATTGAGAATCGATTAGATTAAAACTCGAAAACGCGTCGAATTATAATTAAGGTTTCGATGAAAGGCATTCACCAAGAAAACACAAGTGTGTTCTTATTTCTTCAACATACAATACCCCATACAAGCATGAACAAGACTACTTATAGAAGTGTAGTCTTCTAAACAACTAAGGAATAAAAACAAGATCACATGATCTTGAAATGAAAAACAAAACATCAAGATAAAATACAAAGGAATCAAATCATAGGGAGGGAATCACACAATAAACATAGTTATAAGTCACCCCACATAACATCTAAGTCTAATTATGACATGTGAGGGAAGGGAAAACAACAAAACACACAAAAAAATCAGCAATAATAGAAGTTGGCTGGCTGTCGGACACGGGCCGTGCCGATTGGCACGGCCGTGGATGCATGTGCGGGCGCACATATTCGGCAGGACTCGACCGTGTCGCCTGGCACGTTCGGGTTGGTCGGACAGCGAGAATTCACTATCCGGAAGAGTGTGACACGGTCGTGTCGCTTGACACGGTCGGGTTGGTCGGGCAGCGAGATTTCACTATCCGGGACATCTCGGCACGGGCCGTGTCGGACGACGCGGCCGAGTTTGGTCGGCAGCGAGATTTCACTATCCGGGACATCTCGGCACGGGCCATGTCGGACGACATGGCCGAGTTCGGTCGGCAGCGATTCGGCAGTTTCCGGCACAGTGTGACGCGGGCCGTGTCATATGACACGGCCGAGACCGAGACTCCACGTCTTACGTCCGTTTTCTTACCTAAATACGTAGTAGTCCGTGCATGGCGTGTTGTAAGGTCATTTATGTCGATCCTTACTTCGTCTTCTTCATTCGTATTAATTGATTCCGTATCATCTCCTCCTCCTTTAAAAGGAATTGTCCTCAATTCCGAAATTCCGTCATCATCGATGTAAGGCAAAAGGTCCCCAACATTAAAGGTTGCATGAATCCCATAATCTCCCGGAAGTTCTAATTTGTATGCGTTGTCGTTTACTTTTGCGATTACTTTAAACGGTCTGATACGAAATTACGTCGGAAAAGCGGATACGTATCGATCGGAGTATATGTAGGTGTATGATAGCGGAAGGCTTTTTACGAGTATGGTGTTTCTGGATGTATTTTGTGGGAGTAATATCGAATATGACAATGAAAATTCGAACAAATGAAAAAAGGAAGTAATATTGGAAAAGTGAGAATATTGATCAAGAAGACTGGAACGATCAAGAAGAAGGGTTTATCGAATTAGACCTATAATTCGATAAGATGATTTCTTCTCAAGACCTATTGAGAATCAATCGGATTAATACTCGAAAACACGTCGAATAAAAATCAAGTTTCGGTAAAAATTATTTACCAAGGATAGAAATACAAAGTGTATTCTTTCACATTCAAATTCATAATACTATGCTATACAAGTGATAATCAAAGACTACTTATAGGGGATGTAGTCTAAGTCTAAGGAATCAAACAAAAAAAAAAGAAAATAATTCAAAGATTATAAAATCTTTGAATAATCCAAACAAATCAACATAAAATGCAAACAAGAAACATAAATCACATAATTGGGGAAACATAATCCCTAAAATAAGTAAAAAGGAAAAGAGAAGTAAAAAATACACAAAAGTGTATAAAATAAGTGGGCTGCCGGCAGGGATTCGACCGTGTCCCGTGACACGGCCGCGGCGCGGTCGACAGGCGCCGGCGGGGACTCGACCGTGTCCGCTTGACACGGTCGCGGCGCGACAAGGACGTTCGACTGTGACTCGTCCGACAGTGACTCGGCACGGGCGCGGCGCGACAAGGACGTTCGGCATTGACTCGACCGTGTCCTGGAATACGGTCGGGCGTCGGGACAGTCAGTTCCGGCAGTTGTAGGCGAGTTGGACTCGACCGTGTCGCCTGGCACGGTCGGGTTCGGCCGACAGTGACTTTTCCATTTCCGGACGAGTACGGCACAGGCAGTGCCGGACGACACGGCCGAGTTCGGTCGGCAGTGCTCGGCATTTTCCGGCAGGGTGACATTTTCCGGCAGGCGACGACATTTTCCAGCAGTTTGTGTCATTTTCCGGCTTGTGTCCGTTTTCTCGCCTAAAAATGTCGTCGTATGTGCATGACGCGTTGTAAGGCCGTTTATTTTGATCCTTGCTCCGTCTTCTTTATTTTGACTAGTTAATTTCGTATCATTCCCTCCCCCTTTAAAAGGAATTGTCCTCAATTCCGTAATCCCGTCGTTTCCAGATGAGATAATTAATATCTTTACCTCAAAAATATCTGCGGTGTGTATCTGGTTCAGAATCTTGAGACAGTAGGTAGTAGGGGTTCCCAGAGAATTACCAACAAAATAACTATCATTATTAATAAAATAATAATAATTATTCTGTGAGGCAAAATTTTTATCATCGTGGTTGAACTCATTTGATGCAATTTCAAGAACCAAGAAAATTGCCTCGGAATCACCTTTCACATCAAAATATTGGGAAGGCTCGTCTTTAGGCTCGGTATCATAAACAGGAACCACTGGGTAAATATAGCACCGTTCTTCATCTTTATCAAAAATAGATGGCCCATCATAATCATGGATTTCATGAAGCATGGTCGTGGGGATGTGGATTATGGTGAATGACTAGTGGTCCATTGTGGCGGCGGTCGTGTGGCATGGTGGTTGTGAGACATGGGAAGCTGGATCTCGATCCGGTACTGCTGTTATAGCGACAATCAGGGCTGCCAAGACTGGGGAAGATGGCGGTGGCGGCACAGGTAAATTGTCGTCATCCCATTGACAAGAACTGTCAAAAACTCCATCAATGGCGGTAGCCAAGTGAGACCAGAAGAAATCAAATTCCTCCATTTTAGTTCCAGAATCGGTATGGCTAGAATCAAGAGATATTTCTTTGACAAGAAATCGTTGAATAAATCGCCCAAGGAGATGACCTTGGGCTCCGATACCACTTATGATACGAAATTACGTCGGAAAAGCAGATACGTATCGGTCGGAGTATATGTAGGTGTATGATAGCACAAGGCTTTTTACGAGTATGGTGTTTCTGGATGTATTTTGTGGGAGTAATATCGAATATGACAATGAAAATTCGAACAAATGAAAAAGGAAGTAATATTAGAAAAGTGAGAATATCGATCAAGAAGACTGGAACGATCAAGAACAAGGGTTTATCGAATTAGACATATAATTCGATAAGATGATTTCTTCTCAGGACCTATTGAGAATCAATCGGATTAATACTCGAAAACGCGTCGAATAAAATCAAGTTTCGGTAAAAATCATTTACCAAAGATAGAAATACAAAGTGTATTCTTTCACATTCAAATTCATAATACTATGCTATACAAGTGATAATCAAAGACTACTTATAGGGGATGTAGTCTAAGTCTAAGGAATCAAACAAAAAAAAAAAGAAAATAATCCAAAGATTATAAAATCTTTGAATAATCCATACAAATCAACATAAAATACAAACAAGAAACATAAATCACATAATTGGGGAAACATAATCCCTAAAATAAGTAAAAAGGAAAAGAGAAGTCAAAAATACACAAAAGTGTATAAAATAAGTGGGCTGCCGGCAGGGACTCGATCGTGTCCCGTGACACGGCCGCGGCACGGTCGACAGGCGCTGGCAGGGACTCGACCGTGTCCGCTTGACACGGTCGCGGCGCGATAAGGAGGTCCGATTGTGACTCGTCCGACAGTGACTCGGCACGGGCGCGGCGCGACAAGGACATTCGGCATTGACTCGACCGTGTCCTGGAACATGGTCGGGCGTCGGGACAGTTAGTTCCGACAGTTGTGGGCGAGTTGGACTCGATCGTGTCGCCTGGCACGGTCGGGTTCGGCCGACAGTGACTTTTCCATTTCCGTACGAGTACGGCACTGGCAGTGCCGGACTACATGGCCGAGTTCGGTCGGCAGTGCTCGGCATTTTCCGGCAGGGTGACATTTTCCGGCAGGCGACGACATTTTCCAGCAGGTTGTGTCATTTTTCGGCTTGTGTCCGTTTTCTCGCCTAAAAATGTCGCCGTATGTGCATGACGCGTTGTAAGGCCGTTTATTTTGATCCTTGCTCCGTCTTCTTTATTTTGACTAGTTAATTTCGTATCACGGTCCCTCCGCTCGTAGCATTAATTTGTTCTTACGTTTATTTGGAAATTGCTCTTTCCTCAAATGCAACCAAACCAAATCACCAACTTCGAACAATCTCGGCCTTCTTTGTTTGTTCGACTTTCTTTTGTAAACCTTGTTTATTTCCTTGATTCGATTACGTACTTGCTCGTGTAATTTCATCATCGATTTCAGTTTTGATTCCGCATCCTTGTGCACTAACTCGTCACTTGGCAATGGAATTAGATCTAACGGCATGTACGGATTTAGTCCGTAAACTACTTCGAACTCCGCATGTGCAAGTTTCAAGTCCCAATCCTTTTGTGTCTTGCTCACAAGACCACGTAGTAAAGTGCCCAATGTTCGATTGGTTACCTCGGTTTGACCGTCCGTTTGTGGATGATGTGACGTGCTAAATAGTAGTTTGGTTCCCACCTTTCTCCACAAGGTGGTCCAAAAATAACTAAGGAATTTTGAGTCCCGATCCGAAACAATAGTTTTTGGAACCCCATGCAATCGTACGATTTCTCAGAAATACAAATCAGCGATGTTATTCGCGTCGTCCGTCTTGTGGCAAGCCACAAACTGAGCCATCTTCGAAAATCGGTCTACAACAACCATAATAGCATCTCTCCTTCATTGAGTTCGAGGTAAAGCAACAATGAAATCCATTGAGACATCTTCCCACGGCCTTTCCGGAATCGGCAAAGGCTTGTATACTCCCGGTTTGAACGAACTCTTAGCAAGATGGTATGTTACACACTTATTAATTATGTCGTGTACATCCACTTGCATCTTCGGCCAATGAAAATACTCTTTAAGTACCTCCAACGTTTTAGCCGAATCAAAATGACTGGCCAAGCCTCCACCGTGAGCTTCCCGAACTAACAATTCCCGAATCGGGTGTTTGGGTAAACAAATGCGATTTCCTTTGAAAAGAAATCCTTCTTGCAATGTAAACTCTCCAAATGGACCAGATTTACACCGAATGAAAACCTCACCAAAATCCACATCCCCATCATAACACTCCTTCAATGTTTCGAACCCAAGCAACCGAATATCAAGAGTAGAGAGCAAGGCATACCGTCTAGATAAAGCATCCGCCACAATGTTGCTCTTGCCATCTTTGTACTTCGATGAAAAGTGGAATGATTGCAAGAATTCCACCTATATAGCATGTCTCAGACTCAACTTTTGTTGGCCGTTAATAGATTTTAAAGACTAATGATCCGAATGTAGGATGAAATGTTTCGGCCGAAGGTAATGGCTCCAATGATCAAGAGCTCTCACAATGGCATAGAACTCCTTGTCTTAAGTACAATAGTTGAGTCGAGACCCTCCCAATTTCTCCGAGAAGTAAGCAATTGGTCGCATCCCTTGGACAAGGACCGCCCCAATACCCACTCCACTTGCGTCACATTCTACCTTGAAAGGTTGTGAAAAGTCGGGTATTGCTAAGATAGGTGCTTCACACATTTTCGTTTTCAATTTTTCAAACGCCCCTTGGGCAGCCCCGTTCCACACAAACGGTCCTTTTTTCAAGCATTCCATTATCGGACTAGAAATGGTACTAAAGTCTCGTATGAACCTCCGATAAAATGAAGCAAGTCCGTGAAAGGATCGGACTTCCGTGATGGTTTTGGGCGTAGGCCAAGATTTAATCGCCTTGATCTTGGTTTGATCAACCGACACTCCTTCTTTAGAAATGATGTAGCCAAGAAAGGCTACACTCTCGACTAGAAACGAACACTTCTCCTTTTTTCCCATAAAGTTTTTGATCCTTAAGGATCTCGAAGACTTTCCTCAAGTGCCCGGTATGCTCTTGCAATGATCGACTATAAATCAAGATGTCGTCCAAGTATACGACGACAAACTTTCCCAAAAACGGCTTAAGTACCTCATTCATTAATTGCATGAAAGTACTTGGTGCATTTGTAAGGCCAAAGGGCATGACGAGCCATTCATATAATCCATGTTTTGTCTTGAAAGCCGTCTTCCATTTGTCTCCTTCCCGCATGCGAATTTGATGATAACCGCTTCTCAAATCAACCTTCGAAAAAATCACCGAACCATGAAATTCGTCCAACATATCATCAAGTCTCGAAATTGGGAACCGATATTTGATGGTTATGTTGTTCACGGCTCTACTATCTATACACATCCGCCATGACCCATCCTTGTTTGGAACAAGTAAAACCGGAACCGCACAAGGGCTTAAACTTTCTCGAACGTACCCGCGATTCATTAGCTCCTCGATTTGTTTTTGCAACTCCTTTGTCTCCTCGGGGTTACATCGATAGGCGGCCTTGTTAGGGAGTGATGCACCCGGTACAAGGCCGACTTGGTGTTCTGATACGAATTGCGTAAGTAATACGTATAAAACACAACGGAAGATCAAAGTATCACTTGAATTTTGCTAAGGGTGGCCGAAAGTTGATGGTGTTCGGCCGTGAGATAGTATGATGTACGGAGTTTGGTGTGTTTTTATCGAACTAGACCTATAACTCGATAAAAGGGTAATCTCTTCCCAAGACCTTTTGAGAATTGATCAAGTTAAAATCTCGAGACTCGTCGAAATAATAACTTAAGGTTTGTCGAATTCGTTCAACGTATATTTCAAAGGAAATACAATGTTTATTATGATTCTCGATGAATTACAAGTACAACGAACACTACTATATATAGTAGTTTACAACCGAAAGAAAATACAACAAAACGAAAAAACGAACTTCCTAGCAACATCATTTCGGCCGAAAATCCAAGGATTGAGATATCAAATCTCTTGGTGTTATTAGGTGAAAGAGACATGAAGTCATTTTGGTCTTTGATGGTGACATGAAGTAGAACAAAACACCCTTCTTCCCATGCATGTATTTCGGCCGATCCCTCCTTATTTGGTGTAGATTTGTGATAGTGACATGATGAAGAAAGTCTTCACTCCATCCATATGCATTTCGGCCGTTTGTGACTTTGTTTTGTAAGGAGGGAATCACTTTTTTTATTTTGTAAAGATTGTAAAGATATGAAGTCAAAATATGTCCCTTTCAAGCATGATATGGCCGATTTTCTCATGCTTTCGGACCGATTCCGTCGTCGAATTCTACGTTACTCCGATTCCGATTAACAATGTAACTCCAAGCCGCGTATTCTTTTCTCCCAAATATAATGATGCATGGCCATGCGAATTTGCATCATCATGGATGTCGATTTTTATTGGAGATTCTCCGACTGGAATATTAGATATCGTATCATTCCCTCCGTCTTTGAAAGGAATTGACCTCAATTCTGCAATGCCATCGTCGTCAAGATAAGGTGAGAGATCACCTACGTTGAATGTCGCGTGTACTCCGTATTCGCGGGAGTTCGACTTTGTATGCGTTGTCGTTCACCTTTTCCACAATTTTGTACGGACCCTCGGCTCTCGGCATCAATTTGTTCTTCCGTTTGCTTGGGAATCTTTCTTTTCTCAAATGTATCCAAACCAAGTCGCCAACATCAAATAATCTCGCCTTTTTATTTTTGTTCGACTTCCGTTTGTATATTTCATTTACTTCTTTAATCCGTTCCGTATCTTTTCATGTAACTTCACCATTGATTTGAGTTTTGCTTCGGCGTCTTTGTGAACCAACTCGTTGCTCGGTAAGGGAATCAAGTCCAATGGCAAGTGCGGATTTAATCCGTATACCACTTCAAAAGGTGAATGGGCCGTGGCATAACCGGGTGATCGGTTGTATGCGAATTCGGCATGAGCAAGTTTAACGTCCCAATCTTTACGAGTTTTATTTACCAACCCTCGTAATAATGCTCCCAAGGTTCGATTAGTTACCTCGGTGCATCAGTCGGTTTGCGGGTGATGTGAAGTCTTGAATAGGAGTTTAGTACCTATTTTCCTCCATAAAGTATTCGAAGTAACTCGGAAATTTGGAATCTCGATCCGACACGATAGTTTTGGAACTCCGTGTAAGCGAACTACTTCTCGGAAGTACAAGTACGCCACGTTGCTTGCATCATCGGTTTTGTGGCACGCGACAAAGTGAGCCATTTTCGAAAAGCGGTCGGCGACCACCATGATCGAGTCCTTGCCTCGTTGAGTACGAGGTAAAGCCACAATAAAATCCATCGAGACATCCTCCCAGGTCGTAGCGGTATCGGCAGCGACATGTATGTACTCGACTTGAGCGAACTTTTCATCATGTGACAAGTTACGCATTTTCTCACGATTGTCTTGACGTCACCATACATTTTCGGCCAAAAGAAATGTTCTTTTAGCACCTCTACGATTTGGTCGAGCGAAATGACCGGCTAATCCCCCTCGTGCGCCTCCCGAACCCAATTCCGAATTGTATGTCTCGGCACACATAATTTATTTCCCTTGAAAAGAAAGCCATCTGTAAAACAAATTCCTCGTGCGGGGCCGTTTTACAACGGTTAAAAATTTCCCGAAGTCGGATCGTCGTTGTAATGATCTTTCAAAGTCTCGAACCCCAACAAGCGAACATCTAGCATCGACGGTAAAGCATACCGTCTCGATAGTGCATCCGCCACTACATTACTCTTCCGTCTTTGTACTTGGATGAAAAGTGAAAAGATTGTAAAAATTCCACCCATTTTGCATGCCTCGGGCTTAGCTTACTTTGTCCGTTGATGTATTTCAACGACTCATGATCCGAATGCGGCACGAAATGTTTGAACGTAGATAATGACTCCAATGGTCGAGTGCTCTTACGATAGCATAGAACTCCTTGTCGTAAGTACAATAATTCACTCGGGCGCCACTTAACTTCTCAGAAAAATAGGCAATGGGACGGCCTCTTTGAATAAATCTTGCCCGATTCCAACTCCGCTAGCGTCGCATTCTACCTCAAGCGGTTGTGAAAAATCGGGTAACGTCAAAATCGGCGCTTCACATAATTTTCCCTTTAAGTTTTCAAAAGCCTTTTGGGCCGTTTCGTTCCAAGCAAAGGTTCCCTTTTCGGACACTCGTGATCGGTTTGGATATAGAGCTAAAGTCCAGTATGAATCGTCGGTAAAACGAAGCGAGGCCATGAAATGACCGTACCTCCGTGATTGTCTTTGGGGTCGGCCACGACTTGATTGCCGCGATCTTCTCTTGGTCGACCGAAACTCCGTCTTTTGAAACAACATAGCCGAGAAAGACAAGACTCTCGACTAGGAAAGTACACTTCTCCCGTTTTCCATAAAGTTTTTGTTCCCTTAGCGTCTCAAACACGTACCGCAAATGTTCGAGATGTTCTTCTACGGACCGACTGTAGATCAAAATGTCGTCTAAGTACACGACAACAAACTTTCCCAAGAAAGGTTTAAGAACCTCGTTCATCAACCTCATAAAGGTGCTCGGGGCGTTGGTGAGGCCGAATGGAATCACAACCCATTCGTAAAGTCCATTCTTCGTCTTAAACGCCGTTTTCCATTCGTCTCCCTCTCGCATGCGGATTTGATGGTATCCGCTCCGTAAATCAACTTTGGAAAATATAACCGAGCCATGTAACTCATCCAGCATGTCGTCTAGTCTCGGGATGAGAAACCGATACTTGACGGTGATGTTATTCACGGCTCTACTGTCAATACACATTCGCCATGTTCCGTCTTTTTTTGGTACGAGTAGAACTGGAACCGCACACGGACTTAAACTTTCTCGGACATATCCGTGATTCATGAGTTCATCAATTTGACGTTGTAGTTCTTTAGTTTCTTCGGGATTACAACGATACGCCGCTTTGTTCGGTAATGGAGCTCGGTATAAGATCAATCGGTGTTCATCCAGCGGATAGGTGGTAATCTTACGGCAAGTCTTCGGAAATACGTCCGAAAAACTCGTGTAATAGTACGTCTATCTCTTCCTCATGTTGCGATTTGGTGGCAAGATTTCGGACCTCTTTGATCATCATCAAATAAACACGCTCGCCATCGTCAATGGCGTGCTCGACTTCTTTCTCGTTTGCAAACATCGTAAGTTTCGGCCCTTCGACTTTTTTCGAACTCATCGTCCGGATAGCTTGAGGTGACATAGGTTTAAGAACAATTTTTTTACCTTTGTCACGTAGCTCATACTCATTACTCCTCCCTCGATGTAGTACGTCCCGATCAAATAACCAAGGTCTTCCTAATAACACGTGACATGCGTCCATCGGTAGTACATCGCATGTAATGTCATCGCCATACGAACCCATGGTGAGTCCGACCTTCACTTGCCTTGATACTTTCACCTTGTTTCCATCATCGAGCCAATGGAGTGCATACGGTTTAGGATGGGCCGTGGTGATCAAACCGAGTTTTGAAACCATCTCGCTTGATGCCACGTTTGTACAACTTCCACCGTCAATGATCAAGCTACACCATTTATCTCCGACCACGACACTTCGTGTGGAAGATTTAGTCCCGTTGTTCTTCGTCTCTTGGGGCGGCCTTCGTTTGCAACATGCGAAGGACAAGGTTCGTGTCATATTTCGGGGCATCGTATGCATCGCATTCTTCTTCTTCTTCGTCGGCTTCTAAGTTAAAACGTCTCCAACTCTTTCTTCTTGGCTAATAATTCCTCTCGGGCGGCTATGGCTTCTATAGCGTTACAATCCTCCGATTTGGACAAGCACTTTGATAGTGTCCAAATCCTTGACATTGAAACACCGGACTTTAGATAGGCTTGTTTCTTTTGGTGTGATAGGAGTTTTGGAAGGGTAGTAACGGGCTGGCTTGTGGTGACAGGTTTTGGAAACGAGCTAGAACTCGCGCCAAAGTTGGTATTTCCGTATTTAGGTGGGAATTCGGGTTTAGAGAATTTGGTTTTGTTTTGATTTTCCAATTTTATGCAAAGCCCGCATAAAGTATCGAAGTCTGAATAGGGGTAGAGTTCCACTGAATTAGCAATATTTTTGTTCAAACCTCGTAGGAAACGGGACATGCGCAATTCTTCGCTTTCTTCAAGTTCTCCCATCAAGGATAAGTTTTCAAACTCCTCGATGTACTCCTCGACACTTAGCTTTCCTTGCGTGAGGTCGAAATTTTTGATCTGAGACTTAGCTTGTGTGTAGCGGGACATATCTTTTTCGTAGTTTCCTTTTAGGGAATCCCACGACGTATCTTCTCTTTTGGCCACGACTTCTTTGCGTCTTCATTCGCTCAAACCAAAGGAAGCTCCTTTCCAAGTTTGAGAATCGCGTACTTGCAACGTACCTCGTCATTGAGCTCCTTGAACTCAAACATTCGTTCAATTTTTCTTTCCCACTCCAAATAAACCTCAGGATCGGTGCCGCCTACGAACTCCGGAAGTTCGCTGGTCTTGTATTCATCCGCATGTCGTGGTGCATGCATGGTGTCATGTCCTCGTCGTGCATGGATTCTGGGCTCCGGCAAGCCACGAAGAACGTCACGCAGTTGTGCTACTTCTTCATCGGTGAACGCCATCTTCTTCAGTGATGTCGAGAACTGTGAGACAAATGTCTCTGATACCACTTATGATACGAATTACGTAAGTAATACGTATAAAACACAACGGAAGATCAAAGTATCACTTGAATTTTGCTAAGGGTGGCCGAAAGTTGATGGTGTTCGGCCGTGAGATAGTATGATGTACGGAGTTTGGTGTGTTTTTATCGAACTAGACCTATAACTCGATAAAAGGGTAATCTCTTCCCAAGACCTTTTGAGAATTGATCAAGCTAAAATCTCGAGACTCGTCGAAATAATAACTTAAGGTTTTTCGAATTCGTTCAACGTATATTTCAAAGGAAATACAATGTTTATTATGATTCTCGATGAATTACAAGTACAACGAACACTACTATATATAGTAGTTTACAACCGAAAGAAAATACAACAAAACGAAAAAACGAACTTCCTAGCAACATCATTTCGGCCGAAAATCCAAGGATTGAGATATCAAATCTCTTGGTGTTATTAGGTGAAAGAGACATGAAGTCATTTTGGTCTTTGATGGTGACATGAAGTAGAACAAAACACCCTTCTTCCCATGCATGTATTTCGGCCGATCCCTCCTTATTTGGTGTAGATTTGTGATAGTGACATGATGAAGAAAGTCTTCACTCCATCCATATGCATTTCGGCCGTTTGTGACTTTGTTTTGTAAGGAGGGAATCACTTTTTTTATTTTGTAAAGATTGTAAAGATATGAAGTCAAAATATGTCCCTTTCAAGCATGATATGGCCGATTTTCTCATGCTTTCGGACCGATTCCGTCGTCGAATTCTACGTTACTCCGATTCCGATTAACAACGTAACTCCAAGCCGCGTATTCTTTTCTCCCAAATATAATGATGCATGGCCATGCGAATTTGCATCATCATGGATGTCGATTTTTATTGGAGATTCTCCGACTGGAATATTAGATATCGTATCATGTTCAATCCCACGTAAGGGTGGCAAACCCGGCGGTAAGTCTTCCGGGAAGACATCGGCAAACTCTCGTAGCAAGGTATCGATATCTCTCTTGCCTTTCACAATCATGTGAACATCTCGTGTTTTTTTAATCATCAATAAATACACACGCTCGTCATCGTCAATAGCGTGTCTCACCTCTTTCTCACTAGCAAACATAGTAAGCTTTGGTTTCTCCATTTGATTAGAACTCATCGATCGAATGGCTTGGGGTGCCATCGGTTTAAGCACAATCTTCTTGCCTTTATCCCGTAATTCATATTCGTTACTCCTTCCTCGATGTAAAACATCTCTATCAAATAGCCACGGTCGTCCCAAAAGTATGTGGCATGCATCCATCGGGAGTACATTACATAGTACATTGTCACCATACGAGCCCATAGTTAATTCGACCCGTACTTGTTTCGAAACTTTCACCTTACTCCCATCATCGAGCCAATGTAACGCGTATGGTTTCGGATGAGTAGTAGTGATGAGTCCGAGCTTTGCCACCATCTCGCTTGAAGCAACATCCGTACAACTTCCTCCATCGATTATCAAACTACACCATTTGTCTTTAATTTGACACTTGGTATGGAATATTTGATCTCGTTGTTCCGTGTCCCTCGAAATCGTCTTGACTTGTAAAGTGCGAAGGACTAGACTCGTGTCATAGTCCGGAGCATTGTAAGCCTCACACTCCTCTTCTTCTTCTTCGGTCAATAATTCTTCCCGGACCTCAAGAGCCTCTCTTAGTGTCACCACCCGTTTGTTCGGACATGCATTTTGGTAATGGTCGAACCCTTGACACTTGAAACATCGTACCTTCGCCAAACTTGTTTCCTTGGGTACGTTAGGAGCTTTAGGTGCCGTGACAGGGACATGACTTGGCGTGGTGCTTTTAGTACCCGAACTCGAACCGGCACTTGGATTCCCGAATTTGAAAGGAAATTCGGGTCTTGAAAACTTCAATTTATTTTGGGCTTCTATCTTCACAAATAATCCACATAAAGTGTCGAAATCTTCATATGGGTACAACTCCACCGTGTTGGCTATGTTTTTGTTTAAGCCACGTAAAAAACGTGACATCTTTTGCTCTTCGTTTTCTTCTAGCTCTCCCATCAAAACCAAACTTTCGAACTCTTCAATATATTCACCGACACTTAGTTTGCCTTGCATGAAATCGGCAATCTTCCGGTATAAGTTTAACCGATGTGATGCTGGCACATACCTCTTATGAAGTTTTCTTTTTAAAGAATCCCACGAACGTATTTTTGCTTTTCCTTCCCGAGCTCTTCGCGTCTTCACTCCTTCGAACCAAAGAGAAGCACCCTTCCCTAACTTGAGAATTGCATATTTGCAATGTTTCTCGTCGTTAAGGTCTTTGAATTCGAACATGCGTTCAATCTTCCGTTCCCACTACAAATAAGCTTCGGGATCGGTACCTCCAATGAACTCCGGAAGTTCGTTTACTTTAAACTCGTCCGCATGGTGTATTTGACGTGCGTCATCCCTGCGTCTTGCTTGCATTCGTGGTTCCGGTAGACCGCTTAGTGCATCCCGGAGTTTCATCAAGAAATTGGGATCGGAGAAATCCATAACAAGATTCAAGAGATAGTTTTGAACAAGAAATCTTTAATAAAATTGCCAAGGAAATAGCCTTGGGCTCCGATGCCACTAATGATACGAATTACGTATGAAAATGGATGTAAACTCGTATATAATGCAGCGGAAATATTGTTGATCCTCACCACACTCGAATATGTGTAACACTCATAAGAAATAACCGAAAGTAGGGCAATTCGGATTATGTAAACAAGAACAATATGAATGATTTATCAAACTAGACCTATAGTTTGATAAGTTAATCTTTCCTCAAGACCTATTGAGAATCGATTCGATTAAAACTCGAAAATGCGTCGAATTATAATCAATGTTTCGATGAAAGGCATTCACCTAGAAAACACAAGTGTGTTCTTATTTCTTCAACATACAATACCCCATACAAGCATGAACAAGACTACTTATAGAAGTGTAGACTTCTAAACAACTAAGGAATAAAAACAAGATCACATGATCTTGAAATGAAAAACAAAACATCAAGATAAAATACAAAGGAATCAAATCATAGGGAGGGAATCACATAATAAACATAGTTATAAGTCACCCCACATAACATGTAAGTCTAATCATGACATGTGAGGGAAGGGAAAACAACAAAACACACAAAAAAATCAGCAATAATAGAAGTTGGCTGGCTGTCGGACACGGGCCGTGCCGATTGGCACGGCCGCGGCTGCATGCGCACATGTTCGGCAGGACTCGACCGTGTTGCCTGGCATGGTCGGGTTGGTCGGACAGCGAGAATTCACTATCCGGAAGAGTGTGACACGGTCGGGTTGGTCGGGCAGCGAGATTTCACTATCCGGGACATCTCGGCACGGGCCGAGTCGGACGACACGGCCGAGTTCGGTCGGCAGCGAGATTTCACTATCCGGGACATCTCGGCCCGGGCCATGTCGGACGAAACGGCCGAGTTCGGTCGGCAGCGATTCGGCAATTTCTGGCATAGTGGGACGCAGGCCGTGTCATATGACACGGCCGAGACCGAGACTCCACGTCTTACGTCCGTTTTCTCGCCTAAATACGTAGTAGTCCGTGCATGGCGTGTTTTAAGGTCATTTACGTCGATCCTTACTTCGTATTCTTCATTCGTATTAATTGATTCCGTATCATCCCGTAGCAAAGCTTAATCCAAAGACCTTCTGAAATTCGTCTGCCAACCAACCGCCATCCAACTGCCGAAGAGGTGAAGCAATGGAGGAAGAATGAACTGATGAGATACTTTATTAAACTCGTCAGGGAATTCGCCATCTTCAAAGGTTATAAGACATTAGCGGATGCTGCAGACAAATTCACGAAGATGTTAGAAGAAGGAAAGCTTCCTCTCCATCTAGATATGAAATTCAAGCATAAAAGAGGAGATCGGATCACCCATCCAGAAGACTGGATTCTTGCCTTTGACAGATCCTACGAAGATAGAGCAATATACCTAGATCGAGGCAACGATTCCCTACAGCACTGGTAGCGTGGAACCGAGAATGATCCAGGGAAAAAGCTATGGAGACATGCGGACTATAGGAGCTGAAATTCTTAGTATATTAGTTTTTGTTTGTAAATTTTCTTTCGAAACAGCAAACCTTGTACTCTATTTTTTGAATATCAATAAAAATGTTTGATTGTCTTGAAAGATTACAACTCGTAAACTACTGTGTTGATGTATGATTACATAACTTAAATTGTTGAGATAAAAATCACACGTATAGAAACTTGTTTGAAAATTAATCTGTACGAACTTGTCTACGAACAGTTCATAATTTCAGTTGTATGCATTTAGAATACATTGTAAGATTGTGCCTGCACGCCAATCATAAGCTTAAGTTGTAAAATTCTTAGCTGGATCGAACTCGCCTGTGAGCAGTTCATAAATTAGACTAAGTTGCTGAAAGACAGTCCATTTGACAGAAGACCAAGAAATCTGCCAGAAGTCATCGAGAAAGTCATTAGCTTCATGAAGAAGATTTTGGCATCATCAAGAAGACTTGAAAGTTTTAAAGTCTTGGCAAATTATCAAAAAGGGGGAAATTATTGGGATAACAAAAACCTTGTATCGAAATTATTGGGATAACAATATCCGGTATCGAAACAACCAGGATAATCAATCCCTATATCGAATAGTGTTGATAAAAGGTTTTGACATATATGCCAATCCTCAATACAGTAAGGAAACTGTATCGATAAGTTGAAGTGTCAACCTGTATCGAAGGACTGTCACAGATCCACCATATAGTGGAACCTTTCAGTACAGCAAAGCAATCTTATAAAGACCAAGTATGGAAGCTGTCTCGAATTGTCAATACAGTGATCTTCCATACAGCTCTCAACAGGACAAAGAAGGAATCTTCAGAAGTCAAGTCCCGTTGATATAAGAAGTATTTAAATACTCAAAGATAAAGTATTTAAAAACTGTCAGTCAACAGATCTTCAAATCCCGCAAAATCCAGATCGTTCTTTTCATCCCGTTGGAACAGAATCTTGCTCAACGGATTTATCTCAACGGATATATTTTCCACAAGACTATATATATCTCATCAAGGCGTTGAAGATCAGTTACGAAGCTACCAAGTAACAAAGCTATTAATATATTCATCAGAGCAAAACATATCTCCAGAAGCTTACTGCAACTCAGATCTAAGAGATATACAGTGCTACCAAGTAACAAAGCTATTAATATATTTACCTCGAACCACTTTAAATATTGTGTTATTTACCTTCTGCCTTACTTGTTTTAATTACAACAACTTACTGTATTTAAGACTTCCGCTACGCACTCAGATTTAGAATCAGTACAGCTTGTTGTTTAAACTACTTCCCAAGCTGTATCTAGTATACTTAGTGGCCAACAATTAACATGTTGAGGTTATTATTTATCTGTTGAGTATGTATACTCGTGTTTGGCGTTGACCTAGCATTCTGGCCGTTGAGGCATATTTGTGCCTTGTTCATTATCGGGCGTTGTTCTTTCAGTATGGAAAGAGGAACCCGAGGACGTGATAGAGGGGGTAGAGGCCGTAGAGTGGGCCAAAACCCGAAACCCCGTACCAATACTTTGGTGGCTAACGAATCATTTTCGGAGTCGTGCTCGAGAACCCACCGATCGTGATTGTGTTTGGATCGACTTCAAGACTCTCATGTTAGAGAGGTATTATCCGGCTCCACTTCGTGTAGCCAAGTTGCCGGAGGTTTTGAACCCTGAATTCGTCGAGGATTAGGGTCTTATGGTTATTGCTGAAAAGTTTCAAGGACTTATTCAGTTTACTTCATCTGTTATCCGTAATGTGGTGGATAAGATCAAGTATATTAGCAAGAGGCTGAACCCGCGGTTGAGGATGCAGTTGTTCAATCACAATTGTAGTTCACTTGGCGAATTCATCGAGAAGCTCTTAGAGCAGAGCTTTTGATCAAGGAGCTTGCTCGGAAGAACCCTTCAATTTCTTCTGGTGAGAGGACTAGGATGTCGGTTCGTTCAGAGGGACAGCAGGCTACGACGTCCCAGAGGTCATTTTCTAGTCGGCTTCATGCTGGGAAAGCATCTTCTTCTCAGTTGTTTGTTTTAACTGTGACTCAGCGGGGCATGTTAGTACTCGATGTACGGTTCCAGTTATTATTTATTTTCTGTGTGGGAGGCAGGGACACCTTCAGAAATACTGAAGGACTTCTAGTGCCAGTAGGTCTCGGGAGAGCTCACGGGCCTCAAGAGATTTTGTTGCTTCAGTCCGTACTTCATCCAAGGGGTCATAACGGGCTTCGGGAGCCAGAAGTATGGACACCCGAGGGGGAGTAGCGAGTTCAGATTTGGGTCTTCCTCGAGTCGATGAGATCGAGGAGCTCGATGATCTGGAGGATGTTGATTTCGAGTACATTTGAGATGTAACCTTGAATTGTATTTTCCTTATTTTTTCGGATTGATGTTTTACTTAATCTGTATTTTAGTATTGTTGTTACGAACCATTTGTTGTTGATCAATCTTATAACGATAGTATTTGAGAATCTTGATTTTTGAGGTTGTTTAATGTGATTTCCTTTCCTTTTGGTCTTATAACCGAGATTTCGTGATAATCTGGGTAATTATTCATTGTGATTCGAGACGTTAAGTCATGAGGACTTGGGCGTGCGTTTGATATGGTCCCGAGGACTATTTGTGCGTTGTTATTATCTTTGCGTGGCGTGAGTCAGTGTTTGCATGGGCGTCCGATGCTGACGAGAAAGGGGAAGTGTACACCGATGGTTGTAAACATGTACAATGAGCGGCTCCCTCGGGACGTGTACGCTGGTGTTACTAGTCATGCGGTTGGTGCGACTTCCTGGTTGGCCTCTAGCGGGAGAGTCATGATTCGGCTGATCTTGCACTTGGTTGAGTGTCTTTATCACTTGATTTTTCGCCTTGTTCAGGCAGAGGAGACGTGGGGACCCGTGGGTTCGGCCCAATTACTCAGGCGGAATTGCTCGTATTGAGGAGTATTCCTGGAGATGTTGTTTTACTTATCCTGATGGATAGTCCGTGCCCCGACTTGTGCACCCTGAGTTTCGGGGACGAAACTCTTTTTAAGGGGGGAGTATGTAATATCCGGGGGTAATTTTTTTTCGTGTTACTGTTGAGTTGTACGTATTCATTTGGAATTGTACAAGTAGGCTCGAATATAATCAATAATCCCGAGTTTTTAGTGAGTTCCGAGTCGAGTACATGTAACATGGTCTTATCTCCGATTAACAAGACTTAATTAATAAGTAAAGGCTTAACCGGAGCTATTATATCCAATCCTTGCTACAACAAAACTTCATCAAGAAAGAAAAGATTAATCGGACTTGTTATAGTCAATTCTGAGTACAAAAGGCTCGAATCTAATCGATAAACCCGATATTTCATAGAGTTTCGACTCCAATGCACGTAACGTGGGTTTATCTCCTATTAACAAGACTTAATCAATAAGTAAAGGCTTAACTGGAGTTATTATATCCAATCGTTTCTACAAAAAGACTTAATCAAAAAGTAAAAGATTAACTGGAGCTGCTATAGTCAATTCTGAGTACAAAAGGCTCGTATCTAATCAATAAACCCGAGTTTTCATAAAGTTCCGACTCGAATGCATGTAATGTGGTCTTATGTCCTATTAACAAGACTTAGTCAAGAAGCAAAGGTTTAATCGGAGCTATTATAACGAATCCTTGCTATAAGAAGACTTAATCAAGAAAGAAAAGATTAATCGGAGCTGTTATAGCAAATTCGGAGTACAAAAGGCTCGAATCTAATGAATAAACACGAGTTTTCATAGAGTTCCGACTCGACTGAATGTAACGTGGTCTTATCTCCTACTAATAAGACTTAATCAAGAAGTAAAGGCTTAATCGGAGCTCTTATAGTGGATCCTTTCTACAAGAAGACTTAATCAAGAAAGAAAAGATTAATCGGAGCTGTTATAGCCAATTATGAATACAAAAGGCTCGATTTTAATCAGTAAACTCGGCTTTTCATAGAGTTCCGACTCGAATGCATGTATTGTGGTCTTATGTCCTATTAACAAGACTTAGTCAAGAAGCAAAGGTTTAGTTGGAGCTATTATAACGAGTCTTTGCTACAACAAGACTTAATCAACAAAGAAAAGATTAATCAGAGTTGTTGTAGCCAATTCTGAGTATAAAAGGCTCGAATATAATCAATAAACCCGAGTTTTCATAGATTTTCGACTTGAATGCATGTAACATCGTCTTATCTCCTATTAACAAGACTTAATCAAGAAGTAAGGCTTAGTCCGAGCTATTATATCCAACCCTTGCTACAACAAGACTTAATCAAGAAGCAAAAGATTAATCGGAGCTATTATAGCCAATTTTGAGTACAAAAGGCTCGAATATAATCAATAATCCCGAGTTTCTAATGAGTTTCGAGTCGAATACATGTAACATGGTCTTATCTCCTATTAACAAGACTTAATTAATAAGTAAAGGCTTAACCAGAGCTATTATATCCAATCATTGCTACAACAAAACTAAATCAAGAAAGAAAAGATTAATCGGAGTTGTTATAGCCAATTCTGAGTACAAAAGGCTCGAATCTAATCAATAAATCCGATATTTCATAGAGTTCCGACTCCAATGCATGTAACATGGTGTTATATCCTATTAACAAGACTTAATCAATAAGTAAAGGCTTAATCGGAGTTATTATATCCAATCCTTGCTACAAAAAGCCCTAATCAAGAAGTAAAAGATTAACTGGAGCTGTAATAGTAAATTCTGAGTACAAAAGACTCGAATCGAATCAATAAACCCGAGTTTCATAAAGTTCCAACTTGAATGCATGTAATGTGGTCTTATGTCCTATTAAGAAGACTTAGTCAAGAAGCAAAGGTTTAGTCGGAGCTATTATAACGAATCCTTGCTACAACAAGACTTAATCAACAAAGAAATAATTAATTGGAGCTGTTATAGCAAATTCTGAGTACAAAAGGCCCGAATCTAATCAATAAACCCGAGTTTTCATAAAGTTTCGACTTGAATGCATGTAATGTGGTCTTATGTCCTATTAACAAGACTTAGTCAAGAAGCAAAGGTTTAGTCGGAGCTATTATAACGAATCCTTGCTAAAACAAGACTTAATCAACAAAGAAAAGATTAATCGAAGCTTTTATAGTAAATTCTGAGTACAAAAGGCTCGAATCTAATGAATAAACCCGAGTTTTCATAGAGTTCCAACTCGAATGAATGTAATGTGGTCTTATCTCCTATTAACAAGATTTAATCAAGAAGTAAAGGCTTAATCGGAGCTCTTATAATGGATCCTTTCTACAAGAAGATTTAATCAAGAAAGATAAGATTAATCGGAGCTGTTATAGCCAATTATAAATACAAAAGGCTCGAATTTAATCAGTAAACTCGAGTTTTCATAGAGTTCCGACTCGAATGCATGTATTGTGGTCTTATGTCCTATTAACAAGACTTAATCAAGAAATAAAGGTTTAATCAGAGCTATTATAAAGTATCCTTGCTACAACACGACTTAATCAAGAAAGCAAAGATGAATCAGAGTTGCTGTAGCCAATTCTGAGTATAAAAGGCTCGAATAAAATCAATAAACCCGAGTTTTCATAGATTTCCGACTTGAATGCATGTAACATCGTCTTATCTCCTATTTGTAACACCCTCAGATTGAACCGGAAATATTACAGCGTCGTGGGACCCGAGATGGAACCCACAAGGCTAAAAGAAATTTTTGCAAACATTTACAAACATCCAAGAGGCTAACGACGGTATTATCTATTTAAAACATTCGAAGACTTTATAAAACTCGTTTATCAAAATCGTCGCAAAATCTCATTTGAAACGACAAGGCCCGAAATGCCAAAACTCAACAGTTTGAAAACATACGTTAAGCTATCGCTTACACGTACCGACATAATAGATTTAGAAAATGATTGCCAAAGTAACCTAAGTTGCCAGATACCAAAAGGCCATTTAAAAATACTCACGCAGCGGATAAAGACAAACAATTAAAATACTCTAGTAGCGAAATACAACAACTGACCAGAAGCTCAATACACAAATACATGTTGATACGATTTACCATATGAAATGTACGTAAATTCGCCGGAAAATGCAGCGGTTATATTTGTTTACCTCACAACACTCGTATATGTGTAACACTCATAAGAATTAACCGAAAGTAGGGCAATTCGGCTTACGTAAACAAGATAATATGAAAGTAAATTATCAAACTAGACCTATAGTTTGATAAGGCAATCTCTCCTCAAGACCTATTGATACGAAATACGTATATAAGTGTACGTAAAACGTATAAAATACAACGGAAGATTATCACGTTTTTTTACAAGTATCAAAGTAACAACGAAAATTAAAGGTGGTGGCCGAATTTATATGGTTTCGGCCGTGAGGTAGGATAGTGTATGGGTTTGAATGTGTTTTATCGAATTAGACCTATAACTCGATAAAGATAATCTCTCCTCAAGACCTATTGAGAATTGATCAAGTTATAATTCGAGACGCGTCGAAATAATAACCAAAGTTTTGTTGAACTCGTTCAACGTATATTTCAAGAGAAATACAATGTTTATAACTTTCAAGATGCATACAACAACAATGTGAACTACTATATATAGTAGTATACAAAAATAAGGAAATAAAAAAAACAAAGAAAAAACAAAAATTCAAGTCTTCTCCCTAAGCATGCTTTGGCCGAAATTTCAAAGGTGTGGGGGAGGAGATCTTCAAGATCTTGGACAAGATATGAAGACTTTGACATGAAGAAAAGATTGATGAAAATCTTCACCAAGGAGGGGGAGGTCGCGGTCATTCAAGGGAACAAAGGTGGGAGGAGATCTTCATGATGTTGGACATGATCTTGGACAAGATTTTGACATAAAAAAATATGCTGAAAAATCTTCATGCATCTTGGACCAAATCGGCCGAATCTCCCATAATTTGGACCGATTCCGAGTCCAACGTTAATTTCGTCGCCATGCTTACGTAACTCCGGTTCTGATTAATAACGTAACTCCAATTCGCGTGTTCTTCTCTCCCAAGTATGATGATGCATGGGCGTGCAACTTTGTATCGTCGTTGATGTCGATTTTTATTGACTTCTCTTCGATTGGGATAGTTGATATCGTATCATTTCCTCCCTCTTTCAAAGGAATTGACCTCAATTCTGTAATGCCATCGTCGTCAAGGTAAGGCGAGAGATCGTCTACGTTGAAAGTCGCGTGTACTCCGTATTCGTCTGGAAGTTCTACTTTGTAAGTGTTGTCGTTCACTTTTCCCACAATTTTGTACGGACCTTCGGCTCTTGGCATTAATTTGTTCTTGCGTTTGTTTGGGAATCGTTCTTTCCTGAAATGTATCCAAACTAAGTCGCCAACATCAAATAGTCTCGACTTTTTATTTTTGTTCGACTTCCGTTTGTAAATTTCATTTACTTCTTTAATTCGATCTCGTACCTTTTCATGTAACTTCATCATTGACTTGAGTTTTGATTCTGCGTCTTTGTGAACCAATTTGTCGCTCGGCAAGGGAATGAAATCCAATGGCATGTGTGGATTTAGTCCGTACACTACTTCAAAAGGTGAATGGGCCGTGGCGAAACCGGGTGATCGGTTGTATGCGAATTCCGCATGTGCAAGTTTAACGTCCCAATGTTTTTGTGTTTTGTTCACCAATCCTCGCAACAATGCTCCTAAGGTTCGATTAGTCACTTCGGTTTGTCCGTCGGTTTGTGGGTGATGTGAAGTACTGAATAGAAGTTTAGTTCCCACCTTTCTCCATAAAGTATTCCAAAAGTAACTCAGGAATTTAGAATCTCGATCCGACACGATAGTTTTTGGAACTTCGTGTAAACGAACTACTTCTCGGAAATATAAGTCCACCACATTGCTTGCATCATAGGTTTTGTGACATGCTATAAAGTGAACCATCTTTGAAAAACGGTCGACAACAACCATGATCGAGTCTTTGCCCCGTTGAGTATATGAGGTAAAGCAACAATAAAATCCATCGATACATCCTCCCACGGTCGCAAAGGTATTGGTAACGGCATGTATGTACTTGGCTTGAACGAACTTTTCATCATGTGACAAGTGACGCATTTACTCACGATCGTGCTTACGTCACCATACATCTTTGGCCAAAAGAAATGCTCCTTTAGAACTTCTACGGTTTTAGCCGAACCGAAATGACCGGCTAGTCCTCCTCCGTGCGCCTCCCGAACTAGTAATTCCCGAATCGTATGCTTCGGCACACATAGTTTATTACCTTTGAAAAGAAAGTCATCCTGTAAAATAAATTCTTCGTACGGACCTGTTTTACAACGGGTAAAAATTTCTCCGAAATCCAAATCGTCAATGTAATGATTTTTCAGAGTCTCGAACCCAACAAACAAACGTCTAGAATAGAAAGTAAGGCATACCATCTTGATAGTGCATCCGCCACTATATTACTCTTACCGTCTTTGTACTTGGATGAAAAGTGAAAAGATTGCAAAAACTCCACCCATTTTGCATGTCTTTGACTTAGCTTGTTTTGCCCGTTAATGTATTTTAACGACTCGTGATCCGAATGTAACACGAAATGTTTTGAACGTAAATAGTGACTCCAATGATCTAGTGCTCTCACGATAGCATAGAATTCTTTGTCGTAAGTGCAATAATTAACTCGAGCACTACTTAACTTTTCTGAAAAATAGGCGATGGGCCGACCTCCTTGAATAAGTACTGCCCCGATTCCAACTCCACTAGCGTCGCATTCCACCTCAAATGGTTGTGAAAAATCGGGTAACGTTAAAATCGGTGCTTCACATAACTTTTCTTTTAATTTTTCAAAAGCTCTTTGGGCAGCCTCCTTCCATGTAAATGTAGCTTTTTTAAGACACTCCGTGATCGGACTAGAGATGGTACTAAAGTCCCGTATGAATCGTCGGTAAAAAGAAGCGAGGCCATGAAATGATCGTACCTCCGTGATAGTTTTGGTGTCGGCCAAGACTTGATTGCCGCGATTTTCTCTTAATCCACCGAAACTCCTTCTTTAGAAACGACATAGCCGAGAAAGACAAGACTCTCGACTAGAAAAGTACACTTTTCCCGCTTTCAATACAGTTTCTGTTTCCTTAGAGTTTCAAACACGTGCCGCAAGTGTTCAAGATGCTCCTCTAAGGATCGACTGTAGATTAAAATGTCGTCTAAGTACACGACAACAAACTTCCCCAAGAAAGGTTTAAGAACCTCGTTCATCAATCTCATGAAAGTGCTCGGGGAATTAGTGAGGCCTAATGGCATCACGACCCACTCGTAAAGTCCATTCTTCGTTTTAAATGCCATCTTCCATTCGTCTCCCTCTCGCATGCGAATTTGATGGTATCCGCTCCGTAAATCAACTTTTGAGAATATAACTGAGCCATGCAACTCGTCTAACATGTCGTCTAGTCTCGGGATGGGGAATCGATACTTGACGGTGATGTTATTCACGGCTCTACTGTCAATGCACATCCGCCATGATCCGTCCATTTTTGGTACAAGTAGGACTGGAACCGCACACGGACTTAAACTCTCTCGGACATATCCGTGACTCATGAGTTCTTCAATTTGACGTTGTAGTTCTTTGGTTTCTTAGGGATTACAACGATACGCCGCCTTGTTCGGTAATGGAGCTCCTGGTATAAGATCAATTTGGTGTTCGATTCCGCGGATAGGTGGTAATCCCACCGGCAAGTCATCGGGAAAGACATCCGCGAACTCGTGCAATAGTGTGTCTATCTCTTCTTCGTGGTGTGATTTTGTAGCAAGGTTTCGGGTCTCTTTGATCATTATTAAATAAACACGTTCGCCATCGTCAATGGCGTGTTCGACTTCCTTTTCGTTTGCAAACATCATGAGTTTCGGTCCTTCGACTTTTTTTGAACTCATTGTTCGGATAGCTTGAGGTGACATAGGTTTAAGAACAATTTTTTTACCTTTGTCTCGTAACTCATACTCGTTGCTCCTCCCTCGATGTAGTACGTCCCGATCAAATAGCCAAGGTCTTCCCAACAACACGTGACATGCGTCCATCGGTAGTACATCGCATATAATATCATCACCATACGAACCCATGGTGAGTCCGACCTTCACTTGTCTTGATCTCTCACTTTATTTCCATCATCGAGCCAATGGAGTGCATACGGCCTTGGATGAGCCGTAGTGGTTAGTCCGAGTTTCGATACCATCTCGCTTGATGCCATATTCGTACAACTTCCACCATCAATGATCAAGCTACACCATTTCTCTCCGACACAACACTTCGTGTGAAAGATTTGATCTCGTTGTTCTATGTCACTCGGGGCCGCCTTCGTTTGTAACATGCGAAGGACGAGGTTCGTGTCATAATTCGGGGCATCGTATGCCTCGCAATCTTCTTCTTCTTCTTCGTCGGCTTCCAAGTTAAGGACGTCTCCAATTCTTTCTTCTTCGGCTAGTAATTCTTCTCGGACGGCTATTGCTTCTCGTAACGTCACTATTCTTCGATTTGGACAAGCACTTTGATAGTGTCCAAATCCTTGACATTTGAAACACCGAACTTTAGATAAGCTTGTTTCCTTTGGCGTGAGAGGAGTTTTTGGAATGGTAGTAACGGGTGGACTCGCCGTGACAGTTTTTGGAAACGAGCTAGAACTCGTGCCAAAGTTGGTATTTCCGAATTTAGGTGGAAATTCGGGTTTTGAAAATTTTGTCTTGTTTTGAGTTTCCAATTTTATGCAAAGTCCGCACAAAGTATCAAAGTCGGGATAGGGGTAGAGTTCCACGGAATTAGCAACGTTTCTATTCAAGCCTCGTAAGAAACCGGACATCCGTAATTCTTCGCTCTCTTCAAGTTCTCCCATCAAGGTTAAGTTTTCAAACTCTTCGATGTATTCTCCTACACTTAGCTTTCCTTGTGTGAGGTCAGAAATTTTTCGATATAAACTTAACTTGTGTGTAGCTGGTACATATATCTTACGTAGTTTCTTTTTTAGAGAATCCCACGAACGTATCTTTTCCTTACCGGCCCGAACTCGTTGTGTCTTCATTCTTTCAAACCAAAGGGAAGCTCCCTTTCCTAGTTTGAGTATCGCGTACTTGCATCGTTTACCATCATCGAGGTCCTTGAACTCAAACATTCGTTCAATTTTCCTTTCCCACTCCAAATAAGTCTCGGGATCGGTGCCACCTACGAACTCCGGAAGTTCGCTTGTCTTGAATTCATCCGCATGTTGTGGTGCATGCATGGTGTCGTATCCTCGTTGTGCCTGTATTCGGGGCTCCGGCAAGCCTCGAAGAACGTCACGCAATTTGGCTATTTCGTCATCGGTGAATGTCATCTTCTTGAGTAACGTCAAAAACCGTGAAACGAATGCGGTCTCTGATACCAATTATGATACGAAATACGTATATAAGTGTACGTAAAACGTATAAAATACAACGGAAGATTATCACGTTTTTTTACAAGTATCAAAGTAACAACGAAAATAAAAGGTGCTGGCCGAATTTATATGGTTTCGGCCGTGAGGTAGGATAGTGTATGGGTTTGAATGTGTTTTATCGAATTAGACCTATAACTCGATAAAGATAATCTCTCCTCAAGACCTATTGAGAATTGATCAAGTTATAATTCGAGACGCGTCGAAATAATAACCAAAGTTTTGTTGAACTCGTTCAACGTATATTTCAAGAGAAATACAATGTTTATAACTTTAAAGATGCATACAACAACAATGTGAACTACTATATATAGTAGTATACAAAAATAAGGAAATAAAAAAAACAAAGAAAAAATGAAAATTCAAGTCTTCTCCCTAAGCATGCTTCGGCCGAAATTTCAAAGGTGTGGGGGAGGAGATCTTCAAGATCTTGGACAAGATATGAAGACTTTGACATGAAGAAAAGTTTGATGAAAATCTTCACCAAGGAGGGGGAGGTCGCGGTCATTCAAGGGAACAAAGGTGGGAGGAGATCTTCATGATGTTGGATATGATCTTGGACAAGATTTTGACATAAAAAAATATGCTGAAAAATCTTCATGCATCTTGGACCGAATCGGTCGAATCTCCCATAATTTGGACCGATTCCGAGTCCAATGTTAATTTCGTCGCCATGCTTACGTAACTCCGGTTCCGATTAATAACGTAACTCCAATTCGCGTGTTCTTCTCTCCCAAGTATGATGATGCATGGGCGTGCAACTTTGTATCGTCGTTGATGTCGATTTTTATTGACTTCTATTCGATTGGGATAGTTGATATCGTATCACCTATTGAGAATCGATTAAATTACAACTTGAAGACGCGTCGAATTATAATCAAGGTGTGCTGAAAATCATTCAACAATGAATACATACAAGTGTATTTCGTTTTTTCTTAACTTCAAAGTTGATTTCAAATGATGAATATGAGGCTAATATATAGCCATTACAATTACTAATAAGATCAAACAAGATCACACAAGATCAAGCTAAAAGGCAAGTAAATAATAAACTAAACTATCAAAGACTTTGACAAAGATTGAAAGCAACATCATGCATGGCTTCTTCCTCCTTTGAAGGGATGAGATAATCATCTTTCTCATGTGATATCTTTTGCAAGACTTTGACAAGGACTTGATCATGAAAGGGACTTCTTGGCATCTTCTTTTTATCAAGTTTGGATAATAATTTTCGGCCATAAACACCACTGCACATTTGAACGATTCGTGTGGCTTCATAGAAGCATAATTGGACCTTGGACCGTTTCACATGATTTATAGATCTTTCTTTTATCTTTCCATGGCCGCTTGAATCACCTAAATCGGACTTCGTATGAGAGAGTTATGATTAAAATACCAAAACTGCTACGAAGTAGTCATACACGCGGGAATTGGTAATTTTGTCCGCTTTTCGCCTTTTTCACTCGGACTAGTAAATTTCGGATCATGACTAGTCAATTTCGTATCAAGGACAAATCTTGAGCAAATCTTCACCAAAGACAAGAAATAAAATAAAATAACTAATCATGTTAGAAGACTTTGGTTTGATTCTTGATGATTATTATTATCATGCTTTGACGACTTTGTTGCCATGTAGGTGACTTATTCAAGGGAGGGGAACTATCGGTTTCAATGCATGAAGAAGGTGGATGAGTGCATGGTTCGTAATTTTTTCATGCATACGTAAAATATGTTCAAGGTGACTTCAAGTCTCGTATTAGTCGTCTCGTCCAAAGAAGTAAGTGCATGTCGTGTAGGTGCATGTGTGTGCATGGCCGCATGCATGGTTGCATGGTCGTCTACGTCGTCTTTCTTCGGTTGGCCATGTTGATCTCGTATCATCCCCTCTTCCTTTAAAGAGATTCGTCCTCGAATCTAAAGTCCAAGGACGGTTGGTATTTCGAATAGGGTTGTGCTCCTCCCGGGTTGAAGATGTAATTTTCGTCGGATGTGTTGACGTTTGCTTGGGATTGCATTTTTAAAAGACCAACCTGCAAAATAAAAACAAACGACGTATCTAGGTGTCTACCATTTCCCTTAACGGAATCCCCAAAAAAAGATTTGTGGTTTAACGGAATAATTTCCATTTCCGGCGTCATGTGGGCACAAATCTTGTCCTCATTACTTTCATCAATGAGTTCGTCTTTTACTATTTTCCAGTCACATGTAGCCACATAGCTTTTACGTTGGTCGGTGTCGGGAACCGGATCAATGAGAACAATTGGATTGGGATCCTCCAATTTTTTATCAATAATAGAAATAACCTCATAGAAATTTTGGAGAATAATCGCCTTGTCCTCAATCTCTTCATCTTCTGTAGCTCGGGAAATGGATGGTTGTGTAGAACTAAAAAGTATACTTGTGAGTTCCTCACTCGTTAACTCGTCCTAATGCTCCAAATCATTTGAAACCAATTTGGTTTCTAAAGTACGAAGAACTAAGTCTGTATCATAATCGGGAGCATCGTAAACTACACATTCTTCTTCTCCTTCGTCCTCTATATCAAACTTGAGAATGTCGCCTAGCCTTTCTTGTTCTTCCTCGGCTATTAACTCGTCTCGGGTAGTAAGAGTCGGGCAAACATCTTACACATGATCGAACCCTTGGCCAATGAAACAACTCACCTCCAGCAAACTCGTCTCATTAGGCAAGTCGAGAGCTTTAGATACCGATTTGGGGGCTGATGTTGTTACGATTTTGAGAGCCGAACTCGAGCCGAAAGGTATGTATCTCTTGCGAAGTTTTCTTTTCAACGACTTCCACGAACGGATCTTTTTTTTTCCAGCACGAGTCCTTTGCTTCTTCTTACATTCGAACCAAACTGAAGCGCCTTTAACCAACTTGATAATTGCATATCTGCAATGCTCCTCATCGTTAAGACCTTTAAACTCGAACAAGCGATCCATCTTACGTTCCCATTCCAAATAAATTTTGGGATCGGTACCTCCGATGAACTTCGGAAGTTCGTTCAACTCGAACTCGTTAGTATGGCGTGGGGAACACAGGCCTTCTCCTCCTCTTCGAGGTTCCAGTAAGTCATATAAAGCATCACGTAGCTTTACCAAGAATTCGGTATTGGAAAAGTCCATCTCTTCTAATGATCAAGAAATCGAACAGAAAATTTGCCAAGAAAGCCGTGAAGAATGAACCAAGAAGATGATCAAAGAATCTGATCTCCACCCTTCAGACTGTAGTTCGATGAGTTGCCTTACCTTTATCAATATTTCGTGACGATCCAATGGTCGAATCCACGGGAAACTTTATTTTGTTCCGACTGCGCTAATCTGCTAATGTTATGCGAAAATTCTTCTAACCGTGAAGAACAACCCAAGAAGGTGACTAAATAGTTCAACTAAAAATTCGTTGAATAAATCGCCCAAGGAGATGACCTTGGGCTCCGATACCACTTATGATACGAATTACGTATTAAGATGAACGTAAATTCGCCGGAAAATGCAGCGGATATATTTTGTTACCTCACAACACTCGATATGTGTAACACTCGTAAGATTTAACCGAAAGTAGGGCAATTCGGCTTGCATAAACACGAATAAAATGAAGGTAAATTATCAAACTAGACCTATAGTTTGATAAGACAATCTCTCCTCAAGACCTATTGAGAATTGATTAAATTACAACTCGAAAACGCGTCGAATTATAATCAAGGTGTGCTGAAAATCATTTAACAAGAATACATACAATGTATTTCGTTTTTCTTAAGCTTCAAAGTTGATTTCAAATGATGAATATGAGGCTAATATATAGCCATTACAACTACTAATAAGACCAAACAAGATCACACAAGATCAAGCTAAAAGACAAGTAAATAATAAACTAAACTATCAAAGACTTTGACAAAGATTGAAAGCAACATCATGCATGGCTTCTTCCTCCTTTGAAGGGATGAGATAATCATCTTTCTCATGTGGTGATACGATATCAACTATTCCAATCGATGAGGAGTCAATAAAATCGACATCAACAATGATACAAAGTTTGATTGCTCTGCAATGTATGGGGTTCCACCAGACGTTTATTGCTTGGGTCAGGGAGTGTATCACCACTCCGGCTTACTCGATCTCCTTGAATGGGGATGCTGAGGGTATCTTTAGGGGCCGTAGGGGGCTGAGGCAGGGTGACCCTATCTCTCCGTATCTGTTTGTTATTGTTATGGAGGTCCTCCATGGTATTATCGCCCATGAGATCGCTCAGACTCCGGGGTTCAGATTCCACTGGAAGTGTATGGCTACACACACCTTCATGCTTGCTTTTCCCGATGACCTTCTCCTTTTCTGTAATCCTGATGTTGTCTCTGTCGGTGTTCTTAAGAAAAGTATTGAGATCTTTGCTTCCCTTTCTGGCCTACGAGCCAACCCGAGTAAGAGTAATATCTTTCTTTCAGCTAGTGCTCAGGTGCAGGGGGTCCAGTTCCAGCAGTTGTTAGGGTTTCAGCTAGGTCAGCTTCCTGTGAGGTATTTGGGAGTTCCCTTGATTTCTTCGAAGCTGACAATTGCTATGTGTTCCCCTTTGATTGATTCGATTGATGGTCGTCTGAGTTCGTGGGCTAGTACTGCTCTTTCCATGGCAGGTCGGTGCCAGCTTATTCGCTCTGTCTTATCTTCTTTACATATTTATTGGGCTGGTAGTTTTATTTTGCCTAAGGGCGTTCTCTCTTTGATTGAGAAACGTATCAGGCGGTTCCTCTGGCGAGGTTCTCATGATTCGGGCCTGGCCAAGGTGGCCTGGGCTAAGGTTTACTTGGAAGTGGATTGTGGGGGCCGTGGCATCATTCCGTTGAGGCTCCAGAATCAGGCTCTGATGGCTCGTCATATCTGGGCTCTTCTCACGGGCTCTAATCGCTCTGCAGGTTAATTGGGTTCGGACTTTTAGGTTGCGGCAGTGTTCTTTACGGGATCTTAGTGTTTCTCGGCTTGACTTGGTATTGGCGTCGGCTTCAAGCTGCGTCCCCTTGTTATGGGAGCATTTCGTATTCCATTGAGATGGCTCATCCTTCTTCTTGTGGTCGGACCCCGGCATTCTATGGGTGTGATTAGGCATTACATTCCTAGAGCTCCTCGTGGTCCGGCATCGACGTGGGTGCTAGGCTTGATTCGGTTATTGTTGAGGGTTCTTGGGAGTGGCCGGTGGTGGATAGGCCCGAGCTTTTGCAGATTACTTCTGCTTTGCCACATATTAATGGGGGTCAGGATCGCGTTTCATGGAGACCGCTTAGTTCGGGAATTTTTTCATCCTCTTCTGCTCTTCGGTTCCTCAGAGGTTATTCGCCCCCTGTTCCTTGGGCTCCGCTCTTGCACGGACCTGGAAAGATCCCGAGGCACTCTTTCATCCTCTGGAGCGGTTATCGACTATGGATAAGCCTTGGCTTCAGCATATTGATGGGATTTGTGTCCTGTGTGGTATGGCGGTAGAGACGCACTCCCACCTATTCTTTCAGTGCCCTTATTATAGTAGGTGTATTTCTATTGCTAGGAGGGCCGTCCGCTTTCGTTGGCCTCACTCTGTGTGGAGCTCGGGGGTATTGTGGGCTGCTAGGAGGTGGAGAGGTAAGCACATGGTCAACGTGGCTTACCGTATTCTTCTTGCTGCGTTGGTCTATTTGATTTGGCAGGAAAGGAACGAGAGGAGGTTTGGCCAGAGCCGTCGAGATCCTCATTCGGTTACTTTCCAGGGGATAGGTCTTGTTCGTGATATTATCTCTCATAGATGGCCCGCTCGTTCTCTTTCTACTGTGGCTCTTCGTCGTATTTGGAGGATAGCTTGGTAGTTCCTCTTTTGTTTGTAACTTTCTAGACTTTGTAGCTTTTGTAGCCATTTGTTCGTAGGCTTTGTTTTCCTACTTTTGCTCTTTGTTACGTTGTTTGGTGCACCATTCTATATGGTTGTCGGGTATTGGCCAGCCTTTTTTGGCCACTCTTATTTTATTTATCAATTGACTTTTCCCAAAAAAAAAAAATGATACAAAGTTGCATGACCATGCATCATCATACTTGGGCGAAAAGAACACGCGGATTGGAGTTACGTTATTAATCGGAACGGGAGTAACGTAAAACATGACGACGAAATCGGTCCAAATCATGGGGGATTCGGCCGATTTAGTCCAAGATACTTGAAGATTTTATCAAAACTATATCTTGTCCAAAGTCTTCTCCTTCCCCACCCTTTTGGAATTTTCGGCCAAAGCATTGAAAGGGACTCATGTTTGTCTTCAAATCTTACACAAGATCTTGAAGAATCTCCTCCTCCCCACATCCTTGAAATCGGCCAAAGCATGCTACTTGTGGAGACTTTCATCAAGCCTTTTTCTTCATGTCAAAATCACCCCTAATAAGTCCAAGATACATGAAGATTTGATATCATATCTTGTCCAACTTGAATGCATGTAATGTGGTCTTATGTCCTATTAAGAAGACTTAGTCAAGAAGCAAAGGTTTAGTCGGAGCTATTATAACGAATCCTTGCTACAACAAGACTTAATCAACAAAGAAAAGATTAATTGGAGCTGTTATAGCAAATTCTGAGTACAAAAGGCCCGAATCTAATCAATAAACCCGAGTTTTCATAAAGTTTCGACTTGAATGCATGTAATGTGGTCTTATGTCCTATTAACAAGACTTAGTCAAGAAGCAAAGGTTTAGTCGGAGCTATTATAACGAATCCTTGCTAAAACAATACTTAATCAACAAAGAAAAGATTAATCGGAGCTTTTATAGTAAATTCTGAGTACAAAAGGCTCGAATCTAATGAATAAACCCGAGTTTTCATAGAGTTCCAACTCGAATGAATGTAATGTGGTCTTATCTCCTATTAACAAGATTTAATCAAGAAGTAAAGGCTTAATCGGAGCTCTTATAATGGATCCTTTCTACAAGAAGATTTAATCAAGAAAGATAAGATTAATCGGAGCTGTTATAGCCAATTATAAATACAAAAGGCTCGAATTTAATCAGTAAACTCGAGTTTTCATAGAGTTCCGACTCGAATGCATGTATTGTGGTCTTATGTCCTATTAACAAGACTTAATCAAGAAATAAAGGTTTAATCAGAGCTATTATAAAGTATCCTTGCTACAACACGACTTAATCAAGAAAGCAAAGATGAATCAGAGTTGCTGTAGCCAATTCTGAGTATAAAAGGCTCGAATAAAATCAATAAACCCGAGTTTTCATAGATTTCCGACTTGAATGCATGTAACATCGTCTTATCTCCTATTTGTAACACCCTCAGATTGAACCGGAAATATTACAGCGTCGTGGGCCCCGAGATGGAACCCACAAGGCTAAAAGAAATTTTTGCAAATATTTACAAACATCCAAGAGGCTAACGACGGTATTATCTATTTAAAACATTCGAAGACTTTATAAAACTCGTTTATCAAAATCGTCGCAAAATCTCATTTGAAACGACAAGGCCCGAAATGCCAAAACTCGACAGTTTGAAAACATACGTTAAGCTATCGCTTACACGTACCGACATAATAGATTTAGAAAATGATTGCCAAAGTAACCTAAGTTGCCAGATACCAAAAGGCCATTTAAAAATACTCACGCAGCGGATAAAGACAAACAATTAAAATACTCTAGTAGCGAAATACAACAACTGACCAGAAGCTCAATACACAAATACATGTTGATACGATTTACCGTATGAAATGTACGTAAATTCGCCGGAAAATGCAGCGGTTATATTTGTTTACCTCACAACACTCGTATATGTGTAACACTCGTAAGAATTAACCGAAAGTAGGGCAATTCGGCTTACGTAAACAAGATAATATGAAAGTAAATTATCAAACTAGACCTATAGTTTTATAAGGCAATCTCTCCTCAAGACCTATTGATACGAAATACGTATATAAGTGTACGTAAAACGTATAAAATACAACGGAAGATTATCACGTTTTTTTACAAGTATCAAAGTAACAACGAAAATAAAAGGTGGTGGCCGAATTTATATGGTTTCGGCCGTGAGGTAGGATAGTGTATGGGTTTGAATGTGTTTTATCGAATTAGACCTATAACTCGATAAAGATAATCTCTCCTCAAGACCTATTGAGAATTGATCAAGTTATAATTCGAGACGCGTCGAAATAATAACCAAAGTTTTGTTGAACTCGTTCAACGTATATTTCAAGAGAAATACAATGTTTATAACTTTCAAGATGCATACAACAACAATGTGAACTACTATATATAGTAGTATACAAAAATAAGGAAATAAAAAAAACAAAGAAAAAACGAAAATTCAAGTCTTCTCCCTAAGCATGCTTCGGCCGAAATTTCAAAGGTGTGGGGGAGGAGATCTTCAAGATCTTGGACAAGATATGAAGACTTTGACATGAAGAAAAGATTGATGAAAATCTTCACCAAGGAGGGGGAGGTCGCGGTCATTCAAGGGAACAAAGGTGGGAGGAGATCTTCATGATGTTGGACATGATCTTGGACAAGATTTTGACATAAAAAAATATGCTGAAAAATCTTCATGCATCTTGGACCAAATCGGCCGAATCTCCCATAATTTGGACCGATTCCGAGTCCAACGTTAATTTCGTCGCCATGCTTACGTAACTCCGGTTCCGATTAATAACGTAACTCCAATTCGCGTGTTCTTCTCTCCCAAGTATGATGATGCATGGGCGTGCAACTTTGTATCGTCGTTGATGTCGATTTTTATTGACTTCTCTTCGATTGGGATAGTTGATATCGTATCATTTCCTCCCTCTTTCAAAGGAATTGACCTCAATTCTGTAATGCCATCGTCGTCAAGGTAAGGCGAGAGATCGCCTACGTTGAAAGTCGCGTGTACTCCGTATTCGTCTGGAAGTTCTACTTTGTAAGTGTTGTCGTTCACTTTTTCCACAATTTTGTACGGACCTTCGGCTCTTGGCATTAATTTGTTCTTGCGTTTGTTTGGGAATCGTTCTTTCCTGAAATGTATCCAAACTAAGTCGCTAACATCAAATAGTCTCGACTTTTTATTTTTGTTCGACTTCCGTTTGTAAATTTCATTTACTTCTTTAATTCGATCTCGTACCTTTTCATGTAACTTCATCATTGACTTGAGTTTTGATTCTGCGTCTTTGTGAACCAATTTGTCGCTCGGCAAGGGAATGAAATCCAATGGCATGTGTGGATTTAGTCCGTACACTACTTCAAAAGGTGAATGGGCCGTGGCGAAACCGGGTGATCGGTTGTATGCGAATTCCGCATGTGCAAGTTTAACGTCCCAATGTTTTTGTGTTTTGTTCACCAATCCTCGCAACAATGCTCCTAAGGTTCGATTAGTCACTTCGGTTTGTCCGTCGGTTTGTGGGTGATGTGAAGTACTGAATAGAAGTTTAGTTCCCACCTTTCTCCATAAAGTATTCCAAAAGTAACTCAGGAATTTAGAATCTCGATCCGACACGATAGTTTTTGGAACTTCGTGTAAACGAACTACTTCTCGGAAATATAAGTCCACCACATTGCTTGCATCATAGGTTTTGTGACATGCTATAAAGTGAACCATCTTTGAAAAACGGTCGACAACAACCATGATCGAGTCTTTGCCCCGTTGAGTATATGAGGTAAAGCAACAACAAAATCCATCGATACATCCTCCCACGGTCGCAAAGGTATTGGTAACGGCATATATGTACTTGGCTTGAACGAACTTTTCATCATGTGACAAGTGACGCATTTACTCACGATCGTGCTTACGTCACCATACATCTTTGGCCAAAAGAAATGCTCCTTTAGAACTTCTACGGTTTTAGCCGAACCGAAATGACCGGCTAGTCCTCCTCCGTGCGCCTCCCGAACTAGTAATTCCCGAATCGTATGCTTCGGCACACATAGTTTATTACCTTTGAAAAGAAAGTCATCCTGTAAAATAAATTCTTCGTACGGACCTGTTTTACAACGGGTAAAAATTTCTCTGAAATCCAAATCGTCAATGTAATGATTTTTCAGAGTCTCGAACCCAACAAACGAACGTCTAGAATAGAAAGTAAGACATACCATCTTGATAGTGCATCCGCCACTATATTACTCTTACCGTCTTTGTACTTGGATGAAAAGTGAAAAGATTGCAAAAACTCCACCCATTTTGCATGTCTTTGACTTAGCTTGTTTTGCCCGTTAATGTATTTTAACGACTCGTGATCCGAATGTAACACGAAATGTTTTGAACGTAAATAGTGACTCCAATGATCTAGTGCTCTCACGATAGCATAGAATTCTTTGTCGTAAGTGCAATAATTAACTCGAGCACTACTTAACTTTTCTGAAAAATAGGCGATGGGCCGACCTCCTTGAATAAGTACTGCCCCGATTCCAACTCCACTAGCGTCGCATTCCACCTCAAATGGTTGTGAAAAATCGGGTAACGTTAAAATCGGTGCTTCACATAACTTTTCTTTTAATTTTTCAAAAGCTCTTTGGGCAGCCTCCTTCCATGTAAATGTAGCTTTTTTAAGACACTCCGTGATCGGACTAGAGATGGTACTAAAGTCCCGTATGAATCGTCGGTAAAAAGAAGCGAGGCCATGAAATGATCGTACCTCCGTGATAGTTTTGGTGTCCGCCAAGACTTGATTGCCGCGATTTTCTCTTAATCCACCGAAACTCCTTCTTTAGAAACGACATAGCCGAGAAAGACAAGACTCTCGACTAGAAAAGTACACTTTTCCCGCTTTCAATACAGTTTCTGTTTCCTTAGAGTTTCAAACACGTGCCGCAAGTGTTCAAGATGCTCCTCTAAGGATCGACTGTAGATTAAAATGTCGTCTAAGTACACGACAACAAACTTCCCCAAGAAAGGTTTAAGAACCTCGTTCATCAATCTCATGAAAGTTCTCGGGGCATTAGTGAGGCCTAATGGCATCACGACCCACTCGTAAAGTCCATTCTTCGTTTTAAATGCCGTCTTCCATTCGTCTCCCTCTCGCATGCGAATTTGATGGTATCCGCTCCGTAAATCAACTTTTGAGAATATAACTGAGCCATGCAACTCGTCTAACATGTCGTCTAGTCTCGGGATGGGGAATCGATACTTGACGGTGATGTTATTCACGGCTCTACTGTCAATGCACATCCGCCATGATCCGTCCATTTTTGGTACAAGTAGGACTGGAACCGCACACGGACTTAAACTCTCTCGGACATATCCGTGACTCATGAGTTCTTCAATTTGACGTTGTAGTTCTTTGGTTTCTTAGGGATTACAACGATACGCCGCCTTGTTCGGTAATGGAGCTCCTGGTATAAGATCAATTTGGTGTTCGATTCCGCGGATAGGTGGTAATCCCACCGGCAAGTCTTCGGGAAAGACATCCGCGAACTCGTGCAATAGTGTGTCTATCTCTTCTTCGTGGTGTGATTTTGTAGCAAGGTTTCGGGTCTCTTTGATCATTATTAAATAAACACGTTCGCCATCGTCAATGGCGTGTTCGACTTCCTTTTCGTTTGCAAACATCATGAGTTTCGGTCCTTCGACTTTTTTTGAACTCATTGTTCGGATAGCTTGAGGTGACATAGGTTTAAGAACAATTTTTTTACCTTTGTCTCGTAACTCATACTCGTTGCTCCTCCCTCGATGTAGTACGTCCCGATCAAATAGCCAAGGTCTTCCCAACAACACGTGACATGCGTCCATCGGTAGTACATCACATATAATATCATCACCATACGAACCCATGGTGAGTCCGACCTTCACTTGTCTTGATACTCTCACTTTATTTCCATCATCGAGCCAATGGAGTGCATACGGCCTTGGATGAGCCGTAGTGGTTAGTCCGAGTTTCGATACCATCTCGCTTGATGCCATATTCGTACAACTTCCACCATCAATGATCAAGCTACACCATTTCTCTCCGACACGACACTTCGTGTGAAAGATTTGATCTCGTTGTTCTATGTCACTCGGGGCCGCCTTCGTTTGTAACATGCGAAGGACGAGGTTCGTGTCATAATTCGGGGCATCGTATGCCTCGCAATCTTCTTCTTCTTCTTCGTCGGCTTCCAAGTTAAGGACGTCTCCAATTCTTTCTTCTTCGGCTAGTAATTCTTCTCGGACGGCTATTGCTTCTCGTAACGTCACTATTCTTCGATTTGGACAAGCACTTTGATAGTGTCCAAATCCTTGACATTTGAAACACCGAACTTTAGATAAGCTTGTTTCCTTTGGCGTGAGAGGAGTTTTTGGAATGGTAGTAACGGGTGGACTCGCCGTGACAGTTTTTGGAAACGAGCTAGAACTCGTGCCAAAGTTGGTATTTCCGAATTTAGGTGGAAATTCGGGTTTTGAAAATTTTGTCTTGTTTTGAGTTTCCAATTTTATGCAAAGTCCGCACAAAGTATCAAAGTCGGGATAGGGGTAGAGTTCCACGGAATTAGCAACGTTTCTATTCAAGCCTCGTAAGAAACCGGACATCCGTAATTCTTCGCTCTCTTCAAGTTCTCCCATCAAGGTTAAGTTTTCAAACTCTTCGATGTATTCTCCTACACTTAGATTTCCTTGTGTGAGGTCAGAAATTTTTCGATATAAACTTAACTTGTGTGTAGCTGGTACATATATCTTACGTAGTTTCTTTTTTAGAGAATCCCACGAACGTATCTTTTCCTTACCGGCCCGAACTCGTTGTGTCTTCATTCTTTCAAACCAAAGGGAAGCTCCCTTTCCTAGTTTGAGTATCGCGTACTTGCATCGTTTCCCATCATCGAGGTCCTTGAACTCAAACATTCGTTCAATTTTCCTTTCCCACTCAAAATAAGTCTCGGGATCGGTGCCACCTACGAACTCCGGAAGTTCGCTTGTCTTGAATTCATCCGCATGTTGTGGTGCATGCATGGTGTCGTATCCTCGTTGTGCCTATATTCGGGGCTCCGGCAAGCCTCGAAGAACGTCACGCAATTTGGCTATTTCGTCATCGGTGAATGTCATCTTCTTGAGTAACGTCAAAAACCGTGAAACGAATGCGGTCTCTGATACCAATTATGATACGAAATACGTATATAAGTGTACGTAAAACGTATAAAATACAACGGAAGATTATCACGTTTTTTTACAAGTATCAAAGTAACAACGAAAATAAAAGGTGCTGGCCGAATTTATATGGTTTCTGCCGTGAGGTAGGATAGTGTATGGGTTTGAATGTGTTTTATCGAATTAGACCTATAACTCGATAAAGATAATCTCTCCTCAAGACCTATTGAGAATTGATCAAGTTATAATTCGAGACGCGTCGAAATAATAACCAAAGTTTTGTTGAACTCGTTCAACGTATATTTCAAGAGAAATACAATGTTTATAACTTTAAAGATGCATACAACAACAATGTGAACTACTATATATAGTAGTATACAAAAATAAGGAAATAAAAAAAACAAAGAAAAAACGAAAATTCAAGTCTTCTCCCTAAGCATGCTTCGGCCGAAATTTCAAAGGTGTGGGGGAGGAGATCTTCAAGATCTTGGACAAGATATGAAGACTTTGACATGAAGAAAAGTTTGATGAAAATCTTCACCAAGGAGGGGGAGGTCGCGGTCATTCAAGGGAACAAAGGTGGGAGGAGATCTTCATGATGTTGGATATGATCTTGGACAAGATTTTGACATAAAAAAATATGCTGAAAAATCTTCATGCATCTTGGACCGAATCGGCCGAATCTCCCATAATTTGGACCAATTCCGAGTCCAATGTTAATTTCGTCGCCATGCTTACGTAACTCCGGTTCCGATTAATAACGTAACTCCAATTCGCGTGTTCTTCTCTCCCAAGTATGATGATGCATGGGCGTGCAACTTTGTATCGTCGTTGATGTCGATTTTTATTGACTTCTATTCGATTGGGATAGTTGATATCGTATCACCTATTGAGAATCGATTAAATTACAACTTGAAGACGCGTCGAATTATAATCAAGGTGTGCTGAAAATCATTCAACAATGAATACATACAAGTGTATTTCGTTTTTTCTTAACTTCAAAGTTGATTTCAAATGATGAATATGAGGCTAATATATAGCCATTACAATTACTAATAAGATCAAACAAGATCACACAAGATCAAGCTAAAAGACAAGTAAATAATAAACTAAACTATCAAAGACTTTGACAAAGATTGAAAGCAACATCATGCATGGCTTCTTCCTCCTTTGAAGGGATGAGATAATCATCTTTCTCATGTGATATCTTTTGCAAGACTTTGACAAGGACTTGATCATGAAAGGGACTTCTTGGCATCTTCTTTTTATCAAGTTTGGATAATAATTTTCTGCCATAAACACCATTGCACATTTGAACGATTCGTGTGGCTTCATAGAAGCATAATTGGACCTTGGACCGTTTCACATGATTTATAGATCTTTCTTTTATCTTTCCATGGCCGCTTGAATCACCTAAATCGGACTTCGTATGAGAGAGTTATGATTAAAATACCAAAATCGCTAAGTAGTCATACACGCGGGAATTGGTAATTTTGTCCGCTTTTCGCCTTTTTCACTCGGACTAGTAAATTTCGGATCATGACTAGTCAATTTCGTATCAAGGACAAATCTTGAGCAAATCTTCACCAAAGACAAGAAATAAAATAAAATAACTAATCATGTTAGAAGACTTTGGTTTGATTCTTGATGATTATTATTATCATGCTTTGACGACTTTGTTGCCATGTAGGTGACTTATTCAAGGGAGGGGAACTATCGGTTTCAATGCATGAAGAAGGTGGATGAGTGCATGGTTCGTAATTTTTTCATGCATACGTAAAATATGTTCAAGGTGACTTCAAGTCTCGTATTAGTCGTCTCGTCCAAAGAAGTAAGTGCATGTCGTGTAGGTGCATGTGTGTGCATGGCCGCATGCATGGTTGCATGGTCGTCTACGTCGTCTTTCTTCGGTTGGCCATGTTGATCTCGTATCATCCCCTCTTCCTTTAAAGAGATTCGTCCTCGAATCTAAAGTCCAAGGACGGTTGGTATTTCGAATAGGGTTGTGCTCCTCCCGGGTTGAAGATGTAATTTTCGTCGGATGTGTTGACGTTTGCTTGGGATTGCATTTTTAAAAGACCAACCTGCAAAATAAAAACAAACGACGTATCTAGGTGTCTACCATTTCCCTTAACGGAATCCCCAAAAAAGATTTGTGGTTTAACGGAATAATTTCCATTTCCGGCGTCATGTGGGCACAAATCTTGTCCTCATTACTTTCATCAATGAGTTCGTCTTTTACTATTTTCCAGTCACATGTAGCCACATAGCTTTTACGTTGGTCGGTGTCGGGAACCGGATCAATGAGAACAATTGGATTGGGATCCTCCAATTTTTTATCAATAATAGAAATAACCTCATAGAAATTTTGGAGAATAATCGCCTTGTCCTCAATCTCTTCATCTTCTGTAGCTCGGGAAATGGATGGTTGTGTAGAACAAAAAAGTATACTTGTGAGTTCCTCACTCGTTAACTCGTCCTAATGCTCCAAATCATTTGAAACCAATTTGGTTTCTAAAGTACGAAGAACTAAGTCTGTATCATAATCGGGAGCATCGTAAACTACACATTCTTCTTCTCCTTCGTCCTCTATATCAAACTTGAGAATGTCGCCTAGCCTTTCTTGTTCTTCCTCGGCTATTAACTCGTCTCAGGTAGTAAGAGTCGGGCAAACATCTTACACATGATCGAACCCTTGGCCAATGAAACAACTCACCTCCAGCAAACTCGTCTCATTAGGCAAGTCGAGAGCTTTAGATACCGATTTGGGGGCTGATGTTGTTACGATTTTGAGAGCCGAACTCGAGCCGAAAGGTATGTATCTCTTGCGAAGTTTTCTTTTCAACGACTTCCACGAACGGATCTTTTTTTTTTCAGCACGAGTCCTTTGCTTCTTCTTACATTCGAACCAAACTGAAGCGCCTTTAACCAACTTGATAATTGCATATCTGCAATGCTCCTCATCGTTAAGACCTTTAAACTCGAACAAGCGATCCATCTTACGTTCCCATTCCAAATAAATTTTGGGATCGGTACCTCCGATGAACTTCGGAAGTTCGTTCAACTCGAACTCGTTAGTATGGCGTGGGGAACACAGGCCTTCTCCTCCTCGTCGAGGTTCGAGTAAGTCATATAAAGCATCACGTAGCTTTACCAAGAATTCGGTATTGGAAAAGTCCATCTCTTCTAATGATCAAGAAATCGAACAGAAAATTTGCCAAGAAAGCCGTGAAGAATGAACCAAGAAGATGATCAAAGAATCTGATCTCCACCCTTCAGACTGTAGTTCGATGAGTTGCCTTACCTTTATCAAAATTTCGTGACGATCCAATGGTCGAATCCACGGGAAACTTTATTTTGTTCCGACTGCGCTAATCTGCTAATGTTATGCGAAAATTCTTCTAACCGTGAAGAACAACCCAAAAAGGTGACTAAATAGTTCAACTAAAAATTCGTTGAATAAATCGCCCAAGGAGATGACCTTGGGCTCCGATACCACTTATGATACGAATTACGTATTAAGATGAACGTAAATTCGCCGGAAAATGCAGCGGATATATTTTGTTACCTCACAACACTCGATATGTGTAACACTCGTAAGATTTAACCGAAAGTAGGGCAATTCGGCTTGCATAAACACGAATAAAATGAAGGTAAATTATCAAACTAGACCTATAGTTTGATAAGACAATCTCTCCTCAAGACCTATTGAGAATTGATTAAATTACAACTCGAAAACGCGTCGAATTATAATCAAGGTGTGCTGAAAATCATTTAACAAGAATACATACAATGTATTTCGTTTTTCTTAAGCTTCAAAGTTGATTTCAAATGATGAATATGAGGCTAATATATAGCCATTACAACTACTAATAAGACCAAACAAGATCACACAAGATCAAGCTAAAAGACAAGTAAATAATAAACTAAACTATCAAATACTTTGACAAAGATTGAAAGCAACATCATGCATGGCTTCTTCCTCCTTTGAAGGGATGAGATAATCATCTTTCTCATGTGGTGATACGATATCAACTATTCCAATCGAAGAGGAGTCAATAAAATCGACATCAACAATGATACAAAGTTTGATTGCTCTGCAATGTATGGGGTTCCACCAGACGTTTATTGCTTGGGTCAGGGAGTGTATCACCACTCCGGCTTACTCGATCTCCTTGAATGAGGATGCTGAGGGTATCTTTAGGGGCCGTAGGGGGCTGAGGCAGGGTGACCCTATCTCTCCGTATCTGTTTGTTATTGTTATGGAGGTCCTCCATGGTATTATCGCCCATGAGATCGCTCAGACTCCGGGGTTCAGATTCCACTGGAAGTGTATGGCTACACGCACCTTCATGCTTGCTTTTCCCGATGACCTTCTCCTTTTCTGTAATCCTGATGTTGTCTCTGTCGGTGTTCTTAAGAAAAGTATTGAGATCTTTGCTTCCCTTTCTGGCCTACGAGCCAACCCGAGTAAGAGTAATATCTTTCTTTCAGCTAGTGCTCAGGTGCAGGGGGTCCAGTTCCAGCAGTTGTTAGGGTTTCACTAGTCAGCTTCCTGTGAGGTATTTGGGAGTTCCCTTGATTTCTTTGAAGCTGACAATTGCTATGTGTTCCCCTTTGATTGATTCGATTGATGGTCGTCTGAGTTCGTGGGCTAGTACTGCTCTTTCCATGGCAGGTCGGTGCCAGCTTATTCGCTCTGTCTTATCTTCTTTACATATTTATTGGGCTGGTAGTTTTATTTTGCCTAAGGGCCTTCTATCTTTGATTGAGAAACGTATCAGGCGGTTCCTCTGGCGAGGTTCTCATGATTCGGGCCTGGCCAAGGTGGCCTGGGCTAAGGTTTGCTTGGAAGTGGATTGTGGGGGCCGTGGCATCATTCCGTTGAGGCTCCAGAATCAGGCTCTGATGGCTCGTCATATCTGGGCTCTTCTCACGGGATCTAATCGCTCTGTCTGGGTTAATTGGGTTCGGACTTTTAGGTTGCAGCAGTGTTCTTTCTGGGATCTTAGTGTTTCTCCAGCTTCAGCTTGGTATTGGCGTCAGCTTCTGAAACTGCGTCCCCTTGTTATGGGAGCATTTCAGTATTCCATTGGAGATGGCTCATCCTTCTTCTTGTGGTCGGGCCCCTGGCATTCTATGGGTGTGATTAGGCATTCAGAGCTCCTCTGTGGTCCGGCATTGACGTGGGTGCTAGGCTTGATTCGGTTATTGTTGAGGGTTCTTGGGAGTGGCCGATGGTGGATAGGCCCGAGCTTTTGCAGATTACTTCTGCTTTGCCACATATTAATGGGGGTCAAGATCGCGTTTCATGGAGACCGCTTAGTTCGGGAATTTTTTCATCCTCTTCTGCTCTTCGGTTCCTCAGAGGTTATTCGCCCCCTATTCCTTGGGCTCCGCTCTTGCACAGACCTGGAAAGATCCCGAGGCACTCTTTCATCCTCTGGTTGGCTATTCAGGAGCGGTTATCGACTATGGATAAGCCTTGGCTTCAGCATATTGATGGGATTTGTGTCCTGTGTGGTATGGCGGTAGAGACGCACTCCCACCTATTCTTTCAGTGCCCTTATTATAGGAGGTGTATTTCTATTGCTAGGAGGGCCGTCCGCTTTCGTTGGCCTCACTCTGTGTGGAGCTCGGGGGTATTGTGGGCTGCTAGGAGGTGGAGAGGTAAGCACATGGTCAACGTGGCTTACCGTATTCTTCTTGCTGCGTTGGTCTATTTGATTTGGCAGGAAAGGAACGAGATGAGGTTTGGCCAGAGCCGTCGAGATCCTCATTCGGTAACTTTCCAGGGGATAGGTCTTGTTCGTGATATTATATCTCATAGATGGCCCGCTCGTTCTCTTTCTACTGTGGCTCTTCGTCGTATATGGAGGATAGCTTGGTAGTTCCTCTTTTGTTTGTAACTTTCTAGGCTTTGTAGCTTTTGTAGCCATTTGTTCGTAGGCTTTGTTTTCCTACTTTTGCTCTTTGTTACGTTGTTTGGTGCACCATTCTATATGGTTGTCGGGTATTGGCCAGCCTTTTTTGGCCACTCTTATTTTATTTATGCAATTGACTTTTCCCAAAAAAAAAAATGATACAAAGTTGCATGACCATGCATCATCATACTTGGGCGAAAAGAACACGCGGATTGGAGTTACGTTATTAATCGGAACGGGAGTAACGTAAAACATGACGACGAAATCGGTCCAAATCATGGGGGATTCGGCCGATTTAGTCCAAGATACTTGAAGATTTTATCAAAACTATATCTTGTCCAAAGTCTTCTCCTTCCCCACCCTTTTGGAATTTTCGGCCAAAGCATTGAAAGGGACTCATGTTTGTCTTCAAATCTTACACAAGATCTTGAAGAATCTCCTCCTCCCCACATCCTTGAAATCGGCCAAAGCATGCTACTTGTGGAGACTTTCATCAAGCCTTTTTCTTCATGTCAAAATCACCCCTAATAAGTCCAAGATACATGAAGATTTGATATCATATCTTGTCCAAAATCTTCATGATCTCCTCCCCCACATCCTTGGTTGGTTCGGCCGAAATGCTAGGAAATTTCATTTTTTTGTTTGTTGTATTTCCTTATGATTGTATACTACTATATATAGTAGTTCATGTTGTGATTGTAATCATCTTGAAATCTATAAAACATTGTATTTCTCTTGAAATATACGTTGAACGAGTTCAACAAAACCTTGGTTATTATTTCGACGCGTCTCGAATTATAACTTGATCAATTCTCAATAGGTCTTGAGGAGAGATTATCTTTATCGAGTTATAGGTCTAATTCAATAAAACACATTCAAATCCATACACTATCCTACCTCACGGCCGAAACCATCTAAATTCGGCCACCACCTTTTATTTTCGTTGTTACTTTGATACTTGTAGAAACAGTGATAATCTTCCGTTGTACTTTATACGTTTTACGTACACTTATATACGTAATTCGTATCATAAGTGGTATCGGAGCCATTTGTCTCACGGTTCCCGACGTTATTCAAGAAGATGGCATTCACCGATGAAGAAGTAGCCCAATTGCGTGACGTTCTTCGAGGCTTGCCGGAGCCCCGAATCCATGCACGACGAGGATAAGACGCCATGCATGCACCACGACATGCTGATGAATTCAAGACAAGCAAACTTCCGGAGTTCGTAGGCGGTACCGATCCCGAGACTTATTTGGAGTGGGAAAGGAAAATTGAACGAATGTTTGAGTTCAAGGACCTCGATGACGAGATACGATGCAAGTACGCGATTCTCAAACTTGGAAAGGGAGCCTCCCTTTGGTTCGAAATAATGAAGACACAACGAGTTCGGACCGGTAAGGAAAAGATACGTTCTTGGGATTCTCTAAAAAAGAAACTACGTAAGAGATATGTCCCGGCTACACACAAGTTGAGTTTATATCGAAAAATTTCTGACCTCACGCAAGGAAAGCTAAGTGTAGAAGAATACATCGAGGAGTTTGAAAACTTATCCTTGATGGGAGAACTTGAAGAAAGCGAAGAATTACGGATGTCCCGTTTCTTACGAGGCTTGAATAGAAACATTGCTAATTCCGTGGAACTCTACCCCTATTCCGACTTTGACACTTTGTGCGGGCTTTGCATAAAGTTGGAAACTCAAAACAAAACAAAATTTTCAAAACTCGAATTCCCACCTAAATTCGGAAATACCAACTTTGGCACGAGTTCTAGCTCGTTTCAAAAAATTGTAACAACAAGTCCATCCGTTACTACCATTCCAAAAACTCCCATCACGCCAAAGGAAACAAGCTTATCTAAAGTTCGGTGTTTCAAATGTCAAGGATTTGGACACTATCAAAGTACTTGTCCAAATCGTAGAATAGTGACGTTACGAGAAGCCATAGCCGTCCGAGAAGAGTTACTAGCCGAAGAAGAAAGAATTGGAGACGTCTTTAACTTGGAAGCTGATGAAGAAGAAGAAGATTGCGAGGCATACGATGCCCCGAATTATGACACGAACCTTGTCCTTCGCATGTTACAAACGAAGGCGGCCCCGAGTGACATAGAACAACGAGATCAAATCTTTCACACGAAGTGTCGTGTCGGAGAAAAATGGTGTATCTTGATCATTGACGGTGGAAGTTGTACAAATGTGGCATCAAGCGAGATGGTCTCGAAGCTCGGACTAACCACTACAGCTCATCCAAAGCCGTATGCACTCCATTGGCTCGATGATGGAAATAAAGTGAAAGTATCAAGACAAGTGAAGGTCGGACTCACCATGGGTTCGTATGGTGATGATATTATATGCGATGTACTACCAATGGACGTATGCCACGTGTTGTTGGGAAGACCTTGGTTATTTGATCGGGACGTACTACATCGAGGGAGGAGCAACGAATATGAGTTACGTAACAAAGGTAAAAAAATTGTTCTTAAACCTATGTCACCTCAAGCTATCCGAACAATGAGTTCAAAAAAAGTCGAAGGGCCGAAGCTCACGATGTTTGCAAACGAAAAAGAAGTCGAACATGCCATTGACGATGGCGAACGTGTTTATTTGATGATGATCAAAGAAACCCGAAACCTTGCTACCAAATCACACCACGAAGAAGAGATAGATGCACTATTACACGAGTTCGCGGATGTCTTTCCCGAAGACTTGCTGGTGGGATTACCACCTATCCGCGGAATCGAACACCAAATTGATCTTGTACCAGGAGCTCCACTACCGAACAAGGCGGCGTATCGTTGTAATCCCGAAGAAACCAAAGAGCTACAACGTCAAATTGAAGAGCTCATGTGTCACGGATATGTCCGAGAGAGTTTAAGTCCGTGTGCGGTTCCAGTCCTACTTGTACCACAAAAAGACGGATCATGGCGAATGTGCATTGACAGTAGAGCCGTGAACAACATCACCGTCAAGTACCGGTTCCCCATCCCGAGACTAGACGACATGTTAGACGAGTTGCATGGCTCGGTTATATTTTCAAAAGTTGATTTACGGAGCGGATACCATCAAATTCGCATGCTAGAGGGAGACGAATGGAAGACGGCATTTAAAACGAAGAATGGACTTTACGAGTGGGTTGTGATGCCATTCGGCCTCACTAATGCCCCGAGCACTTTCATGAGATTGATGAACGAGGTTCTTAAACCTTTCTTGGGGAAGTTTGTTGTCGTGTACTTAGACGACATTTTAATCTACAGTCGATCCTTAGAAGAGCATCTTGAACACTTGCGGCACGTGTTTGAAACTCTAAGGAAACAGAAGCTTTATGGAAAGCAGGAAAAGTGTACTTTTTTAGTCGAGAGTCTTGTCTTTCTCGGCTATGTCGTGTCTAAATAAGGAGTTTCGGTGGATCAAGAGAAAATCACGGCAATCAAATCTTGGCCGACACCAAAAACTATCACGGAGGTACGATCGTTTCATGGCCTCGCTTCTTTTACCGACGATTCATACGGGACTTTAGTACCATCTCCAGTCCGATCACGGAGTGTCTTAAAAAAGGTACATTTGCATGGAATGAGGCTGCCCAAAAGGCTTTTGAAAAATTAAAAGATAAGTTATGTGAAGCACCGATTTTAACGTTACCCGATTTTTGACAACCATTTGAGGTGGAATGCGATGCTAGTGGAGTTGGAATCGGGGCAGTCCTTATTCAAGGAGGCCGTCCCATCGCCTATTTTTTAGAAAAGTTGAGTGGTGCTCGAGTTAATTATTGTACTTACGACAAAGAGTTCTACGCTATCGTGAGAGCACTAGATCATTGGAGTTACTATTTACGTTCGAAACATTTCGTCTTACATTCGGATCACGAGTCGTTGAAATACATTAACGGGCAAAACAAGCTAAGTCCAAGACATGCAAAATGGGTGGAGTTTTTGCAATCTTTTCACTTTTCATCCAAGTACAAAGACGGTAAGAGTAATATAGTGGCGGATGCACTATCCAGACGGTATGCCTTATTTTCTATTCTAGACGTTCGTTTGTTGGGGTTCGAGACTTTGAAAAATCATTACATTGACGATTTGGATTTCGGAGAAATTTTTACCCGTTGTAAAACAGGTCCGTACGAAGAATTTATTTTACAGGATGGCTTTCTTTTCAAGGGTAATAAACTATGTGTGCCGAAACATCCGATTCGGGAATTACTAGTTCGGGAGGTGATACGTAATTGACTAGTCCAAATAAAGAAAACGAAGCAAGGATCGACGTAAATGGCCTTACAACGCGTCATGCACGTACGGCAACATTTTTAGGCGAGAAAACGGACACAAGCCGGAAAATGACACAACCTGCCGGAAAATGTCATCGCCTGCCGGAAAATGTCGAGCTCGGAAAATATCACACTCGGGAAAATGCCGCCATGCCGACCGAACTCGGCCGTGTCGCCGCACGGCCCGTCTGCACTCGTCCGGAAACGCCAAGGTCATCTGTCGGCCGAACCCGACTGCGTGACATACGGCCGAGTCCTACTCGCCGTAAATGCCGAAAATGATCTGTCAGACGCCCGACCATGCTCCAGACACGGCCGAGTCAATGTCGAGTCACCGCTTGGTCGAAGTCATTGCCGACGCCCTTGTCACGCCGCGACCGTGTCGCCCGCACGGCCGAGTCATTGCCGAACATCTCGCCACGCGCGCGCCCGTGCCGAGTCATCATCGACGTCGTTGTCGCGCCGCGACCGTGTCCGCAGCATACGGTCGAGTCTCGCCGGCGTCGCCGATCAGCGCCGCGGCCGTGTCACGGGACACGGTCGAGTCCTGCCGACAGCCCACTTATTTTATACACTTTTGTGTATTTTTGACTTCTCTTTTCCTTTTTACATATTATAGGGATTATGTTTTCCCCATTTTGTGATTTTATGTTCCTTGTTTGTATTTTGTGTTGATTTGTTTGGATTATTCAAAGATTTTATAATCTTTGAATTATTTTCTTTTTTTTTGTTTGATTCCTTAGGCTAAGGATTCACCTCCTATAAGTAGGAGTTGATTATCATTTGTAAATATATTGTATTATGAATGTTGAAGTATAAGAATACACTTTGTGTTTTCTATTCTTGGTAAATGATTTTTACCGAAACTTGATTTTTATTTGACGCGTTTTCGAATATTAGTCCGATTGATTCTCAATAGGTCTTGAGAAGAAATCACCTTATCGAGTTATAGGTCTAATTCGATAAACCCTTGTTCTTGATCGTTCAAGTCTTCTTGATCGATATTATCAGTTTTTTCGATATTACTTCCATTTTCCATTTGTTCGAATTTTCCTCGTCATATTCGATATTACATCACAAAATATATCCAAAAACACCCATACTCGTAAAAAGACTTCCGCTACGATATTCTTACGCACACTCTGAACGATACGTATCCGACTCTACCGGATAATTCGCATCATAAGTGGTATCGGAGCCCAGAGTCATCTCCTTGGGCGATTTATTCAACGATTGCTTGTCGAAGAAAATAACTCTTGATTCTTGTCATCGGAAACCACACCTGAATTTCTTAATTCAGTTAAGGTTCTTGATCTTTCAACCAAATGGAGTTCAATGATATTTATCACTTGGCGATATTACGCGACGCATTACACAGCGTACCGGAGTTCATGGGACATTCCGATCCAGAAGCAGGTGTTGATTGGCTCCATGTTTGTGAGGAGTTTTTCAACCACAATTCAATTCCAGTAGACCGCCGAGTCTCGTTGGCGACAAAACGCCTTCGTGGTCGCACCTCGACCTGGTGGCAGAAATTGAAAACCAGTCGTTTACACCAAGGTAAACCCAAACTAAGAGACTGGAACAAATTCATAAAACACTTTACTCGGAAATTCATCCCCACAAATTCTCACCGCCACGATCCACCAACGGCACCACCCCAGAAATTGCAGAAGTTCGGCGCCACCCCGCCACCAACCTTCGATCTAAGGTTTATCCCCATCGAAGAATTTCCAGAAAAGCCATTTTTCGATGAAGACGATGTCCCTACCACCGTTTTCGATGGAGTAGACGAGACAGAGGTTTCAACGCCGCAATACAACGAAGAAAGTGAGTTGAGCCATGTTTCCATAATTGACGAACTTGGAACTTGCTATTATGAGCATGAACTAATCGATTGTGTTGGTCAAATTGACCAAAACGGAATTGATGGGTCGAAGGAATTATTCACACAAATCGGACCTTTTAAAGATGTGGAAGACGAAATGGAGCTTGGGACTAAAATTGGTTGGTTGAAAGAAAACGACAATTTTGAGCCCAATTTTTATATCGACTCAGTTTCTGGTGATGGACTTATGGTCTTGGATGATTACCAAATTGAGGTTAGTAAATTATTTTGTGATGGGCCATTATTGGGGGAGCCCAATAATTTTTAAATGGAGAGTTGGTCAGATTGCGACGGACCGCCAACATTTGATGAGGAACCAGTTGATGAAGAGGACTCCGCAATAAATTCTGTGTTTTCCATTTTTGATGGTGAACCCGATATGGAATTATCAGTGTTTCCAATTATGGAGGAGGAACCCGATGTGGAGTTAACCGTTCGTCCCATTTCAGATATCCACTCATGTCATGATATCGGTATTACCTGGCGGAGTAATTATTATTATTTTATTAATAATGATAGTTATTTTGTTGGTGATTCTCGAGGGGGCCCCACTACCTATCGTCTCAAGATTTTGGGCCATGTACGTACTGCGGACATTTTCGAGATCAAGTACTTAGAAGCTTTAATTAATTATCTTGACGACGAAGGAAGTTCGGAATTGAGGAAAATTCCCTTTAAAGGGGGAGGGGATGATACGGAATTGACTAGTCCAAATAAAGAAAACGAAGTAAGGATCGACGTAAATGGCCTTACAATGCGTCATGCACGTACGGCAACATTTTTAGGCGAGAAAACGGACACAAGTCGGAAAATGACACAACCTGCCGGAAAATGTCGTCGCCTGCCGGAAAATGTCGAGCCTGCCGGAAAATATCACACCTGCCGGAAAATGCCGGCCACTGCCGACCGAACTCGGCCGTGTCGTCCGGCACGGCCCGTGCTGTACTCCTCCGGAAACGCCAAGGTCACTGTCGGTCGAACCCGACCGTGCCAAGCGACACGGTCGAGTCCTACTCGCCTAGAAATGCCGAAAATGACTGTCCAGACGCCCGACCGTGCTCCAGGACACGGTCGAGTCAATGCCGAGTCACTGTCGGTCGAGTCGCTGTCAGACGTCCTTGTCACGCCGCGACCGTGTCGCCTGGCACGGTCGAGTCATTGCCGAACGTCCCTGTCACGCCGCGCCCGTGCCGAGTCACTATAGGACGTCGTTGTCGCGCCGCGACCGTGTCAAGCGGACACGGTCGAGTCCTCGCATCTGCCGATCGGCCGCGCCGTGTCACGGACACGGTCGAGTCTCCGCCGACCCACTTATTTTATACACTTTTGTGTATTTTTGACTTCTCTTTTCCTTTTTACATATTTTAGGGATTATGTTTTCCCCATTTTGTGATTTTATGTTCCTGGTTTGTATTTTGGGTTGATTTGTTTGGATTATTCAAAGATTTTATAATCTTTGAATTATTTTCTTTTTTTTGTTTGATTCCTTAGGCTAAGGATTCACCTCCTATAAGTAGGAGTTGATTATCATTTGTAAATATATTGTATTATGAATGTTGAAGTATAAGAATACACTTTGTGTTTTCTATTCTTGGTAAATGATTTTTACCGAAACTTGAGTTTTATTTGACGCGTTTTCGAATATTAATCCGATTGATTCTCAATAGGTCTTGAGAAGAAATCACCTTATCGAGTTATAGGTCTAATTCGATAAACCCTTGTTCTTGATCGTTCAAGTCTTCTTGATCGATATTATCAGTTTTTTCGATATTACTTCCATTTTCCATTTGTTCGAATTTTCCTCGTCATATTCGATATTACATCACAAAATACATCCAAAAACACCCATACTCATAAAAAGACTTCCGCTACGATATTCTTACGCACACTCCGAACGATACGTATCCGCCTCTCCCGGATAATTCGCATCATAAGTGGTATCGGAGCCCAGAGTCATCTCCTTGGGCGATTTATTCAACGATTGCTTGTCGAAGAAAATAACTCTTGATTCTTGTCATCGGAAACCACGCCTGAATTTCTTAATTCAGTTAAGGTTCTTGATCTTTCAACCAAATGGAGTTCAATGATATTTATCACTTGGCGATATTACGCGACGCATTACACAGCGTACCGGAGTTCATGGGACATTCCGATCCAGAAGCAGGTGTTGATTGACTCCACGTTTGTGAGGAGTTTTTCAACCACAATTCAATTCCAGTAGACCGCCGAGTCTCGTTGGCGACAAAACGCCTTCGTGGTCGCACCTCGACCTGGTGGCAGAAATTGAAAACCAGTCGTTTACACCAAGGTAAACCCAAACTAAGAGACTGGAACAAATTCATAAAACACTTTACTCGGAAATTCATCCCCACAAATTCTCACCGCCACGATCCACCAACGGCACCACCCCGGAAATTGCAGAAGTTCGGCGCCACCCCGCCACCAACCTTCGATCTAAGGTTTATCCCCATCGAAGAATTTCCAGAAAAGCCATTTTTCGATGAAGACGATGTCCCTACCACCGTTTTCGATGGAGTAGACGAGACAGAGGTTTCAACGCCGCAATACAACGAAGAAAGTGAGTTGAGCCATGTTTCCATAATTGACGAACTTGGAACTTGCTATTATGAGCATGAACCAATCAGTTGTGTTGGTCAAATTGACCAAAACGGAATTGATGGGTCGAAGGAATTATTCACACAAATCGGACCTTTTAAAGATGTGGAAGACGAAATGGAGCTTGGGACTAAAATTGGTTGGTTGAAAGAAAACGACAATTTTGAGCCCAATTTTTATATCGACTCAGTTTCTGGTGATGGACTTATGGTCTTGGATGATTACCAAATTGAGGTTAGTAAATTATTTTGTGATGGGCCATTATTGGGGGAGCCCAATAATTTTGAAACGGAGAGTTGGTCAGATAGCGACGGACCGCCAACATTTCATGAGGAACCAGTTGATGAAGAGGACTCCGCAATAAATTCTGTGTTTTCCATTTTTGATGGTGAACCCGATATGGAATTATCAGTGTTTCCAATTCTGGAGGAGGAACCCGATGTGGAGTTAACTGCAAGGCCCCATTTCGTATATCCACTCATGTCATGATATCGGTATTACAGCGGAGTAATTATTATTATTTTATTAATAATGATAGTTATTTTGTTGGTGATTCTCGAGGGGGCCCCACTACCTATCGTCTCAAGATTTTGGGCCATGTACGTACTGCGGACATTTTCGAGATCAAGTACTTAGAAGCTTTAATTAATTATCTTGACGACGAAGGAAGTTCGGAATTGAGGACAATTCCCTTTAAAGGGAGAGGGGATGATACGGAATTGACTAGTCCAAATAAAGAAAACGAAGCAAGGATAGACGTAAATGGCCTTACAACGCGTCATGCACGTACGACAACATTTTTAGGCAAGAAAACGGACACAAGCCGGCAAATGACACAACCTGCCGGAAAATGTCGTCGCCTGCCGGAAAATGTCGAGCCTGCCGGAAAATATCACACCTGCCGAAAAATGCCGGCCACTGCCGACCGAACTCGGCCGTGTCGTCCGGCACGGCCCGTGATGTACTCGTCCGGAAACGCCAAGGTCACTGTCGGTCGAACCCGACCGTGCCAAGCGACACGGTCGAGTCCTACTCGCCCAGAAATGCCGAAAATGACTGTCCAGACGCCCGACCGTGCTCTAGGACACGGTCGAGTCAATGCCGAGTCACCGCTGGCCGAGTCGCCGCTGACGCTCCTTGTCACGCCGCGACCGTGTCGCGCTGCACGGTCGAGTCATTGCCGAACGTCCTCGTCACGCCGCGCCGTGCCGAGTCACTGCCGGACGTCGTTAGCGCGCGACCAGCGGGCGTATACGGCCGAGTCTCGCCGCATCTGCCGATCAAGGCCGCTGCCGTGTCACGGACACGGTCGAGTCTCGCCGATGACCCACTTATTTTATACACTTTTGTGTATTTTTGACTTCTCTTTTCCTTTTTACATATTTTAGGGATTATGTTTTCCCCATTTTGTGATTTTATGTTCCTTGTTTGTATTTTGTGTTGATTTGTTTGGATTATTCAAAGATTTTATAATCTTTGAATTATTTTCTTTTTTTTGTTTGATTCCTTAGGCTAAGGATTCACCTCCTATAAGTAGGAGTTGATTATCATTTGTAAATATATTGTATTATGAATGTTGAAGTATAAGAATACACTTTGTGTTTTCTATTCTTGGTAAATGATTTTTACCGAAACTTGAGTTTTATTTGACGCGTTTTCGAATATTAATCCGATTGATTCTCAATAGGTCTTGAGAAGAAATCACCTTATCGAGTTATAGGTCTAATTCGATAAACTCTTGTTCTTGATCGTTCAAGTCTTCTTGATCGATATTATCAGTTTTTTCGATATTACTTCCATTTTCCATTTGTTCGAATTTTCCTCGTCATATTCGATATTACATCACAAAATACATCCAAAAACACCCATACTCGTAAAAAGACTTCCGCTACGATATTCTTACGCACACTCCGAACGATACGTATCCGCCTCTCCCGGAGAATTCGCATCATAAGTGGTATCGGAGCCCAGAGTCATCTCCTTGGGCGATTTATTCAACGATTGCTTGTCGAAGAAAATAACTCTTGATTCTTGTCATCGGAAACCACGCCTGAATTTATTAATTCAGTTAAGATCTTTCAACCAAATGGAGTTCAATGATATTTATCACTTGGCGATATTACGCGACGCATTACACAGCGTACCGGAGTTCATGGGACATTCCGATCCAGAAGCAGGTGTTGATTGGCTCCACGTTTGTGAGGAGTTTTTCAACCACAATTCAATTCCAGTAGACCGCCGAGTCTCGTTGGCGACAAAACGCCTTCGTGGTCGCACCTCGACCTGGTGGTAGAAATTGAAAACCAGTCGTTTACACCAAGGTAAACCCAAACTAAGAGACTGGAACAAATTCATAAAACACTTTACTCGGAAATTCATCCCCACAAATTCTCACCGCCACGATCCACCAACGGCACCACCCCGGAAATTGCAGAAGTTCGGCGCCACCCGGCCACCAACCTTCGATCTAAGGTTTATCCCCATCGAAGAATTTCCAGAAAAGCCATTTTTCGATGAAGACGATGCCCCTACCACCGTTTTCGATGGAGTAGACGAGACAGAGGTTTCAACGCCGCAATACAACGAAGAAAGTGAGTTGAGCCATGTTTCCATAATTGACGAACTTGGAACTTGCTATTATGAGCATGAACCAATCAGTTGTGTTGGTCAAATTGACCAAAACGGAATTGATGGGTCGAAGGAATTATTCACACAAATCGGACCTTTTAAAGATGTGGAAGACGAAATGGAGCTTGGGACTAAAATTGGTTGGTTGAAAGAAAACGACAATTTTGAGCCCAATTTTTATATCGACTCAGTTTCTGGTGATGGACTTATGGTCTTGGATGATTACCAAATTGAGGTTAGTAAATTATTTTGTGATGGGCCATTATTGGGGGAGCCCAATAATTTTGAAACGGAGAGTTGGTCAGATTGCGACGGACCGCCAACATTTGATGAGGAACCAGTTGATGAAGAGGACTCCGCAATAAATTCTGTGTTTTCCATTTTTGATGGTGAACCCGATATGGAATTATCAGTGTTTCCAATTCTGGAGGAGGAACCCGATGTGGAGTTAACCGTGCGTCCCATTTCAGATATCCACTCATGTCATGATATCGGTATTACCTAGCGGAGTAATTATTATTATTTTTTTAATAATGATAGTTATTTTGTTGGTGATTCTCGAGGGGGGCCCACTACCTATCGTCTCAAGATTTTGGGCCATGTACGTACTGCGGACATTTTCGAGATCAAGTACTTAGAAGCTTTAATTAATTATCTTGACGACGAAGGAAGTTCGGAATTGAGGACAATTCCCTTTAAAGGGGGAGGGGATGATACGGAATTGACTAATCCAAATAAAGAAAACGAAGCAAGGATCGACGTAAATAGCCTTACAACGCGTCATGCACGTACGACAACATTTTTAGGCGAGAAAACGGACACAAGCCGGAAAATGACACAACCTGCCGGAAAATGTCGTCGCCTGCCGGAAAATGTCGAGCCTGCCGGAAAATATCACACCTGCCAGAAAATGCCGGCCACTACCGACCGAACTCGGCCGTGTCGTCCGTCACGGCTCGTGCTGTACTCGTCCGGAAACGCCAAGGTCACTGTCGGTCGAACCCGACCGTGCCAAGCGACACGGTCGAGTCCTACTCGCCCAGAAATGCCGAAAATGACTGTCCAGACGCCCGACCGTGCTCCAGGACACGGTCGAGTCAATGCCGAGTCACTGTCGGTCGAGTCGCTGTCAGACGTCCTTGTCACGCCGCGACCGTGTCGCCTGGCACGGTCGAGTCATTGCCGAACGTCCCTGTCACGCCGCGCCCGTGCCGAGTCACTGTCGGACGTCGTTGTCGCGCCGCGACCGTGTCAAGCAGACACGGTCGAGTCCCTGCCGGCATCTGCCGACCGCGCCGCGGCCGTGTCACGGGACACGGTCGAGTCCTGCCGACAGCCCACTTATTTTATACACTTTTGTGTATTTTTGACTTCTCTTTTCCTTTTTACATATTTTAGGGATTATGTTTTCCCCATTTTGTGATTTTATGTTCCTTGTTTGTATTTTGTGTTGATTTGTTTGGATTATTCAAAGATTTTATAATCTTTGAATTATTTTCTTTTTTTTGTTTGATTCCTTAGGCTAAGGATTCACCTCCTATAAGTAGGAGTTGATTATCTGTAAATATATTGTATTATGAATGTTGAAGTATAAGAATACACTTTGTGTTTTCTATTCTTGGTAAATGATTTTTACCGAAACTTGAGTTTTATTTGACGCGTTTTCGAATATTAATCCGATTGATTCTCAATAGGTCTTGAGAAGAAATCACCTTATCGAGTTATAGGTCTAATTCGATAAACTCTTGTTCTTGATCGTTCAAGTCTTCTTGATCGATATTATCAGTTTTTTCGATATTACTTCCATTTTCCATTTGTTCGAATTTTCCTCGTCATATTCGATATTACATCACAAAATACATCCAAAAACACTCATACTCGTAAAAAGACTTCCGCTACGATATTCTTACGCACACTCCGAACGATACGTATCCGCCTCTCCCGGATAATTCGCATCAGGAGGCGCACGGAGGAGGACTAGCCGGTCATTTCGGTTCGGCTAAAACCGTAGAAGTTCTAAAGGAGCATTTATTTTGGCCAAAGATGTATGGTGACGTAAGCACGATCGTGAGGAAATGCGTCACTTGTCACATGATGAAAAGTTCGTTCAAGCCAAGTACCTACATGCCGTTACCAATACCTTTGCGTCCGTGGGAGGATGTCTCGATGGATTTTATTGTTGCTTTACCACGTACTCAATGGGGCAAAGACTCGATCATGGTTGTCGTCGACCGTTTTTCAAAAATGGCTCACTTTATAGCATGTCACAAAACCGATGATGCAAGCAATGTAGCGGACTTATATTTCCGAGAAGTAGTGCGTTTACACAGAGTTCCAAAAACTATCGTGTCAGATCGAGATTCTAAATTCCTGAGTTACTTTTGGAATACTTTATGGAGAAAGGTGGGAACTAAACTTCTATTCAGTACTTCACATCACCCACAAACCGATGGCCAAACCGAAGTAACTAATCGAACCTTGGGAGCATTATTGCGAGGGTTGGTGAGCAAAACACAAAAAGATTGGGACGTTAAACTTGCACATGCGGAATTCGCATACAACCGATCACCCGGTTTCGCCACGGCCCATTCACCTTTTGAAGTAGTGTATGGAATAAATCCACACATGCCATTGGATTTGATTCCCTTGCCAAGCGACGAATTGGTTCACAAAGATGCAGAATCAAAACTCAAGTCAATGATGAAGTTACATGAAAAGGTACGGGAGCGAATTAAAGAAGTGAATGAAATTTACAAACGGAAGTCGAACAAAAATAAAAAGTCGAGATTATTTGATGTTGGCGACTTAGTTTGGATACATCTGAGGAAAGAATGATTCCCAAACAAACGCAAGAACAAATTAATGCCGAGAACCGAAGGTCCGTACAAAATTGTGGGAAAAGTGAACGACAACGCTTACCAAGTAGAACTTCCGGGCGAATACGGAGTACACGCAACTTTCAACGTAGGCGATCTATCACCTTACCTTGACGATGATGGCATTACGGAATTGAGGTCAATTCCTTTCAAAGAGGGAGGGAATGATACGATATCAACTATTCCAATCGAAGAGGAGTCAATAAAAATCGACATCAACAACGATACAAAGTTGCATGACCATGCATCATCATACTTGGGCGAAAAGAACACGTGGATTGGAGTTACGTTATTAATCGGAACGGGAGTAACGTAAAACATGACGACGAAATCGGTCTAAATCATGGGGGATTCGGCCGATTTAGTCCAAGATACTTGAAGATTTTATCAAAACTATATCTTGTCCAAAGTCTTCTCCTTCCCCACCATTTTGGAATTTTCGGCCAAAGCATTGAAAGGGACTCATGTTTGTCTTCAAATCTTACACAAGATCTTGAAGAATCTCCTCCCCACATCCTTGAAATCGGCCAAAGCATGCTACTTGTGGAGACTTTCATCAAGCCTTTTTCTTCATGTCAAAATCACCCCTAATAAGTCCAAGATACATGAAGATTTGATATCATGATCTCCTCCCCCACATCCTTGGTTGGTTCGGCCGAAATGCTAGGAAATTTCATTTTTTTTGTTTGTTGTATTTCCTTATGATTGTATACTACTATATATAGTAGTTCATGTTGTGATTGTAATCATCTTGAAATTTATAAAACATTGTATTTCTCTTGAAATATACGTTGAACGAGTTCAACAAAACCTTGGTTATTATTTCGACGCGTCTCGAATTATAACTTGATCAATTCTCAATAGGTCTTGAGGAGAGATTATCTTTATCGAGTTATAGGTCTAATTCGATAAAACACATTCAAATCCATACACTATCCTACCTCACAACCGAAACCATCTAAATTCGGCCACCACCTTTTATTTTCGTTGTTACTTTGATACTTGTGGAAACAGTGATAATCTTTCGTTGTACTTTATACGTTTTATGTACACTTATATACGTAAATCGTATCATGTGGTATCTTTTGCAAGACTTTGACAAGGACTTGATCATGAAAGGGACTTCTTGGCATCTTCTTTTTATCAAGTTTGGATAATAATTTTCGGCCATAACACCACTGCACATTTGAACGGTTCGTGTGGCTTGATAGAAGCATAACTGGACCTTGGACCGTTTCATATGATTTATAGATCTTTATTTTATCTTTCCATGGCCGCTTGAATCACCTATATCGGACTTCGTATGAGAGAGTTATGATTAAAATATCAAAACTGCTACGAAGTAGTCATACGCGCGGGAATTGGTAATTTTGTCCGCTTTTCGCCTTTTTCACTCGGACTAGTAAATTTCGGATCATGACTAGTCAATTTCGTATCAAGGACAAATCTTGAGCAAATCTTCACCAAAGACAAGAAACAAAATAAAATAACTAATCATGTTAGAAGACTTTGGTTTGATTCTTGATGATTATTATCATGCTTTGACGACTTTGTTGCCATGTAGGTGACTTATTCAAGGGAGGGGAACCATCGGTTTCAATGCATGAAGAAGGTGGATGAGTGCATGGTTCGTAATTTCTTCATGCATACGTAAAATATGTTCAAGGTTACTTCAAGTCTCGTATTAGTCGTCTCGTCCAAAGAAGTAAGTGCATGTCATGTAGGTGCATATGTGTGCATGGCCGTATGCATGGTTGCATGGTCGTCTACGTCGTCTTTCTTCGGTTGGCCATGTTGATCTCGTATCACATGTCCTAGCCAGTATCCTCCGGGAAGCTCCTCTCTTCACGACCGCTACAAGCTTGATAATCCAAGAACCTAAAAAAAAGCCCACGACGGGGTCAGTCATAATATCCAACAATGATAACCGTCACATCACGTCAATAATTACATATCAATGGAAATACTAAGTAAGAATACGACCAATGTAATCTTACCGTCGTAACTTTACGAAAATCCACGATTCACCCTTAACAACACATTAAGATAATATCGAAATATCTATACGGTATCTCAACGATACCCAAGGTTCTCAAAACCTTATCATAACTCGTGATACGGAAATTATACCAACTCTGGCCAATTCAATACATCAGATAACGTCGACAATTCCAATACGATAATCGATTATCCATCAAAGACAAGTACCAAGGAAATACGGAACATACCTCAAGATACGAAATACCATTACCATCACGTCAGTCTAATCCGAGATCAGATCAACACAACATACGGACATGGTCCTAACACAAGACCTATAAATGCCTCATATGACAACGTCAATATGATCACAACAATAACGACAATGTATACTTATGGCAAACCCATAATATACATATGCACAACAACAATACATGGCAATCCGATGATCCAGCGTTCACTGCCTAGATCCCCCGATGATCCCGTCAGACCAACCCGAGGTGGAAAACTCGTCCGATGATCCAGCGCACGCTAGCATAGATCCCCCGATGATCCCGTCGGACCAACACGAGGTGGACATATGACAACAATGTACAACTGCACAAAACAACAGTACACAATACACGACAACAACAATGCACAAATGCATGCAACAACGATACACGAATGTATCACGACATGATCGACACAAATGATAAAAATGATTAGAGTACTTGCCCCGAGTCCTTCGAGAACGATCTCAATGTCTAAACCATCACGAACCATTATCATCAATACTCGACGGTCCAAAGTATCACGGATTGCAGATAATTCATATCTTCGTCTTTATCACAATATATCCTCGATATACAAGTATACCAATAACAAAAGTAAATCATATACATTATGATTTAGATTCCCAAAACTCGAATATGATTTATAATCCCAAATCTCCTGTGATTACGATTATAAACATTGCTATAGGAATTATGAACGAATGAAACTGAAACCATTCATTAAATATTATAAACTGAGCAAGTAATAACTTACCTCGATACCGACACAACGACGAGGAAGCTGTTACCAAATCCATTGCCGTCATCTACAAGTTCCTCGGTCCTGATAAATGCAATTCACAAACATCCTTGAACTCGATCGTAACACATGGTTATAATCACCGATCAATATTCTCAACCTATTAAAGTAATTCGATAAACAACAAGTTCGATAACAATCAACAATCGATAAAATCAATTCACCAACCCAACGGCTCAACAATATCTCGGTTAACCATAAGTCTGATCAAACCAACTTAAACGATCACAAATTCATAATCACAACTCAAAAATACTGCACTGTCTGCCTACTTAGCGCACGTTAAACGCATAACTTAGCGTGCGCTAAGTTGCTCCCGTTAGCATGCGCTAATGCTGTACAGTGGCATGTGTTCCAAGCATCGACTAACACCTTGCGACTACAAATCCAAATGAAAAGGAAATCATACTCCAAGATTAACAATAACTTTTCCAAATTCAATCTCATCATCATGATCCACATCTTATCACGAACATACAAAACTAAAATCATAATGTTTGTTTTAATCATCTTATCCATATTTATAATCAAAACCAATATATATCCTTATATCATCTTAACATCAAAATCCGAAATGAACGGAGACATAAATCTCCATATCTCTTGAAGATAAACAACACCATAACTATCACAAGGATCATATCAATGTCTCTATATCAATAACAACATCAACAATCAAACCAACTCGATAACAAGGGTCATATTGATACGAATTACATATAAGGACGGACGTAAATTCGCATGTACTGCAGCGGATATATTTTTGATCCTTACAACACTCGAGTATATGTAACGCTCGTTAGAAAATAACCGAAAGTAGGGCAATTCGGCTTACGTAAACAAAAACAATATGAAAGTGATTTATCAAACTAGACCTATAGTTTGATAAGGTAATCTTTCCTCAAGACCTATTGAGAATCGATTAAATTACAACTCGAAAACGCGTCGAATTATAACCAAGGTTTTGATGAAAATCATTCAACAAGAAGTAATACAAAGTGTATTTCGTTTTTAACATTCAAGATGCTTTGAAAGGGCTGAAGATGTAGCCTATAAATAGCCATAACAAGATCAAACAAGATCAAACTAAAATCAAGAAAATATAAAACTAATCTATCACGACTTTGACAAAGAAAAAGAATCAACAACAAGCTTGGCCACTTCCTTGCATTTCGGCCGTGAAGTAGTTCAAAGGAGGAGACAAAATATTTCCCATGTGATATTCTTTTGTAAGACTTTGACAAAGGATTGAAAATGGAAGCAACTCCTTGGCATTTTCTTCCTTGTTTGGCCGAGTTTGGTGAGGTGTGGAGTGAGCCAAATCTCCTTATCTTTGATTCTCTTGTGGTGGACTTTGAAAATGAAAAGCAATCTTGAAATTAGGGGAGACAAATATCATCATGGATCTCCAAATACAATCAGACGAAATCTCCCCCTAATGTGGCCGATTTAGTATGCATGAACATGCATACGTATGCATGTTTGATACGTCTAAGTTATCCCAATTCCGATTATTAAGATCGTTCCAATTTCCGCATTTGTTTTCTCACCGAAGTACGTAGGTGCATATGCATGCAACGTGGTATCGTCACTTACGTCAATTCTTACATCGTTTACTTCGTTTGGAGGTGTTAATATCGCATCACCTCCTCCCCCTTTGAAAGGAATTGACCTCAATTCAGTGATTCCTTCATCGTCAAGGTAAGAAGATAGATCGCCCACGTTAAAAGTGGCATGTACTCCATAATCGCCCGGAAGTTCTACTTTATATGCATTGTCGTTCACCTTACCCACGATTTTGTAAGGTCCCTCGGCCCTCGTCATAAGTTTGTTCTTGCGTTTACTAGGAAATCTCTCTTTTCTTAAGTGTACACAAACCAAGTTGCCTACTTTGAATAGTCTCGGTCTTCTGTGATTGTTGGATTTCCGTTTGTATGCGTCATTCACCTCTTTGATTCGATCATGTATTTGTCCGTGTAACTTGATCATCGATTTAAGTTTAGATTCCGCATCTTTGTGTACCAACTCGTCCTTCGGCAATGGAATCAAGTCTAAGGGTATATAAGGATTTAACCCGTAAACGACTTCAAAGGGAGAATGTGCCGTAGCATGTGTAGGGGATCGTTTATAGGCAAATTCCACATGAGCAAGTTTCATGTCCCAATCCTTTTGCGTTTTATTCACAAGTCCTCGCAACAACATTCCTAGCGTTCGATTTGTGACTTCGGTTTGACCATCGGTTTGAGGATGGTGCGAAGTGCTAAACAAGAGCTTTGTTCCCACCTTCCTCCATAATGTATTCCAAAAATAGCTAAGAAATTTCGAATTCCGATCCGAAACAATAGTCTTCGGAACTCCATGTAAACGAACCACCTCTCGGAAGTATAAATCGGCCACGTTACTTGCGTCGTCGGTTTTGTGGCAAGCCACAAAATGAGCCATTTTTGAGAAATGATCAACAACCACCATAATAGCATCTTTACCTCATTGAGTACGGGTAAACCGACGATAAAATCCATTGATACATCTTCCCACGGTCCTTCTGGAACCGGTAGAGGCATATACGATCTCGGTTTGAACGAACTCTTTGCGATGTTACATGTTACACATTTACTTAAAACATCGTCAACGTCTTTTAGCATTTTTGGCCAAAAGAAATGTTCTTTAAGTACCTCCAATGTCTTAGTCGTGCCAAAGTGACCTGCTAAGCCTCCCCCGTGAGCCTCCCGAACCAATAATTCCCGAACCGCATGTTTTGGAACACATAGTCTATTTCCTTTAAATAGGAAATCATCTTGTAATATGAACTCCCCGAACGGACCAGATTTGCAATGAGTAAAAACTTCTCCAAAATCCGCATCATTTTCATAATACTCCTTCAACATTTCGAAACCAAGTAACCGAACCTCCAGAGTAGAAAGTAAAGCATACCTCCTAGATAACGCATCCGCAACGACATTGCTTTTACCGTCTTTGTACTTGGATGAAAAGTGAAATGATTTTAGGAATTCCACCCACTTGGCATGCCTCGGACTCAGTTTGTGTTGTCCGTTAATGTATTTCAATGATTCGTGGTCCGAGTGTAGAATAAAATGTTTCGGCCGAAGGTAATGACTCCAATGATCAAGGGCCCTTACGATAGCATAGAATTCTTTATCGTAAGTGCAATAATTTAACCGAGCACCGTTCAATTTCTCCGAAAAGTAAGCGATAGGTCGTTTACCTTGAATAAGAACCGCTCCAATTCTAACTCCACTAGAATCACATTCTACTTCGAGTGGTTGAGTAAAATCGGGTAGTGTTAGGATCGGTGCCTTGCATAATTTGGCTTTTAACTTTTCGAACGCGCCTTGAGCAGCCCCGTTCCATACAAATGGTCCCTTTTTTAAACACTCCATTATAGGACTGAAATGGTGCTAAAGTCTCGAATAAACCTCCGATAAAAAGAAGCAAGTCTGTGAAATGACCTCACTTCCGTCATGGTCGTAGGGGTCGGCCAAGACTTAATTGCTTCGATTTTTGTTTGATCAACCGCCACTCCGTCTTTCGAAATGACATAGCAAAGAAAGACTATACTCTCGACTAAGAATGAACACTTATCCTTTTTACCATATAGTTTTCGGTCCCTCAAAGTTTCGAAAACTTGCCTTAAGTGCCCGAAATGTTCTTGTAATGATCGACTATAGATCAGGATGTCATCCAGATATACAACCACGAATTTCCCCAGAAATGGTTTAAGCACTTCGTTCATCAACCTCATGAAGGTACTTGGTGCATTGGTAAGACCGAACGGCATACCGGTCCATTCATATAATCCATTTTTCGTTTTGAAGGCCGTCTTCCACTCGTCACCTTCTCGCATTCGAATTTGATGATATCCGCTTTGTAAATAAACTTTTGAAAAGACAACCGAACCATGTAGTTCGTCTATCATATCATCAAGTCTCGGAATAGGCAACCGATACTTGACGGTGATATTGTTCACGACCCGACTATCCACACACATTCGCCAAGAACCATCTTTCTTACGGACAAGTAAGACGGGAACCGCATACGGACTTAAACTCTCCCGGACATACCCGCGGTCCAAAAGTTCTTCGACTTGTCTTTGTAACTCCTTTGTCTCCTCGGGATTACATCTATAGGCGGCTTTATTAGGAAGTGCTGCTCCCGGTATAAGATCGATTTGGTGTTCAATACCACGAATAGGTGGTAAACCTGGCGGTAATTCTTCGGGAAAGACATCCTCAAATTCGTGTAATAACATATCTATCTCTCCTCCGTTTTGTACTCCCATGTTCTCGTCCCGTGTCTCTTTAAACATCACCAAATACACTCGCTCCCCGTCATTAATGGCATGTTCCATTTCCCTCTCGCTAGCAAGCATAGTGAGTTTCGATTTCTCCACTCGACTAGAACTCATCGAACGGATAGCTCGTGGGGACATCGGTTTGAGTACAATCTTCTTTCCTTTGTCTTGTAATTCATATTCATTACTCCGACCTCGATGTAAAACATCTCGGTCGAACATCCATGGTCGTCCCAAAAGTATGTGGCATGCGTCCATTGGGAGTACGTCACATAACACATCGTCTCCGTATGGTCCCATAGTTAAGTTGACCCGTACTTGTCTCAACACTTTCACTTTACTTCCATCATCGAGCCAATGTAAAGCATACGGTCTCGGGTGAGCCGTAGTAGTTAGACCGAGTTTGGTAACCATCTCATTTGAAGCTACATTCGTGCAACTTCCTCCATCTATTATCAAACTACACCACTTTTCTCCGACTCGGCATTTGGAATGAAAGATTTGGTCTCTTTGCTCCGTATCACTTGGAATGATTTTGGTATGTAGAGCTCGAAGCACTAAAGCAGTATCATATTCCGGAGCATCATAAGTCTCACATTCCTCGTTCTCTTCCTCGGCCTCCATGTTAAATACATCACTAAGTCCTTCCTTCTCGTCCTCGACTAAAAGTTTGTCTCGGACCGCAAGAGCTTCTCTTAACGTGACCACCCGTTTATTTAGACATGCATTTTGATAGTGACCGAAGCCTTGACATTTAAAGCATTGTACTTTAGTCAATCTTGTTTCTTTGGACACGTGAGGAACTTTCGGGGCCAGGGTAGGGACTTGAAAAGGCGCGGTAAGTTTCGTAGTCGAGCTTGAGCCGGCACTTGTGTTTCCGAATTTGTTTGGGAATTCGGGTTTGGAAAACTTCACCTTGTTTTGAGATTCTATCTTTATGCATAGTCCGCATAAAGTATCAAAATCTCCGTAGGGGTATAATTCAACCGTATTTGCAATATTTCGGTTTAGGCCACGTAAGAAACGTGACATTCTTTGTTCTTCATTTTCTTCGAGTTCTCCCATTAAGGCCAAGTCTTCAAATTCTTCAATGTATTCTCCCACACTTAGTTTCCCTTGCACGAATTCGGCAATCTTTCGGTACAAGGTTAACTGATGTGATGTCGGGACATACCTTTTACGTAGTTTTTTCTTCAAAGAATCCCAAGAACAGATCTTCTCCTTTCCCGCACGAGCTCGTTGTGTTTTCACACCCTCGAACCATAGGGAAGCGACCTTCCCTAACTTGAGAATCGCATATTTGCAACGTTTCTCATTGTTAAGGTTCTTGAACTTAAACATACGTTCAATCTTCCTCTCCCACTCCAAGTAGACTTCGGGATTGGTACCTCCGACAAATTCCGGAAGTTCATTTACTTTAAATTCATCTACATGACGCGGTGAATGTGCATCATATCCTCCTCTTCTAGCTTGAAAATGTGGTTCTTGTAAGTTGTGTAGTGCCTCACGGAGTTTCTCCATGAATTCAACGTCGGAAAAATCCATGATAAGATAGCTTTAACAAGAAAATCGCCAAGAGAATTTCGATAGGGAAATAACCTTGGGCTATGATACCACTAATGATATGAATTACATATAAAGACGGACGTAAATTCACCGGTAACGCAGCGAAAATATTTTTGATCCTCACAACACTCGAATATATGTAACACTCGTTAGAAAAATAACCGAAAGTAGGGCAATTCGGCTTACGTAAACAAGAATAATATAAAAGTGATTTATCAAACTAGACCTATAGTTTGATAAGGCAATCTTTCCTCAAGACCTATTGAGAATCGATTAGATTACAACTCGAAGACTCGTCGAATTATAACTAAGGTTTTGCTGAAAATCATTCAACAAGAAGTAATACAAAGTGTATTTCGTTTTTAACATTCAAGATGCTTTCAAAAGGTTGAAGATGAGGCCTATAAATAGCCATTACAAGACCAAACAAGATCAAACTAAAAATCAAACAAATATTAAACTATTCTAACAAGATTTTGGCAAAGAAAAAGGGAATCAACACCAAGCTTTGGCCACTTCTTGCTTTCGGCCGTGAGGTAGTTCAAGGAGGGGACAAAATCTTTCCCATGTGATACTCTTTGTAAGACTTTGACAAAGGCTTGAAAATTGAAGCAACATCTTGGCATCTTCTTCCTTCTTGTTCGGCCGAGTTAGGTGAGGTGTGGAGTGAGCCAAATCTCTATCTTTGATTTTCTTGTGGTGGACTTTGAAAATGAAAAGAAATCTTGAAACTAGAGGGGACAAAGATCCTCATGGATCTATAAACACAATCGGCCAAAATCTCCCCCTAATGTGGCCGATTCGTATGCATGAACATGCATATGTATGCATGTTTGATACGTCTAAGTTATCCCGGTTCCGATTATTAAGATTGTCCCCATTTCCGCATTTTTCTCACCGAAGTACGTAGGTGCATGTGCATGCAACGTGGTATTGTCACGTATGTCAATTCTTACTTCGTTTACTTCATTTGGCGGTGTCAATATCGCATCATCTCCTCCCCCTTTGAAAGGAATTGACCTCAATTCAGTGATTCCCTCGTCGTCAAGGTAAGAAGATAGATCGCCCACGTTAAAAGTGGCGTGTACTCCATAATCGCCCGAAAGTTCTACTTTATATGCATTGTCGTTCACCTTACCCACGATTTAAGGTCCCTCGGCCCTCGGCATAAGTTTGTTCTTGCGTTTACTAGGAAATCTTTCTTTTCTTAAGTGTACCCAAACCAAGTCACATACTTCGAATAGTCTCAGTTTTCTGTGATTGTTGGATTTCCGTTTGTATGCGCCATTCACCTCTTTGATTTGATCATGTATTTGTCTGTACAACTTCATCATCGATTTAAGTTTAGATTGCGCATCTTTGTGTACCAGCTCGTCCTTCGGCAATGGAATCAAGTCTAAGGGTATATAAGGATTTAACCCGTAAACGACTTCAAAGGGAGAATGTGCCGTGGCATGTGTAGGGGATCGGTTATATGCAAATTCCGCATGAGCAAGTTTCATGTCCCAATCCTTTTGCGTTTTATTCACAAGTCCTCGCAACAACGTTCCTAGCGTTCGATTTGTGACTTCGGTTTGACCATCTGTTTGAGGATGGTGTGAAGTGCTAAACAAGAGCTTTGTTCCCACCTTCCTCCATAATGTATTCCAAAAATAGCTAAGAAATTTCGAATCCCGATCCGAAACAATAGTCTTTGGAACTCCATGTACACAAACCACCTCTCGGAAGTATAAATCGGCCACGTTACTTGCGTCGTCGGTTTTGTGGCAAGCCACGAAATGAGCCATCTTTGAGAAACGATCAATAACCACCATAATAGCATCTTTACCTCATTGATTACGGGGTAAAGCGATGATAAAATCCATTGATACATCTTCCCACGGTCCTTCTGGAACCGGTAGAGGCATATACGATCCCGGTTTGAACGAACTCTTTGCGATGTGACATGTTTCACATTTACTTAAAACATTGTCAACGCCTTTTAGCATTTTTGGCCAAAAGAAATGTTCTTTAAGTACCTCCAATGTCTTAGTCGTGCCAAAGTGACCTGCTAAGCCTCCTCCGTGAGCCTCCCGAACCAACAATTCCCGAACCGCATGTTTTGGAACACATAGTCTATTTCCTTTAAATAGGAAATCATCTTGTAACATGAACTCCCCGAATGGACCAAATTTGCAACGAGTAAAAACTTCTCCAAAATCCGCATTATTTTCATAATACTCCTTCAACATTTCGAAACTAAGTAACCGAACCTCCAGAGTAGAAAGTAAAGCATACCTCCTAGATAACGCATCCGCAACGACATTGCTTTTACCGTCTTTGTAATTGGATGAAAAGTGAAATGATTGTAGGAATTCCACCCACTTGGCATGCCTCGGACTCAGTTTGTGTTGTCCGTTAATGTATTTCAATGATTCGTGGTCCGAGTGTAGAATAAAATGTTTCGGCCGAAGGTAATGACTCCAATGATCAAGGGCCCTTACGATAGCATAGAATTCTTTATCGTAAGCGCAATAATTCAACCGAGCACCGTTCAATTTCTCCAAAAAGTAAGCGATAGGTCGTTTATCTTGAATAAGAACCGCTCCAATTCCAACTCCACTAACATCACATTCTACTTCGAATGGTTGAGTAAAATCGGGTAGTGTTAGGATCGGTGCCTCGCATAATTTGGCTTTTAACTTTTCGAACGGGCCTTGGGCTGCCCCGTTCCATACAAATGGTCCCTTTTTTAAACACTCTATTATCGGACTTGAAATGGTGCTAAAGTCTCGAATAAACCTCCGATAAAAAGAAGCAAGTCCGTGAAATGACCTCACTTCCGTCATGGTCGTAGGGGTCGGCCAAGACTTAGTTGCTTCGATTTTTGTTTGATCAACCGCCACTCCGTACTTCGAAACGACATATCCAAGAAAGACTATACACTCGACTAAGAATGAACACTTCTCCTTTTTACCATATAGTTTTCGATCCCTCAAAGTTTCAAAAACTTGCCTTAAGTGCCCGAGATGTTCTTGTAATGATCGACTATAGATCAGGATGTCATCCAGATATACAACCACGAATTTCCCCAGAAATGGTTTAAGCACTTCGTTCATCAACCTCATGAAGGTACTTGTGCATTGGTAAGACCGAATGGCATAACGGTCCATTCATATAATCCATTTTTCATTTTGAAGGCCGTCTTCCACTCGTCACCTTCTCGCATTCGAATTTGATGATATCCGCTTCGTAAATCAACTTTTGAAAAGACAACCGAACCATGTAGTTCGTCTATCATATCATCAAGTCTCGGAATAGGGAACCGATACTTGACGGTGATATTATTCACGGCCCGACTATCCACACACATTCGCCAAGAACCATCTTTCTTAGGGACAAGTAAGACAGGAACCGCACATGGACTTAAACTCTCCCGGATATACCCGCGGTCCAAAAGTTCTTTGACTTGTCTTTGTAACTCCTTTGTCTCCTCGGGATTACATCTATAGGCGGCTTTATTAGGAAGTGGTGCTCCCGGTATAAGATCGATTTGGTGTTCCATACCACGAATAGGTGGTAAACCCGGCAGTAATTCTTCGGAAAAGACATCCTCAAATTCGTGTAATAACATATCTATCTCTCCTCCGTTTTGTACTCCCATGTTCTCGTCCCGTGTCTCTTTAAACATCACCAAATACACTCGCTCCCCGTCATTAATGGCATGTTCCATTTCCCTCTCGCTAGCAAGCATAGTGAGTTTCGGTTTCTCCACTCGACTAGAACTCATCGAACGGATAGCTTGTGGGGACATCGGATTGAGTAAAATCTTCTTTCCTTTGTCTCGTAATTCATATTCATTACTCCGACTTCGATGTAAAACATCTCAGTCGAACATCCATGGTCGTCCCAAAAGTACGTGGCATGCGTCCATCGGGAGTACGTCACATAACACATCGTCTCCGTATGGTCCCATAGTTAAGTTGACCCGTACTTGTCTCAACACTTTCACTTTACTTCCATCATCGAGCCAATGTAAAGCATACGATCTCGGGTGAGCCGTAGTAGTTAGACCAAGTTTGGTAACCATCTCATTTAAAGCTACATTCGTGCAATTTCCTCCATCTATTATCAAACTACACCACTTTTCTCCGACTCGGCATTTGGAATGAAAGATTTGGTCTCTTTGCTCCGTATCACTTGGAATGATTTTGGTATGTAGAGCTCGAAGCACTAAAGCAGTATCATATTCCGGAGCATCATAAGTCTCACATTCCTTGTTCTCTTCCTTGGCCTCCATGTTAAATACGTCACTAAGTCCTTCCTTCTCGTCCTCGACTAAAAGTTCGTCTCGGACCGCAAGAGCTTCTCTTAACGTTACCACCCGTTTATTTGGACATGCATTTTGATAGTGACTGAAGCCTTGACATTTAAAGCATCATACTTTAGTCAAGCTTGTTTCTTTGGACACGTGAGGAACTTTCGGGGCCGGGGTAGGGACTTGAAAAGGCGCGGTAAGTTTCGTAGTCGAGCTTGAGCCGGCACTTGTGTTTCCGAATTTGTATGGGAATTCGGGTTTGGAAAACTTCACCTTGTTTTGAGCTTCTATCTTTATGCATAGTCCGCATAAAGTGTCAAAAACTCCGTAGGGGTATAATTCCACCGTATTTGCTAATGTTTTGGTTTAGGCCACGTAAGAAACGTGACATTCTTTGTTCTTCATTTTCTTCGAGTTCTCCCATTAAGGCCAAGCCTTCAAATTCTTCAATGTATTCTCCCACACTTAGTTTCCCTCGCACGAATTCGGCAATCTTTCGGTACAAGGTTAACTGATGCGAATTATCCCGAAAAGGTGGATACGTATCAGTCGGAGTATGTGTATGAATATCGTAGCGGAAGGCTTTTTTACGATTAGGGTGTTTTTGGATGTATTTTGTGGGAGTAATATCGAATATGACAATGAAAATTAGAACAAATGGAAAATGGAAGTAATATCGAAAAAGGTGATAATATCGATCAAGAAGACTTGAACGATCAAGAACAAGGGTTTATCGAATTAGACCTATAATTCGATAAGGTGATTTCTTCTCAAGACCTATTGAGAATCAATCGGATTAATACTCGAAAACGCGTCGAATAAAAATCAAGTTTCGGTAAAAATCATTTACCAATGATAGAAACACAAAGTGTATTCTTTCACATTCAAATTCATAATACTATCTATTACAAGGATAATCAACTCCTACTTATAGGAGGTGAAGTCTTACAACTAAGGAATCAAACAAAAAATAAAATAATTCAAAGATTACAAGATATTTGAATAATCAAAACAAATCAAATAAAATACAAACAAGAAACATAAATCACAAAATGGGGGAAACATAATCCCTAAAATAAGTAAAAAGGAAAAGAGAAGTAAAAAATACACAAAAGTGTATAAAATAAGTGGGCTGCCGGCAGGGACTCGACCGTGTCCCGTGACACGGCCGCGGCGCGGTCGACAAGCGCCGGCAGGGACTCGATCGTGTCCGCTTGACACGGTCGCGGCGCGACAACGACGTCCGACAGTGACTCGTCCGACAGTGACTCGGCACGGGCGCGGCGCGATAGGGACGTTTGGCAGGACTCGACCGTGTCGCCTGGCACACAGTCGGGTGTCGGGACAGTCAGTTCCGGTGGTTGTGGGCGAGTAGGACTCGACCGTGTCTCCTGGCACGGTCGGGTTCGGCCGATAGCGACCTTGGCTATTCCGGACGAGCAAGACTCGACCGTGCCAGACGACACGGCCGAGTTCGGTCGGCAGTGCTCGGCATTTTCCGGCAGGCGTGACATTTTTTGGCAGGCGACGACATTTTCCGGCAGGTTGTGTCATTTTCCGGCTTGTGTCCGTTTTCTCGCCTAAAAATGTCGCCGTAAGTGAATGACACGTTGTAAGGCCATTTATTTTGATCCTTGCTCCGTCTTCTTCATTTTGACTAGTTAATTTCGTATCATCTCCTACCCCTTTAAAAGTAATTGTCCTCAATTCCGTCCCGTCGTTTCCAGATGAAATAATTAATATCTTTACCTCAAAAATATCTGCGGTGTGTATCTGGTTCAGAATCTTGAGACGGTAGGTAGTAGGGGTTCCCATAGAATTACCAATAAAATAACTATCATTATTAATAAAATAATAATAATTATTCTGTGAGGCAAAATCTTTATCATCGTGGTTGAACTCATTGGATGCCATTTCAAGAACCAAGAAAATTTCCTCGGAATCACGTTTCACATCAAAATATTGGGAAGGCTCGTCTTTAGGCTCAGTATCATAAACAGGAACCACTGGGTAAATATAGCACCGTTCTTCATCTTTATCAAAAACAGGTGGTCCATCATAATTATGGATTTCATGAAGCATGGTCGTGGGGATGTGGATTATGGTGGATGACTGGTGGTCCATCGTGGCGGCGGTCGTGCGGCATGGTGGTTGTGAGACATGGGAAGCTGGATCTCGATCCGATGCTGCTGTTATAGCGACAATCAGGGATGCCAAGACTGGGGAAGATGTCGGTGGCGGCAAAGGTAAATTGTCGTCATCCCATTGACAAGAACTGTCAAAAACTCCATCAATGGCGGTAGCCAAGTGAGACCAGAAGAAATCAAATTCCTCCATTTTAGATGCGAATCAGTATGGCTAGAATCAAGAGATATTTCTTTGACAAGAAATCGTTGAATAAATTGCCCAAGGAGATGACCTTTGGCTCCGATACCACTTATGATGCGAATTATCCCGGAAAGGTGGATACGTATCGGTCGGAGTATGTGTATGAATATCGTAGCGGAAGGCTTTTTACGATTAGGGTGTTTTTGGATGTATTTTGTGGGAGTAATATCGAATATGACAATGAAAATTCGAACAAATGGAAAATGGAAGTAATATCGAAAAAGGTGATAATATCGATCAAGAAGACTTGAACGATCAAGAACAAGGGTTTATCGAATCAGACCTATAATTCGATAAGGTGATTTCTTCTCAAGACCTATTGAGAATCAATCGGATTAATACTCGAAAACGCGTCAAATAAAAATCAAGTTTCGGTAAAAATCATTTACCAATGATAGAAACACAAAGTGTATTCTTTCACATTCAAATTCATAATACTATCTATTACAAGGATAATCAACTCCTACTTATAGGAGGTGAAGTCTTACAACTAAGGAATCAAACAAAAAATAAAATAATTCAAAGATTACAAAATCTTTGAATAATCAAAATAAATCAAATAAAATACAAACAAGAAACATAAATCACAAAATGGGGGAAACATAATCCCTAAAATAAGTAAAAAGGAAAAGAGAAGTCAAAAATACACAAAAGTGTATAAAATAAGTGGGCTGCCGGCAGGGACTCAACCGTGTCCCGTGACACGGCCGCGGCGCGGTCGACAAGCGCCGGCAGGGACTCGACCGTGTCCGCTTGACACGGTCGCGGCGCGACAACGATGTCCGACAGTGACTCGTCCGACAGTGACTCGGCACGGGCGCGGCGCGACAGGGACGTTTGGCAGGACTCGACCGTGTCGCCTGGCACACGGTCGGGTGTCGGGATACTCAGTTCCGGTAGTTGTGGGCGAGTAGGACTCGACCGTGTCTCCTGGCACGGTCGGGTTCGGCCGACAGCGACCTTGGCTATTCCGGAAGAGCAAGACTCGACCGTGCCGGACGACACGGCCGAGTTCGATCGGCAGTGCTCGGCATTTTCCGACAGGCGTGACATTTTCCGACAGGCGACGACATTTTCCGGCAGGTTGTGTCATTTTCCGGCTTGTGTCCGTTTTCTCGCCTAAAAATGTCGTCGTAAGTGCATGACGTGTTGTAAGGCCGTTTATTTTGATCCTTGCTCCGTCTTCTTCATTTTGACTAGTTAATTTCGTATCATTAACCGATGTGATGTCGGGACATACCTTTTACGTAGTTTTTTCTTCAAAGAATCCCAAGAACGGATCTTCTCCTTTCCCGCACGAGCTCGTTGTGTTTTCACACCCTCGAACCATAGGGAAGCGCCCTTCCCTAACTTCAGAATCGCATATTTGCAACGTTTCTCATTGTTAAGGTTCTTGAACTCGAACATACGTTCAATCTTCCTCTCCCACTCCAAGTAGATTTCGGGATCGGTACATCCGACAAATTCCGGAAGTTCATTTACTTAAAATTCATCTACATGACGCAGTGAATGTGCGTCGTATCCTCCTCTTCTAGCTTGAAAACGTGGTTCTTGTAAGTTGTGTAGTGCCTCACGGAGTTTCTGCATGAAATCAACGTCGGAAAAATCTATGATAAGATAGCTTTAACAAGAAAATCGCCAAGAAAATTTCGACAAGGAACTAACCTTGGTCTCCGATGCCACTAATGATATGAATTACATATAAGTATGGACGTAAATTCGCATGTACTACAGCGGATATATTTTTTATCCTTACAACACTCGAGTATATGTAACGCTCGTTAGAAAATAACCGAAAGTAGGGCAATTCGGCTTACGTAAACAAAAACAATATGAAAGTGATTTATCAAACTAGACCTATAGTTTGATAAGGTAATCTTTCCTCAAGACCTATTGAGAATCGATTAAATTACAACTCGAAAATGCGTCGAATTATAACCAAGCTTTTGATGAAAATCATTCAACAAGAAGTAATACAAAGTGTATTTCATTTTTAACATTCAAGATGCTTTGAAAGGGCTGAAGATGTGGCCTATAAATAGCCATAATAAGATCAAACAAGATCAAACTAAAATCAAGAAAATATTAAACTAATCTATCAAGACTTTGACAAAGAAAGGGAATCAACAACAAGCTTGGCCACTTCCTTGCATTTCGGCCGTGAGGTAGTTCAAAGGAGGAGACAAAATCTTTCCCATGTGATATTCTTTTGTAAGACTTTGACAAAGGATTGAAAATGGAAGCAACTCCTTGGCATTTTCTTCCTTGTTTGGCCGAGTTTGGTGAGGTGTGGAGTGAGCCAAATCTCCTTATCTTTGATTCTCTTGTGGTGGACTTTGAAAATGAAAAGTAATCTTGAAAGTAGAGGGGACAAATATCCTCATGGATCTCCAAACACAATCGGCCGAAATCTCCCCCTAATGTGGCCGATTTAGTATGCATGAACATGCATACGTATGCATGTTTGATACTTCTAAGTTATCCCGGTTCCGATTATTAAGATCGTTCCAATTTTCGCATTTGTTTTCTCACCGAAGTACGTAGGTGCATGTGCATGCAACGTGGTATCGTCACTTACGTCAATTCTTACATCGTTTACTTCGTTTGGAGGTGTCAATATCGCATCACATATCATACTCAAGCCGGAATTAAACCTCATATCGTGATTTAACTCATCTAAATCGACCACTGAAATTATCATGATTCAGATATCCATGATTCAACCTCATCAAGTTAAACGAATCACCATTAACATGAAGAATCTTACATAACATCTTAAAACCCTTTTCATAATCCCATTAGTTCTCATAAAAATCACCACATGATTATCCAACATGTTCTCTCACAAGTAATCGTCCTTAAAAACGAACTACTATCAAAGGGATACAAAAATTACCTGGATTAGACGAACCAAGAAGAAGAACACTTGAACTTCATTCCAAGAACCATGAATAACTTGAAGAACAAAGTTTTAATCCATGCTCTCTATCTTAATCTTGATAAAGATCATCATCTCGGAGTGTTTCTGGACCTCAAGTACCTCCCAGAGCTCTCTCTATCGAGTGAAAGGAAAGAAATGGATGAAATGCTTCATAACACCCGTCTGTCCCTTTTTATAAAGTATATTACTAGCGTGCACTAAACCTTATGTTTAGCGTGCGCTACGGCCTTAGCGTGCGCTAACTGACTTTGTTAGCATGCGCTATCGCAGTCCAGAGACTACAGTCTGGCTTCGTACATGTGCTTACGTACGTAATGCCCATGCATTAGCGTACGTAACTTACACTCTCTAGCGTACGCAAGTCATTGCATTTAGCATGCGCTAATATCAGTTGACTCGTTTGTCTGTATGCTCCGAAGACTGGTCCACACGCCGAAAGTGCTGACGAGGATAAGATTCCTTTTTGTCCGATATATCATTAGCGTGCGCTAACCTTTAGGGTTTAGCGTGCGCTAGTACTACATTACAAACATCCGTTGACTTATCAGAACGTGCGCCGAAAGTAGCCTGGTCCACACGCAGATTCCCTCTGATCTGCCTGCACTAGCACGCGCTATTACTTTATTTTTAGTGTGCGCTACACCTGCACGTTAGCGTGCGCTATGAATGAGTATTAGCGTGCGCTAATAAGGCTATATTTAGCCATTATCATCTACTCTTCTCCAACGTCTCGACATGCAGAATACGAACATACGACATACTGAATACATATACTCAACACATTATATCCTCAAATGCAATTGCCGACGAAATACGTCAATTAAACCAATACTGACATCTCAATCTTTAATTTATTTTATCCATACTGTACAGATTCGACGCTGTAAAATATAACTCGGATAAAATAATATTAAACAACAGTAGTAGAAATTCCGGATATTACATACTACACCGCTTAAAATAAGTTTCGTCCTCGAAACTTGCAATCCGTCATAGAAAACAAACAAACCGTTCAATCAAAATATTCCGGAACCATCACGACAACAATCAATCATCATTATTACCGAATGACCAAAATAGCGTACTTACAAATACGCGAAGTCGACGATCTCCTGAGATACTAGCAAGTGACTTCTCTGTAAAGCTTCAACACGCTTACGATCACAATTCCATGAGTCTCAAAGAAACACACCCGGCTGGCGAATATACCCCTCGGCATATGAACAACCAATCACAAACTGACGAACATACCCAATCATACACAGAGTGGGAAACGACCAATCATTACGCCTCAAAATTCAAAAGTAGTAAAATCATGCTACCACCACATCAATAGAGCCACATAGCACATATGCTCCAATTTCACAAAATCCAAAGTTCCAAAATTACATCATGTGCATGAACCTACAACACGCAGCATATTTCTCTTATTCAACAAATCAACTGATCATCCCTGGATAACCAAACTACCATACTAGAGTTCGAATCTCTTTTCATCGTACCACACCGATGAAATATCCAGTTCGAGAGTCTCGCTCAGAACTTCACCACGATATGTTTTATGCACTAAATGCGTATGTACATCAATCACATTTTTAAGACCAGTTTGAAATCATATAATCTTGTCACGAAGACAAAGTTTCGAAAGTTCTTTCAAAAATTTCAAAGCTCAAAACCCAAATTTTGGTAAGACCACAAAATCAATTTTTGAAAAATTAAATTGGCTCGATGGTGCCAAGTATTCGATAACAGATTCCTTCGATTCCACACGATTTCGAAGTTTAAAATGAAAACTATGCAAATGCTGGACTACATCCATACTCCTGTATACCAATTCGGTTCGTCACCAATATCCATTGATATTCCATCGGAAAACCACACGATAGAGTTCCAAAATCTCAATATATAAACTCCGACCCAAAAACTCCTTTTCCACATATGACTCGCAACGTCAATCATTAATCCATCCTGGATCACCTCAACCATGCTATGTCAAAACATCGAATAATTAATAAATCAAACACAACGAAAGACTTCCCGAGAAGTCTCATTTGAACAAACGAATCAAAACCCCGAAAGGCAGTAATAAAATAGGTAAACAATTGGTAGAGTGTTTTACAAATCTCGAGAGTTTTTAGAAACCATGAAAAAGCCTTTTGAAACATTAGGGTCTCAGCCCGTATCTCGTTCCGCATTACAAGAAGTTTAAAAAGTAGAAAACCCTTTTTCAGACCCCAAGTCCTGAGTTATAAAACCATTTCAAAATCGATTGGGTCTCGGCCCAAAAATCATTTTCCGTAAAACATCCATAAAACATTTATTTTGAAAAGTATCATTTTTAAATGCTCAAAAACAGTTCATATATCTCAAAAATGAACTAACATGACTACATGTTCTTCTCAACAATTCACAGTCCTTCTCCCGAATACACAATTCCGTTTCCGAAATCTAACCGACATATTGCTTTCCAAAATCATAACTTCTCAATATCATCAATCTTGTCCCAACTCTGTCACCTTATACTGTAATGCATAATATTTGCTGAATCTCAAAGCATATCAACTTAGAACGGCAATAAATCTCAATATAATTCAAGAATCCAAATACTTACAGATCGTGAAGCCGACGATTCCCCGTGATACTGGCACATGTCTCGACTCAAGAAAATACTCGACACAGATATTTTCAAAACACACATTTTGCAAACTCAGTTCAACTCGAGAACACAACCCAACTCTATCTGAAGAAATACGTTAACACCGTTTGGAAAAGTTTACAACAACCCCAGTATTACACTGGTAAATCACATAACATACAAGCCCGAGTGAACAACAAAAACTCAGAGCTCACACATTTATCAACCGACAACTCGAATGACACGACAAAAGTACGACCCAACTCGACCCGACTGCCTAGGTTTTCACAACCTAAGCTCCGATACCATATTCTGTAACACCCCCAGATTGAACCGGAAATATTACAGCGCCGTGGGTCCCGAGATGGAACCCACAAGGCTAAAAGAAATTTTTGCAAACATTTACAAATGTCCAAGAGGCTAACGACGGTATTATCTATTTAAAACATTCGAAGACTTTATAAAACTCGTTTATCAAAATCGTCGTAAAATCTCATTTGAAACCACAAGGCCCGAAATGCCAAAACTCAACAGTTTGAAAACATACGTTAAGCTATCGCTTACACGTACCGACATAATAGATTTATAAAATGATTGCCAAAGTAACCTAAGTTACCAGATACCAAAAGGCCCATTTAAAAATACTCACGCAGTGGATAAAGACAAACAATTAAAATACTCTATCAGTGGAATACAACAACTGATCAGAAGCTCAATACACAAATACATGTCCTAGCCAGTATCTTCCGGGAAGCTCATCTCTTCACGACCGCTACAAGCTTGATAATCCAAGAACCTAAAAAGAAAGCCCACGACGGGGTCAGTCATAATATCCAACAATAATAACCGTCACATCACGTCAATAATTATATATCAATGGAAATACTAAGTAAGAATACGACCAATGTAATCTTACCGTCGTAACTTTATGAAAATCCACGATTCATACCCTTAACAACACATTAAGATAATACCGAAATATCTGTACGGTATCTCAACAATACCCAAGGTTCTCAAAACCTTATCATAACTCGCGATACGGAAATTACACCAACTCTGGCCAATTCAATACATCGGATAACATCGACAATTCCAATACGATAATCGATTGTCCATCAAAGACATGTACCAAGGAAATACGGAACATACCTCAAGATACGAAATACCATTACTGTAATACCCGAGATTTCTGTTATGTAATTGGAACTTGTGATATTATAATGATTGTACTTGATCTGAGTATTATTTTCCGTATTTCATAATCCGATGTTGTCGAGCGTTTAATTTCGTGGTTGTGATTTAAAGATTGTAAATCTGCGCATATAGCGCATGCTACCGGATATGTTTAGCGTGCGCTAATGTGGATTCATAGCGCACGCTACTGAGGGTCTTTAGCGCACCCTATGCGTGGTCAAATTGATTGAGACGTGCGGTAGGTGAGATCTGGCTGGGGGACCCTTGTCGGATTGTGTCGAATGAACCTGGACGGCTTTCGGGAAAAGCCAAGTCAACGCCTTAGCGCACGCTACAGACATGTGAATAGCGCACGCTAAGTGCTGACTTCAGTAAAGTCAGACAGCCGTTAGCGCACGCTACGAGCAGGGACTAGCGCGCGCTAATAGCCATTTATTATAAATAGGACAGCATCCTATTCGTGATTTCAGTTCTTCTCCTCCCATAACCCGAACTCTTACACTTAGAACATAACTCCCTTCGTCCTAAACACTTCGTATCAACCTCCTAGTTCGATATTGAAGATCGTATATCATTGGAGATTGGTGTTCAAGCCTTCGGTGTTGGATTGCTTCATTTTCCTCCGTGTTCTTCACTACTTTGAGGTAGGTGATTCTTCACCGATGATTAGTAATGTTCCTAAGGAAGTTTGAATCATGTTTGGATATCAAGTATTTCGTTTATAAGCGGTCATCACATGTTAGAAGGATACTTTTGACGTATCGGCACTATATATCGTATGAACCTTTGAACCATCTTATTATAAGGACTCCTAAGCATGTTCAAATCAATTTATGATCAGTAATCGGATATTACCCAGTTGCTACGTTGTACATGTTGGAATCATGTGTTTTGGAACGTAAGACGATCGGAACATAGATTATTTCTTGAAGATCGTAGATGGATTATGATATTGAGATGACTATCCGTATATTTGTATTTCATAATCATAAAACTTTCACAAACCTTATTAGCATGATATGCCCGAGGATAACTTGTATTATCACGGTATAATTCATGAGTTCTTCACCATTCAACCCAGTTTTCGGTTTGCAGTATTCTACCATGCAAGATTAGCGCACGCTAACCTGTGTGAGTTAACGTGCGCTATCGGGGTTCAGTTAACGCACGAAACATACGTAGCGTACGTTATGAGACCAGCCGAGTCAGACTGCCAGTCCGTGGCTAGCGCACGCTAGTCTTATACGATAGCGTACGCTAACAGTCCGGCTTAGCGCACGTTACGTAGAGTACGTAGCGCGCGCTAAGCAATCCAGGCAGATTGTTTATTTTGAGCTTTTCGGCCGTAGACCGAATTGTTAGGCCATCGTTCGACTTGAGATGATTTGTATATCGTTCCTTTTGTTAAGGTTCGAGCTTGTTACGTTGATCGAAGGAGGCGGCCTTCGAGTGTGTCGAGATCATTGAAGTGTTTCGTCCTTGCCATTTTTGAGGCAAGTATCATATGTCGAGTTCGATTTATCATGCTTGTGGTTTTGTTCATATTGTTGAATATGAGATATATTTCTGGAAATTCTCGTGATATTCGTTGTTGTTTGTTTGTATTGATGAACATATTGAAATGCATATGTGTATGCATAATTGATTGATTATGGTATAAATGATCCGAGGGGGGGTCATGAGGATCTATGCTGAGGGCGCTGGATCGAATGTCCACCATGCGTTGGTCCGACGAAATCATCATGGGGATCTATGCTGAGGGTGCTGGATCGTTGGACGGGTTTTCCACCATGCGTTGGTCCGACGGGATCATCATGGGGATCTATGCTGAGGGCGCTGGATCGCTGGATTACCTTGTATTGTGTTGATGGAATCGTGAGGATTCGCATCGTTGGATTCCGGTGGCGGAAGTCCGTTTTGCATGTTTTATGATGCATTGATGATTTATTGTATGATGATACTTGTACTAGCATTGTTTTGCTAACCTTCGGGGTGGACATTGTTTTGATGTTCGTAGCCGAGCAATGGGAGGCAACCACATGCAAACGGAGACGATGAAATGGCTCAGTGATGTGATTGATGTTATTGTTATTGAGAGTTGTCTTCGTGTTTCGTTTAGTACTCGAGTACGTCTGTTTTAATAATGTCTTTTCGATATGGTTGTATAAGTTAACTCTTTTGATCGGTTGAATCAAATCTGTCTTTGAACTTCAGTTGTACGATTGGTTTATGTTTACACTCTTTTTAAAATTAGCCATGTAAATCCTTACCTAAAAGGGTTTACGACGCTGTAATTATTCCGAATATCTCGGGGTGTTACAGAATATGGTATCAGAGCTAAGATTCATGGATATCTTGGCAGTCGGGTTAGCTGGGTCTGTTTACGTTTTTGATTATTGGTCGTTCGTAACATCACTGCTGAGCCAGCATCCTCGTGTGGACCGTGGTTGTAAGTTTCCTAATCTCAAATACTACCGTTTTATTTTATTCATGATTTGTGAACATTGATGGATGTACTTTTAGAAAGTTTGTTCTGGATATTGAGTATTTATGTTTACAGTATGTTGAGAGGAGGTCGTGGACGCGGACGCGGTCATGGACGCGGACGTGGAAATGCGAGGCAAGAAGAGTCGGTATCTACCCCAGAGATAACCGCTAGTCGAACGGATTCCCATTCCGGGGGACAGCAGGGATCGACAAATAATGATGCAGATCCTAACGTGCCAGGAGTACTTCAGCAGGTGGTTGCCCAGATAAACCAGTTTGCTCAAGTTGTGGATCGCATGCAGACGGCGATGGGACAGCAGAATAACGTGGATAATCGGGGAGATAAATGGCTTACCGAGGTGGTTAAATTGCATCCTCCGAAATTTGACGGTTCCGCTGAGACGCTTTCGTGGGATCATTGGCTGAAGGAATTAGATAAGATTTTTGCAGGGATTAACTGTCCCAACGATAGGAAGGTTCCGGTCGCCCAGTATCTTTTGACCGGGGAGGCTTTCGACTCGTGGGAGGCCATCCGACCGGAGGAGCACAATGTTGACTGGACGGAATTCAAATTGATGATGGAGGCGCAGTATTGTCCTCGCCCAGTTAGAGAAGCCCGAGTTCGGGAGTTTTTCTCACCGCAAAATTCAGAAGCATCTGTGACGGATGTGATTAAGACTTTTAATCACCAGCTGACTTATGTGCGCCACTTGGTCAGGACCGAGGCAGAAAGGATTTTTCACTTTGACATGCGAATGAAGCCGGAAATTCAGCAGTACATGTCCGGATTTGAATGTACCACTTTGCGACAATATCAGGATAAGGCGTTGGCCTATGATATGAAGGAGGCAGCAGTAGAGAAATCGACGGAAGCAAAGAAACAGAAGGTGTCTGGCAACTTCACGGAGAATAAGAGTAGCGGGCCTCGCAGGGGTCAGTCCTCTTTTCATTCATCCAGGAGACCTACACATCCTTCTCGAGGTGGGAAGAAGTTCCGGACAGCACCAACTATTTCAGACGCAGGGAAGAAGTGTTATAACTGTGGCAAAGCGGGACATATTCGACGTGATTGTTTCGCGCCTACTGTGACCTGTTTCGAGTGTGGACAGGAAGGACATCGCGCAACATTTTTTGGGAATGCGACCCGATATTTTGGTACTCGCACTCCAGCTCCAGTTCCGAAGGAGACGAGTGTGAACCAGACGCAACAGAGTGGACTTCAGCAGCAGAACGTTGGGAAGAGAGAGGCATCTAGCGCTGGGTCCGTTCCTCCGCGTATTTACGAGATGAAGAAGGAGGATCAGAACACAGCTGTTGCATCAGGTACAATTCAGATCCTTTTGCAACCAGTTAGTGTTTTATTCGATTCCGGAGCTACACATTCTTTTGTATCATTGAACTGTGTTAATCGTTTGAAAATCTCGTGCTTGTATGATTGTGAACCTTATGTTGTGGGATTACCAAGCGGAGAGAAAATTGTGGGAACCCTAGAAGCTAGGGATTTTCCAGTAACTATAGGAGGGAGAGATTGGCTATCGAACCTTATTGTGGTTGACATTTACGGTGACGATTTAATTCTCGGAGACGATTGGCTCAACCGTTATGGAGCTATTCTGAATTACCGAGAGAGAGTCATTTCCATCATTGCTGATGACGGGTCTGAACACTTATTCCGAGGATGGAGACCAGGAAGCTCGGGAAAATTAATCAAAGCAATGAAAGCCGTGAAATTACTGAAACAGGGATGTCAGGGACTTTGGTGCTATGCCATGAGGAAAGAGGAAGGAGTAGAGCTCTCGTCTATTTCAGTTGTGAATGAGTTCTCAGATGTTTTTCTTGACGAACTGCCTGGATTACCTCCGCAGAGAGAAGTAGAATTCACTATCGAATTAGAGCCTGGAGCAGCTCCTATTTCCAGAGCACCATACCGCATGGCGCCAACCGAGATGTATGAACTCAAGAAACAACTGGAGGAATTGTTGCAGAAGGGTTATATTCAACCGATCGTTTCTCCTTGGGGAGCGCCCGTTCTCTTTGTCCGGAAGAAAGACGGATCCCTCCGACTGTGTATTGATTACAGGGAGCTCAACAAGATGACAATCAAGAATAAGTATCCTATACCCCGGATCGACGACTTGTTTGATCAACTGCAAGGGGCAAGGATATTTTCGAAGATTGACTTACGATCAGGATACCACCAGTTGAGAATTAAGGAATTGGATATACCGAAATCTGCTTTCAGATCCCGGTATGGACATTATGAATTTGTGGTAATGCCATTTGGACTTACTAATGCTCCTGCGGTATTCATGCAATTGATGAATCGGGTATTCTTAGAATACTTGGATAAATTTGTGGTCGTCTTCATTGACGACATCTTGATTTATTCGAGGGACGCAGAGGAACATGCTGAACATTTACGTGTGGTTTTGAGCACCTTGAGGAAGGAACAGCTATATGCAAAACTTTCAAAATGTGAGTTCTGGCTTAAGGAAGTAACCTTCCTTGGGCATGTGATATCAGCCGACGGAGTTCAGGTGGACCCGAAGAAAGTCGAAGCAATCTTGGAATGGGAAGTTCCTAGCAACATGAAAGAAGTCCGAAGCTTCTTAGGACTTGCTGGATATTATCGCCGCTTTGTAGAGGGATTTTCCAAAATTGCTCGTCCGCTCACTCAGCTATTACAGAAAACTCAAAAGTTCAAGTGGGATGAGAAATGCCAGGCTGGTTTTGATGAGCTTAAGAAGAGACTGACGACAGCACCTATATTAGCGTTACCAGAGGGAACTGATGGATTCATGGTTTACATCAACGCTTCAAATCAGGGTCTGGGATGTGTGTTGATGCAAAAAGATAAGGTGATTGCCTATGCTTCTCGGCAATTGAAACCGTATGAGGTTAATTACCCGACTCATGATCTGGAGTTAGCAGCTGTAGTCTTTTCACTGAAAATTTGGCGACATTATTTGTACGACACTCATTGTCAGATATTTACCGATCATAAGAGCCTCAAGTACATTTTCAGTCAGAAAGAATTAAACATGAGGCAGAGAAGGTGGCTGGAATTGATTAAGGATTACGACTTGGAGATTCTCTATCATCCGGGGAAAGCAAATGTAGTAGCTGATGCTTTGAGCCGTAAACCTGTTTCTCTTCGAGTGTTGGAAGCTCTTACGTCTCAAACCAGTATTCAACGAGAACTGATCCACGAGGGGATTGAAGTATGGGCACCAGGAATCCAAGGGCAACTGTATGTGATGGAACTGACTTCATCACTAGTCGAGGAGATCAAATCTAAGCAGTTGGACGATTCTTTAATCCTTCGATTATGTGATGAAGTAAAGAAAGGAAAAGCCCCAGGATTTGTGATACAAGATGATGGAGTTCTGAGATTTCAGAGTCGACTTTGCGTTCCGAGGATAATGATTTGAGACGGACAATTTTGAAGGAAGCTCATAGCGCGCCCTATTATTCACCCAGGCAGCAGTAAGATGTATAAGGATTTAAAGCAAAACTTATGGTGGGGGAATATGAAGAAGGACATAGCGGAGTACGTTTCGAAGTGTTTGACTTGTCAGCAGGTTAAAATTGAACATCAGCGACCTGCCGGGATGTTAAAGCCGCTTCCGATCCCTGAATGGAAGTGGGAGGACATCTCGATGGATTTCATCACCAGTATGCCAAGGACTAGAACGGGAATGAACATGATTTGGGTTGTAGTTGATCGACTAACCAAGTCGGCTCATTTCCTAGGGATTAAAGATACATGGGGTCCCGAGAGATTGGCTCGAGTATTTATTGCGGAGATAGTCAGATTGCATGGGACGCCGAAGACCATCATTTCGGATCGAGATGGTCGCTTCGTGTCGCACTTCTGGAAAGCAGTTCACAGAGCTTTGGGGACTGAGCTCAACTTTAGCACAGCTTATCATCCCCAAACGGACGGTCAGTCCGAAAGGACTATTCAAACTGTAGAAGACATGCTTAGAGCCTGTGCTTTGGATTGGTCAACTGATTGGGAAGTTCATTTGCCATTAGTTGAATTCACCTACAATAATAGTTGGCATGCTTCAATTAAGATGGCACCATTTGAAGCTTTGTATGGGAGAAGATGCCGATCACCCCTGTGTTGGGATGATTCTTCGGATTTGATCGGGACAGAACCGGAATTGATTATTCAGACTCAAGAGAAGATAGCTTTGATTCGAGAGAGACTGTTAATCGCCTGCAGTCGGCGAAGTCTTATGCGGACGCACGTCGCCGCCTCTAGAGTTCGAATGGGACCACGTACTATTGAAGGTGTCTCCTACACGAGGGATTTTCCGTTTTGGGAGAAGAGGTAAGCTAAGTCCGAGATATATCGGACCATTTGAGATCCTAGAGAGAGTTGGGGATTTAGCATACAGGTTGGCCTTACCGCCATTGCTGAGTCACGTTCACAATGTGTTTCACGTATCCCAACTGCGGAAGTATGTACCGGACCCCAGCCACGTCATTGATTTCGACGAGATCGAAATAGCTAATGATGGCACCTTCGAAGAAAGACCAATCAAGATACTTGAGAGCCGGATCAAACAATTGAGGAATAAACCAATACACTTGATTAAAGTACAATGGTCACGACATGGAGTCGAAGAGGCCACTTGGGAAACGGAGGACAATATGAAGACTAGATATCCGGAGTTGTTTTCATCTTAAGTTTCGGGACGAAACTTCTTTTTAGGGAGGAAGGATGTAATACCCGAGATTTCTGTTATGTAATTGGAACTTGTGATATTATAATGATTGTACTTGATCTGAGTATTATTTTCCGTATTTCATAATCCGATGTTATCGAGCGTTTAATTTCGTGGTTGTGATTTAAAGATTGTAAATCTGCGCATATAGCGCATGCTACCGGATATGTTTAGCGTGCGCTAACGTGGATTCATAGCGCACGCTACTGAGGGTCTTTAGCGCACGCTATGCGTGGTCAAATTGATTGAGACGTGCGGTAGGTGAGATCTGGCCGGGGGACCCTTCTCGGATTGTGTCGAATGAACCTGGACGGCTTTCGGGAAAAGCCAAGTCAACGCCTTAGCGCACGCTACAGACATGTGAATAGCGCATGCTAAGTGCTGACTTCAGTAAAGTCAGACAGCCGTTAGCGCACGCTACGAGCAGGGACTAGCGCGCGCTAATAGCCATTTATTATAAATAGGACAGCATCCTATTCGTGATTTCAGTTCTTCTCCTCCCATAACCCGAACTCTTACACTTAGAACATAACTCCCTTCGTCCTAAACACTTCGTATCAACCTCCTAGTTCGAGATTGAAGATCGTATATCATTGGAGATTGGTGTTCAAGCCTTCGGTGTTGGATTGCTTCATTTTCCTCCGTGTTCTTCACTACTTTGAGGTAGGTGATTCTTCACCGATGATTAGTAATGTTCCTAAGGAAGTTTGAATCATGTTTGGATAGCAAGTATTTCGTTTATAAGCGGTCATCACATGTTAGAAGGATACTTTTGACGTATCGGCACTATATATCGTATGAACCTTTGAACCATCTTATTATAAGGACTCCTAAGCATGTTCAAATCAATTTATGATCAGTAATCGGATATTACCCAGTTGCTACGTTGTACACGTTGGAATCATGTGTTTTGGAACGTAAGACGATCGAAACATAGATTATTTCTTGAAGATCGTAGATGGATTATGATATTGAGATGACTATCCGTATATTTGTATTTCATAATCATAAAACTTCCACAAACCTTATTAGCATGATATGCCCGAGGATAACTTGTATTATCACGGTAGAATTCATGAGTTCTTCACCATTCAACCCAGTTTTCGGTTTGCAGTATTCTGCCATGCAAGATTAGCGCACGCTAACCTGTGTGAGTTAACGTGCGCTATCGGGGTTCAGTTAACGCACGAAACATACGTAGCGTACGTTATGAGACCAGCCGAGTCAGACTGCCAGTCCGTGGCTAGCGCACGCTAGTCTTATACGATAGCATACGCTAATAGTCCGGCTTAGCGCACGTTACGTAGAGTACGTAGCGCGCGCTAAGCAATCCAGGCAGATTGTTTATTTTGAGCTTTTCGGACGTAGACCGAATTGTTAGGCCATCGTTCGACTTGAGATGATTTGTATATCGTTCCTTTTGTTAAGGTTCGAGCTTGTTACGTTGATCGAAGGAGGCGGCCTTCAAGTGTGTCGAGATCATTGAAGTGTTTCGTCCTTGCCATTTTTGAGGCAAGTATCATATGTCGAGTTCGATTTATCATGCTTGTGGTTTTGTTCATATTGTTGAATATGAGATGTATTTCTGGAAATTCTCGTGATATTCGTTGTTGCTTGTTTGTATTGATGAACATATTGAAATGCATATGTGTATGCATAATTGATTGATTATGGTATAAATGATCCGAGGGGGGGTCATGAGGATCTATGCTGAGGGCGCTGGATCGAATGTCCACCATGCGTTGGTCCGACGGGATCATCATGGGGATCTATGCTGAGGGCGCTGGATCGTTGGACGGGTTTTCCACCATGCGTTGGTCCGACGGGATCATCATGGGGATCTATGCTGAGGGCCTGGATCATTTGGATTACCTTGTATTGTGTTGATGGAATCGTGAGGATTCGCATCGTTGGATTCCGGTGGCGGAAGTCCGTTTTGCATGTTTTATGATGCATTGATGATTTATTGTATGATGATACTTGTACTAGCATTGTTTTGCTAACCCCTTCGGGGGTGGACATTGTTTTGATGTTCAGGTAGCCGAGGAGCGGGGAGGCAACCACAGTACCGACAGGACGATGAAATGGCTCAGTGATGTGATTGATGTTATTGTTATTGAGAGTTGTCTTCGTGTTTCGTTTAGTACTCGAGTACGTCTGTTTTAATAATGTCTTTTCGATATGGTTGTATAAGTTAACTCTTTTGATCGGTTGAATCAAATCTGTCTTTGAACTTCAGTTGTACGATTGGTTTATGTTTACACTCTTTTTAAAATTAGCCTTGTAAATCTTTACCTAAAAGGGTTTACGGCGCTGTAATTATTCCGAATATCTCGGGGTGTTACAATTACCATCACGTCAGTCTAATCCGAGATCAGATCAACACAACATATGGACATGGTCCTAACACAAGACCTATAAATGCATACTCATATGACAACGTCAATATGATCACAACAATAATGACAATGTATACTTATGGCAAACCCATAATATACATATGCACAACAAAAATACATGGCAATCCGATGATCCAGCATTCACTGTCTAGATCCCCTGATAATCCCGTCAGACCAACCCGAGGTGAAAAACCCGTCCGATGATCCAGCGCACGCTAGCATAGATCCCTCGATGATCCCGTCGGACCAACATGAGGTGGACATATGACAACAATGCACAACTGCACAAAACAACAGTACACAATACATGACAACAACAATGCACAAATGCATGCAACAACGATACACGAATGTATCACGACATGATCGACACAAATGATAAAAATAATTAGAGTACTTGCCCCGAGTCCTTCGAGAACAATCTCAATGTCTAAACCATCACGAACCATTATCATCAATACTCGACGGTCCAAAGTACCACGGATTGCAGATAATTCATATCTTCGTCTTTATCACAATATATCCTCGATATACAAGTATACCAATAACAAAAGTAAATCATATACAATATGATTTAGATTCCCAAAACTCGAATATGATTTATAATCCCAAATCTCCTGTGATTACGATTATAAACATTGCTATAGGAATTATGAACGAATGAAACTAAAACCATTCATTAAATATTATAAACTGAGCAAGTAATAACTTACCTCGATACCGATACAACGACGAGGAAGCTGTTACCAAATCCATTGCCGTCATCTACAAGTTCCTCGGTCCTGATAAATGCAATTCACGAACATCCTTGAACTCGACCGTAACACATGGTTATAATTGATACGAATTACGTATAAAGACGGACGTAAATTCGCCGATAATGCAGCGGAAATACTTTTGATCCTAACAACACTCGAATATATGTAACACTCGTAAGAAAATAACCGAAAGTAGGGCAATTCGGCTTATGCAATCAAGGACAATATGAACGTGATTTATCAAACTAGACCTATAGTTTGATAAGGTAATCTTTCCTCAAGTCCTATTGAGAATCGATTAGATTAAAACTCGAAGACGCGTCGAATTATAACCAAAGTTTTGATGAAAATCATTCAACAAGAAGTAATACACAATGTATTTCGTTTTTATGATTCAAGATGCTTTTAAAAGGTTGAATATGAGGCTAATATATAGCCATTACAACTACAAACAATATCAAACAAGATCAAGCAAAAAAAACAAGCAAATATTAAACTAATCTATCAACTTTGACAAAGCTTGTAAACAAAGTCATGCTTGGTATCTTCCTCTTATCTTTGGCCATGGGGTAGCAATCAAGAAGTGGATAACATCCTTCTCATGTGATATCTTCTTGCAAGACTTCAACAAGGATAGAAAGTGAAAGTAACATGTTGGCATCTTCCTTCATGTGGTTCGGCCAATTTTCAAAGGGGTGGGGTGAGCCAAAATCTCTATCCTTGATCTTATTATGGTGTACTTTGAAAATGACAAATAAACAAAGGGGTGGTGATGTAGGTGGAAGGGATCTTTGACAAATCTTCATCAATTTTCGGTCATAAAAATCACTACACATTTGAATGGTTCGTGTGGCTTGATAAAAGCATAATTGGACCTTGGACCGTTTCACATGATTTATAGATCTTTCTTTTATATTTCCATGGCCGCTTGAGTCACCTAAATCGGGCTTCGTATGAGAGAGTTATGATTAAAATACCAAAACTGCTACGAAGTCCTCGTACGCGCGGGAATTGGTAATTTTGTCCGCTTTTCGCCTTTTTCATTTGAGCTCGTCAATTTCGTATCATTCCCTCCCCCTTTAAAGGGAATTGTACTTAATTTCGAAATTCCGTCGTCATCAAGATAATAAACTAAAACCTCTACGTACTTGATTTCGAAAATATCTGCAGTGCGTATATGGCCCAAAATCTTGAGACGGTAGGTAATAGGGGATCTCAGGGAATCACCAAATAAATAACTATCATTATTAATGAAATAATAATAATTATTCTGTGAGGTAATACCGATATCACGATATGAATCATCATATAACCGGACATCTGAAATGGGAAGCACGACAGTAATAATAGGTCGCTCTTCATCGGATGCCACTTCAAGACCTGGGAAAAATGCTTTGTCGTCGACTTTCATATCAAAATCTTGGTAAGGCTCAAGATATAGATGTTCCGGAATCATAACATCTTCTTGCTCCGTATCAAGAACCGAAAACACCTCATTGGAGTATGCATAATTAATTGGACGAAAATCTTCAAAACAACTTTCATCGAGATATGGATCGTCGTCGGGCAAAACATCAAAAATGGGAAGTATTAATGATTTCACGTCGGGTGCACCATCAAAAATGGGAAACACGAAATCAATTATGGGTTCCTCTTCGTCAACTGGTTCGGTATCAAATACTGGTGGCCCTTCATAATCCGACCCGATTTCCATGACACTAAAAGGCTCCTCACCATTAAAATAATTTGGTCCGTTTTGGTCAATTTGGCCAACACAATTAATTGGCTCATGCCAATTAGGGAAACACTAACCAAATCGTCTTCTTCGTTGTGTTGCGTTGTTGAAACCTTTGCCTCATCTACTTCATTAAAAATGGTAGTAGGGGCATCGTCTTCATAGGAAAAAGGTTCTGCTAGAAATTCGTCATTATGCCGCTCAGTGATGTGGAAAAACCTTAGATCGAAGGTCGGTGGCGGGGTGGCGCTGAACTTCTGCAATTTCCGGTGTGGTGCCATTGGTGGATCGTGGCGGTGAGAATTTGTGGGGATGAATTTCCGAGTAAAGTGTATTATGAATTTGTTCCAGTCTCTTAGTTTGGGTTTACCTTGGTGTAAACGGCTGGTTTTCAATTTCTGCCACCAGGTCGAGGCGCGACCACGAAGGCGTTTTGTCGCCAACGAGACTCGGCGGTCTAATGGAATTGAATTGTGGTTGAAAAACTCCTCACAAACGTGGAGCCAATCAACACATGCTTCTGGATCGGAAGGTCCCATGAACTCCGGTACGTCGTGTAATGCGTCGCGTAATATCGCCAAGAGATAAATATCGTTGAACTCCATTTTGCTGAAGGATCAAGAACCTCAACTGAATTTAGAAATTCATGTTTGGTCTCCGATACCACTAATGATATGAATTACGTATAAAGACAGACGTAAAGTCGCCGATAATGCAGCGGAAATACTTTTGATCCTCACAACACTCGAATATATGTAACACTCGTAAGAAAATAACCGAAAGTAGGGCAATTCGGCTTACGCAGTCAAGGACAATATGAACGTGATTTATCAAACTAGACCTATAGTTTGATAAGCTAATCTTTCCTCAAGACCCATTGAGAATCGATTAGATTAAAACTCGAAGACGCGTCGAATTATAACCAAAGTTTTGATGAAAATCATTCAACAAGAAGTAATACACAATGTATTTCGTTTTTATGATTCAAAATGCTTTTAAAAGGTTGAATATGAGGCTAATATATAGCCATTACAACTACAAACAATATCAAACAAGATCAAGCAAAAAATAAAACAAGCAAATATTAAACTAATCTATCAACTTGGACAAAGCTTGTAAACAAAGTTATGCTTGGTCTCTTCCTCTTATCTTTGGCCGTGGGGTAGCAATCAAGAAGTGGATAACATCCTTCTCATGTGATATCTTCTTGCAAGACTTCAACAAGGATAGAAAGTGAAAGTAACATGTTGGCATCTTCCTTCATGTGGTTCGGCCGATTTTCAAAGGGGTGGGGTGAGCCAAAATCTCTATCCTTGATCTTATTATGGTGAACTTTGAAAATGACAAATAAACAAAGGGGTGGTGATGTAGGTGGAAGGGATCTTTGACAAATCTTCATCAATTTTCGGTCATAAAAATCACTACACATTTGAACGGTTCGTGTGGCTTGATAGAATTATAATTGGACCTTGGACCGTTTCACATGATTTATAGATCTTTCTTTTATCTTTCCATGGCCACTTGAATCACCTAAATCGGACTTCGTATGAGAGAGTTATGATTAAAATACCAAAACTGCTACGAAGTCCTCGTACGCGCGGGAATTGGTAATTTTGTCCGCTTTTCGCCTTTTTCATTCGAGATCGTCAATTTTGTATCAATAATCACCGATCAATATTCTCAACCTATTACAGTAATTCGATAAACAACAAGTTTGAAAACAATCAACAATCGATAAAATCAATTCACCAACCCAATGGCTCAACAATATCTCGGTTAACCACAAGTCTGATCAAACCAACTTAAACGATCACGAATTCATAATCACAACTCAAAAATACTGCACTGTCTGCCTACTTAGCGCACGTTAAATGCATAATTTAGCGTGCGCTAAGTTGCTCCCGTTAGCGTGCGCTAGCCAGTAAGCTTAGCCTGCGCTAATGCTGTACAGTGGCATGCGTTCCAAGCATCGACTAACACCTTGCGACTACGAATCCGAATGAAAAGGAAATCATACTCCAAGATTAACAATAACTTTTCCAAATTCAATCTCATCATCATGATCCACATCTTATCACGAACATACGAAGCTAAAATCATAATGTTGGCTTTAATCATCTTATCCATATTTATAGTCAAAACCATTATATATCCTTATATCATCTTAACATCAAAATTCGAAATGAAAGGAGACATAAATCTCCATATCTCTTGAAGATAAACAATACCATAACTATCACAAGGATCATATCAATGTCTCTATATCAATATCAACATCAACAATCAAACCAACTCGATAACAAGGGTCATATCATACTCAAGCCGGAATTAAACCTCATATCATTATTTAACTCATCTAAATCGACCACTGAAATTATCATGATTGAGAAATCCATGATTCAACCTCATCAAGTTAAACGAATCACCATTAACATGAAGAATCTTACATAACATCTGAAAACCCTTTTCATAATCCCATTAGGTCTCATAAAAATCACCACATGATTATCCAACATGTTCTCTCACAAGTAATCGTCCTTAAAAACGAACTACTATCAAAGGGATCCGAAAATTGCCTGAATTAGATGAACCAAGAAGAAGAACACTTGAACTTCATTCCAAGAACCATGAATAACTTGAAGAACAAAGCTTTAATCCATGCTCTCTATCTTAATCTTGACAAAGATCATCATCTCGGAGTGTTTCTGGACCTCAAGTACCTCCCAGAGCTCTCTTTATCGAGTGAAAGGAAAGAAATGGATGAAATGCTTCATAACACCCATCTGTCCCTTTTTATAAAGTATATTACTAGCGTGGGCTAAACCTTATGTTTAGCGTGCGCTACAGCCTTAGCGTGCGCTAACTGACTTTGTTAGCGTGCGCTATCGCAGTCCAGAGGCTACAGTCTGGCTTCGTACATGTGCTTACGTACGTAATGCCCATGTATTAGCGTACGTAACTTACACTCTCTAGCGTATGCAAGTCATTACGTTTAGCATGCGCTAATATCAGTTGACTCGTTTGTCTGTATGCTCCGAAGACTGGTCCACACGCCGAAAGTGCTGACGAGGATAAGATTTCTTTTTGTCCGATATATCATTAGCGTGCGCTAACCTTTAGGGTTTAGGGTGTGCTAGTACTACAGTACAAACGTCCGTTGACTTATCAGAATGTGCGCCGAAAGTGGCCTGGTCCACACGCAGATTCCCTCTTATCTGCCTGCACTAGCGCGCGCTATTATTTTACCTTTAGTGTGTGCTACACCTGCACGTTAGCGTGCGCTGTGAATGAGTATTAGCGTGCGCTAATAAGGCTATGTTTAGCCATTATCATCTACTCTTCTCCAACGTCTCGACATGCAGAAAACGAACATACGGCATACGGAATACATATACTCAACATATTATATCCTCATATGAATTGCCGACCAAATACGACAATTATACCAATACTGACATCTCAATCTTTAATTTATTTTATCCATACTGTACAGATTCCACGCTGTAAAATATAACTCGGATAAAATAATATTAAACAACAGTAGTAGAAATTCCGGATATTACACTATTAACAAGACTTAATCAAGAAGTAAAGGCTTAATCCGCGCTATTATATCCAATCCTTGCTACAACAAGACTTAATCAAGAAGCAAAAGATTAATAGGAGTTGTTATAGCCAATAAAGGCTTGAATATAATCAATAATCCCGAGTTTTCAGTGAGTTCCGAGTCGAATACATGTAACATGGTCTTATCTTCTATTAACAAGATTTAATTAATAAGTAAAAGCTTAACCGGAGCTATTATATCCAATCCTTGCTACAACAAAACTTAATCAAGAAAGAAAAGATTAATCGGAGTTGTTATAGCCAATTCTGAGTACAAAAGGCTCGAATCTAATCAATAAACCCGTTGTTTCATAGAGTTCCGAATCCACTGCATGTAACGCGATCTTATCTCCTATTAACAAGGCTTAATCAATAAGTAAAGGCTTAACCGGAGTTATTATATCCAATCCTTGCTACAAAAAGACTTAATCAAGAAGTAAAAGATTATCTGGAGCTGTTATAGTAAATTCTAAGTACAAAAGGCTCGAATCTAATCAATAAACCCGAGTTTTCATAAAGTTCCGACTCGAATGCATGTAATGTGGTCTTATGTCCTATTAACAATACTTAGTCAAGAAGCAAAGGTTTAATCGGAGCTATTATAACGAATCCTTGCTACAACAAGACTTAATCAAGAAAGAAAAGATTAATCGGAGCTGTTATAGCAAATTCTGAGTACAAAAGGCTCGAATCTAATGAATAATCCCGAGTTTTCATAGAGTTCCGACTCGAATGAATGTAACGTAGTCTTATCTCCTATTAACAAGACTTAATCAAGACGTAAAGGCTTAATCGGAGCTCTTATAATGGATCCTTTCTACAAGAAGATTTAATCAAGAAAGAAAAGATTAATTGGAGCTGTTATAGCCAATTATGAATACAAAAGGCTCAAATTTAATCAGTAAACTCGAGTTTTCATAGAGTTCCGACTCGAATGCATGTATTGTGGTCTTGTATCCTATTAACAAGACTTAATCAAGAAATAATGGTTTAATCAGGGCTATTATAAAGTATTCTTGCTAACTTAATCAGAAAGAAAAGATTAATCAGAGTTGTTGTAGCCAATTCTGAGTATAAGAGGCTCAAATATAATCAATAAACCCAAGTTTTCATAGATTTCCGACTTGAATGCATGTAACATCGTCTTCTCTCCTATTAACAAGACTTAATCAAGAAGTAAAGCTTAATCCGAGCTATTATATCCAATCCTTGCTACAACAAGACTTAGTCAAGAAGCAAATGATTAATCGGAGTTGTTATAGCCAATTATGAGTACAAAAAGCTCGAATATAATTAACAATCCTGAGTTTTCAATGAGTTCCGAGTCGAATACATGTAACATGGTCTTATCTCTTATTAACAAGACTTAATTAATAAGTAAATGCTTAACCGGAGCTATTATATCCAATCCTTGCTACAACAAAACTTAATCAAGAAAGAAAAGATTAATCGGAGTTGTTATAGCCAATTCTGAGTACAAAAGGCTCTAATCTAATCAATAAACCCGATATTTCATAGAGTTCCGAATCCAATACATGTAATGTAGTCTTATCTCCTATTAACAAGGCTTAATCAATAAGTAAAGGCTTAACCGGAGTTATTATATCTAATCCTTGCTACAAAAAGACTTAATCAAGAAGTAAAAGAATAACTCGAGCTGTTATAGTAAATTCTGAGTACAAAAGGCTCGAATCTAATCAATAAATCTGAGTTTTCATAAAGTTCCGACTTGAATGCATGTAATGTGGTCTTATGTCCTATTAACAAGACTTAGTCAAGAAGCAAAGGTTTAGTCGGAGCTATTAAAACGAGTCCTTGCTACAACAAGACTTAATCAACAAAGAAAAGATTAATTGGAGCTGTTACAAAAAATTCCGAGAACAAAAGGCTCGAATCTAATCAATAAACCCGAGTTTTCATAATGTTCCGACTTGAATGCATGTAATGTAATCTTATGTCCTATTAACAAGACTTAGTCAAGAAGCAAAGGTTTAGTCGGAGCTATTATAACGAATCCTTGCTACAACAAGACTTAATCAACAAAGAAAAGATTAATCGGAGCTGTTATAGCAAATTATGAGTACAAAAGGCTCGAATCTAATGAATAAACCCGAGTTTTCATAGAGTTCCGACTCGAATGAATGTAACGTGGTCTTATGTCCTATTGACAAGACTTAATCAAGAAGTAAAGGCTTAATCGGAGCTCTTATAATGGATCCTTTCTACAAGAAGATTTAATCAAGAAAGATAAGATTAATTGGAACTGTTATAGCCAATTATGAATAGAAAAGGCTCGAATTTAATCAGTAAAATCGAGTTTTCATAGAGTTCCGACTCGAATGCATGTATTGTGGTCTTATGTCCTATTAACAAGACTTAATCAATAAATAAAGGTTTAATCAGAGCTATTATAAAGTATCCTTGCTACAACAAGACTTAATCAAGAAAGAAAAGATTAATCAGAGTTGTTGTAGCCAATTCTGAGTATAAAAGGCTCGAATATAATCAATATACCCTAGTTTTCATAGATTTCCGACTTGAATGCATATAACATCGTCTTATCTCCTATTAACAAGACTTAATCAAGAAGCAAAGGCTTAATCCGAGCTATTATATCCAATCCTTGCTACAACAAGACTTAATCAAGAAGCAAAAGATTAATTGGAGCTGTTATAGCCAATAAAGGCTCGAATATAATCAATAATCCTGAGTTTTCAGTGAGTTCCGAGTCGAATACATGTAAAATGGTCTTATCTCCTATTAACAAGACTTAATTAATAAGTAAAGGCTTAACCGGAGTTATTATATCCAATCCTTGCTACAACAAAACTTAGTCAAGAAAGAAAAGATTAATCGGAGTTGTTATAGCCAATTCTGAGTACAAAAGGCTCAAATCTAATCAATAAACCCGATATTTCATAGAGTTCCGACTCCAATGCATGTAACGTGGTCTTATCTCCTATCAACAAGACTTAATCAATAAGTAAAGGCTTAACACCGGAGTTATTATATCCAATCCTTGCTACAAAAAGACTTAATGAAGAAGTAAAAGATTAATTGGAGCTGTTATAGTAAATTCTGAGTACAAAAGGCTCAAATCTAATCAATAAACCCGAGTTCTCATAAAGTTCCGACTCGAATGCATGTAATGTGGTCTTATGTCCTATTAACAAGACTTAGTCAAGAAGCAAAGGTTTAATCGGAGCTATTATAATGAATCCTTGCTACAACAAGACTTAATCAAGAAAGAAAAGATTAATCGGAGCTGTTATAGCAAATTCTGAGTACAAAAGGCTCGAATCTAATGAATAATCCCGAGTTTTCATAGAGTTCCGACTCGAATGAATATAATGTAGTCTTATCTCCTATTAACAAGACTTAATCAAGACGTTGATACGAATTACATATGAAAATGACGTAATCTCGTATGTAATGCAGCGGAAATATAGTTGATCCTCACAACACTCGAATATGTGTAACGCTCGTAAGAAATAACCGAAAGTAGGGTAATTTGGCTTACGTAAATAAGAACAATATAAATGATTTATCAAACTAGACCTATAGTTTGATAAGGTAATCTTTCCTCAAGACCTATTGAGAATCGATTAGATTAACACTCGAAAACGCATCGAATTATAATCAAGGGTTCGATGAAAAGCATTCACCAAGAAAACACAAGTGTGTTCTTATTTCTTCAACATTCAATATCTAAGGAAAGCATGAACAAGACTACTTATAGTAATGTAGTCTTCTAAGCAACTAAGGAATAAAAACAAGATCACATGATCTTGAAATGAAAAACAAATCGAAACAATCGTTTTTGGAACTCCATACAATCATACGATTTCTCGGAAATACAAATCGGCGACGTTACTCGCGTCGTCCGTCTTGTGGCAAGCCACAAAGTGAGCCATCTTCGAAAATCGGTCTACGACAACCATAATAGCATCTCTCCCTCGTTGAGTACGAGGCAAAGCAACAATAAAATCCATTGAGACATCTTCCCACGGTCTTTCCGGAATCGGCAAAGGCATGTATACTCCCGGTTTGAATGAACTTTTAGCAATATGGCATGTTACACACTTATTACTTATGTCGTGTACATACACTTGCATCTTCGGCCAATGAAAATGCTCTTTAAGGACCTCCAACATTTTGGCCGAACCAAAATGACCAGCTAAGCCTCCACCGTGAGCTTCTCGAACTAATAATTCCCGAATCGGGTGTTTGGGTAAACATAGGCGATTTCCTTTGAAAAGGAACCCTTCTTGCAACGTAAATTCTCCAAATGGGCCAGATTTACACCGAATGAAAACCTCACCAAAATCCACATCCCCATCATAACACTCCTTCAATGCTTCGAACCCAAGCAACCGAATGTCAAGAGTAGAGAGCAAGGCATACCGTCTAGACAAAGCATCCGCCACAATGTTGCTCTTGCCATCTTTGTACTTCGATGAAAAGTGGAATGATTGTAAGAATTCCGCCCATTTAGCATGTCTCGGACTCAACTTTTGTTGGCCGTTAATATATTTCAAGTACTCATGATCCGAATGTAGGATGAAATGTTTCGGCCGAAGGTAATGGCTCCAATGATCAAGAGCTCTCACAATGGCATAGAACTCCTTGTCATAAGTACAATAGTTGAGTCGAGCCCCACCCAATTTCTCCGAAAAGTATGCAATTGGTCTCCTCCCTTGGACGAGGACCGCCTCAATACCCACTCCACTTGCGTCACATTCTACCTCGAAAGGTTGTGAAAAGTCGGGTAAAGCCAAGATAGGTGCTTCACACATTTTCGCCTTCAATTTTTCAAACGCCCCTTGGGCAGCCCCGTTCCACACAAACGGTCCTTTTTTTAAGCATTCCATTATCGGGCTAGAAATGGTACTAAAATCTCGTATGAACCTTCGATAAAATGAAGCAAGTCCGTGAAAGGATCGGACTTCCGTGATGGTTTTGGGCGTAGGCCAAGATTTAATCGCCTCGATCTTGGTTTGATCAACCGACACTCCTTCTTTAGAAATGATGTAGCCAAGAAAGGCTACACTCTCGACTAGAAACGAACACTTCTCCTTTTTCCCATAAAGTTTTTGATCCCTAAGGATCTCGAAGACTTTCCTCAAATGCCCGGTATGCTCTTGTAATGATTGACTATAAATCAAGATGTCGTCCAAGCATACGACGACAAATTTTCCCAAAAACGGCTTAAGTACCTCATTCATTAATCGCATGAAAGTACTTGGCGCATTTGTAAGGCCAAAGGGCATGACGAGCCATTCATATAATCCATGTTTTGTCTTGAAAGCCGTTTTCCATTCGTCTCCTTCCCGCATGCGAATTTGATGATAGCCGCTTCTCAAATCAACCTTCGAAAAAATCACCGAACCATGCAACTCGTCCAACATGTCATCAAGTCTCGGAATTGGGAACCGATATTTGATGGTTATGTTGTTCACGGCTCTACTATCTATACACATCTCCCATGACCCATCCTTCTTTGGAATAAGTAAAACCGGAACCGCACAAGGGCTCAAACTTTCTCGAACGTACCCACGGTTCATTAGCTCCTCGATTTGTTTTTGCAACTCCTTTGTCTCCTCGGGGTTACATCGATAGGCGGCCTTGTTAGGGAGTGATGCACCCGGTACAAGGTCGACTTGGTGTTCATCCCACGTAAGGGTGGTAAACCCGGCGGTAAGTCTTCCGGGAAGACATCCGCAAATTCTTGTAACAAGGTATCGATATCTCTCTTGCCTTGCACAATTACGTCAACATCTCGCGTTTCTTTAATCATCAATAAATACACACGCTCGCCATCGTCAATAGCGTGTCTCACCTCTTTCTCACTAGCAAACATAGTAAGCTTCGGTTTCTCCACTTGATTAGAACTCATCGATCGAATGGCTTGGGGTGCCATTGGTTTAAGCACAATCTTCTTGCCTTTATCCCTTAATTCATATTCATTACTCCTTCCTCGATGTAAAACGTCTCTATCAAATAGCCACGGTCGTCCCAAAAGTATGTGGCATGCATCCATCGGGAGTACATCACATAGTACGTTGTCACCATATGATCCCATAGTTAATCCGACCCGTACTTGTTTTGAAACTTTCACCTTATTCCCATCATCGAGCCAATGTAATGCATATGGTTTCGGATGAGTAGTAGTGACGAGTCCGATCTTCGCCACCATCTCACTTGAAGCAACATTCATACAACTTCCTCCATCGATTATCAAACTACACCACTTGTCTTTAATTTGACACTTGGTGTGGAATATTTGATCTCGTTGTTCCGTGTCCCTCGAAACCGTCTTGACTTGTAAAGTGCGAAGGACTAGACTCGTGTCATAGTCCGGAGCATTGTAAGCCTCGCACTCCTCTTCTTCTTCTTCGGCGTTTACGCCAAACACGTCACCGAGTCTTTCTTCTTCATCCTCGGCCAATAATTCTTCCCGGACCTCAAGAGCCTCTCTTAGTGTCACCACCTGTTTGTTCGGACATGCATTTTGGTAATGGCCGAATCCTTGACACTTGAAACCTCGTACTTTCGCCAAACTTGTTTCTTTGGGTACGTATGGAGCCTTAGGTGCCGTGACAGGGACATGACTTGGTGTGGTGCTTTTAGTACCCGAACTCGAACCGGCACTTGGATTCCCGAATTTGGAATAAAATTCGGGTCTTGAAAACTTCAATTTATTTTGGGCTTCTATCTTCACACATAATCCACATAAAGTGTCGAAATCTTCATATGGGTATAACTCTACCGTGTTGGCTTTGTTTTTGTTTAAGCCACGTAAAAAACGTGACATCTTTTGCTCTTCATTTTCTTCTAGCTCTCCCATCAAGACCAAACTTTCGAACTCTTCAATATATTCACCGACACTTAGTTTGCCTTGCATGAAATCGGCAATCTTCCGGTATAAGGTTAATCGGTGTGATGTTGGCACATACCTCTTACGAAGTTTTCTTTTTAAAGAATCCCACGAACGGATTTTTGCTTTTCCCTCCCGAGTTCTTCGCGTCTTTACTCCTTCGAACCAAAGAGAAGCACCCTTCCCTAACTTGAGAATTGCATATTTGCAACGTTTCTCGTCGTTAAGGTCTTTGAATTCGAACATGCGTTCAATTTTCCGTTCCCACTCCAAATAGACTTCGGGTTCGGTACCTCCAACGAACTCCGGAAGTTCGTTTACTTTAAACTCATCCGCATGGTGTATTTGACGTGCGGCATCTCCGCGTCTTGCTTGCATACGTGGTTCCGGTAGACCGCTTAGTGCATCCCGGAGTTTCATCAAGAAATCGGGATCGGAGAAATCCATAACAAGATTCAAGAGATAGTTTTGAACAAGAAATCTTCAATAAAATTGCCAAGGAAATAGCCTTGGGCTCCGATGCCACTAATGATACGAATTACGTATGAAAATGGACGTAAACTCGTATGTAATGCAGCGGAAATATAGTTGATCCTCACAACACTCGAATATGTGTAACGCTCGTAAGAAATAACCGAAAGTAGGGCAATTCGGCTTACGTAAACAAGAACAATATGAATGATTTATCAAACTAGACCTATAGTTTGATAAGGTAATCTTTCCTAAAGCCCTACTGAGAATCGATTAGATTAACACTCGAAAACGCGTCGAATTATAATCAAGGGTTCGATGAAAAGCATTCACCAAGAAAACACAAGTGTGTTCTTATTTCTTCAACATTCAATATCTAAGGAAAGCATGAACAAGACTACTTATAGCAATGTAGTCTTCTAAGCAACTAAGGAATAAAAACAAGATCACATGATCTTGAAATGAAAAACAAAACATCAAAATAAAATACAAATGAATCAAATGATAGGGAGGGGGAATCACACAACATAATGATTGTAAGCCACCCCACATAACATGCAAGTCTAATCATGACATGTGAGGGGAGGGAAAACAACAAAAACAAAAAAAATCAGCAATAATGGGAGTTTGCTGGCTGTCGGACACGGGCCGCGCCGATTGGCACGGCCGCGGCGGCATGAGCGGGCGCACATATTCGGCAGGACTCGACCGTGTCGCCTGACAAGGTCGGGTTGGTCGGGCAGCGAGATTTCACTATCCGGGACATCTCGGCACGGGTCGTGTCGGACGACATGGCTGGGTTCGGTCGGCAGCGCTCGGCCAGTTCCGGCAGGTGGTGATTTTTCCGGCAGTTTGGACATTTTCCGGCCGATTGTCGACCTTTCGGCATAGCATGACACGGGCCGTGTCATATGACACGGCCGAGACCGAGACTCCACGTCTTATGTCCGTTTTCTCGCCTAAATACGTAGTGATCTGTGCATGGCGTGTTGTAAGGTCATTTACGTCGATCCTTACTTCGTCTTCTACATTTGACACGATTGATTCCGTATCAGACGTAAAGGCTTAATCGGAGCTCTTACAAGGGATCCTTTCTACAAGAAGATTTAATCAAGAAAGAAATGATTAATCGGAGCTGTTATAGCCAATTATGAATACAAAAGGCTCAAATTTAATCAGTAAACTCGAGTTTTCATAGAGTTCCGACTCGAATGCATGTATTGTGGTCTTATGTCCTATTAACAAGACTTAATCAAGAAATAAAGGTTTAATCAGGGCTATTATAAAGTATTCTTGCTACAACAAGACTTAATCAAGAAAGAAAAGATTAATCAGAGTTGTTGTAGCCAATTCTGAGTATAAAAGGCTCAAATATAATCAATAAACCCGAGTTTTCATAGATTTCCGACTTGAATGCATGTAACATCATGTTATCTCCTATTAACAGGACTTAATCAAGAAGTAAAGCTTAATTCGAGCTATTATATCCAATCCTTGCTACAACAAGACTTAATCAAGAAGCAAAAGATTAATCGGGGTTGTTATAGCCAATTCTAAGTACAAAAGGCTCGAATATAATTAATAATCCCGAGTTTTCAGTGAGTTCCGAGTCGAATACATGTAACATGGTCTTATCTCTTATTAACAAGACTTTTTTTTTAGTTCATACTTTTTTTTTTTAAAAAAAAGTGATATATTATAGCACAAAGATGATAGGGGGGCCTATTCCCTTACATAGCCGATATTTTTCTGGGGGGTCAAATCCCAAACATAGCCCGAAAATTAAACAAGCTAACTAAGAACTAGAAAGCAAGTAAATTATAGGGAGGCCAAATCCCTAACATAGCCACACGACAAATGGCACAAACAAATATCTTCAGCTGAGTGTCTGGTTCGAGCTTGAATATTTGTTGAACTGCACCATGAGCCGTGTTAGAATTAGGTACTTTAACGACATACCTAGGTCCAGTTTGAGCGCCAACTGAGTATCAGGCCTTGGTTCAGAGCCAAAACTGAATTCGGAAAATCACCAGTAGCCATCATCAACGAGTCTGCAGCGCCAGCTATAGCATCTTGGAATATGCAGATACGAACGGACCATATCAAAAGCCGAATAAAGGTCTAACAAAATCCCCCATCAATACCTACTTCCTCATTACTGCAATGCGTATTGGCAAACCGACTCCACGCCCCCATACGTAGAGTATAACTAATGACCGCATTTCTTCATGATTCTTCGATTTCTCAGGGTTCATTCAAAATTCCCAATCCAACTATTGAGTAGGAGCCATCCGTCATGATCCTTAGCGAGATTTTGAGCATCTTGGAATATGCAGATAAGAAAGGACAATATCAAAAGCCAAATAAGGTATAAAAAAATCCGCCACAAATACCTACTTCCTCATTACTGCAATGCGTATATACAAACCAACTCAACGCTCCCCAAAGTAGAGTATAACCAATCGCCGCATTTCTTCATGATTCTTCGATATTCAAGGTATCATTCAAAATTCCCAATCCAGCAATTAAACATGACCCCTCCGTCTTTGATCCGGAGCGAAAGCATGTGCATCTAGAATGCAGATACGACAGGACTCCTTCAAGAGCCAGATACAGGTCACACGAAATCGGCCATAAACACCTACTTCCTCACTACTGCAATGAGCAAATGTGAACCACCCTAGCGCCCCTCATACGCATGGTAGAACAAATATGCACCACATCTTCGTGATTCTTCGATATTCAAGGTTTCTTTCGAGGAACCCAATCCAACCATTTATAGAAAGCCAACCATCGCATAACCTTACGAGCAGTTATAGAGTAGGCTGAAAACAAGTCCTAAAACAAAACCCAAGCACCTACTAAGACACTTCTCAAATTCGGGGCCCGCACCAACCCAATGCCGGCCGTACACTGGGCAGGGCCATTCCGTCATCTGCCTCGTGGCCTTCGATATCACTGAGAAGAATTTCTGGACCCGATTCAGCCACTAACAAGAACCGGAGCCATTTTGGAAGACTTAATTAATAAGTAAAGGCTTAACCGGAGCTATTATATCCAATCCTTGCTACAACAAAACTTAATCAAGAAATAAAAGATTAATCGGAGTTGTTATAGCCAATTCTGAGCACAAAAGGCTCGAATCTAATCAATAAACCCGATATTTCATAGAGTTCCGAATCCAATGCATGTAATGTGGTCTTATCTCCTATTAACAAGGCTTAATCAATAAGTAAAGGCTTAACCGGAGTTATTATATCTAATCCTTGCTACAAAAAGACTTAATCAAGAAGTAAAAGATTAACTGGAGCTGTTATAGTAAATTCTGAGTACAAAAGGCTCGAATCTAATCAATAAATCCGAGTTTTCATAAAGTTCCGACTTGAATGCATGTAATATGGTCTTATGTCCTATTAACAAGACTTAGTCAAGAAGCAAAGGTTTAGTTGGAGCTATTATAACGAGTCCTTGCTACAACAAGACTTAATCAACAAAGAAAATATTAATTGGAGTTGTTACAACAAATTCTGAGAACAAAAGGCTCGAATCTAATCAATAAACCCGAGTTTTCATAAAGTTCCGACATGAATGCATGTAATGTGATCTTATATCCTATTAACAAGACTTAGTCAAGAAGCAAAGGTTTAGTCGGAGCTATTATAACGAATCCTTGCTACAACAAGACTTAATCAACAAAGAAAAGATTAATCGGAGCTGTTATAGCAAATTATGAGTTCAAAAGGCTCGAATCTAATGAATAAACCCGAGTTTTCATAGAGTTCCGACTAGAATGAATGTAACGTGGTCTTATGTCCTATTGACAAGACTTAATCAAGAAGTAAAGGCTTAATCGGAGCTCTTATAATGGATCCTTTCTACAAGAAGATTTAATCAAGAAAGATAAGATTAATTGGAACTGTTATAGCCAATTATGAATACCAAAGGCTCGAATTTAATCAGTAAACTCGAGTTTTCATAGAGTCCCGACTCGAATGCATGTATTGTGGTCTTATGTCCTATTAGCAAGACTTAATCAAGAAATAAAGGTTTAATCAGAGCTATTATAAAGTATCCTTGCTACAACAAGACTTAATCAAGAAAGAAAAGATTAATCAGAGTTGTTGTAGCCAATTCTGAGTATAAAAGGCTCGCATATAATGATACGATATCAAATATTCCAACCGAAGAAGCTTCAATAAAAATCAACATCAACGACGATACAAATTTGCATGACCATGCATCATCATACTTGGGAGAAAAGAACACGCGGATTGGAGTTACGTTATTAATCGGAACCGGAGTAACGTAAAACATGACGACGAAATCGGTCCAAAAGCATGGAAATTTCGGCCATCTCATGCTTGAAAGGGACTCATGATTTGTCTTCATATATTACCAAAATATTGAAGATCTCCTCCTTCCCCACCTTCTTTGAAATCGGCCAAAGTCATCAAATATAGTAACCACCTTCACATCTTATCTAGTCCAAGATACATATTATAAAGTCATCAACTCCCTCCCCCACAAAATCGGCCAAAAACATGATCCTTGACAAAGACTTTCATCAAACCTTTTCTTCATGTCAAAGTCACCCTAATAAGTCCAAGATGCTTGATATCATATCTTGTCCAAAATCTTCATGATCCCCTCCCCACACCCTTGAATGATTCGGCCGATCCTTGCTAAGAAGTTTCATTTTCTTGTTTTGTTGTATTTCCTTATGGTTGTAAACTACTATATATAGTAGTACATGTTGTATTTGTAAGCATCTTGAAATTTATAAAACATCGTATTTCTCTTGAAATATACGTTGAACGAGTTCAACAGAACCTTGGTTATTATTTCGACGCGTCTCGAATTATAACTTGATCAATTCTCAATAGGTCTTGAGGAGAGATTATTTTTATCGAGTTATAGGTCTAATTCGATAAAACACATTCAAATACATACACTATCTTACCTCACGGCCGAAACCATCTAAAATTCGGCCACCACCTTTTATTTTGTCAGACGACAAGTTGTCTTGCTCGGAATTGTCAGACGAGCGAGCCTTGCTGCTCGGAAGTGTCAGATCGACGAGTTGTCATTGCTGCTCGAATCGGCCAGAGCGGTTTGATTCATTTCGACTGAGTGATGTTCGCTACCGTACGTGAAAGAGTCTTCTGCTGTACCGAGAGAGAATTCGTATCATAAGTGGTATCAGAGACATTTGTCTCACGGTTCTCGACGTTACTCAAGAAGATGGCATTCACCTATGAAGAAGTAGCACAACTACGTGACGTTCTTCGCGGCCTACCGGAGCCCCGAATCCATGCACGACGAGGATACGACACCATGCATGCACCACGACATGCTGATGAATACAAGACAAGCGAACTTCCGGAGTTCGTAGGCGGCACCGATCCCGAGGCTTATTTGGAGTGGGAAAGGAAAACTGAATGAATGTTTGAGTTCAAGGATCTCGATGACGAGGTACGATGCAAGTACGCAATTCTCAAACTTGGAAAGGGAGCTTCCCTTTGGTTTGAACGAATGAAGACACAACGAGTTCGTGCCGGTAAGGAAAAGATACGTTCGTGGAATTCTCTAAAAAAGAAACTACGAAAGAGATATGTCCCGGCTACACACAAGTTGAGTTTGTATCGAAAAATTTCTGACCTCACGCAAGGAAAGCTAAGTGTAGAGGAGTACATCGAGGAGTTTGAAAACTTATCCTTGATGGGAGAACTTGAAGAAAGCGAAGAATTACGGATGTCCCGTTTCCTACGAGGTTTAAATAAAAACATTGCTAATTCCGTGGAACTCTACCCCTATTCCGACTTTGATACTTTATGCGGACTTTGCATAAAGTTGGAAACTCAAAACAAGATAAGATTTTCTAAACCCGAATCCCCACCTGAATTCGGAAATACCAACTTTGGCACGAGTTCTAGCTCGTTTCCAAAAACTGTCACAACAAATCCACCCGTTACTACCATTCCAAAAACTCCTATCACACCAAAAGAAACAATCTTATCTAAAGTTCGGTGTTTCAAATGTCAAGGATTTGGACACTATCAAAGTGCTTGTCCAAATCGGAGAATAGTGACGTTACGAGAAGCCATAGCCGTCCGAGAAGAATTACTAGCCGAAGAAGAAAGAATTGGAGACGTCTTTAACTTGGAAGCCGACGAAGAAGAAGAAGATTGCGAGGCATACGATGCCCCGAACTATGACACGAACCTCATCCTTCGCATGTTACAAACGAAGGCGGCCTCGAGTGACATAGAAAAACGAGATCAAATCTTTCACACGAAGTGTCGTGTCGGAGATAAATGGTGTAGCTTGATCATTGACGGTGGAAGTTGTAGAAACATGGCATCAAGCGAGATGGTCTCGAAGCTCGGACTAATCACTACGGCTCATCCAAAGCCGTATGCACTCCATTGGCTCGATGATGGAAATAAGGTGAAAGTATCAAGACAAGTGAAGGTCGGACTCACCATGGGTTCGTATGGTGATGATATTACATGCGATGTACTACCGATGGACGCATGTCACGTGTTGTTGGGGAGACCTTGGTTATTTGATCGGGACGTACTACATCGAGGGAGGAGCAACGAGTATGAGTTACGTGACAAAGGTAAAAAAATTGTTCTTAAACCTATGTCACCTCAAGCTATCCGAACAATGAGTTCAAAAAAAGTCGAAGGACCGAAGCTCACGATGCTTGCAAACGAAAAAGAAGTCGGACACGCCATTGACGATGGCGAACGTGTTTATTTGATGATGATCAAAGAAATCCGAAACCTTGCTACCAAATCACACCACGAAGAAGAGATAGATACACTATTACACGAGTTCGCGGATGTATTTCCCGAAGACTTGCCGGTGGGATTACCACCTATCCGCGGAATCGAACACCAAATTGATCTTGTACCAGGAGCTCCATTACCGAACAAAGCGGCATATCGTTGTAATCCCGAAGAAACCAAAGAACTACAACGTCAAATTGATGAGCTCATGAGTCACGGATATGTCCGAGAAAGCTTAAGTCCGTGTGCGGTTCCAGTCCTACTTGTACCAAAAAAAGACGGATCATGGCGAATGTGCATTGACAGTAGAGCCGTGAATAACATCACCGTCAAGTATCGGTTCCCCATCCCGAGACTAGACGACATGTTAGACGAGTTGCATGGCTCGGTTATATTTTCAAAAGTTGATTTACGGAGCGGGTACCATCAAATTCGCATGCGAGAGGGAGACGAATGGAAGACGGCATTTAAAACAAAGAATGGACTTTACGAGTGGGTTGTGATGCCATTCGCCCTCACTAATGCCCCGAGCACTTTCATGAGACTGATGAACGAGGTTCTCAAACCTTTCTTGGGAAAATTTGTTGTCGTATACTTAGACGACATTTTAATCTACAGTCGATCCTTAGAGGAGCATCTCGAGCATTTGCGGCACGTTTTTGAAATTCTAAGGAAACAGAAACTTTATGGAAAGCGGGAGAAGTGTACTTTCCTAGTCGAGAGTCTTGTCTTTCTCGGCTATGTCATTTCTAAAAGAGGTGTTTCGGTGGATCAAGAGAAGATCGCGGCAATCGAGTCTTGGCCGACACCAAAAACTATCACGGAGGTACGATCATTTCATGGCCTTGCTTCTTTTTACCGACGATTCATACGGGACTTTAGTACCATCTCCAGTCCGATCACGGAGTGTCTAAAAAAAGGAACATTTGCATGGAACGAGGCTGCCCAAAAGGCTTTTGAAAAATTAAAAGAAAAATTATGTGAAGCACCGATTTTGACGCTACCCGATTTTTCGCAACCGTTTGAGGTGGAATGCGACGCTAGTGGAGTTGGAATCGGGGCAGTACTTATTCAAGGAGGCCGCCCCATCGCCTATTTTTCGGAAAAATTAAGTGGTGCTCGAGTTAATTATTGTACTTGCGACAAAGAGTTCTATGCTATCGTGAGAGCACTCGATCATTGGAGTCACTATTTACGTTCGAAACATTTCGTGTTGCATTCGGATCACGAGTCGTTGAAATACATTAACGGGCAGAGCAAGCTAAGTCCGAGGCATGCAAAATGGGTGGAATTTTTGCAATCTTTTCACTTTTCATCCAAGTACAAGGACGGTAAGAGTAATATAGTGGCGGATGCACTATCAAGACGGTATGCCTTACTTTCGATTCTAGATGTTCGTTTTTTGGGGTTCGAGACTTTGAAAGATCATTACATTGACGATTTGGATTTCGGAGAAATTTTCACCCGTTGTAAAATAGGCCCGTACGAAGAATTTATTTTACAGGATGGCTTTCTTTTCAAAGGAAATAAACTATGTGTGCCGAAGCATACAATTCGGGAATTACTAGTTCGGGAGGCGCACGGAGGAGGATTAGCTGGTCATTTCGGTTCGGCTAAAACCGTGGAAGTTCTAAAGGAGCATTTCTTTTGGCCAAAGATGTATGGTGACATAAGCAACATCGTGAGTAAATGTGTCACTTGTCATTTGATGAAAAGCTCGTTCAAGCCAAGTACCTACATGCCGTTGCCAATACCTTTGCGTCCGTGGGAGGATGTCTCGATGGATTTTATTGTTGCTTTACCTCGTACTCAACGGGGCAAAGACTCGATCATGGTGGTCGTCGACCGTTTTTCAAAAATGGCTCACTTTATAGCATGCCACAAAACCAATGATGCAAGCAATGTGGCGGACTTATATTTCCGAGAAGTAGTTCGTTTACACGGAGTTCCAAAAACTATCGTGTCGGATCGAGATTCTAAATTCCTGAGTTACTTTTGGAATACTTTATGGAGGAAAGTGGGTACTAAACTTCTATTCAGTGCTTCGCACCACCCACAAACCGATGGGCAAACGGAGGTGACCAACCGAACATTAGGAGCATTATTGCGAGGATTGGTGAACAAAACACAAAAAGATTGGGACGTTAAACTTGCACATGCGGAATTCGCATACAATCGATCACCCGGTTTCGCCACGGCCCATTCACCTTTTGAAGTAGTATACGGAATAAATCCGCACATGCCATTGGAATTGATTGCTGTGCGGCGGCAATTGGTTCACAAAGACGCAGAATCAAAACTCAAGTCAATGATGAAGTTACATGAAAAGGTACGAGAGCGGATTAAAGAAGTGAATGAAATTTACAAACGGAAGTCGAACAAAAATAAAAAAGCGAGATTATTTGATGTTGGCGACTTAGTTTGGATACATTTGAGGAAAGAACGATTCCCAAACAAACGCAAGAACAAATTAATGCCGAGAGCCGAAGGTCCGTACAAAATTGTGAGAAAAGTGAACGACAACGCCTACAAAGTAGAACTTCCGGGTGATTACGGAGTACACGCGACTTTCAACGTAGGTGATCTCTCGCCTTACCTTGACGACGATGGCATTACGGAATTGAGGTCAATTCCTTTCAAAGAGGGAGGGAATGATACGATATCAAATCTTCCAAACGAAGAAGCTTCAATAAAAATCGACATCAATGACGATACAAATTCGCATGACCATGCATCATCATACTTGGGAGAAAAGAACACGCGGATTGGAGTTACGTTATTAATCGGAACCGGAGTAACGTAAAACATGACGACGAAATCGGTCCAAAAGCATGGAAATTTCGGCCATATCATGCTTGAAAGGGACTCATGATTTGTCTTCATATCTTACCAAAATATTGAAGATCTCCTCCTTCTCCACCTTCTTTGAAATCGGCCAAAGTCATCAAATATAGTAACCACCTTCACATCTTATCTAGTCCAAGATACATATTATAAAGTCATCAACTCCCCCCCCCCCCCACAAAATCGGCCAAAAACATGATCCTTGACAAAGACTTTCATCAAACCTTTTCTTCATGTCAAAGTCACCCTAATAAGTCCAAGATGCTTGATATCATATCTTGTCCAAAATCTTCATGATCCCCTCCCCACACCCTTGAATGATTCGGCCGATCCTTGCTAAGAAGTTTCATTTTCTTGTTTTGTTGTATTTCCTTATGGTTGTAAACTACTATATATAGTAGTACATGTTGTATTTGTAAGCATCTTGAAATTTATAAAACATCGTATTTCTCTTGAAATATACGTTGAACGAGTTCAACAAAACCTTGGTTATTATTTCGACGCGTCTCGAATTATAACTTGATCAATTCTCAATAGGTCTTGAGGAGAGATTATTTTTATCGAGTTATAGGTCTAATTCGATAAAACACATTCAAATCCATACACTATCCTACCTCACGGCCGAAACCATCTAAAATTCGGCCACCACCTTTTATTTTGCTGTATCGACAAGTTGCTGCTGTTCGGAATTGCTGTATCGAGCGAGCCTTGCTGTTCGGAAGTGCCGTATCGACGAGTTGCTGCTGTTCGGAACTGCTGAGTGCTGTTCGCTACCGTACGTGAAAGAGTCTTCTGCTGTACCGAGAGAGAATTCGTATCATATAATCAATAAACCCGAGTTTTCATAGATTTTCGACTTGAATGCATGTAACACCGTCTTATCTCCTATTAACAAGACTTAATCAAGAAGCAAAGGCTTAATCCAAGCTATTATATCCAATCCTTGCTACAACAAGGCTCAATCAAGAAGCAAAAGATTAATTGGAGCTGTTATAGCCAATAAAGGCTCGAATTTAATCAATAATCCCGAGTTTTCAGTGAGTTCCGAGTCGAATACATGTAACATGGTCTTATCTCCTATTAACAAGACTTAATTAATAAGTAAAGGCTTAACCGGAGCTATTATATCCAATCCTTGCTACAACAAAACTTAAGAAAGAAAAGATTAAACGGAGTTGTTATAGCCAATTCTGAGTACAAAAGGCTCGAATCTAATCAATAAACCCGATATTTCATAGAGTTCCGACTCCAATGCATGTAACGTGGTCTTATCTCCTATTAACAAGACTTAATCAATAAGTAAAGGCTTAACCGGAGTTATTATATCTAATCCTTGCTACAAAAAGACTTAATCAAGAAGTAAAAGATTAACTGGAGCTGTTATAGTAAATTCTAAGTACAAAAGGCTCGAATCTAATCAATAAATTCGAGTTTTCATAATGTTCTGACTTGAATGCATGTAATGTGGTCTTATGTCCTATTAACAAGACTTAGTCAAGAAGCAAAGGTTTAGTTGGAGCTATTATAACGAGTCCTTGCTACAACAAGACTTACTCAACAAAGAAAAGATTAATTGGAGCTATTACAACAAATTCTGAGAACAAAAGGCTCGAATCTAATCAATAAACCCGAGTTTTCATAAAGTTCCGACTTGAATGCATGTAATGTGATCTTTTGTCCTATTAACAAGACTTAGTCAAGAAGCAAACATTTAGTCGGAGCTATTATAACGAATCCTTGCTACAACAAGACTTAATCAACAAAGAAAAGATTAATCGGAGCTGTTATAGCAAATTATGAGTACAAAAGGCTCGAATCTAATGAATAAACATGAGTTTTCATAGAGTTCCGACTCGAATGAATGTAACGTGGTCTTATGTCCTATTGACAAGACTTAATCAAGAAGTAAAGGCTTAATCGGAGCTCTTATAATGGATCCTTTCTACAAGAAGATTTAATCAAGAAAGATAAGATTAATTGGAACTGTTATAGCCAATTATGAATACAAAAGGCTCGAATTTAATCAGTAAACTCGAGTTTTCATAGAGTCCCGACTCGAATGCATGTATTGTGGTCTTATGTCCTATTAACAAGACTTAATCAAGAAATAAAGGTTTAATGAGAGCTATTATAAAGTATCCTTGCTGCAACAAGACTTAATCAAGAAAGAAAAGATTAATCGGAGTTGTTGTAGCCAATTCTGAGTATAAAAGGCTCGCATATAATCAATAAACCCGAGTTTTCATAGATTTTCGACTTGAATGCATGTAACACCGTCTTATCTCCTATTAACAAGACTTAATCAAGAAGCAAAGGCTTAATCTGAGATATTATATCCAATCCTTGCTACAACAAGGCTTAATCAAGAAGCAAAAGATTAATTGGAGCTGTTATAGCCAATAAAGGCTCGAATATAATCAATAATCCCGAGTTTTCAGTGAGTTCCGAGTTGAATACATGTAACATGGTCTTATCTCCTATTAATAAGACTTAATTAATAAGTAAAGGCTTAACCGGAGCTATTATATCCAATCCTTGCTACAACAAAACTTAATCAAGAAAGAAAAGATTAAACGGAGTTGTTATAGCCAATTCTGAGTACAAAAGGCTCGAATCTAATCAATAAACCAGATATTTCATAGAGTTCCGACTCCAATGCATGTAACGTGGTCTTATCTCCTATTAACAAGACTTAATCAATAAGTAAAGGCTTAACCGGAGTTATTATATCCAATCCTTGCTACAAAAAGACTTAATGAAGAAGAAAAAGATTAACTGGAGCTGTTATAGTAAATTCTAAGTACAAAAGGCTCGAATCTAATCAATAAACCCGAGTTTTTATAAAGTTCCGACTCGAATGCATGTAATGTGGTCTTATGTCCTATTAACAAGACTTAGTCAAGAAGCAAAGGTTTAGTCGGAGCTATTATAATGAATCCTTGCTACAACAAGACTTAATCAACAAAGAAAAGATTAATCGGAGCTGTTATAGCAAATTTTGAGTACAAAAGGCTCGAATCTAATGATAAACCCGAGTTTTCATAGAGTTCCGACTCGAATGAATGTAACGTGGTCTTATCTCCTATTGATAAGACTTAATCAAGAAGTAAAGGCTTAATCGGAGCTCTTATAATGGATCCTTTCTACAAGAAGATTTAATCAAGAAAGAAATGATTAATCGGAGCTGTTATAGCCAATTATGAATACAAAAGGCTCAAATTTAGTCAGTAAACTAGAGTTTTCAAAGAGTTCCGACTCGAATGCATGTATTGTGGTCTTGCGTCCTATTAACAAGAATTAATCAAGAAATAAAGGTTTAATCAGGGCTATTATAAAGTATTCTTGCTACAACAAGACTTAATCAAGAAAGAAAAGATTAATCAGAGTTGCTGTAACCAATTCTGAGTATAAAAGGTTCAAATATAATCAATAAACCCGAGTTTTCATAGATTTCCGACTTGAATGCATGTAACATCGTCTTGTCTCCTATTAACAAGACTTAATCAAGAAGTAAAGCTTAATCCGAGCTATTATATCCAATCCTTGCTACAACAAGACTTAATCAAGAAGATTAATCGGAGTTGTTATAGCCAATTCTGAGTACAAAAGGCTCGAATATAATTAATAATCCCGAGTTTTCAGTGAGTTCCGAGTCGAATACATGTAACATGGTCTTATCTCTTATTAACAAGACTTAATTAATAAGTAAAGGCTTAACCGGAGCTATTATATCCAATCCTTGCTACAACAAAACTTAATCAAGAAAGAAAAGATTAATCGGAGTTGTTATAGCCAATTCTGAGTACAAAAGGCTCGAATCTAATCAATAAACCCGATATTTCATAGAGTTCCGAATCCAATGCATGTAATGTGGTCTTATCTCCTATTAACAAGGCTTAATCAATAAGTAAAGGCTTAACCGGAGTTATTATATCTAATCCTTGCTACAAAAAGACTTAATCAAGAAGTAAAAGATTAACTGGAGCTGTTATAGTAAATTCTGAGTACAAAAGGCTCGAATCTAATCAATAAATTCGAGTTTTCATAAAGTTCCGACTTGAATGCATGTAATGTGGTCTTATGTCCTATTAACAAGACTTAGTCAAGAAGCAAAGGTTTAGTTGGAGCTATTATAATGAGTCCTTGCTACAACAAGACTTAATCAACAAAGAAAAGATTAATTGGAGTTGTTACAACAAATTCTGAGAACAAAAGGCTCGAATCTAATCAATAAACCCGAGTTTTCATAAAGTTCCGACTTGAATGCATGTAATGTGATCTTATGTCCTATTAACAAGACTTAGTCAAGAAGCAAAGGTTTAGTCGGAGCTATTATAACGAATCCTTGCTACAACAAGACTTAATCAACAAAGAAAAGATTAATCGGAGCTGTTATAGCAAATTATGAGTACAAAAGGCTCGAATCTAATGAATAAACCCGAGTTTTCATAGAGTTCCGACTCGAATGAATGTAACGTGGTCTTATGTCCTATTGACAAGACTTAATCAAGAAGTAAAGGCTTAATCGGAGCGCTTATAATGGATCCTTTCTACAAGAAGATTTAATCAAGAAAAATAAGATTGATTGGAACTGTTATAGCCAATTATGAATACAAAAGGCTCGAATTTAATCAGTAAACTCGAGTTTTCATATAGTTCCGACTCGAATGCATGTATTGTGGTCTTATGTCCTATTAACAAGACTTAATCAAGAAATAAAGGTTTAATCAGAGCTATTATAAAGTAACCTTGCTACAACAAGACTTAATCAAGAAAGAAAAGATTAATCAGTTGTTGTAGCCAATTCTGAGTATAAAAGGCTCGAATATAATCAATAAACCCGAATTTTCATAGATTTCCAACTTGAATGCATGTTACATCGTCTTATCTCCTATTAACAAGATTTAATCAAGAAGCAAAGGCTTAATCCGAGCTATTATCTCCAATCCTTGCTACAACAAGACTTAATCAAGAAGCAAAAGATTAATTGGAGCTGTTATAGCCAATAAAGGCTCGAATATAATCAATAATCCCGAGTTTTCAGTGAGTTCCGAGTCGAATACATGTAACATGGTCTTATCTCTTATTAACAAGACTTAATTAATAAGTAAAGGCTTAACCGGAGCTATTATATCCAATCCTTGCTACAACAAAACTTAATCAAAAAAGTAAATATTAATCGGAGTTGTTATAGCCAATTCTGAGTACAAAAGGCTCGAATCTAATCAATAAACCCGATATTTCATAGAGTTCCGACTCCAATGCATGTAACGTGGTCTTATCTCCTATTAACAAGACTTAATCAATAAGTAAAGGCTTAATCGGAGTTATTATATCCAATCCTTGCTACAAAAAGACTTAATGAAGAAGTAAAAGATTAACTGGAGCTGTTATAGTAAATTCTGAGTACAAAAGGCTCGAATCTAATCAATAAACCCGAGTTTTCATAAAGTTCCAACTCGAATGCATGTAATGTGGTCTTATGTCCTATTAACAAGACTTAGTCAAGAAGCAATGGTTTAATCGGAGCTATTATAATGAATCCTTGCTAAAACAAGACTTAATCAAGAAAGAAAAGATTAATCGGAGCTGTTACAGCAAATTCTGAGTACAAAAGGCTCGAATCTAATGAATAATCTCGAGTTTTCATATAGTTCCGACTCGAATGAATGTAACGTAGTCTTATCTCCTATTAACAAGACTTAATCAAGACGTAAAGGCTTAATCGGAGCTGATACGAATTCGGTATCGATACAGCGGAAGACTTTTGAAGCGCGGAAGTTATCGGCAAGAAACTGTCGGGAACTGATGACAACAGTTCGCTACAGCGGTAATACAGACTAGCGGCACGTACTCGCTACAGGAATGTATGATGGAAGCTCGATACAGCAACAAGACAGGAATTTGGTCCAAATGAAAAGACTCGAAACAGGCCACTCCCAAACAGTGACACTCGAGACAGCACGTTTTATTCGGAAGCGAATTTAAGACAGGAAACACGTTCGAAGGATCGAACAACACTTTATACGAAATATTGAGCAAGTATAAAACTGTATCGAAAAATAAACAGAATATCGAAACAAGGTATAAACAGATGTTTTATCAAATTAGACCTATAATTTGATAAAGTGATTTCTCCTCAAGACCTATTGAGAATCAATCAGATTAGTATTCGAAACGCGTCGAATAAAAACCAAGTTTTGATGAAAAGCATTCACCAGGGAAAAACACAAAGTGTTCTCAATTTTTTTAACATTCAATAATCTTCTTCATTACAACTCTACTGCCACTATTTATAGGCAAAAGTGGCCTGACAAACTAACTTAAACTATTACAAGTTGTTCCTTAAAATAATGAAAGGATAATAAAAGGTTCTTCATGTCACTTGTTGACAAAAGTAAAAGATGGGTCTTTGCCTCCAAGTTGTTTGTTGACAGCCGCTTTTTCCTTCAACATGTTGCCAAGAATCCTGCTGCCCTTCTTAATAAAATATGTTGAGACTATTTTATTCTCTTACCACTTGGGCCCCCTTCCCCCAAGATTACCTTTTGTTTAAGTTATTCCAATTCCGATTATCAAGGTAACTCCGTGTCTCGTATCTGTTTTCTCGCCCAAGTACGTTGGAGTATGGTCGAGATGTTTTACGTCAATTCTTACTTCGTCTTCTTCGCTTGGAGTAGTTAATCTCGTATCAGGAGCTCTTATAATGGATCCTTTCTACAAGAAGAATTAATCAAGAAAGAAATAATTAATCGGAGCTGTTATAGCCAATTATGAATACAAAAGGCTCAAATTTAATCAGTAAACTCGAGTTTTCATAGAGTTCCGACTCGAATGCATGTATTGTGGTCTTATGTCCTATTAACAAGACTTAATCAAGAAATAAAGGTTTAATCAGGGCTATTATAAAGTATTCTTGCTACAACAAGACTTAATCAAGAAAGAAAAGATTAATTAGAGTTGCTGTAGCCAATTCTGAGTATAAAAGGCTCAAATATAATCAATAAACCCGAGTTTTCATAGATTTCCGACTTGAATGCATGTAACATCGTCTTATCTCCTATTAACAAGACTTAATCAAGAAGTAAAGCTTAATCCGAGCTATTATATCCAGTCCTTACTACAACAAGACTTAATCAAGAAGCAAAAGATTAATCGGAGTTGTTATAGCCAATTCTGAGTACAAAAGGCTCGAATATAATTAATAATCCTGAGTTTTCGGTGAGTTCCGAGTCGAATATATGTAACATGGTCTTATCTCTTATTAACAAGACTTAATTAAAAAGTAAAGGCTTAACCGGAGCTATTATATCCAATCCTTGCCACAACAAAACTTAATCAAGAAAGAAAAGATTAATCGCCAGTTGTTATAGCCAATTCTGAGTACAAAAGGCTCGAATCTAATCAATAAACCCGATATTTCACAGAGTTCCGAATCCAATGCATGTAACGTGGTATTATCTCCTATTAACAAGGCTTAATCAATAAGTAAAAGCTTAACCAGAGTTATTATATCCAATCCTTGCTACAAAAAGACTTAATCAAGAAGTAAAAGATTATCTGGAGCTGTTATAGTAAATTCTGAGTACAAAAGGCTCGAATCTAATCAATAAACCTGAGTTTTCATAAAGTTTCGACTTGAATGCATGTAATGTGGTCTTATGTCCTATTAACAAGACTTAGTCAAGAAGCAAAGGTTTAGTCGGAGCTATTATAACGAATTCTTGCTACAACAAGACTTAATCAACAAAGAAAAGATTAATTGGAGCTCTTATAGCAAATTCTGAGTATAAAAGGCTCGAATCTAATCAATAAACCCGAGTTTTCATAAAGTTCCGACTTGAATGCATGTAATGTGGTCTTATATCCTATTAACAAGACTTAGTCAAGAAGCAAAGGTTTAGTCGGAGCTATTATAATGAATCCTTGCTACAACAAGACTTAATCAACAAAGAAAAGATTAATCGGAGCTGTTATAGCAAATTTTGAGTACAAAAGGCTCGAATCTAATGATAAACCCGAGTTTTCATAGAGTTCCGACTCGAATGAATGTAACGTGGTCTTATCTCCTATTGATAAGACTTAATCAAGAAGTAAAGGCTTAATCGGAGCTCTTATAATGGATCCTTTCTACAAGAAGATTTAATCAAGAAAGAAATGATTAATCGGAGCTGTTATAGCCAATTATGAATACAAAAGGCTCAAATTTAGTCAGTAAACTAGAGTTTTCATAGAGTTCCGACTCGAATGCATGTATTGTGGTCTTGCGTCCTATTAACAAGACTTAATCAAGAAATAAAGATTTAATCAGGGCTATTATAAAGTATTCTTGCTACAACAAGACTTAATCAAGAAAGAAAATATTAATCAGAGTTGTTGTAGCCAATTCTGAGTATAAAAGGCTCGAATATAATCAGTAAACCCGAGTTTTCATAGATTTCCAACTTTTTTTTTACAGAGAGAGGGACAACGGATACCACAACCAGGCAACCGGGCTAGACAACAAAATAAAATCTCAAGCTAATCCAACAGGCGGGTAGTCAAGAGAAACAGAGATAAAAACACATATGCAAAAGCTATCTATGAAAACCGAATAAAAGGACCAAAACCCCCACAGGCCTCGTTAAAACCCTACCGTAGAAAAACCCAATGGGAAAAACCTACGATAGGGAAAAAGAGTACCCGAGCGTTATGCTGCGAGAAAACTAATGTCGGCTAAAATATATAGGAGACATATCCCTCGACAGAAGATCTTGGAGAGACTCTGGCGCTTCGCTAGACCACTCGTAAGAAACCAATCTTTTAGAAAGCCAGTCTGCCACAGCATTCCCTTCTCTATAGATATAAGAGACCCTGAAGTGCATGCTATCAATAATACGCCAAATCCGCCTCAAACGACTGCGGTAGATCCAGGGAACAGCAGAACTACGATCTGAGAGAATGCTCACAACATAAGTAGAGTCAGACTCCAGCCACAAATAATCCCAACCATGATAAAAATCAATCTCGATAGCATGAATAGCCGCGACCAACTCAGCTTAGAAGGCAAAACAGCAACCAATTGCCACAGAGAGGGTGCCAAAAACCCGGCCCAGACGATTCCGATAAACAAGGGTAATAGCACCCAATCCTGGGCAACCTCTATCCATCCCATAAGTGTTAACTTTCATCCAGCCAATTGGGAGGGATACCATTTCACATAAATAGGGTAAAGTGGGGTCTCGTGCGGCCAGCCACACCCAGAGCCCGAAGACGAACCAGATCAGAAATAGAGTTATCCATGGTGCCCATGTCATAGTTATTACATTCTCTGAGAAGAGACCAAACTATAGAACGAAGAGATATGATAGAAAATTTAGCTTCGTTATATAAAACATCACAGCGAATATGCCAGATAGCCCAAACGGCAGTAATAATAGTGAATCTCCACAGAGTAGAGATCTGCTGACTAAATCTGATATCCATAGCTCGAATGATGAAGTGCCCGAACCCAGCATTAAATTCTAAAGAGATTAAGAAGCCCCGCTCAATATAGTCCCAGAACTGCCGGATAACCATGCACTCGGTGAAAATGTGGTCAATCGATTCAGGGGCAGAGAGACAGAAAAGGCAAACCGAAGGACCAATGAAACCCCTGAAACGAAGAAGATCAAAAACAGGAAGCCTGTTGTGAATAGCCTTCCAGACCGTGAGAGAACGATGAGCGGGGATTAATTTGTGCCAAATCCATTTCCCCCAGATCACCTTAGGAAAGTTGTGGCGAAGGTGCCAATAAGCGATTCGAGAGGTAACATTGCCGTGCACTGATTTAGCCCAAACCCGCTCGTCTTTTCCTTCAAAGTCATAGGGGGTATAGACGACATCTAAAACAACATCACGACACCTCTCCATGAAATCGAGGGTAAGATGCCAGGTCCCGTCATAGTAAAAATCACTGATGGTGTCAGAGAAGGTACTTCTGAGATACTGAGGAATACCCAACCGATCACCAATGATATAACCCAGCCAGTTGTCCCACCAAAAATTAATATTTTGACCATTTCCAATTACCCAACTGGAAGTGTTAAGAAGATGGGGAATATGATTACGAACCCGCCTGAATATAGAGGAAGAAACAATCTTGCGAGTATCCAAATTACTTCTAAGAAACCTCTTATGCTAATGAGAAACCTTAGGAAGAGAGAAACCAGTGGGCCAGTTAGTAGCAATCGGGTGGCCTTCGAAAAGGTGCTGATAAAAAATCACAATGTGGCTCGAGATGGTAGGCGGATCACGACAAAGATCACCGTCAATAAGGAGACAGGAGAGCTGAAGACGATTATTCCTCATCTTAACTGTCCTATGGAAAAAGGCAGTATTCCGATCACCATCCTTAAGCCAGTTAGTCCTACTCCTTTGTTGGAAGAAAAGACTCTCTTTATTAAGGATGTCGTTCAAGGCCGCAGTTGTTTCGACCTCTGACACGAGCTCGCTTGATACCCATCCGCATCAATGAGAGACTGAATCTCACCAAGTTGATCCAAAAGCTGACTTTTTTTAGTGAAAATATCACCAAAAGACGAAAAATTCCAATGTTTGAGGGTACGACGCAATCTTTTAAGCTTGTACAAAACCAAGTCCCAAGGAAACCGGTTCCCACAATTAAGATTCCAACTTGAATGCATATAACATCGTCTTAACAAGACTTAATCAAGAAGTAAAGGCTTAATCCGAGCTATAATATCCAATCCTTGCTACAACAAGACTTAATCAAGAAGCAAAAGATTAATCGGAGCTGTTATAGCCAATTCTGAGTACAAAAGGCTCGAGTATAATCAATAATACCGAGTTTCAGTGAGTTCTGAGTCGAATACATGTAACATGGTCTTATCTCCTATTAACAAGACTTTATTAATAAGTAAAGGCTTAACCGGAGCTATTATATCCAATCCTTGTGATACGAATTCGCCTGGAAAAGTGAATACGTATCGGTCGGAGTGTGTATAGGTGTATGATAGCGGAAGGCTTTTTACGAGTATGGTGTTTTGGGTGTATTTTTATGGAAATAATATCGAATATGACAACGAAAATTCGAACAAATGAAAATGGAAGTAATATTGTAAAAAGTGATAATATCGATCAAAGTGATTCGATCGAACAAGAACAAAGGCTTATCGAATTAGACCTATAATTCGATAAGGTGATTTCTTCTCAAGACCTATTGAAAATCAATCGGATTAATACTCGAAAACGCGTCGAATAAAAATTATGTTTCGGTAAAACTTATTTACCAAGGATAGAAATACAAAGTGTATTCTTTCGCAACAACATTCAAATTCATAATACAATTATTACAAGGCTAATCAAATCCTACTTATAGGAGGTGAAGTCTTACAACTAAGTAAACAAAAACAACAAGATCACATGATCTTAGAAATGAAAAACAAAAATCAAGATAAAAAATAAGATTACAAGGAATCAAATATTAGGGGTGGGGATCACACATGAACATGATTATAAGCCATCTTACCATGTGAAGAAAAAGGGAGACAAATTAATACACAAAGTGTATAAAATAAAGGAGGCTGCTGGCTGGACACGGGCCGTGTCGCTTGACACGGCCGCGGCGCGCATATTTCTGCCGACAGGGACTCGACCGTGTGCGCTTGACACGGTCGCGGCGTGACAAAGACGTTCGGCAGTGACTCGATCGTGTCGCCTGGAACACGGTCGGGTGTCGGGACAGTCATTTTCGGCATTTCTGGGCGAGTAGGACTCGACCGTGTTCGACTGGCATGGTCGGGCTGGACAGCAGTTGTTTCGGCATTTTTCGGAAGAGTAGAACTCGACCGTGTCGCCTGACACGGTCGGGTTCGGCCGACAGTGTCCTTGGCATTTCCGGACGAGTACAGCACGGGCCGTGTCGGACGACACGGTCGAGTTCCGTCGGCAGTGATCGGCATTTTTCGGCAGGTTGTGACATTTTCCGGCAGGTTGGACATTTTCTGGCAAGTTGTGACATTTTCCGGCAGGTGGTCACACGGGCGTGTCCTGGGACACGGTCGAGCTCGGCAACTTGGTCCTTTTGCGTTTTTTGTCCGTTTTCTCGCCTAACAATGTCGCCGTACGTGCATGATGTAATACCCGGTTGTGAATTCATTTATTATCATTCAGTAATTGTCACTCAGAATTTTTTTCACTCAGTAATAATCGTTCATCATTCATATTCAGTCAACTATGTTCACCATTCGGCGTATTTTGGGATCATCACTGTTTGAGATCGAACCGAGATTATTGTCATCATCATCATGTTTTAATTTTCAGTTTGAGAGGTAGCGCACGCTACACATTCTGGTTAGCGCGCACTAATGGGGTGCAGGTAACGCACGTTATGATGCAGTATTAGCGCACGCTAGCGCAAGTGGGGCAGACAGTCCAGAAGGTACTGGGCTGATTTGGGAAATTCGTAGCGCACGCTACGAGTGGTAAGTAGCGTACGCTAATTGTGCTGGTAATGCACGCTAAGTCACATTAGTAGCGCACGCTAACGCGTGCAAGGCAGAGGACAGTAGGTTCTGGACTTCAGTTTTTGAATATCAGACATCAGTTAGCGCACGCTAACAGTCTGGGATAACGCACGCTATCGGTAAGGTGTTAGCGCATGATACCAAGTCGTAGCGCACGCTAACGAGGCATTTCAGAGCTCACTGGACTGCCCAGTAAATCGCTAGCGCACGCTAAATATCAGGTCATAGCGTGCGCTAAGTTGGGATAGTATAAATAAGACAGTTCAGTCCAACCTTCGTCATTTCTTCATTTCTCAACCATTTCGGACGAGCTTGGGCGATTCGGAAAGGTCTTTTCGAGCTGCAATCATCTAGCATCATCTTCAAACTCCTAAGTTGGATTAATCATCATCTAATCAGTTTCATCACTCCAAATCAAGGTAATGATTCTTGGATCTAGAATTTCGGATCTTGGGTGTTTTGCTTTCGATCTCTTCGTGTTAAATCGAGATTGTGTTGGAATATGTTAGATATGGATTATCTACCTTGGATACATGTATTTATACGGATTCATTGGTGTAATTGAGGAATTGTTCAAGAACCCTTACGGGTTGACTTTGGGTTTTTGGGGGTTTTCGACTAAATGTTGTTGAAATATCGATTTAAGTATTCCTATTGGATTATTGATGATATTCATGAGGTTTTGTTGGATTGAATCATTCATTGGAAGTTGGTTTCGGATTTAATTGAGTTTTGGTTGTAAACAATTGGAGATTGTTTACAACGCGTTTGTTTTAATGCCCCAATGAGTTAGGGTATTGTTGTATCGACTTTTGAGTTGGTTGTGATCATGCTTGATTCGTGTATTAAGAGAATTGTTGATATTTGTGTTGTTCAAGGTTGTTCGAGCGGCCGATAGTTTCATTAAGGACGTTGATCGTGGAAGTACCTTCTCGCCTTCGGTTTGAGGCAAGTTTTATACTTGTACTAGTCAATGAGATTAATGTCATCATATATGTGTATGAATGTGTTGTATCATTCCGAGACTTAGTCTCTTCATGAATTCATTGATATTAAGAGATCGTTTGATACGATACCTTTCGACAACTATGCCAAATGTTTATTATTGTCCGTTAATGGCCGATTCAAGGCATTGTGATACTCGTTATTAATGTCATTGTCGATAGCCGGTTCGCGGTATCGATGTATCGATTGTTGTTAATATTGATGTCAAACTAAGACATCGTTCAGATCATCGTTATTCATGTTGGGGTTGTCAATAAAACCGTATTGGTTGATTAAAGGCATTGGCCTATTCATTTCTCATCTTCGTCGTCGGTCACCGATTAAAGGTGCCGAGGCATCCTTCGTATCATTGTCATCGATTGGCTGTTCTCAGGCAAATCGAAATGTTCAATCATTCACCATATCATTGTTATCGATTGACCGTTCTAAGGCAATCGAGGTATTTAATCATTCATCGTATCATTCGTAGCAATTGGCCATTCTAAGCCAATCGAAGCGCTTAATCATTCATGGAATCATCCGCTGCATCATTGTTATCGGTTGGCCATCCTAAGGCAATCGAGGTGTTAAATTGGGACTGTCAAGGACGGTGTCTATCCGTGTGTTACTGTCATCGTGTTGGCTGACTCAAGGCAGCACACTATCATTAATTGTGATACGGCTTCGTGCCGTGGCTTCGGCCCTCATTGTGATACGGCTTCGTGTCGTGGCTTAGGCCCTAATTGTGATACGGCTTCGTGCCGTGGCTTCGGCCCTAATTGTGATACGGCTTCGTGCCGTGGCTTAGGCCCTCATTGTGATACGGCTTCATGCCGTGGCTTCGGCCCTAATTGTGATACGGCTTCGTGCCGTGGCTTCGGCCCTAATTGTGATACGGCTTCGTGCCGTGGCTTCGGCCCTAATTGTGATACGGCTTCGTGTCGTGGCTTCGGCCCTAATCGATACAACTTCGGGCTGTTTTGGCTTCATGTGATTGTGATATTTGACAGCTTCGGCCGAGCGGCTTTCAAGCCTTTATTATTGTCCTGGTAATTTCGTTGGAGCCTTTGGGCATTGTGATTCATAATTAATTCAGTCCTGGTTTGGTTCATGTCGTGTAATTCATTGTGGTATTCTGTGATTTTGATTCGCCGTTGGGCATTTATGTTCTAACCTGTCGAACAGGTATTAATAGTATGCCGTGGGCATAGTATTTCGCGAATGCTCGGTTCTTACCTTGGTTTGTGAGCATCTTGTATTATGATTATCATTGTACCGTTTCATTCTGCCTTTGGATGTATATCATGTTATACATGTATTTGATGTTCATTATCTGGATGACTGACCCCGTGGGGGCGGAACATGTTTTCATGTTTTAGGTGATTGCGAGGAGAGAGTTGAGACACAGGGGCATGACGATGGCGATGAGGAATTCGAGAGATACTAGTCCGAGTTGTTCATTGTCAGTTGGAGTGTACTCCAGTCTTGTCAGTTGTTGTCGTGTTGTATTACCCGAACAGATGTTCGTGGATGTTGTTGTATTTCATTTTTGGCCATGTAGGCCACTTTTGCCGTTGAAATTCCTTATCGGAATATTGTGTCAGATGTCATGGTAGGGACTATGATTTTCCCTTATTGTGTAATTTATTGTATTTTAGTCATGTTTGCCTGGTGGATCTCTTGGCGTGGGGTCCACGGCACTGTAATAACCGAATAGGATTTTGGGGTGTTACACATGACGTGTTGTAAGGTTGTTTACGTCGATCCTTGCTCTGTCTTCTTCATTTTGACTAGTCAATTTCATATCACCTTGCTACAACAAAACTTAATCAAGAAAGAAAAGATTAATCGGAGTTGTTATAGCCAATTCTGAGTACAAAAGGCTCGAATCTAATCAATAAACCCGATATTTCATAGAGTTCCAACTCCAATGCATATAACATGGTCTTATTCCTATTAACAAGACTTAATCAATAAGTAAAGGCTTAAGGGGAGTTATTATATCCAATCCTTGGTACAAAAAGACTTAATCAAGAAGTAAAAGATTAACTGGAACTGTTATAGTCAATTCTGAGTACAAAAGGCTCGAATCTAATCAATAAACCCGAGTTTTCATAAAGTTCCGGCTCGAATGCATTTAATGTGGTCATATATCCTATTAACAAGACTTAGTCAAGAAGCAAAGGTTTAATCAGAGCTATTATAATGAATCCTTGCTACAACAAGACTTAATCAAGAAAGAAAAGATTAATCGGAGCTGTTATAGCAAATTCTGAGTACAAAAGGCTCGAATTTAATGAATAAACCCAAGTTTTCATAGAGTTCCGACTCGAATGAATGTAACGTGGTCTTATCTCCTATTAAGAAGATTTAATCAAGAAGTAAAGGCTTAATCGGAGCTCTTATAATGGATCCTTTCTACAAGAATATTTAATCAAGAAAGAAAAGATTAATCGGAGCTGTTATAGCCAATTCTGAGTCTGGAAAGGTCGAATCTAATCAATAAACCGGAGTTTCATAGAGTTCCGACTCGAATGCATGTAACATGGTCTTATCTCATATTAACAAGACTTTTTTTAATAAAAAAAGAATATATTATTAATCTGATAAACGAGGGTGGACGAGGCCCTCTACACGCCCAGCAGGCAATGATCCACTAATCCCGCGAAATATTACACATAAATTTTTTTCCTCCTATTATACGGGTAGGCCATTTTATCCAGTTTAATAAATCCGAGGATTTTCCCTTTAAGATTGGAGATATCGTGTAGGTGGAAATCTTGACGATCACATCCTTCGTTTGCTAAGAGGTCAGCGACGGCATTGCCCTCTCTAAAGATATGAGAGAAATGGGTCTCAAATTTATCCATAAGAGATCGAATTTGATAAATAATCCTTTGGATTTTCCAGTGGCAAGGAGTGGAATGATTAATCAATTGAAGTGCAATGTTTAAGTCGACTTCCACCCAAACTTTTTTAAAATTGTGTTAAATGCAAAACTCGAGCCCTCTCCAAATGGCGTAAATTTCCGCAAAATTGTTGGTTTGAGTTCCAAGAAATTCGGAGAACATGATAAGAGGATTGTCGAGGTGATCCCGAACAATTATCCCAGCGGCCGCACCGCCCGGATTACCCTTCGCGGCGCCGTCCGAATTTAATTTCCACCACCCCACTTGCGGCTTACTCCAACGGACAGCCCTGACCGAGTATCGCGGCCTCGGGGCAGGTCTGATGCCCATGAAATCTGCAATACGATCCGCTCCCTTCCAAAACCGTCTACTAATTTTGCCTTTTAATTTGATGTTGTTAATATATTTCCAAGTACGCTCATACACACGTTTCGGCGTGAACGGGATATTATCAACCCTTTTGTCATTCCTACAACACCAAAGAAACCAAAGAATCAGAATGGGAATAATGTGAAAAATGTGTGTTTTGCCCTTCGTTTTACCAAACCAATTAGCAATGATGAGACTAAAGTTGGAGGATATAAGTATTTTGATCCCCGCAAGGTTATGAAAAACCTTCCAAACTTCTCTAGCAACCGGGCCATTAATAAAGAGGTGAGGAAGGTTTTCATCCCCATTATAGCAAAAACACGAATTAGTGGCAATAATGCCCCTACGCGTGAGCCCATCCGGTGTGGAAATCCATTTATTGAGGACCTTAACCATAAACAAGGAGATAGTAGGTGTGATCAAAGAATTCCAACTGTAACGAAGAATATTATTGAGAGGTTTTTTCTGACGAACTAAATCCCAAGCGGTTTTGAAGCAAAAAAGACCGTTTGAGGATAAAGCCCTTACAGGTTTATTCTCACCAGTGGAAATAGGTAACGAGCATATATGATCACAAATGCTAAACAGGAGTTTGCGATTGATTTTCCTCCTATCCCAATCCCTATTAGTCCAAATACAATCAATAGTATCTTTAGCCTTAGTTTGCTGAAATTGGTTAACGTGCTCAAATCGCACCAAATGTCATGCCAAATAGACAATTTACCATTACCATTATGCCAAAAGATTTTATCATAAGTAATAGATCTAATGCGGCAATGGTTTTTCCAAATAAGGAAACTTTTGTGGTTGAATTTGATAATCATGGGTTGGAGCCAAGAACAGTATATTTTAAGGAGTAAATTAGACCAAATATTGTTGGAGGTTCTCAATCTCCACCACAATTTAATCTCGGCTGCCCGGATAATGTCATGAAGATTCCGACAACCGAGACCCCCCTCATCCGTAGGAAAACATAGCCGGTTCCAAGAAGCCCAATGTAACTTATGTTTATTGTCATTAGTTCCCCATAGAAATTTATTGAACAGTCTTTCTATGAAAATAATGTCATTATCGGGAGGTTTAAGCACTTGTAAGCTATAGAAAGCTATGGAGTTAAGAACCGATTTAATTAATTCAAGCCCCCCCCCCCCCCCGTGGACAGTAAATGATGGTTCCAAGTAAGAATCTTGTTTTTAATTTTTGTAATCAAGGGACCATACATATCGAAGGATTGAAAACCTTTCCAAAGAAGGACGCCTAAGTACATAATCGGTAAATCAGCTCTATTAAACCCCGTGATATCATGGACCCAGCTAGCAACTCGGGGAGTTGGTTTATTCAAAATGAAATTTCTCTTGCGGTTATTAATCTTCTGCCCGGAAATATTCTCATAATGGGTGATGCACTTGTTAAAGATATGAAGACTTTTTTTGGAAGAATTAAGAAAAATGAGAATATCATGTGCATAAGAAAGATGTGTGATTTCCACTTTTTTCTTAATCTTGTAGTACATCGACGGATTATTCAAGAACAAATGATCAATACTCCGAGAAAAATAGTCCGCGGCAATCACAAAAATGAGAGGGGACAGCGGATTCCCTTGCCGAATACCTCTCTCGCTTTTAAAAAACCCAACTGATTGTCCATTCACAAGGATCGAGAACCAACAATTAGAAATACAATTTTTAATAAAATTAATCCAGACACTAGAAAAACCAAAGCTAGACATTACTTGAAATATGAAATTCCAATTAATCCTATCATAAGCTTTTTCCATGTCAAGTTTAATAATAGTATTGGTAACCGAAAGCGAGATGTCATGAGTAACCTCGTGGGCCGTCAAAATATTATCCCTGATATTTCTACCTTTGATGAAACCCGATTGGGCAGGATTAATCATAGAGGGCAGAATTTTGTCAAGTCTCATGCTAAGAATTTTCGAAATGATTTTACATGTAGTGTTGCACAAACTAATCGGCCAAAAATCTTTCCACGATCTAGGATTATTATTTTTGGGAATAAGTGTAATAGTGGTCGTAGTAAAAGCACGCGGCATCGGAAAGCCACTGAAAAAATCAGAAACGGCTTCTAAAACGTCCCAACACACTATATCCCAGCAACTTTGAAAAAATTTAATACTAAAACCGTCAGGCCCGGCAACACTATCCCCATCCATGTCAAAGACACAAACCTTAATTTCATCAATGGTGGGATTAATACACAGACTATTATTTTGATCATGCGAGATAATATTCGGCACAACCCGAGGGTCAACGTCGTCAATAAAATGATTTTGCTCCGCAAAACAATTAGAGAAGTAAGAGACCGCGGAGTTGTGTATTTCCTCGGGATCCGTGATTGTACGACCAAGATACGAATTCGCCCAGGAAGATGAATATGTATCGGTCGGAGTGTGTATATGAATATCGTAACGGAAGTCTTTTTATGAGTAGCGTATTTCGGATGTAGTTTTATGGATGTAATATCGGATAAAGTAAGAATATCGATCAAGAAGACTTGAACCATCAAGAACAAGGATTTATCGAACTAGACCTGTAATTCGATAAGTGATTTCTTCTCAAGACCTATTGAGAATCGATCGGATTAATACTCGAAAACGCGTCGAATAAAAATCAAGAGTTTGATAAAAATCATTTATCAAGGATAGAAACACAATGTGTATTCTTATTACAACATTCAATTCCTCTATTACAAGAAATATCAAGCCTATTTATAGGAAAAACTAAGTCTTCCTATAACAATTAAAGAAAACAATTCAAAGATTACAAATCTTTGAATAATCAAAACAAATCAAAATAAAATATTCAAGGGAACATAAATCACATAATGGGGGAAACATAATCCCTAACATGAGTAAAGAAAGGAAAAGAGAAGACAAAAATACACAAAAGTGTATAAAAAATAAAAAGGGTGGCTGCCGGACACGGGCCGTGTCATATGACACGGCCGCGGCTGCATGTGCGGATGCAACATGCTCGGCAGGACTCGACCGTGTTCGTCTGACACGGTCGGGCTGGACGGCAGCAGGTTGTGATGTTTCTGGGTGAGTAGGACTCGACCGTGTCACCTGGCATGGTCGGGTTGGATGGGCAGACATTCTGGCATTTTCGGAAGAGCAGGACACGGCTGTGTCTCGGGACACGGTCGAGTTCAGCGGCAGTCCGTTCGGCACTTTCTAGAAGTCTGCGACACGGGCCGTGTCAGGCGACACGACCGAGTTCGGCCGGTAGTAACTCTTGTTATTCCGGTACAGCATGACGCGGGCCGTGTCATACGACACGGCCGAGACCGGGCACCTTGGTCCTTCTCGTTTTGTGTCCATTTTATCGCCTAAAAATGTAGTCATACGTGCATGGCGCATTGTAAGGCCGTTTACGTCGATCCTTGCTTCGTCTTCTTCATTTTGACTAGTCAATTTCGTATCATTCCCTCCCCCTTTAGAAGGAATTGTCCTCAATTCTGAAATCCCTTCGTCATCAAAATAATTAACTAAAGCCTCTAAGTACTTGATCTCGAAAATATCCGCAGTGCGTACACGGCCCAAAATCTTGAGACGATAGGTAGTAGGGAGTCTCAGAGAATCACCAACAAAATAACTATCATGAGCTATAAAGAAATAATAATCATTTTATGAGCCAGAACTGTTATCATCCTGGTGGTCGAACTCATCGGACGCCACTTCAAGACCTGGGAAAAATGCTTCGTCGTCGACTTTCATGTCAAAATCTTGGTAAAGCTCAAGATATAGATGTTCCGGAATCATAACATCTTCTTGCTCCGTATCATGAACTGAAAACACCTCATTGGATTCTGCATCATAAATTGTACAAAAATCTTCAAAACAACTTTTATCGAGACATGGATCGTCGTCGGGCACAACATCAAAAATGGGAAGCATTAATGATTTCACATCGGGTGCACCATCAAAAATGGGAAACACGGTATCAATTATGGGTTCCTCTTCGTCAACTGGTTCTGTATCAAATACTGGTGGCCCTTCATAATCCGACCCAATTTCCATGACACTGTCAGGCTTCTCACCATTAAAATAATTTGGCCCATGCTCATAATAGCAAGATCCAAGTTCGTAAATTAGGGAAACACGGCTCAACTCATCTTCTTCGTTGTATTGTGCCGTTGAAACCTCTGTCTCGTCTACTTCATTAAAAATGACAGTAGGGACATCGTCTTCATCGAAAAAGGACTCTGCTCGGAATTCCTTGATGGGGAAAAACCTTAGATCGAATGTCGGCGGCGGGGCGTCGAAGGACTGGTGGTGGGGGAACAACAAGTGGTGGTATGATTTGAACCTTCGATTGAAATGTTTTATGAATTTTTGCCAATCTCTGATTTTTGGCTTACGTTGTTGTGAACGAGACTGTTTCAGTTTTTGCCACCAGACGGCGGCGCTACCGCGGAGGCGCTTTGTCACCAACGAAACGCGGCGGTTGATCGGGGCAGCCTTGAAGTCCGAGTGCTCCTCACAAGTATGGAGCCAATCTATACAGGCATCTAGATTACTAGATCTGTGAAACTCCGATATGCTGTGATATTTAGCCAAGAAATCAATATCGTTGAACTCCATTCTGCTGAAAGATCAAGAACCTTAACTGAATTAAGAAATTCAGGTGTGGTCTCCGATGACAAGAGTCAAGAGATAGTTTTGAACAAGAAATTGTCAGTAAAATCGCCAAGGAAATAGCCTTGGGCTCCGATGCCACTTATGATACGAATTCGCTCGGAAAGATGAATATGTATCGGTCGGAGTGTGTATATGAATATCGTAGCGGAAGTCTTTTTATGAGTAGCGTATTTCGGATGTAGTTTTATGGATGTAATATCGGATAGAGTAAGAATATCGATCAAGAAGACTTGAACGATCAAGAACAAGGATTTATCGAATTAGACCTATAATTCGATAAGTGATTTCTTCTCAAGACCTATTGAGAATCGATCGGATTAATACTCGAAAACGCGTCGAATAAAAATCAAGAGTTTGATAAAAATTATTTATCAAGGATAGAAACACAAGGTGTATTCTTATTACAACATTCAATTCCTCTATTACAAGAAGCCTATTTATAGGAAAAACTAAGTCTTCCTATAACAATTAAAGAAAACAGTTCAAAGATTACAAAATCTTTGAATAATCAAAACAAATCAAAATAAAATATTCAAGGGAACATAAATCACATAATGGGGGAAACATAATCCCTAACATGAGTAAAGAAAGGAAAAGAGAAGACAAAAATACACAAAAAAAGTGGGCCATTTAAAAAAAACACACGCCAAAGTCCATGTGCGGGCGATTTACACGCACTAAAGGTGCGATCTTCCCGTTCCAAGCCGATCCCCTTTTCTCTCGCCCAATCTCATCAGCCGTTTGCTAATCCTGTTCACTTCCCATATTTTCAGTTGTTCTAATCTGTTATCCCTGATTGCTAGTTGTTTCTCATTATTAATTTCTGGAATTTTATAATATTTCGTCCGGTGCTTTCATTGGAGCGACGGCGTGTGTTCTGGTTCGTTTTCGGCGTTTTTATCTCGACCTGTTCGTGGTCAGAGTGCGTTCTCTTTCGCTAGCTGCTGCAGAATCGCTCCTCTTTTTCAGGTTGGGGTCGTTTCCGTTCGCGATTTTTTTATTTTCGTTGGAGTTTGTTTTGTGGCTTCGGCTTTATGTCTTCGTCTTCTTCGTGTGGGTTGGTTTCCTCTTCGGTCCGGCCGGGTTTGCCTGCTTCCTTGCTCAGGGCTTTGATTTTCAAGGGTTGCGTGATTTAGGTTGTAAAGTCCTCGGCAAATCCGATTCGGCTCTCCTTCAGGTTAAAATCGACGAATTTTTTGGATGTTCTTCTGCTGCTCCTCCACTGGTTCCATTGGTACCGGTTCTCGGCCCGGGCAGTGTTGTTTCGGGCCCACGTTTGCTGCAAATCGGGGCCCCCACTCAGGCCAGGCGTGACCCCCGTCTTGATCGGCCCATGGACCCGTTTCTCATGCTGGGTTGCTCTGCTGCAACTGATTTGGTTAGCTCGTCTGGTCCTTTTTCTGTACCATTGATTCCATCTTCATCTGGATTGTCTACTGCCTCCAGTTGCAATGTTTCCGGTGCGGGATTGGATGATCTTGTCCTTGTGCAGGAGCTAACTTCCTCTTCAGCTAAGAATAATATTATGTCTACTGTTACTGATTTGGAGACTCCAGGGTGTGCTGCTCCTTCATCTATTGTTCACTGTTGTAGTGGGGATATTATGAATGTTATGAATTTGCCTTGTAACATTGATGCTAAGCCTATTGATTCTGGAAATTCAATGACTATGAATTTTGGTTCAATTTCTACTCCCTTAACTTTGGACAATTCGGTTACTAATGGAATTAATTCTAATACTTTTGGTAAGAAAAGGGGACTTAAGTTTATTAAACCAGAAATTCAAAATGGAGAGGTGATTGTGAAACCTTCGGCTAGTATTGGGCTTGAGGGTGCTAAGAAGTGGAAATGTACCTTAGTTGGGTATTTTTTGGGGAAAGCCCCTCCTCTCAATGTGATTAAGAATTATTTTGTGTCGGCGTGGAAGGGACTTAAGGAGGTGTTCTGCTCTGACGGGGGATTTTACTTCTTTAAGTTTGTTAGTGAGCAGGGTTTGACCGAGGCGTTAGAGGGAGGGCCTTGGCTGATTCAGGGCCAGTCCATTTTCCTTACCCGGTGGAAGCTTGGTATGTCTCTTCTGAAGGTTCAGCCTAAACATGTCCCTGTTTGGGTGAAACTTCGTAATGTCCCTCTCGAGTATTGGACTGGCGAGGGGCTCAGTATTACTGCTAGTGCTATTGGGGTGCCACTTTTTGCTGACGTGTTTACCAGGAACTGTTTGAAAGTGGACTATGCCCGTGTCTGCGTCATGTTAGACGCTAATTCTAGCCTGATTCGGTCGTTTCTTATGGTTCTTCCGTCTGATGGGGATTGTCCTTGTGTTAGGAGGATCCAGGTTGAGTATGAATGGTTACCACATCGGTGTGGTGTTTGTAGAGTATTCGGGCATCGTGATCAGGTTTGCCCGACCATTTCTAAGCCTTTGGTTCAGAAGCAGGTCAAGCGGGCTCGTATTTATTTGGCTAAGCCTGCTCCCTCTGGTGCTCGTGGTCTGGGGTCTTCGTTGGGACCGACTCCGGCTGGGGGGGTTGCTCAGGCTGAGGTAGGAACCTCTGCCAGATCTGGGTGCCCAGTAGTGGAGTTAGATGGGGGTGCTCGGGGTCATTCTTCTGGTTCGGGTCCATTGAGTAGCGTCTCTACCTTCTCCTTGGTTACTACCAGCTCTCCTATCGTGTCTCCTAGGAGGGCTGGTGCGGGTAGTTGTGAGCCGTCTCTCAACATGTTTGCGGCTCTTTTTGGTATTTCCGATGATATTGAGGCTACGATTCCTGACTGTGTCAGCACGTTGTTCTGTTCTAGTTCTTCTCCCTTGGGCCCTAATTTCGACGTAGCCCGGAATAATGGTGTTAGATGATCCCTGTTGCTGTGTGGAATGTTCGTGGACTTAACCGGACTGAACAACAGATCTCGGTCCGGGAGGTAATTAGTTCGTTTAATCTTTGTTGTATTGCTCTTCTCGAGACGCGTGTCTCGGTTGGTAACTTTGGTCGGGTTTCTTCATTTATTTCTGGCTCTTGGCAGTGGTTCTGTGATTACAGTAGTGGGCCTGGGACGAGGATCTGGATTGGGTGGGATCCTGGTTCTGTTTCTGTGGATATTATTGCTATTGAGTCGCAGTTTATTCATTGTCGTATTACTCTGTTGCTCGACTCGTCCTGTCTTCTGGTTACCTTTGCCTATGGTTCTAATGATCTTATTGAGAGGCGGCTGTTGTGGCAGTACCTCACTGATTTCTCGGTCTTACATGCTACTGAGCCTTGGGTCACTATGGGTGATTTTAATGCTGTTCTGGATACTAGTGAGATCTTGGGAGGTGAAGCTCCTCATTCTGACGATGACCCGCCCCTGGTGGAGTTCAGGGAGCTTTGCAGACGTGCGGATATTGAGACTCTTCCGATGGTGGGCTCTTGGTTCTCCTGGCATAACAAGAGCCCGTCTCCAAGATCTTTATGGAAACGTCTGGATAGGGTGTTAGGTAACCCGCAGTGGTTTATTGATCATGCTGATTGTACTTACTCTTGTGATCTGCCGCGGACCTCTGATCATAGCCCACTTATTCTGGGTCTTGATAGTCTACCTCGCTGCAGAGGCAAAATGTTCAGATTTGATAATTTCCTAGCTGATTCTGAGGATTTCCTTCCGGCGGTTTGGGACTCTTGGCGTCATCATATTGTGGGGGCCCCGTTTTATGTGATTTGTCGTAAGTTGGACGCCCTTAAACCCGTTTTTCGTGCCATGAGGAAGAGGAAAGGGGATTTGGTATTGAATGTTGCAACTGCTACTTCGTTCCTCTCTTCTTCTCAGTCTATCCTCAGGGACCATCCCTTAGACGACTCAGTTTTATTGTTGGAGAGATGTTGTCGGTGGGTTTTCTCAGTTTCCGTGGCTCAGGAACAGTCTTCGCTCAGGCAGCGGGCCAAGTTGGCTTGGCTTAAGGATGGGGACCAATGTACTGCCTTCTTCTTCCGGCGGATTGCTTCTAGACGAGTCAGATCTCGTATCTATAGACTTAATACGGAGGATGGTACTGAGTTGACTGACCCTGCTCTTATTAAGAATGAGGTTGTTGGGTTCTATGAGAGACTATTGGGTTATTCTAATCGGATTTTGCCTTTATCGTTCAGCCAGGTTAGGCCTTTTATTTCGGCTTCGCTTTCGCCTGATGTTGCGGTGCATATGGTTAGACCTGTTACTGCTGATGAGGTTCGGTCTGTGTTCTTCGAGTTTGATAAGGACAAGGCCCCGGGCCCTGATGGTTTTAATGCTACTTTTTACCGGCGGGCTTGGCCGATTGTGGGGGGTGAGATTTCGTTTGCTATTATGCATTTCTTTGCTACGGGCAAGTTTGTCAGGCAGATCAATTCTACGATCATTTCTCTTGTCCCGAAAGTAGCCTTACCTAAGAGCATGTAGGATTTCAGACCGATCTCTTGCTGCAACTTATTATATAAGGCTATTTCGAAAATTATTGTCCACCGTATGCGGGATAGCTTGGATGCCTTGATTGACCCGGCTCAGACTGCTTTTATTCCTGGAAGAAGGATTAGTGATAATATCCTTCTTGCTCAGGAACTTCTTCATAGTTATGGGCAGAGGGGGATGCCTAGACGGTGTGTGTTTAAAGTTGACCTAATGAAAGCTTATGACACTGTTGAGTGGGATTTTGTGCTGATTGCTCTGCAGTGTATGGGCTTCCATCAGTCGTTCATCGCCTGGATCAGGGAGTGCATCACCACTACTGCCTTTTCGGTATCTTTGAATGGTGATGCTGAGGGGATCTTTAGAGGTCGTAGGGGGCTTCGGCAGGGAGACCCCATCTCTCCTTATCTTTTTGTTATTGTTATGGAGGTGTTTCATGGTATTATTACTCGTGAGATTGCTCAGACCCCGGGGTTCCGGTACCACTGGAAGTGTGAGGCCACCCGTACTTTCATGCTCGCCTTTGCAGATGATCTCCTTCTTTTCTGTAATCCAGACGAGGTCTCTATTGGTGTTCTTAAGAGGAGTATTGATATCTTTGATTCTCTTTCGGGGTTGCGTGCTAACCCTGGGAAGAGTAATTTTTTTCTATCGGCGAGTGCTTTGGAGCAGGGGGGTCAGGTTGAGCAGTTATTAGGATTTAAGATGGGCCAGCTCCCTGTGAGGTACTTGGGGGTCCCTTTATCTTCATCGAAGCTCACGGTCGCTCAGTGCTCTCCTTTGCTTGACAGGATTGATGGTCGGCTGAGTGACTGGGCTTGTAGATCTCTGTCCATGGCCGGTCGATGCCAGCTTATTTGGTCTGTGTTATCTGCTCTTCACATTTATTGGGCCTCTATTTTTATCCTGCCTAAGGGTGTGATTGCCCTCATTGAAAAGCGTTTAAGGCATTTTCTTTGGAAAGGTTCGGGTGACTCTGGGCATGCTAAAGTGGCTTGGTCTAAGGTTTGCTTGCCTGTTGTGTGTGGTGGCCTTGGTATTACTCCGTTGAGGGTTCAGAACCAGGCCCTTATGAACCGCCATATTTGGGCTCTCCTGGCTGGGTCTCCTTGTTCTGTTTGGGTTAGTTGGGTTCGTTTGCATAGAGTTCAGCAGTGTTCTTTTTGGGATATTCCTATCTCTGCTGCATCTTCTGCACTGAAGCAATCTTGGGTTGCGTCCGCTTGTCATGGGGGCGTTTAAGATTCTGTTGGGGATGGCTCTTCCTTCCATTTATGGTCGGATCCTTGGCACCCTATGGGTTTGATTAGGCATTCTCTGCCTAGAGCGCCTCTTTGGACTGGCATTGATGTGCATGCCCGTCTTGGCTCTGTTATTTCTGATGGTCATTGGGTTTGGCCGGTAGTAGATCGTTCCGAGTTTCAGTAGGTTGTTTCTGCCCTCCCTACTATCATTGGAGGCCAGGATCGTATCTCATGGAGACCGCATAGCTCAGGTTCATTTTCTTCCTCGTCCGCTCTTCGGTTCCTTAGAGCGTATTCTCCTGCTGTTCCGTGGGGCCCTCTCCTTCTTGGCCCCGGGAAGATTCCTAGGCACTCCTTCATCTTATGGTTGGCTATTCAGGAGCGTCTGTCGACGATAGATAAGCCTTGGTTGCATCATGAGGATGGTATTTGCGTCCTTTGTGGGATGGCGGTTGAGTCTCATTCTCACTTATTCTTCATGTGCCCTTACTCTAGTAGGTGTATCTCTATTGCTAGGAGGGAGATAAAATTTTGTTGGCCTCACTCTGAGTGGAGTACGGGTATTCTTTGGGCGGCTAGGAGGTGGAGAGGTAGGCATGTGGTTAACGTGGCATACCGCATTTTTTTAGCGGCGTTGGTCTACTTACTCTGGCAGGAGCGTAATGAGAGGAGATTCGGTCAGAGGCGTCGAGATCCACACACAGTCACTTTTCAGGGGATTGGTCTTGTTAGGGACATTATCTCTCAGCGTTGGCCGCCTAATTCCTTATCTGCGGTCGCTGTTAGGCGTATTTGGAGGGTTGCTTGGTAGTTTCAGTGTAACTCTCTTTTATTTTTTCTTTTCGTGCTGTTGTTGCACCTTCTGTAATGGTTGCTGGGTACTGGCCAGCCTTGTTGGCCACTCTTATTTATTTAATGCAATTGACTTTTCCCAAAATACACAAAAGTATATAAAAAACAAAAGGGTGGTTGCCGGACAAGGGCCGTGTCATATGACAAGGTGCGGACGCAACATGCTCGGCAGGACTCGACCGTGTTCGTCTGACACGGTCGGGCTGGACGGCAGCAGGTTGTGATGTTTCTGGGCGAGTAGGACTCGACCGTGTCGCCTGGCACTGTCGGGTTGGACGGGCAGGCGTTCCGGCATTTCCGGAAGAGTAGGACACGGCCGTGTCTCGGGATACGGTCGAGTTCAGCAGCAGTCCGTTCGGCACTTTCTGGAAGTCTGCGACACGGGTCGTGTCAGGCGACACGGCCGAGTTCGGCCGGCAGTAACTCTTGTTATTCCGGTACAGCATGACGCGGGTCGTGTCATACGATACGGCCGAGACCGGGCACCTTGGTCCTTCTCGTTTTGTGTCCATTTTCTCGTCTAAAAATGTAGTCGTACGTGCATGGCGCATTGTAAGGCCGTTTACGTCGATCCTTGCTTCGGCTTCTTCATTTTGACTAGTCAATTTCGTATCAGACCACTATCCCGAATTTCATGAATAAAGTTTCTCTGTCTTTTCTTTTTCACTAAATTGTGAAAGAATTTGCTATTCCTCTCTCTTTCAAACGTCCATTTCATATTAGATTTTTGTTTCCAAAAGTCCTCCTCCATAGACAGAATAAGGGTAAGGTTGGCGTACATTTTTTGAAGGTGGATGAGATTGGTAGTGGTAGGGTCTTGGTCAAACCCAGTTTCGGCAACTTCCACCGCATACTGGGCCTAATCAATTTGAGAAAAAATATTACCAAAAATAACCTGATTCCATTTCTTCAGGGTGTATTTTAACCTCGAGATCTTTTCCCAAAGTTTAAACATCCCTGTAGCATTGGTGTGGAGGTCCCAAGACTCCTTTATAGTGGGTAAAAAAAGATGGTGCCTGATCCACATATTTTGAAACCTGAAAGAAGCCTTAGGTTTGAAGGATTTAGGGCTAAATTGACAAAACAAAGAGTTGTGATCAGACCGATACTTAGGAAGATGCCTAATGGAAGAGCACGGGAAGGCACTATACCAAGCCGGGGAGAACAAGATCTTATCCAACCTTTGACACACACCATCACTGTACCAGGTGTAAGAGGTGCCCGTGAATCCACCATCAGATAGGTTGCAATGTAATAGAGCATCATTGAACTCTTCCATATCTGATTGGATCGGGACAGCCCCTTCATTTTTCTCGTCAGGTTGGAGGATAATGTTGAAATCTCCCCCAACCATCCAAGAGAGCTGGCTTTGACTCACAGAGAGATGATCATCCCACAGGCCCCTTCTCTCGATTTTGGTATGCGTACCATACACCACAGTTAAAAGGAGAGAAGTGGGGAGGGAGTTACAAAAAACTTCCACATGTAAGATTTGATCCTTATTATTAAGAATCTTGATGTGAGTGTCAGAATCTGTGAAAAGCCATATATGATTAGTAACATTCGGATACACATTAGAAAATCTAAATTTTTGGAGAAAATAATTAGGGTCCAAATCAACTTTTGGTTCAATAAGAGCCAATATGTTGAACTTGTACTTTCTTTTTAACATACGAAGTTTGTTTTGGAGAGGTTTGTTCCCAATACCTCTAATATTCCAAAAGAGTATACTAATCATTATGGATAGCTCCACTCCTAGTCCTCATTTTTATGATATTAGAAGCTTGATGATAATTTTTAGATTTTCTACGTCTGCCCATTTTAATCAGGAGCCCAAGAATTGAATTTTTATAATTTTCCTTAAAAGGAATGATTTCAGTTCCAGCCGGGTTAAAATCTGTGTCAATATGATCAGACAAGGATTGTCCAAACAAGGACTGCCTGGAGTATGCAGATATGTCCGAGTTTTAGTTTTTTGAACCTGCATAATATTGGGTAGAAGAGTCAGAAAGTTCAGCAATACTATTAATCATGATGGCCTCATTATCCTCGCCACCAATATTGGGCACACTTTCTGCAGTTCAGTATCACGAATAGAGGGTTCACATATAGATTTTAATTTTTGTTCCCCATTAATACAGGGATGGCGAGCATTATTTTTTTCCCCCTCCTCCAAAAGATTCACCTCGACCAGGGTTGAGGGGTCAGAAGGACAGTTATCTTGTTTCAAATCCTTTAATGGGGGATCCAGCACCAAATCATCTCACTGCGAAAGAATCTGAAAAGAGTTCAAAATAGCCAAAAAAGCATTTCCCGATTGTGGCTCCAAGGGCAGGTTGGGGGAGGGAGCTTCCTCCTCATTTTCTAACACCATAAACATATTTCTCGTATCCACCTGCGCTCCCTTATCCGAGTCCGAAGCTGTCATTTTTTCTGCAACATCTCCCAAACCAGCATTAGAAATATTAACCAGCCTAACAGATGGGCTTGGTCCTTTATCATGAATATTAATTATCATATTCTTTAAATTGTTATTTTTCGAAGGGGACTTTAAATTAGTCTGGCCAACGGGCACCCATTTCTATTTTTCTATTTCTTTACCCTTCTACAAATTGGTTTTGTTTTGAAATTTATTCTCAAACGTTTTGGGTTTTAAGGATGGATTTTTAATGTAACAAGCATCAATGTCATAACCAACATGTCGAAAATACCAGCAATACCGGGGCAATTTTTCATACTCGACTTCTTACTCAGTTAAAACACCATTACACTTGATGCCAACCGAGTTAGGCAACACATCTGTGAGACTAATTTCAACACAAATTCGGGAAAATTGAAGTTTGTTCCTTTTAGAGTGTTCACATCCGCTTTAACAAATGTGCCAATAAGGGAACCAACAGTATGAAGAGCGCGTAAATCAAACCACTGGATTGGTAAGGCATGAATTTTAACCCAAATCATAACTATAGATGGTTCATGTTTAAAGTCAAAAAAAGGATCCCATTTTAATAATCGCATAGGATATCCAAGAATGTTGAACTCACGCTTCAGCCATAATTTAGCACAAAAATTATCATTTTGGAGACTAATAAGGACATGTTTGAAGTTTAAAAACTGGACTCTACAGAGACCAAATTCAGATTGTTGTAAGTGTTTAGATATGGCATCATTAGTCAGTTTCCCAAACAAAAACTTACCAATGAGGGCATTTTTATATATACCCGATACCTGTTCACATTTCTTGGCCGAGAAAATAGCGGTCGGGATGTCACCGGAGAGGTCCACCTGACCAAGCCGAACATTCGAGGAAGGCCCTCTGTTGACGGCATCGGCAAGAGAGACAGGCCCCGGAGCGCCGACAACAGACCTGAAGGGAGAAGGAACACCAATATCAGAAGAATTCGGATCCAAACAAATATCACCTTCTTCAAGACCAGCCTCAAAGGGAGGGACGACAGGCGGGAGGTATTTGAGCACACTTCCGGCGATCACCGCCGCTTTCTCCCGCAGGGCATCCGGGACGCCGACTGGAGCAGGGACATAACAACCAAGCAAAAGCGCGGCACACCACCGACCTGACCGGAGACCGCTTTCAGACCGACAAAGCACCGGAACCACCGTTGACCAAGCCCAAAACTGGACCATCGACCGACGCAGTAACCGGGCGACCATCAGGAACTGCTGGGGAAGCACCACGGGCCAGCAAAACGCCGCTCGCCGACACATCAGGACCCACTGGAGCAACCTTATGGAATGAAAAGGAGAAGGCCGACGCGGAAGGGCTGGCGACGGGAAATCCATCCTCTACAATGACCGAAGCCGGAGGAACAACAGCCTCAGAGGATAAAATAGCCGCGGGGGACAACGAACCACTAGCCCCCGATTTGAAACCACCACCCGACGGACAAGGACCCCCAACCACAGCAGAGATCGACCCGACCACCGAGGAACCGAGACCAGCAAAACCAACCGCCTGGGGGGAGGATCGGGGAGGAGTCAAAACAGAAAGAGCCGGACCCACCAAAACCGCCGAGAGAATGGACGGACTCGCACCTGGATTAGCTGGAGCACCAACCGCTGATTTGATGCGGCAAAAGGATGAACCGCCAGCGCCGAATTGAGATGGGGCAATGAGAGATGGTACCTGTTTATCACACGAGCATTTTTTTCTGGAGTACCGATCGAGATTCCTTTTCTTACAGATGGAGTATCGGTCACATCAATATTGTTAAGATGGAGACTTTGAGGCGGGCCATGTGGATATGTTAATTCTTTTTCCCCACTGCAAGTGGGGTTTGTATTTTCAATACAAGCAGTAGCAGCCGGCCCATGTGATTTCAAGAGAGGAGCATCGTGAGATGCTCCATTTGTGAGTAGCAATTTTTGGGAGTTGTTAATTATTGAATCAATAGACACGGAGTCTAGATCTATGGGGATGGTTGACTGGGGGGCCGCCCCATGTGATAATGTTTTATCTGCCATTAGGCATTATTAATTTTATTGGAATACCGCCGCACTAGGCGGCGGAAAAATAATTAAAAAAGACGTTATCAGCTGAATAAGAAGATAACGGTCGGAAAATTCAAAAACAGCTGAAGAACAGATGAAGATTGTAGAGAGGAGGAGAAAAAATCAAGAGAGAGAGATCATCCGAAAAAAATTCCTATTAACAAGTCTTAATCCTCATATTAACAAGACTTAATCAAGAAATAAAGGCTTAATCAGAGCTATTATATTCGATTCTTGCTACAACAAGACTTAATCTAGAAGTAAAAAATTAATTGGAGTTGTGATAGCCAATTTTGAGTACAGAAGGCTCAAATCTAATCAATTAACCTGAGTTTTCATAGACATCCAACTCGAATGCATGTAACATAGTCTTAGCTCCTATTAACAAGATTTAATCAAGAAGTAAGCGCTTAATCCGAGCTATTATGGTGAATCCTTGCTACAACAAGACTTAATCAAGAAAGAAAAGATTAATCGGAGTTGTTATAGCTAATTATGAGTATAAAACGCTCGAATCTAATCAAGAAACCCGAGTTTTCATAAAGTTCCTAATGCGAATTCACGATCGGATACAAACGTGTATCGCATGCTATGCAATGGAAGTGTATTTTATGAAATAAGAACACGAACAATAATTCGAGGTATAGAATACAACGTGATACGAATTCTCACTTGTGATGCGAATTCGCTATCGATACAGCGGAAGGCTTTTTGATGAACGGAAGCTAACGACAAGAAACTGTCGGGAACTGGTGACAACAGCTTGCTACTGCAACAATACTGACTAGTGATAAAGTCGGTAATTCGATACAGCAAGAAGATAGGAATTTGGCCAACTGGAAAATGACTCGAAACAGGCCACCTCCAAACAACGACACTCGAAACAGCATGTTTTGGACGGAAGTGAAGTTAAAACAGGAAACAAGTTCAAACTGTATCGAAAAACAAACAGAATATCGAAACAAGATATGAACAGATGTTTTTATCAAATTAGACCTATAATTTGATAAAGTGATTTCTCCTCAAAACCTATTGAGGATCAATCAGATTAATACTCGAAATGCATCGAATAAAAACCAGGTTTTGATGAAAAGCATTCACCAGGGAAAACACAAAGTGTCCTTATTTCTTCAACATTCAATAATTCTCCATTACAACTCTACTGCCACTATTTATAGGCAAAAGTGGCCTGACAAAATAACTTAAACTATTACAAGCTGTTCTTTAAAATAATGAAAGGATAATAAAAGGTTCTTCATGTCACTTGTTGACAAAAGTAAAAGCTGGGTCTTTGCCTCCAAGTTGTTTCTTGTGACCGCTTTTCCTTCAACATGTTGCCAAGAATCCCGCTGCCCTTTAATAAAATATGCTGAAACTATTTTATTCTCTTACCACTTGGGCCCCCTTCCCCCAAGATTACCTTTTGTTTAAGTTATTCCAATTCCGATTATCAAGATAACTCCGTGTCTAGTATCTGTTTTCTCGCCCAAGTACGTTGGAGTATGGTCGAGATGTTTTACGTCAATTCTTACTTCGTCTTCTTCGCTTGGAGTAGTTAATCTCGTATCATCCCCTCCCCCTTTAAGAGGAATTGTCCTCAATTCTGCAATCCCGTCATCATCAAGATAAGGAGAAAGATCACCTATGTTGAAAGTAGCATGCACCCCATAATCGCCCGGAAGTTCTAATTTGTAAGCATTGTCGTTCACCTTCGCAACTATTTTAAATGGCCCCTCAGCTCGTGGCATCAACTTATTCTTACGCTTACTCGGGAATCGTTCCTTCCTCAAATGTAACCAAACTAAATCTCCAACCTCGAATAGTCTCGGCTTTCTTTGCTTGTTCGACTTCCTTTTGTACGCCTCGTTTATTTCCTTGATTCGATCCCGCACCTGTTCGTGTAATTTCATCATTGATTTTCGTTTTGACTCCGCATCCTTATGCACCAATTCGTCACTTGGTAGTGGAATTAGATCTAGCGGCATGTAAGGATTCAACCCGTAAACTACTTCAAATGGAGAGTGTGCAGTGGCATGAGTAGGAGATCGATTATAAGCAAACTCCGCATGTGCGATTTGAGATCCTGATCCTTTTGTGTTTTGCTCACCAAGCCTCTTAGCAGCGTCCCAGTGATCGATAAGTTACTTACGTTTGTCCGTCGGTTTGAGGATGATTAGAAGAACAAAACAAAAACTTTGATCACACATAACTCAATAATGTGTTCCAAAAGTAGCTTAGAAACTTCGAGTCCCGGTCCGAAACAATAGTTTTTGGAACTCCATGTAATCGCACCACCTCTCGGAAATAAAGGTCAGCAACATTACTCGCATCATCGGTTTTGTGACAAGGAACAAAATGAGCCATCTTTGAAAAACGATCGACAACAACCATGATCGCATCCTTACCTCTTTGGGTTCGAGGCAAAGCAACAATAAAATCCATCGAGACATCTTCCCACGGCCTCTCCGGAATCGGTAAAGGTGTGTAGACTCCTGGTTTGAACGAACTCTTCGCAACATGGCACGTCACACATTTACTGATTATATTATTAACATCCCCTTGCATCCTTGGCCAATAAAAATGTTCTTTAAGTACATCCAATGTCTTGGCTGAACCAAAGTGGCCAGCCAAACCTCCCCCATGAGCCTCTCGAACCAGCAATTCTCGAATCGTGTGCCTTGGTAGACAAAGATGATTTCCCTTAAAAAGAAAGCCCTCCTGTATCGAAAATTCTCCCACCGAGCCAGGTTTGCACAGGGCGAAGGTTTCGCCAAAATCCGCATCACCTTCGTAATACTCCTTTACTGTATCGAATCCAAGCAAACGAACATCAAGAGTGGCGAGTAAGGCATAACGCCTAGACAATGCATCTGCCACAATATTGCTCTTGCCATCCTTATACTTCGATGAGAAGTGAAATAATTGTAAGAATTCCACCCACTTTGCATGCCTGGGACTTAACTTGTGTTGCCCGTTAATATACTTCAAGGATTCATGGTCCGAGTGTATGATAAAATGCTTTGGTCGAAGATAGTGACTCCAATGATCTAGAGCCCTCACAATAGCATAAAACTCCTTGTCGTATGTACAATAATTGAGACGAGCACCATTTAACTTCTCTGAAAAATAAGCAATAGGTCGCCTTCCCTGAATGAGAACCGCTCCAATGCCAACTCCGCTAGCATCACATTCTACTTCGAACGGTTGCAAAAAATCAGGTAATGCTAAGATTGGTGCTTCGCACAACTTCGCCTTCAAATTTGTAAATGACTCCTGAGCAGCCCTGCTCCAATTAAACGTGCCCTTCTTCAAACATTCGGTTATTGGGCTTGCAATGGTACTGAAGTCTCGAATGAATCTTCGGTAAAATGAAGCCAGTCCGTGGAACGATCTAACTTCCGTCACTGTAGTGGGAACTGGCCAGGACTTAATTGCTTCGATCTTCGCTTGATCGAACGACACTCCATTCTTTGAAACAATATAGCCAAGAAAGACTATACTTTCTACCAAAAATGAACCCTTCTCCTTTTTTCCATACAGCTTCTTGTCTCTAAGGGTTTCGAAGACTTGCCTCAAGTGTTCGAAATGTTCTTGCAACGATCGGCTGTAGATCAAAATATCATCTAAGTATACAACCACAAATTTCCCTAAAAATGGCTTAAGTACCTCATTCATCAAGCGCATGAAAGTACTCGGTGCATTTGTAAGACCGAACGGCATAATTGTCCATTCATACAGTCCGTGTTTAGTTTTGAAGGCTGTCTTCCACTCATCTCCTTCCCGCATTCGAATCTGGTGGTAACCACTTCGTAGATCAACCTTTGAAAAGATCACGGATCCGTGTAATTCATCCAACATGTCATCCAGCCTTGGGATTGGAAATCGATACTTGATGGTTATATTGTTCACAGCTCGACTGTCAATACACATCCTCCAAGATCCGTCTTTCTTAGGAACCAGTAATACCGGAACCGCACAAGGACTTAGGCTTTCTCGAACATAACCACGATCCATCAGTTCCTCGATTTGGTTTTTCAATTCCTTCGTCTCCTCGGGATTACATCTATATGCAGCTTTGTTAGGGAGCGACACACCCGGTATGAGGTCGATCTGATGTTCAATCCCACGAATAGGTGGCAAACCCGATGGTAATTCTTCGGGAAAAACATCCGCAAATTCGTGCAAAGGCATCCATCCTTTCATTTCGTACAACCATGTTACCATTCCGTGTCTCCTTCAGAACCAACAAGTATACGCATTTGCCATCATTAATAGCAAGTTCCACCTCCCGCTCGCTAGCAAACATGGCCAGTTTTGGTTTTTCACTCCTACTAGAACTCATAGAGTGAATAGCTTGAGGTGACATTGGTTTAAGCACAATCTTCTTGCCCTTATCCCGTAACTCGTACTCATTGCTTCTTCCTCGGTGTAAAACGTCCCTATCAAACATCCATGGTCTTCCCAACAGTACATGGCATGCATCCATCGGGAGTACATCACATAATACGTTGTCTTCATATGAACCCATGGCTAGCCCAATCCTCACTTGTTCAGTCACCCTTATCTTGCTCCCATCATCGAGCCAATGCAAAGTGTAAGGTTTCGGGTGAGCCGTAGTGGTCAGCCCGAGTTTAGTCACCATCTCGCTGGAAGCTACGTTGGTGCAACTCCCTCCATCAACGATCAAACTACACCATTTATTTCCAACTTGACACTTCGTGTGAAATATTTGATTTCGCTGTTCCGAATCATTCGAAACAGCTTTGGCTTGTAGCGTTCGCAGAACTAAAGCCGTGTCATAGCTTGGAGCATCGTAAGTCTCACACTCTTCTCCTTCTTCGTCCTTCGTGTCGAAATCAAATACATCACTCAGTTTTTCTTCCTCAACCAACAACTCGTCTCGGATCGTGACAGCTTCTCTCAGTGTCACCACTCGTTTGTTCGGACAAGCATTTTGATAATGTCCGAATCCTTGGCATTTGAAACATCTCACTTTAACCAAACTTGTCTCCTTCGGTACGTAGGGCACAGTTGCCTTAGTAGGAATCGCAACAGGAACCGGAGTCGGTGCAGTTGCCTTAACCGCTGAACTAGATCCGACGCTTGGGTTTCCAAATTTGACTGGAAACTCAGGTTTATCTGACTTCATCTGTTACGAGCTTCTAACTTCACACATAACCCACATAATGTATCGAAGTCCTCGTATGGATACAGTTCCACCGAGTTAGCTATGCTTCGGTTTAAGCCACGCAAGAATCGCGACATCTTCTGCTCCTCATTCTCCTCTATCTCTCCCATTAAGGTTAGATTCTCAAACTCCTCAATGTATTCACTGACATTCAACTTTCCTTGCATCAGATCTGCAATCTTTCTGTAGAAGGATAACCTGTGTGATGTTGGCACATATCTTTTACGAAGTTTTCTTTTTAAGGAATCCCACGAACGGATCTTTTTCTTCCCCGCACGAGCTCTTCGTGTTTTAATTCCTTCGTACCAAAGTGAAGCTCCTTTCCCCAACTTGAAAATAGCATACTTGCACCGTTTCTCATCGTCGAGGTCTTTAAACTCGAACATACGATCAATTTTTCGTTCCCATTCCAGGTAAACTTCAGGGTCGGTCCCTCCAACGAACTCTGGGAGCTCGTTCACCTTGAACTCGTCGACATGGCATGAGGGTCATTCATAGTCACCGCGCCTAGGTTGCCAACGCTGGTCGTGTTGTTATGGTACGTCACATAATGCGTCATGAAGTTTTGCCAAGAAATCAGCATCGTTGAGATCCATAATGTCAAAGATCAAGAACTTGGGCTCCGATACCACTTATGATACGAATTCTCACTTGTGATGCGAATTCGCTATCGATACAGCGGAAGGCTTTTTGACGAACGGAAGCTAACGACAAGAAACTGTCGGGAACTGGTGACAACAGCTCGCTACAGCAACAATACTGACTAGTGATAAAGTCTGTAATTCGATACAGCAAGAAGATAGGAATTTGGCCAACTGGAAAATGACTCGAAACAGGCCACCTCCAAACAACGACACTCGAAACAGCACGTTTTGGACGGAAGTGAAGTTAAAACAGGAAACAAGTTCAAACTGTATCGAAAAACAAACAGAATATCGAAACAAGATATAAACAGATGTTTTTATCAAATTAGACCTATAATTTGATAAAGTGATTTCTCCTCAAGACCTATTGAGGATCAATCAGATTAATACTCGAAACGCATCGAATAAAAACCAGGTTTTGATGAAAAGCATTCAACAGGGAAAACACAAAGTGTCCTTATTTCTTCAACATTCAATAATTCTCCATTACAACTCTACTGCCACTATTTATAGGCAAAAGTGGCCTGACAAAATAACTTAAACTATTACAAGTTGTTCTTTAAAATAATGAAAGGATAATAAAAGGTTCTTCATGTCACTTGTTGACAAAAGTAAAAGCTGGGTCTTTGCCTCCAAGTTGTTTGCTGACAGCCGCTTTTTCCTTCAACATGTTGCCAAGAATCCCGATGCCCTTTAATAAAATATGCTGAAACTATTTTATTCTCTTACCACTTGGGCCCCCTTCCCCCAAGATTACCTTTTGTTTAAGTTATTCCAATTCCGATTATCAAGGTAACTCCGTGTCTCGTATCTGTTTTCTCGCCCAAGTATGTTGGAGTATGGTCGAGATATTTTACGTCAATTCTTACTTCGTCTTCTTCGCTTGGAGTAGTTAATCTCGTATCACAACGTAAGAATCGTCCGAAAGTAGGGCAATTCGGCCGAACTAGAACAAGAACAAGGTGTTTATCGAATTAGACATATAACTCGATAAAGTGATTTCTTCTCAAGACCTATTGAGAATCGATCGGATTAAAACTCGAAAATGCGTCGAATAATAATCAAATTTTGGTAGGAAACTCGTCCAACACTTAAGCAATACAACAGTATTTTTATTGATTCAATCATGCCTTCCATACAATCCATGAATGGCTACTTATAACTAAGTGTATTCTTACTAAATCAACTAAAGTAGTCAAAAGGTAAGATTACTCAATCTTTGAAAAGAAAAAATAATGTGAAAAGCTAGTCAAGTAATTATTAATTCTAGATGCAAAAGACAAACACTCAAAGACTTTTGAAAAGGAAGGAACACTTTAAGAGAAAACAAAGAGATGAAATCTTCATCAATCTTGGACAAAAATCGGCCAAAATCTTCATCAATCATGGACAAAAATGGGCCAAAATCTTCATCAATATTGGACCAAAATCTATGGCTTAGAATGGCCCATGCATCACACGTACGTATCGTGTATAGTGCATGGAGATTTTATGTACGCATGTCGACAAATCTAAGTTATTCCTAGTCCAATCAGCAATGTCACTCCAAGTCTCGTATCCGTTTTCTCGCCTAAGTACGTACGTGTATGTACATGGTGCTTTGCAAGGTTGTTTACGTCGATCCTTACTTCGTCTTCTTCACTTGGAATAGTTGTTTTTGTATCATTCCCTCCTTCTTTAAAAAGGGATTGTCCTCAATTCCGTAATCCCATCGTCATCGATATACGGGAATAGATCACCTATGTTAAAAGTAGCATGTACTCCATAATCACCCGGAAGTTCTACCTTATACGCGTTATCATTTATTTTACCAACTACCTTGAAAGGCCCCTCGGCTCGCGACATAAGTTTATTCTTGCGTTTCCCCAAAAATCGTTCCTTTCTCAAATGACCCAAACCAAATCGCCAATTTCAAATAGTCTCGATTTTCTTTGTTTGTTAGACTTCCGTTTGTAAGCATCATTAACCTCCTTGATCCGATTACGTACTTGTTCATGTAGCCACATATTATTGTTTCTATTTTTGTAAAATATTTATCGACGATCCAACCATATGGATGTGAACATATATCTAATTGAGTGATGTTCCAAAGTTTCAAAAAATAAAAAATTAATTTGGTTTGAGATCTTGGCAAACCACTAATAAATTGACTAGTACTGGACTTAAGTTTTGACTCCGCGTATTTGTGAACTAACTGATGCGAATTATCCGGGAGAAGCGGATACGTATCGGTCGGAGTGTTTGTAAGTGTATGATAACGGAAGGCTTTTATGAATATGGTAATTCGAGTGTATGAATATGGATGAAATATCGGATAACAATAAAAATATCGATCAAGAAGACTTGAACGATCAAGAACAAGGGTTTATCGAATTAGACCTATAACTCGATAATGTGATTTCTTCCCAAGACCTATTGAGAATCAATCGGCTTAATATTCGAAAACGCGTCGAATAAAAATCAAGTTTCGGTAAAAATCATTTACCAATGATAGAAACACAAAGTGTATTCTTTCACATTCAACATTCATAATACTCTCTATTACAAGGCTAATCAATGAAGACTACTTATAGGAGTGAAGTCTTCAACTCAAGGAATCAAACAAAAAAAATAATTCAAAGATTACAAAATCTTTGAATAATCAAAACAAATCAAATAAAATACAAACAAGAAACATCAATCACAAAATATGGGAACACAATCCCTAAAATAAGTAAAGAAAGGAAAAGAGAAGACAAAACACACAAAAATCGGCAATTAAAAAAGTAGGGTGGGCTGCTAGGACACGGGCCGTGTCGCTTGACACGGCCGCGGCGCGCATCTGAGTCGGCGGTGACTCGACCGTGTCCCATCGACACGGTCGCGGCGCTGACAGGACGTCCGGCAGCGACTCGTCCGAAAGTGACTCGGCACGGGCGCGCGCGGCGAGGACGTTGGCGGGACTTCGGCACGGGCGCGCGCGACAGGACCGGCGGCTTCGGCCGTGCGGCGTGACAAGGATGTTTGGCGGACTCGATCGTGTCCTGGAACACGGTCGGGCGTCTGGGCAGTGGGTTCTGGTAGTTGTGGGCGAGTAGGACTCGACCGTGTCTCCTGGCACGGTCGGGTTCGGCTGACAGCGACCTTGGCTATTTCGGACGAGCAAGACTCGACCGTTTCGGACGACACGGTCGAGTCCGGACGGCAATGCTCGGCATTTTCCGGCAGGTGTGACTTTTTCCGGCAGGCTGGATATTTTCCGGCCAGTTGGACATTTTCCGGCAGGTTGGACATTCTTTTTATGTCTTATGTCCGTTTTCTCGCCTAAAAATGTCGTCGTATGTGCAGGAGCGTCGTAAGGCCATTTATGTCGATCCGTGCTTCGTTTTCTTTATTTGGACTACTCAATTTCGTATCATTCCCTCCCCCTTTAAAGCAATTCGTCCTCGAATCGGCATTGATCTCATCTCCAAAGGGATAAAAGAAAGTCACCAAACAGATAATAAGCCCAAAAATATCGGACGTTCGAGTGTGGCGCAGAACTTTGAGGTGATAAACGAATGGATATTTCAAAGGGCAACCGACAAAATAACTATCATGATTAACATAAAAATGATAATTATTTTGCGAGGCAAAGCCTTTATCATCGTGGTTGAACTCACCGGATGCAATTTCAAGAATGAAGAAAATTGCCTCGTAATCGTCTTTCACATCAAAATATTGGAAAGGCTCGTCTTTAGGCTCGGTATCATAAACAGGAACCACTGGATAAATATAGCACTGTTCTTCATCTTTATCAAAAATAGGTGACCCATCGTAATCATGGGTTTCAGGAAGTATGGTCGTGGGGATGTGGATTATGGTGGATGACTGGTGGTCCATCGTGGCGGCGGTCGTGTGGCATGGTGGTTGTGAGACATGGGAAGTTGGATCTCGATCCGGTACTACTGTACTAGCGACAATCAGGGCTGCCAAGACTGGGGAAGATGGCGGTGGCGGCACATGTAAATTGTCGTCATCCCATTGACAAGAACTGTCAAAAACTCCATCAATGGCGGTAGCCAAGTGAGACCAGAAGAAATCAAATTCCTCCATTTTAGTTCCAGAATCGATATGGCTAGAGACAAGAGATAGTTCTTCACAAGAACTCGTTGAATAAATCGCCCAAGGAGATGACCCTGGGCTCCGATACCACTTATGATACGAATTCTCCGGGAGAGGCGGATACGTATCGTTCGGAGTGTATGTAGGAATATCGTAGCGGAAGGCTTTTTATGAATATGGTAATTCGAGTGTATGAATATGGATGAAATATCGGATAATAATAAAAATATCGAACAAGAAGACTTGAACGATCAAGAACAAGGGTTTATCGAATTAGACCTATAACTCGATAACGTGATTTATTCCCAAGACCTATTGAGAATCAATCGGCTTAATATTCGAAAACGCGTCGAATAAAAATCAAGTTTCGGTAAAAATCATTTACCAATGATAGAAACACAAAGTGTATTCTTTCACATTCAACATTCATAATACTCTCTATTACAAGGCTAATCAATGAAGACTACTTATAGGAGTGAAGTCTTCAACTCAAGGAATCAAACAAAAAAAATAATTCAAAGATTACAAAATCTTTGAATAATCAAAACAAATCAAATAAAATACAAACAAGAAACATCAATCACAAAATATGGGAACACAATCCCTAAAATAAGTAAAGAAAGGAAAAGAGAAGACAAAACACACAAAAATCAGCAATTAAAAAAAGTAGGCTGGCTGCCGGACACGGGCCGTGTCGCTTGACACGGCGCGCATCGGCAGCGGTGACTCGACCGTGTCCCACCGACACGGTCGTGGCGCGGCTGAGGACGTTGGCGAGGACTCGGCACGGGCACGCGCGACAAGGACAGCGGCGGCTTCGGCCGTGCGGCGTGACAAGGACGTTTGGCAGGACTCGATCGTGTCCTGGAACACGGTCGGGCGTCAGGGCTGTGGGTTCCGGTAGTTGTGGGCGAGTAGGACTCGACCGTGTCTCCTGGAACGGTCGGGTTCGGCTGACAGCGACCTTGGTTGTTCCGGACGAGCAAGACTCGACCGTTCCGGACGACACGGTCGAGTCCGGCCGGCAGTGCTCGGCATTTTCCGACAGGAGTGACTTTTTCCGGCAGGCTGGATATTTTCCGGCCGGGTGGACATTTTCCGGCAGGTTGGACATTCTTTTTACGTCTTATGTCCTTTTTCTCGCCTAAAAATGTCGTCGTATGTGCAGGACGTGTCGTAAGGCCATTTATGTCGATCCATGCTTCGTTTTCTTTATTTGGACTACTCAATTTCGTATCACTAACTCATTACTCGACAAGGGGATTAAATCCAATGGCATGTACGGATTCAAACCATAAACGACTTCAAAAGGTGAGTGAGCCATGGCATGAGTAGAGGATCGGTTGTACGTAAATTCCGCATGTGCATGTTTTAAATCCCAATCCTTTTGCATTTTGTTTACAAGGCCGCGTAACAAAGTTCCCAAAGTTCGATTAGTCACCTCAATTTGTCTGTCAGTTTGAGGATGATGCGAAGTACTAAATAAGAGTTTGATTCCCACTTTTCTCCAAAACGTGTTCCAAAAGTAGCTAAGAAATTTTGAATCCCGATCCGAAACAACAGTCTTCGGAATTTCATGTAAATGTACCACCTCTCGAAAATACAAGTCGGTCACGTTGCTTGCATCGTCGGTCTTGTGACACACCACAAAATGAGCCATCTTCAAGAAATGATCTATGACAACCATAATAGCATCCTTACCCCCATTGGGTACGAGGCAATGCAATAATAAAATCCATCGAGACATCCTCCATGGTCTATCCGGAATCGGTAGAGGCATATACATGCCTGGCTTGAACGAACTCTTCGCCATATGACATGTCACCCACTTACTAACAACATCATTCATGTCCCTTTGCATTTTGGGCTAATCAAAATGTTCCTTGAGCACCTCCATGGTCTTAGCCATGCCAAAGTGGCCAGCCAAGCCTCCTCCATGACCTTCACGAATCAATAGCTCCCGAACCATATGTTTGGGCAAGCAAAGCCGATTCCCCTTAAGGAGAAATCCGTCTTGTATCATAAATTCCCCGAACGGACCAGATTTACATAGGATAAAGATCTCCCTGAAATCAGCATCGCCGACATAATAATCTTTCAACATCTCGAATCCAAGCAAACGAACATCAAGAGTAGACAGTAGAGCATACCGTCTAGATAATGCATCTGCAACAACATTGCTTTTACCGTCCTTATACTTTGATGAAAAGTGAAATGATTGTAAGAACTCGACCCACTTAGCATGCCTCGGACTTAACTTGTGCTGTCCGTTTTAACGATTCATGGTCCGAATGTAGAATAAAATGCTTCGGCCGAAGATAGTGACTCCAATGATCTAGAGCCCTCACAATAGCATAGAACTCTTTATCGTATGTATGATAATTGAGCCTAGCACCGCTTAACTTCTCCAAAAAATATGCAATATGACGCTTTTCTTGAATAGAACCGCTCCAATGCCAACTCCACTAGCATCACACTCTACTTCGAATGGTTGTGTAAAATCGGGTAATACCAAGATTGGTGCTTCACACAACTTTGTTTTCAACTTTTCGAATGCTCCTTGGGCAGCCCCGCTCCATTTAAACGTACCTTTTTTCAATCATTCCATTATCGGACTCGTAATGGTGCTAAAATCTCGAATAAATCTCCGGTAGAATGAAGCAAGTCCATGGAACGACCTAACTTCTATCACGGTCGTAGGAATCGGCCATGACTTAATTGCTTCGATCTTGGTTTGATAAACCGACACTCCATCCTTTGATATGACAAAGCCAAGAAAGACTATACTTTCGACTAAGAACGAGCACTTCTCCTTTTTTTCATAAAGCTTTTGTTCCCGGCAAGTCTCGAAGACTTGCCTTAAGTGTCCGAAATCTTCTTACAACGATCAACTAGAAATCACAAAGTCAGCCAAATACACAACTACAAATTTCCCCAAAAACGGTTTAAGTACCTCATTCATCAAGCGCATGAAAGTACTCGGTGCATTTATAAGACCGAATGGCAAAACGGTCCACTCGTACAATCCATTTTTCATTTTGAAAGCCGTCTTCCATTCATCACCTTCTCGCATACGAATTTGATGATATCCACTTCGTCAACTTTTGAAAAGACCACTGAACCGTATAGTTCATCCAACATATCATCAAGTCTCGGAATTGGGAATCGTACTTGATTGTTATGTTATTCACGATTCTACTATCAATACACATTCGCCATGATCCGTCCTTCTTTGGAACAAGTAAAACAGGAACCGCACAAGGACTTAAACATTCTCGAACGTACCTGCGGTTCATTAGCTCTTCGATTTGTTTTTGTAGTTCCTTCATCTCCTCGGGATTACATCTATAAGCGGCCTTATTAGGGAGCAATGGACCTGGTATAAGATCGATTTGATGTTCAATCCCACGAATAGGCGGCAAACCCGACGGTAACTCTTCGGGAAAAACATCCGCAAATTCATGTAATAAAGTATCTATCTCCCCTTCATTTCGCACAACCATGTCATCGTCCCGCATCTCCTTAAATATCAACAATTACACGCATTCACCATCATCAATAGCGTGTTCCATCTCCCGCTCGTTAGCAAACATGGTAAGTTTCGGTTTTTCAACCTGATTAGAGCTCATAGAATGAATAGCTTAAGGTGACATCGGTTTAAGCACACTTTTTTTGCCCTTATCCCGTAACTCATATTCATTGCTTCTTCCTTGATGTACAACATCCCTATCAAACAACCATGGGTGCCCCAAATGTACATGACATGCATCCATCGGGAGTACATCACACAACATGTTATCATCATACGAACCCATGGTTAATCCGATCCTCACTTGTTTTGACACCTTTACTTTACTCCAGTCATCGAGCCAATGTAAAGCGTATGGTCTCGGATGAGTCGTAGTGGTCAGCCCGAGTTTAGTCACCATCTCACTCAAAGGTACGTTGGTGCAACTTCCTCCATTGATGATCAAACTACACCACTTGTGATGCGAATTCTTACTTATGATGCGAATTCTCTATCGGTACAGCGGGAGGCTGTTTTGACGAGCAGAAGCGAACAACAAGAAACTATCAGGAACTGATCACAACAGTTCGCTACAGCAATAACACTGGCTAGCGGTGTGCGCAAGCGATAGGAAATGATGACGGTAGCTCGATACAGCAACAAGACAGCAACTGGCCGAATGAAGATGACTCGAAACAGGCAACCTCCCAAATAGCGGCACTCGTAACAGCAAGTTTCGGTCGGATGCTAGGTGAAAACAGGAAACAAGTTCGAACGATCGAACAACACTTTGATGCGAAAACCTCGAACAAGTATAACCCTGCATCGAAGACAAGAAGAATATCGAAACAGAACAGAAAACAGTTGTTTTATCGAACTAGACCTATAATCCGATAAAGTGATTTCTTCTCAAGACCTATTGAGAATCAATCAGATTAAGATTCGAAAACGCGTCGAATAATAACCAAAGTTTTTGAAGGAAACTCGTCCAACACTTAAACAATACACAAGGTATGTTGTTTTATCATTCAATAATCAATCCCCTCATTACAACTCCATCGCCACTATTTATAGGCAAAAGTAGCCTGACAAGATAATCTAAACTAATACAAGCTGGTCTTTAAAATAAGGAAAAGAAAATATAAGGTTTCCCATGTCACTTGCAAACAAAAGTAAAAAGTGGGTTTTGTCTTCAAGGTGATAGCCGCCCTTCATGCTGCCGAGAATCCTGCTACTTTTATAATAAAGAAAGTGCTAAAGTTCTTTTTTTTATTCTTTTGCCTTCACTACTTGGACCCCTTCCCCAAGGTGCAAGTTGTCTATGTTTGATTTACTCCAAGCCCGATTATCAAGGTAATTCCGGGTCTCGTATTTGTTTTCTCGCCCAAGTATGTTGGAGTATGGTCGAGGTATTTTACGTCAATCCTTACTTCGTCTTCTTCGCTTGGAGTAGTCGGTTTCGTATCATTCCCTCTTTCTTTAAAAGGAATTGTCCTCAATTCCGCAATCCCATCGTCGTCTAGATAAGGAGATAGATCACCTATGTTGAAAGTAGCATGCACTCCATAATCACCCGGAAGTTCTAACTTGTAAGCATTGTCGTTCACCTTCGCAACTATTTTAAATGGTCCCTCAGCTCGTGGCATTAACTTATTCTTACGCTTATTCGGGAATTGTTCTTTCCTCAAATGCACCCAAACTAAATCTCCAACCTCGAATAATCTCGGTTTTCTTTGCTTGCTCGACTTCCTTTTGTATGTCTCGTTTATCTCTTTGATTTGTTCATGCACCTGTTCGTGTAATTTCATCATTGATTTCAGTTTTGACTCTGCATCTTTATGCACCAATTCGTCACTTGGTAATGGAATTAGATCTAGCGGTATGTAAGGATTCAGTCTGTAAACTACTTCAAATGGAGAGCGCGCCGTGGCATGAGTAGGAGAACAGTTATAAGCAAACTCCGCATGTTCCAGTTTCAGATCCCAGTCCTTTTGTGTCTTGCTTACCAAGCCTCGCAATAGTGTTCCCAAGGTTCGATTAGTCACTTTAGTTTGCCCGTTGGTTTGAGGGTGGTGTGAGGTGCTAAACAAGAGTTTTGTTCCCACCTTCCTCCATAGGGTGTTCCAAAAGTAGCTGAGAAATTTGGAGTCTCGGTCGGAAACAATAGTCTTCAGAATCCCATGTAAACGTACCACCTCTCGAAAATATAAGTCGGCCACATTGCTTGCATCGTCTGTCTTGTGGCACGCTAAAAAATGAGCCATTTTCGAAAAACGATCTACGACTACCATGATCGCATCCCTCCCTCGTTAAGCACGAGGTAAGGCCACAATAAAATCCATTGAGACATCTTCCCATGGCCTCTCCGGAATTGGTAAAGGTGTGTATACTCCTGGTTTGAACGAACTCTTCACAACATGGCATGTTACACACTTACTAATTATGTTACTAACATCCCCCTGCATCTTTGGCCAATAAAAATGTTCCTTCAGCACATCTAATGTCTTAGCCGAACCAAAGTGGCCAGCTAAACCTCCCCCGTGAGACTCTCGAACCAGCAATTCTCGAATCGTGTGCTTGGGTAGGCAAAGACGATTTCCCTTAAAAAGGAAGCCTTCCTGTATCGAAAATTCTCCCATCGGGCCAGATTTGCAAAGGGCAAAGGTCTCGCCAAAATCCGCATCACCGTCGTAATATTCCTTCACTGTCTCGAATCCAAGCAAATGAACATCAAGAGTGGAGAGTAAGGCATAACGCCTACACAATGCATCTGCTACAATATTTATCTTGCCATCCTTATACATTGATGTGAAGTGAAATGATTGTAAGAATTCCACCCGCTTCGCATGCCTGGGACTCAACTTGTGTTGCGCGTTAATATACTTCAATGATTCATGATTCGAATGTATGATGAAATGCTTCGGTCGAAGATAGTGACTCCAATGATCTAGAGCCCTCACAATAGCATAAAACTCCTTGTCGTATGTACAATAATTGAGATGAGCACCGTTTAACTTTTCTGAAAAATAAGCAATAGGTCGCCTTCCTTGAATGAGAACCGCTCCAATGCCAACTCCGCTAGCATCACATTCTACCTCGAACGGTTGCGAAAAATCGGGTAGTGCTAAGATTGGTGCTTCGCACAACTTTGCCTTCAAATTTGCGAACGACTCCTGAGCAGCCCGGCTCCAATTAAACGTTCCTTTCTTCAAACATTCGGTTATTGGGCTTGCAATGGTACTGAAATCTCAAATGAATCTTCGGTAAAATGAAGCCAGTCCGTGGAACGATCTAACTTCCGTCACTGTAGTGGGCACTGGCCAGGACTTAATTGCTTCGATCTTTGCCTGATCGACCGACACTCCGTCCTTTGAAACAACATAGCCAAGAAAGACTATACTTTCGACCAAAAATGAACACTTCTCCTTTTTTCCATACAGCCTTTGGACCCTAAGGGTTTCGAAGACTTGTCTCAAGTGTCCGAAATGTTCTTGCAACGATCGGCTATAAATCAAGATATCGTCTAGATATACAACCACAAATTTCCCCAAGAATGGATTAAGCACCTCATTCATCAAGCTCATGAAGGTACTTGGCGCATTTGTAAGGCCGAACGGAATAACGGTCCATTAATACAACCCGTGTTTAGTCTTGAAGACCGTCTTCCACTCATCTCCTTCTCGCACCCGGATTTGGTGATAACCACTTCGTAGGTCCACTTTCGAACAGATCACGGATCCGTGTAATTCGTCCAACATCTCATGAAGCCTAGGAATCGGAAATCGATACTTGATGGTTATATTATTCACGGCTCGACTGTCAATACACATTCTCCAAGATCCGTCTTTCTTAGGAACCAGTAATACCGGAACTGCACAAGGACTTAGGCTCTCTCGAACATACCCGCGGTTCATTAGTTCTTTGATTTGGTTTTGTAATTCCTTCATATCCTCGGGATTGCATCTATAAGCAGCTTTGTTAGGGAGCAACGCACCCGGTATGAGGTCGATCTGATGTTCAATCCCACGAATAGGTGGCAAACCCGACGGTAATTCTTCGGGAAAAACATCCATAAATTCGTGCAATAAGGCATCCATCCTCTCGTCGTTCTGCACAACCATGTTACCATTCTGTTTCTCCTTCAGAATCAACAAGTACACGTACTCGCCATCATTAATAGCATGTTCCACATCCCATTCGCTAGCAAACATGGCCAGTTTTGTTTTTCCACCCCGACTAGAACTCATTGAGTGAATAGCTTGAGGTGACATTGGTTTGAGCACAATCTTTTTACCCTTATCCCGTAACTCGTACTCATTGCTTCTCCCTCGGTGTAAAACGTCCCTATCAAACATCCATGGCCTTCCCAAAAGTACATGGCATGCATCCATTGAGAGTACATCACATAATACGTTGTCTTCATATGAACCCATGGTTAGTCCAATCCTCACTTGTTTAGTTACCCTTATTTTGCTCCCATCATCGAGCCAATGCAACGTGTAAGGTTTTGGGTGAGCCGTAGTGGTCAGTCCGAGTTTAGTCACCATCTCGCCAGAAGCTACGTTGGTGCAACTCCCTCCATCAACGATCAAACTACACCATTTATTTCCGATTTGACACTTTGTGTGAAATATCTGATCCCGCTGTTCCGAATCATTCGAAAGAGCTTTGGCTTGTAGAGTATGCAGAACTAAAGCCGTGTCATAGTTTGGAGCATCGTAAGTCTCACATTCTTCTCCTTCTTCGTCCTTCATGTTGAATTCAAACACATCACCCAGTCTTTCCTTTTCGTCCTCGACCAACAACTCGTCTCGGATCGTGACAGCTTCTCTTAGTGTTACCACTCGTTTGTTCGGATAAGCATTTTGATAATGTCCGAACCCTTGACATTTGAAACATCTTACTTTAGCCAAACTTGTCTCCTTCGGTACGTAGGGGGTCTTAGGAATCGCAACAGGTACCGGAGTCGGTACTGTTGCCTTAGTAGTTGAACTAGAACCGACACTTGGGTTTCCAAATTTGGCTGGAAACTTGAGTTTATACAACTTCATCCTGTTTTGAGCTTCCAACTTGATACGGAATTGAGTAGTCCAAATAAAAAAGACGAAGCAAGGATCAACGTTAAAGGCCTTACAACGCGCCGTGCACGTGCGACTACATTTTTAGGCGAGAAAACGGACACAATACGTAAAAGGACCAAGCTGCCGAGCTCGACCGTGTCCCAGGACACGCCCGTGTCGCACCCTTCCGGAATTGGCCGAACGAACTGCTGCCGAGCTCGACCGTGTCCCAGGACACGATCGTGTCGCACTCCTCCGGAAAATGCCGAACGAACTGCCGACCAGCCCAACCGTGTCCCGAGCCACGACAGTGTCCCACTCTTCCGGAAAGCGTCGCAAGTCTGCCGACCAGCCCGACCGTGTCATACGAACACGGTCGAGTCCTACTTGCCTAGAAGCGCCGAAACGCCTGCCGACCAACCCGACCGTGTCAGTCGAACACGGTCGAGTCCTGCCGCACATGGCACATGCAGCCGCGGCCGTGTCCATCGACACGGCCCGTGTCCGCCAGCCAGCCCATTTTTCTTTATACACATTGTGTGTTGTTTTTGTCTCCTTTTTCTTTCTTTATCCCCCTATTATTTGTTGTTGTTATTTTTATAGTTTTATTTTGATTCTTGTCTTCCTTTTTAAGATCATTTGATCTTGCTTTTTATAGTTATTTTTAAGGCTTCACCTCCTATAAGTAGTCATGGATAAGCATTGTAAAAAGATATTGTATTATGAATTTGAATGTGAAAGAATACACTTTGTGTTTCTATCCTTGGTAAATGATTTTTACCGAAACTTGATTTTTATTCGACGCGTTTTCGAATATTAATCCGATTGATTCTCAATAGGTCTTGGGAAGAAATCAACTTATCGAGTTATAGGTCTAATTCGATAAACCCTTGACCTTGATCGTACAAGTCTTCTTGATCGATTTTATCACTTTTCCCGATATTACTTCCATTTTCCATTTGTTCGAATTTTCATCGTCATATTCGACATTACTCCCACAAAATACATCCAAAAACCCCCTACTCGTAAAAAGACTTCCGCTACGATATTCATATACACACTCCGTCTGATACGTATCCACCTTGCTCGGTCGAATTCGTATCACAACTTCACACATAGCCCACATAATGTATCGAAGTCCTCGTATGGATATAATTCCACCGAGTTAGCTATGCTTCGATTCAAGCCACGCAAGAATCGCGACATCTTCTGCTCCTCATTCTCCTCTATCTCTCCCATTAAGGTTAGATTCTCAAACTCCTCAATGTATTCACTGACACTCAACTTTCCTTGTATGAGATCTGCAATTTTTCTGTACAAGGACAACCAATGTGATGTTGGTACATATCTTTTACGAAGTTTTCTTTTTAACGAATCTCACGAACGGATCTTTTCTTTTCCTGCACGGGTTCTTCGCATTTTCACCCTTCGTACCAAAGCGAAGCGCCTTTCCCCAACTTGAGAATTGCATACTTGCACCATTTCTCATCGTCGAGGTCTTTGAACTCGAACATACGATCAATTTTACGTTCCCATTCCAGGTAAACCTCAGGGTCTGTTCTGACAACGAACTCCGGAAGCTCGTTTACCTTGAACTCTTCGACATGGCATGAGGGTCGTTCATAGTCACCACGCCTAGGTTGCCAACGCTGGTCGCGTTGTTCTGGTACGTCACACAATGCGTCGCGAAGTTTTGCCAATAAATCAGTGTCGTTGAGATCCATAATGCCAAAGATCAAGAACTTGGTCTCCGATGCCACTTATGATGCGAATTCTCTATCGGTACAGCGGGAGGCTGTTTTGACGAGTGGAAGCGAACAACAAGAAACTGTCAGGAACTGATCACAACAGTTCGCTACAGCAATAACACTGGCTAGCGGTGCGCGCAAGCGATAGGAAATGATGACGGCAGCTCGATACAGCAACAAGACAGGAACTGGCCGAATGAAGATGACTCGAAACAGGCAACCTCCCAAATAGCAGCATTCGAAACAGCAAGTTTCGGTCGGATGCTAGGTGAAAACAGGAAACAAGTTCGAACGATCGAACAACACTTTGATGCGAAAACCTCGAACAAGTATAACCCTGTATCGAAGACAAGAAGAATATCGAAATAGGACAGGAAACAGTTGTTTTATCGAACTAGACCTATAATCCGATAAAGTGATTTCTTCTCAAAGACTATTGAGAATCAATCATATTAAGATTCGAAAATGCGTCGAATAATAACCAAAGTTTTTGAAGGAAACTCGTCCAACACTTAAACAATACACAAGGTATGTTGTTTTGTCATTCAATAATCAATCCCCTCATTACAACTCCATCGCTACTATTTATAGGCAAAAGTAGCCTGACAAGATAATCTAAACTAATACAAGCTGGTCTTTAAAATAAGGAAAAGAAAATACAAGGTTCCCCATGTCACTTGAAAACAAAAGTAAAAGGTGGGTTTTGTCTTCAAGGTGATAGCCGCCCTTCATGCTGCAGAGAATCCTGCTACTTTTATAATAAAGAAAGTGCTAAAGTTCTTTTTTTTTTATTCTTTTGCCTTCACTACTTGGACCCCTTCCCCAAGGTGCAAGTTGTCTATGTTTGATTTACTCCAAGCTCGATTATCAAGGTAACTCCGGGTCTCGTATCTATTTTCTCGCCCAAGTATGTTGGAGTATGGTCGAGGTGTTTTACGTCAATCCTTACTTCGTCTTCTTCGTTTGGAGTAGTCGGTTTCGTATCAACTTGTTCCTGACTCGATATTTCGTGTGAAATATTTGGTCTCATTGTTCCGAATCACTTGAAATAGATTTGGCTTGTAAAGTACGAAGAACCAAAGTCGTGTCATAATTTGGAGCATCGTAAGTTTCACATTCTTCTTCTTCTTCGTCATCCATGTTGAAATTAAACACATCACCTAGTCTTTCTCTTTCGTCCTCGACCAGGAACTCGTCTCGAACCGCGAGAGCTTCTCTTAGCATCACCACCCATTTGTTCGGACAAGCATTTTGATAATGAATGAATCATTGACTTTTAAAACATCGTACCTTAGCCAAACTCGTCTCCTTCGGCACGCAGGGAGCCTTAGGAACCGTAATAGGGGTAGGCGTTGGCACGGTGATACGAAAATCTTTATCGGTACAGCGGAAGGCTGTTTTACGAGCGGAAGCAAATACACTTAGTCAATAGGAATCGAACAGCACAGTCAGGAACTGACAGTAACCGCTCGATACAGCAACAATAATGGATGGTAGCAAGCGTAATCGAACAGGGACCGACCGAACGACGACGAATGGTAGCACTCGCCCGATACAGTGGTTCCGAACAGTAGCAACTCGTTACTAACAGCAGTAACGCGCCCAAGACAGGAACGGACCGAATGGAAACAAACAGGAACGGTCAACTCCAAACGGTGGCACTCGATACAGCAAGGCTAATCGATACAGCTGTTCCGAACAACAAGGCTAATCGATACAGTGGTTCCGAACAGCAAGGCGGACAAAGAGAATCCCAATAGCGACAACAAACAAGATGATTCTGAAACTGTTCTGGAGAACGAACAACACTTGTGATAGGATATCCCGATCAAGTACAATCCTATATCGAAGGTAAGAGAAATGTCTTTTGCGAACAAGGAACATGAACAATAATTTGAAGTATGGAACAAATTGATACGGAATTGACTAGTCCAAATAAAGAAGACGGAGCAAGGATCAAAATAAACGGCCTTACAACGCATCATGCACGTACGACGACATTTTTAGGCGAGAAAACGGACACAAGCCGGAAAAAGACACAACCTGCCGGAAAATGTCGTCGCCTGCCGGAAAATGTCGAGCCTGCCGGAAAATATCGCACCTACCGGAAAATGCCAAGCACTGCCGGCCGAACTCGGCCGTCTCGTCCGGCACGGACCGTGCCGAGATGTCCTAGAATTGTGAAACTGACTGTCGGCCGAACCCGACCGTGTCGTCCGACACGGTCGAGTCACACTCTTCCGGATAAGGAGATCTCGCTGTCCGACCAACCCGACCGTGCCAGGCGACACGGTCGAGTCCTGCCAAACGTCCTTGTCACGCCGCACGGTCGAGTCACCACCGGTCCTTGTCGCGCCGCGCCCGTGCCGGGTCACTGTCAGACGTCCTTGTCGCGCCGCGACCATGTCAAGCGGACACGGTCGAGTCCCTGCCGGCGCCTGTCGACCGCGCCGCGGCCGTGTCACGGGACACGGTCGAGTCCTGCCGACAACCCACTTATTTTATACACTTTTGTGTATTTTTGACTTCTCTTTTCCTTTTTACTTATTTTAGGGATTATGCTTTCCCCATTTTGTGATTTATGTTTCTTGTATGTATTTTATTTGATTTGTTTTGATTATTCAAAGATTTTATAAATCTTTGAATTATTTTCTTTTTTTTGTTTGATTCCTTAGGCTAAGGCTTCACCTCCTATAAGTAGGAGTTGATTATCATTTGTAGAGATATAATGTATTATGAATTTGAATGTGAAAGAATACACTTTGTGTTTCTATCCTTGGTAAATGATTTTTACCGAAACTTGATTTTTATTCGACGCATTTTCGAGTATTAATCCGATTGATTCTCAATAGGTGTTGGGAAGAAATCACCTTATCGAGTTATAGGTCTAATTCGATAAACCCTTGTTCTTGATCGTTCAAGTCTTCTTGATCGATATTATCACTTATCCGATATTTCATCCATATTCATACACTCGAATTACCATATTCATAAAAGCCTTCCGCTATCATACACTTACGTACACTCCGAACGATACGTATCCGCCTCTCCCGGAGAATTCGTATCATAAGTGGTATCGGAGCCCAGGGTCATATCCTTGGGCGATTTATTCAACAATTTCTTGTGAAGAACTATATCTTGACTCTTGTTATGGATTTTTCCGATCTCGATTTCTTGATGAAACTCCATGACGCACTAAACGGCTTACCGGAGCAACGTATTCAAGAAAGACGCAGAGACGATGCCAACGATATTGATTTCTTGGCCAAATTCCGCAGCATACCGGAATTTTACGGAGATAGTAATCCAGATGCGTGCATAGATTGGCTCCGTGCTTGTGAGGAGCACTCGGACTTCAAGGCTGCCCCGATCAACCACCTCGTTTCGTTGGTGGTAAGGCGCCTCCGCGGTAGCGCCGTCGTCTGGTGGCAAAAACTGAAACAGTCCCGTTCACAACAACGTAAGCCAAAAATCAAAGATTGGCAAAAATTCACAATCTATTTCAATCGAAGGTTCAAACCATACCACCACTCGTTGTTCCCCCACCACCAGTCCTTCGACGCCCTCCCCCACCACCAGTCCTTCGACACCCCGCCGCCGACTTTCGATCAAAGGTTTTTCCCCATCAAGGAATTCCCAACAGAGTCCTTTCTCGATGAAGATGATGTCCCTACTGTCATTTTTAATGAAGTAGACGAGAAAGAGGTTTCAACGACGCAATACAACGAAGAAGACGATTTGGAAGACGATTTGGTTAGTGTTTCCCTAATTGACAAACTTGGATCTTGTCATTATGAGCATGAGCCAATTAATTGCGTTGGCCAAATTGACCAAAACGGAATTGATGAGCCAAGTGAATTATGGTCAGATGAGTATTTAACACAAGTCGAGCCATTTAAGACTGTGGAAGATAAAATTGAGCTTGGTACTAAAATTGGCCGGTTCGAAGAAAACGACAATTTTGAGCCTAAATTCTATATCGACTCAGTTTCTGGTGATGGACTTATTGTCTTGGATGATTACCAAATTGATGTTAGTAAATTATTTTGTGATGGACTATTATTGGAGGAGCCCAACAATATTGAAACGGAGAGTTGGTCAGATTATGACGGACCGCCAGCATTTGATGAGGAACCAGTTGATGAAGAGGAATCCGTAATAAATCCTGTGTTTCCCATTCTTGATGGTGAACCCGACGTGAAATTATCAGTGTTTCCAATTCTGGATGATGAACCCGATGTGAAATTATCCGTGCGTCCCATTTCAGATGTCCACTCATGTCATGATATCGGTATTACCTGGCGGAGTAATTATTATTATTTTATTAATAATGATAGTTATTTTGTTGGTGATTCTCGAGGGCCCCCCACCTATCGTCTCAAGATTTTGGGCCATGTACGCACTGCGGACATTTTCGAGATCAAATACTTAGAAGCTTTAATTAATTATCTTGATGACGAAGGAAGTTCGGAATTGAGGACAATTCCCTTTAAAGGGGGAGGGGATGATACGGAATTGACTAGTCCTAATAAAGAAGACGGAGCAAGGATCAAAATAAACGACCTTACAACGCATCATGCACGTACGGCGACATTTTTAGGTGAGAAAACGGACACAAGCTGGAAAAAGACACAACCTGCCGGAAAATGTCGTCGCCTGCCGGAAAATGTCGAGCCTGCCGGAAAATATCGCACCTGCCGGAAAATGCCGAGCACTGCCGGCCGAACTCGGCCGTGTCATCCGGCACGGCCCGTGCCAAGATGTCCCAGAATTGTGAAACTGACTGTCGGCCGAACCCGACCGTGTCGTCCGACACGGTCGAGTCACACTCTTCCGGATAAGGAGATCTCGATGTCCGACCAACCCAACCGTGCCAGGCGACACGGTCGAGTCCTGCCAAACGTCCTTGTCACGCCGCACGGTCGAGTCACCACCGGTCCTTGTCGCGCCGCGCCCGTGCCGGGTCACTGTCAGACGTCCTTGTCGCTCCGCGACCGTGTCAAGCGGACACGGTCGAGTCCCTGCCGATGCCTGTCGACCGCACCGCGGCCGTGTCACGGGACACGGTCGAGTCCTGCCGACAGCCCACTTATTTTATACACTTTTGTGTATTTTTGACTTCTCTTTTCCTTTTTACTTATTTTAGGGATTATGCTTTCCCCATTTTGTGATTTATGTTTCTTGTATGTATTTTATTTGATTTGTTTTGATTATTCAAAGATTTTATAAATCTTTGAATTATTTCCTTTTTTTTGTTTGATTCCTTAGGCTAAGGCTTCACCTCCTATAAGTAGGAGTTGATTATCATTTGTAGAGATATAATGTATTATGAATTTGAATGTGAAAGAATACACTTTGTGTTTCTATCCTTGGTAAATGATTTTTACCGAAACTTGATTTTTATTCGACGCATTTTCGAGTATTAATCCGATTGATTCTCAATAGGTCTTGGGAAGAAATCACCTTATTGAGTTATAGGTCTAATTCGATAAACCCTTGTTCTTGATCGTTCATGTCTTCTTGATCGATATTATCACTTATCCGATATTTCATCCATATTCATACACTCGAATTACCATATTCATAAAAGCCTTCCGCTATCATACACTTACGTACACTCCGAACGATACGTATCCGCCTCTCCCGGAGAATTCGTATCACAAATGTAAGAATCGTCCGAAAATAGAGCGGTTCTACTGAAACAGAACAAGAACAAGCTGTTTATCGAATTAGACCTATAATTCGATAAAGTGATTTCTTCTCAAGACCTATTGAGAATCAATCGGATTAAAATTCGAAAACGCATCGAATAATAACCAAATTTTGGAAGGAAACTCGTCCAACACTTTAAACAATACACAATGTATTTCTTTTTGATTATTCAAATCTGCCTTATAAGGACAAAACATGGTTCTTAAATAACCATGAGAAAACTAGCTAGTCAAAGATAGAAAGATTACAATCTAATAAAAATGTAAAGCAAATGTACTGAAGTGTATAAAATATTATTCTCCATAATTTGGTGGGAGCTGTCACGATTTCAAGGGGACAAAGGGACGGCTGAAGTCTTCTTCCAAATCTTTCAAAGTGTATAAAATATTGCTCTCCATTATTTGGTGGGGGCTGTCACGATTCCAAGGGGACAAAGGGTGCGGCTGAAATTTCTTCCAAATAATAATGAATTAAGTTATCCCGAGTCCAGTCACCAACGTTACTCCAAGTCTCGTATCTGTTTTATCGCCTAAGTACGTAGGTGTATGTTTTACGTCAATCCTTACTTCGTCTTCCTCACTTTGAATAGTCGATTTCGTATCACTCCCTCCTTTTTTAAAAGGAATTGTCCTCAATTTCGCAATCCCATCGTCATCGAGATATGGAGATAGACCACCTATGTTAAAAGTACCATGCACTCCATAATCACCCGGAAGTTCTACATTATACGCGTTATCGTTTATTTTTGCAACCACTTTGAAAGGCCCATCGGCTCATGACATTAGCTTATTTTTGCGTTTACTCGGAAATCGTTCCTTCCTCAAATGTACCCAAACCAAATCGCCAACTTCAAATAGACTCGGCTTTCTTTGATTGTTAGACTTCCGTTTGTAAGCTTCATTTATCTCTTTAATTCGATCACACACTTGTTCATGCAATCTCATCATGGACTTAAGTTTTGAATCCGCATCTTTGTGCACTAAGTCATCACTCGGCAGGGGAATTAAATCCAATGGCATGTACAGATTCAACCCATAAATGAACTCAAAAGTCGAGCGAGCCGTGGCATGAGTAGGGGAACGGTTGTATGCAAATTCCGCATGTGCAAGTTTTAAATCCCAATCCTTTTGCGTTTTGCTTACAAGGCCACGTAATAAAGCACCCAAAGTTCGATTAGTCACCTCGGTTTGTCCGTCGGTGTGAGGATCTTCTTCCATAGATGTAATCCAATGAGAATTGTCTAGAGCTTCTTTGGTCAAAATAGGTTCGGATTGAGCTAAGAATACAGCGATAGTGCACATGTTATGATACGAATTCGCCCGGAAGAGTGGATACGTATCGGTCGGAGTAAATGTAAGTGTATGATAGCGGAGGTGATACGAATTACGTATTAAGATGTACGTAAATTCGCCGGAGAATGCAGCGGTTATCTGTATTTCCTCACAACACTCGTTTTTGTGTAACACTCGTAATATTCAACCGAAAGTAGGGCAATTCGGCTTTGCGAAAACACGAATAAAATGAAAGTAGATTATCAAACTAGACCTATAGTTTGATAAGACAATCTCTCCTCAAGACCTATTGAGAATTTATTAGATTACAACTCGAAAACGCGTCGGATTATAATCGAAGTGTGCTGAAAATCATTCAACTAGAATACATAACATGTATTTCGTTTTTGCAAGCTTCAAGATGGTTTTTTCAAGGTTGAGGATGAGGCTATTATATAGCCTTTACAACTTACTAATAAGTTCAAACAAGATCACAAAAATCTAGCTAAAATACAAGTAAGTAATAAACTAAGTCATCAAGACTTTTGACAAAGATAAAACAACACATGCTTGGCTCTTTCCTTAGTATTTTGGCCGTGGGACACCAAGAAGTAGTGGACAAGATATTTCTCATGTGATATCTTCTTGCAAGTCTTTGATAAGGATAGAAAATGAGATCAATATCTTGGTGTCTTCTTCCTTCTTGATTTCGGCCGATTTGGGGAGATGGTGACATGAACTAAATCTTCATCAATCTTGATATGGTGGACTTTGAACAAAAAGAAAACAAACTTTGAAAGTAGTGGGGACAAAGATCCTTCATGGATCCTTCATCAAATCGGCGAAATCTTCCCCTAATATGGCCGATTTTGTATGCATGAACATGCATACGTATGCATGTTTTGATACGTCTAAGTTATCCGGTTCCGATTATTAAGATCGTTCCCATTTCCGCGGATGTTTTCTCACCAAAGTACGTAGGTGCATGTGCATGCAACTTGGTATCGTCACCTACGTCGATTCTTACTTCGCTTACTTCGTTTGGAGATGCCGTAATCGCATCATCCCCTCCCCTTTTGAAAGGAATTGACCTCAATTCAGTGATTCCCTCGTCAAGGTAAGAAGATAGATCGCCCACGTTAAAAGTGGCGTGCACCCCATAGTCGCCCGGAAGTTCTACTTTATACGCATGGTCGTTCACCTTTCCCACGATTTTGTAAGGCCCCTCGGCCCTCGGCATAAGTTTGTTCTTGCGTTTGCTCGGAAATCTCTCTTTTCTTAAGTGTACCCAAACCAAGTCGCCTACTTCGAATAGTCTCGGTTGTAGGTGATTGTTGGATTTCCGTTTGTATTCATCATTCACCTCTTTGATTCGATCATGTATTTGTCCGTGCAATTTGATCATCGACTTAAGTTTCGACTCCGCATCTTTGTGTACCAACTCGTCTTTCGGCAATGGAATCAAGTCCAAGGGTATATAAGGATTTAACCCGTAAACGATTTGAAAGGAGAATGTGCCGTAGCATGTGTAGGGGATCGGTTATAGGCAAATTCCGCATGAGCAAGCTTCACGTCCCAATCCTTTTGCGTTTTATTCACAAGTCCTCGCAACAACGTTCCTAATGTTCGATTTGTGACTTCGGTTTGACCATCGGTTTGCGGATGGTGCGAAGTGCTAAATAAGAGCTTCGTTCCCACTTTCCTCCATAAAGTATTCCAAAAATAGCTAAGGAATTTCGAATCCCGATCCGACACAATAGTCTTCGGTACTCCATGTAAACGAACCACCTCTCGGAAGTATAAGTCGGCCACGTTGCTTGCGTCGTCGGTTTTGTGGCAAGCCACGAAATGAGCCATCTTTGAGAACCGATCAACAACCACCATAATAGCATCTTTACCTCGTTGAGTACGGGGTAAAGCGACGATAAAGTCCATGGATACATCTTCCCACGGTCTTTCTGGAACCGGTAGAGGCATATATGATCCCAGTTTGAATGAACTCTTCGAGATGTGACATGTTACACATTTACTTAAAACATTGTAAATGTCTTTTAGCATTTTAGGCCAAAAGAAATGTTCTTTTAGTACTTCCAACGTTTTAGCCGTGCCAAAATGTCCTGCTAAACCACCTCCGGGAGCTTCAGGACCAATAATTCCCGAACCGCCTGTTTTGGAACACAAAGCCTATTTCCTTTAAATAGGAAATCATCTTGTAACATGAACTCCCCGAACGGACCAGATTTGCAACGAGTAAAAATTTCTCCGAAATCCTAATCATTTTCATAGCATTCCTTCAATATTTCGAAACCAAGTAACCGAACCTCCAGAGTAGAAAGTAAGGCATACCTCCTAGATAACGCATCCGCAACGGAGGACAGGGAACTATGGGCGATTTACACACTCAGTAGGTGCGAAATGAGGGCATCTTTTTTTCCCTTTTCTCGGCCGTTTCTTCCTTTCTGTTCTTAATCTTGTGATTTTTTCCAGAGATTTAGCCTTTTTGATTGTGGTTCGGTTCTCTATTATCTTCCCAGCAATATTTTTTGGTGAATTTGTGAATTATTTTTGTCCTGCGCGATTTGAGCTCGTCGGCCTTTCTGGGTTTGGTGTTCCTCTCGCTTTCGTGGTTGGAATCCGATTTGGGGGTCGGCTTTGTCGCGAGTTTCTTAGCTGTGATTTTGCGCCGCCTTAGCCATTCGGGTCGTGCGGTCTTCTTCTGTATTTTTCGTTCGCGAATTTGTGGTCGCGATTTGTCGGGGTTTTCGTTGTCTGGTATGACAACGTCTACAGTTTGCGGCTTGTTCTCTTCTTCTTCCCGGACGGTTGGAAGCTCAATTTCTCAGGGTTTTGATGCCCAAGGTCTCTGTGAGTTAGGGAAGAAGGTGCTTGGTTCCTCCGACTCCGACCTGCTCAAGCTTAACATCGACGGGATTTTTGGTGGTCCTAGTGCGGAACCTCCTCCGGCTTCTTCTCTGGCGGCGGCGGTTATGGCTTCTGGCGGTGGTGCTCCTCGTCTGTTGCCGATCGGGCCTTTGTCACGGGCCAGGCGTGACCCTAGGCTGGACCGGGTTACAGCCCCATTTCTCAACCCGGGTGGTTTTTTGGCAGGCCCTGTCCGTGACCCGGTTCCTCTCCCTGGTGCTCCGGGGCTAGTTTCTGGTGTCGGCTCTTTGGCTGGGCCTATTCTCGTTGCTCCTGTGGAAATACCTATTTGCTCTACAGCTAAGAATTCTTGTAATTCTATTGTGTCCCCATTGGATTATTGTGAGACTGTTGTATCTTCTCTTGGCGATTCTTGTTGTATTGGGGAAAGTAATATAATGCATAGTATAATTGATGATATTGATGTTGATTATGGAAATGCGTCGGTTTCTATGAACTTTGGCTCCATCGCTACCCCTGTTTCTTTGGATAATTCGGTAACGATTCCGAAGGCCTTGCATATCCCTCTTGTTGTTTTAGGAAATATTAAAAAGAAAAGGGGCCTTCGGTATGTGCAACCTGAAACCCAAAATGGCGAGCTTATTGTGAAACCGGATGTTAGTGTTGGTCTTGAAGGTTCTAAGAAGTGGCTTTTCACATTAGTTGGTTATTTTTTGGGGAAAGCCCCTCCTCTTAGCTTGGTCAAGAATTACTTTATGTCGGCGTGGAAGGGGCTTAAGGAGGTGTTCTCCTCTGGGGGGGATTCTTTTTCTTCAAGTTTGATAGTGAGCGAGTTTTGTCCGAGGCGTTAGAGGGTGGGCCGTGGCTGATTCAGGGCCAGTCTATTTTCCTTACCCGGTGGAAGCTTGGTATGTCCCTTATGAAGGTTCAACCTAAACATGTCCCTGTTTGGGTGAAACTTCGTGATGTCCCCTCGAGTATTGGGTGACGAGGGGCTTAGTATTACTGCTAGTGCTTTAGGGGAGCCACTTTTTGCTGATGTTTTCACCAGGAACTGTCTGAAAGTGGATTATGCTAGAGTGTGCGTCATGTTAGACGCTGATACTAGCCCGATTCGCTCGTTCCTTATGGTTATTCCATCTGATGGTGATTGTCCTGCTGTTAGGAGGATCCATGTTGAGTATGAATGGTTACCTCATCGGTGTGGTGTTTGTAGAGTTTTCGGGCATCGTGATCAGGTTTGCCCGAGCACTTCTAAGCCTCCGGTTCAGAAGCAGGTTAAGCAGGCTCGTATTTATGTGGCTAAGCCTGCTCCCTCAGGCGCTCATGGTCTGGGGTCCTCGTTGGGTCTGGTTCCGGTTGGGGGTCGCCAGCCGGGTTGGCCTCGCATGCATCGGGGCCCAGATGTGGTGTTAGCTGGGGGCTCTGGAGGTCGTGGGGCTGGTTTGAGCCCGTTGAGTAGTGTCTCTACTTTCTCCTTGGTTACTACCAGCTCTCCTATCCTGTCGCCTAGGAGGACTTCTGCTGCTATGTTTGAGCCGTCTCACAACAAGTTTGCGGCTCTTTCTGGTCTCACCGATGATATTGAGGTTGAGATTCCTGAGTTTGTCGGCACGTCGCTTTGTTCTAGTTCTTCTTCTATGGGCCCTATATCTGATGCAGCCCTTCTCGAGGGTGTTAGATGATTCCGCTAGCAGTGTGGAACGTCCGTGGCCTGAACCGTCCGGACCATCAGAACTCGGTCCGGGAGGTCATTTCTTCTTTTAGTCTTTGTTGTGTTGCCTTACTGGAGACGAAAGTCTCGGTTGGTAACTCGAGGCATATTGCTTCTCTGGTTAATGCTTCGTGGCAGTGGTTTTTTGATTATGGAAATGGGCCGGGTAAGCGGATTTGGCTGGGCTGGGATTCCGGCGTGGTCTCTGTTGATATTATTGCTATTGACCCTCAGCTTATTCACTGTCGGATTATTTCGCTTATTGACTCGTCCAGTTTCCTAGTTACTTTTGCTTATGGTTCTAATGATGCTATCCAGAGGAGACTTCTTTGGCAGTACTTGACTGATTTTTACATTGCATGTTAGCGAGCCTTGGGTGATTATGGGCGACTTTAATCTGTTTTGGATTGTAGCGAGATCTTAGGTGGAGAGGTGACTCATCATGATGATGAGTTCCCTATGTTGGAGTTCGGGGAGTTACGTCGTGCCTTTGATCTAGAGACGCCCGATGTTGGGCTCCTGGTTCTCGTGGCATAATAAGAGCCCTTCTCCTAGATCCTTGTGGAAACGGTTAGATAGAGTCTGGGTAATCCGCGGTGGTTTATTTCTCATTCGACTACTCCTATACTTGCGATTTGCCTCGGACCTCGACCATAGCCCGCTTATCTTTGGTATTGGTAGCTTGTCCGTCGTAGGGGTAAGATGTTCAGTTTGATAACTTTCGCGCATTCGATGACTTTCGCCTGCCTTTGGTATTTGGCATCATCTTATTGTGGGAGCCCCCTTCTATGCTATTTGCCGGAAGTTAGATGCCCTTAAGCATGTTTTTCGCTATGAGGAAGAGGAAAGGGGACTTGGCTATTAATGTGGCTTCGTCGGCTTTCCTTTCACGCCTATCTATCCTTAGAGAGTTTCCTTTGTCGACTCGCTTTACGCTTAGAAGGGTGTTGCAGTGGGTTTTCTTCCGCTGTTTCCCAGAGGCCTCCTCGCTCGAGCAACGGCCAAGCTAGCGTGGCTCAAGGATGGGGACCAGTGTTCGCTTTCTTCTTAGGAAGGTTGCCTCTAGGAGGGCTCGTTCGCGGATTTTTAGGCTGGTTTCGAGGTGGCATTGAGTCATCGATCCTGTTCTCATTCGGGATGAGGTAGTTGGGTTCTATGAGAGGTTATTGGGTTCTTCGGATCGGGTTCACCTTATCTCGTACAATCAGTGAGACCCTTTGTCTCTTCTTCCCTTCCTCGATGTTGCGTTACATATGATCGACCGGTTTCATGAGGAGGTTCGCTCGCTTTCTTTGGGTTCGATATGAATTCGGCCCCGTGCCCCGATGGGTTTAATGCCGCTTTTATCGACGAGCACGGCCGATTGTTGGGGGTGAGATTACTTACGCTATTAAACATTTTTCTCCTCGGGTCTATTCGTCAAGCGGATCAATACTACCCTTATATCTCTTGTTCCTAAAGTTGCTTTGCCGAGGAGCATGTCCGATTTTAGACCGATTTCTTGTTGTAACCTTTTATATAAGGCTATTTCTAAGATTATGGTCCATCGTATGCGTGATAGCCTTGATTCCTTGATTGATCCTGCTCAGTGCTTTTATTCCCGGGAGAAGGATTAGTGATAATATCCTTCTCGCCAGAGCTTCTTCATGGTTATGGGCAAAGAGGGATGCCGAGTCGGTGTGTCTTTAAGGTTGATCTTATGAAAGCTTACGACACCGTTGAATGGGATTTTGTTTTGATTGCTCTGCAATGTATGGGGTTCCACCAGACGTTTATTGCTTGGGTCGGGAGTGTATCACCACTCGGCTTACTCGATCTCCTTGAATGGGGATCTGAGGGTATCTTTAGGGGCCGAAGGGGCTGAGGCGGGAGTGACCCTATCTCTCCGTATCTGTTTGTTATTGTTATGGAGGTCCTCCATGGTATTATCGCCCATGAGATCGCTCGGACTCAGGGTTGATTCCACTGGAAGTGTTTGGCTACACGCACCTTCATGCTTGCTTTTGCCGATGACCTCCTCCTTTTACGTAACCCCGATGTTGTCTGTCGGTGTTCTTAAGAAAAGTATTGAGATCTTTGCTTCCCTTTCGGGCTTCGCCAACCCGAGTAAGAGTAATATCTTTCTTTCGGCTAGTGCTCAGTGCACGGGGCCCGATTCAGCGGTTGTTAGGGTTTGACTAGGTCGACTTCTGTGAGGTATTTGGGAGTTCCCTTGATTACTTCAAAGCCGACAATTGCTATGTGTTCCCCTTTGATTGATTCGATTGATGGTCGTCGAGTTCGTGGGCTAATCTTGCTCTTTCCATGGCGGTCGGTGCAGCTTATTCGCTCTGTCTTATCTTCTTTGCATATTTATTGGGTGGTAGTTTTATTTTGCCTAAGGCGTTCTCTCTTTGATTGAGAAACGATCGGGCGGTTCTGTGGCGAGGTTCTCATGATTCGGGCCTGGCCAAGGTGGCACAGGCTAAGGTTTGCTTGGATGTGGATTGTGGGGGCCGTGGCATCATTCCGTTGAGGCTCCAGAATCGGCGCCGATGGCTCGTCATATCCGGGCTCTTATCACGGGCTCTAATCGTTGCATGCAGGTTAATTGGGTTCGGACTTTTAGGTTGCAGCAGTGTTCTTTCTGGGACCTTAGTGTTTCTCCAACTTCAGCTTGGTATTGGCGTCAGCTTCTGAAACTGCGTCCCCTTGTTATGGGAGCATTTCAGTATTCCATTGGAGATGGCTCATCCTTCTTCTTGTGGTCGGACCCCTGGCATTCTATGGGTGTGATTAGGCATTCCGTTCCTAGAGCTCCTCTGTGGTCCGGCATCGACATGGGTGCTAGGCTTGATTCGGTTATTGTTGAGGGTTCTTGGGAGTGGCCGGTGGTGGATAGGCCCGAGCTTTTGCAGATTACTTCTGCTTTGCCACATATTAATGGGGGTCAGGATCGCGTTTTATGGAGACCGCTTAGTTCGGGAATTTTTTCATCCTCTTCTGCTCTTCGGTTCCTCAGAGGTTATTCGCCCCCTGTTCCTTGGGCTCCGCTCTTGCACGGACCGGGAAAGATCCCGAGACACTCTTTCATCCTCTGGTTGGCTATTCAGGAGCGGTTATCGACTATGGATAAGCCTTGGCTTCAGCATATTGATGGTATTTGTGTCCTTTGTGGTATGGCGGTAGAGACGCACTCCCACCTATTCTTTCAGTGCCCTTATTCTAGGAGGTGTATTTCTATTGCTAGGAGGGCCGTCCGCTTTCGTTGGCCTCACTCTGTGTGGAGCTCGGGGGTTTTGTGGGCTGCTAGGAGGTGGAGAGGTAAGCACGTGGTCAACTTTGCTTACCGTATTCTTCTTTCTGCGTTTGTCTTTTTGATTTGTCAGGAGAGGAACGAGAGGAGGTTTGACCAGAGCCGTCGAGATCCTCATTCGGTTACTTTCCAGGGGATAGGTCTTGTTCGTGATATTATCTCTCATAGATGGCCCGCTCGTTCTCTATCTACTGTGGCTCTTCGTCGTATTTGGAGGATAGCTTGGTAGTTCCTCTTTTGTTTGTATCTTTCTAGGCTTTGTAGCTTTGGTAGCCATTTGTTCGTAGGCTTTGTTTTCCTACTTTTGCTCTTTGTTACGTTGTTTGGTGCACCATTCTATATGGTTGTCGGGTATTGGCCAGCCTTTCTTGGCCACTCTTATTTTATTTATGCAATTGACTTTTCCCAAAAAAAAAAAAAAAACGCATCTGCAACGACATTGCTTTTACCGTCTTTGTACTTGGATGAAAAGTGAAATGATTGTAGGAATTCCACCCACTTGGCATGCCTCAGACTCAGTTTATGTTGCCCGTTAATGTACTTTAATGATTCGTGATCCGAGTGTAGGATAAAATGCTTCGTCCGTAAGTAATGACTCCAATGATCAATGGCCCGTACGATAGCATAGAATTCTTTATCGTAAGTACAATAATTCAACCGAGCTCCGTTCAACTTCTCCGAAAAGTAAGCGATAGGTCGTTTACCTTGAATAAGAACCGCTCCAATTCCAGCTCCGCTAGCGTCACACTCAACTTCGAATGGTTGAGAAAAATCGGGTAGTGTTAGAATCGGTGCTTCGCATAACTTGGCCTTTAACTTCTCGAAAGCTCCTTGGGCAGCCCCGTTCCATACAAATGGTCCTTTTTTTAAACACTCCGTTATCGGACTTGAGATGGTGCTGAAGTCTCGAATAAACCTCCGGTAAAAAGAAGCAAGTCCGTGAAATGATCTCACTTCCGTCACGGTCGTAGGGGTCGGCCAAGATTTAATTGCTCCGATTTTTGTTTGATCAACCGCCACTCCATCCTTCGAAACGACATAGCCGAGAAAGACTATACTTTCGACTAGGAACGAACACTTCTCTTTTTTTCCATACAATTTTCGGTCCCTCAAGGTTTCAAAGATTAGCCTTAAGTGCCCGAAATGTTCTTGTAGTGATTGACTATAGATTAGAATGTCATCCAAATACACAACCACGAACTTCCCCATAAATGGTTTAAGTACCTCGTTCATCAACCTCATGAAGGTACTAGGCGCATTTGTAAGACCGAAAGGCATAACGGTCCATTCATATAATCCATTTTTCGTTTTGAAGGTCGTCTTCCACTCGTCACCTTCTCGCATTCGGATTTGATGATATCCGCTTCGTAAATCAACTTTGGAAAAGATCACCGAACCATGTAGTTCGTCTAACATATCATCAAGTCTCGGGATAGGGAACCGATACTTGACGGTGATATTGTTCACGGCCCGACTATCCACACACATCCGCCAAGAACCGTCTTTCTTAGGGACAAGTAAGACCGGAACCGCACACGGACTCAAACTCTCCCGGACATATCCGCGGTCCAAAAGTTCTTCGACTTGTCGTTGTAACTCCTTCGTCTCCTCGGGATTACATCTATATGCGGCTTTATTAGGAAGTGGTGCTCCCGGTATAAGATCAATTTGGTGTTCGATACCGCGAATAGGTGGTAAACCCGACGGTAATTCTTCGGGAAAAACATCCTCAAATTCGCGTAACAACACATCTAGCTCTCCGTCATTTTGTACTCCTATGTTCTCGTCCCGTGTCTCTTTAAACATCACCAAGTATACTCGCTCCCCGTCATTAATGGCATGTTCCATATCTCTTTCACTAGCAAGCATGGTAAGTTTCGGTTTCTCCACTCGACTAGAACTCATCGAACGGATGGCTTGCGGGGACATCGGTTTGAGTACAATCTTCTTTCCTTTGTCTTGTAATTCATATTCATTACTCCGACCTCGATGTAAAACATCTCGGTCGAACATCCACGGTCGTCCCAAAAGCACGTGGCATGCGTCCATCGGGAGTACGTCACATAACACATCGTCTCCGTATTATCCCATAGTTAAGTTGACCCGTACTTGTCTTGTCACCTTCACCTTGCTTCCATCATCGAGCCAATGTAAAGCATATGGTCTCGGGTGAGCCATAGTAGTTAGCCCGAGCTTGGTGACCATCTCGTTTGATGCCACATTCGTGCAACTCCCTCCGTCTATTATCAAGCTACACCACTTTTCTCCGATTTTGGCATTTGGAATGAAAAATCTGGTCTCTTTGTTCCGTGTCACTTGGAATAATTTTGGTATGTAATGCTCGAAGCACTAAAGCAGTATCATATTCCGGAGCGTCATAAGTCTCGCAATCTTCATTTTCTTCCTCGGCCTCTACGTTAAATACGTCACCAAGGCCTTCCTTCTCGTCCTCGACTAAAAGTTCGTCTTGGACCGCAAGAGCTTCTCTCAAAGTGACCACCCGTTTATTTGGGCATGCATTTTGATAGTGACAAAAGCCTTGACATTTAAAACATCGTACTTTAGCCAAGCTCGTTTCCTTGGAAACGTGAGGAACCTTTGGTGCCGGGGTAGGGACTTGAAAAGGTGCGGTAGTTTTCGTAGTAGAACTTGAGCCGGCACTTGTATTTCTGAATTTGTATGGGAATTCGGGTTTGGTAAACTTCAACTTGTTTTGAGCTTCAATTTTTATGCATAGTCCGCATAAAGTGTCAAAATCTCCGTATGGGTATAATTCCACCGTATTTGAAATGTTTCGGTTTAGGCCACGTAAGAAACGTGACATTCTTTGTTCTTGATTTTCTTCAAGTTCTCCCATTAAGGACAAGCCTTCAAATTCGTCGATGTATTCTTCCACACTTAGTTTCCCTTGTACGAACTCCGCAATTTTTCGGTATAAGGTTAACCGGTGTGATGTCGGGACATACCTTTTACGTAGTTTTTTTTTCAAAGAATCCCAAGAACGGATTTTCTCTTTTCCCGCACGAGCTCGTTGTGCTTTCATACCCTCGAACCATAAGGAAGCGCCCTTCCCTAACTTGAGAATTGCATATTTGCAACGTTTCTCATCGTTAAGGTGTTTGAAGTCGAACATACGTTCAATCTTCCTCTCCCACTCCAAGTAAACTTCGGGATTAGTACCTCCGACAAATTCCGGAAGTTCATTAACTTTAAATTCGTCCACATGACGTGGTGAATGTGCGTCATATACTCCTCTTCTTGCTTGAAAACGTGGTTATTGCATGGTGTGTAGTGCTTCACGTAGTTTCTCCATGAAATCGTCGGAAAAATCCATGATAAGGTAGTTTTGATAAGAAAAATCGCCAAGAGAATTTCGCCAAGGAAGTAACCTTGGGCTCCGATGCCACTTATGATATGAATTACGTATTAAGATGTACGTAAATTCGCCGGAGAATGCAGCGGTTATCTGTATTTCCTCACAACACTCGTTTTTGTGTAACACTCGTAATATTCAACCGAAAGTAGGGCAATTCGGCTTTGCGAAAACACGAATAAAATGAAAGTAGATTATCAAACTAGACATACAGTCTGATAAGACAATCTCTCCTCAAGACCTATTGAGAATTGATTAGATTACAACTCGAAAACGCGTCGGATTATAATCGAAGTGTGCTGAAAATCATTCAACTAGAATACATAACATGTATTTCGTTTTTGCAAGCTTCAAGATGGTTTATTCAAGGTTGAGGATGAGGCTATTATATAGCCTTTACAACTTACTAATAAGTTCAAACAAGATCACAAAAATCTAGCTAAAATACAAGTAAGTAATAAACTAAGTCATCAAGACTTTTGACAAAGATAAAACAACACATGCTTGGCTCTTTCCTTAGTATTTTGGCCGTGGGACACCAAGAAGTAGTGGACAAGATATTTCTCATGTGATATCTTCTTGCAAGTCTTTGATAAGGATAGAAAATGAGATCAATATCTTGGTGTCTTCTTCCTTCTTGATTTCGGCCGATTTGGGGAGATGGTGACATGAACTAAATCTTCATCAATCTTGATATGGTGGACTTTGAACAAAAAGAAAACAAACTTTGAAAGTAGTGGGGACAAAGATCCTTCATGGATCCTTCATCAAATCGGCCGAAATTTTCCCCCTAATATGGCCGATTTTATATGCATGAACATGCATACGTATGCATGTTTTGATACGTCTAAGTTATCCCGGTTCCGATTATTAAGATCGTTTCCATTTCCGCGGATGTTTTCTCACCAAAGTACGTAGGTGCATGTGCATGCAACTTGGTATCGTCACCTACGTCGATTCTTACTTCGCTTACTTCGTTTGGAGATGCCGTAATCGCATCAGGAGGGCTTTTTATGAGTCGGGTGTTTTTGGGTGTATTTTATGGGAATAATATCGGATAAAGTAAGAACATCGATCAAGAAGACTTGAACGATCAATAACAAGGATAAGGATTTATAGAATTAGACCTATAATTCGATAAGAAGATTTCTTCTCAAGACCTATTGAGAATCAATCGGATTAATACTCGAAAGCGCGTCGAATAAAAATCAAGTTTCGGTAAAAATCATTTACCAAGGATAGAAATACAAAGTGTATTCTTTCACAACATTCAAATTCATTTTATATTACAAGACTTATCAAAGCCTATTTATAGGAAAAAACTAAGTCTACCTATAACAATAAAAAAAACAATTCAAAGATTATAAAATCTTTGAATAATCAAAACAAATCAACATAAAATACAAACAAGAAACATAAATCACATAATTGGGGAAACATAATCCCTAAAATAAGTAAAAATGAAAAGAGAAGAAAAAAAAAACACAAAAGTGTATAAAATAAGGGTGCTGCCGGCAGGGACTCGGCCGTGTCCTGAGACACGGCCGCGGTGCGACAAGGACGCTCGGTACGGGCGCGGCGTGACAAGGACGTCCGGCAGTGACTCGACCGTGTCCGCTTGACACGATCGCGGTGCGATAAGGACGTCCGACAGTGACTCGACCGCGTGGTGCGACAAGGATGTTCGGCATTGACTCGACCGTGTCCTGGAACACGGTCGGGCGTCGGGACAGTCAGTTCTGGCAGTTGTGGGCGAGTTGGACTCGACCGTGTCGCCTGGCACGGTCGGGTTCGGCCGACAGTGACTTTGGCATTTCCGGACAAGAAATCGTTGAATAAATCGCCCAAGGAGATGACCTTGGGCTCCGATACCACTTATGATACGAATTCGCCCGGAAGAGTGGATACGTATCGGTCGAAGTATATGTAAGTGTATGATAGCGGAAGGCTTTTTACAAGTCAGGTGTTTTTGGGTGTATTTTATGGGAATAATATCGGATAAAGTAAGAACATCGATCAAGAAGACTTGAACGATCAATAACAACGATAAGGATTTATCGAATTAGACCTATAATTCGATAAGAAGATTTCTTCTCAAGACCTATTGAGAATCAATCGGATTAATACTCGAAAACGCGCCGAATAAAAATCAAGTTTCGGTAAAAATCATTTACCAAGGATAGAAATACAAAGTGTATTCTTTCACAACATTCAAATTCATTTTGTATTACAAGACTTATCAAAGCCTATTTATAGGAAAAACTAAGTCTTCCAATAACAATAAAAAAAACAATTCAAAGATTATAAAATCTTTGAATATTCAAAACAAATCAACATAAAATACAAACAAGAAACATAAATCACATAAGTGGGGAAACATAATCCCTAAAATAAGTAAAAAGGAAAAGAGAAGACAAAAAAACACAAACGTGTATAAAATTGATACGAGATTAACTACTCCAATCGAAGAAGACGAAGTAAGAATTGACGTAAAACATCTCGACCATACTCCAACGTACTTGGGCGAGAAAACAGATACGAGACACGGAGTTACCTTGATAATCAGAATTGGAATAACTTAAACAAAAGGTAATCTTGGGGGAAGGGGGCCCAAGTGGTAAGAGAATAAAATAGTTTCAGCATATTTTATTAAAGGGCAGCGGGATTCTTGGCAACATGTTGAAGGAAAAAGCGGTCACAAGAAACAACTTGGAGGCAAAGACCCGCTTTTACTTTTGTCAACATGTGAAATGATGATCATTTTATTATCCTTTCATTATTTTAAAGTACATATTGTAATAGTTTAATTTATTTTGTCAGGCCACTTTTGCCTATAAATAGTGGCAGTAGAGTTGTAATGGAGAATTATTGAATGTTGAAGAAATAAGGACACTTTGTGTTTTCCCTGGTGAATGCTTTTCATCAAAACCTGGTTTTTATTCGATGCATTTCGAGTATTAATCTGATTGATCCTCAATAGGTCTTGAGGAGAAATCACTTTATCAAATTATAGGTCTAATTTGATAAAAACATCTGTTCATATCTTGTTTCGATATTCTGTTTGTTTTTCGATACAGTTTGAACTTGTTTCCTGTTTTAACTTCACTTCCGTCCAAAACGTGCTGTTTCGAGTGTCGTTGTTTGGAGGTGGCCTCTTTCGAGTCATTTTCCAGTTGGCCAAATTCCTATCTTCTTGCTGGATCGAATTACCGACTTTATCACTAGTCAGTATTGTTGCTGTAGCGAGCTGTTGTCACCAGTTCCCGACAGTTTCTTGTCGTTAGCTTCCGATCGTCAAAAAGCCTTCCGCTGTATCGATAGCGAATTCGCATCATAAGTGAGAATTCGTATCATAAGTGGTATCGGAGCCCAAGTTCTTGATCTTTGACATTATGGATCTCAACGACGCTGATTTCTTGGCAAAACTTCGTGACGCATTACGTGACGTACCAGAACAATGCGACCAGCATTGGCAACCTAGGCGCGGTGACTATGAACGACCCTCATGCCATGTCGACGAGTTCAAGGTGAACGAGCTCCCAGAGTTCGTTGGAGGGACCGACCCTGAAGTTTACCTGGAATGGGAACGAAAAATTGATCGTATGTTCGAGTTTAAAGACCTCGACAATGAGAAATGGTGCAAGTATGCCATTCTCAAGTTGGGGAAAGGAGCTTCACTTTGGTACGAAGGAAATAAAACACGAAGAGCTCGTGCGGGGAAGGAAAAGATCCGTTCGTGGGATTCCTTAAAAAGAAAACTTCGTAAAAGATATGTGCCAACATCACACCGTTTATCCTTATACAGAAAGATTGCAGATCTGATGCAAGGAAAGTTGAATGTCAGTGAATACATTGAGGAGTTTGAGAATCTAACCTTAATGGGAGAGATAGAGGAGAATGAGGAGCAGAAGATGTCGCGATTCTTGCGTGGCTTAAACTGAAGCATAGCTAACTCGGTGGAAATGTATCTATACGAGGACTTCGATACATTATGTGGGTTATGTGTGAAGTTAGAAGCTCAGAACAGGATGAAGCTGTACAAACCTGAGTTTCCAGTCAAATTTGGAAACCTAAGCGTCGGATCTAGTTCAGCGGTTAAGGCAATTGCACCGACTCCGGTTCCTGTTGCGATTCCTACTAAGGCAACTGTGCCCTACGTATCGAAGGATACAAGTTTGGTTAAAGTGAGATGTTTCAAATGCCAAGGATTCGGACATTATCAAAATGCTTGTCCGAACAAACGAGTGGTGACACTGAGAGAAGTTGTCACGATCCGAGACGAGTTGTTGGTTGAGGAAGAAAGATTGAGTGATGTATTTGATTTCGACACGAAGGACGAAGAAGGAGAAGAGTGTGAGACTTATGATGCTCCAAGCTATGACACGGCTTTAGTTCTGCGAACGCTACAAGCCAAAGCTGTTTCGAATGATTCGGAACAGCGAAATCAAATATTTCACACGAAGTGTCAAGTTGGAAATAAATGGTGTAGTTTGATCGTTGATGGAGGTAGTTGCACCAATGTAGCTTCCAGCGAGATGGTGACTAAACTCGGGCTGACCACTACGGCTCACCCGAAACCTTACACTTTGCATTGGCTCGATGATGGGAGCAAGATAAGGGTGACTGAACAAGTGAGGATTGGGCTAGCCATGGGTTCATATGAAGACAACGTATTATGTGATGTACTCCCGATGGATGCATGCCATGTACTGTTGGGAAGACCATGGATGTTTGATAGGGACATTTTACACCGAGGAAGAAGCAATGAGTACGAGTTACGGGATAAGGGCAAGAAGATTGGGCTTAAACCAATGTCACCTCAAGCTATTCACTCTATGAGTTCTAGTAGGAGTGAAAAACCAAAACTGGCCATGTTTGCTAGCGAGCGGGAGGTGGAACTTGCTATTAATGATGGCAAATGCGTATACTTGTTGGTTCTGAAGGAGACACGGAATGGTAACATGGTTGTACGAAACGAAAGGATGGATGCCTTATTGCACGAATTTGCGGATGTTTTTCCCGAAGAATTACCATCGGGTTTGCCACCTATTCGTGGGATTGAACATCAGATCGACCTCATACCGGGTGTGTCGCTCCCTAACAAAGCTGCATATAGATGTAATCCCGAGGAGACGAAGGAATTGCAAAACCAAATCGAGGAACTGATGGATCGTGGTTATGTTCGAGAAAGCCTAAGTCCTTGTGCGGTTCCGGTATTACTGGTTCCTAAGAAAGACGGATCTTGGAGCATGTGTATTGACAGTCGAGCTGTGAACAATATAACCATCAAGTATCGATTTATTATCCCAAGGCTGGATGACATGTTGGATGAATTACACGGATCCGTGATCTTTTCAAACGTTGATCTACGATGTGGTTACCACCAGATTCGAATGCGGGAAGGAGATGAGTGGAAGACAGCCTTCAAAACTAAACACGGACTGTATGAATGGACAGTTATGCCGTTCGGTCTTACAAATGCACCGAGTACTTTCATGCGCTTGATGAATGAGGTACTTAAGCCATTTTTAGGGAAATTTGTGGTTGTATACTTAGATGATATTTTGATCTACAGCCGATCGTTGCAAGAACATTTCGAACACTTGAGGCAAGTCTTCGAAACCCTTAGAGACAAGAAGCTGTATGGAAAAAAGGAGAAGTGTTCATTTTTGGTAGAAAGTATAGTCTTTCTTGGCTATATTGTTTCAAAGAATGGAGTGTCGGTCGATCAAGTGAAGATCGAAGCAATTAAGTCCTGGCCAGTTCCCACTACAGTGACGGAAGTTAGATCGTTCCACGGACTGGCTTCATTTTGCCGAAGATTCATTCGAGACTTCAGTACCATTGCAAGCCCAATAATCGAATGTTTGAAGAAGGGCACGTTTAATTGGAGCAGGGCTGCTCAGGAGTCATTTACAAATTTGAAGGCGAAGTTGTGCGAAGCACCAATCTTAGCATTACCTGATTTTTCGCAACCGTTCAAAGTAGAATGTGATGCTAGCGGAGTTGGCATTGGAGCGGTTCTCATTCAGGGAAGGCGACCTATTGCTTATTTTTCAGAGAAGTTAAATGGTGCTCGTCTCAATTATTGTACATACGACAAGGAGTTTTATGCTATTGTGAGGGCTTTAGATCATTGGAGTCACTATCTTCGACCAAAGCATTTTATCATACACTCGGACCATGAATCCTTGAAGTATATTAACGGGCAACACAAGTTAAGTCCCAGGCATGCGAAGTGGGTGGAATTCTTACAATCATTTCACTTCTCATCGAAGTATAAGGATGGCAAGAGCAATATTGTGGCAGATGCATTGTCTAGGCGTTATGCCTTACTCGCCACTCTTGATGTTCGTTTGCTTGGATTCGATACAGTAAAGGAGTATTACGAAGGTGATGCGGATTTTGGCGAAACCTTCGCCCTGTGCAAACCTGGCCCGGTGGGAGAATTTTCGATACAGGAGGGCTTTCTTTTTAAGGGAAATCGTCTTTGTCTACCAAGGCACACGATTCGAGAATTGCTGGTTCGAGAGGCTCATGGGGGAGGTTTGGCTGGCCACTTTGGTTCAGCCAAGACATTGGATGTACTTAAAGAACATTTTTATTGGCCAAGGATGCAAGGGGATGTTAGTAATATAATCAGTAAATGTGTGACGTGCCATGTTGCGAAGAGTTCGTTCAAACCAGGAGTCTACACACCTTTACCGATTCCGGAGAGGCCGTGGGAAGATGTCTCGATGGATTTTATTGTTGCTTTGCCTCGAACCCAAAGAGGTAAGGATGCGATCATGGTTGTTGTCGATCGTTTTTCAAAGATGGCTCATTTTGTTCCTTGTCACAAAACCGATGACGCGAGTAATGTTGCTGACCTGTATTTCCAAGAGGTGGTGCGATTACATGGAGTTCCGAAAACTATTGTTTCGGACCGGGACTCGAAGTTTCTAAGCTACTTTTGGAACACATTATGGAGGAAGGTGGGAACCAAGCTTTTGTTTAGTACTTCGCATCATCCTCAAACCGACGGACAAACGGAAGTAACGAATCGAACACTGGGGACGCTGTTGCGAGGCTTGGTGAGCAAAACACAAAAGGACTGGGATCTGAAACTGGCACATGCGGAGTTTGCTTATAATCGATCTCCTACTCATGCCACTGCACACTCTCCATTTGAAGTAGTTTACGGGTTGAATCCTTACATGCCGCTAGATCTAATTCCACTACCAAGTGACGAATTGGTGCATAAGGATGCGGAGTCAAAACTAAAATCAATGATGAAATTACACGAACAGGTGCGGGATCGAATCAAGGAAATAAACGAGGCATACAAAAGGAAGTCGAACAAGCAAAGAAAGCCGAGACTATTCGAGGTTGGAGATTTAGTTTGGTTACATTTGAGGAAGGAACGATTCCCGAGTAAGCGTAAGAATAAGTTTATGCCACGAGCCGAGGGGCCATTTAAAATAGTTACGAAGGTGAACGACAATGCTTACAAATTAGAACTTCCGGGCGATTACGGGGTGCATGCTACTTTCAACATAGGTGATCTTTCTCCTTATCTTGATGATGACGGGATTGCAGAATTGAGGACAATTCTTCTTAAAGGGGGAGGGGATGATACGAGATTAACTACTCCAAGCGAAGAAGACGAAGTAAGAATTGACGTAAAACATCTCGACCATACTCCAACGTACTTGGGCGAGAAAACAGATACGAGACACGGAGTTACCTTGATAATCGGAATTGGAATAACTTAAACAAAAGGTAATCTTGGGGGAAGGGGGCCCAAGTGGTAAGAGAATAAAATAGTTTCAGCATATTTTATTAAAGGGCAGCGGGATTCTTGGCAACATGTTGAAGGAAAAGCGGTCACAAGAAACAACTTGGAGGCAAAGACCCAGCTTTTACTTTTGTCAACAAGTGACATGAAGAACCTTTTATTATCCTTTCATTATTTTAAAGAACAGCTTGTAATAGTTTAATTTATTTTGTCAGGCCACTTTTGCCTATAAATAGTGGCAGTAGAGTTGTAATGGAGAATTATTGAATGTTGAAGAAATAAGGACACTTTGTGTTTTCCCTGGTGAATGCTTTTCATCAAAACCTGGTTTTTATTCGATGCGTTTCGAGTATTAATCTGATTGATCCTCAATAGGTCTTGAGGAGAAATCACTTTATCAAATTATAGGTCTAATTTGATAAAAACATCTGTTCATATCTTGTTTCGATATTCTGTTTGTTTTTCGATACAGTTTGAACTTGTTTCCTGTTTTAACTTCACTTCCGTCTAAAACGTCTTTGTTTGAGTGTCGTTGTTTGAGGTGGCTGCTTTAGTCATTTTCCAGTTGGCCAAATTCCTATCTTCTTGCTGTATCGAATTACCGACTTTATCACTAGTCAGTATTGTTGCTGTAGCGAGCTGTTGTCACCAGTTCCCGAAAGTTTCTTGTCGTTAGCTTCCGTTCGTCAAAAAGCCTTCCGCTGTATCGATAGCGAATTCGCATCACAATTGAGAATTCGTATAAAAAATAAGGGTGCTGCCGGCAGGGACTCGGCCGTGTCTCGAGACACGGCTGCGGCGCGACAAGGACGCTCGGCACGGGCGCGGCGCGACAAGGACGTTCGGTAGTGACTCGACCGTATCCGCTTGACACGGTCGCGGCGCGATAAGGACGTCCGATAGTGACTCGACCGCGTGGCACGACAAGGACGTTCGGCATTGACTCGACCGTGTCCTGGAACACGTTCGGGCGTCGGGACAGTCAGTTCCGGGAGTTGTGGGCGAGTTGGACTCGACCGTGTCGCCTGGCACGGTCGGGTTCGGCCGTGATACGGAATCAATCGTGTCAAATGCAGAAGACAAAGTAAGGATCGACGTAATTGACCTTACAACACGCTATGCACAGACTACTACGTATTTAGGCGAGAAAACGGACATAAGACGTGGAGTCTCGGTCTCAGCCGTGTCATATAACACGGCCCGTGTCATGCTATGCCGGAAGGTCGACTATCGGCCGGAAGATGGACGAACTGCCGGAAAAATCACCACCGGCCGGAAAATTCACCACCTGCCGGAACTGGCCGATCGCTGCCGACCACCACCTGCCGGAACTGGCCGATCACTGCCGACCGAACCCGGCCTTGTCATCCGACACGGCCCGTGCCGAGGTGTCCTGGATAATGAAATCTCGCTGCCGACCGAACCCGACCGTGTCGTCCGACACGGCCCGTGCCGACACAACCCGATCGTGCCAGGCGACACGGCCGAGTCACACTCTTCCGGATAGTACAATTCCCGCTGTCCGACCAACCCGACCATTCCAGGTGACACGGTCGAGCCCTGCCGAACATGTGCGCCCGCACATGCCGCCGCGGCCGTGCCGATCGGCACGGGCCGTGTCTGACAGACCAGCAAATGCCATTATTGCTGATTTTTTTTATTTTTTTTGTTGTTTTTCCTCCCCTCACATGTCATGATTAGACTTGCATGTTATGTGCGTTGTCTTATATTCATTTTGTTGTGTGATTCCCCCTCCCTTTGATTTGATTCCCTTGTATTTTATCTTGTTGTTTTGTTTTTCATTTCAAGATCATGTGATCTTGTTTGTTCCTTAGTTGCTAAGAAGACTACCATGCTATAAGTAGTCTTGTTGATGCTTTCATTATATATATTGTATGTTGAAGAAATAAGAATACACTTGTGTTTTCTTGGTGAATGCTTTTCATCGAAACCTTGATTATAATTCGACGCGTTTTCGAGTTTTAATCGAATCGATTCTCAATAGGTCTTGAGGAATAATTATCTTATCAAACTATAGGTCTAGTTTGATAAATCATTCATATTGTTCTTGTTTATGTAAGCCGAATTGCCCTACTTTCGGTTATATCTTACGAGTGTTACACATATTCGAGTGTTGTGAGGATCAATTATATTTCCGCTACATTCCATACGAGTTTACGTCCATTTTCATACGTAATTCGTATCATTAGTGGCATCGGACACCAAGGCTATTTCCTTGGCAATTTTATTGAAGATTTCTTGTTCAAAACTATCTCTTGATTCTTGTTATGGATTTCTCCGATCCCGATTTCTTGATGAAACTCCGGGACGCACTAAGCGGTCTACTGGAACCACGTATGCAAGCAAGACGCGGGGATGACGCACGTCAAATACACCATGCGGATGAGCTTAAAGTAAACAAACTTCCGGAGTTCGTTGGAGGTACCGATCCCGAAGCTTATTTGGAGTGGGAACGGAAAATTGAACGCATGTTCGAATTCAAAGACCTTAACGACGAGAAACGTTGCAAATATGCAATTCTCAAGTTAGGGAAGGGTGCTTCTCTTTGGTTCGAAGGAGTAAAGACGCGAAGAACTCGGGAGGGAAAAGCAAAAATCCGTTCGTGGGATTCTTTAAAAAGAAAACTTCGTAAGAGGTATGTGCCAACATCACACCGGTTAACCTTATACCGGAAGATTGCCGACTTCATGCAAGGCAAACTAAGTGTCGGTGAATATATTGAAGAGTTCGAAAGTTTGGTCTTGATGGGAGACCTAGAAGAAAATGAAGAACAAAAGATGTCCCGTTTTTTACGTGGCTTAAATAAAAACATAGTCAACACGGTGGAGTTATATCCATATGAAGATTTCGATACTTTATGTGGACTATGCATAAAGATAGAAGCTCAAAACAAAGTGAAGTTTGCCAAAACCGAATTTACATCAAAGTTCGAGGATCCAAGTACCGGTTCAAGTTCAATTACCACAACGATACCGACTCCTATCTCTACTACGGTTTCTAAAACCCCCGGCGTACCGAAGGAAACAAGTCTAACCAAAGTAAGGTGTTTCAAATGCCAAGGATTCGGTCACTATCAAAATACTTGCCCTAACAAACGAGTTGTGACGCTAAGAGAAGCCATCACGATCCGAGACGAGATGCTAGTCGAGGACGAAGGAGAAAGACTAGGTGATTCCAATGTGGAGGAAGACGAGGGAGAAGAATATGAAACTTACGAGGCTCCAAACTATGATACAACATTGGTTCTTCGTACTTTACAAGTCAAAGCCATTTCAAATGATTCGGAACAACGGGATCAAATTTTTCACACCAAGTGTCAAGTCGGGAACAAATGGTGTAGTGTGATCATCGATGGAGGAAGTTGTACCAACGTAGCGTCAAGGGAGATGGTGACGAAACTCGGACTCATCACTACTACTCACCCAAAACCATACGCATTACATTGGCTCGATGACGGGAGTAAAGTGAAAGTCTCGAAACAAGTACGGGTCGGTTTGACCATGGGTTCGTACGTCGACAACATATTATGCGATGTACTCCCGATGGATGCATGCCATGTACTCTTGGGACGACCATGGCTATTCGATAGAGATGTTTTACATCGAGGAAGAAGTAACGAGTATGAGTTACGGGATAAGGACAAGAGGATCGTGTTGAAACCAATGTCACTTCAATCTATGATCCCTAACCGAGGTGAGAAACCGAATCTAACCATGTTTTCTAGTGAGAGGGAAATTGAACTTGGTACTGAGATTGGCCGGTCAAAAGAAAACGACAACTTTGGGCCAAATTTTTATAACGACGCAGTTTCTCGTAATGGACTTATTGTCTTGAATGATTACCAAATTGAGGAAAGTAAATTATTTTGTGATGGGCTATTATTGGAGGAGCCCAACAATATTGAAACGGAGAGTTGGTCAGATTATGACGAACCGCCAGCATTTGATGAGGAACCAGTTGATGAAGAGGAATTCGTAATAAATCCCGTTTTTCCCATTCTTGATGGTGAACCCGATGTGGAATTATCAGTGTTTCCAATTCTGGAGGATGAACCCGATGTGAAATTAACCGTGCGTCCCATTTCAGATGTCCGCTCATGCATTGATATCGGTATTACCGGGCAAAGTAATTATTATTATTTTATTAATAATGATAGTTATTTTATTGGTGATTCTCGAGGGCCCCCGACTACCTATCGTCTCAAGATTTTGGGCCATGTACGCACTGCGGACATTTTCGAGATCAAATACGTAGAGGTTTTAATTAATTATCTTGATGACGAAGGAAGTCCGGAATTGAGGACAATTCCTTTTAAATAAGGAGGAGATGATACGGAATCAATCGTGTCAAATGCAGAAGACAAAGTAAGGATCGACGTAATTGACCTTACAACACGCCATGCACAGACTACTACGTATTTAGGCGAGAAAACGGACATAAGACGTGGAGTCTCGGTCTCAGCCGTGTCATATAACACGGCCCGTGTCATGCTATGCCGGAAGGTCGACAATCGGCCGGAAAATGGACGAACTGCCGGAAAAATCACCACCGGCCGGAAAATTCACCACCTGCCGGAACTGGCCGATCGCTGCCGACCACCACCTGCCGGAACTGGCCGATCACTGCCGACCGAACCCGGCCGTGTCATCCGACACGGCCCGTGCCGAGGTGTCCTGGATAATGAAATCTCGCTGCCGACCGAACCCGACCGTGTCGTCCGACACGGCCCGTGCCGACACAACCCGACCGTGCCAGGCGACACGGCCGAGTCACACTCTTCGGGATAGTACAATTCCCACTGTCCGACCAACCCGACCGTGCCAGGCGACACGGTCGAGCCCTGCCGAACATGTGCGCCCGCACATGCCGCCGCGGCCGTGCCGATCGGCACGGGCCGTGTCCGACAGACCAGCAAATGCCATTATTGTTGATTTTTTTTATTTTTTTTGTTGTTTTTCCTCCCCTCACATGTCATGATTAGACTTGCATGTTATGTGGGGTGTCTTATATTCATTTTGTTGTGTGATTCCCCCTCCCTTTGATTTGATTCCCTTGTATTTTATCTTGTTGTTTTGTTTTTCATTTCAAGATCATGTGATCTTGTTTGATTCCTTAGTTGCTAAGAAGACTACCATGCTATAAGTAGTCTTGTTGATGCTTTCATTATATATATTGTATGTTGAAGAAATAAGAATACACTTGTGTTTTCTTGGTGAATGCTTTTCATCGAAACCTTGATTATAATTCGACGAGTTTTCGAGTTTTAATCGAATCGATTCTCAATAGGTCTTGAGGAAAGATTATCTTATCAAACTATAGGTCTAGTTTGATAAATCATTCATATTGTTCTTGTTTATGTAAGCCGAATTGCCCTACTTTCGGTTATATCTTACGAGTGTTACACATATTCGAGTGTTGTGAGGATCAATTATATTTCCGCTGCATTCCATACGAGTTTATGTCCATTTTCATACGTAATTCGTATCAGGCCGACAGTAACTTTGGCATTTCCGGACGAGTACGGCACGGGCCGCGCCGGACGACACGGCCGAGTTTTTTTGGCAGTGCTCGGCATTTTCCGGCAGGTGGTGACATTTTCCGGCAGGTTGGACATGGTCGTGCTCGGTAGCTTGGTCCTTTTACGTATTGTGTCCGTTTTCTCGCCAAAAAATGTCGCCGTACGTGCATGACGCGTTGTAAGACCATTTACGTTGATTCGTGCTTCGTTTTCTTTATTTGGACTACTCAATTTCGTATCATGTTAAGTCTTCTAAGCTCAGATAGAGACTTCCATACAGGAAATGAAGATATCTCAGACTCGGGTTCTTCTTGCACACATAGTACATTTCCTTGTGTACTCTGTATTCTCCTACGAGTAGATACACCAGCATCAATATTTACTATGATCAACTCCTGTGGGATCTCTCAACCATCTTATGTCGGGTTCTAATTCGGCATCCCGTACTGTATCTTGAGTTGCTGTAGTTTCAGCTTCAGCTTGTACAGCATCGGCTACATCTACTTCTGTTCTTACAGCTGCGGGGTTGATTTCTAAGCCAACGACAGGCTCTATAGGAGTTGTAGGGTTATCAATGGTGAGTTGTTGGATATTCTGAGTGAGATCCTCTACTCCTGTACTGATTCCTCAATTGTCAGCTTCCTTTTAATAAAGATCCTGTAAGCTTTGCTGACAGAGGAATATCCAACAAATATTCCTTCATCCAACTTCTCATCGAAGGTTCTAAGTTGATCCTTCCCATTGTTCAAAACATAACACCTGCATCCAAAAATGTGAAAGTACGAAACTAATGGAGTTTTGTTGTTCCATACCTCGTAAGCTGTTTTGTTGTGGTGTTTGTTGATGATACAGCGGTTTTGTGTGTAGCATGCTGTATTGGTGACTTCACTCCAGAAATGCTGTGGCAACTTGCTTGCGGCAATCATGGTCCTTGTTGCTTCTTTGAGCGTCCTGTTCTTTCGCTCGACAATGCCGTTTTGTTGAGGTGTGCGGGAAGCTGAGTATTCGTGCTGTATTCCATTTTCCGAACAGTATTGCTCTATAAAGCGGTTAGTAAATTCAGTACCTCTATCGGAATGAATGGACACGATACTCAACCCTTTCTAATTTTGAAGCTTTTTCAGGTGCTCGGGCAGCTTTGATGTTGTTTCCTTCTTCTTGCTTAGGAAGATTGTCCAAGCATACCTGGAATAGTCATCAACAATAACGAGACAGTATTTCTTACCTCCTAAACTTACCAGGTCTACAGGACCGTAGAGATCCATGTGTAGCATTTCTAGAATTCTGTGAGTGGAAAGGTAGGATTTTCTCTTTAGGGTGGTCTTCATTTGCTTGCCTTTATGACAGGGTCCACAGACGCTGTCTTTCTGGAATGACACATTGGGCAATCCTCTAACCATTCCCTGTCTGGAGAGCTTGTTGATCGTCTTGAAGTTGACGTGAGACAACCTCTTGTGCCATAACCAGCTTAGATCTGCAGTGCCTTTGGCAACAAAACAAGGAATTGTAGAGCTTGTAGGCATCCAGTCAGCAATATACATATTGCCTGATCTGCTTCCTATGAGCACAACTTCTTTATTTAGGATGTTCTTGACTCTACAGTTATCTATATAGAATTTTACCGAGAACTATTTGTCACATAATTGGCTAATACTAAGTAGATTGTACTGTAAGCCTTCAACATAAGCTACATAGGAGATTTTGAATTTTCCAATAATGAGGGTTCATTTCCCTCTTGTTCGACCTTTGTATTTGTCACCGAAGCGCACTTTTTGACCGCGACCTTCTACAAAATTTGATAGCTTGATTTTGTCTCCTGTCATATGCCGAGAACATCCGCTGTCGAAATACCATATGTCCTTTTCCAAGATGTCCTGTATGCAAATAAATTAAGTAGATTTAGGTCCCCTTTGAATGTTGGGTCCATGGGGGTTAGTGCCTTTCGGTACCTAGATTTTCCTGACAGCAATGGGTTTACTGTAGGATGCTTTAGGTCTGTAGTTGCGATGTCAACGTGGGGCAGGCACGTAGTCGTTGTAACCTTGATAATGATTATGCATGAAAAATTCAGGGTTATTATTATTAATCCAGTACGAATGCCGTCTGGGAGGTGGAGCCATTTTCTTCGGCCTAACAGCTTGCCTTCTGGGTCTCTAGTTGGATTCCCAAAGCTGTTGCTGATACTGTGTGGCGACCTACTTTCGCGATGGATAATGAGGCTCCTGTATCCAATATCTAGGCGCGCTGTACTGTTGGAAGTACTGCTGTGCGGGCCTTTGATATTTGGGTACATCCTTCTTTCTGAACGGCTGCTGGCACTTTTGATATGCTCGGGGAGCATGCTTGTTGGTTAAGCCTTACAGGTTTGAATGGTTGAGGATTCCGCTGTCTGGAATGTGACTGTGGTGGCTGAATGGCAGCCTTTGCTGTTTGTGGTGCAACAGGTGCTTTCACAGGACTCCGAATTTCTTCCGATACAGGAATGGGTTCCACACCCCTGACGAACATAGAACTAGTTTTCCCTTTATTGGAACATGAGCTGTATCCTAAGCCACTTTTATCATGAGCATGTTGCCCGGTGCTTAGAATTTCTTCCATCCTTTTAGATGATTTCTTGAAAGATTTCAAGATGGTCTCAAGTTCTCCTTCTCGTTTTTCAGGAGTTTTTATTTTATCTTGGAGTAGAACAAAATCATTTGTCTTGCTTTCACTGTGAGATCCTCACTGTACCAACACGAGTCTTTTCTAGCGCGCTTTGTCCTCACTCACGTGCACTCTAAGAAATTTTCAGGGGGTCACCCATCCCATAACTACTCCAGGCCAAGCACGCTTGACTTTGGAGTTTCTATGAGATGGCTACCAGAAAAGAAGATGCATCTTGTTGGTATGAGTAGTCCAAATCAATTTATTTAACCACTTTCTAGTGACAGCATAGAGCCCCGTACTGAGCGACAGGCGGACATAAGGGGTTGCACCACTAGGGTGCCACGGGTCGGGGTGTTAAGCCCGGCCAGTTACGATCTCCCGAGTCGAAGGTGAGGACGCTAGATGCAAAGCATTCCCAACAATCCCCCCCCAACGTACGCCAGAAGACTCGAACCCGCGACCTCGCTCTGATACCAATTGTTGGTCCTAGAATTGATGAAGCAACGCAGGATGCAAGATAAATTGTACAACGATATGAACAGCTTCGTAACAGCTACTTGTTGTATGATGGCTTGCTGTTTGGAACCACTTGCTGTATGAAGCTTGCTGTTTGGAACCACTTGCTTTATGAAGCTTGTTGTTTGGTAATTATCAAAACAACATTGTTTTTCCCAACAAAGCCTTTACTTCTTGATTAAGTCTTGTTAATAGGAGATAAGACCACGTTACATGTATTCGAGTCGGAATTCTATGAAAACTCGGGTCTATTGATTAGATCCGAGCCTTTTTTTACTCAGAATTGGCTATAACAATTCCGATTAATCTTTTCTTTCTTGATTAATTTATTGTAGTAAGAATTCACTATAATAGCTCCTATTAAACCTTTGCTTCTTGATTAAGTCTTCTCAATAGGAGATAAGACCACGTTACATACATTAGAGTTGGAACTCTATGAAAACTCGAGTTTATTGATTAGATTCGAGCCTTTTGTACTCGGAATGAGCTACAATAGCTTCGATTAATCATTTGTTTCTTGATTAAGTCTTGTTGTAGCAAGGATTCGCTATAATAGCTCCGATTAAACCTTGACTTCTTGATTAGGTCTTGTTAATAGGAGATAAGATACATTACATGTATTCGAGTTGGAACTCTGTGAAAACTCAGGTTTATTGATTAGATTTGAGCCTTCTATACTCAGAATTGGCTATAATAACTCCGATTTAATCTTTTACTTCTTGGCTAAGTCTTGTTGTAGCAAGGATTGGATATAATAGCTCCGATTAAGCATTTACTTATTGATTAAGTCTTGTTAATAGGAGATAAGACCACGTTACATGTATTTTAGTCAGAATTCTATGAAAACTCGGGTTTATTGATTAGATCCGAGCCTTTTTTACTCAGAATTGGCTATAACAGCTTCGATTAATCTTCTATTTCTTGATTAAGTCTTGTTGTAGCAAGGCTATAATATCCCCGATTAAGCCTTTACTTCTTGATTAAGTCTTGTTAATAGGAGATTAGACCATGTTACATGCATTCGAGTCAGAAGTCTATGAAAACTTTATTGATTAGATTTCTGTACTCAAAATTGGTTATAACAGCTCCGATCAATCTTTTACTCTTGGTTAAGTCTTGTTGTAGCAAGGATTGGATATAATAGCTCCAATTAAGCCTTTACTTCTTGATTAAGTCTTGTTAATAGGAGATAAGACCACGTTACATGCATTCGAGTCGGAACTCTATGAAACACGGGTTTATTGATTAGATTCGAGCCATTTGTACTCAGAATTGGCTATAACAGCTCCAATAATCTTTTCTTTCTTGATTAAGCCTTGTTGTAGCAATGATTCATTATAATAGCTATGACTAAGCTTTTACTTCTTGATTAAGTCTTGTTAATAGGAGATAAGACCACGTTACATGCATTCAAGTCGGAACTCTATAAAAACTTGGGTTTATTCATTATATTCGAGCCTTTTGTACTCAGAATTTGCTATAACAGCTCCGATAAATCTTTTCTTTCTTGATAAAGTCTTGTTGCAGCAAGGATTCATTATAATAGCTTCGATTAAACCATTACTTCTCGATTAAGTCTTGTTAATAGGAGATAAGACCACATTACATGCATTCGAGTCAGAACTCAATGAAAACTCGGGTTTATTGATTAGATTAGAGCCTTTTGTACTCAGAATTAGCTAGAACAGCTCCGATTAATTTTTTACTTCTTGATTAAGTTTTGTTGTAGCAAGGATTAGATGTAATAGCTCTGATTAAGCATTTACTTCTTGATTAATTCTTATTAATATAAGTAAGACCACATTACATGCATTCGAGTCAGAACTCTATGAAACTTGGGTTTATTGATTAGATTCGAGCCTTTTGTACTCAGAATTGGCTATAACAGCTCCGATTAATCTTTTCTTTCTTGATTAATTTTTTGAAGTAAGGATTCGCTATAATAGCTCCGATTAAACCTTTGCTCTTGATTAAGTCTTCTTAATAGGAGATAAGACCACGTTACATGCATTCGAGTTGGAACTCTATGAAAACTCGGGTTTGTTGATCAGATTCGAGCCTTTTGTACTCAGAATGGGCTATAATAGCTTTGATTAATCATTTCTTTCTTGATTAAGTCTTGTTGTAGCACGAATTCGTTATAATAGCTCCGATTAGACCTTTACTTCTTGATTAAGTTTTGTTAATAGAAGATAAGACCACATTACATGTATTCGAGTCGGAACTCTGTGAAAACTTGGGTTTATTGATTAGATTCGAGCCTTCTGTACTCAGAATTGGCTATGTAATCTTTTACTTCTTGACTAAGTCTTGTTGTAGCAAAGATTGGATATAATAGCTCCGATTAAGCATTTACTTTTTGATCAAGTCTTGTTAATATAAGTAAGACCACGTTACCTGCATTCGAGTCGGAACTTTATGAAACTAGGGTTTATTGATTAGATTCGAGCGTTTTGTACTCAGAATTGGCTATAACAGCTCCGATTAATCTTTTCTTCCTTGATTAAGTCTTGTTGTCTCAAGGATTCGCCATAATAGCTCGGATTAAGTGTTTACTTCATGATTAAATCTTCTTAATAGGAGATAAGACCATGTTACATGCAATCGAGTCGGAAGTCTATGAAAACTCGGGTTAAGTGATTAGATTTGGGCCTTCTGTACTCAAAATTAGCTATAATACTTCTTGATTAAGTCTTGTTGTAGCAAGGATCGGATATAATAGCTCCGATTAAGCCTTTACTTCTTGATTAAGTCTTGTTAATATGAGATAAGACCATATTACATTCATTCGAGTCGGAAATCTATGAAACTCAGGTTTATTGATTAGATTCGAGCCTTTTAAACTCAGAATTGGCTATAACAACTCCAATTAATCTTTTCTTTCTTGATTAAACCTTGTTGTAGCAAGTATTCATTATAATATCTATGATTAAGCCTTTACTTCTTGATTAAGTCATGTTAATAGGAGATAAGACCACATTACATGCATTCGAGTCCGAATCTATGAAAACTCGAGTTTATTAATTAGATTCGAGCCTTTTATACACAGAATTGGCTTTAACAGCTCCGATTAATTATTTACTTCTTGATTAAGTCTTGTTGTAGCAAGGATTGGATATAATATGATACGAAACCGAGTACTCCAAGCAAAGAAGACGAAGTGAGGATTGACGTAAAACACCTTGAACATACTCCTACATACTTAGGCGAGAAAACGGATACGAGATCCGGAGTAACCTTGGTGATCGGACTGGGAATAACTTAAACATGGCAACATGCATCATGTTGAGTCCAAGTTGGTGAAGATAAGATAATAAAAATTTCATCCCATTTCTTTATTCACAGCCTGCATGTGAAGAAGAAAATCACCTTGGAGATGAAACCCATCCTTTATTCCTTTTATTTGCAAGTGGCGTGGAGTACCCTTTTTATAATCTTTTCCTTTATTTTAAGATCATGTGATCTTATCTTTTAATATTTTAAGTAATCTTGTCTGGCTACTCTTACCTATAAGTAGTCATGTTTGGGTTGTAATCAAATGGATTATTGAATCACCAAAAAAATACATTGTGTATTGTTTAAAGTGTTGGACGAGTTTCCTTCCAAAAATTTGGTTATTATTCGAGGCGTTTTCGAATTTTAATCTGATCAATTCTCAATAGGTCTTGAGAAGAAATCACCTAATCGAATTATAGGTCTAGTTCGATAAACACCTATTCCCTATTCGCAAAACACATTCCACCTGCTTTCGATACAGGGTGTACCTTATAAAATGATCGCATCAATTGCTGTTCGATTGTACGAAACTTGCTTCCTGTTTCCATTACATCCGACCGAAACCTGCTGTTTTCGAGTGCCGCTATTTGGAGTTGCCTATTCCGAGTCATTTCCACTCGGCCAGTTCCTGTCTTGATGCGTGCTGCCTTGTTGCTGTATCGAACTGTTGTTATCAGTTCCTGTCTTGTGCGCATACTGCTATCCATTATTGTTGCTGTATCGAACTGTTGCTATCAGTTCCAGTCAGTTCCTAACTGTGCTGTTCGATTCCTTTTGGCTAAGGGGCTGTTTACTTGTGACTTAATCAGCTTAATAAGTAAAATGTCTTATTCACTCAGACGTTTGGAGGTGTTTACTTGTGGCTGAATGGCTTATTCGGGAAGATAAAAATGGCTTATTCATTAAGCATGAAAAGGGGTGTTGTCCCCATTAAGACAAAAAAATGACTCCCCTACCCCTAATTGAAAACCACACATTTATATATACAATATAAATAATTTAGGATAAAAAAATGACTCTCATGTTCCCATTATATATACTCATTTATATATACAATATAAAAATTTAGGTCTTAATATAAATGAATGTAATATATATTATTCATATATAAATAATATACATTATTAATTTATATATAATATTTGTTACTATATATTATTGTATAAATAAATTTTTGTATCTACAAAATATCATATATATTATGAATATATAAATAAATATTATATATTACTTATATATTAACATTTATTCATATGTATAATATTTATTATATATGTTCTTATATATTTAAAATATATTTCTATATATAAATATATATTGTAAATTATACGTATTATTTATATACATATTAAATATTTTATATATTACTTACATACAAAATTGAATCATTTATGTATAATATTTTGTTTAAATTTAAATAATATATATCTAGAAGATGAGTCAAACTTGATTTTTCAATAATATTTAAATTTGTCTACTTTGTGTTTGAATTTGGCTACTTTGTGATTGAACTTGACTTTTTTGTGTTTGAAATTGGATTTTTAAGTACTTTATGAATTTATGTTTTGATTTTTGGATTATATCATTTATACTGCTTAAAAAATAAACAACAATTTATAAAACAGTTTATAATTCATATTCAGGGGTAAATCGGTTATTTCTGTTATTCAGACAGTTTATTCAGATGAAAAAGTAAACAACAGGATCAATTTACCTAGACAGACATATTTACCCAAACAGATAAATTTAACCAGACAGACACAATTTACCCAGACAGACAAGTTTGATAAACGGTCCCTAAGTGCTGTTTGCTTCCGCTCTTGAAACAGCCTTCCGCTGTACCGATAGAGATTTCGCATCATAAGTGGTATCGGAGCCAGGTTCTTGATCTTTGGCATTATGGATCTCAACGATGCTGATTTCTTGATAAAACTTCACAACGCATTGCATGACATACCAGAACAACGCGACCAGCGTTGGCAACCTAGGCGTGGTGACTATGAACGACCCTCACGCCATTTCGAAGAATTCAAAGTTAATGAGCTTCCGGAGTTCGTTAGCGGGACAGACCCTGAAGTTTACTTGGAATGGGAATGTAAAATTGATCGCATGTTCGAGTTTAAAGACCTCGACGATGAGAAACGGTGCAAGTATGCAATTCTCAAGTTGGGGAAAGGCGCTTCACTTTGGTTCAAAGGAGTTAAAACACGAAGAGCTCGTGCGGGAAAAGAAAAGATCCGTTCGTGGGATTCATTAAAAAGAAAACTTCATAAAAGATATATACCAACATCACATCGGTTGTCCTTATACCGGAATATTGCCGACCTCATGCAATGAAAGTTAAGTGTCGGTGAATAAATTGAGGAGTTTGAAAATTTGAACATAATGGGAGAAATAGAGGAGAATGAGGAGCAGAAGATGTCGCGTTTCTTGCGTGGCTTGAACCGAAGCATAGCTAACTCGGTGGAATTATACCCATACAAAGACTTCGATACATTGTGTGGACTATGTGTGAAGTTGGAAACTCAAAACAAGATGAAGTTTTATAAATTCGAGTTTCCATCCAAATTTGGGAACCCAAGTATCAGTTCCAGTTCAGCTACTAAAACCACTGTACCGACTCCTACCCCTATTGCAGTTCCTAAAGCCCCCTACGTGCCGAAGGAGATGAGTTTAACTAAAGTATGATGTTTCAAATGTCAAGGGTTCGGTCATTATCAAAATGTTTGTCCGAACAAACGAGTGGTGACACTAAGAGAAGCTGTCATGGTCCGAGACGAGTTGTTGGTCTAGGACAAAAAGGAAAGACTGGGTGATATGTTTGATTTCACCGTGGAGGACGGAGAAGGAGAAGAATGTGAACTTACGATGCTCCAAAATATGACATGGCTTTAGTTCTTCGTACTTTACAAGCCAAATATGTTTCGAATGATTCGGAACAGCGGGATCAAATATTTCACACGAAGTGTCAAGTCGGGAATAGATGGTGTAGTTTGATCAAAAGTTGCACCAACGTAGCTTCGAGTGAGATGGTGGCTAAACTCGGGTTGACCACTACGACTCATCTGAAACCTTACACTTTACATTGGCTCGATGATGGGAGCAAAATAAAGGTGACAAAACAAGTGAGGATCGGATTAACCATGGGTTCGTACGATGACAACGTAATATGTGATGTTCTCCCAATGGATGCATGTCATGTACTTTTGGGACGTCCATGGATGTTTGATAGGGATGCTTTACATCGAGGAACAAGCAATGAGTATGAGTTACGGGATAATGGCAAAAAATTGTGCTTAAACCGATGTCACCTCAAACTATTCGTTCTATGAGCACTAATCGAGTTAAAAACCGAAACTCACCATGTTTTCCAGTGAGCGGGAGTAACATGCTATTGATGATGGTGAGCGTGTGTACTTGTTAATATTGAAGGAGAAATGGAACGATGACATGGTTGTGCGGTACGACGGAAAGATGGATGCGTTATTACACGAATTTGCGGATGTTTTTCCCGAAGAGTTGTCGTCGGGTTTGCCACCTATTTGTGGGATTGAACATCAAATCGATCTCATATCGGGTGCATCGCTCCTTAACAAAACTGCTTATATATGTAATCCCGAGGATACGAAGGAATTACAAAAACAAATCAAAGAACTAATGAACCGCGGGTATGTTCGAGAAAGCCTAAGCCCTTGTGCGGTTCCAGTTTTACTGTTTCCTAAAAAGGATGGATCTTTGGCGAATGTGTATTGACAGTCGATCCGTGAATAACATAACAATCAAGTATCGATTCCTGATTCCGAGACTTGATGACATGTTGGACGAACTACATAGATCCATGATCTTTTCAAAAGTCGATTTACGGAGTGGTTATCACCAGATTCGTATGCGAGAAGGAGATGAGTGGAAGATGGATTTCAAAACTAAACACGGACTGTTTGAATGGACCGTTATGCCGATCGGCCTTACAAATGCACCGAGTAGTTTCATGCGTTTGATGAATGAGGTACTTAAGTCGTTTTTGGGGAAATTTGTGATTGTGTACTTGGATGACATTTTGATTTATAGTCGATCGTTGCAAGAACATTTCGGACACTTAAGGCAAGTCTTCGAGACTCTTAGGGATCAAAGGTTATATGGAAAACAAGAGAAGTGCTCATTCTTAGTCGAAAGTATAGTCTTTCTTGGCTATATCGTTTCGAAGGATGGAGTGTCGGTTGATCAAACCAAGATCAAAGCAATTAAGTCATGGCCGATTCCTACTATAGTGACGGAAGTTAGGTCGTTCCACGGACTTGCTTCATTCTATCAAAGATTTATTCGAGATTTCAGCACCATTACAAGCCCGATAATGGAATGTTTAAGGAAAGGTACGTTTAATTGGAGCAGGCTGCCCAAGAGTCGTTCGAAAATTTGAAAACAAAGTTGTGTGAAGCACCAATCTTGGCATTACCTGATTTTTCACAACCGTTCGAAGTAGAGTGTGATGCTAGCGGAGTTGGCAATGGAGCGGTTCTCATTCAAGGAAAGCGTCCTATTGCTTATTTTTCAGAAAAGTTAAACGGTGCTCATCTCAATTATTATACGTACGACAAAGAGTTCTATGCTATTGTGAGGGCTCTAGATCATTGGAGTCACTATCTTCGGCCGAAGCATTTCATCCTACATTCGGACCATGAATCATTGAAGTATATTAACGGGCAACACAAGTTAAGGATGGTAAAAGCAATGTTGTTGCGGACGCGTTATCTAGGCGGTATGCTCTCCTATCTACTCTTGAGGTTCGTTTACTTGGGTTCGAGATGTCGAAAGAGTATTATGTTAACGATGCTGATCTCGGGGAGATTTTTGCCCGATGTAAATCTGGTCCGTTCGAGGAATTTATGATACAAGATGGGTTTCTCTTTAAGGGGAATCGACTTTGCTTGCCCAAGCATACGGTTTGGGAGCTATTGATTCGTGAAGCTCATGGAGGAGGCTTGGCTGGCCACTTTGGCGCGACTAAGACCATGGAGGTACTTAGGGAACATTTCTATTGGGCAAAAATGCAAGGAGACATAAATGATATCGTGAGTAAATGCGTAACATGTCATATGGCGAAGAGCTCGTTCAAACCGGGCATATATATGCCTCTACCGGTTCCGGATAGACCATGGGAGGATGTTTCAATGGATTTCATTGTTGCGTTGCCTCATGCTCAATGGGGTAAACATGCTATTATGGTGGTCATAGATCGTTTTCCGAAAATGGCTCATTTTGTAGCGTGCCACAAAATAGACGATGCAAGCAATGTGGCCGACTTATATTTCCGAGAGGTGGTATGTTTACACGGAATTCCAAAAACTATTGTTTTGGATCGAGATTCAAAGTTCCTTAGCTACTTTTGGAACACCTTATGGTGGAAGGTGGGAACCAAACTCTTGTTTAACACTTCGCACCATCCTCAAACCGATGGACAAACCGAAGTGACTAATCGAACTTTGGGAACATTGTTGCGTGGTCTTGTAAGCAAGACACAAAAGGACTGGGATTTAAAACTTGCACATGTGGAGTTTTCATACAACCGATCCCCTACGCATGCCACAGCTCACTCACCTTTTGAAATCGTCTATGGTTTGAATCTATATATTCCGTTAGATTTAATTCCCTTGCCGAGCGATGAGTTAGTTCACAAGGATGCAGAGTCGAAACTTAAGTCCATGATGAAGCTACATGAGCAAGTGCGTAATCGGATCAGGGAGGTTAATGATGCCTACAAACGAAAGTATAACAAACAAATAAGAGCGAGACAATTTGAAATTGGCGACTTGGTTTGAGTACATTTGAGAAAAGAATGATTTCTGGGTAAACGCAAAAATAAACTTATGCCACGAGCCGAGGGTCCTTTCAAGGTAGTTGCTAAAATAAACGATAATGCATACAAGGTAGAACTCCCCGGTGATTATGGAGTGCATGCTACTTTTAACATAGGTGATCTATCTCCATATCTCGATGACGATGGAATTGCGGAAATGAGGACAATTCCTTTTAAAGAAGGAGGGAATGATACGAAACCGACTACTCCAAGCGAAGAAGACGAAGTGAGGATTGACGTAAAACACCTTGAACATACTCCTACATATTTAGGCGAGAAAATGGATACGAGATCCGTAGTAACCTTGGTGATCGGACTGGGAATAACTTAAACGTGGCAACATGCATCATGTTGAGCCCAAGTTGGCGAAGATAAGATAATAAAAATTTCATCCTATTTCTTTATTCACAGCTTGCATGTGAAGAAGAAAATCACCTTGGAGATGAAACCCATCCTTTATTCCTTTTGTTTGTAAGTGGCGTGGAATACCCTTTTTATTGTCTTTTCCTTTATTTTAAGATCATGTGATCTTATCTTTTAATATTTTAAGTAATCTTGTCAGGCTACTCTTACCTATAAGTAGTCATGTTTGGGTTGTAATTAAATGGATTATTGAATCATCAAAATAATACATTGTGTATTGTTTAAAGTGTTGGACGAGTTTCCTTCCAATAATTTGTTATTATTCGACGCGTTTTCAAATTTTAATCTGATTAATTCTCAATAGGTCTTGAGAAGAAATAACCTTATCGAATTATAGGTCTAGTTCGATAAACACCTGTTCCCTGTTTGCAAAAGACATTCCACCTGCTTTCGATACATGGTGTACCTTATAAAGTGATCGCATCAATTGCTTTTCAATTGTCTGAAACTTGCTTCCTATTTTCATTACATCCGACAGAAACCTGCTGTTTTCGAGTGCCGCTATTTGGAGTTGCCTGTTCGGAGTAGTTTCCACTCGGCCAGTTCCTGTCTTGACGCGTGCTGCCTTGTTGCTGTATCGAATTGTTGTTATCAGTTCCTGTCTTGTGCGCATACCGCTATCCATTATTATTGCTGTATCAAACTGTTGCTATCATTTCCAGTCAGTTCCTAAATGTGCTGTTCGATTCCTTTTGGCTAAGTGTTGTTTGCTTCCGCTCTTGAAACTGCCTTCCGCTGTACCGATAAAGATTTCGCATCATAATAGCTCTGTTAAATATTTACTTCTTGATTAAGTCTTATTAATAGGAGATAAGAGCATGTTACATGCATTCGAGTCGGAACTCTATGAAAACTCGGGTTTATTGATTAGACCCGAGACTCTTGTACTCAAAATTGGCTATAACAGCTCCAATTGATTTTTTACTTCTTGATTAAATATTGTTGTAACAAGGATTGGATATAATAGCTCCTATTAAGTCGTTACTTCTTGATTAAGTCTTGTTAATAGGAGATCAGACCACGTTACATGCATTCGAGTCGGAACTATATGAAAAATCGGATCTATTTATTAGATCCGAGTCTTTTTTACTCAGAATGGGCTATAACGGCTCCGATTAATATTTCTTTGTTGATTAATTTGTTGTAGTAAGGATTCGCTATAATAGCTCCGATTAAACCTTTGCTTCTTGATTAATCTTCTCAATAGGATATAAGACCACGTTACATGCATTAGAGTTGGAACTCTTTCAAAACTCGACTTTATTGATTAGATTCGAGCCTTTTGTACTCAGAATGAGCTACAATAGCTTCGATTAAAAATTTCTTTCTTGATTAAGTATTGTTGTAGCAAGGATTCGCTATAATAGCTCTGATTAAACCTTGACTTCTTGATTAGGTCTTGTTAATAGGAGATAAGACCACATTACATGTATTCGAGTCGGAACTCTATGAAAACTCGGGTTTGTTGGTTAGATTTGAGCCTTCTATACTCAGAATTGGCTATAACAGCTCCGATTTAATCTTTTACTTCTTGAGTAAGTCTTGTTGTATCAAGGATTGGATATAATAGCTCTGATTAAGCATTTACTTATTGATTAAGTCTTGTTAATAGGATATAAGACCACGTTACATGCATTTGAGTCGGAATTCTATAAAAACTCGGGTTTATTGATTAGATCCGAGCTTTTTTTTACTCAGAATTGGCTATAACAGCTTCGATTAATCTTTTCTTTCTTGATTAAGTCTTGTTGTAGCAAAGATTCGCTATAATAGCCCCAATTAAGCCTTTACTTCTTGATTAAGTCTTGTTAATAGAAGATTAGACCATGTTACATGCATTCGAGTCAGAAGTCTATGATATTGATTAGATTCGAACCTTCTGTACTCAAAATTCATTATAACAGCCCCGATCAATCTTTTACTTCTTGGTTAAGTCTTGTTATAGCAAGGATTGGATATAATAGCTCCGATTAAGCCTTTACTTCTTGATGAAGTCTTGCTAATAGGATATAAGACCACGTTACATGCATTCGAGTCGGAACTCCATGAAACTCGGGTTTATTGATTAGATTCGAGCCTTTTGTACGCAGAATTGGCTATAACAACTCCAATTTATCTTTTCTTTCTTGATTAAGCCTTGTTGTAGCAAGGATTCATTATAATAGCTACGATTAAGCTTTTACTTCTTGATTAAGTCTTCTTAATAGGAGATAAGACCACGTTACATGCATTCGAGTTGGAACTCTATGAAAAATCGGGTTTATTCATTAGATTCGAGCCTTTTGTACTCAGAATTTGATATAACACCTCCGATTAATCTTTTCTTTCTTGATAAAGTCTTGTTGTAGCAAGGATTCATTATAATAGCTCCAATTAAACCTTTACTTCTTGATTAAGTCTTGTTAATAGGAGATAAGACCACATTATATGCATTCGAGTCAGAACACTATGAAAACTCGGGTTTATTGATTAGATTCGAGCCTTTTGTACTCAAAATTGGCTATAACAGCTCCGATTAATTTTTTACTTCGTGATTAAGTCTTGTTGTAGCAAGGATTAGATATAATAGCTCCGATTAAGCATTTACTTCTTGATTAAGTCTTGTTAATATAAGTAAGACCACGTTACATGCATTCGAGTCGGAACTCTATGAAACTAGGGTTTTTTATTAGATTCGAGCCTTTTGTACTCAGAATTGGCTATAACAACTCCGATTAATCTTTTCTTTCTTGATTAATTTTTTGTAGTAAGGATTCGCTATACTAGCTTCGATTAAACCTTTGCTCTTGATTAAGTCTTCTTAATAGGACCTTCCAAGCTGAGTTGGTCGCGGCTATTCATGCTATCGAGATTGCTTTTTATCATGGTTGGGATTATTTGTGGCTGGAGTCTGACTCTACTTATGTTGTGAGCATTCTCTCGGATCGTAGTTCGGCTATTCCCTGGATCTACCGCAGTCATTTGAGGCGGATTTGGCGTATTATTGACGGCATGCACTTCAGGGTCTCTCATATCTATAGAGAAGGGAATGCTGTGGCAGACTGGCTTTCTAAAAGATTGGTTTCGTACGAGTGGTCTAGCGAAGCACCAGAGCCTCTCCGAGATCTTCTGTTGAGGGATATGTCTCCTATGTATTTTAGCCGACATTAGTTTTCTTGCAGTATAACGTTCAAGTACTCTTTTTCCCTATCGTAGGTTTTTCCCATTGGGTTTTTCTACGATAGGGTTTAACAAGGCCTGCGGCTGCAACCCCATACATCTGGTATGAGGGTTTAGGTCCTTTTATTTTGTTTTCATAGATTGCATTTGCATTTGTGTTTTTCTCTCTATTTCTCTTGACTACCCGCCTGTGAGATTTTATTTTGTTGTCTAGCCCGGTTGCTTGATTGTGGTATCCGATGGCCCTCTCTTTGTAACTCTTTTCTGTTTCTCGTTTTTATAATAATATTGACCTTAATACCACGTTACATGCATTCGAGTTGGAACTCTATGAAAACTCGGGTTTGTTGATTAGATTCGAGCATTTTATATTCAGAATGGGCTATAATAGCTTCGATTAATCATTTCTTTATTGATTAAGTCTTGTTGTAGCACGGATTCATTATAATAGCTCCGATTAAACTTTTACTTCTTGATTAAGTCTTGTTAATAGGATATAAGACCACATTATATGTATTCGAGTCGGAACTCTATGAAAACTTGGGTTTATTGATTAGAGTCGAGCCTTCTGTACTTAAAATTGGCTATATAATCTTTTACTTCTTGATTAAGTCTTGTTGTAGCAAGGGTTGGATATAATAGCTCCGATTAAGCATTTACATATTGATTAAGGCTCGTTAATATAAGTAAGACCACGTTACATGCATTCGAGTCGGAACTCTATGAAACTCGGGTTTATTGATTAGATTCGAGCGTTTTGTACTCAGAATTGACTATAACAACTCCGATTAATGTTTTCTTCCTTGATTAAGTCTTGTTGTAGCAATGCATAGATATAATAGCTCCGATTAAGCATTTACTTCTTGATTAAGTCTTGTTAATATAAGTAAGACCACGTTACATGTATTCGAGTCGGAACTCTATGAAACAAGGGTTTATTGATTAGATTCGAGCCTTTTGTACTCAGAATTAGCTATAACAGCTCCGATTAATCTTTTCTTTCTTGATTAATTTTTTGTTGTAAGGATTCGCTATAATAGCTCCGATTAAACCTTTGCTTCATTTCATCCGCTTCAAAGTCTCCCCACCTCACATGGGGCGTCTTCTTTTCTTCCTACCCCAGACTTCTTTCTCTGTGATAAATCTCATGGTGAACATTATCTTATCGGCGCCGGCGATGTTCCCGTTTCTCCATGTGTTCATGTCAGAAAAAATCAAGCTCTCATTCTTGCGGCCCTGGTAACTCCGGCGGTGGATGGGGGTCCATCAGGTGTCGCAGCGGTAGGAGGCTCTTCAGCTACTCTGGCGGTCAGTTTTGATGGGTCCTCGACGGTTGAGTCTGTTGCGGTAGCGTTTGGGGGCCTTGGTTCGTCGGCTGTGCCTCTTTCTCCGGCGGTGGTCGCGGTTGGTGACCCCCATGGCGGCGGTTTGCCCGTGACGGGTCTAGCGGCGGGTTTGAACCAAAAAAAAACCCAGCCCTGCGAATCCGACGGAGCCCTCTCAAAAAATAATTCAATCCATTGCTATAGTAGGTCCTGCTATGCCGGAGAGCTACGATGTGCTGTCCCGTGGTGCTTCCACGGCGGTTCCTGGTGGTCGCTCGGTTTCTGCCTCGGTCAACGGTGTTTCCGTCACTTTGTTTGGACAGAAGACGGTCTCCGGTCAGGTCGCCGGTGTGCCGTCACCTTCGTTCGGTTTTTTGGTCCCTCCTCTTGTCGGCGTCCCGGATGCCCTGCGGGAGAAAGCAGTGGTGATCGCCGGAAGTGTGCACAAATACCTCCCGCCTACCGTCCCGCCCTTTGCGGCTGGTCTTGAAGAAGGTGAGATTTGTTTGGATACGAAATCTTCTGATTTTGCTGTTCCCTCTCCCTTCAGGTCTGCTATCGGCGCTCCGGGGCCTGTCTCCTTTGCCGATGCCGTCAACAGAGGGCCTTCCTCGAATGTTCGATTGGGTCAGGTGGTCCTCTTCGGTGACATCCCAACCGCTGTTTTCTCGGCCGAGGAATGTGAACAGGTTTCGGGTATATATAAAAATGCACTTATTGGTAAGTTTTCCTTTGGGAAACCAACTAACGATGCCATCTCTAAACACTTGCAACAATCTGGATTTGGTCCATGTAGAGTCCAGTTTTTAAACTTCAAACATGTCCTTATTACTCTCCAAAACGATAATTTCTGTGCTAAGTTATGGCTGAAACGGGAGTTGAACATTTTCGGATATCCTATGCAATTATTCAAATGGGATCCTTTTTTGACTTTAAACATGAACAGATATAGTTCCGATTTGGGTTAAAATTCATGCCTTACCAATCCAATGGTTTGGTTTACGCGCTCTTCATACTGTTGGTTTCTTATTGGCACGTTTGTTAAAGCGGATGATAACACTCTAAATAGGAACAAACTTCAATTTGCCCGAATTTGTGTTGAAATTAGTCTCACAGATGTGTTGCCTAACTCGGTTGGCATCAAGTGTAATGGTGTTTTAACTGAGTTAGAAGTCGAGTATGAAAAGTTACCCCGGTATTGTCGGTACTGTCGACATGTTGGTCATGACATTGACGCTTGTTACATTAAAAATCCATCCTTAAAACCCAAAATGTTTGAGAATAAATTTCAAAACAAAACCAATTTGGAGAAGGGTAAAGAAATAGAAAAAGAAAAATGGGTGCCCGTTGGCCAGACTAATGTTAAGTCCACTTCGAAGAATAACAGTTTAAAGAATACGATAATTACTATTCATGATAAAGGATCAGGCCCATCCGTTAGGCCTGTGAATATTTATAATGCTGGTTTGGGAGATGTTGCAGGAAAAATGACAGCTTCGGACTCGGATAAGGGAGCGCAGGTGGATACGAGAAATATGTTTGCGGTGTTAGAAAATAAGGAGGAAACTCCCTTGCCCAACCTGCCCTTGGAGCCACAAGCAAATGCTTCTTTAGCTATTTCGAACTCTTTTCAGATTCTTTCGCAGTCAGATGATTTGGTGCTGGATCCCCCATTAAATAATTTGAAAAATGATAATTGTCCTTTTGACCCCTCAGGTCTCATCGAGGTGAATCTTTTGGAGGAGGGGGAAAAAATAATGCTCACCAGCCCTGTATTAATGGGGAACAAAAATTAAAATCTATATGTGAACCCTCTTTTCATGGTACTGAACTGCATGAAAGTGTATCCAATATTTGTGGGGAGGATTATGAGGATATCATGACTAATAGTATTGCTGAACTTTCTGACTCTTCGACCGAATATTTTGCAGGTTCAGAAAACTACAACTCGGATAGATCTGCATACTCCAGGCAGTCCTTGTTTGGACAATCCTCATCTGATCATATTGACACAGATTTTAACCCGATTGGAACTGAAATCATTCCTTTTAAGGAAAATCATAAAAATCCAATTTTCGGGCTCCCGATTAAAATGGGCAGACGTGGAAAATCAAAAAATTATCACCAATCTTCTAATATAATAAAAAAGATGACTAGGAGTGGAGATATCCATAATGATTAGCACACTTTTTTGGAATATTAGAGGTATTGGGAACAAACCTGCCCAAAACAAACTTCGTATGTTAAAAAGAAAGCACAAGTTCAACATATTGGCTCTTATTGAACCAAAAGTTGATTCGGACCCTAATTATTTTGTCCAGAAATTTAGATTTGCTAATGTGTGTGCGAATGTTAGTAATCATATACGGATTTTCACGGATTCTGACACTCACATCAATATTCTTAATAATAAGGATCAAATGTTACATGTGGAAGTTTTTGTAACTCCCTCCCCACTTCTTTCCTTTTAACTGTGGTGTACGGGAGGCATACCAAAATCGAGAGAAGGGACCTGTGGGATGATCTTCTCTCTGTGAGTCACAGCCAGCTCCCTTGGATGGTTGGGGGAGATTTCAACATTATCCTCCAACCTGACGAGAAAAAAAGAGGGGCTATCCCGATTCAATCAGATATGGAAGAGTTCAATGATGCTCTATTACATTGCAACCTATTTGATGGTGGATTCACGGGCACCCCTTACACCTGGTACAGGGATGGTGTGTGGCAAAGGTTGGATAGGATCTTGTTCTCCCCGGCTTGGTACAGTGCTTTCCCGTGCTCCTCCATTAGGCATCTTCCTAAGTATCGGTCTGATCACAACTCTTTGTTTTGTCAATTTAGCCCTAAATCCTTTAAACCCAAGGCTTCTTTCAGATTTCAAATTATGTGGATAAGGCATCATCTTTTTTTACCAACTGTAAAGGAGTCTTGGGATCTCCATACCAATGCTACATGGGTGTTTAAACTTTTGGAAAAGCTATCGAGGCTAAAATACACCCTGAAGGAGTGGAATCATGTTATTTTCGGTAATATTTTTCACAAATTGATCAGCCCGATGCGGTGGAAGTTGCCGAAAATGGGTTTGAGCAAGATCCTTCCACTACCAATCTCATCCACCTTTAAAAAATGAGCGCCAACCTTACCCTTATTCTGTCCATGGAGGAGGAATTTTGGAAACAAAAATCTAATATGAAATGGACATTTGAAGGAGAGAAGAATTGATACGATATCAAATATTCCAATCGAAGAAGCTCCAATAAAAATCGACATCCACGACGATACAAATTCGCATGGCCATGCATCATTATACTTGGGAGAAAAGAACACGCGGATTGGAGTTACGTTGTTAATCGGAACCGGAGTAACGTAAAACTTGACGACGGGATCGGTCCAAAAGCATGGAAATTCGGCTAAATCATGCTTGAAAGGGACCCTTACTTGTCTTCATATCTTTCACAAGATAGTGAAGATATCCTCCTTCCCCACCTTACTACAAATCGGCCAAGACATAATATTTGATGAAGACTTTCATCAAAGATTTCCTTCATGTCATAGTCCTTCATGTCATAGTCACCATAATAATTCCAAAAGGCTTGATATCATATCTTCACAAAATCTTCTTGATCCCCTCCTTGGATGGTTCGGCCGATTTGTATAATTGCTAGGAAGTTTCGTTTTCTTGTTTTGTTGTATTTTCTTATGGTTGGAAACTACTATATATAGTAGTACTTGTTGTATTTGTAAGCATCTTGAAAGTCAATAAACCTTGTATTTCTTTAAAATATACGTTGAACGAGTTCAACAAAACTTTAGTTATTGTTTCGACGCGTCTCGAGATTTTAACTTGATCAATTCTCAATAGGTCTTGAGAAGAGATTATCTTTATCGATTTATAGGTCTAATTCGATAAAACACACCCAAATCCATATATCATACTACTTCACGGCCGAACCCACTAAAATTCGGCCACCACCTTGTAATTTTGATTGATACTTTGATACTTGTCAAGACGTAATAATCTTCCGTTGTATTTCATACGCATTACGCACACTGACATACGTAATTCGTATCAGGAATAGCAAATTCTTTCACAATTTAGTGAAAAAGAAAAGACAGAGAAACTTTATTCATGAAATTCGGGATAGTAGTCGTACGATCACGGATCCCGAGGAAATTTACAACTCCGCGGTCTCTTACTTCTCTAATTGTTTTGCGGAGCAAAATTATTTTCTTGACGACATTGACCCTCGGATTGTGCCGAATATTATCTCGCATGATCAAAATAATAGTTTGTGTATTAATCCCACCATTGATGAAATTAAGGTTTGTGTCTTTGACATGGACGGGGATAATGTTTCCGGGCCCGATGGTTTTAATATTAAATTTTTCCAAGTTGTTGGGATATAGTGTGCTAGGATGTTTTAGAAGCTGTTTCTGATTTTTTCTGTGGCTATCCGATGTCGCATGCTTTTACTACGACCACTATTATACTTATTCCCAAAAATAACAATCCTAGATCGTGGAACGACCGATTAGTCTGTGCAACACTACATATAAAATCATTTCGAAAATTCTTAGCATGAGACTTGGCGAAATTCTGCCCTCTATGATTAATCCTGCCCAATCGGGTTTCATCAAAGGTAGAAATATCACGGATAGTATTTTGACGGCCCACGAGGTTACTCATGACATCTCGCTTTCGATTACCAATACTATTATTATACTTGACATGGAAAAGGCTTATGATAGGTTTAATTGGAATTTCATATTTCAAGTAATGGCTAGCTTTGGTTTTTCTACTGTCTGGATTAATTTTATTAAAAATTGTATTTCTAATTGCTGGTTCTCGATCCTTGTGAATGGGCAATCGGTTGGGTTTTTTAAAAGCGAGAGAGGTATTCGGCAAGGGGATCTGTTGTCCACTCTCATTTTTGTGATTGCCGCAGACTATTTTTCTCGGAGTATTGATCAAATCTTCTTGAATAATCCATCGATGTACTACAAGATTAAGAAAAAAGTGAAAATCAGGCATCTTGCTTATGTCGATGATATTCTCATTTTTCTTAATTCTTCCAAAAAAAGTCTCCATATATTTAACAAGTGCATCACCCATTATGAGAATATTTCCGGGCAGAAGATCAATAACCACAAGAGTAATTTTATTTTGAATAACCCAACTCCCCAAGTTGCTAGCTGGGTCCATGATATCACGGGGTTTAATAGAGCTGATTTACTGATTATGTACTTATGAGCCCCTCTTTGGAAAGGTTTTCAATCCTTCGATATGTACGGTCCCTTGATTACGAAAATTAAAAACAAGATTCTTACTTGGAACCATCATTTACTGTCCACGGGGGGCGCATTGAATTAATTAAATTGGTTCTTAACTCCATAGCTTTCTATAGCTTGCAAGTGCTTAAACCTCCTGATAATGTCATTATTTTCTGATGCGATATTGACATACCCAAACGAAGAAACCAAAGTAAGAATTGACGTAAGTAACGATACAACATTGTATGCACATGCACCTACGTACTTCGGTGAGAAAACGGACACAAAACGAGGAGGACCAAGGTGCCAAGTCTGGGCCATGTCATATGACACGGACCGTGTCATGCTGTCCCGGACAAATAAAACTGACTGCCTGCACTGCCTGCCGAACTCGGCCGTGTCGTCCGACACGGCCCGTGCCGAGATGTCCCGGACAAACAAAATTGATTGCCCGCTGGACTCGACTGTGTCCCGAGACACGGCCGAGTCGAACTCTTCCGGAACTTGCCGAGAGACTGTCTGCCTAGCCCGACCGTGTCCCAAGACATGGTCGAGTCCTACTCGTCCAGAACAGCCGAAACATCTGCCCGTCCAACCCGACCGTGCCATGCGACATGTCATGCTTGTGTTAGCCATTGTATGTTAAAGAAAAAGAATACACTTTGTGTTTCACCATTGTTGAATGCTTTTCATCAAACCTTTGATTTTTATTCGACGCATTTTCGAGTATTAATCCGATTGATTCTCAATAGGTCTTGAGAAGAAATCACTTATCGAATTATAGGTCTAATTCGATAAACCCTTGTTCTTGTTCGAATTTTTCATTGTGATTTCCCATATTACTTCCATAAAAATACACTCAAAACACCCTACTCGTAAAAAGCCTTTCACTATCATACACCTATACACACTCCGACCGATACATATTCACTTTTCCGGGCGAATTTGTATCATTAGTGGTATCGGAGCCAAGGTTATTTCCTTATCAAAATTTTCTTGCAATCTCGAGACTCTCTTATCCTGGATTTTTCCGACGTTGATTTCATGGAGAAACTACGTGAGGCACAACACAGCTTGCAAGAGCCATGTTTTCAAGCTAGAAGAGGAGGATATGACGCACATTCACCGTGTCATGCAGATGAATTTAAATTAAATGAACTTCCGGAATTTGTCGGAGGTACCAATTCCGACGTCTACTTGGAGTGGGAGAGAAAGATTGAACGCATGTTCGAGTTCAAAAACCTTAACAACGAGAAACGTTGCAAATATGCGATTCTCAAGTTAGGGAAAGGTGCTTCCCTGTGGTTCGAGGGTGTGAAAACACAACGAGCTCGTGCGGGAAAGGAAAAAATCCATTCTTGGGATTCTTTAAAGAAGAAACTACATAAAAGGTATGTCCCGACATCACACTGGTTAACCTTGTACCGAAGGATTGCCGAATTCACGCAAGGGAAACTAAGTGTGGGAGAATATATTGAAGAATTTGAAGGCTTGGCCTTAATGAAGAAAATGAAGAACAAAGAATGTCACGTTTCTTACGTGGCCTAAACTGAAACATTGCAAATACAGTGGAATTGTACCCTTATGGGGATTTTGACACTTTATGCAGACTATGCATAAAAATAGAAGCTCAAAACAAAGTGAAGTTTGCCAAACCCGAATTCCCATACAAATTCGGAAATTCAAGTATCGGCTCAAGTTCGACTGCGAAACTTACCGCGCCTATTCAAGTCCCTACCCCGGCCACGAAGATTCCTCAAGGGTCCAAAGAGACGAGCTTGACTAAAGTACGATGCTTTAAATGTCAAGGTTTTGGTCACTATCAAAATGCATGTCCAAACAAACGGGTGGTCACTTTAAGAGAAGCTCTTGCGGTCCGAGACGAACTTTTAGTCGAGGACGAGAAGGAAGAACTTGGTGACGTATTTAACATGGAGGCCGAGGAAGAAAACGAGGAATGCGAGGCTTATGACGCTCCGGAATATGATACTGCTTTAGTACTTTGAGCTCTACATACCAAATTCATTCCAAATGATACGGAGCAAAGGGACCAAATCTTTCATTCCAAATGCCGAGTCGGAGAAAAATAGTGTAGTTTAATAATCGACGGAGGAAGTTGTACGAATGTAGCTTCCAATGAGATGGTTAAGAAACTCAGTCTAACTACTACGGCTCACCCGAGACCGTATGCTTTACATTGGCTCGATGATGGAAGTAAAGTGAAGGTGTCGAGACAAGTACGGGTCAACTTAACTATGGGCTCTAATTGGCTCATTTGAAAGCACAAGTTCAACATATTGGCTCTTATTGAACCAAAAGTTGATTCGGACCCTAATTATTTTGTCCAGAAATTTAGATTTGCTAATGTGTGTGCGAATGTTAGTAATCATATACGGATTTTCACGGATTCTGACACTCACATCAATATTCTTAATAATAAGGATCAAATGTTACATGTGGAAGTTTTTGTAACTCCCTCCCCACTTCTTTCCTTTTAACTGTGGTGTACGGGAGGCATACCAAAATCGAGAGAAGGGACCTGTGGGATGATCTTCTCTCTGTGAGTCACAGCCAGCTCCCTTGGATGGTTGGGGGAGATTTCAACATTATCCTCCAACCTGACGAGAAAAAAAGAGGGGCTATCCCGATTCAATCAGATATGGAAGAGTTCAATGATGCTCTATTACATTGCAACCTATTTGATGGTGGATTCACGGGCACCCCTTACACCTGGTACAGGGATGGTGTGTGGCAAAGGTTGGATAGGATCTTGTTCTCCCCGGCTTGGTACAGTGCTTTCCCGTGCTCCTCCATTAGGCATCTTCCTAAGTATCGGTCTGATCACAACTCTTTGTTTTGTCAATTTAGCCCTAAATCCTTTAAACCCAAGGCTTCTTTCAGATTTCAAATTATGTGGATAAGGCATCATCTTTTTTTACCAACTGTAAAGGAGTCTTGGGATCTCCATACCAATGCTACATGGGTGTTTAAACTTTTGGAAAAGCTATCGAGGCTAAAATACACCCTGAAGGAGTGGAATCATGTTATTTTCGGTAATATTTTTTCACAAATTGATCAGGCCCAGTATGCGGTGGAAGTTGCCGAAAATGGGTTTGAGCAAGATCCTTCCACTACCAATCTCATCCACCTTTAAAAAATGAGCGCCAACCTTACCCTTATTCTGTCCATGGAGGAGGAATTTTGGAAACAAAAATCTAATATGAAATGGACATTTGAAGGAGAGAGGAATTGATACGATATCAAATATTCCAATCGAAGAAGCTCCAATAAAAATCGACATCCACGACGATACAAATTCGCATGGCCATGCATCATTATACTTGGGAGAAAAGAACACGCGGATTGGAGTTACGTTGTTAATCGGAACCGGAGTAACGTAAAACTTGACGACGGGATCGGTCCAAAAGCATGGAAATTCGGCCAAATCATGCTTGAAAGGGACCCTTACTTGTCTTCATATCTTTCACAAGATAGTGAAGATATCCTCCTTCCCCACCTTACTACAAATCGGCCAAGACATAATATTTGATGAAGACTTTCATCAAAGATTTCCTTCATGTCATAGTCCTTCATGTCATAGTCACCATAATAATTCCAAAAGGCTTGATATCATATCTTCACAAAATCTTCTTGATCCCCTCCTTGGATGGTTCGGCCGATTTGTATAATTGCTAGGAAGTTTCGTTTTCTTGTTTTGTTGTATTTTCTTATGGTTGGAAACTACTATATATAGTAGTACTTGTTGTATTTGTAAGCATCTTGAAAGTCAATAAACCTTGTATTTCTTTAAAATATACGTTGAACGAGTTCAACAAAACTTTAGTTATTGTTTCGACGCGTCTCGAGATTTTAACTTGATCAATTCTCAATAGGTCTTGAGAAGAGATTATCTTTATCGATTTATAGGTCTAATTCGATAAAACACACCCAAATCCATATATCATACTACTTCACGGCCGAACCCACTAAAATTCGGCCACCACCTTGTAATTTTGATTGATACTTTGATACTTGTCAAGACGTAATAATCTTCCGTTGTATTTCATACGCATTACGCACACTGACATACGTAATTCGTATCAGGAATAGCAAATTCTTTCACAATTTAGTGAAAAAGAAAAGACAGAGAAACTTTATTCATGAAATTCGGGATAGTAGTCGTACGATCACGGATCCCGAGGAAATTTACAACTCCGCGGTCTCTTACTTCTCTAATTGTTTTGCGGAGCAAAATTATTTTCTTGACGACATTGACCCTCGGATTGTGCCGAATATTATCTCGCATGATCAAAATAATAGTTTGTGTATTAATCCCACCATTGATGAAATTAAGGTTTGTGTCTTTGACATGGACGGGGATAATGTTTCCGGGCCCGATGGTTTTAATATTAAATTTTTCCAAGTTGTTGGGATATAGTGTGCTAGGATGTTTTAGAAGCTGTTTCTGATTTTTTCTGTGGCTATCCGATGTCGCATGCTTTTACTACGACCACTATTATACTTATTCCCAAAAATAACAATCCTAGATCGTGGAACGACCGATTAGTCTGTGCAACACTACATATAAAATCATTTCGAAAATTCTTAGCATGAGACTTGGCGAAATTCTGCCTTCTATGATTAATCCTGCCCAATCGGGTTTCATCAAAGGTAGAAATATCACGGATAGTATTTTGACGGCCCACGAGGTTACTCATGACATCTCGCTTTCGATTACCAATACTATTATTATACTTGACATGGAAAAGGCTTATGATAGGTTTAATTGGAATTTCATATTTCAAGTAATGGCTAGCTTTGGTTTTTCTCTTTCTGCGGATTAATTTTATTAAAAATTGTATTTCTAATTCTGGTTCTCGATCCTTGTGAATGGGCAATCGGTTGGGTTTTTTAAAAGCGAGAGAGGTATTCGGCAAGGGGATCTGTTGTCCACTCTCATTTTTGTGATTGCCGCAGACTATTTTTCTCGGAGTATTGATCAAATCTTCTTGAATAATCCATCGATGTACTACAAGATTAAGAAAAAAGTGAAAATCAGGCATCTTGCTTATGTCGATGATATTCTCATTTTTCTTAATTCTTCCAAAAAAAGTCTCCATATATTTAACAAGTGCATCACCCATTATGAGAATATTTCCGGGCAGAAGATCAATAACCACAAGAGTAATTTTATTTTGAATAACCCAACTCCCCAAGTTGCTAGCTGGGTCCATGATATCACGGGGTTTAATAGAGCTGATTTACTGATTATGTACTTATGCGCCCCTCTTTGGAAAGGTTTTCAATCCTTCGATATGTACGGTCCCTTGATTACGAAAATTAAAAACAAGATTCTTACTTGGAACCATCATTTACTGTCCACGGGGGGCGCCTTGAATTAATTAAATTGGTTCTTAACTCCATAGCTTTCTATAGCTTGCAAGTGCTTAAACCTCCTGATAATGTCATTATTTTCTGATGCGATATTGACATACCCAAACGAAGAAACCAAAGTAAGAATTGACGTAAGTAACGATACAACATTGTATGCACATGCACCTACGTACTTCGGTGAGAAAACGGACACAAAACGAGGAGGACCAAGGTGCCAAGTCTGGGCCATGTCATATGACACGGACCGTGTCATGCTGTCCCGGACAAATAAAACTGACTGCCTGCACTGCCTGCCGAACTCGGCCGTGTCGTCCGACACGGCCCGTGCCGAGATGTCCCGGACAAACAAAATTGATTGCCCGCTGGACTCGACTGTGTCCCGAGACACGGCCGAGTCGAACTCTTCCGGAACTTGCCGAGAGACTGTCTGCCTAGCCCGACCGTGTCCCAAGACATGGTCGAGTCCTACTCGTCCAGAACAGCCGAAACATCTGCCCGTCCAACCCGACCGTGCCATGCGACATGGTCGAGTCCTACTCACCCAGAAATTCTGGAACACCTGTCCATCCGACCCGACCGTGCTCCAGGACACTGTCGAGTCCTGCCGACCAGCCTTGTCACGCTGCGGCCATGTCAAGCGACACGGCCCGTGTCCAGCAGCCAGCTTCCTTTGTTTATGATCTTTGTGTGTTGTTTTTGTCTCCCTCACATGTCATGATGACTTTCATGTTATGTAGGGTGACTTATAATCATTTTAATATGTGATTCCCTCCCTATCATTTGATTCTTTTGTATTTTATCTTGATGTTTTGTTTTTCATTTCAAGATCATGTGATCTTGTTTTTATTCCTTAGTTGTTAAGAAGACTACATCTCTATAAGTAGTCTTGTTCATGCTTGTGTTAGCCATTGTATGTTAAAGAAAAAGAATACACTTTGTGTTTCACCATTGTTGAATGCTTTTCATCAAACCTTTGATTTTTATTCGACGCATTTTCGAGTATTAATCCGATTGATTCTCAATAGGTCTTGAGAAGAAATCACTTATCGAATTATAGGTCTAATTCGATAAACCCTTGTTCTTGTTCGAATTTTTCATTGTGATTTCCCATATTACTTCCATAAAAATACACTCAAAACACCCTACTCGTAAAAAGCCTTTCACTATCATACACCTATACACACTCCGACCGATACATATTCACTTTTCCGGGCGAATTTGTATCATTAGTGGTATCGGAGCCAAGGTTATTTCCTTATCAAAATTTTCTTGCAATCTCGAGACTCTCTTATCCTGGATTTTTCCGACGTTGATTTCATGGAGAAACTACGTGAGGCACAACACAGCTTGCAAGAGCCATGTTTTCAAGCTAGTAGAGGAGGATATGACGCACATTCACCGCGTCATGCAGATGAATTTAAATTAAATGAACTTCCGGAATTTGTCGGAGGTACCAATCCCGAAGTCTACTTGGAGTGGGAGAGAAAGATTGAACGCATGTTCGAGTTCAAAAACCTTAACAACGAGAAACGTTGCAAATATGCGATTCTCAAGTTAGGGAAAGGTGCTTCCCTGTGGTTCGAGGGTGTGAAAACACAACGAGCTTGTGCGGGAAAGGAAAAAATCCATTCTTGGGATTCTTTAAAGAAGAAACTACATAAAAGGTATGTCCCGACATCACACCGGTTAACCTTGTATCGAAGGATTGCCGAATTCACGCAAGGGAAACTAAGTGTGGGAGAATATATTGAAGAATTTGAAGGCTTGGCCTTAATGAAGAAAATGAAGAACAAAGAATGTCACGTTTCTTACGTGGCCTGAACTGAAACATTGCAAATACAGTGGAATTGTACCCTTATGGGGATTTTGACACTTTATGCAGACTATGCATAAAAATAGAAGCTCAAAACAAAGTGAAGTTTGCCAAACCCGAATTCCCATACAAATTTGGAAATTCAAGTACCGGCTCAAGTTCGACTGCGAAACTTACCGCGCCTATTCAAGTCCCTACCCCGGCCACGAAGATTCCTCAAGGGTCCAAAGAGACGAGCTTGACTAAAGTACGATGCTTTAAATGTCAAGGTTTTGGTCACTATCAAAATGCATGTCCAAACAAACGGGTGGTCACTTTAAGAGAAGCTCTTGCGGTCCGAGACGAACTTTTAGTCGAGGACGAGAAGGAAGAACTTGGTGACGTATTTAACATGGAGGCCGAGGAAGAAAACGAGGAATGCGAGGCTTATGACGCTCCGGAATATGATACTGCTTTAGTACTTTGAGCTCTACATACCAAATTCATTCCAAATGATACGGAGCAAAGGGACCAAATCTTTCATTCCAAATGCCGAGTCGGAGAAAAATAGTGTAGTTTAATAATCGACGGAGGAAGTTGTACGAATGTAGCTTCCAATGAGATGGTTAAGAAACTCAGTCTAACTACTACGGCTCACCCGAGACCGTATGCTTTACATTGGCTCGATGATGGAAGTAAAGTGAAGGTGTCGAGACAAGTACGGGTCAACTTAACTATGGGACCATACGAAGACGATGTGTTATGTGACGTACTCCTGATGGCCGCATGCCATGTACTTTTGGGACGACCATGGATGTTCGACTGAGATGTTTTACATCAAGGTCGAAGTAACGAATATGAATTACGAGACAAAGGAAATAAGATTGTACTCAAGCCGATGTCCCCTCAAGCTATCCGTTCGATGAGTTCTAGTCGAATGGAGAAACCGAAGCTTACTATGCTTGCTAGCGAGAGGGAAATGGAACATGCTATTAATGACAGGGAGCAAGTATATTTGGTGATGTTTAAGGAAACACGGGACGAGAACATTGGGGGTACAAAACGGAGGAGAGATAGATATGTTATTACACGAATTTGAGGATGTCTTTCCCGAAGAATTACCGTCAGGTTTACCACCTATTCGTGGTATTGAACACCAAATCGATCTTATACTAGGAGCACCACTTCCTAATAAAGCTGCCTATAGATGTAATCCCGAAGAGACGAAGGAGTTACAAAGACAAGTCGAAGAACTTTTGAACCGCGGGTACGTTCGGGAGAGCTTGAGTCCATGTGCGGTTCCAGTCTTACCTGTCCCTAAGAAAGATGGTTCTTGGCGAATGTGTGTGGATAGTCGGGCCGTGAACAATATCACCGTCAAGTATCGATTCCCTATCCTGAGACTTGATGATATGTTAGATGAACATGGTTCGGTTGTCTTTTCAAAGGTTGATTTACGAAGTGGATACCACCAAATTCAAATGCAAGAAGGTGACGAGTGGAAGACGGCCTTCAAAACGAAAAACGGATTATATGAGTGGACTGTTATGCCATTCGGTCTTACAAATGCACCAAGTACTTTCATGAGGTTGATGAACGAAGTGCTTAAAAAAATTCTGGGGAAATTCGTGGTTGTATGTCTGGATAACATTCTGATCTATAGTCGGTCATTACAAGAACATTTTGGGCACTTAAGACAAGTCTTCGAAACTTTGAGGGACCGAAAACTATATGGAAAAAAGGAGAAGTGTTCATTCTTAGTCGAGAGTATAGTCTTTCTTGGCTATGTCGTTTCGAAGGATGGAGTGGCGGTTGATCAAACAAAAATCGAAGCAATTAAGTCTTGGCCGACCCCTACGACCGTAACGGAAGTAAGGTCATTTCACGGACTTGCTTCTTTTTATCGGAGGTTTATTCGGGACTTTATCACCATTTCAAGTCCGATAACGGAGTGCTTAAAAAAGGGGCCATTTGTATGGAACGGGGCTGCCCAAAAAGCGTTCGAAAGGTTAAAGGCCAAATTATGCGAAGCACCGATCCTAACACTACCTGATTTTACTCAACCATTCGAAGTAGAATGTGATGCTAGTGGAGTTGGAATTGGAGCGATTCTTATTCAAGGTAAACGACCTATCGCTTACTTTTCGGAGAAATTGAACGGTGCTCGGTCGAATTATTGCACTTACGATAAAGAATTCTATGCTATCATAAGGGTCCTTGATCATTGGAGTCATTATCTTCGGCCGAAATATTTTATTCTACATTAGGACCACAAATCATTGAAATACATTAACGGACAATACAAACTGAGTCCGAGGCATGCTAAGTGGGTGGAATTCCTACAATCGTTTCACTTTTCATCCAAGTACAAAGACGGTAAAAGCAATGTCGTTGCGGATGCGTTATCTAGAAGGTATGCTTTACTTTCTACTCTGGAGGTTCGGTTACTTGGTTTCGAAATGTTGAAAGAGTATTATGCAAATGATACGAATTTTGGGGAAGTTTTTACTCGTTGCAATTCTAGTCCATTCGGGGATTACATGATACAAGATGATTTTCTCTTTAAAGGGAATAGACTTTGTGTTTCAAAACATGCGGTTCAAGAATTGTTGGTTCGGAAGGCTCACGGAGGAGGCTTAGCGGGGCACTTTGGCACGGCTACGACAATGGAGGAACTTAAAGAACATTTCTTTTGGCCACAAATGCTAAAAGACGTTTACAACGTTTTAAGTAAATGTGTAACATGTCACATCGCAAAGAGTTCGTTCAAACCGGGATCGTATATGCCTCTACCGATTCCAGAAAAACCTTGGGAGGATGTATCAATGGATTTTATCGTTGCTTTGCCCTGTACTCAATGAGGTAAAGATGCTATCATGGTGGTCGTTGATTGTTTCTCGAAGATGGCTCATTTCGTGGCTTGCCACAAAACCAACGACGCAAGTAACGTGGCCGATATATATTTCCAAGAGGTGGTTCGTTTACATGGAGTTCCAAAAACTATTGTTTCGGATCGGGATTCGAAATTTCTTAGTTATTTTTGGAATACATTATGGAGGAAAGTGGGAACAAAACTCTTATTTAGCACCTCACACCATCCTCAAACAGATGGTCAAACCGAGGTCACAAATCGAACGCTAGGAACGTTGTTGCGAGGACTTGTGAATAAAACGCAAAAGGATTGGGACGTGAAACTTGCTCATGTGGAATTTGCCTATAACCGATCCCCTACACATGCCACGACACACTCTTCCTTTGAAATCGTCTATGGGTTAAATCCTTATATACCCTTAGACTTGATTCCATTGCCGAAAGATGAGTTGGTACACAAAGATGCGTAATCTGAACTTAAATCGATGATAAAGTTACACGGACAAATACATGATCGAATCAAAGAGGTGAATGATGCGTACAAACGGAAATACAACAATCAATGAAAATCGAGACTATTCGAGGTAGGCGACTTGGTTTGGGTACACTTAAGAAAGGAGATATTTCCTAGTAAACGGAAGAAAAAACTTATGCCGAGGGCCGAGGGTCCTTACAAAATCTTGGGTAAGGTGAACGACAATACATATAAAGTAGAACTTCCGGGCGATTATGGAGTACACGCCACTTTCAACGTGGGCGATCTATCTTCTTACCTTGATGACGAGGGAATTACTGAATTGAGGTCAATTCCTTTTAAAGGGGGAGCAAATGATGCCATATTGACATACCCAAACGAAGAAAACGAAGTAGGAATTGACGTAAGCAATGATACAACATTGTATGCACATGAACCTATGTACTTCGGTGAGAAAACGGACACAAAACGAGGAGGACCTGATACGGAATCATTTGACATGAATGAAGAAGACGAAGTAAGGATCGACATAAATGACCTTACTACACGCCATGCACGGACTACTACGTATTTAGGCGGGAAAACGGACATAGGACGTGGAGTCTCGGTCTCAGCCGTGTCATATAACACGGCCCGTGTCATGCTATGCCGGAAGGTCGACAATCGGCCGAAAAATGGACGAACTGCCGGAAAAATCACCACCTGCCGGAAAAATCACCACCTGCCGGAACTGGCCGATCGCTGCCGACCATCACCTGCCGGAACTGGCCGATCGCTGCCGACCGAACCCGGCCGTGTCATCCGACACGGCCCGTGCCGAGATGTCCTAGATAGTGGAATCTCGCTGCCGACCGAACCCGACCGTGTCGTCCGACACGGCCCGTGCCGACACAACCCGACCGTGTCAGGCGACACGGCCGAGTCACACTCTTCCGGATAGTAAAATTCCCGCTGTCCGACCAACCCGACCGTGCCAGGCGACACGGTCGAGTCCTACCGAACATGTGCGCCCGAACATGTGCGCCCGCACGGCTGATTTTTTTTATTTTTTGTTGTTTTTCCTCCCCTCACATGTCATGATTAGACTTGCATGTTATGTGGGGTGGCTTATAATCATTTTGTTGTGTGATTCCCCCTCCCTTTGATTTGATTCCTTTGTATTTTATCTTGTTATTTTGTTTTTCATTTCAAGATCATGTGATCTTGTTTTATTCCTTAGTTGCTAAGAAGACTACCATGCTATAAGTAGTCTTGTTCATGCTTTCATTATGTATTGTATGTTGAAGAAATAAGAATACACTTGTGTTTTCTTGGTGAATGCTTTTCATCGAAACCTTGATTATAATTCGACGCGTTTTCGAGTTTTAATCGAATCAATTCTCAATAGGTCTTGAGGAAAGATTATCTTATCAAACTATAGGTCTAGTTTGATAAATCATTCATGTTGTTCTTGTTTATGTAAGCCGAAATGCCCTACTTTCGGTTATATCTTACGAGTGTTACACATATTCGAGTGTTGTGAGGATCAATTATATTTCCGCTGCATTCCATACGATTTTACGTACATTTTCATACGTAATTCGTATCATTAGTGGCATCGGAGCCCAAGGTTACTTCCTTGGCGAATTTCTCTTGGCGATTTTCTTATCAAAACTATCTTATCATGGATTTTTCCGACGATTTCATGGAGAAACTACGTGAGGCACTACACAGCATGCAAGAACCACGTTTTCAAGCAAGAAGAGGAGGATATGATACACATTCACCGCGTCACGTGGATGAATTTAAAGTTAATGAACTTCCGGAATTTGTCGGAGGTACTAATCCCGAAGTTTACTTGGAGTGGGAGAGGAAGATTGAACGTATGTTCGACTTCAAGCACCTTAACGATGAGAAACGTTGCAAATATGCAATTCTCAAGTTAGGGAAGGGCGCTTCCTTATGGTTCGAGGGTATGAAAACACAACGAGCTCGTGCGGGGAAAGAAAAAATCTGTTCTTGGGATTCTTTGAAGAAAAAACTATGTAAAAGGTATGTCCCGACATCACATCGGTTAACCTTGTACCGAAAAATTGCGGAGTTCGTACAAGGGAAACTAAGTGTGGAAGAATATATCGAAGAATTTGAAGGCTTGGCCTTAATGGGAGAACTTGAAGAAAATGAAGAACAAAGAATGTCACGTTTCTTACGTGGTCTAAACCGAAACATTGCAAATACGGTGGAATTATACTCATACGGAGATTTTGACACTTTATGTGGACTATGCATAAAAATTGAAGCTCAAAACAAGTTGAAGTTTACCAAACCCGAATTCCCATACAAATTCGGAAATACAAGTGTCGGCTCAAGTTCGACTACGAAACCTACCGTACCTTTTCAAGTCCCTACCCCAGCCCCGAAGGTTCCCCACGTTTCCAAGGAAACGTGCTTGGCTAAAGTACGATGTTTTAAATGTCAAGGCTTTGGTCACTATCAAAATGCATGTCCAAATAAACGGGTGGTCACTTTAAGAGAAGCTCTTGCGGTCCGAGACGAACTTTTGGTCGAGGACGAGAAGAAAGGCCTTGGTGACGTATTTAACATGGAGGCCGAGGAAGAGAATGAGGATTGCGAGACTTATGACGCTCCGGAATATGATACTACTTTAGTGCTGCGAGCACTACATACCAAAATCGTTCCAAGTGATACGGCGCAAAGAGACCAAATCTTTCATTCCAAATGCAAAGTCGGAGAAAAATGGTGTAGCTTGATAATAGACGGAGGGAGTTCCACGAATGTAGCATCAAACGAGATGGTCACCAAGCTCGGGCTAACTACTACGGCTCACCCGAGACCGTATGCTTTACATTGGCTCGATGATGGAAGCAAAGTGAAGGTGACGAGACAAGTACGGGTCAACTTAACTATGGGATCATACGGAGACGATGTGTTATGTGACGTACTCCCGATGGACGCATGCCACGTACTTTTGGGACGACCATGGATGTTCAACCGAGATGTTTTTCATCGAGGAAGGAGTAACGAATATGAATTACGAGATAAAGGCCAGAAGATTGTGCTTAAACCGATGGCACCCCAAGCCATTCGATCGATGAGTTCTAATCAAATGGAGAAACCGAAGCTTACCATGTTTGCTAGCGAGAAAGAGGTGAGACACGCTATTGACGATGGCGAGCGTGTGTATTTATTAATGATTAAAGAAACACGAGATGTTGACGTAGTTGTGCAAGGCAAGAGGGATATCGATACCTTGCTACAAGAATTTGCGGATGTCTTCCCGGAAGACTTACCGCCGGGTTTACCACCCTTACGTGGGATTGAACACCAAGTCGACCTTGTACCGGGTGCATCACTCCCTAACAAGGCCGAATTTCGTTGTAACCCCGAGTAGACAAAGGAGTTGCAAAAACAATTCGAGGAGCTATTGAACCGCAGGTACGTTCTAGAAAGTTTGAGCCCTTGTGCGGTTCGGTTTTACTTGTTCCAAAGAAGGATGGGTCATGGCGGATGTGTATAGATAGTAGAGCCGTGAACAACATAACCATCAAATATCGGTTCCCAATTCCGAGACTTGATGATATGTTGGACGAGTTGCATGGTTCGGTGATTTTTTCGAAGGTTGATTTGAGAAGCGGCTATCATCAAATTCGCATGCGGGAAGGAGACGAATGGAAAACGGCTTTCAAGACAAAACATGGATTATATGAATGGCTCGTCATGCCTTTTGGCCTTACAAATGCGCCAAGTACTTTCATGCGATTAATGAATGAGGTACTTAAGCCGTTTTTGGGAAAATTTGTCGTCGTATACTTGGACGACATCTTGATTTATAGTCGATCATTGCAAGAGCATACCGGGCACTTGAGAAAAATCTTCGAGATCCTTAGGGATCAAAAACTTTATGGGAAAAAGGATAAGTGTTCGTTTCTAGTCGAGAGTGTAGCCTTTCTTGGCTACATCGTTTCTAAAGAAGGAGTGTCGGTTGATCAAACCAAGATCGAGGCGATTAAATCTTGGCCTACGCCCAAAACCATCACGGAAGTCCGATCCTTTCACGGACTTGCTTCATTTTATCGGAGGTTCATACGAGACTTTAGTACCATTTCTAGCCCGATAACGGAATGCTTAAAAAAAGGACCGTTTGTGTGGAACGGGGCTGCCCAAGGGGCGTTTGAAAAATTGAAGGCGAAAATGTGTGAAGCACCTATCTTGGCTTTACCCGACTTTTCACAACCTTTCGAGGTAGAATGTGATGCAAGTGGAGTGGGTATTGGGGCGGTCCTCGTCCAAGGGAGGCGACCAATTGCATACTTTTCGGAGAAATTGGGTGGGGCTCGACTCAACTATTGTACTTATGACAAGGAGTTCTATGCCATTGTGAGAGCTCTTGATCATTGGAGCCATTACCTTCGGCCGAAACATTTCATCCTACATTCGGATCATGAGTCCTTGAAATATATTAACGGCCAACTAAAGTTGAGTCCGAGACATGCTAAATGGGTGGAATTCTTGCAATCATTCCACTTTTCATCGAAGTACAAAGATGGCAAGAGCAACGTTGTGGCGGATGCTTTGTCTAGACGGTATGCCTTGCTCTCTACTCTTGACATTCGGTTGCTTGGGTTCGAAGCATTGAAGGAGTGTTATGATGGGGATGTGGATTTTGGTGAGGTTTACATTCGGTGTAAATCTGGCCCATTTGGAGAATTTACGTTGCAAGAAGGATTCCTTTTCAAAGGAAATCGCCTATGTTTACCCAAACACCCGATTCGGGAATTATTAGTTCGGGAAGCTCACGGTGGAGGCTTGGCCGGTCATTTTGGTTCGGCCAAAATGTTGGAGGTCCTTAAAGAGCATTTTCATTGGCCGAAGATGCAAGTAAATGTACACGATATAATTAATAAGTGTGTGACTTGCCATATTGCTAAAAGTTCATTCAAACCGGGAGCATACATGCCTTTGCCGATTCCGGAAAGACCGTGGGAAGATGTCTCAATGGATTTTATTGTTGCTTTGCCTCGTACTCAACGAGGGAGAGATGCTATTATGGTTGTCGTAGACCGATTTTCGAAGATGGCTCACTTTGTGGCTTGCCACAAGACGGACGACGCGAGTAACGTCGCCGATTTGTATTTCTGAGAAATCGTACGATTGCATGGAGTTCCAAAAACGATTGTTTCGGATCGGGACTCAAAATTCCTTAGTTATTTTTGGAACACCTTGTGGAGAAAGGTGGGAACCAAACTACTATTTAGCACGTCACATCATCCACAAACGGACGGTCAAACCGAGGTGACCAATCGAACGTTGGGCACATTACTACGTGGTCTTGTGAGCAAGACACAGAAGGATGGGGACTTGAAACTTGCACATGCGGAGTTCGCTTATAATCGTTCTCCTACTCATGCCACGGCACACTCTCCGTTCGAAGTAGTTTACGGACTAAACCCGTACATGCCATTAGATCTAATTCCATTGCCAAGTGATGAGTTAGTGCACAAGGATGCGGAATCAAAATTGAAATCGATGATGAAATTACACGAGCAAGTACGTAATCGAATCAAGGAAATAAACAAGGCATACAAAAGAAAGTCGAACAAACAAAGAAGGCCGAGATTGTTTGAAGTTGGTGATTTGGTTTGGTTGCATTTGAGGAAAGAGCAATTTCCAAATAAACGTAAGAACAAATTAATGCCGCGAGCGGAGGGACCGTTTAAAGTAATCGCGAAAGTGAACGACAACGCTTACAAATTAGAACTCCTGGGAGATTATGGGATTCATGCAACCTTTAATGTTGGGGACCTCTCACCTTACATCGATGATGACGGAATTTCGGAATTGAGGACAATTTCTTTTAAAGGAGGAGGAGATGATACGGAATCATTTGACATGAACGAAGAAGACGAAGTAAGGATCGACATAAATGACCTTACTACACGCCATGCACGGACTACTACGTATTAGGCGGGAAAACGGACATAGGACGTGGAGTCTCGGTCTCAGCCATGTCATATAACACGGCCCGTGTCATGCTATGCCGGAAGGTCGACAATCGGCCGGAAAATGGACGAACTGCCGGAAAAATCACCACCTGCCGGAAAAATCACCACCTGCCGGAACTGGACGATCGCTGCCGACCACCACCTGCCGGAGCTAGCCGATCACTGCCGACCGAACCCGGCCGTGTCATCCGACACGGCCCGTGCCGAGATGTCCTAGATAGTGGAATCTCGCTGCCGACCGAACCCGACCGTGTCGTCCGACACGGCCCGTGCCGACACAACCCGACCGTGTCAGGCGACACGGCCGAGTCACACTCTTCCGAATTGTAAAATTCCCACTGTCCGACCAACCCGACCATTCCAGGCGACACGGTCGAGTCCTGCCGAACATGTGCGCCCGCACATGCCGCCGCGGCCGTCAGAAACCGACAATCAGCAAAATGACCATTATTGCTGATTTTTTTTATTTTTTGTTGTTTTTCCTCCCCTCACATGTCATGATTAGACTTGCATGTTATGTGGGGTGGCTTATAATCATTTTGTTGTGTGATTTTCCCTCCCTTTGATTTGATTCCTTTATATTTTATCTTGTTATTTTGTTTTTCATTTCAAGATCATGTGATCTTGTTTTATTCCTTAGTTGCTAAGAAGACTACCATGCTATAAGTAGTCTTGTTCATGCTTTCATTATGTATTGTATGTTGAAGAAATAAGAATACACTTGTGTTTTCTTGGTGAATGTTTTTCATCAAAACCTTGATTATAATTCGACGTGTTTTCGAGTTTTAATCGAATCAATTCTCAATAGGTCTTGAGGAAAGATTATCTTATCACACTATAGGTCTAGTTTGATAAATCATTCATGTTGTTCTTGTTTATGTAAGCCGAATTGCCCTACTTTCGGTTATATCTTACGAGTGTTACACATATTCGAGTGTTGTGAGGATCAATTATATTTCCGCTGCATTCCATACGAGTTTACGTCCATTTTCATACGTAATTGGTATCAGGACGAAGGTGCCAAGTCTCGACCGTGTCATATGACACGGCTCGTGTCATGCTGTCCTGGACAAACAAAACTGACTGCCCGCACTGCCTGCCGAACTCGGCCGTGTCGTCCGACACGGCCCGTGCCGAGATGTCCCGGACAAACAAAACTAACTGCCCGCTGGACTCGACCGTGTCCCGAGACACGGCCGAGTCGAACTCTTCCGGAACTTGCCGAGAGACTGTTTGCCCAGCCCGACCGTGTCCCAAGACACGGTCGAGTCCTACTCGTCCAGAACTCCCGAAACGTCTGCCCGTCCAACCCAACCATGCCAGGCGACACGGTCGAGTCCTACTCGCCCAGAAATGCCGGAACACCTGTCCGTCCCACCCGACCATGCTCCAGGACACGGTCGAGTCCTGCCGACCAGCCTTGTCGCGCCGCGGCCATGTCAAGCGACACGGCCCGTGTCCAGCAGCCAGCTTCCTTTGTTTATGATCTTTGTGTGTTGTTTTTGTCTCCCTCACATGGCATGATGACTTGCATGTTATGTAGGGTGACTTATAATCATTTTAATATGTGATTCCCTCCCTATCATTTGATTCTTTTGTATTTTATCTTGATATTTTGTTTTTCATTTCAAGATCATGTGATCTTGTTTTTATTCCTTAGTTGTTAAGAAGACTACATCTCTATAAGTAGTCTTGTTCATGCTTGTGTTAGCCATTGTATGTTAAAGAAAAAGAATACACTTTGTGTTTCACCATTGTTGAATGCTTTTCCTCAAACTTTTGATTTTTATTCGACGCGTTTTCGAGTATTAATCCGATTGATTCTCAATAGGTCTTGAGAAGAAATCACTTATCGAATTATAGGTCTAATTCGATAAACCCTTGTTCTTGTTCGAATTTTTCATTGTCATTTCCCATATTACTTCCATAAAAATACACTCAAAACACCCTACTCGTAAAAAGCCTTCCACTATCATACACCTATACACACTCCGACCGATACATATTCACCTTTTCGGGCGAATTCGTATCATTTTCATAGAAAGAATGTTCAACAAATTTCTATGGGGAACCAATGACAATAAACGTAAGCTACATTGGGCTTCTTGGAATCGGCTATGTTTTCCTACGGATGAGGAGGGTCTCGATTGTTGGAATCTTCATGACATTATCCGAGCAGCCGAGATTAAATTGTGGTGGAGATTCAGAACCTCCAACAATATTTGGTCTAATTTACTCCTTAAAAAATATTGTTCTCGGCTCCACCCCATGATTATCAAATTCAACCCCAAAAGTTCCCTAATTTCGAAAAACCTTTGCCGCATTAGATCTATTACTAATGATAAAATCTTTTGGCATAATGGTAATGGTAAAGTGTCTATTTAGCACAACATTTGGTGCAATTTGAGCCCGTTAACCAATTTTCGCCAAACTAAAGCTAAAGATACTATTGATTGTGTTTGGACTAATGAGGAATGGGATAGGAGGAAAATCAATCGCAAACTCCCGTTTGGCATTTGTAATCATATTTCCTCGTTACCTATTACCCCTGGTGAGAATAAACCTGTATGGACTGTATCCTCAAACGGTCTTTTTTGCTTCAAAACAGCTTGGGATTTAGTTCGTCAGAAAAAACCTATCAATAATATTCTTCGGTATTGTTGAAATCCTTTAATCACACCTACCATTTCCTTTTTTATGGTTAAGGTCCCCAATAAATTGATTTCCACGCCGGATGGGCTCGCGCGTAGGGGCATTATTGCCACTAATTCGTGTTTTTGCTGTAATGGGGATGAAAACCTTCCCCACCTCTTTATTAATGGCCCGGTTGCTAGAGAAGTTTGGAATATTTTTCATAACCTTGTGGGGATCAAAATCCTTATTTCCTCCAACTTTAATCTCATCATTGCTAATTGATTTGGTAAAACGAAGGTCAAACCTCACATTTTTCACATTATTCCCATTCTGATTCTATGGTTTCTTTGGTGTTGTAGGAATGACAAAAGGGTTGATAATGTCACTTTCACGCCAAAACATGTGTGTGAGCGTATTTGGAAATACATTAACAACATCAAACTAAGAGGCAAAATTAGTAGACGGTTTTGGAAGGGAGCGGATCGCATTGCAGATTTTATGGGCATCAAACCTGCCCCAGGGCCGCGATACTCAGTCAGGGCTGTCCGTTGGATTAAGATGCAGATGGGCTGGTTGAAATTAAATTCGGACGGCGCCGCGAAGGGTAATCCGGGTGGTGCAGCCGCTGGGGGAATTGTTCGGGATCACCTCGGCAATCCTCCTATCATGTTCTCCGAATTTCTTGGAACTCAAACCGACAATTTTGCGGAAATTTACGCCATTTGGAGAGGGCTCGAGTTTTGCAATCAATACAATTTTAAAAAAGTTTGGGTGGAAGTTGATTCGAAAATTGCACTTAAATTGATTAATCATTCCACTTCCTGCCACTGAAAAATCCAAAGGATTATTTTTCAAATTCGATCTCTTATGGATAAAATTGAGACCCATTTCTCTCATATCTTTAGAGAGGGCAATGCCGTCACTGACCTCTTAGCCAACGAAGGATGTGATCATCAAGATTTCCACCTCCGTGATGTCTCCAATCTTAAAGGGAAAATCCTCGGATTTATTAAACTGGATAAAATGGCCTACCCGTATATTAGGAGGAAAAAAATTCATGTGTATATTTAGCAGGCTTAGTAGATCATTGCCTGCTGGGCGTGTAGAGGGCCTCGTCCACCCTCGTTTTTCAGATTAATAATAGATTCTATTTTTTTTTTAAAAAAAAGTCTTCTTAATAGGAGATAAGATCACGTTACATGCATTTGAGTTAGAACTCTATGAAAACTCGGGTTTATTGATGAGATCCGAGCCTTTTGTACTCAGAATGGGCTATAATAGCCTCGATTAATCATTTCTTTCTTGATTAATCGATTGTTGTTCGATTAGACAGTTCCTGTCTTGACGCGTATCATTGTTGCTATATCGAACTGTTGTTATCAGTTCGTCTCTTGTGCGCGTGCCGCTGTCCATTCTTGTTGCTGTATCGAACTGTTTCTATCAGTTCCTATCGGTTCCTAATTGTGCTATTCACTTCCACTCGTGAAACGGCCTTCCACTGTACCGATAAAGATTTGGCATTTATACTCGTGTTCACTAACACTCACACCGCTAGTTTTTGCAGGCATTTGAGTGTTGACTTTGCAGGACTCCATTCATCTTCCCATTGGGTCACGGAGATTTTTCTCTCACGATACCCCTCCCCCGTTATCTTTTTTACTATGCAGGACTGCTCCGATATCTCTTTGGGCATTAGCGATTTTCCTCTCATCTCCCCACCCCCGTTGCTTTGCAGGTTCTCCTAATTTCAGAATTGACGGTATCGCCCTCGGGCTGCTGGTACTCTTTTTCCCCTTTATTGGCTTTTTCCCACAGGGTTTTTCAATATATGGGTTTATCGAGGCCAGCGAGTTCTTCCTACTCTGGGATGAACTCTAGATGCTTCTTGCATCTTGGCGCTTGTCTTCGAAACAAGCCCGGAAATTCTATCGCCCTGGACGGACCTCATTGGCACTCATTGCTCTGCCTCTTTTCACTGGTCTGCTTGTACCAGTTCGGCTACCCATGCTACCCTCGCCACCTCTCCTGATGCTGTTCCCGGATGCAGATGTTACGTTATTTCGAGTGTTGCCTCCCACTCTCGGTGTTGCGGTCCATCTGGACGTGGTTTGCCTCTCCACGTTGCTCAACGCCCAATCTGTTAGGACTTCCTCACTTCTTTAGTCCACTACCGGCTTGTGGTAGTTTTTGCTTTCCTTTATGCTCTGCGTAGCATTTTTGGCCGCCTATGGCCTCTTGAAATTTTGGGTTTGTCCGTTTTCCTTTGTATGACTTTTTTCACAATTTTTATACAAGCATCTATTTAGCCAATTCTGAGTACAGAAGGCTCGAATCTAATCAATAAACCCGAGTTTTCACAAAGTTCCGACTCAAATACATGTAATTTGGTCTTATCTCCTATTAACAAGACTTAATCAATAAGTAAATATTTAATCGGATCTATTATAGCAAATCCTTGCTACAACAGGACTTAATCAAGAAAGAAATGATTAATCGAAGCTATTATAGCCCATTCTGAGTAGAAAAGGCTCGAATCTAATCAATAAACCTGAGTTTTCATAAAGTTCCAACTCGAATGCATATAACGTGGTCTTATCTCTTATTAAGAAGACTTAATCAAGAAGTAAAGGTTTAATCGGAGCTATTATAGCGAATCCTTACTACAACAAATTAAATAAGAAAGAAAAGATTAATTGGAGCTGTTATAGCCAATTCTGAGTATAAAAGGCTCGAATCGAATCAATAAACCCGAGTTTTCATCGTCTGACTCGAATGCATGTAACGTGGTCTTATCACCTATTGAGAAGACTTAATCAAGAAACAAAGGTTTAATCGGAGCTATTATAGCGAATCCTTACTATAACAAATTAATCAAGAAAGAAAAGATTAACTGGAGCTGTTAAAGCAAATTCTGAGTATAAAAGGCTCGAATCTAATCAATAAACCTGAGTTTTCATAGAGTTCTAACTCGAATGCATGTAATGTGGTCTTATCTTCTATTAACAAGACTTAATAAAGAAGTAAAAGTTTAATCGGAGCTATTATAACGAATCCTTGCTACAACAAGACTTAATCAAGAAAGAAAAGTTCAATCAGAGCTGTTTGATACGAAATTGACTAGTCCGAGTGAAAAAGGCGAAAAGCGGACAAAATTACCAATTCCCGCGTGTACGAGGACTTCGTAGCAGTTTTGGTATTTTAATCATAACTCTCTCGTACGAAGTCCGATTTAGGTGATTCAAGCGGCCATGGAAAGATAAAAGAAAGATCTATAAATCATGTGAGACGGTCCAAGGTCCAATTATGCTTTTATCAAGCCACATGAACCGTTCAAATATGCAGTGGTGTTTATGGCCGAAAATTGATGAAGATTTGTGAAGATTTTGTCCAAGATTGATGAGATTCCATCCCTTTCTTTTATCTTAAAGTGTGTCTTTCTTTTCAAAGTCTTTGATTGTTTGTCTTTAATTAATAATTGCTTCACTAGCTTGTCATGTTGTCTTTTCTTTTCAAAGATTGTGTAATCTTGTGTAATCTTACCTTTTGAATACTTTAATTGATTTGGTAAGAATTCTCTTACCTATAAGTAGCCATTCATAGCTTGTATGGAGACATTGAAGATTGAATGAAAAAGAAATACTCTTGTATTGCTTTCAAAAAAAAATGATACGAAATTGACTAGTCATGATGCGAAATTAACTAGTCCGAGTGAAAAAGGCGAAAAGCGGACAAAATTACCAATTCCCACGCGTACGAGGACTTCGTAGCAGTTTTGGTATTTTAATCATAACTCTCTCGTACGATATCTGATTTAGGTGAGTCAAGCGGTCATGGAAAGATAAAAGAAAGATTTATAAATCATGTGAGACGGTCCAAGGTCCAATTATACTTTTATCAAGCCACACGGACCGTTCAAATGTGCAATGGTGTCTATGGCCGAAAATTGATGAAGATTTGTGAAGATTTGTGAAGATTTTGTCCAAGATTGATGAAGATTTCATCTCTTTCTTTTATCTTAAAGTGTGTCTTCTTTGATTGTTTGTCTTTAATTAATAATTGCTTGACTAGCTTATCATGTTGTCTTTTCTTTTCAAAGATTATGTAATCTTGTGTAATCATACCTTTTGAATCCTTTAGTTGATTTGGTAAGAATTCTCTTACCTATAAGTAGCCATTCATGGCTTGTATGGAGACATTGAAGATTGAATGAAAAAGAAATACTCTTGTATTGCTTAAGTGTTGGACGAGTTTCCTACCAAAACTTTGATTATTATTCGACGCGTTTCGAGTTTTAATCCGATTGATTCTCAATAGGTCTTGGAAAGAAATCACTTTATCAAGTTATAGGTCTAATTCGATAAACCTTTGTTCTTGATCGTTCAAGTCTTCTTGATCGATATTATCACTTTGTCTGATATTACATCCATAAAACCCTACTCATAAAAGACTTCCGCTACGATATTCTTATACACACTCCGACCGAAACATATTCATCTTTCCGAGCAAATTCGTATCACTGTTGTAGCTAATTTTGAGTACAAGGGGCTCGGATCTAATCAATAAACTCGAGTTTTCATAGAGTTCCGATTCGAATGCATAACAAGACTTTTTTTTTAACAGAATATATTATTAATCTGAAAAACGAGGGTGGACGAGGCCCTCTACACGCCCAGCAGGCAATGATCCACTAAGCCTGCTAAATATTACTCATGAATTTTTTTCTCCTAATATACGGGTAGGCCATTTTATCTAGTAATATATCCGAGGATTTTCCCTTTAAGATTGGAGACATCGCGGAGGTGGAAATCTTGATGATCACATCCTTCATTGGCTAAGAAGTCAGCGACGGCATTGCCCTCTCTAAAGATATGAGAGAAATGGGTCTCAATTTTATCCATAAGAGATCGAATTTGAAAAATCAGCCTTTGGATTTTCCAGTGGCAGGAAGTGGAATGATTCTTCAAATGAAGTGTAATTTTCGAGTCAACTTCTACCCAAACTTTTTTAAGATTGTGTTGATTGCAAAACTTGAGCCCTCTCCAAATGGCATAAATTTCCGCAAAATTATTGGTTTGAGTTCCAAGAAATTCGGAGAACATGATAATATTCGGCACAATCCGAGGGTCAATGTCGTCAAAAAAATGATTTTGCACCGCAAAACAATTAGAGAAGTAAGAGACCGCGGAGTTGTAAATATCCTCGGGATCCGTGATCATATGACCACTATCCCGAATTTCACGAATAAAGTTTCTCTGTCTTTTCTTTTTCACTAATTTGTGAAAGAATTTGCTATTCCTCTCTCCTTCAAACGTCCATTTCATATTAGATTTTTGTTTCCAAAAATCCTCCTCCATGGACAAAATAAGGGTAAGGTTGGCGTTCATTTATTTAAGGTGGGTGAGATTGGTAGTGCAAGGATCTTGGTCAAACCCATTTTCGGCCACTTCCACCGCATACTGGGCCTGATCAATTTGGGAAAAACTATTACCGAAAATAATCTGATTCCATTCCTTTAGGGTGTATTTTAACCTCGATAGCTTTTCCAAAAGTTTAAACATCCCTATAGCATTTATACGGAGGTCCCAAGACTCCTTTACATTTGGTAAAAAAAGATGGTGCCTTATTGATACGAAGCCGACTACTCCAAGCAAAAAAGATGAAGTAAGAATTGACGTAAAACACCTCGACCGCACTACAACCTACTTAGGCGAGAACACAGAAACGAGGCACGTAGTTACCTTGATAGTCGGAATTGGAGTAACTTAAACAAAACACAAATAGCATCTTGGGGAGGGAAAAAGGATCAAGTGGCAACTAAACAAATAAAAGGATGTTCAGCTTTCTCTTATAAAGCAGCAGGATTCTTGGCAAACAGGGCGGCTGTCAGCAAACAACTTGGAGACAAATACCCAGCTTTTACTTTTGTCAACCATTGACCTGAAGAACCTTTTATTATCCTTTCATTATTTTAAAGAACAGCTTGTAATAGTTTAAGTTATTTTGTCAGGCCACTTTGCCTATAAATAGTGGCAGTAGAGTTGTAATGGCAGATTATTGAATGTGGAAGAATTAAGAACACTTTGTGTTTTTCCCTGGTGAATGCTTTTCATCAAAACTTGGTTTTTATTCGACGCGTTTTGAGTATTAATCTGATTGATTCTCAATAGGTCTTGAGGAGAAATCACTTTATCAAATTATAGGTCTAATTTGATAAAAAAACATCTGTTTATACCCTGTTTCGATATTCTGTTTATTTTTCGATACAATTTTATACTTGTTCAAATATTTCGTATAAAGTGTTGTTCGATCCTTTGAACTTGTTTCCTGTTTTAACTTCGTTTCCGTCCAAAACGTGCTGTTTCGAGTGTCGCTGTTTGGAGGTGGCCTGTTTCGAGTCATTTTCCAGTTGGCCAAATTCCTATCTTGTTGCTGTATCGAATTACCGTCTTTATCACTCGTCAGTATTGTTGCTGTAGCGAGCTGTTGTCACCAGTTCCCGACAGTTTCTTGTCGATAGCTTCCGCTCGTCAAAAAGCCTTCCGCTGTATCGATAGCGAATTCGCATCACAAGTGAGAATTCGTATCATAAGTGGTATCGGAGACCAAGTTCTTGATCTTTGACATTATGGATCTCAACGACGCTGACTTCTTGGCAAAACTTCGTGACGCATTGCGTGACGTACCAGAACAACGCGACCAGCGTTGGCAACCTAGGCGTGGTGACTATGAACGACCCTCACGCCATGTCGAAGAATTCAAGGTGAACGAACTTCCAGAGTTCATTGGTGGAACAGATCCTGACGTTTACCTGGAATGGGAATGAAAAATTGATCGTATGTTCGAGTTTAAAGACCTCGACGATGAGAAAAGGTGTAAGTATGCAATTCTCAAGTTGGGGAAAGGAGCTTCACTTTGGTACGAAGGAGTAAAAACACGAAGAACTCGTGCGGGGAAGGATAAGATCCGTTCGTGGGATTCGTTAAAAGGAAAACTTCATAAAAGATACGTACCAGCATCAAACCGGTTATCCTTGTATAGGAATATTGCGGATCTCATGCAAGGAAAGTTAAATGTCAGTGAGTACATTGAGGAGTTTGAGAACCTAACCTTAATGGGAGAGGTAGAGGAGAATGAGGAGCAGAAGATGTCGCGATTCTTACGTGGCTTAAACCGAAGCATAGCTAACTCGGTGGAACTGTATCCATACGAGGACTTCGATACATTATGTGGGTTATGTGTGAAATTAGAAGCGCAAAACAGGATGAAGATGTATAAACCCGAGTTTCCAGTCAAGTTTGGAAACCCAAGCGTCGGATCTAGTTCAGCTGCTAAGGCAACTGTACCGACTCCAGTTCATGTTGCGAATCCTGCTAAGGCGACTGTACCCTACGTACCGAAGGAGACGAGTTTGGCTAAAGTGAGATGTTTCAAATGTCAATGATTCGGACATTATCAAAATGCTTGTCCGAACAAACGAGTGGTGACACTGAGAGAAGCTGTCACGATCCGAGACGAGTTGTTGGTTGAAGAAGAAAGACTGGGTGACGTATTTGATTTCGACATAAAGGACGAAGAAGGAGAAGAATTCGAGACTTACAATGCTCCAAGCTATGACACGACTTTAGTTCTGCGGACGCTACAAGCCAAAGCTGTATCGAATGATTCAGAACAGCGGAATCAAATATTTCACACGAAGTGTCAAATTGGAAAGAAATGGTGTAGTTTGATCGTTGATGGAGGGAGTTGCACCAACGTCGCTTCCAGCGAGATGGTGACTAAACTCGGGCTGACCACTACGGCTCACCCGAAACCTTACACTTTGCATTGGCTCGATGATGGGAGCAAAATAAGGGTGACTAAACAAGTGAGGATTGGACTAGCCATGGGTTCATATGAAGACAACGTATTATGTGATGTACTCCCGATGGATGCATGCCATGTACTGTTGGAAAGACCATGGATGTTTGATAGGGACGTTTTACACCGAGGAAGAAGCAATGAGTACGAGTTACGGGATAAGGGCAAGAAGATTGTGCTTAAACCAATGTCACCTCAAGATATTCACTCTATGAGTTCTAGTAGGAATGACAAACCAAAACTGGCCATGTTTGCTAGCGAACGGGAGGTGGAACATGCTATTAATGATGGCAGGTGTGTGTACTTGTTGGTTCTGAAGGAGACACGGAATGGTAACATGGTTGTGCGGAATGAAAGGATGGATGCCTTATTACGCGAATTTGCGGATGTTTTTCCCGAAGAATTACCATCGGGTTTACCACCAATTCGCGGGATTGAACATCAAATCGACCTCATACCGAGTGTGTCGCTCCCTAACAAAGCTGACTATAGATGTAATCCCGAGGAGACGAAGGAATTACAAAACCAAATCGAAGAACTGATGGATCGTGGGTACGTTCGAGAAAGCCTAAGTCCTTGTGCGGTTCCGGTATTACTGGTTCCAAAGAAAGACGGATCTTGGAGGATGTGTATTGACAGTCGAGCTGTGAACAATATAACCATCAAGTATCGGTTTCCGATTCCGAGGCTTGATGACATGTTGGACGAATTACACGGATCAGTGATCTTTTCAAAAGTTGATCTACGAAGTGGTTATCACCAAATTCGGATGCGGGAAGGAGATGAGTGGAAGACAGCCTTCAAAACAAAACACGGGCTATATGAATGGGCCGTTATGCCGTTCGGCCTTACAAATGCACGGAGTACTTTCATGCGCTTGATGAATGAGGTACTTAAGCCATTTTTAGGGAAATTTGTGGTTGTATACCTAGATGATATTTTGATCTACAGCCGATCGTTGCAAGAACATTTCGAACACTTGAGGCAAGTCTTCGAAACCCTTAGAGACCAGAAGCTGTATGGAAAAAAGGAGAAGTGCTCATTTTTGGTCGAAAGTATAGTCTTTCTTGGCTATATTGTTTCAAAGAATGGAGTGTCGGTCGATCAAGCGAAGATCGAAGCAATTAAGTCCTGGCCGGTCCCCACTACAGTGACGGAGGTTAGATCGTTCCATGGACTAGCTTCATTTTACCGAAGATTCATTCGAGACTTCAGTACCATTGCAAGCCCAATAACCGAATGTTTGAAGAAGGGCACGTTTAATTGGAGCCGGGCTGCTCAGGAGTCATTTGCCAAGTTGAAGGCGAAGTTGTGCGAAGCACCAATCTTAGCATTACCCGATTTTTCGCACCCGTTTGAGGTAGAATGTGATGCTAGCGGAGTGGGCATTGGAGCAGTTCTCATTCAGGGAAAGCGACCTATTGCTTATTTTTCAGAGAAGTTAAACGGTGCTCGTCTCAATTATTGTACGTATGACAAGGAGTTTTATGCTATTGTGAGGGCTCTAGATCATTGGAGTCACTATCTTCGACCAAAGCATTTTATCATACACTCGGACCATGAATCCTTGAAGTATATTAACGGACAGCACAAGTTAAGTCCCAGGCATGCGAAGTGGGTGGAATTCTTACAATCATTTCACTTCTCATCAAAGTATAAGGATGGCAAGCGCAATATTGTGGCAGATGCATTGTCTAGGCGTTATGCCTTACTCGCCACTCTTGATGTTCGTTTGCTTTGATTCGATGCAGTAAAGGAGTATTACAAAGATGATGCGGATTTTGGCGAGACCTTCGCCCTATGCAAACCTGGCCCGAAGGGAGAATTTTCGATACAGGAGGTGTTTCTTTTTAAAGGGAATCGTCTTTGCTTACCCAGGCACACGATTCGAGAACTGCTGGTTCGGGAGGCTCACGGAGGGGGATTGGCTGGCCACTTTGGTTCCGCCAAGACATTGGATGTGCTTAAAGAACATTTTTATTGGCCAAGGATGCTAGCGGATGTCCATAATATAATCAGTAAGTGTGTGACATGCCATATCGCGAAGAGTGCGTTCAAACCAGGAATATACACACCTTTACCGATTCCGGAGAGGCCATGGGAAGATGTATCAATGGATTTCATTATGGCTTTACCTCGAACCCAACGAGGCAAGGATGCGATTATGGTGGTCGTCGATCGTTTTTCAAAGATGGCTCATTTTGTTCCTTGTCACAAAACCGATGATGCGAGTAATGTTGCTGACCTGTATTTCCGAGAGGTGGTGCGATTACATGGAGTTCCGAAAACTATTGTCTCGGACCGGGACTCGAAGTTTCTAAGCTACTTTTGGAACACATTATGGAGGAAGGTGGGAACCAAGCTTTTGTTTAGTACTTCGCATCATCCTCAAACCGACGGACAAACTGAAGTAACGAATCGAACACTGTGGACGCTGTTGCGAGGCTTGGTGAGCAAAACACAAAAGGACTGGGATCCGAAACTGGCACATGCGGAGTTTGCTTATAATCGATCTCCTACTCATGCCACGGCACACTCTCCATTTGAAGTAGTTTACGGGTTGAATCCTTACATGCCGCTAGATCTAATTCCACTACCAAGCAACGAATTGGTGCATAAGGATGCGGAGTCAAAACTAAAATCAATGATGAAATTGCACGAGCAGGTGCGGAATCGAATCAAGGAAATAAACGAGGCATACAAAAGGAAGTCGAATAAGCAAAGAAAGCCGAGACTATTCGAGGTTGGAGATTTAGTTTGGTTACACTTGAGGAAGGAATGATTCCCGAGTAAGCGTAAGAACAAGCTAATGCCACGAGCTGAGGGACCATTTAAAATAATTGCGAAGGTGAATGACAATGCTTACAAGTTGGAACTTCCGGGTGATTACGGAGTGCATGCTACTTTCAACGTAGGTGATCTATCCCCTTTCCTTGAAGACGACGGGATTTCGGAATTGAGGACAATTCCTTTTAAAGAAAGAGGGAATGATACGAAGCCAACTACTCCAAGCAAAGAAGATGAAGTAAGAATTGACGTAAAACACCTCGACCGCACTACAACCTACTTAGGCGAGAAAACAGAAACGAGGCACGGAGTTACCTTGATAGTCGGAATTGGAGTAACTTAAACAAAAGACAAATAGCATCTTGGGGAGGGAAAAAGGATCAAGTGGCAACTAAACAAATAAAAGGATGTTCAGCTTTCTCTTATAAAGCAGCAGGATTCTTGGCAAAAAGGGCTACTGTCACAAGAAACAACTTGGAGACAAAGACCCAGCTTTTACTTTTGTCAAGAAGTGACCTGAAGAACCTTTTATTATCCTTTCATTATTTTAAAGAACAGCTTGTAATAGTTTAAGTTATTTTGTCAGGCCACTTTGCCTATAAATAGTGGCAGTAGAGTTGTAATGGCAGATTATTGAATGTGGAAGAATTAAGAACACTTTTTGTTTTTCCCTGGTGAATGCTTTTCATCAAAACTTGGTTTTTATTCGACGCGTTTCGAGTATTAATCTGATTGATTCTCAATAGGTCTTGAGGAGAAATCACTTTATCAAATTATAGGTCTAATTTGATAAAAAAACATCTGTTTATACCCTGTTTCGATATTCTGTTTATTTTTCGATACAATTTTATACTTGTTCAAATATTTCGTATAAAGCGTTGTTCGATCCTTTGAACTTGTTTCCTATTTTAACTTCGTTTCCGTCCAAAACGTGCTGTTTCGAGTGTCGCTGTTTGGAGGTGGCCTGTTTCGAGTCATTTTCCAGTTGGCCAAATTCCTATCTTGTTGCTGTATCGAATTACCGTCTTTATCACTCGTCAGTATTGTTGCTGTAGCGAGCTGTTGTCACCAGTTCTCGACAGTTTCTTGTTGATAGCTTCCGCTCGTCAAAAAGCCTTCCGCTGCATCGATAGCGAGTTCGCATCACAAGTGAGAATTCGTATCACTTATCCACATATTTTGAAATCTGAAAGAAGCCTTGGGTTTAAAGGATTTAGGGCTAAATTGACAAAATAAAGAGTTGTGGTCAGACCAATACTTAGGAAGATGCCTAATGGAGGAGCACGGGAAAGCATTGTACCAAGACGGGGAGAACAAGATCCTATCCAACCTTTGCCACACACCATCACTGTACCAGGTGTAAGGGATGCCCATGAATCCACCATCAGATAGGTTGCAATGTAATAGATGATACGAATTCGCCCGGAAAGTTGAACATGTATCGTCGGAGTGTGTATAGGTGTATGATAGCGGAAGGCTTTTACGAGTAGGGTGTTCTGAGTGTATTTTTATGGAAGTAATATTGGAAATGACAATGTAAAATTCGAACAAGAACAAGGGTTTATCGAATTAGACCTATAATTCGATAAGTGATTTCTTCTCAAGACCTATTGAGAATCAATCGGATTAATACTCGAAAACACGTCGAATAAAAATCAAATGTTTGATGAAAAGCATTCAACAATGGTGAAAACACAAAGTGTATTCTTTTTCTTCAACATACAATTCATCCTCCTACAAGACTAAGGATAGACTACTTATAGGAGAACTTAGTCTTCCTAAAACAACTAAAGAAAATAATTCAAAGATTACAAAATCTTTGAATAATCAAAACAAATTAAATAAAATATAAAAAGGGAACAAAAATCACAAAATATGGGAACACAATCCCTAAACAGAGTAAAGAAAGAAAAGGAAAAAGAAACAAGCAACAAAAGTGTATAAAAAAGGTGGCTGCCGGCAGGGACTCGACCGTGTCCCGAGACACGGCCGCGGCGCGCGCAACATGGTCGGCAGGACTCGACCGTGTCGCCTGGAACACGGTTGGGTGTCAGGACAATCAGTTTCGGCAGTTGTGGGCGAGTAGGACTCGACCGTGTCGCCTGGCACGGTCGGGTTCGGCCGACAGGCGTTCCGGCATTTCTGGGCAAGTAGGACTCGACCGTGTGGCCGGACACGGTCGGGTTCGGCCGACAGTGACTTTGCCTATCCGGGACAGTGCGGCACGGGCCGTGTCGGACGACACGGCCGAGTTTGGTCTGCAGTGCTTCGGTATTTTCCGGCAGGTTGTGATACGGGCGTGTCCTGGGACACGGTCGAGCTCGGCAGCTTGGTCCTTTTACGTCTTGTGTCCGTTTTCTTGCCTAAAAATGTCGCCCTTCATGCATGACGCGTTGTAAGACCATTTACGTCGATCCTTGCTTCGTTTTCTTTATTCAGACTAGTCAATTCCGTATGATTCCCTCCCCCTTTAAAGGGAATTGTCCTCAATTCCAAAATCCCCTCGTCATCAAGATAATTAACTAAAGCCTCTAAATATTTGATCGCGAAAATATTCACAATGCGTACATGGCCCAAAATCTTGAGACGATAGGTAGTAGGGGGTTTCAGAGAATCTCCAACAAAATAACTATCATTATTACTAAAATAATAATAATTATTCTGCGAGGTAATACCGATATCATGATATGACATCTGAAACGGGAAGCGCGACAGTAATCATAGGTCGCTCTTCATCAACTGGTTCCTCATCAAATACTGGTGGTCCGTGATACGATATCATCTATTCCAATCGAAGAAGAGTCAATAAAAATCGACATCAACAATGATACAAATTTGCATGGCCATGCATCATCATACTTGGGCGAAAAGAACACGCGGATTGGAGTTACGTTATTAATCGAAACTGGAGTAACGTAAAACATGACGACGAAATCGGTCCAAAGCATGGAAATTTCGGCCAAATCATGCTTGAAAGGGACCCTTGCTTGTCTTCATATCTTTCACAAGATATTGAAGAATCTCCTCATCCCCACCTCCTTTGAAAGGGCCGAAAATTGCTAAACATGGTGGAGACTTTCATCAAACTTTTTCCTTCATGTCAACATCACCAAATATAGTCCAAGATAGTTGAAGATATCATATCCAAATAAGTCATCCTCCTCCCCACAAATCGGCCAAGATGTTATCACTTGATGAAGACTTTCATCAAGTCCTTTTCTACATGCCAAAGTCACTCAAGTCCAAGATGCTTGATATCATATCTTTTCCAAAATCTTCCCCTCCCCACCTTGAAGAATCGGCCGAAGCGATAAGAGATGGAGACTTGTATTTTCGTTTTTTTCTTGTTCTTTATTTCCTTATCTCTTGTACAACTACTATATATAGTAGTTCCTTTGGTGATTGTAAGTATCTTGAAAATTAATAAACCTTGTATTTCTTTGAAATATACGTTGAACGAGTTCAACAAAACTTTGGTTATTATTTCGACGCGTCTCGAAGTTTTAACTTGATCAATTCTCAATAGGTCTTGAGAAGAGATTATCTTTATCGAGTTATAGGTCTAATTCGATAAAACACATTCAAACCCATACACTATCCTACCTCACGTGAAACCCATATAATTTCGCCACCACCTTTATTTTCTTTGTATCGACAAGTTGTCATTGCTCGGAATTGTCAGACGAGCGAGCCTTGTCGTTTGGAATTGTCAGACGAGCGAGCCTTGCTGCTCGTGGCGTCAGATCGACGAGTTGTCTTTGCTCGAATCGTAGCGGTTTGATTCATTTCGGCTGAGTACTGTTCGCTACCATACGTGAAACAGTCTTCTGCTGTACCGAGAGAGAATTCGTATCATAAGTGGTATCAGAGACATTTGTCTCACGGTGCTCGACGTTACTCAAGAAGATGGCATTCACTGATGAAGAAGTAGCACAACTACGTGACGTTCTTCGCGGCTTACCGGAGCCCCGAATCCATGCACGACGAGGATACGACACCATGCATGCCCCAAGACATGCGGATGAATACAAGACAAGCGAACTTCCGGAGTTCGTAGGCGGCACCGATCCCGAGGCTTATTTGGAGTGAGAAAGGAAAATTGAACGAATGTTTGAGTTCAAGGGTCTCGATGACGAGGTACGATGCAAGTACGCGATTCTCTAACTTGGAAAGGGAGCTTCCCTTTGGTTTGAACGAATGAAGACACAACGAGTTCATGCCGGTAAGGAGAAGATACGTTCGTGGAATTCTCTAAAAAAGAAACTACAAAAAAGATATGTCCCGGCTACACACAAGTTAAGTTTGTATCGAAAAATTTCTGACCTCACGCAAGGAAAGCTAAGTGTCGAGGAGTACATCGAGGAGTTTGAAAACTTATCCTTGATGGGAGAACTTGAAGAAAGCAAAGAATTACGGATGTCCCGTTTCCTACGAGGTTTGAATAAAAATATTGCTAATTCCGTGGAACTCTACCCCTATTCCGACTTTGATACTTTATGCGGACTTTGCATAAAGTTGGAAACTCAAAACAAGACAAAATTTTCTAAACCCGAATTCCCACCTAAATACGGAAATACCAACTTTGGCACGAGTTCTAGCTCGTTTCCAAAAACTGTCACAACAAGTCCACCCATTACTACCATTCCAAAAACTCCTATCACACCAAAAGAAACAAGCTTATCTAAAGTCCGGTGTTTCAAATATCAAGGATTTGGACACTATCAAAGTGCTTGTCCAAATCGGAGAATAGTGACGTTACGAGAAGCCATAGCCGTCCGAGAAGAATTACTAGCCGAAGAAGAAAGAATTGGAGACGTCTTTAACTTGGAAGCCGACGAAGAAAAAGAAGATTGCGAGGCATAGGATGCCCCGAACTATGACACGAACCTCGTCCTTCGCATGTTACAAACGAAGGCGGCCCCGAGTGACATAGAACAACGAGATCAAATCTTTCACACGAAGTGTCGTGTCGGAGAGAAATGGTGTAGCTTGATCATTGACGGTGGAAGTTGTACAAACGTGGCATCAAGCGAGATGGTCTCGAAGCTCGGATTAATCACCACGGCTCATCCAAAGCCGTATGCACTCCATTGGCTCGATGATGGAAATAAGGTGAAAGTATCAAGACAAGTGAAGGTCGGACTCACCATGGGTTCATATGGTGATGATATTACATGCGATGTACTACCAATGGACGCATGTCACGTATTGTTGGGAAGACCTTGGTTATTTGATCGGGACGTACTACATCGAGGGAGGAGCAACGAGTATGAGTTACGTGACAAAGGTAAAAAAATTGTTCTTAAACCTATGTCACCTCAAGCTATCCGAACAATGAGTTCAAAAAAAGTCGAAGGGCTGAAACTTACGATGCTTGCAAACGAAAAAGAAGTCGAACACGCCATTGACGATGGCGAACGTGTTTATTTGATGATGATCAAAGAAATCCGAAACCTTGCTACCAAATCACACCACGAAGAAGAGATAGATACACTATTACACGAGTTCGCGGATGTATTTCCCAAAGACTTGCCGGTGGGATTACCACCAATCCGCGGAATCGAACACCAAATTGATCTTGTACCAGGAGCTCCATTACCGAACAAAGTGGCGTATCGTTGTAATCCCGAAGAAACCAAAGAACTACAACGTCAAATTGATGAACTCATGAGTCACGGATATGTCCGAGAAAGTTTAAGTCCGTGTGCGGTTCCAGTCCTACTTGTACCAAAAAAAGACGGAGCATGGCGAATGTGTATTGACAATAGAGCCGTGAATAACATCACCGTCAAGTATCGGTTCCCCATCCCGAGACTAGACGACATGTTAGACGAGTTGCATGGCTCGGTTATATTTTCAAAAGTTGATTTATGGATCGGATACCATCAAATTCGCATGCGAGAGGGAGACGAATGGAAGACGGCATTTAAAACAAAGAATGGACTTTACGAATGGGTTGTGATGCCATTCGGCCTCACTAATGCCCCGAGAACTTTCATGAGGTTGATGAACGAGGTTCTCAAACCTTTCTTGGGAAAGTTTGTTGTCGTATACTTAGACGACATTTTGATCTACAGTCGATCCTTAGAGGAGCATCTCGAACATTTGCGGCACGTGTTTGAAACTCTAAGGAAACAGAAACTTTATGGAAAGCGGGAGAAGTGTACTTTTCTAGTCGAGAGTCTTGTCTTTCTCGGCTATGTCGTTTCTAAAGAAGGAGTTTCGGTGGACCAAGAGAAGATCGCGGCAATCAAGTCTTGGCCGACACCAAAAACTATCGTGGAGGTACGATCATTTCATGGCCTCGCTTTTTTTTACCGACGATTCATACGGGACTTTAGCACCATCTCCAGTCCGATCACGGAGTGTCTTAAAAAAGGAACTTTTTCATGGAACGAGGTGGCCCAAAAGGCTTTTGAAAAGTTAAGAGGAAAGTTATGTGAAGCACCAATTTTAACGTTACCCGATTTTTCGCAACCATTCAAGGTGGAATGCGACGCTAGTGGAGTTGGAATCGGGGCAGTACTTATTCAAGGAAGCCGCCCCATCGCCTATTTTTCGGAAAAATTAAGTGGTGCTCGAGTTAATTATTGTACTTACGACAAAGAGTTCTATGCTATCGTGAGAGCACTCGATCATTGGAGTCACTATTTACGTTCGAAACATTTCGTGTTGCATTCGGATCACGAGTCGTTGAAATACATTAACGGGCAGAGCAAGCTGAGTTCGAGACATGCAAAATGGGTGGAATTTTTGCAATCTTTTCACTTTTCATCCAAGTACAAAGACGGTAAGAGTAATATAGTGGCGGATGCACTATCAAGACGGTATGCCTTACTTTCGATTCTAGATGTTCGTTTGTTGGGGTTCGAGACTTTGAAAGATCATTACAGTGATGATTTGGACTTCGGAGAAATTTTCACCCGTTGTAAAACAGGCCCGTACGAAGAATTTGTTTTACAGGATGGCTTTCTTTTCAAAGGAAATAAACTATGTGTGCCGAAGCATACAATTCGGGAATTACTAGTTCGGGAGGCGCACGGAGGAGGACTAGCCGGTCATTTCGGTTCGGCTAAGACCGTAGAGGTACTAAAGGAGCATTTATTTTGGCCAAAGATGTATGGTGACGTGAGCACAATCGTGAGTAAATGCGTCACTTGTCACATGATGAAAAGTTCGTTCAATCCAAGTACATACATGCCGTTGCCAATACCTTTACGACCATGGGAGGATGTCTCGATGTATTTTATTGTCGCTTTACCTCGTACTCAACGGGGCAAAGACTCGATCATGGTGGTCGTCGACCGTTTTTCGAAAATGGCTCACTTTATAGCATGCCACAAAACCGATGATGCAAGCAATGTGGCGGACTTATACTTCCGGGAAGTAGTTCGTTTACACACAGTTCCAAAAACTATCGTGTCGGATCGAGATTCTAAATTTCTGAGTTACTTCTGGAATACTTTATGGAGAAAAGTGGGTACTAAACTCCTATTCAGTACTTCACATCACCCACAAACCGATGGACAAACCAAAGTGACTAATCGAACCTTGGGAGCATTATTGCGAGGATTGGTGAATAAAACACAAAAGGATTGGGACGTTAAACTTGCACATGCGGAATTCGCATACAACCGATCACCCGGCTTCGCCACGGCCCATTCACCTTTTGAAGTAGTATACGGAATAAATCCGCACATGCCATTGGATTTGATTCCCTTGCCGAGCGACGAATTGGTTCACAAAGACGCCGAATCAAAACTCAAGTCAATGATAAAGTTACATGAAAAGATACGAGAGCGGATTAAAGAAGTGAATGAAATTTACAAACGGAAGTCGAACAAAAGTAAAAAAGCGAGATTATTCGATGTTGGCGACTTAGTTTGGATACATTTGAGGAAAGAACGATTCCCAAACAAACGCAAGAACAAATTAATGCCGAGAGCCGAAGGTCCGTACAAAATTGTGGGAAAAGTGAACGACAACGCCTACAAAGTAGAACTTCCGGGCGATTACGGAGTACACGCGACTTTCAACGTAGGTGATATCTCGCCTTACCTTGACGACGATGGCATTACGGAATTGAGGTCAATTTGATACGAGATCTACATGGCCAACCGAAGAAAGACGACGTATACGACCATGCAACCATGCATACGGCCATGCACACACATGCACCTACACGACATGCAATTACTTCTTTGGACGAGACGACTAACACGAGACTTGAAGTAACCTTGAACATATTTTACGTATGCATGAAGAAATTACGAACCATGCACTCATACACCTTCTTCATACATTGAAACCGATGGTTCTCCTCCCTTGAATAAGTCACCTACATGGCAACAAAGTCGTCAAAGCATGATAATAATAATCATCAAGAATCAAACCAAAGTCTTCTAACATGATTAGTTATTTTATTTTGTTTCTTGTCTTTGGTGAAGATTTGCTCAAGATTGACTAGTCATGATCCGAAATTTACTAGTCGAAGAGAAAAAGGCGAAAAGCGGACAAAATTACCAATTCCCGCGCGTATGACTACTTCGTAGCAGTTTTGGTATTTTAATCATAACTCTCTCATACGAAGTCCGGTTTAGGTGATTCAAGCGGCTATGGAATGAAAAAAGAAAGATCTATAAATCATGTGAAACGGTCCAAGGTCCAATTATGCTTCTATCAAGACACACGAACCGTTCAAATATGCAGTGATTTTTATGGTCGAAAATTGACAAAGATTTGTGAAGATTTGGTGAAGACTTGAAGGAAGAAGATGCCAAGAAGTCCCTTTCATGATCAAGTTATTGTCAAGCCCTACAATATATCACATGAGGAGGATCTTGTCCACTCCTTCTTGGAAGCCCCACGGCCGATTTGTACAAGGAAGGAGCCAAAATGTTGTGATTTCTTGTCAAAGTCTTTGTAGATAGTTTAATAAGTGCTTGTATTTTAGCTAGATTTTGTGTGATTTTCTTTGGCCTTGTTAGAAGTCATTATGGCTATATAATAGCCTCACCCTCAACCCTTTGGAATGATCTGGAAATTTATAAAACATTGTATTTCTCTTGAAATATACGTTGAACGAGTTCAACAAAACCTTGGTTATTATTTCGACGCGTCTCGAATTATAACTTGATCAATTCTCAATAGGTCTTGAGGAGAGATTATCTTTATTGAGTTATAGGTCTAATTCGATAAAACACATTCAAATCCATACACTATCCTACCTCACGGCCGAAACCATCTAAATTCGGCCACCACCTTTTATTTCGTTGTTACTTTGATACTTGTAGAAACAGTGATAATCTTCCGTTGTACTTTATATGTTTTACGTACATTTATATACGTAATTCGTATCATAAGTGGTATCGGAGCCCAAGGTCATCTCCTTGGGCGATTTATTCAACGATTTTTTTTTTGTTGAGATTAGCGCAGTCGGAAGAAAATAAAGTTTCCCGTGGATTCGACCGTTGGATCGTCACGAAATTTTGACAAAAGTAAGCCAACTCATTGAACTACAGTCTGAACGGTGGAGATCAGATTCTTTGATCATCTTCTTGGTTCATTCTTCACGGATTTCTGGGCAAATTTTCTGTCTGATTCTTGATCATTAGAAGAGATGGACTTTTCCAATACCGAATTCTTAGTAAAGCTACGTGATGCTTTACATGACTTACCGGAACCTCGACGAGGAGGAGAAGGCCTGTGTTCCCCATGTCATACTAACGAGTTCGAGTTGAACGAACTTCCAAAGTTCATCGGAGGTACCGACCCCGAAACTTATTTGGAATGGGAACGTAAGATAGATTGCTTGTTCGAGTTTAAAGGTCTTGCCGATGAGAAGCGTTGCAGATATGCAATTATCAAGTTGGTTAAAGGCGCTTCAGTTTGGTTCGAATTAAAGAAGAAGCAAAGGACTCGTGCTGGAAAAAAAAAGATCCGTTCATGGGAGTCATTGAAAAGAAAACTTCGCAAGAGATACGTACCTTTCGGCTCGAGTTCGGCTCTCAAAATCGTAACAACATCAGCCCCCAACTCGGTTTCTAAAGCTCTCGACTTGCCTAATGAGACGAGTTTGCTGGAGGTGAGTTGTTTCATTGGCCAAGGGTTCGATCATGTGCAAGATGTTTGCCCGACTCTTGCTACCCGAGACGAGTTAATAGCCGAGGAAGAACAAGAAAGGCTAGGCGACATTCTCAAGTTTGATATAGAGGACGAAGGAGAAGAAGAATGTGTAGTTTATGATGCTCCCGATTATGATACAGACTTAGTTCTTCGTACTTTAGAAACCAAATCGGTTTCAAATGATTTGGAGCATCAGGACGAGTTAACGAGGCAGGAACTCACAAGTATACTTTTAAGTTCTACACAACCGTCCGTTTCCCGAGCTACAGAAGATGAAGAGATTGAGGACAAGGCGATTGTTCCCCAAAATTTCTATGAGGTTATTTCTATTAAAAATTGGAGGATCCCAATCTAATTATTCTCATTGATCCGGTTCCCGACACCGACCAACGTAAAAGCTATGTGACTACATGTGACTGGAAAATAATAAAAGACGAACTCATTGATGAAAGGAATGAGGACAAGATTTGTGCCCACATGACGCCGGAAATGGAAATTATTCCGTTAAACCACAAATCTTTTTTTGGGGATTCCGTTAAGGAAAATGGTAGACACCTAGATACGTCGTTTATTTTTATTTTGCAGGTTGGTCTTTTAAAAATGCAATCCCAAGCAAACGTCAACACATCCGACGAAAATTACATCTTCAACCCGGGAGGAGCACAACCCTATCCGGAATACCAACCGTCCTTGGACTTTAGATTCGAGGACGAATCTCTTTAAAGGAAAAGGGGATGATACGAGATCGACATGGCCAACCGAAGAAAGACGACGTATACGACCATGCAACCATGCATACGGCCATGCACACACATGCACCTACACGACATGCAATTACTTCTTTGGACGAGACGACTAACACGAGACTTGAGGTAACCTTGAACATATTTTACGTATGCATGAAGAAATTACGAACCATGCACTCACCCACCTTCTTCATACATTGAAACCGATGGTTCCCCTCCCTTGAATAAGTCACCTACATGGCAACAAAGTCGTCAAAGCATGATAATAATAATCATCAAGAATCAAACCAAAGTCTTCTAACATGATTAGTTATTTTATTTTGTTTCTTGTCTTTGGTGAATATTTGCTCAAGATTGACTAGTCATGATCCGAAATTTACTAGTCGGAGAGAAAAAGGCGAAAAGCGGACAAAATTACCAATTCCCGCGCGTATGACTACTTCGTAGCAGTTTTGGTATTTTAATCATAACTCTCTCATACGAAGTCCGATTTAGGTGATTCAAGCGGCCATGGAAAGATAAAAGAAAGATCTATAAATCATGTGAAACGGTCCAAGGTCCAATTATGCTTCTATCAAGACACACGAACCGTTCAAATGTGCAGTGATTTTTATGGTCGAAAATTGACAAAGATTTGTGAAGATTTGGTGAAGACTTGAAGGAAGAAGATGCCAAGAAGTCCCTTTCATGATCAAGTTATTGTCAAGCCCTACAATATATCACATGAGGAGGATCTTGTCCACTCCTTCTTGGAAGCCCCACGGCCGATTTGTACAAGGAAGGAGCCAAAATGTTGTGATTTCTTGTCAAAGTCTTTGTAGATAGTTTAATAAGTGCTTGTATTTTAGCTAGATTTTGTGTGATTTTCTTTGGCCTTGTTAGGAGTCATTATGGCTATATAATAGCCTCACCCTCAACCCTTTGGAATGATCTGGAAATTTATAAAACATTGTATTTCTCTTTACGTTGAACGAGTTCAACAAAACCTTGGTTATTATTTCGACGCGTCTCGAATTATAACTTGATCAATTCTCAATAGGTCTTGAGGAGAGATTATCTTTATTGAGTTATAGGTCTAATTCGATAAAACACATTCAAATCCATACACTATCCTACCTCACGGCCGAAACCATCTAAATTCGGCCACCACCTTTTATTTCGTTGTTACTTTGATACTTGTAGAAACAGTGATAATCTTCCGTTGTACTTTATATGTTTTACGTACATTTATATACGTAATTCGTATCACAATTCCTTTCAAAGAGGGAGGAAATGATACGATATCATCTATTCCAATCGAAGAAGAGTCAATAAAAATCGACATCAACAATGATACAAATTTGCATGGCCATGCATCATCATACTTGGGCGAAAAGAACACGCGGATTGGAGTTACGTTATTAATCGAAACTGGAGTAACGTAAAACATGACGACGAAATCGGTCCAAAACATGGAAATTTCGGCCAAATCATGCTTGAAAGGGACCCTTGCTTGTCTTCATATCTTTCACAAGATATTGAAGAATCTCCTCATCCCCACCTCCTTTGAAAGGGCCGAAAATTGCTAAACATGGTGGAGACTTTCATCAAACTTTTTCCTTCATGTCAACATCACCAAATATAGTCCAAGATAGTTGAAGATATCATATCCAAATAAGTCATCCTCCTCCCCACAAATCGGCCAAGATGTGATCACTTGATGAAGACTTTCATCAAGTCCTTTTCTACATGCCAAAGTCACTCAAGTCCAAGATGCTTGATATCATATCTTTTCCAAAATCTTCCCCTCCCCATCTTGAAGAATCGGCCGAAGTGATAAGAGATGGAGACTTGTTATTTATTTCCTTATCTCTTGTACAACTACTATATATAGTAGTTCATTTGGTGATTGTAAGTATCTTGAAAATTAATAAACCTTGTATTTCTTTGAAATATACATTGAACGAGTTCAACAAAACTTTGGTTATTATTTCGACGCGTCTCGAAGTTTTAACTTGATCAATTCTCAATAGGTCTTGAGAAGAGATTATCTTTATCGAGTTATAGGTCTAATTCGATAAAACACATTCAAACCCATACACTATCCTACCTCACGGCCGAAACCCATATAATTTCGGCCACCACCTTTTATTTTGCTGTATCGACAAGTTGCTGCTCGGAATTCTTTGTCGAGCGAGCCTTGCTGCTCGAATTCTTGTATCGAGCGAGCCTTCTTTGCTCGGAAGTCTTGTATCGACGATTCTTCTTTGTTGAAGCTAGAGCGGTTTGATTCATTTCGGCTGAGTACTATTCGCTACCGTACGTGAAACAGTCTTCTGCTGTACCGAGAGAGAATTCGTATCAGTCCGTCATAATCCGGTCCACTCTCCATTTTAACATTATTGGGCTTCCCAAATAACGGCCCATCAAAAATTAATCCATTAAGCCCAATCCGGTAATTATCCAAGACAATAAGTCCATCGCCAGAAACTGAGTCGATATAAAAATTAGCCTCAAAATTGTAGTTTTCTTCTAACCGACCAATTTTAGTACCAAGCTCAATTTTGTCTTCCACATCTTCAAAAGGCCCGACTTGTGTTAAATACTCATCTGACCACAATTCATTCGGCCCATCAATTCCATTTTGGTCAATTTGGCCAACACAACTAATTGGCCCATGCTCATAATAGCAAGATCCAAGTTCGTCAACACGGCTCAACTCATCTTTTTCGTGGTATTGCGTCGTGGAAACCTCTGTCTCGTCTACTTCATTGAAAATGGTGGTAGGGACATCGTCTTCATCGAAAAATGGCTTTGCTGGAAATTCTTCGATGGGGAAAAACCTTAGATCGAAGGTTAGCGGCGGGGCGTTGAAGGATTGGTGGTGGGGAAACAACGACTGGTGGTAAGATGTGGATTTGAACCTTCGCTTGAAATATTTTCTGAATTTTTGCCAATCTTTAATTTTAGGCTTACGTTGTTGTGAACGGGACTGTTTCAGTTTTTGCCAACAAAAGGCGGCGCTACCGCGGAGGCACTTTGTCACCAGCGAAACGCGGCGGTTGATCGGGGCAGCCTTGAAGTCCGAGTGCTCCTCACAAGCATGGAGCCAATCTATGCACGCATCTAGATTACTAAATCCGTGAATGATGCAAATTCTCGCTGATGATGTGAATTCGTTATCGATACAGTAGGAAGCTGTTTTGACGAGCGGAAGCGAATCGGCAAGAAACTATCAGGAAATGGTGACAACAGTTCGATACAGCAATAGGGCAGGAACTTGGCCGAATGTAAAAGACTTAATACAGGTAACCTCCAAACAGCGAAACTCGAAACAGCACATTTCGACCGGATGCTAATTGAAAAGCAGGAAGACAAGTTCGAAGGATCGACCAATACTTGATGCTAAATCCCGAACAAGTACAAGTTGTATCGAAAGGTAAGAAGAGTATCGAAACAGGACAGAAACAGTTGTTTTATCGAATTAGACCTATAATTCGATAAAGTGATTTCTTCTCAAGACCTATTGAGAATCAATCAGATTAATACTCGAAAACGCGTCGAATAAAAATCAGGTTTTGATGAAAAGCATTCACCAAGGAAAACACAAAGTGTATTCTTTTTTTTTTTAATATTCAATATTTCGTTCATTACAACTTCATCCCCCTATTTATAGGCAAAAACAGCCTGACAAGAGCCTGACAAGATAATCTTAAACTATTACAAGCTGGTCTTAAAATAATAAGAGATAATAAAAAGGTTCCTCATGTCACTTGCTGACAAAAGTAAAAGCTGGGCCTTGTCTCCAAGTTGAAAGCTCATAGCCGCTTTTTCACACAGCATGTTGCCGAGAATTCTGCTGCCTTTATAATAAAGAAAATGCTGAAATTCTTTTATTCTCGCCCAGGTAAGTTGCATGGTTGTTTACGTCAATCATCACCTCGTCTTCTTCCCTTGGACTTGTCAACCCCGTATCATCCCCTCCCCCTTTAAAAGGAATTGTCCTCAATTCTGCAATCCCGTCGTCATCAAGATAAGGAGATAGATCACCTATGTTGAAAGTAGCATGCACTCCATAATCACCCGGAAGTTCTAACTTGTAAGCATTGTCGTTCACCTTCGCAACTATTTTAAATGGCCCCTCGGCTCATAGCATTAACTTATTCTTACGCTTACTCGAAAATCGCTCCTTTCTCAAATGTACCTGATACCGAATTGACTAGTCCAAATAAAGAAAACGAAGCAAGGATAGGCGTAAATGGCCTTACAGCGCGTCATGCATGTACGGCGACATTTTTAGGCGAGAAAACGGGCACAAGTCGGAAAATGACACAACCTGCCGGAAAATGTCATCGCCTGTCGGAAAATGTCGAGCCTGCCGGAAAATATCGCACCTGCCGGAAAATGCCGAGCACTGCCGACCGAACTCGGCCGTGTCGTCCGACACGGCTCGTGCCGAGATGTGCCAGATAAGCCAAACTGACTGTCGGCCGAACCCGACCGTGTCGTCCGACATGGTCAAGTCACACTCTTCCGGATAAGGAAATCTCGCTGTCCGACCAACCCGACCGTGCCAGGCGACACGGTCGAGTCCTGCCAAACGTCCTTGTCGCGCCGCGTGGTCCAGTCGCTATCGGACGTCCTTGTCGCGCCGCGCGGTCGAGTCGATGGCGGACGTCCTTGTTGATACGAATTACGTATGTAAGTGTACCTAAAGCGTATAAAATACAACGGAAGATTATTACGTCTTGACAAGTATCAAAGTATCCCTCAAAATTACAAGGTGGTGACCGAATTTAAGTGGATTTCGGCCGTGAAGTAGTATGGTATATGGATTTGGATGTGTTTTATCGAATTAGACCTATAACTCGATAAAGGTAATCTCTCCTCAAGACCTATTGAGAATTGATCAAGTTAAAATTCGAGACGCATCGAAATAATAACTAAAGTTTTGTTGAACTCGTTCAACGTATATTTCGAAGAAATACAAGGTTTATTAATATTCAAGATACTTACAAATACAACAAGTACTACTATATATAGTAGTTTCCAACCATAAGAAAATACAACAAAACAAGAAAATGAAACTTCCTAGCATGCTACCATTCGGCCGAAACATCCAAGGAGGGGATATCAAGCATCTTGGACTTATTATGGTGATTATGACATGAAGAAAATCTTTGATGAATCTTGGACTTATTATGGTGATTATGACATGAAGAAAATCTTTGATGAAAGTCTTCACCAAATATCATCTCTTGGCCGATTTGAAGGAAGGTGGGGAAGGAGGATATCTTCAAGCATCTTGACAAATCATGAGTCCCTTTCAAGCATGATATGGCCGAAATTTCCATGCTTTTGGATCGATTCCGTCGTCAAGTTTTACGTTACTCCAGTTCCGATTAACAACGTAACTCCAATCCGCGTGTTCTTTTCTCCCAAGTATGATGATGCATGGTCATGCGAATTTGTATCGTCGTGGATGTCGATTTTTATTGGAGCTTCTTCGATTGGAATATTTGATATCGTATCATTCCCTCCCTCTTTGAAAGGAATTGACCTCAATTCCGTAATGCCATCGTCGTCAAGGTAAGGCGAGAGATCACCTACGTTGAAAGTCGCGTGTACTCCGTAATCGCCCGGAAGTTCTACTTTGTAGGCGTTGTCGTTCACTTTTCCCACAATTTTGTACGGACCTTCGGCTCTCGGCATTAATTTGTTCTTTCATTTGTTTGGGAATCGTTCTTTCCTCAAATGTATCCAAACTAAGTCGCCAACATCAAATAATCTTTTTTTTTATTTTTGTTCGACTTCCGTTTGTAAATTTCATTCACTTCTTTAATCTGCTCTCATACCTTTTGATGTAACTTCATCATCGACTTGAGTTTTGATTCCGCGTCTTTGTGAACCAAGTCGTCGCTTGGTAACGGAATCAAATCCAATGGCATGTGCGGATTTATTCCGTATACTACTTCAAAAGGTGAATGGGCCGTGGCGAAACCGGGTGATCGGTTGTATGCGAATTCCGCATGTGCAAGTTTAACGTCCCAATCCTTTTGTGTTTTATTCACCAATCCTCGCAATAATGCTCCCAAGGTTCGATTAGTCACTTCGGTTTGTCCATCGGTTTGTAGGTGATGTGAAGTACTGAATAGAAGTTTAGTACCCACTTTTCTCCATAAAGTATTCCAGAAGTAACTCAGAAATTTAGAATCTCAATCCGACACGATAGTTTTTGGAACTCCGTGTAAACGAACTATTTCCTGGAAGTATAAGTCCGCCACAATGCTTGCATCATCGGTTTTGTGGCATGCTATAAAGTGAGCCATTTTCGAAAAACGGTCGACGACCACCATGATCGAGTCTTTGCCCCGTTGAGTACGAGGTAAAGCAACAATAAAATCCATCGAGACATCCTCCCATGGTCGTAAAGGTATTGGCAACGGCATGTATGTACTTGGCTTGAACGAACTTTTCATCATGTGACAAGTGACGCATTTACTCACGATTGTGCTCACGTCACCATACATCTTTGGCCAAAAGAAATGCTCCTTTAGCACCTCTACGGTCTTAGCCGAGCCAAAATGACCGGCTAGTCCTCCTCCGTGCGCCTCTCGAACTAGTAATTCCCGAATTGTATGCTTCGGCACACATAGTTTATTTCCTTTGAAAAGAAAGCCATCCTGTAAAACAAATTCTTCGTACGGGCCCGTTTTAGAACGGGTGAAAATTTCTCCGAAGTCCAAATCGTCACTGTAATGATCTTTCAAAGTCTCGAACCCCAACAAACGAACATCTAGAATCGACAGTAAGGCATACCGTCTTGATAGTGCATCCGCCACTATATTACTCTTACCGTCTTTGTACTTGGATGAAAAGTGAAAAGATTGCAAAAATTCCACCCATTTTGCATGCCTCAGACTTAGCTTGCTTTGCCCGTTAATGTATTTCAATGACTCGTGATCCGAATGCAACACGAAATGTTTCAATCGTAAATAGTGACTCCAATGATCGAGTGCTCTCACGATAGCATAGAACTCTTTGTCGTAAGTACAATAATTAACTCGAGCACCACTTAATTTTTCCTAAAAATAGGCAATGGGGAGGCCTCCTTGAATAAGTACTGCCCCGATTCCAATTCCACTAGCGTCGCATTCCACCTCAAATGGTTGCGAAAAATCGGGTAACGTTAAAATTGGTGCTTCACATAACTTTCCTTTTAATTTTTCAAAAGCCTTTTGGGCCGCCTCGTTCCATGCAAAGGTTCCTTTTTTAAGACACTCCGTGATCGGACTGGAGATGGTGCTAAAGTCCCGTATGAATCGTCGGTAAAAAGAAGCGAGGCCATGAAATGATCGTACCTCCGTGATTGTTTTTGGTGTCGGCCAAGACTTGATTGCCGCGATCTTCTCTTGGTCCACCGAAACTCCTTCTTTAGAAACGACATAGCCGAGAAAGACAAGACTCTCGACTAGGAAAGTACACTTCTCCCGCTTTCCGTAAAGTTTCTGTTTCCTTAGAGTTTCAAACACGTGCCGCAAATGTTCGAGATGCTCCTCTAAGGATCGACTGTAGATCAAAATGTCGTCTAAGTATACGACAACAAACTTTCCCAAGAAAGGTTTGAGAACCTCGTTCATCAATCTCATGAAAGTGCTCGGGGCATTAGTGAGGCCGAATGGCATCACAACCCATTCGTAAAGTCCATTCTTTGTTTTAAATGCCGTCTTCCATTCGTCTCCCTCTCGCATGCGAATTTGATGGTATCCGCTCCGTAAATCAACTTTTGAAAATATAACCGAGCCATGCAACTCGTCTAACATGTCGTCTAGTCTCGGGATGGGGAACCGATACTTGACGGTGATGTTATTCACGGCTCTACTGTCAATACACATTCGCCATGATCCGTCCTTTTTTGGTACAAGTAGGACTGGAACCGCACACGGACTTAAACTTTCTCGGACATATCCGTGACTCATGAGCTCATCAATTTGACGTTGTAGTTCTTTGGTTTCTTCGGGATTACAACGATACGCCGCTTTGTTCGGTAATGGAGCTCCTAGTACAAGATCAATTTGGTGTTCGATTCCGCGGATAGGTGGTAATCCCACCGGCAAATCTTTGGGAAATACATCCGCGAACTCGTGTAATAGTGTATCTATCTCTCCTTCGTGGTGTGATTTGGTAGCAAGGTTTCAGAATTCTTTGATCATCATCAAATAAACACGTTCGCCATCGTCAATGGCGTGTTCGACTTCTTTTTCGTTTGCAAGCATCGTAAGTTTCGGCCCTTCGATTTTTTTTGAACTCATTGTTCGGATAGCTTGAGGTGACATAGGTTTAAGAACAATTTTTTTACCTTTGTCACGTAACTCATACTCGTTACTCCTCCCTCGATGTAGTACGTCCTGATCAAATAACCAAGGTCTTCCCAATAATACGTGACATGCGTCCATCGGTAGTACATCGCATGTAATATCATCATCATACGAACCCATGGTGAGTCCGACCTTCACTTGTCTTGATACTTTCACCTTATTTCCGTCATCGAGCCAATGGAGTGCATACGGCTTTGGATGAGCCGTGGTGATTAATCCGAGCTTTGAGACCATCTCGCTTGATGCCACGTTTGTACAACTTCTACCGTCAATGATCAAGCTACACCATTTCTCTCCGACACGACACTTCGAGTGAAAGATTTGATCTCGTTGTTCTATGTCACTCGGGGCCGCCTTCGTTTGTAACATGCGAAGGACGAGGTTCGTGTCATAGTTCGGGGCATCGTATGCCTCGCAATCTTTTTCTTCTTCGTCGGCTTCCAAGTTAAAGACGTCTCCAATTCTTTCTTCTTCGGCTAGTAATTCCTCTCGGACGGCTATGGCTTCTCGTAACGTTACTATTCTCCGATTTGGACAAGCACTTTGATAGTGTCCAAATCCTTGACATTTGAAACACCGAACTTTAGATAGGCTTGTTTCTTTTGGTGTGATAGGAGTTTTTGGAATGGTAGTAACGGGTGGATTTGTCGTGATAGTTTTTGGAACCGAGCTAGAACTCGTGCCAAAGTTGGTATTTCCGAATTTAGGTGGGAATTCGGGTTTAGAAAATTTTGTCTTGTTTTGAGTTTCCAACTTTATGCAAAGTCCGCATAAAGTATCAAAGTCGGAATAGGGGTAGAGTTCCACGGAATTAGCAATATTCAAACCTCGTAGGAAACGGGACATCCGTAAGTCTTCGCTTTCTTCAAGTTCTCCCATCAAGGATAAGTTTTCAAACTCCTCGATGTACTCTTCGACACTTAGCTTTCCTTGCGTGAGGTCAGAAATTTTCGTGACAGTATTCAAACACCTCGATGTTCTCCCATCAAGGAGTTTGCTACTCTTCGACACTTAGCAATATTCGTGACAGTATTCAAACCTCGTAGGAAACGGGACATCCGTAATTCTTCGCTTTCTTCAAGTTCTCCCATCAAGGATAAGTTTTCAAACTCCTCGATGTACTCTTCGACACTTAGCTTTCCTTGCGTGAGGTCAGAAATTTTTCGATACAAACTTAACTTGTGTGTAGCCGGGACATATCTTTTTCGTAGTTTCTTTTTTAGAGAATCCCACGAACGTATCTTCTCCTTACCGGCACGAACTCGTTGTGTCTTCATTCGTTCAAACCAAAGGGAAGCTCCCTTTCCAAGTTTGAGAATCGCGTACTTGCATCGTACCTCGTCATCGAGATCTTTGAACTCAAACATTCGTTCAATTTTCCTTTCCCACTCCAAATAAGCCTCGGGATCGGTGCCGCCTACGAACTCCGGAAGTTCGCTTGTCTTGTATTCATCCGCATGTCGTGGTGCATGCATGGTGTCGTATCCTCGTCGTGCATGGATTCGGGGCTCCGGTAAGCCGCGAAGAACGTCACGTAGTTGTGCTACTTCTTCATCGGTGAATGCCATCTTCTTGAGTAACGTCGAGAACCGTGAGACAAATGTCTCTGATACCACTTATGATACGAATTACGTATGTAAGTGTACGTAAAGCATATAAAATACAACGAAAGATTATTATGTCTTGACAAGTATCAAAGTATCCCTCAAAATTACAAGGTGGTGACCGAATTTAAATGGATTTTGGCCGTGAAGTAGTATGGTATATGGATTTGGATGTGTTTTATCGAATTAGACCTATAACTCGATAAAGGTAATCTCTCCTCAAGACCTATTGAGAATTGATCAAGTTAAAATTCGAGACGCATCGAAATAATAACTAAAGTTTTGTTGAACTCGTTCAACGTATATTTCAAAGAAATACAAGGTTTATTAATATTCAAGATACTTACAAATACAACAAGTACTACTATATATAGTAGTTTCCAACCATAAGAAAATACAACAAAACAAGAAAATGAAACTTCCTAGCATGCTACCATTCGGCCGAAACATCCAAGGAGGGGATATCAAGCATCTTGGACTTATTATGGTGATTATGACATGAAGAAAATCTTTGATGAATCTTGGACTTATTATGGTGATTATGACATGAAGAAAATCTTTGATGAAAGTCTTCACCAAATATCATCTCTTGGCCGATTTGAAGGAAGGTGGGGAAGGAGGATATCTTCAAGCATCTTGACAAATCATGAGTCCCTTTCAAGCATGATATGGCCGAAATTTCCATGCTTTTGGATCGATTCCGTCGTCAAGTTTTACGTTACTCCGGTTCCTATTAACAACGTAACTCCAATCCGCGTGTTCTTTTCTCCCAAGTATGATGATGCATGGTCATGCGAATTTGTATCGTCGTGGATGTCGATTTTTATTGGAGCTTCTTCGATTAGAATATTTGATATCGTATCACTTGTCACGCCGCGACCGTGTCAAGCGGACACGGTCAAGTCATTGCCGGCCCTTGTCGCCCGCGGCCGTGTCGCCTGGCACGGCCCGTGTCCTGCCGGCAGATTTCTCTTTTTTTAGCTTTTCTTTTTGTGTGTTTGTCTTTTCTTTGCTTTTCATTCATTTTAGGGATTGTGTTTCCCCTAAAATTATGATTGTTGTTCCTTTTGTATTTTATTGTTGATTTGTTTTGATTTTTCAAAGATTTTATAAATCTTTGAATTATTTTCTTTTTTTTTGTTTGATTTCTTAGACTTAGACTACATCCCCTATAAGTAGTCTTTGATTATCACTTGTAATAAGGAGATTATGAATTTGAATGTTGTAAAAGAATACACTTTGTATTTCTATCCTTGGTAAATGATTTTTACCGAAACTTGATTTTTATTCGACACGTTTTCGAGTATTAATCCGATTGATTCTCAATAGGTCTTGAGAAAAAATCTCCTTATCGAATTATAGGTCTAATTCGATAAACCTTTATTTCTTGTTCGATCGAATCACTTTGATCGATATTATCACTTTTCCCAATATAACTTCCATTTTCATTTGTTCGAATTTTCATTGTTTTATCCGATATTACATCCAAGAATACATCCAAAAACACCCTAATCGTAAAAAGACTTCCGCTACGACATTCATACACACACTCCGACCGATATATTTTCATCTTTCCGGGCGAATTCGTATCATCTATTACATTGCAAACTATATGATGGTGGATTCATGGACATCCCTTACACCTGGTACAGTGATGGTGTGTGGCAAAGGTTGGATAGGATCTTGTTCTCCCCGTCTTGGTACAATGCCTTCCCGTGCTCCTCCATTAGGCAGCTTCCTAAGTATTGGTCTGACCACAACTCTTTATTTTGTCAATTTAGCCCTAAATCCTTTAAACCCAAGGCTTCTTTCAGATTTCAAAATATGTGGATAAGGCACCATCTTTTACCAACTGTAAAGGAGTCTTGGGACCTCCATACAAATGTTATAGGGATGTTTAAACTTTTGGAAAAGCAATTGAGGTTAAAATACACCCTAAAGGAATGGAATCAGATTATTTCCGGTAATATTTTTCCCAAATTGATCAGGCCCAATATGCGGTGGAAGTGGTCGAAAATGGGTTTGACCAAGATCCTTGCACTACCAATCTCACCCACCTTAAATAAATGAACCCCAACCTTACCCTTATTCTGTCCATGGAGGAGGATTTTTGGAAACAAAAATCTAATATGAAATGGACGTTTGAAGGAGAGAGGAATAGCAAATTCTTTCACAATTTAGTGAAAAAGAAAATACAGAGAAACTTTATTCGTGAAATTCGGGATAGTGGTCGTATGATCACGGATCCCGAGGATATTTACAACTCCACGGTCTCTTACTTCTCTAATTGTTTTGCGGAGCAAAATCATTTTTTTGACGACATTGACCCTCGGATTGTGCCGAATATTATCATGTTCTCCAAATTTCTTGGAACTCAAACCAATAATTTTGCGGAAATTTACGCCATTTGGAGAGGGCTCGAGTTTTGCAATCAACACAATCTTAAAAAAGTTTGGGTGGAAGTTGACTCAAAAATTACACTTCATTTGAAGAATCATTCCACTTCCTGCCACTGAAAAATCCAAAGGCTTATTTTTCAAATTCGATCTCTTATGGATAAAAGTGAGACCCATTTCTCTCATATCTTTAGAGAGAGCAATGCCGTCGCTGACCTCTTAGCCAATGAAGGATGTGATCATCAAGATTTCCACCTCCGCAATGTCTCCAATCTTAAAGGGAAAATCCTCGGATATATTAAACTAGATAAAATGGCCTACCCGTATATTAGGAGAAAAAAATTCATGTGTAATATTTAGCAGGCTTAGTGGATCATTGCCTGCTGGGCGTGTAGAGGGCCTCTTCCACCCTCGTTTTTCAGATTAATAATATATTCTGTTAAAAAAAAAAGTCTTGTTATGCATTCGAATCGGAACTCTATGAAAACTCGGGTTTATTGATTAGATCCGAGCCCCTTGTACTCAAAATTGGCTACAAAAGTGATACGAATTCGCTCGGAAAGATGAATATGTATCGGTCGGAGTGTGTATAAGAATATCGTAGCGGAAGTCTTTTATGAGTAGGGTATTTCGGATGTAGTTTTATGGATGTAATATTGGATAAACTGATAATATCGATCAAGAAGACTTGAACGATCAAGAATAAAGGTTTATCGAATTAGACCTATAACTTGATAAAGTGATTTCTTCCCAAGACTTATTGAGAATCAATTGGATTAAAACTCGAAACGCGTCGAATAATAATCAAAGTTTTGGTAGGAAACTCGTCCAACACTTAAGCAATACAAGAGTATTTCTTTTTCATTCAATCTTCAATGTCTCCATACAAGCCATGAATGGCTACTTATAGGTAAGAGAATTCTTACCAAATCAACTAAAGGATTCAAAAGGTAAGATTACACAAGATTACATAATCTTTGAAAAGAAAAGACAACATGATAAGCTAGTCAAGCAATTATTAATTAAAGACAAACAATCAAAGAAGACACACTTTAAGATAAAAGAAAGGGATGAAATCTTCATCAATCTTGGACAAAATCTTCACAAATCTTCACAAATCTTCATCAATTTTCGGCCATAAACACCATTGCATATTTGAACGGTTCGTGTGGCTTGATAAAAGTATAATTGGACCTTGGACCGTCTCACATGATTTATAGATATTTCTTTTATCTTTCCATGACAGCTTTTTTATTTGGGAAAAGTCAATTGCATTAAATAAGTAAGAGTGGCCAACAAGGCTGGCCAGTACCCAGCAACCATTACAGAAGGTGCAACAACAGCATGCAAAGAAAAAATAAAAGAGAGTTACACTGAAACTACCAAGCAACCCTCCAAATACGCCTAACAGCGACCGCAGATAAGGAATTAGGCGGCCAACACTGAGAGATAATGTCCCTAACAAGACCAATCCCCTGAAAAGTGACTGTGTGTGGATCTCGACGCCTCTGACCGAATCTCCTCTCATTACGCTCCTGCCAGAGTAAGTAGACCAATGCCGCTAAAAAAATGCGGTATGCCACGTTGACCACATGCCTACCTCTCCACCTCCTAGCCGCCCAAAGAATACCCGTACTCCACTCAGAGTGAGGCCAACAAAATTTTATCTCCCTCCTAGCAATAGAGATACACCTACTAGAGTAAGGGCACATGAAGAATAAGTAAGAATGAGACTCAACCGCCATCCCACAAAGGACGCAAATACCATCCTCATGATGCAACCAAGGCTTATCCATCGTCGACAGACGCTCCTGAATAGCCAACCATAAGATGAAGGAGTGCCTAGGAATCTTCCCGGGGCCAAGAAGGAGAGGGCCCCACGGAACAGCAGGAGAATACGCTCTAAGGAACCGAAGAGCGGACGAGGAAGAAAATGAACCTGAGCTATGCGGTCTCCATGAGATACGATCCTGGCCTCCAATGATAGTAGGGAGGGCAGAAACAACCTGCTGAAACTCGGAACGATCTACTACCGGCCAAACCCAATGACCATCAGAAATAACAGAGCCAAGACGGGCATGCACATCAATGCCAGTCCAAAGAGGCGCTCTAGGCAGAGAATGCCTAATCAAACCCATAGGGTGCCAAGGATCCGACCATAAATGGAAGGAAGAGCCATCCCCAACAGAATACTGAAACGCCCCCATGACAAGCGGACGCAATAATTCAAAGTTTCAAGACAGGAAGATGCGAGAGATAGGAATATCCCAAAAAGAACACCTGCCGAACTCTATGCAAACGAACCCAACTAACCCCAAAGCAGGCGAGGAGACCCGGCCGGAGAGCCCAAATATGGCGGGTCATAAGGGCTGAGTTACGAACCCTCAACGGAGTAATACCAAGGCCACCACACACAACAGGCAAGCAAACCTTAGACCAAGCCACTTTAGCATGCCCAGAGTCACCCGAACCTTTCCAAAGAAAACGCCTTAAACGCTTTTCAATGAGGGCAATCACACCCTTAGGCAGGATAAAAATAGAGGCCCAATAAATGTGAAGAGCAGATAACACAGACCGAATAAGCTGGCATCGACCGGCCATGGACAGAGATCTACAAGCCCAGTCACTCAGCCGACCATCAATCCTGTCAAGCAAAGGAGAGCACTGAGCCACCGTGAGCTTCGATGAAGATAAAGGGACCCCCAAGTACCGCACATGGAGCTGGCCCATCTGAAACCCTAATAACTGCTCAACCTGACCCCCCTGCTCCAAAGCACTCGCCGATAGAAAAAAATTACTCTTCCCAGGGTTAGCACGCAACCCCGAAAGAGAATCAAAGATATCAATACTCCTCTTAAGAACACCAATAGATACCTCGTCTGGATTACAGAAAAGAAGGAGATCATCTGCAAAGGCGAGCATGAAAGTACGGGTGGCCTCACACTTCCAGTAGTACCGGAACCCCGGGGTCTGAGCAATCTCACGAGTAATAATACCATGAAGCACCTCCATAACAATAACAAAAAGATAAGGAGAGATGGGGTCTCCCTGCCGAAGCCTCCTACGACCTCTAAAGATCCCCTCAGCATCACCATTCAAGGATACCGAAAAGGTAGTAGTGGTGATGCACTCCCTGATCCAGGCGATGAACGACTGATGGAAACCCATACACTGCAGAGCAATCAGCACAAAATCCCACTCAACAGTGTCATAAGCTTTCATTAGGTCAACTTTAAACACACACCGTCTAGGCATCCCCCTCTGCCCATAACCATGAAGAAGTTCCTGAGCAAGAAGGATATTATCACTAATCCTTTTTCCAGGAATAAAAGCAGTCTGAGCCGGGTCAATCAAGGCATCCAAGCTATCCCGCATACGGTGGACAATAATTTTCGAAATAGCCTTATATAATAAGTTGCAGCAAGAGATCGGTCTAAAATCCGACATGCTCTTAGGTAAGGCTACTTTCGGGACAAGAGAAATGATCGTAGAATTGATCTGCCTGACAAACTTGCCCGTAGCAAAGAAATGCATAATAGGAAACGAAATCTCACCCCCCACAATCGGCCAAGCCCGCCGGTAAAAAGCAGCATTAAAACCATCAGGGCCCGGGGCCTTGTCCTTATCAAACTCGAAGAACACAGACCGAACCTCATCAGCAGTAACAGGTCTAACCATATGCACCGCAACATCAGGCGAAAGCAAAGCCGAAATAAAAGGCCTAACCTGGCTGAACAATAAAGGCATAATCCGATTAGAATAACCCAATAGTCTCTCATAGAACCCAACAACCTCATTCTTAATAAGAGTAGGGTCAGTCAACTCAGTACCATCCTCCGTATTAAGTCTATAGATACGAGATCTGACTCGTCTAGAAGCAATCCGCCAGAAGAAAAAGGCAGTACACTGGTCCCCATCCTTAAGCCAAGCCAACTTGGCCCGCTGCCTGAGCGAAGACTGTTCCTGAGCCACGACAACTGAGAAAACCCACCGACAACATCTCTCCAACAATAAAACTGAGTCGTCTAAGGGATGGTCCCTGAGGATAGACTGAGAAGAAGAGAGGAACGAAGTAGCAGTTGCAACATTCAATGCCAAATCCCCTTTCCTCTTCCTCATGGCACGAAAAACGGGTTTAAGGGCGTCCATTTCCATGACAGCTTGACTCACCTAAATCGGACTTCGTAAGAGAGAGTTATGATTAAAATACCAAAACTGCTATGAAGTCCTCGTACGCGCGGGAATTGGTAATTTTGTCCGCTTTTCGCCTTTTTTCACTCGGACTAGTCAATTTCGTATCATGACTAGTCAATTTCATATCATTTTTTTTAAAGCAATACAAGAGTATTTCTTTTTCATTCAATCTTCAATGTCTCCATACAAGCCATGAATGGCTACTTATAGGTAAGAGAATTCTTACCAAATCAACTAAAGTATTCAAAAGGTAAGATTACACAAGATTACACAATCTTTGAAAAGAAAAGACAACATGACAAGCTAGTGAAGCAATTATTAATAAAAGACAAACAATCAAAGACTTTGAAAAGAAAGACACACTTTAAGATAAAAGAAAGGGATGAAATCTCATCAATCTTGGACAAAATCTTCACAAATCTTCACAAATCTTCATTAATTTTCGGCCATAAACACCACTGCATATTTGAACGTTTCATGTGACTTGATAAAAGCATAATTGGACCTTGGACCATCTCACATGATTTATAGATCTTTCTTTTATCTTTCCATGGCCGCTTGAATCACCTAAATCGGACTTCGTACGAGAGAGTTATGATTAAAATACCAAAACTGCTATGAAGTCCTCGTACGCGCGGGAATTGGTAATTTTGTCCGCTTTTCGCCTTTTTCACTCGGACTAGTCAATTTCGTATCAAACAGCTCTGATTGAACATTTCTTTCTTGATTAAGTCTTGTTGTAGCAAGGATTCGTTATAATAGCTCCGATTAAACCTTTACTTCTTTATTAAGTCTTGTTAATAGAAGATAAGACCACATTACATGCATTCGAGTCAGAACTCTATGAAAACTCAGGTTTATTGATTAGATTCGAGCCTTTTATACTCAGAATTTGCTTTAACAACTCCAGTTAATCTTTTCTTTCTTGATTAATTTGTTGTAGTAAGGATTCGCTATAATAGCTCTGATTAAACCTTTGTTTCTTGATTAAGTCTTCTCAATAGGTGATAAGACCACGTTACATGCATTCGAGTCAGAACTCTATGAAAACTCGGGTTTATTGATTAGATTCGAGCCTTTTGTACTCAGAATTGGCTATAACAGCTCCAATTAATCTTTTCTTTCTTATTTAATTTGTTGTAGTAAGGATTCGCTATAATAGCTCCGATTAAACCTTTGCTTCTTGATCAAGTCTTCTTAATAAGAGATAAGACTACGTTATATGCATTCGAGTTGGAACTTTATGAAAACTCGGGTTTATTGATTAGATTCAAGCCTTTTCTACTCAGAATGAGCTATAATAGCTTCAATTAATCATTTATTTCTTGATTAAGTCTTGTTGTAGCAAGGATTTGCTATAATAGCTCCGATTAAACCTTTACTTATTGATTAAGTCTTGTTAATAGGAGGTAAGACCACATTACATGTATTTGAGTCGGAACTTTGTGAAAACTCGGGTTTATTGATTAGATTCGAGCCTTTTGTACTCAGAATTGGCTAAATAGATGCTTGTATAAAAATTGTGAAAAAAGTCATACAAAGGAAAACGGACAAACCCAAAATTGCAAGAGGCCACAGGCGGCCAAAAATGCTACGCAGAGCAAAAAGGAAAGCAAAAACTACCACAAGCTGGTAGTGGACTAAAGAAGTGAGGAAGTCCTAACAGATTGGGTGTTGAGCAATGTGGAGAGGCAAACCACGTCCAGATGGACCGCAACACCGAGAGTGGGAGGCAACACTCGAAATAACGTGACATCTGCGTCCGGGAACAACATCAGGAGAGGTGGCGAGGGTAGCATGGGTAGCCGAACTGGTACAAGCAGACCAGTGAAAAGAGGCAGAGCAATGAGTGCCAATGAGGTCCGTCCAGGGCGATAGAACTTCCGGGCTTGTTTCGAAGACAAGCGCCAAGATGCAAGAAGCATCTAGAGTTCATCCCAGAGTAGGAAGAACTCGCTGGCCTCGATAAACCCATATATTGGAAAACCCTGTGGGAAAAAGCCAATAATGGAAAAAGAGTACCAGCAGCCCGAAGGCGATACCGTCAATTCCGAAATTAGGAGAACATGCAAAGCAACAGGGGTGGGGAGATGAGAGGAAAATCGCTAATGCCCAAAGAGCTATCGGAGCAGTCCTGCATAGTAAAAAAGATAACGGGGGATGGGTATCGTGAGAGAAAAATCTTTGTGACCCAGTGAGAAGATCAATGGAGTCCTGCAAAGTCAACACTCAAATGCCTGCAAAAACTAGTGGTGTGAGTGTTAGTGAACACGAGTATAAATGCCAAATCTCAATCGGTACAACGGAAGGCTGTTTCACGAGTGGAAGCGAACAGCACAATTAGGAACCGACAGGAGCTGATAGCAATAGTTCGATACAGCAACAAGAATGGACAGCGGCACGCGCACAAGACAGGAACTGAAAACAACAGTTCGATATAGCAACAATGATACGCGTCAAGACAGGAACTGTCTAATCGAACAACAATCGATTAATCAAGAAAGAAATGATTAATCGAGGCTATTATAGCCCATTCTGGGTACAAAAGGCTCGGATCTCATCAATAAACCCGAGTTTTCATAGAGTTCCAACTCGAATGCATGTAACGTGATCTTATCTCCTATTAAGAAGACTTTTTTTTAAAAAACAAAATATATTATTAATCTGAAAAACGAGGGTGGACGAGGCCCTCTACACGCCCAACAGGCAATGATCTACTAAGCCTGCTAAATATACACATGAATTTTTTTCCTCCTAATATACGGGTAGGCCATTTTATCCAGTTTAATAAATCCGAGGATTTTCCCTTTAAGATTGGAGACATCGCGGAGGTGGAAATCTTGATGATCACATCCTTCGTTGGCTAAGAGGTCAGCGACGGCATTGCCCTCTCTAAAGATATGAGAGAAATGGGTCTCAATTTTATCCATAAGAGATCGAATTTGAAAAATAATCCTTTGGATTTTCCAGTGGCAGGAAGTGGAATGATTAATCAACTGAAGTGCAATTTTCGAATCAACTTCCACCCAAACTTTTTTAAAATTGTGTTGATTGCAAAACTCGAGCCCTCTCCAAATGGCGTAAATTTCCGCAAAATTGTTGGTTTGAGTTCCAAGAAATTTGGAGAACATGATAAGAGGATTGCCGAGGTGATCCCGAACAATTCCCCCAGCGGCTGCACCACCCGGATTACCCTTCGCGGCGCCATCCGAATTTAATTTCCACCAGCCCATCTGCAGCTTAATCCAACGGACAGCCCTGACTGAGTATCGCGGCCCCGGGGCAGGTTTGATGCCCATAAAATCTGCAATGCGATCCGCTCCCTTCCAAAACCGTCTACTAATTTTGCCTCTTAATTTGATGTTGTTAATGTATTTCCAAATACGCTCACACACACGTTTTGGCGTGAAAGGGACATTATCAACCTTTTTGTCATTCCTACAACACCAAAGAAACCATATAATCAGAATGGAAATAATGTGAAAAATGTGAGTTTTGCCCTTCGTTTTACCAAACCAATTAGCAATGATGAGATTAAAGTTGGAGGAAATAAGGATTTTGATCCCCGCAAGGTTATGAAAAATCTTCCAAACTTCTCTAGCAACCGGGCCATTAATAAAGAGGTGGGGAAGGTTTTCATCCCCATTACAGCAAAAACATGAATTAGTGGCAATAATGCCCCTACGCGCGAGCCCATCCGGCGTGGAAATCAATTTATTGGGGACCTTAACCATAAAAAAGGAAATGGTAGGTGTGATTAAAGGATTCCAACAACACCGAAGAATATTATTGACAGGTTTTTTCTGACGAACTAAATCCCAAGCTGTTTTGAAGCAAAAAAGACCGTTTAAGGATAGAGTCCATACAGGTTTATTCTCACCAGGGGCAATAGGTAACGAGGAAATATGATTACAAATGCCAAACGGGAGCTTGCGATTGATTTTCCTCCTATCCCATTCCTCATTAGTCCAAACACAATCAATAGTATCTTTAGCTTTAGTTTGGCGAAAATTGGTTAACGGGCTCAAATTGCACCAAATGTTGTGCCAAATAGACACTTTACCATTACCATTATACCAAAAGATTTTATCATTAGTAATAGATCTAATGCGGCAAAGTTTTTCCAAATTAAGGAACTTTTGGGGTGAATTTGATAATCATGGGGTGGAGCCGAGAACAATATTTTTTAAGGAGTAAATTAGACCAAATATTGTTGGAGGTTCTGAATCTCCACCACAATTTAATCTCGGCTGCCCGGATAATGTCATGAATATTCCGACAATCGAGACCCTCCTCATTCGTAGGAAAACATAGCCGATTCCAAGAAGCCCAATGTAGCTTACGTTTATTGTCATTGGTTCCCCATAGAAATTTGTTGAACATTATTTCTATGAAAATGATACGAATTCGCCCGAAAAAGTGAATATGTATCGGTCGGAGTCTGTAGGTGTATGATAACGGAAGGCTTTTTACGAGTAGGGTGTTTTGAGTGTATTTTTATGGAAGTAATATGGGAAATGACAATGAAAAATTCGAACAAGAACAAGGGTTTATCGAATTAGACCTATAATTCGATAAGTGATTTCTTCTCAAGACCTATTGAGAATCAATCGGATTAATACTCGAAAATGCGTCGAATAAAAATCAAAAGTTTGAGGAAAAGCATTCAACAATGGTGAAACACAAAGTGTATTCTTTTTCTTTAACATATAATGGCTAATACAAGCATGAACAAGACTACTTATAGAGATGTAGTCTTCTTAACAACTAAGGAATTAAAACAAGATCACATGATCTTGAAATGAAAAACAAAACATCAAGATAAAATATAAAAGAATCAAATGATAGGGAGGGAATCACATATTAAAATGATTATAAGTCACCCTACATAACATGCAAGTCATCATGCCATGTGATGGAGACAAAAACAACACACAAAGATCATAAACAAAGGAAGCTGGTTGCTGGACACGGGCCGTGTCGCTTGACACGGCCGCGGCGCGACAAGGCTGGTCGGCAGGACTCGACCGTGTCCTGGAGCACGGTAGGGTGGGACGGACAGGTGTTCCGGCTTTTTTGGGCGAGTAGGACTCGACCATGTCGCCTGGCACGGTCGGGTTGGACGGGCAGACGTTTCGGCAGTTCTGGACGAGTAGGACTCGACCGTGTCTTGGGACACGGTCGGGCTAGGCAAACAGTCTCTCGGCAAGTTCCGGAAGAGTTCGACTCGGCCGTGTATCGGGACACCGTCGAGTCCAGCGGGCAGTTAGTTTTGTTTGTCCGGGACATCTCGGCACGGGCCGTGTCGGACGACACGGCCGAGTTCGGCAGGCAGTGCGGGCAGTCAGTTTTGTTTGTCCGGGACAGCATGACACGGGCCGTGTAATATGACACGGTCGAGAGTTGGCACCTTGGTCCTCCTCGTTTTGTGTATGTTTTCTGATACGAATTACGTATTAAGATGAACGTAAATTCGCCGGAAAATGAAGCGGATATATTTTGTTACCTCACAACACTCGTATATGTGTAACACTCGTAAGATATAACCGAAAGTAGGGCAATTCGGCTTACAAAAACAAGAACAATATGAATGATTTATCAAACTAGACCTATAGTTTGATAAGATAATCTTTTCTCAAGACCTATTGAGAATCGATTCGATTAAAACTCGAAAACGCGTCGAATTATAACCAAGGTTTCGATGAAAAGCATTCACCAAGAAAACACAAGTGTATTCTTATTTCTTCAACATACAATATGCCTAATGAAAGCATCAACAAGACTACTTATAACATGGTAGTCTTCTTTGCAACTAAGGAATCAAACAAGATCACATGATCTTGAAATGAAAAACAAAACACAAGATAAAATACAAGGGAATCAAATCAAAGGGAGGGGGAATCACACAACAAAATGAATATAAGACACCCCACATAACATGCAAGTCTAATCATGACATGTGAGGGGAGGAAAAACAACAAAAAATAAAAAAAATCAGCAATAATGGCATTTGCTGGTCTGCCGGACACGGCCCGTGCCGATTGGCACGGCCGCGGCGCGCATCTGGCCGGCAGGGACTCGACCGTGTCGCCTGGCATGGTCGGGTTGGTCGGACAGCGGGAATTGTACTATCCAGAAGAGTGTGACTCGGCCGTGTCGCCTGGCACGGTCGGGTTGTGTCGGCACGGGCCGTGTCGGACGACACGGTCGGGTTCGGTCGGCAGCGAGATTTCATTATCCAGAACACCTCGGCACGGGCCGTGTCGGATGACACGGCCGGATTCGCTCAGGTGATCGGCGATTCCTGAAGCGGTGATCGGCGATTCCGGCAGTGGTGGTCGGCGATCGGCGATTCCGGCAGTGGTGAATTTTTCGGCGGTGGTGATTTTTCCGCGATTCGTCCATTTTCCGGTCGATTGTCGACCTTCCGGCATAGCATGACACGGGCTGTGTTATATGACACGGCTGAGACCGAGACTCCACGTCTTATGTCCGTTTTCTCGCCTAAATACGTAGTAGCCCGTGCATGGCGTGTAGTAAGGTCATTTATATCGATCCTTACTTCGTCTTCTTCGTTCATATCAAATGATTCCGTATCATCTCCTCCTCCTTTAAAAGGAATTGTCCTCAATTCCGAAATTCCGTCATCATCGATGTAAGGTGAGAGGTCCCCAACATTAAAGGTTGCATGAATCCCATAATCTCCCGGAAGTTCTAATTTGTAAGTGTTGTTGTTCACTTTCGCGATTACTTTAAACGGTCCCTCCGCTCGTGGGATTAATTTGTTCTTACGTTTATTTGGAAATCGCTCTTTTCTTAAATGCAACCAAACCAAATCACCAACTTCGAACAATCTCGGCCTTCTTTGTTTGTTCGACTTTCTTTTGTAAGCTTCGTTTATTTCCTTGATTCGATTACGTACTTGCTCGTGTAATTTCATCATCGATTTCAATTTTGATTCCGCATCCTTGTGCACTAACTCGTCACTTGGCAATGGAATTAGATCTAACGGCATGTACGGGTTTAGTCCATAAACTACTGATACGGAATCATTTGATATGAACGAAGAAGACGAAGTAAGGATCGATATAAATGACCTTACTACACGGCATGCACGGACTACTACGTATTTAGGCGAGAAAACGGACATAAGACTTGGAGTCTCGGTCTCAGCTGTGTCATATAACACGGCCCGTGTCATGCTATGCCGGAAGGTCGACAATCGACCGGAAAATGGACGAACTGCCGGAAAAATCACCACCGGCCGAAAAATTCACCACCTGCCGGGCGCCGATCGGCTGCCGACCACCACTGCCGGAATCGGCGATCAGCACTGCTGGGCTGGTCGATCATCGCTGGCGAATTCGGCCGTGTCATCCGACACGGCCCGTGCCGAGGTGTCCTGGATAATGAAATCTCGCTGCCGACCGAACCCGACCGTGTCGTCCGACACGGCCCGTGCCGACACAACCCGACCGTGCCAGGCGACACGGCCGAGTCACACTCTTCCGGATAGTACAATTCCCGCTGTCCGACCAACCCGACCGTGCCAGGCGACACGGTCGAGTCCCTGCCGGCCAGATGCGCGCCGCGACCGTGCCGATCGGCACGGGCCGTGTCCGGCACACCAGCAAATGCCATTATTGCTGATTTTTTTTATTTTTTGTTGTTTTTCCTCCCCTCACATGTCATGATTAGCTTGCATGTTATGTGGGGTGTCTTATATTCATTTTGTTGTGTGATTCCCCCTCCCTTTGATTTGATTCCCTTGTATTTTATCTTGTGTTTTGTTTTTCATTTCAAGATCATGTGATCTTGTTTGATTCCTTAGTTGCTAAGAAGACTACCATGCTATAAGTAGTCTTGTTGATGCTTTCATTATGGATATTGTATGTTGAAGAAATAAGAATACACTTGTGTTTTCTTGGTGAATGCTTTTCATCGAAACCTTGGTTATAATTCGACGCGTTTTCGAGTTTTAATCGAATCGATTCTCAATAGGTATTGAGAAAAGATTATCTAATCAAACTATAGGTCTAGTTTGATAAATCATTCATATTGTTCTTGTTTATGTTAGCCGAATTGCCCTACTTTCGGTTATATCTTACGAGTGTTACACATATACGAGTGTTGTGAGGTGACAAAATATATCCGCTGCATTTTCCGGCGAATTTACGTTCATCTTAATACGTAATTCGTATCATTAGTGGCATCGGAGCCCAAGGTTACTTCCTTGGCGAATCTCTATTGGCGATTTTCTTATCAAAAATATCTTATCATGGATTTTTCCGACGATTTCATGGAGAAACTACGTGAAGCACTACACAGCATGCAAGAACCACATTTTCAAGCAAGAAGAGGAGGATATGATGCACATTCACCGCGTCATGTGGATGAATTTAAAGTTAATGAACTTCCGGAATTTGTCGGAGGTACTAATCCCGAAGTTTACTTGGAATGGGAGAGGAAGATTGAACGTATGTTCGACTTCAAGCACCTTAACGATGAGAAACGTTGCAAATATGCAATTCTCAAGTTAGGGAAGGGCGCTTCCTTATGGTTCGAGGGTATGAAAACACAACGAGCTCGTGCGGGAAAAGAGAAAATCCGTTCTTGGGATTCTTTGAAGAAAAAACTACGTAAAAGGTATGTCCCAACATCACATCGGTTAACCTTGTACCGAAAAATTGCGGAGTTTGTACAAGGGAAACTAAGTGTGGAAGAATATATCAAAGAATTTGAAGGCTTGACCTTAATGGGAGAACTTGAAGAAAATGAAGAACAAAGAATGTCACGTTTCTTACGTGGTCTAAACCGAAACATTGCAAATACGGTGGAATTATACCCATATGGAGATTTTGACACTTTATGCGGGCTATGCATAAAAATTGAAGCTCAAAACAAATTGAAGTTTACCAAACCCGAATTCCCATACAAATTCGGAAATACAAGTGCCGGCTCAAGTTCGACTACGAAACCTACCGTACCTTTTCAAGTCCCTACCCCGACCCCGAAGGTTCCCCACGTTTCCAAGGAAACGAGCTTGGCTAAAGTTCGATGTTTTAAATGTCAAGGCTTTGGTCACTATCAAAATGCATGTCCAAATAAATAGGTGGTCACTTTAAGAGAAGCTCTTGCGGTCCGAGACGAACTTTTGGTCGAGGACGAGAAGGAAGGCCTTGGTGACGTATTTAACATGGAGGTCGAGGAAGAGAATGAGGATTGCGAGACTTATGACGCTCCGGAATATGATACTACTCTAGTGCTTCGAGCACTACATACCAAAATCGTTCCAAGTGATACGGAGCAAAGAGACCAAATCTTTCATTCCAAATGCAAAGTCGGAGAAAAGTGGTGTAGCTTGATAATAGACGGAGGGAGTTGCACGAATGTAGCATCAAACGAGATGGTCACCAAGCTCGGGCTAACTACTACGGCTCACCCGAGACCGTATGCTTTACATTGGCTCGATGATGGAAGCAAAGTGAAGGTGACGAGACAAGTACGGGTCAACTTAACCATGGGATCATATGGAGACGATGTGTTATGTGACGTACTCCCGATGGACGCATGCCACGTACTTTTGGGACGACCATGGATGTTCGACCGAGATGTTTTGCATCGAGGAAGGAGTAACGAATATGAATTACGAGATAAAGGCAAGAAGATTGTGCTTAAACCGATGGCACCCCAAGCCATTCGATCGATGAGTTCTAATCAAATGGAGAAACCGAAGCTTACCATGTTTGCTAGCGAGAAAGAGGTGAGACATGCTATTGACGATGGAGAGCGTGTGTATTTATTGATGATTAAAGAAACGCGAGATGTTGACGTAGTTGTGCAAGGCAAGAGAGATATCGATACCTTGCTACAAGAATTTTCGGATGTCTTCCCGGAAGACTTACCGCCGGGTTTACCACCCTTACGTGGGATTGAACACCAAGTCGACCTTGTACCGGGTGCATCACTCCCTAACAAGTCCGCCTATCGATGTAACCCCGAGGAGACAAAGGAGTTGCAAAAACAAATCGAGGAGCTAATGAACCGCGGGTACGTTCGAGAAAGTTTGAGCCCTTGTGCGGTTCCGGTTTTACTTGTTCTAAAGAAGGATGGGTCATGGCGGATGTGTATAGATAGTAGAGCCGTGAACAACATAACCATCAAATATCGGTTCCCAATTCCGAGACTTGATGATATGTTGGATGAGTTGCATGGTTCGGTAATTTTTTCGAAGGTTGATTTGAGAAGCGGCTATCATCAAATTCGCATGCGGGAAGGAGATGAATGGAAAACGGATTTCAAGACAAAACATGGATTATATGAATGGCTCGTCATGCCCTTTGGCCTTACAAATGCGCCAAGTACTTTCATGCGATTAATGAATGAGGTACTTAAGCCGTTTTTGGGAAAATTTGTCGTCGTATACTTGGACGACATCTTGATTTATAGTCGATCATTGCAAGAGCATACCGGGCACTTGAGGAAAGTCTTCGAGATCCTTAGGGATCAAAAACTTTACGGGAAAAAGGAGAAGTGTTCGTTTCTAGTCGAGAGTGTAGCCTTTCTTGGCTACATCGTTTCTAAAGAAGGAGTGTCGGTTGATCAAACCAAGATCGAGGCGATTAAATCTTGGCCTACGCCTAAAACCATCACGGAAGTCCGATCCTTTCACGGACTTGCTTCATTTTATCGGAGGTTCATACGAGACTTTAGTACCATTTCTAGTCCGATAACGGAATGCTTGAAAAAGGGACCGTTTATGTGGAACGGGGCTGCCCAAGGGGCGTTTGAAAAATTGAAGGCGAAAATGTGTGAAGCACCTATCTTGGCTTTACCCGACTTTTCACAACCTTTCGAGGTAGAATGTGACGCAAGTGGAGTGGGTATTGGGGCGGTCCTCGTCCAAGGGAGGCGACCAATTGCCTACTTTTCGGAGAAATTGGGTGGGGCTCGACTCAACTATTGTACTTATGACAAGGAGTTCTATGCCATTGTGAGAGCTCTTGATCATTGGAGCCATTACCTTCGGCCGAAACATTTCATCCTACATTCGGATCATGAGTCCTTGAAATATATCAACGGCCAACTAAAGTTGAGTCCGAGACATGCTAAATGGGTGGAATTCTTGCAATCATTCCATTTTTCATCAAAATACAAAGATGGCAAGAGCAACGTTGTGGTGGATGCCTTATCTAGACGGTATGCCTTACTCTCTACTCTTGACGTTCGATTGCTTGGGTTCGAAGCATTGAAGGAGTATTATGATGGGGATGTGGATTTTGGTGAGGTTTTCATTCGGTGTAAATCCGGTCCGTTTGGAGAGTTTACGTTGCAAGAAGGATTCCTTTTCAAAGAGAATCGCCTATGTTTACCCAAACACCCGATTCGGGAATTATTAGTTCGGGAAGCTCACGGTGGAGGCTTGGCCGGTCATTTTGGTTCGGCGAAAACGTTGGAGGTCCTTAAAGAGCATTTTCATTGGCCGAAGATGCAAGTGAATGTACACGACATAATTAATAAGTGTGTGACATGCCATATTGCTAAAAGTTCATTCAAACCGGGAGCATACATGCCTTTGCCGATTCCGGAAAGACCGTGGGAAGATGTCTCAATGGATTTTATTGTTGCTTTGCCTCGTACTCAACGAGGGAGAGATGCTATTATGGTTGTCGTAGACCGATTTTCAAAGATGGCTCACTTTGTGGCTTGCCACAAGACGGACGACGCGAGTAACGTCGCCGATTTGTATTTCCGAGAAATCGTACGATTGCATGGAGTTCCAAAAACGATTGTTTCGGATCGGGACTCAAAATTCCTTAGTTATTTTTGGAACACCTTGTGGAGAAAAGTGGGAACCAAACTACTATTTAGCACGTCACATCATCCACAAACGGACGGTCAAACCGAAGTGACCAATCGAACGTTGGGCACATTACTACGTGGTCTTGTGAGCAAGACACAGAAAGATTGGGACTTATAACTTGCACATGCGGAGTTCGCTTATAATCGTTCTCCTACTCATGCCACGACACACTCTCCGTTCGAAGTAGTTTACGGACTAAACCCGTATATGCCGTTAGATCTAATTCCATTGCCAAGTGATGAGTTAGTGCACAAGGATGCGGAATCAAAATTGAAATCGATGATGAAATTACACGAGCAAGTACGTAATCGAATCAAGAAAATAAACGAGGCTTACAAACGAAAGTCGAACAAACAAAGAAGACCGAGATTGTTCGAAGTTGGTGATTTGGTTTGGTTGCACTTGAGGAAAGAGAGATTTCCAAGTAAACGTAAGAACAAATTAATGCCGCGAGCGGAGGGACTGTTTAAGGTAATCGCGAAAGTGAACGACAACGCTTACAAATTAGAACTTCCGGGAGATTATGGGATTCATGCAACCTTTAATGTTGGGGACCTCTCGCCTTACATCGATGATGACGGAATTTCGGAATTGAGGACAATTTCTTTCAAAGGAGGAGGAGATGATACGGAATCATTTGATATGAACGAATAAGACGAAGTAAGGATCGATATAAATGACCTTACTACACGCCATGCACGGACTACTACGTATTTAGGCGAGAAAACGGACATAAGACGTGGAGTCTCGGTCTCAGCCGTGTCATATAACACGACCCGTGTCATGCTATGCCGGAAGGTCGACAATCGACCGGAAAATGGACGAACTGCCGGAAAAATCACCACCGGCCGGAAAATTCACCACCTGCCGAATCGCCGATCGCCGACCACCACTGCCGGAATCGCCGATCAGCACTGCTGGGCCGGCGATCACGCCGAGCGAATCCGGCCGTGTCATCCGACACGGCCCGTGCCGAGGTGTCTGGATAATGAAATCTCGCCAGGCCGAACCCGTGTCGTCCGACACGGCCGCGGCCGACACAACCCGACCGCCGTGCGGGCGACACGGCCGAGTCACACTCTTACGGATAGTACAATTCCCGCTGTCCGACCAACCCGACCGTGCCGGGCGACACGGTCGAGCCCTGCCGGCCAGATGCGCGCCGCGGCCGTGCCGATCGGCACGGGCCGTGGCCGGCAGACCAGCAAATGCCATTATTGCGGATTTTTTTATTTTTGTTGTTTTTCCTCCTCACATGTCATGATTAGACTTGCATGTTATGTGGGGTGTCTTATATTCATTTTGTTGTGTGATTCCCCCTCCCTTTGATTTGATTCCCTTGTATTTTATCTTGTGTTTTGTTTTTCATTTCAAGATCATGTGATCTTGTTTGATTCCTTAGTTGCTAAGAAGACTACCATGCTATAAGTAGTCTTGTTGATGCTTTCATTATGGATATTGTATGTTGAAGAAATAAGAATACACTTGTGTTTTCTTGGTGAATGCTTTTCATCGAAACCTTGGTTATAATTCGACGCGTTTTCGAGTTTTAATCGAATCGATTCTCAATAGGTCTTGAGAAAAGATTATCTTATCAAACTATAGGTCTAGTTTGATAAATCATTCATATTGTTCTTGTTTATGTAAGCCGAATTGCCCTACTTTCGGTTATATCTTACGAGTGTTACACATATACGAGTGTTGTGAGGTAACAAAATATATCCGCTGCATTTTCCGGCGAATTTACGTTCATCTTAATACGTAATTCGTATCAACTACTTCGAACGGAGAGTGTGCCGTGGCATGAGTAGGAGAACGATTATAAGCGAACTCCGCATGTGCAAGTTTTAAGTCCCAATCCTTCTGTGTGTTGCTCACAAGACCACGTAGTAATGTGCCCAACGTTCGATTGGTCACTTCGGTTTGACCGTCCGTTTGTGGATGATGTGACGTGCTAAATAGTAGTTTGGTTCCCACCTTTCTCCACAAGGTGTTCCAAAAATAACTAAGGAATTTTGAGTCCCGATCCGAAACAATCGTTTTTGGAACCCCATGCAATCGTACGATTTCTCGGAAATACAAATCGGCGACGTTACTCGCGTCGTCTGTCTTGTGGCAAGCCACAAAGTGAGCCATCTTCGAAAATCGGTCTACGACAACCATAATAGCATCTCTCCTCGTTGAGTACGAGGCAAAGCAACAATAAAATCCATTGAGACATCTTCCCACGGTCTTTCCGGAATCGGCAAAGGCATGTATGCTCCCGGTTTGAATGAACTTTTAGCAATATGGCATGTCACACACTTATTAATTATGTCGTGTACATTCACTTGCATCTTCGACCAATGAAAATGCTCTTTAAGGACCTCCAACGTTTTTGAACCAAAATGACCGCCAAGCCTCCACCGTGAGCTTCCCGAACTAATAATTCCCGAATCGGGTGTTTGGGTAAACATAGGCGATTCTCTTTGAAAAGGAATCCTTCTTGCAACGTAAACTCTCCAAACGGACCGGATTTACACCGAATGAAAACCTCACCAAAATCCACATCCCCATCATAATACTCCTTCAATGCTTCGAACCCAAGCAATCGAACGTCAAGAGTAGAGAGTAAGGCATACCGTCTAGATAAGGCATCCACCACAACGTTGCTCTTGCCATCTTTGTATTTTGATGAAAAATGGAATGATTGCAAGAATTCCACCCATTTAGCATGTCTCGGACTCAACTTTAGTTGGCCGTTGATATATTTCAAGGACTCATGATCCGAATGTAGGATGAAATGTTTCGGCCGAAGGTAATGGCTCCAATGATCAAGAGCTCTCACAATGGCATAGAACTCCTTGTCATAAGTACAATAGTTGAGTCGAGCCCCACCCAATTTCTCCGAAAAGTAGGCAATTGGTCGCCTCCCTTGGACGAGGACCGCCCCAATACCCACTCCACTTGCATCACATTCTACCTCGAAAGGTTGTGAAAAGTCGGGTAAAGCTAAGATAGGTGCTTCACACATTTTCGCCTTCAATTTTTCAAACGCCCCTTGGGCAGCCCCGTTCCACATAAACGGTCCCTTTTTCAAGCATTCCGTTATCGGACTAGAAATGGTACTAAAGTCTAGTATGAACCTCCGATAAAATGAAGCAAGTCCGTGAAAGGATCGGACTTCCGTGATGGTTTTGGGGGTAGGCCAAGATTTAATCGCCTCGATCTTGGTTTGATCAACCGATACCCCTTCTTTAGAAACGATGTAGCCGAGAAAGGCTACACTCTCGACTAGAAACGAACACTTCTCCTTTTTCCCATAAAGTTTTTGATCCCTAAGGATTTCGAAGACTTTCCTCAAGTGTCCGGTATGCTCTTGCAATGATCGACTATAAATCAAGATGTCGTCCAAGTATACGACGACAAATTTTCCCAAAAACGGCTTAAGTACCTCATTCATTAATCGCATGAAAGTACTTGGCGCATTTGTAAGGCCAAAGGGCATGACGAGCCATTCATATAATCCATGTTTTGTCTTGAAAGCCGTCTTCCATTCGTCTCCTTCCCGCATGCGAATTTGATGATAGCCGCTTCTCAAATCAACCTTCGAAAAAATCACCGAACCATGCAACTCGTCCAACATATCATCAAGTCTCGGAATTGGGAACCGATATTTGATGGTTATGTTATTCACGGCTCTACTATCTATACACATCCGCCATGACCCATCCTTCTTTGGAACAAGTAAAACTGGAACCGCACAAGGGCTCAAACTTTCTCGAACGTACCCGCGATTCATTAGCTCCTCGATTTGCTTTTGCAACTCCTTTGTCTCCTCGGGGTTACATCGATAGGCGGCCTTGTTAGGGAGTGATGCACCCGGTACAAGGTCGACTTGGTGTTCAATCCCACGTAAGGGTGGCAAACCCGACGGTAAGTCTTCCGGGAAGACATCCGCAAATTCTTGTAGCAAGGTATCGATATCTCTCTTGCCTTGCACAATCACGTCAACATCTCGTGTTTCTTTAATCATTAATAAATACACACGTTCGCCATCGTCAATAGCGTGTCTTACCTCCTTCTCACTAGCAAACATAGTAAGCTTCGGTTTCTCCATTTGATTAGAACTCATCGATCGAATGGCTTGGGGTGCCATTGGTTTGAGCACAATCTTCTTGCCTTTATCCCGTAATTCATATTCGTTACTCATTCCTCGATGTAAAACGTCTCTATCAAATAGCCACGGTCGGCCCAGAAGTATGTGGCATGCATCCATCGGGAGTACATCACATAGTACGTTGTCACCATACGAACCCATAGTTAATCCGACCTGTACTTGTTTCGAAACTTTCACCTTACTCCCATCATCGAGCCAATGTAACGCGTATGGTTTTGGATGAGTAGTAGTGATGAGTCCGAGCTTTGTCACCATCTCGCTTGAAGCAACATTCGTACAACTTCCTCCATCGATTATCAAACTACACCATTTGTCTTTAATTTGACACTTGGTGTGGAATATTTGATCTCGTTGCTCCGTGTCCCTCGAAACTGTCTTGACTTGTAAAGTGCGAAGGACTAGACTCGTGTCATAGTCCGGAGCATTGTAAGCCTCACACTCCTCTTCTTCTTTGGTGTTTACATCAAACACATCGCCGAGTCTTTCTTCTTCGTCCTCGGCCAATAATTCTTCCCGGACCTCAAGAGCCTCTCTTAGTGTCACCACCCGTTTGTTCGGACATGCATTTTGGTAATGGCCGAATCCTTGACACTTGAAACATCGTACCTTCGCCAAACTTGTTTCTTTGGGTACGTAGGGAGTCTTAGGTGCCGTGACAGGGACATGACTTGGTGTGGTGCTTTTAGTACCCGAACTCGAACCGGCACTTGGATTCCCGAATTTGGAAGGAAATTCGGGTCTTGAAAACTTCAATTTATTTTGGGCTTATATCTTTATGCATAGTCCACATAAAGTATCGAAATCTTCATATGGATATAACTCCACCGTGTTGGCTATGTTTTTATTTAAGCCACGTAAAAAACGGGACATCTTTTGTTCTTCGTTTTCTTCTAGCTCTCCCATCAAGACCAAACTTTCGAACTCTTCAATATATTCACCGACACTTAGTTTGCCTTGCATGAAGTCGGCAATCTTCTGGTATAAGGTTAACCGGTGTGATGTTGGCACATACCTCTTACGAAGTTTTCTTTTTAAAGAATCCCACGAACGGATTTTTGCTTTTCCCTCCCGAGTTCTTCGCGTCTTTACTCCTTCGAACCAAAGAGAAGCACCCTTCCCTAACTTGAGAATTTCATATTTGCAACGTTTCTCGTCGTTAAGGTCTTTGAATTCGAACATGCATTCAATTTTCCGTTCCCACTCCAAATAAGCTTCGGGATCGGTACCTCCAACGAACTCCGGAAGTTCGTTTACTTTAAACTCATCCACATGGTGTATTTGACGTGCGTCATCCCCGCGTCTTGCTTGCATACGTGGTTCCGGTAGACCGCTTAATGCGTCCCGGAGTTTCATCAAGAAATCGGGATCGGAGAAATCCATAACAAGAATCAAGAGATAGTTTTGAACAATAAATCTTCAATAAAATTGCCAAGGAAATAGCCTTGGGATCCGATGCCACTAATGATACGAATTACGTATTAAGATGAATGTAAATTCTCCGGAAAATGCAGCGGATATATTTTGTTACCTCACAACACTCGTATATGTGTAACACTTGTAAGATATAACCGAAAGTAGGGCAATTCGGCTTACAAAAACAAGAACAATATGAATGATTTATCAAACTAGACCTATAGTTTGATAAGATAATCTTTTCTCAAGACCTATTGAGAATCGATTCGATTAAAACTCGAAAACGCGTCGAATTATAACCAAGGTTTCGATGAAAAGCATTCACCAAGAAAACACAAGTGTATTCTTATTTCTTCAACATACAATATGTCTAATGAAAGCATCAACAAGACTACTTATAGCATGGTAGTCTTCTTAGCAACTAAGGAATCAAACAAGATCACATGATCTTGAAATGAAAAACAAAACACAAGATAAAATACAAGGGAATCAAATCAAAGGGAGGGGGAATCACACAACAAAATGAATATAAGACACCCCACATAACATGCAAGTCTAATCATGACATGTGAGGGGAGGAAAAACAACAAAAATAAAAAAACAGAATAATGGCATTTGTTGGTTCTGGACACGGCCCGTGCCGATCGGCACGGCCGCGCGCGATCTGGCCGGCAGGGACTCGACCGTGTCGCCTGGCACGGTCGGGTTGGTCGGACAATGGGAATTGTACTATCCGGAAGAGTGTGACTCGGCCGTGTCGCCTGGCACGGTCGGGTTGTGTCGGCACGGGCCGTGTCGGACGACACGGTCGGGTTCGGTCGGCAGCGAGATTTCATTATCCAGGACACCTCGGCACGGGCCGTGTTGGATGACACGGCCGGATTCGCTCGGCAATGATCGGCCAGTTCCAGTGCTGATCGGCCGCGGCGGTGGTGGTGGCGTCGGCGATTGGCCCGGCAGGTGGTGAATTTTCCGGCCGGTGGTGATTTTTCCGGCAGTTCGTCCATTTTCCGGTCGATTGTCGACCTTCCGGCATAGCATGACACGGGCCGTGTTATATGACACGGCTGAGACCGAGACTCCACGTCTTATGTCCATTTTCTCGCCTAAATACGTAGTAGCCCGTGCATGGCGTGTAGTAAGGTCATTTTTATCGATCCTTACTTCGTCTTCTTCGTTCATATCAAATGATTCCGTATAATTTTCTCACCGAAGTACGTAGGTGCATGTGCATACAATGTTGTATCGTTACTTACGTCAATTCTTACTTCGTTTTCTTCGTTTGGGTATGTCAATATGGCATCATTTGCTCCCCCTTCGAGAAACGATCAACGACCACCATGATAGCATCTTTACCTCGTTGAGTACGGGGCAAAGCAACAATAAAATCCATTGATACATCCTCCCAAGATTTTTCTGGAATCGGTAGAGGCATTTACGATCCCGGTTTGAATGAACTCTTTACGATTTGATATGTTACACATTTACTTAAAACGTTGTAAACGTCTTTTAGCATTTTTGGCCAAAAGAAATATTCTTTAAGTACCTCCATTGTCTTAGCCGTGCCAAAGTGCCCTGCTAAGCCTCCTCCGTGAGCCTCCCGAACCAACAATTCTCGAACCGCATGTTTTGGAACACAAAGTCTATTTCCTTTAAAGAGAAAATCATCTTGTATCATGAAACCCCCGAATGGACCAGAATTGCAACGAGTAAAAACTTCCCCAAAATTCGTATCATTTGCATAATACTCCTTCAACATTTCGAAACCAAGTAATCGAACCTCCAGAGTAGAAAGTAAAGCATACCTTCTAGATAACGCATCCACAACGACATTGCTTTTACCGTCTTTGTACTTGGATGAAAAGTGAAACGATTGTAGGAATTCCACCCACTTAGCATGTCTCGGACTCAGTTTGTGTTGTCCGTTAATGTATTTCAATGATTCGTGGTCTGAATGTAGAATAAAATATTTCAGCCGAAGATAATGACTCCAATGATCAAGGGCCCTTACGATAGCATAGAATTCTTTATCGTAAGTGCAATAATTCGACCGAGCACCGTTCAATTTCTCCAAAAAGTAAGCGATAGGTCGTTTACCTTGAATAAGAACCGCTCCAATTCCAACTCCACTACCATCACATTCTACTTCGAATGGTTGAGTAAAATCGGGTAGTGTTAGGATCGGTGCTTCGCATAATTTGGCCTTTAACCTTTCGAATGCTTTTTGGGCAGCCCCGTTCCATACAAATAGCCCCTTTTTTAAGCACTCCGTTATCGGACTTGAAATGGTGCTAAAGTCCCGAATAAACCTCCGATAAAAAAAAGCAAGTCCATGAAATGACCTTACTTCCGTTACGGTCGTAGGGGTCGGCCAAGACTTAATTGCTTCGATTTTTGTTTGATCAACCGCCACTCCGTCCTTCGAAACGACATAGCCAAGAAAGACTATACTCTCGACTAAGAATGAACACTTCTCTTTCTTTCCTTATAGTTTTCGGTCCCTCAAACTTTCGAAGACTTGTCTTAAGTGCCCGAAATGTTCTTGTAATGACCGACTATAGATCAGAATGTTATCCAGATATACAACCACGAATTTCCCCAGAAATGGTTTAAGCACTTCGTTCATCAACCTCATGAAAGTACTTGGTGCATTTGTAAGACCGAATGGCATAACAGTCCACTCATATAATCCATTTTTTGTTTTGAAGGCCGTCTTCCACTCGTCACCTTCTCGCATTTGAATTTGGTGATATCCGCTTCGTAAATCAACCTTTGAAAAGACAACCGAACCATGTTCATCTAACATATCATCAAGTCTCAGGATAGGGAATCAATACTTGACGGTGATATTGTTCACGACCCGACTATCCACACACATTCGCCAAGAACCATCTTTCTTAGGGACAGGTAAGACTGGAACCGCACACGGACTCAAGCTCTCCCGAACGTACCCGCGGTTCAAAAGTTCTTCGACTTCTCTTTGTAACTCCTTCGTCTCTTCGGGATTACATCTATAGGCAGCTTTATTAGGAAGTGGTGCTCCCAGTATAAGATCGATTTGGTGTTCAATACCACGAATAGGTGGTAAACCTGACGGTAATTCTTCGGGAAAGACATCCTCAAATTCGTGTAATAACATATCTATCTCTCCTCCATTTTGTACCCCCATGTTCTCGTCCCGTGTTTCCTTAAACATCACCAAATATACTTGCTCTCTATCATTAATGGCATGTTCCATTTCCCTCTCGCTAGCAAGCATAGTAAGCTTCGGTTTCTCCATTCGACTAGAACTCATCGAACGGATAGCTTGAGGGGACATCGGCTTGAGTACAATCTTCTTTCCTTTGTCTTGTAATTCATATTCGTTACTTCGACCTCGATGTAAAACATCTCGGTCGAACATCCATGGTCGTCCCAAAAGTACGTGGCTTGCGTCCATCGGGAGTACGTCACATAACACATTGTCTCCGTATGGTCCCATAGTTAAGTTGACCCGTACTTGTCTCGACACCTTCACTTTACTTCCATCATCGAGCCAATGTAAAGCATATGGTCTCGGGTGAGCCGTAGTAGTTAGACCGAGTTTCGTAACCATCTCATTGGAAGCTACATTTGTGCAACTTCCTCCGTCGATTATTAAACTACACCATTTTTCTCCGACTCGGCATTTGGAATGAAAGATTTGGTCCCGTTGCTCCGTATCATTTGGAATGATTTTGGTATGTAGAGTTCGAAGTACTAAAGCAGTATCATATTCCGGAGCGTCATAAGCCTCGCATTCCTCGTTTTCTTCCTCGGCCTCCATGTTAAATACGTCACCAATGTAAAATCCCAATATTTTACATTATATAAATTATAAAGTAAATACTATTATATGACAATAATTAGTGAAATTATTTATAAAAGAGATATCTTGATGAATTATTGTGGTATTATTACATAATAAATTTTAAAATATATATTTGGACATTTTCTAGGAAGTATCGTGGACAAGTATCAACTTTGAAAAAAATCACCAATGATTTTTGAGAAGTTAAAAAAATTCTAAAAATTAACAGTCTTGTAGAGAATTTAGTTAGCTTTCCAATGGTTCATACGGCGAGTCAATCGGAATCCGAACGAAAAAGTTATGATCGATTTAGTGGAGACTGCCAACTACCGAGCACCAGAAATCTTCCGGGCGGGACCTACGCACGTGGCTCGGCCGGGGCTGCCGATAGTGACTCACTAGGGCCCGCGCACGTGGCTTGGCCATGGCTGCCAGTAGTGACTCGGTAGGGCCCGCGCACGTGGCTCGGCCAGTGCTGTGTGACGTAGGGCAGCTGTGCCAAATTGACTGGGCACCTGTTTTGTGTCCTATAAATACAGCCTTTTCCTAATTTATTTATACTCAAAACTTATGTAACTATATACAGACATTCAATATTTATAAATATACGTCTTTATATTTCCGAGAAGAGTCCATTCCGATGACGATACGGGATCGTTTTCCGGCGAGTCAGACCAGCTTTCCTGACATACTGACTGTAACCTGTCCGATTGAAATCCCCAGTGAATTTCTGAAATCCAGATCAAGGGGCTATATTTGAGTTCGATTATCTACCAATCTTTAAGTGATTTTTGATATCTTATTCGTCCGTTTTGTATATAAAATACATCACTAAAATATTAATTTTTGAAATCTCATATTAGACATCATTTAGATATGTAAAAATGAGTGAATATGGACAAGTCAAGACTGATTTTAAGTACAGAAACATAACTTAAATCGCGATCAACTTTTGATCCGTAAATCATTCTTCGATTCCTTTTCGTGCGTTTTTCTCTTGAAGTATTTATATATATATATATATATATTTAGTTATTTTTGTTTTAATTTTTGGAAATAATAAAATTTCCAACTCCGTTTCCGTGTTAATTAAACTTAAAAATTTTTTTAATGATAATAGACATTATGAACAATCGAACTACGTAGCTGCCCATATGACGTACTTCAATTTTTAACGGAAATTTTAAGTATCATTATATATATATATATGTATATGCAATTATAAAATAATTAAACTGGAATAAATAAATTTATGTTCTTATATAAAATCTCCAGAATTATTCTAAGAAATATTTGAAATGGAAGAAATGGATTTATATTTCAACTCAAGTTATTAAGTATTACCTTTGGAAATATTTGAGATTAATAAATTGAAATTATTCTCAAAGTTAATTTGTTAAATAAATTATAAGGATTATTGTTTGATTTATTACATCATAAGTAATAGTTAAATTATAAATTGTTGAAAATATTTTTAAATTATTCAAGGATGATATCTAAGAACTATTTACCAATGCATTTAATTTTTAGACGATGATTTTGTTGAAATATAAAATAAAGGGCGAGCCATTAAATTAAATTGAGACGTCTTAACAAAATGCTAATAGCATATTATTATTAGGAGATCGATACCTTATCTAGGAGCGGACGGCCGAGCTCTCGAGATTTAATTGGAATCATCTTATCGACGACTCACAAGGCAAGTTCGTTCAACTTGCTCGGCCCTAGCATTATTGCAATTTTATGTGTTCATTGTGTATTGATTATGTTGTGCCAATTGTGATGGTGTGAATCTGTGTATTATGTGATGAATGTGAAGAGATGCAAAGTTATGCCGTTCCAGTGGGAACAAAGAGAAATTTATAATGAACGTTCGTTCCGCACCCGGATATTGGGGGTGTGCACCCGGATATTGGGGGTGGTAGAAATTGCACTATCCGGATATTGAGGATAGGTGCTTATGTGTTATTGTATGTATATGTGATTGTGTTGTTAGCTGATACTTTTGGAACTGCAAAATTCGTACATATGAGCATATTGTTGTAATGTGTTATGACTGACCCGGGTATGGGCTGGTATTGTTATACTTGCCAGTTGCAGGAACTTCAGAAATACAGGCTGGGAATGCGAAGGGACGGGGCATGCTTGAGAACGGCGACTGGATAGAGTTAAATTTTTCTTGGCAATTATTTCGTAAATAAAGAGCATGTATTAAATTTTAAAATCGTGTGTAGTTCAACTTTCCTGTTCGTTTGATGAAAATTTATTATCAATTCCAATATTAATATTTTTACCAAAAGTTCTTGTGAGGTAAAAACGAATAACCTAGCTTGGTGGGTCCCATGAGGGATCCACAACGCTGTAGCTACCCAAGATTTTGGGGATGTTACAACCAAGTTCTTCCTTCTCGTCCTCGACTAAAAGTTCGTCTCGGACCGCAAGAGCTTCTCTTAAAGTGACCACCCGTTTGTTTGGACATGCATTTTGATAGTGACCAAAACCTTGACATTTAAAGCATCGTACTTTAGTCAAGCTCGTCTCTTTGGACCCTTGAGGAATCTTCGTGGCCGGGGTAGGGACTTGAATAGGCGCGGTAAGTTTCGCAGCCGAACTTGAGCCGGTACTTGAATTTCCTAATTTGTATGGGAATTTAGGTTTGGCAAACTTCACTTTGTTTTGAGCTTATATCATTATGCATAGTCCGCATAAAATGTCAAAATCCCCATAAGGGTATAATTCCACTGTATTTGCAATGTTTCGGTTTAGGCCACGTAAGAAACGTGACATTCTTTGTTCTTCATTTTCTTCATTAAGGCCAAGCCTTCAAATTCTTCAATATATTCTCCCACACTTAGTTTCCCTTGCGTGAATTCGGCAATCCTTCGGTACAAGGTTAACCGATGTGATGTCGGGACATACCTTTTACGTAGTTTCTTCTTTAAAGAATCCCAAGAATAGATTTTTTCCTTTCCCGCACGAGCTCGTTGTGTTTTCACACCCTCGAACCACAGGGAAGCACCTTTCCCTAACTCGAGAATCGCATATTTGCAACGTTTCTCGTTGTTAATGTTTTTGAACTCGAACATGCGTTCAATCTTTCTCTCCCACTCCAAGTAGACTTCGGGATCAGTACCTCCGACAAATTACGGAAGTTCATTTAATATAAATTCATCTGCATGACGTGATGAATGTGCGTCATATCCTCCTCTTCTAGCTTGAAAACGTGGCTCTTGCAAGTTGTGTTGTGCCTCACGGAGTTTCTCCATGAAATCAACGTCGGAAAAATCCAGGATAAGAGAGTCTCGAGATTGCAAGAAAATTTCGATAAGGAAATAACCTTGGCTCCGATACCACTAATGATACGAATTCGCCCGGAAAAGTGAATATGTATCGGTCGGAGTGTGTATAGGTGTATGATAGCGGAAGGCTTTTTACGAGTAGGGTGTTTTGAGTGTATTTTTATGGAAGTAATATGGGAAATGACAATGAAAAACTCGAACAAGAACAAGGGTTTATCGAATTAGACCTATAATTCGATAAGTGATTTCTTCTCAAGACCTATTGAGAATCAATCGGATTAATACTCGAAAACGCGTCGAATAAAAATCAAAGGTTTGATGAAAAGCATTCAACAATGGTGAAACACAAAGTGTATTCTTTTTCTTTAACATACAATGGCTAACACAAGCATGCACAAGACTACTTATAGAGATGTAGTCTTCTTAACAACTAAGGAATAAAAACAAGATCACATGATCTTGAAATGAAAAACAAAACATCAAGATAAAATACAAAAGAATCAAATGATAGGGAGGGAATCACATATTAAAATGATTATAAGTCACCCTACATAACATGAAAGTCATCATGCCATGTGAGGGAGACAAAAACAACACACAAAGATCATAAACAAAGGAAGCTGGCTGCTGGACACGGGCCGTGTCGCTTGACACGGCCACGGCGCGACAAGGCTGGTCGGCAGGACTCGACCGTGTCCTGGAGCACGGCCGGGTGGGACGGACAGGTGTTTCGGAATTTCTGGGTGAGTAGGACTCGACCATGTCGCCTTGCACGGTTGGGTTGGACGGGCAGACGTTTCGGCAGTTCTGGACGAGTAAGATTCGACCCTGTCTTGGGACACGGTCGGGCTGGGCAGACAGTCTCTCGGCAAGTTCCGGAAGAGTTCGACTCGGCCGTGTCTCGAGACACGGTCGAGTCCAGCGGGCAATCAGTTTTGTTTGTCCGGGACATCTCGGCACGGGCCGTGTCGGACGACACGGCCGAGTTCGACAGGCAGTGCGGGCGGTCAGTTTTGTTTGTCTGGGACAGCATGACACGGGCCGTGTCATATGACACGGCCGAGACTTGGCACCTTGGTCCTCCTCGTTTTGTGTCCGTTTTCTCACCGAAGTACATAGGTGCATGTGCATACAATGTTGTATCGTTACTTACGTCAATTCTTACTTCGTTGTCTTCGTTTGGGTATGTCAATATCGCATCAGAAAATAATGACATTATCGGGAGGTTTAAGCACTTGCAAGCTATAGAAATCTATGGAGTTAAGAACCAATTTAATTAATTCAAGGCGCCCCCGTGGACAGTAAATGATGGTTCTAAGTAAGAATCTTGTTTTTAATTTTCGTAATCAAGGGACCGTACATATCGAAGGATTGAAAACCTTTCCAAAGAGGGGCGCCTAAGTACATAATCAGTAAATCAGCTCTATTAAGCCCCGTGATATCATGGACCCAGCTAGCAACTTGGGGAGTTGGGTTATTCAAAATAAAATTAATCTTGTGGTTATTGATCTTCTGCCCGGAAATATTCTCATAATGGGTGATGCACTTGTTAAATATATGGAGACTTTTTTTGGAAGAATTAAGAAAAATGAGAATATCATCGGCATAAGCAAGATGCGTGATTCTCACTTTTTTCTTAATCTTGTAGTACATCGATGGATTATTCAATAAGATTTGATCAATACTCCGAGAAAAATAGTCTGCGGCAATCACAAAAATGAGAGTGGACAACGGATCCCCTTGCTGAATACCTCTCTCGCTTTTAAAAAAGCCAACCGATTGCCCATTCACAAGGATCGAGAACCAGCAATTAGAAATACAATTTTTAATAAAATTAATCCAGACAGTAGAAAAACCAAAGCTAAGCATTACTTGAAATATGAAATTCCAATTAATCTTATCATAAGCTTTTTCCATGTCAAGTATAATAATAGTATTGGTAATCGAAAGCGAGATGTCATGAGTAACCTCATGGGCCGTCAAAATATTATCCATGATATTTCTACCTTTGATGAATCCCGATTGGGCAGGATTAATCATAGAGGGCAGAATTATGCCAAGTCTCATGCTAAGAATTTTCGAAATGATTTTATATGTAGTGTTGCACAGACTAATCGGTCGTTCCACGATCTAGGATTGTTATTTTTGGGAATAAGTGTAATAGTGGTCGTAGTAAAAGCATGCGACATCGGATAGCCACAGAAAAAATCAGAAACAGCTTCTAAAACATCCTAGCACACTATATCCCAGCAACTTTGGAAAAATTTAATACTAAAACCATCGGGCCGGAAATATTATCCCCGTCCATGTCAAAGACACAAACCTTAATTTCATCAATGGTGGGATTAATACACATACTATTATTTTGATCATGCGAGATAATATTCGGCACAATCCGAGGGTCAATGTCGTCAAGAAAATAATTTTGCTCCGCAAAACAATTAGAGAAGTAAGAGACCGCGGAGTTGTAAATTTCCTAGGGATCCGTGATCGTATGACTACTATCCCGAATTTCATGAATAAAGTTTCTCTGTCTTTTCACTAAATTGTGAAAGAATTTGCTATTACTCTCTCCTTCAAACGTCCATTTCATATTATATTTTTGTTTCCAGAAATCCTCCTCCATGGACAGAATAAGGGTAAGGTTGGCGCTCATTTTTTAAAGGTGGATGAGATTGGTAGTGGAAGGATCTTGGTCAAACCCATTTTCGGCAACTTCCACCGCATACTGGGCCTGATCAATTTGTGAAAAAATATTACCGAAAATAACCTGATTCCACTCCTTCAGGGTGTATTTTAGCCTCGATAGCTTTTCCAAAAGTTTAAACATCCATGTAGCATTGGTATGGAGATCCCAAGACTCCTTTACAGTTGGTAAAAAAAGATGATGCCTTATCCACATATTTTGAAATCTGAAAGAAGCCTTGAGTTTATAGGATTTAAGGCTAAATTGATAAAACAAAGAGTTGTGATCAGACCGATACTTAGGAAGATGCCTAATGGAGGAGCACGGGAAAGCACTGTACCAAGCCGGGGAGAACAAGATCATATCCAACCTTTGCCACACACCATCCCTGTACCAGGTGTAAGGGGTGCCCGTGAATCCACCATCAGATAGGTTGCAATGTAATAGAGCATCATTGAACTCTTCCATATTTGATTGAATCGGGACAGCCCCTCCTTTTTTCTCGTCAGGTTGGAGGATAATGTTGAAATCTCCCCCAACCATCCAAGGGAGCTGGCTGTGACTCACAGAGAGAAGATCATCCCACAGGTCCCTTCTCTCGATTTTGGTATGCCTCCCGTACACCACAGTTAAAAGGAAAGAAGTGGGGAGGGAGTTACAAAAAACTTCCACATGTAACATTTGATCCTTATTATTAAGAATATTGATGTGAGTGTCAGAATCCGTGAAAAGCCGTATATGATTACTAACATTCGCACACACATTAGAAAATTCAAATTTCTGGAGAAAATAATTAGGGTCCGAATCAACTTCTGGTTCAATAAGAGCCAATATGTTGAACTTGTGCTTTCTTTTTAACATACGAAGTTTGTTTTGGGCAGGTTTGTTCCCAATACCTCTAATATTCCAAAAAAGTGTGCTAATCATTATGGATAGCTCCACTCCTAGTCCTCTTTTTTATTATATTAGAAGATTGGTGATAGTTTTTTGATTTTCCATGTCTGCCCATTTTAATCTGGAGCCCGAGAATTGGATTTTTATGATTTTCCTTAAAAGGAATGATTTCAGTTCCAATCGGGTTAAAATCTGTGTCAATTTGATCAGACAAGGATTGTCCAAACAAGGACTGCCTGGAGTATGCAAATCTGTCCGAGTTGTAGTTTTCTGAACCTGCAAAATATTCGGTCAAAGAGTCAGAAAGTTCAACAATAGTATTAGTCATGATAGCCTCATAATCCTCCCCACAAATATTGGACACACTTTCCTGCAGTTCAGTATCACGAAAAGAGGGTTCACATATAGATTTTAATTTTTGTTCCCCATTAATACAGGGCTGGTGAGCATTATTTTTTCCCCCTCCTCCAAAAGATTCACCTCGATCAGACCTGAGGGGTCATGATACGAATTACGTATGAAAATGGACGTAAACTCGTATGTAATGCAGCGGAAATATAATTGATCTTCACAACACTCGAATATGTGTAACACTCGTAAGATATAACCGAAAGTAGGGCAATTCGGCTTACGTAAACAAGAAAAATATGAATGATTTATCAAACTAGACCTATAGTTTGATAAGATAATCTTTCCTCAAGACCTATTGAGAATCGATTCGATTAATACTCGAAAACGCGTCGAATAAAAATCAAGTTTCGATGAAAAGCATTCACCAAGAATAGAAAACACAATGTGTATTCTTATACTTCAACATTCATAATACAATATTACAATGCTTATCAAAGCCTATTTATAGGAAAAAAACTAAGTCTACCTATAACAATAAAAAAAACAATTCAAAGATTATAAAATCTTTGAATAATCAAAACAAATCAACATAAAATACAAACAAGAAACATCAATCACATAATGAGGGAAACATAATCCCTAAAATAAGTAAAAAGGAAAAGAGAAGTCAAAAATACACAAAAGTGTATAAAATAAGTGGGCTGCCGGCAAGGACTCGACCGTGTCCCGTGACACGGCCGCGGCACGGTCGACAGGCGCCGGTAGGGACACTCGACACGGACGCGGCGCTGACAAGGACGTTGGCAGTGACTCGACCGTGTCCGCTTAACACAGTCGCGGCGCGACAGGGACGTCCGACAGTGACTCGGCACGATAGGGACGTTCGGCGTGGACTCGATCGTGTCCTGGAACACGGTTGGGTGTCGGGATAGCCAGTTCCGGTAGTTGTGGGCGAGTAGGACTCGACCATGTCTCCTGGCACGGTCGGGTTCGGCCGACAGCGACCTTGGCTATTCCGGACGAGCAAGACTCGACCGTGCTGGATGACACGACCGAGTTCGGTCGGCAGTGCTCGGCATTTTCTGGCAGGCGTGACTTTTTCCGGCAGGTTGGATATTTTCCGGCCGGTTGGACATTTTCCGGCAGGTTGGACATTCCTTTTACATCTTATGTCTGTTTTCTCGACTAAAAATGTCGTCGTATGTGCAGGATGCGTCGTTAGGCCATTTATGTCGATCCTTGCTTCGTTTTCTTTATTCGGACTAGTCAATTCCGTATCATCCCCTCCCCCTTTAAAGGGAATTGTCCTCAATTCTGAAATCCCTTCGTCATCAAGATAATTCACTAAAGCCTCTATGTATTTGATCTCGAAAATATCCGCAGTGCGTACATGGCCCAAAATATTGAGACGATAAGTAGTATGGGATCTCCGGGAATCACCAAACAAATAACTATCATTATTAATGAAACAATAATAATTATTATTCTGTGAGGCAAAATCTTTATCATCATGGTTGAACTCATTGGATGCAATTTCAAGAACCAAGAAAATTGCCTCGGAATCACCTTTCACATCAAAATATTGGGAAGGCTCGTCTTTAGGCTCGGTATCATAAACAGGAATCACTGGGTAAATATAGCACCGTTCATCATCTTTATCAAAAATAGGTGGTCCATCATAATTATGGATTTCATGAAGCATGGTCGTGTGGCATGGTGGTTGTGAGACATGGGAAGCTGGATCTCGATCCGGTACTGCTGTTATAGCGACAATCAGGGCTGCCAAGACTGGGGAAGATGGCGGTGGCAGCATAGGTAAATTGTCGTCATCCCATTGACAAGAACTGTCAAAAACTCCATCGATGGCAGTAGCCAAGTGAGACCAGAAGAAATCAAATTCCTCCATTTTAGTTCCAGAATCGGTATGGCTAGAATCAAGTTCCTCACCATTAACATAAGTTGGTCCGTCTTGGTCAAATTGGCCAACATAACCAACTGGTCCATGCTCAAAATAACAAGATCCAGGTTCGTCGACTAGGGAGACACGGCTCAACTCATCTTCTTCGTTGAATTGCTCCGTTGAAAACTCTGTCTCGTCTACTTCATTGAGAATGGTGGTAGGGACATCGTCTTCGTCAAAAAAAACTTCGCTGGAAATTCTTCGGTGAAAAAAAAAATCTTTGATCAAAGGTTGGCGGCGGGGCGTCGAAGGATTGGTGGTGGGGAAACAACGACTGGTGGTAAGATGTGGCTTTGAACCTTCGCTTGAAATATTTTCTGAATATTTGCCAATCTGTAATTTTAGGTTTACGTTGTTGTGAACGGGACTGTTTCAATTTTTGCCACCAGAAGGCGGCGCTACCGCGGAGGCACTTTGTCACCAGCAAAACGCGGCGGTTGATTGGGGCAGCCTTGAAGTCCGCATGCTCCTCACAAGCATGGAGCCAATCCATGCACGCATCTGGATTACTAGATCCGTGGAACTCCGGTATGCTGCGGAATTTAGCCAAGAAATCAATATCGTTGGCGTCGTCTCTGCGTCTTGCTTGCATATATTGTTCCGGTAAGCTGTTTAGTGCGTCACCGATTTTGATCGAGAAATCGAGATCGGAAAAATCCATAACAAGAATCAAGAGATAGTTCTTCACAAGAAATCGTTCAATAAATCGCCCAAGGAGATGATCCTGGGCTCCGATACCACTTATGATACGAATTACGTATGAAAATGGACGTAAACTCGTATGTAATGCAGTGGAAATATAATTGATCTTTACAACACTCGAATATGTGTAACACTCGTAAGATATAACCGAAAGTAGGGCAATTCGGCTTACGTAAATAAGAACAATATGAATGATTTATCAAACTAGACCTATAGTTTGATAAGATAATCTTTCCTCAAGACCTATTGAGAATCGATTCGATTAATACTCGAAAACACGTCGAATAAAAATCAAGTTTCGATGAAAAGCATTTACCAAGAATAGAAAACACAATGTGTATTCTTATACTTCAACATTCATAATACAATATTACAATGCTTATCAAAGCCTATTTATAGGAAAAAAACTAAGTCTACCTATAACAATAAAACAAACAATTCAAAGATTATAAAATCTTTGATTAATCAAAACAAATCAACATAAAATACAAACAAGAAACATCAATCACATAATGGGGGAAACATAATCCCTAAAATAAATAAAAAGGAAAATAGAAGTCAAAAATACACAAAAGTGTATAAAATAAGTGGGCTGCCGGCAGGGACTCGACCGTGTCCCGTGACACGGCCGCGGCGCGGTCGACAGGCACCGGCAGGGACACTCGGCACGGTCGCGGCGCTGACAAGGACGTCGGCAGTGACTCGGCCGTGTCCGCTTGACATGGTCGCGACGCGACAGGGACGTCCGACAGTGACTCGTCCGACAGTGACTCGGCACGATAGGGACGTTCGGCGTGGACTCGATCGTGTCCTGAAACACGGTCGGGTGTCGGGACAGTCAGTTCCAGTAGTTGTGGGCGAGTAGAACTCGACCGTGTCTCCTGGCACGGTCGGGTTCGGCCGACAGCGACCTTGGCTATTCCGGACGAGCAAGACTCGACCGTGCCGGACGACACGACCGAGTTCGGTCGGCAGTGCTCGGCATTTTCCGCCAGGCGTGACTTTTTCCGGCAGGTTGGATATTTTCCGGCAGGTTGGACATTTTCCGACCGGTTGGACATTTTCCGGCAGGTTGGACATTCCTTTTACGTCTTATGTCCGTTTTCTCGACTAAAAATGTCATCGTATGTGCAGGACGCATCGTAAGGCCATTTATGCCGATCCTTGCTTCGTTTTCTTTATTCGGACTAGTCAATTCCGTATCAGGTCAAAAGGACAATTATCATTTTTCAAATTATTTAATGGGGGATCCAGCACCAAATCATCTGACTGCGAAAGAATCTGAAAAGAGTTCGAAATAGCTAAAGAAGCATTTGCTTGTGGCTCCAAGGGCAGGTTGGGGAAGGGAGTTTCCTCCTTATTTTCTAACACCGCAAACATATTTCTCGTATCCACCTGCGCTCCCTTATCCGAGTCCGAAGCTGTCATTTTTCCTGCAACATCTCCCAAACCAGCATTAGAAATATTCACAAGCCTAACGGATGGGCCTGATCCTTTATCATGAATAGTAATTATCGTATTCTTTAAACTGTTATTTTTTTAAGGGGACTTAACATTAGTCTGGCCAACAGGCACCCATTTTTCTTTTTCTATTTCTTTACCCTTCTCCAAATTGGTTTTGTTTTGAAATTTATTCTCAAACGTTTTGGGTTTTAAGGATGGATTTTTAATGTAACAAGCGTCAATGTCATGACCAACATGTTGACAGTACCGACAATACCGGGGTAACTTTTCATACTCGACTTCTAACTCAGTTAAAACACCATTACACTTGATGCCAACCGAGTTACGCAACACATATGTGAGACTAATTTCAACACAAATTCGGGCAAATTGAAGTTTGTTCCTATTTAGAGTGTTATCATCCGCTTTAATAAATGTGCCAATAAGAGAACCAATAGTATGAAGAGCGCGTAAACCAAACCATTGGATTGGTAAGGCATGAATTTTAACCCAAATCGGAACTATATCTGTTCATGTTTAAAGTCAAAAAAAGGATCCCATTTGAATAATCGCATAGGATATCCGAAAATGTTTAACTCCCGTTTAAGCCATGATTTAGCACAGAAATTATCGTTTTGGAGAGTAATAAGGACATGTTTGAAGTTTAAAAACTGGACTCTACAGGGACCAAATCCAGATTGTTGCAAGTGTTTAGAGATGGCATCGTTAGTTGGTTTCCCAAAGGAAAACTTACCAATAAGTGCATTTTTATATATACCCGAAACCTGTTCACATTCCTCGGCCGAGAAAACAGCGGTCGGGATGTCACCGGAGAGGACCACCTGACCCAATCGAACATTCGAGGAAGGCCCTCTATTGACGGAATCAGCAAAGGAGACAAGCCCCAGAGCGCCGACAGCAGACCTGAAGGGAGAGGGAACAGCAAAATCAGAAGATTTCGTATCCAAACAAATCTCACCTTCTTCAAGACCAGCCGCAAAGGGCGGGACGGTAGGCAGGAGGTGTTTGTGCACACTTCCGGCGATCACCGCCGCTTTCTCCCGCAGGGCATCCGGGACGCCGACAGGAGCAGGGACCAAAAAACCGAACGAAGGCGACGGCACACCGGCGACCTGATCGGAGACCGTTTTCTGTCTAAACAAAGTGTCGGAAACACCGTTGACCGAGGCAGAAACCGGGCGACCACCAGGAACCGTCGTGGAAGCACCACGGGACAGCACAGCGTAGTTCTCCGGCACAACAGGACCTACTATAGCAATCGATTGAATTATTTTTTGAGAGGGCTCCGTCGGATTCGCAGGGCTGGGTTTTTTTTTGTTCAAACCCGCCGCTAGACCCGTCACGGGCAAACCGCCGCCATGGGGGTCACCAACCGCGACCACCGCCGGATAAAGAGGCGCAGACGACGGACCAAGGCCCCCAAATGCTACTGCAACAGACTCAACCGTCGAGGACCCATCAAAACCGACCGCCAGAGTAGCTGAAGAGCCTCCTACCGCCACGACACCTGATGGACCCCCATCCACCGCCAGAGTTACCAGGGCTACAGGAATGAGAGCTTGATTTTTTTCCGACATGAACACATAGAGATTTATCACAGAGAAAGAAGTATGGGGTAGGAAGAAAAGAAGACGCCCCATGTGAGGTGGGAAGACTTTGAAGCGGATGAAATGAAGCAAAGGTTTAATCGGAGCTATTATAGCGAATCCTTACTACAAAAAATTAATCAAGAAAGAAAAGATTAATCGGAGCTGTTATAGCCAATTCTGAGTACAAAAGGCTCGAATCTAATCAATAAACCCTTGTTTCCTAGAGTTCCGACTCGAATGCATGTAACGTGGTCTTACTTATATTAACAAGACTTAATCAAGAAGTAAATGCTTAATCGGAGCTATTATATCTAAGCATTGCTACAACAAGACTTAATCAAGGAAGAAAAGATTAATCGGAGCTGTTATAGCCAATTCTGAGTACAAAACGCCCGAATCTAATCAATAAACCCGAGTTTCATAGAGTTCCGACTCGAATGCGTGTAACATGGTCTTACTTATATTAACGAGACTTAATCAATATGTAAATGCTTAATCGGAGCTATTATATCCAACCCTTGCTACAACAAGACTTAATCAAGAAGTAAAAGATTACATAGCCAATTTTAAGTACAGAAGGCTCGAATCTAATCAATAAACCCGAGTTTTCATAGAGTTCCGACTCGAATACATATAATGTGGTCTTATATTCTATTAACAAGACTTAATCAAGAAGTAAAGGTTTAATCGGAGCTATTATAATGAATCCGTGCTACAACAAGACTTAATCAAGAAAGAAATGATTAATCGAAGCTATTATAGCCCATTCTGAATACAAAATGCTCGAATCTAATCAACAAACCCGAGTTTTCATAGAGTTCCAACTCGAATGTATGTAACGTGGTCTTATCTCCTATTAAGAAGACTTAATCAAGAGCAAAGGTTTAATCGGAGATATTATAGCGAATCCTTACTACAAAAAATTAATCAAGAAAGAAAAGATTAATCAGAGCTGTTATAGCCAATTCTGAGTACAAAAGGCTCGAATCTAATCAATAAACCCTAGTTTCATAGAGTTCCGACTCGAATGCATGTAACGTGGTCTTACTTATATTAACAAGACTTAATCAAGATGTAAATGCTTAATCAGAGCTATTATATCTAATCCTTGCTACAACAAGACTTAATCAAGAAGTAAAAAATTAATCGGAGCTGTTATAGCCAATTCTGAGTACAAAAGGCTCAAATCTAATCAATAAACCCAAGTTTTCATAGTGTTCTGACTCGAATGCATATAATGTGGTCTTATCTCCTATTAACAAGACTTAATCAAGAAGTAAAGGTTTAATTGGAGCTATTATAATGAATCCTTGCTACAATAAGACTTTATCAAAAAAGAAAAGATTAATCGGAGCTGTTATAGCAAATTTTGAATACAAAAGGCTCGAATCTAATGAATAAACCCCCGTGTTTCGCCCCTCAAGGCACGAAACCCTATACACCATGTCGGACATCCCTAGGTTGGATAATCTCGGCCCATCATCGCTTTCCACATATACACACAATCAACATCACAATGGCCATCACGAATAGTACATGTTCAATCACGCCACAAAGTGCACAAACAACGCATCATCAACACAATAATTCTCAATATATCATAATACACACCTAAGTGTATTATCCAATGAACATAACTTCACCGCCAACACGTATTCACGACCGGAACAATCAAACACACAATATATTCCTCAATCCCAACTCGTCACAATACATATCAAAAGTATAATAAACTAACTAAGTCATCACAATCGATATAATACCACAACAAGGGGCGATCGAATACAATCAACACATAACTAGACATCCACGACGGCAATTCACAAAATGCATAATCAACTAGGACAACCAAATTGTTATAATTACATTACTCAACTTCAATTCGCAAGATATAAATCGTATAGACAAGAACACTTGCCTCGATAATTGTTAATGAAACTCCAACGAACAAGGCTCATCCGAAACAGCCCCGAAACCTACAACCTCTACAAGACACAACGAAAACATGATTACAACAAGGTTCAAGACCAACAACAACTGAAATCATGCCATACTATCGAGGAAAACTCATTGGAACATTTAATCAAATATTAAATGTTCAATAATTCCCAAGAACACTCGAATCATCAATCGAGTTAAACAAACTCGAGATATGGATATACAATTCATAGAACACGATTAATAACATCATACTACACCAACCGATTTATCAAAATCGGACTAGGATCGAAATCAAGAACAAATCTCCAAAAAGTTAACCCGAAGAAAAATCAAGAATTTACCTCGATTCAACGAAGATGAAGGATTAGATGTTGATATGATCACCTAGAACCTTCCCAAAACACATTATGATGGAATAGAATCGACCAATACCTTGAACCCTAGTTCACCCGATCGCCCGCCGCGAGAAGAAGTGAAGAAATGGGTGAACTGAGGTGAGAAAACCCATCTGTCCCATTTTATACCAACAGGGACGCACAACCATCACGCACGACCAAATGCTCGTGTGTCTGGTCGTGCGTTAGGCCACTGCCCAACATTAAACAACACGCACGAGTAGACTACACTGTCTGGTGCAGTGGTTGTGCACGAGCACCTGCTCGTGTGGACTACTCGTGTGCTACACTAAGGGATCAATATCGAGCCCGACACGGCTTCGAAAGCACCCAGAACATAACCAACTCGAGAGGTGACGATAACAAGGGGTCACAACGCCCTCAAATAGGCGAAAAGACAATGGAGTACAATATGCCATGTCACACATGTATATACATGGCCTGTACGACCTACATAACATCAAGTCGTATCCGACGAACACCACGACACGGTCCATCATACCGCCCATAATAAAGAGAATTCCGAATAATCATCAACGGAACAAAATAGTCGACATAAACGACAAATAATTCAAAATAAACGGAAACAAAAATCTCGGGTATTAAACTCTATCCCACTAAAAATAAGTTTCGTCCCGAAACTTAAAACAAAGGCCAATAATAAAAAAACAAACAAGTAGCAAGAAAAACAATTGTCAAGGATCTCCACTAGTCGATCTTGACATCAGTGTTGAAGCCTGAGTCCGAAACGCACCAAATACTCCCTCCCAGTACTAGACTCGATGCACTTCATGTCCACAATTATAGAAAGTCACCGGAGGCTTCTTACAATTCGCACAAACATGGTTCGAAATGTTATAGTTTAAACACCTCGGCGCACTACCGAAAGTCAATGATACCGACTTGGAACCCTTTGATCCTCCGATCGATGGTGAAGGTCCCATAAACGACCGACACGAGGGTCGAGGTTTAGGAACTCCAGTTCCTTTACCTCGTGATGAATCTCGAGAAATCTTCTGTTTCCTTGCCATGGACGTAAACTCCATCAACGTTAGCCATCTCAAACACTGGATCTCCGCTACCATCGATATTCTCTCCGGCTACTTTTTTTGATCACGCGACTGGTCTTCACGACCATATGCACTGGGTTGATCGGTGCTCGATAATGAACGAGTTACCTTACCACGTTCATGGCTACTACCACAACCACAATCTCGTTTCTTCGGCGTACCGACATACGACTACCAGATACAATAAAACATAACATCGCAAAACAACATACCGAAATTCCAACTCCGCACAACATGGCAACAAACAACAACACGACAAAAATATCCATTTTGTGTAATTACACGATTACAAGAACTACCGCCGCAACAAATATAACATATAGTCATAGACAAATCACATAACCATATTCACAGAAAACTTACGACATTACCGATACAAACACGGTCTAACAAACTACACTTTATTGTAGTCAATCATTCATAATATTATTTCTTTAAAACTCCACGAGGTATTAGTATGAATAATATCATTTACAAATTGTTGAATTCGTTTGATTTTCCAAAAAAAAAATTGAAAATACTTTTAATACCTCAGCTGTTTTATCAAGACCATAAATCATATATATCATAATCATTTCGTTTTCAAATCATTTGCCAAAACAATATTTTGGGATATCAAATTCCTCGAAAATAGTTTTCTCAATATGACCATTTCACCACGTATCACCATCATCATTAGCAACACACAGGGCAACCACATGTTACCACATAACACCAAACACATAAATATCATCGCACAAGTAACCCACACTCCCAGAGGTTCCGCCGAACCATCCCCGGGTGGGAAACCACTCATACTCGCACTAATCATTTCCACGAATCCACGATCACATTGGAATAACATCATAGATGTTACAAGCAATTCAACCTATGTACTCACAACATTTAGGTGTACAGCCAAAGTTCTCTAGCGAGAATGCCAACACAACAAGTATATCAATGCAACTTGGCCTCACACACAATCACATTAATTCCAACTCTAGTCTATCGCCTTAAGCGATAATCCAGATCATACACACACTGTAACTTAACGCGCGCTTGACCTACGGTTAACATGCATTAACTAACTCAATTCAGAAAATCTTCCCAAATCCAAATTTTAAAGTCTAAGTCGAGTCAGATTATTCATCTTTCACTTTTATTTTTTGAAAATGAAAATTACGTCTTTATTTTAAAATACAAAAGTTTTATGGCGTGAAAGATTTTTAAAATCGTATACTCGAGTCATTGAAAATAAGACCAATACGTTAAAATCATTTTCAAAAATTCTCCCATCCACGACAAAGAAAATTCCCGACGGTAATATTTTTACAAAATGATCAAAATACTTCGAAACATTTCTTTCAAATACCGTCACAAGGTCTGACTCGAAAATACGAGGTCGGCTTACCAAAAATTCAAATCACTTTTCAAAATCCACACAAAGCCGCCAATTAACCGCACTGTTAAAACATTTTGAAAATTGATTTTTCCACAACATACTCAAGTCGATGAATTTTCAGAAACCGTATTCAAACATACGCACGCAACGGGTAAAACTACTAATAAGGACACAATAGCAACAAATAACCACAATTAACCAAAAGCATTCAACTCTCAAACATATGCTTATCCGACATTCAAAATTATTAGTTTCAACAACACAACTTCATAACACCAAATGCAAACAAAAGTCGGAATAACCTGCTTTGGTTCCTAACGAACTCTATCACTAACACACTTTCTAAAAGACATCAACATTCACCAATTTGCAACATATTACATCACTCAGAATTCAATCCGTCACTATATCTCAATCGTTACACACATAATATACCACAAATGTCAAACATGGATTCCAGCTCACAACACCGTATAAACAAAACTATGAACCGCAAATTTCGCACATACAAGAGGAGAGTTACATCCACAGGTCGCACAAAGACGACGATTGCCCACGATACTAATCTCAACCAACAGCGCAGACGACATAATGTGCAAACACATAACTCAACTTGTCGCTCGACATCTCGAACGACACAACAAAACACGACTCAACTCGACCCGGCAGCCTAGGTTTCCACAACCTAAGCTCCGATACCATAACTATAACACCCCCAGACCATATGGGAATGTTACATGTCGTAGACCCTCACCACGAGGACCTACCAGGCTAAACATTACCAAAAACTTGACTGATCGGAGTCAATCATTTCAATAATACAGACCATTAAGGTCAATTACAATACAACCACATGGACCGATGAGGTCACATGACCAATGCAAAGGAGATGAAATACAGCTCTTACAATAGATAGCTACGCAGGGGTAAAGATACACAACAGCGGAAGTCTGACTATAACTCAGTCGATACAACATAACTCAACCAAACTCTCAACTCTTGATTAGTATCGTAGCTCGTCACTAACTATGCCGATCCTGTGACTTTTCCCCCAAACCTGCATGTACCTGGACACAAAACAGACATCCACCCCCCGATTACTCGGGGGGTTAGTAAAAATCCATTGTTTTACTAGTGCAAGTATAATAGTATACGAAATGTATCAAGTAAAAGTAATCACGAATCAAGTACGACAATCAATTGTCAAAACATTCCCGAGAAATTTTAATGTATAGAAAACAAATTCAATTCTTTAAAAAAGAATCATCATCTCGGGCGATGTTGAAAGTAAAGAACCCTTTTAGAACCTCAAGTCCGAAATTGTAAATCTTTTTTCAAAATATTAGGGTATCAACCTGAATCTCGGCTCACGTTACAAAAGTTTATAAAATGGAAAACCTTTTTGGACGTCACGTCCTTAGTTACAAAACCATTTCAAATCCGCTGGGTTTCGGCCCTAATCCATTTTCCGTAAAACAACCTTTCGAAACACTTGACTTCAAAACAAATTAGTATTAACAAATAAGAAAAAAAAGATCGGGACTCTAACTGTGGGCGATTTACACGCTCAGTAGGTGTGAAATGAGGGCGTCTTTTTTTCCCTATTCTCGGCCGATTCTTCCTTTCTGTTCTTAAACTTGTGATTTTTTCCAGAGATTTAGCCTTTACGATTGTGGTTCGGTTCTCTATTATCTTCCCAGCAATATTTTTTGGTGAATTTGTGATTTAATTTTGTCCTGCGCGATTTGAGATCGTCGGCCTTTCTGGGTTTGGTGTTCCTCTCGTTCGTCGTTCGTGGTTGGAATCCGTTTTGGGGGTCGACTTTGTCGCGAGTTTCCTAGCTGTGATTTTGCGCCGCCTTAGCCATTCGGGTCGTGCGGTCTTGTTCTGTGTTTTTTGTTCGCGAATTTGTGGTCGCGATTTGTCGTGGTTTTCGTTGACTAGTATGACAACGTCTACAGCTTGCGGCTTGTTCTCTTCTTCTTCCAGGACGGTTGGAAGCTCCATTTCTCAGGGTTTTGATGCTCAAGGTCTCTGTGAGTTAGGGAAGAAGGTGTTTGGTTCCTCCGACTCCGACCTGCTCAAGCTTAACATCGACGGAATTTTTGGTGGTCCTAGTGCGGAACCTCCTCCGGCTACTTCTCTGACGGCGGCGGTTATGGCTTCTGGCGGTGGTGCTCCTCGACTGTTGCCGATCGGGCCTTTGTCATGGGCCAGGCGATACCCTAGGCTGGACCGGGTTGCAGCCCCATTTCTCAACCCGGGTGGTTTTTTGGCAGGCCCTGTTCATGACCCGGTTCCTCTCCCTGGTGCTCCGGGGCTGGTTTCTGGTGTCGGCTCTTTGGCTGGGCCTATTCTTGTTGCTTCTGTGCAAATTCCTAATTGCTCTACAGCTAAGAATTCTTGTAATTCTATTGTGTCTCCATTGGATTATTGTGAGACTGTTGTATCTTCTTTTGGCGATTCTTGTTGTATTGGGGAAAGTAATATAATGCATAGTATAATTGATGATATTGATGTTGATTATGGAAATGCAACGGTTTCTATGAACTTTGGCTCTATTCCTACCCCTGTTTCTTTGGCTAATTAAATAACGGTTCCGAAGGCCTTGCATATTCCTCCTGTTGTGTTAGGAAATATTAAAAAGAAAAGGGGCCTTCGGTATGTGAAACCTGAAATCCAAAATGGCGAGCTTATTGTGAAACCGGATGTTAGTGTTGGTCTTGAAGGCTCTAAGAAGTGGCTTTACACATTAGTTGGTTATTTTTTGGGGAAAGCCCCTCCTCTTAGCTTGGTCAAGAATTATTTGATGTCGGCGTGGAAGGGGCTTAAGGAGGTGTTCTCCTCTGAGGGGGGACTCTTTTTCTTTAAGTTTGATAGTGAGCGAGTTTTGTCTGAGGCGTTAGAGGGTGGGCCGTGGCTGATTCAGGGCCAGTCTATTTTCCTTACCCGGTGGAAGCTTGGTATGTCCCTTATGAAGGTTCAGCCTAAACATGTCCCTGTTTGGGTGAAACTTCGTGATGTCCCTCTAGAGTATTACTGCTAGTGCTATAGGGGAGCCACTTTTTGCTGACGTTTTCACCAGAAACTGTCTGAAAGTGGATTATGCTAGAGTTTGCGTCATGTTAGACGCTGATACTAGCCCGATTCGCTCGTTCCTTATGGTTATTCCATCTGATGGTGATTGTCCTTCTGTTAGGAGGATCCATGTCGAGTATGAATGGTTACCACATCGGTGTGGTGTTTGTAGAGTTTTCGGGCATCGTGATCAGGTTTGCCCGAGCACTTCTAAGCCTCCGGTTCAGAAGCAGGTTAAGCAGGCTCGTATTTATGTGGCTAAGCCTGCTCCCTCAGGCGCTCATGGTCCGGGGTCCTCGTTGGGTCTGGTTCCGGTTGGGGGGGTCGCTCCTGAAGCCAGCTCCGGGGGCCCAGATGTGGTGTTAGCTGGGGACACTGGAGGTCGTGGGGCTGGTTTGAGCCCGTTGAGTAGTGTCTCTACTTTCTCCTTGGTTACTACCAGCTCTCCTATCGTGTCGCCTAGGAGGCCTTCTGCTGGTGTGTATGAGCCGTCTCACAACAGGTTTGCGGCTCTTTCTGGTCTCGCCGATGATATTGAGGTTGAGATTCCTGAGTTTGTCGGCACGTCGCTTTTTTCTAGTTCTTCTCCTTTGGGCCCTATTATTGATGCAGCCCGTGTCGATGTTGTTAAATGATCCCTATTGCTGTGTGGAATGTTCGTGGACTTAACCGGACTGAGCATCAGATCTCGGTCCGGGAGGTAATTAGTTCGTTTAATCTTTATTGTATTGCTCTCCTCGAGACGCGTGTATCGGTTGGCAACTTTGGGCGTGCTTCTTCTTTTATTTCTGGCTCTTGGAAGTGGTTCTGTGATTACGGTTGTGGGCCTGGGAAAAGGATCTGGGTTGGTTGGGATCCTGGTTCTGTGTCTGTTGAAATTATTGCTATGGAGTCGCAATTTATTCATTGTCGTATTACTCTGTTGCTCGACTCCTCCTGTCTTTTGGTTACCTTTGCTTAGGGATCTGATGATCTTATTGAGAGGCGGATGTTGTGGCAGTATCTCTCTGATTTCTCGGTTCTACATACTGCTGAGCCTTGGGTCATTATGGGTGATTTTAATGCTGTTCTGGACACTAGTGAGATCTTGGGGGGGGGATGCTCCTCACTCTGACGATGAGCCCCCCCTAGTGGAGTTCAGAGAGCTTTGTAGGCGTGCGAATTTTGAGACTCTTCCGATGGTTGGCTCTTGGTTCTCCTGGCATAACAAGAGCCCGTCTCCTCGTTCTTTATGGAAACGCCTGGATAGGGTATTGGGTAACTCGCAGTGGTTTATTGATCATGCTGATCGTACTTACTCTTGCGATCTGCCGCAGACCTCTGATCATATCCCCCTTATTCTGGGTCTTGATAGTTTGCCTCGTTGCAGAGGTAAAATGTTCAGATTTGATAATTTCCTGGCTGATTCTGAGGATTTCCTCCCGGCGGTTTGGGACATTTGGCGTCACCATATTGTGGGGGCCCCATTTGATGCGATTTGTCGTAAGTTGGACGCCCTTAAGCCCATTTTTCGCACGATGAGGAAGAGGAAAGGGGATTTGGCATTGAATGTCACTGCTGCTACTTCATTCCTCTCTTCTTCTCAGAGTATTCTCAGGGACCATCCCTTGGACGATTCGGTTTTATTGTTGGAGAGATGTTGTCGGTGGATTTTTTCGGTTGCTGTGGCTCAGGAACAGTCCTCGCTCAGGCAGCGTGCCAAGTTGGCTTGGCTGAAGGATGGGGATCAGTGTACTGCCTTCTTCTTCCGGCGGATTGCTTCCAGGCGAGTAAGATCTCGTATCTATAGGCTTAATACGGAGGATGGTACTGAGCTGACCGACCCTGCTCTTATTAAGAATGAGGTTGTTGGGTTCTATGAGAGACTGTTGGGTTACTCTAATCGGATTATGCCTTTGTCGTTCAAATTGTGTTAGGCCTTTTATTTCGCTTCTCTTTCTCCCGCTAATGCGGTTCACATGGTTAGACCGGTGACCGCCGATGAGGTTCGGCCTGTATTCTTCGAGTTTGATAAGGACAAGGCCCTGCCCCGATGGTTTTAATGTCGCTTTTACCGGGCTTGGCCGATTGTGGGGGGTGAGATTTCGTTTGCTATTATTCATTTCTTTGCTACCGGGAAGTTTGTCAGGCAGATCAATTCTACGATCATTTCTCTTGTTCCGAAAGTAGCCTTGCCTAGGAGCATGTCGGATTTTAGACCGATATCTTGCTGCAACTTATTATATAAGGCTATTTCGAAAATTATTGTTCACCGTATGCGTGATATCTTGGATGCCTTGATTGACCCGGCTCAGACTGCTTTTATTCCTGGGAGAAGGATTAGTGATAATATACTTCTTGCCCAGGAACATCTTCATGGTTATGGGCAGAGGGGGATGCCTAGACGGTGTGTATTTAAAGTTGACCTTATGAAAGCTTATGACACTGTTGAGTGGGATTTTGTGCTGATTGCTCTGCAGTGTATGGGTTTCCATCCGTCGTTTATTGCCTGGATCAGGGAGTGCATCACCACTACTGCCTTTTCGGTATCCTTGAATGGTGATGCTGAGGGGATCTTTAGAGGTCGTAGGGGTCTTCGGCAGGGAGACCCCATATCCCCTTATCTCTTTGTTATTGTTATGGAGGTACTTCATGGTATTATTACTCGTGAGATTGCTCAGACTCCGGGGTTTCGATACCACTGGAAGTGTGAGGCCACCCGTACTTTCATGCTCGCCTTTGCTGATGATCTCCTTCTTTTCTGTAATCCAGATGAGGTCTCGATTGGTGTTCTTAAGAGGAGTATTGATATCTTTGATTCTCTTTCGGGGCTGCGTGCTAACCCTGGGAAGAGTAATTTTTTTCTCTCGGCGAGTGCTTTGGAGCAGGGGGCTCAGGTTGAGCAGTTATTAGGATTCCAGATGGGCCAGCTCCCTGTGAGGTATTTGGGAGTCCCATTATCTTCATCGAAGCTCACAGTGGCTCAGTGCTCTCCTTTGCTTGACAGGATTGATGGTCGGTTGAGTGACTGGGCTTGTAGATCTCTGTCCATGGCCGGTCGTTGTCAGCTTATTCGGTCTGTGTTATCTGCTCTTCACATTTATTGGGCCTGTATTTTTATCCTGCCTAAGGGCGTGCTTGCCCTTATTGAGAAGCGCTTAAGGCGTTTTCTTTGGAAAGGTTCTCGTGACTCTGGGCATGCTAAAGTGGCTTGGTCTAAGGTTTGCTTGCCTGTAGAGTGTGGTGGCCTTGGTATTACTCCGTTGAGGGTTCAGAATCAGGCCCTTATGTCCCGCCATATCTGGGCTCTCATGGCTGGGTCTTCTCGTTCTGTTTGGGTTAGTTGGGTTCGTTCGTATAGAGTTCAGCAGTGTTCCTTTTGGGATATCCTTATCTCCACTGCGTCTTCTTGGTATTGGAAACAGCTGCTGAAGTTGCGTCCCCTTGTCATGGGAGCGTTTCAGTATTCTATTGGAGATGTCGCTTCTTTCCGTTTATGGTCGGATCCTTGGCACTCTATGGGTTTGATTAGGCATTCTCTGCCTAGAGCGCCCCTTTGGACTGGCATTGATGTGCATGCCCGTCTTGCCTCTATTATTTCTGATGGTCAATGGGTTTGGCCTGTGGTTGATCGTCCTGGGTTCCAGCAGGTTGTTTCTGCCCTCCCTCCTATCTATGGAGGCCAGGATCGCATCTCTTGGAGACCGCATTGCTCAGGTTCCTATTCTTCCTCGTCCGCTCTTCGTTTCCTTAGAGCATATTCTCCTTATGTTCCGTGGGCCCCCCTGTTTCTTGGTCCCGGGAAGATTCCTAGGCACTCCTTCATATTATGGTTGGCTATTCAGGAGCGTCTGTCGACTATGGATAAGCCTTGGCTGCAGCATGAAGATGGTATTCGTGTCCTTTGTGGGATGGCGTTAGAGTCTCACTCTCACTTATTCTTCATGTGCCCTTACTCTAGTAGGTGTATCTCTATTGCTAGGAGGGAGGTAAAATTTTGTTGGCCTCACTCGGAGTGGAGTACGGGTATTCTTTGGGCAGGTAGGAGGTGGAGAGGAAAGCATGTGGTTAACGTGGCTTATCGTATCTTTTTAGCGGCATTGGTCTACTTACTCTGGCAGGAGCGAAATGAGCGGAGATTCGGTCAGAGGCGTCGTGATCCTCACACTGTTACCTTCCAGGGGATTGGTCTTGTTCGTGACATTATCTCTCAGCGTTGGCCGCCTCATTCATTATCTGCGGTCGCTGTTAGGCGTATTTGGAGGGTGGCTTGGTAGTTCCATTATAATTTTTTTATTATTCTTCTGTTTCGTGCTGTTGGTGAACCTTCTGTATGGTTGCTGGGTACTGGCCTGCCTTGTTGGCCAATCTTTTTTATTTAATGCAATTGACTTTTCCCAAAAAAACAAATTAGTATTCCAAAATAACTTCCATATCAGTCCATAAAATCGTTAGAGTTCACCAACCCAAAAATAGTTTCAATGCGATCGATGATTATCCGTGTTCCGCACCTTAAGGTACGAAACCCTATATGCCTCGTTGGACATCCCTAGGTGGATAATCTTAGCTCAACATTCATTTCCGCAACAATCAATGATTATCCGTGTTCCGCCCCTTAAGGCACGAAACCCTATATTCCCCGTCGGACATCCCTAGGTGGATAACCTCACGTTCGCGATCCACCCCTCAAGGTACGAATCCCCATACACCCCGTCGGACATCCCTGGGTGAACATTACAATCTTTCTCACTCATATGTATGATTCGACGATAATCCGTGTTTCGCCCCTCAAGGCACGAAACCTGATACGGGGTTGACAAGTCCAAGGGAAGAAGACGAGGTGATGATCGACGTAAGCGACCATGCTACATACTTGGGCGAGAAGATAGGCACGAGGCTTGGAGTGACTTTGGTGGCTGGGCTCGGAATAACGTAATTTATCATTATTTTGTATTATTTATTTAATAAAGGGTGCGACATGTGCAACCCTATGTTGCTTTGTGTGTTATTTTCCTTAATCAGTAGTAGCCCAAACTTGTTTAAGGGCGTTTTAGGGAGTAACCTTATTTATGTTACTAGGGTTTGGCGGCTATATATATATATATATATATATATATATATCATATAGCTCGGCCAGTTTGATCATTGAATACACTTGATATTTTGCTCTCTTTGAGTTTTATTTGTTTGATGTGTCTCAAACACAAATTCTTGATTATTGTTCGACGCGATTTCGAATTATAATCCGATCAATTCTCAATAGGTCTTGGGAAGAGATCATCTTTGATGAGTTATAGGTCTAACTCGTTAAAATCTTTTATTGTTTTTCTGTTCGTCCGATCGGCAACTGTTCTTGTTTGGGCAGAATCTTTGGAGTCGTTCGTGGTGTTGTTCATCGGAGTATTATCCAGTTTCTAGTTTGTGGAACTTGCTTCCATCTCGTTAAATCGCAAAACTCATATTTGATCGAGATTCATATCAGTTCTCTTGTTGCTGTTTATACAAACTGAGATCCACAACTTAGTATGATACATAGCATACCTATCATCATACGTTGAAATTGACTTGTTCGAAGTTGCTGTCCAGAGACCGAGCGTGATTCCTGTTTCCTCCGCATTCGATCACAATTCACTGTTCGCTATAGTTGTTGGCGATTCTTTGTTTCTATTCGCTACTGCTGTAGCGAAAGGGTAGTCGTTGTTTAGTTGTGATTGTTGCTGTTCGCTACTGCTGTAGCGAAGGGTGGTTGCTGTTAGTTGTTGACTATTGTGGTTCATTATTGCTGTAGCGAAGGAAGGTTACTGTTTCGAGTCCATTTGGTAGATTGCTGTTTGTTTAGCTTTCGCAAAATTCTGCTTCCGCTTCGTCTCGATACAGGATTCGTATCCTTAGTGTTATCGGAGCGCGCCACACACCTGAATTTCTTAATTCAGTTGAGATCCTTGATCCTTCAATGGGATGGAGTTCAACGATGATTTTTTGAACATACTATGCGACATGCTACGGGACTTGCCGGAGCAATGCGATCAGCGCTGGAACCCGAGACGAGGAGATTACGATCGTCCTACGCATCAGTCCGACGAGTTCAAGGTGAACGAACTTCCAGAGTTTATTGGGGGTACCGATCCAGAAGCATACTTGGTGATACGAATTCTCCGGGAGAGGTGGATACGTATCGTTCGGAGTGTATGTAAGAATATCGTAGCGGAAGTCTTTTTACGAGTATGGGTGTGTTTGGATGTATTTTGTGGAAGTAATATCGAATATGACAATGAAAATTCGAACAAATGAAAAATGGAAGTAATATCGGAAAAGTGATAATATCGATCAAGAAGTCTTGAACGATCAAGAACAAAAGTTTATCGAATTAGACCTATAACTCGATAAGGTGATTTCTTCCCAAGACCTATTGAGAATCAATCGGATTAATATTCGAAAACGCGTCGAATAAAAATCAAGGTTCGATGAAAATCATTCACCAAGAATAGAAAACACAATGTGTATTCTTATACTTCAACATTCATAATACAATATCTTTACAAATGATAATCAACTCCTACTTATAGGAGGTGAAGCCTTAGTCTAAGGAATCAAACAAAAAAAAAAAGAAAATAATTCAAAGATTTATAAAATCTTTGAATAATCAAAACAAATCAAATAAAATACATACAAGAAACATAAATCACAAAATGGGGAAAGCACAATCCCTAAAATAAGTAAAAAGGAAAAGAGAAGTCAAAAATAGACAAAAGTGTATAAAATAAGTGGGCTGTCGGCAGGACTCGACCGTGTCCCGTGACACGGCCGCGGCGCGGTCGATCGGCGCCGGCAGGGACTCGACCGTGTCCGCTTGACACGGTCGCGGCGCGACAACGACGTCCGAAAGTGACTCGTCCGACAGTGACTCGGCACGGGCGCGGCGCGACAGGGACATTCGGCAATGACTCGACCGTGTCCGCTTGACACGGTCGCGGCGTGACAAGGACGTGTGACAGCAACTCGACCTACAGTGACTCGGCATTGACTCGACCGTGTCCTGGAGCACGGTCGGGCATCTGGACAGTCATTTTCGGCATTTCTAGGCGAGTAGGACTCGACCGTGTCGTCTGGCACGGTCGGGTTCGACCGACAGTGACCTTGGCATTTCCGGACGAGTACAGCACGGGCCGTGCCGGACGACACGGCCGGGTTCGGTCGGCAGTGGCCGACATTTTCCAGCAGGTGTGATATTTTCCGGTAGGCTCGACATTTTCCGGCAGGCGACGACATTTTCCGGCAGGTTGTGTCATTTTCCGGCTTGTGTCCATTTTCTCGCCTAAAAATGTTGCCGTACGTGCATGCCGCGTTGTAAGGCCATTTACGTCGATCCTTGCTTCGTTTTCTTTATTTGGACTAGTCAATTCCATATCACTTGGAGTGGGAATGGAAAATCGATCGCATGTTCGATTTCAAGGACCTTGATAATGAGAAAAGGTGTAAATATGCGATCCTAAAACTAAGTAAAGGCGCTTCTCTTTGGTTCGAAGGGGTTAAATCAAAAAGAGTTCGTGATGGAAAAACAAAGATTAATTTGTGGGATTCGTTGAAACGGACTTCGCAAGAGATATGTACCCACGTCACATAGGCTGACCCTGTATCGCAAGATTGCCGACTGCATGCAAGGAAAGATTAATGTTAGTGAATACATTGATGAGTTCGAGAATTTGGCCTTGATGGGGGAATTGGAGGAGAACGAAGAACAGAAGATGGGGCGTTTTTGCACAGTTTAAATCGAAACATAGCTAACTTGGTGGAGTAGTATCCGTACGCCGATTTTGACACCTTGTGTGGGTTGTGTTTGAAGGTTGAGACTCAAAATAGAACGAGGGTGGGAGGTTCGAATATGGAGCATAACAAGTCGAGCGGATGGACTAAACCTGAGTTTCCCTCAAAATTCGGAACCACGAGTAGCGGCTCTAGTTCGGCTACCAAAACAGTGCCAATTTCAACCCCTAATCTAGTTCCTAAGGCTCCCAACGCAAATAAAGAGACGAGTCTGTCGAAGGTGCGCTGTTTTAAATGTCAAGGTTTTGGCCATTATCAAAACGCTTGTCCGAATAAGCGAGTCGTGACGTTGAGGGAGGCTCTCACGGCCCGAGAGGAATTGTTAGATGAGGAAGAGGTAGAGAGGTTGGATGATGTATTTGATTTGGGAGGCGAATAAGAAGGAGATTGTGAGGCTTACGATGCTCCGAATTACGATACAACCTTGGTCCTTCGCACTTTGCAAGCTAAGTCAGTTCCGAGCGAGTCAGAACAACGGGACCAAATATTTCATACGAAGTGTCAAGTTGGAGATAAGTGGTGTAGTTTGATTATTGACGGAGGGAGTTGCACCAACGTAGCTTCGAGTGAAATGGTGACGAAGCATGGGCTGGCCACCATGGCTCACCCTAAACGATATGCTTTACATTGGCTTGATGACGGAAGTAAGGTGAGGGTTTCGAAGCAAGTTCGGGTCGGATTGGGAATGGGTTCGTATCGTGATGAGATATTATGCGATGTGATTCCAATGGATGCTTGTCACATACTTTTTGGACGTCTTTGGTTATTTGATAGGGATGTTTTGCATCGGGGTAGGAGTAACCTATATGAGTTGCGAGATAAGGGAAAGAAGATCGTGTTGAAGCCGATGTCACCTCAAGCTGTTCATTCCACGAGTGCCAAACGAGGGGAAAATCCGAACCTAACCATGTTCGCTACCGAGAGGGAAGTTGAACATGCTATGGAGAGTGGTGAGCGTGTTTACATTCTGGTGATAAATGAGACTCGATATGATTTTGTGGTAGCAAAAAAACGAGGATACAGTAGCCGACTTATAACATGAGTTTGCGGACATCTTCCCTGAAGAATTGACGTCGGGTTTGCTGCCAATTCGTGGAATTGAGCATCAAATCGACCTTATACCGGGTGCACATCTTCCGAATAAGGCTGCCTATAGGTGTAATCCCGAGGAAACGAAGGAACTTCAGAAGCAGATTGAAGAACTAATGAGCCGCGGGTATGTTCGAGAAAGTTTAAGTCCATGTGCGGTTCCGGTTCTACTTGTTCCTAAGAAGGATGGATCATGGCAGATGTGTATCGATAGCGGGCCGTGAATAATATAACGATCAAGTATCGATTCCCAATTCCAAGGCTTGATGATATGTTGGACGAGCTACATGGCTCGATGGTCTTTTCAAAAGTTGATTTGCGAAATGGCTATCACCAGATTCGTATGCGGGAGGGAGATGAATGGAAGACGGCTTTCAAAACTAAGCATGGGTTGTATGAGTGGACCGTCATGCCATTTGGACTTATGAATGCCCCGAGTACTTTCATGCGTTTGATGAACGAAGTACATAAGGCATTTTTGGGCAGATTTGTGGTTGTTTATTTGGATGATATTTTGGTTTATAGTCGGTCGGTGGAGGAGCATCTCGGGCATCTACGGCAAGTATTCGAGACTCTTAGGTCTCAAAGGCTTTATGGAAAGAAAGAAAAGTGTGCATTTCTCGCCGAAAGCATAACTTTTCTTGGCTATGTTGTTTCAAAGGATGGAGTGTCGGTTGATCAAGGTAAAATTGAAGCTATTAAGTCGTGGCCTACTCCTAAAACTGTAACTGAAGTTAGATCATTCCACAGCCTTGCCTCTTTTTATTGGAGGTTTATTCGAGATTTCAGCACCATAACAAGTCCGAGAACGGAGTGTTTGAAGAAGGGTCCGTTTGTGTAGAGCAGGGCGGCCCAAGGGGCATTTGAAAAGTTGAAAGCAAGGTTAAGTGAAGCACCTATATTGGCGTTACCCGATTTTGCACAGCCGTTCGAGGTGGAGTGTGATGCTAGTGGAGTTGGGATTGGGGCGGTCCTCATTCAAGGCAAGCGGCCTATTGCGTACTTTCGGATAAATTGAGTGGGGCTCGACTCAACTATTGTACTTATGACAAGGAGTTCTATGCCATAGTGAGATCTCTTGATCATTGGAGTCATTACCTTCGGCCGAAACACTTTATTCTGCATTCGGACCATGAATCTTTGAAGTATATTAATGGGCAGCAGAAGTTGAGTACGAGACATGCTAAGTGGGTGGAGTTCTTACAATCATTTCACTTTTCATCGAAGTATAAGGGCGGTAAGAGCAATGTGGTGGCTGATGCGCTGTCTAGGAGGTATGCTTTAATCTCTACCCTTGATGTTCGTTTGTTGGGGTTCAAAACATTGAAAGATTATTATGTTGATGATGCTGATTTTGGGGAGATTTTTGGCCGTTGTAAATCTGGTTCGTTTGGGGAGTTTGTGATACAGGAAGGGGTTCTCTTTAAGGAGAATCGGCTTTGTTTTCCCAAGCATGCCGTTCGGGAGTTGTTGGTTCGTGAAGCTCATGGAGGGGGCTCGGCTGGTCACTTTTGCATGGCTAAGACCATGGGGGTGCTCCAGGAACATTTTTATTGGCCGAAGATGCAAGGGGACGTGGCTGACATCGTTGGCAAGTATGTAACGTGTCATATGGCGAAGAGCTCATTCAAACCGGGCGAATATATGCCTCTACCGATTCCATAAAGGCTATGGGAAGATGTCTCGATGGATTTCATTGTTACTTTGCCTCGAACCCAATGAGGTAAGGATGCGATTATGGTTGTTGTCGATCGTTTTTCGAAGATGGCTCATTTTGTTGCTTGTCACAAAACCGATTATAACACCCCAAACTAGGCGGATATTACAGTTCCGTGAATCCCCAACTGGGACCCACCAGGCAAATGAAAATGATGAATTAATTAATATAATTGTAGTACCGAACCACATTATATTACCAATTACTCCGATGAGAAGTTTAAGTACAACACACCAGGACTAAACCGAATACTAGTGTATATTATATGGAGATAAAATACACCACCCTGAACAATTAAACATCTCAAACGGAATTTGCAGCGGAAAATACAAATGACGGAATAACTGAAATGACTGAAACAAAACGAAATGACTGGGGCCCCCTACTAGTATCACTGGGACTCGTCGCCGTCAACATGCTCTTCCCGTGCCTTTGCCTTGCCGTGACCTGAAAACAAAATCCCCCAACGGGTCGATTACGTAACAACAATCCTCAAGGGTTGAAAATACACAATCATGAATTAATCGAAGTTATGAAATATTCTTAGTTATGAATTATCTCAAGAGGAGTATCATAGTACGCCGTAATGTTGCGTGCAAGTGTACAAGACGAATGACCGGACACACCCGTCCTTGTACCTAATTAGTCTCACGGAGGTAAGCGTTACCGTGTGCGGTCCCAATGTATCGGTGAACCCAATACATGACCATCGTGTGCCCGACTAAAAATTCCACACAGCCACACCCGGCCACGCAATATGAACCCAGAAGGTCATATGAACGAGAATGACCACAATGAACATCAATGAATAATAATTCGACAAGGCCAAGATGACTCACCGAGATGAAAATAATAGTAACTTGATTGATAACCCAATGAAATGATTTGGAACCGTCGTTCCTCGTGAATGAAATGATTATTCGACAATTACAAGTCTCAATATGATTAATACCATGATGAATGAGTTATGATTATGAGCAATCAACAACAAAAGGAATGAGTATCCTTTTAACCGAGTAAGAGTTAACTTACTCAATACCGATGACAAAGTCCTTCCACGAACAACGTCCTAATCGATATACCGGTCGCTCGAACAACCTTGATTAACAACAATTACCAACAACCGATCAATACACGTGTCAAGCAACAAAACACGACCAACCTAAAAGTCGATACAACGATAATCAAACTCATAGGGGCATTCAAACGAATACGTAACCAACCACACAACTTCGGAAATATCCAATCCCGAATTAATCGAAACCAACACCAAAATGAGTATTTCGAACTAACAAAACACTTCAATGATATCAATAATCCAATAGGAATCCACAATTCAAGATTACAACCACATCAATCGGAAAATCCCCAATTAACCGAAGTCAACCCCAAGGGTTCTTGAAATAATTCCGAAAATAGCCATTAAATCCATAGGAATATATTTATCCAAGGTAGATAATCCATATCTAACATATTCCAATGATAATCCAAGCTTACACGAAGAAATCGGAAGGAAAACCCAAAAATCCGAAATTCTAGATCCAAGAGATTAATACCTTTGATTCGATGTTAAGGAGATGATGAAGTGATGATAATCCAACTCAAAGACTTGAAGATGATGATGGATGATAGAAGCTCGAAGAGAACTCTCCAAAATGCCCGAAATCGCCCGAAACCGATGAGGGAATGAGAAAGGATGATAAAATGACGAACTCAGGCTAACTGTCCAATATATAGCCAATCCAGGTTAGCGTGCGCTAGCCCTTATGCGTAGCGTGCGCTAACGGGTAATTTGGGTAGTCCAGTACCCACTGTCCGAACACGGTAGCGCGCGCTACGTACCTTTTTGTAGCGTGCGCTATGGCCATACCACTAGCGTGCGTTAAAACCCATTGTTAGCGTGCGCTAACGAATTATGTGATGCCCAGTACTGGAATCCAGAAACTGTATGTCCTCTGATCTGACTTCGGTAGCGTGCGCTACAACCAACAAGTAGCGTACGCTACTACACCGCTTGCGTACGCTAAATATCACTCATAGCGTGCGCTATGAATTAATCCAGTGCAGTCCAGTAGCCACTGGACTCAACCTGATCCGTCCTTAGCGCGTGCTACAGCAATTATTAGCGTGCGCTACTACAACCCACTAGCGCGCGCTACTTACCACTCGTAGCGTGCGCTACTAACAACTCACCTGCAGTCCAGTACCTTCTGGACTGCAGCCAGGGTAACATTAGCGTGCGTTAATGCTGAGTGGTAGCGTGCGCTACCTGTACTCAATTAGGGTGCGCTAAAAAGAGTACGTAGCGTGCGCTACTCCTCACGCATAGCCCACAACGAAAATGACAATGATGATAAACAAGGCACGAAACTCCAATTAGATTAGTGATGAATGACGATTGATACACGATACAATTACTCTGAATGATGAATACCATGATTGGATATGAGTGACAAATGATCATAAATGAGTGAAATTACTGAATGACAATTACTGAATGATAAATACTAAATGATAATAACTGAATTACAACCGGGTATTACATACACCCCCCTTAAAAGAGTTTCGTCCCCGAAACTAAGGGTCAAACAACTCGGGATAACTCTCCTGCATGCTATCCTCGGTTTCCCAAGTAGCCTCTTCGACTCCGTGTCTAGACCACTGAATCTTGACCAAAGGAATCGTCTTGTTCCTCAACTGTTTGATTCGCCGCTCTAAAACTCGCATAGGACGCTCCTCATATGAATGATCGTCGGCGATCTCGATTTCATCGAACTGAAGTATGTGACTCGGGTCGGTAACATACTTCCGCAACTGAGAGACGTGAAACACATTATGAATTCGGCTCAACGCCGGAGGTAAAGCCAGTCGATAAGCTAACTCGCCTACTCGATCCAAAATCTCAAACGGTCCAATGAATCTCGGACTCAACTTCCCCCTCTTCCCAAAACGGAAGATACCACGACTCGGGGATACCTTGACCAACACGTGGTCACCTGCCTCAAACTCTAATGGTCGACGACGGTTATCCGCATATGATTTCTGTCGACTCTGAGCGGTCAACAAACGACTCCTGATCAAAGTTACCTTCTAACGGGCGGCTATAAGCATATCGGGCTCGGTGCCGATTGATTCTGATAGGTCGTCCCAACACAAAGGAGATCGACAATGACGACCATACAAGGCCTCGTAAGGTGCCATCTTAATCGAAGCATGCCAACTATTATTATACGTGAACTCGATCAATGGTAGCTGGGCTTCCCAATCGTCTTTCCAATCGAGGACACATGCCCTCAACATGTCCTCTAATGTCTGAATAGTCCTCTCTGATTGCCCGTCGGACTGAGGATGAAAGGCGGTACTGAGATTAAGCTGAGTCCCCATAGCACGATGAACTGATTTCCAAAAATGAGACACAAACCGTCTGTCACGATCGGAAACGATACTTTTAGGAGTACCGTGTAGTCTCACTATCTCTTTGATGAACAGCTGGGCAAGTCTCTCGGGACCCCACGTATCCTTGATCTCAAGGAAATGAGCTGATTTAGTTAAGCGGTCCACAATCACCCAGATCGTATTCATGCCACGACGACTCGTCGGCAAACTCGTGATGAAATCCATAGAAATGTCTTCCACTTCCACTGAATAGGAGAGGTTTCAGCATACCCGCCGGTCGCCGATGTTCAATCTTGACTTGTTGACGAGTTAAGCATCTCGAAACAAATTCTCGCGACTTCTCGCTTCATATTACTCCACCAAGAATTTTGTTTCAAGTCCCCGTACATCTTGGCCGGACCGGATGAACAGAATAAGGGGTAGCATGAGCTTCTCTCAAAATAGAGTTTTTCAACTCGTCATTCGCCGGTACGCACAACCGATTCTTAAACCTCAAAAGTCCATCCTCGTGGACCACAAATCCAGGGGCTTTCCCCTGAGTCACATCCTCACGGATGCGCAACAATGAAGGGTCTGAACTCTGATTCTCTCGTATTACCTCCTCGAGTGATGATGAAATCTCTAACATACAAAGTTGTCCCTGAACTCGCTGAAGCCAGACCTCGATCTCGGGTCTAAGGAATTCCTGCTGAAGCTCCTTCTGGACTGTTAAACGAGCAAGCATCTTCTCCTAAACGGACTTACGACTCAAGGCGTCGGCGACCACGTTCGCCTTGCCCGGGTGGTAAAGGATCTCAATATCATAATCTTTGATTAGTTCTAACCACCGCCTCTGTCTCATATTTAACTCTTCTGAGTAAATATATACTTTAAATTCTTATGATCGGTGAATATCTGACAGGTAACGCCATAAAGATAATGACGCCAAATCTTCAAAGCGAACACCACGGCTGCTAGCTCCAGGTCGTGTGTCGGATAATTAACCTCGTAAGGCCTCAATTGTCGTGAAGCATAGGCAATAACCTTTACATTCTGCATGAGCACACATCCGAGACCCTGTCCGGATGCATCACTATAGACCACAAATCCTTCCGTCCCCTGCGGCAAGGAAAGTACAGGTGCTGACATTAACCGGCTCTTGAGTTCCTCAAAACTCCGTTGACACGCGTCGGACCACGTGTATTTCTTATCCTTCCGTAAAAGGTTCGTCAAAGGTTGAGCGATTTTAGAAAATCCTTCCACAAATCGCCGATAATAACCCGCTAATCCGAGGAAGCTTCGGATTTCCTTAACATTCTTTGGAGGTAGCCAATCACGAATAGCCTCCGTCTTCTGAGGATCGACACCAACTCCGTCTGATGAAATTATGTGTCCGAGAAACGTCACTTCGGACATCCATAACTCACATTTAGAAAACTTCCCATAAAGTTGTTCTCGTCTCAACACGTCGAGCACTTGATGAAGGTGAAACTCGTGTTCCTCTCGGTCACGAGAATAAATCAAAATGTCATCGATGAAGACAACAACAAATTGATCCAAAAAGTCGATGAAAACCCGATTCATTAACTCCATGAATACCGCAGGTGCATTAGTCAATCCAAACGGCATAACCACAAACTCATAATGACCATAGCGTGTTCGAAACGCCGTCCTCGCGATATCCGACTCTCGAATCCGCAACTGATGATATCCAGATCTTAAGTCGATCTTGGAAAATACTGAAGCTCCCTGAAGTTGATCTAAGAGATCATCAATACGGGGTAAGGGATACTTATTCTTGATTGTCACCCTGTTCAACTCCCGATAATCGATACACAAGCGAAAAGAACCATCCTTCTTCTTGACAAATAACACTGGTGCTCCCCATGGGGACGCACTCGGTCGAATATACCCCTTCTCGAACAACTCCTCGAGTTGGTTCTTTAATTCTTGCATTTCGGTCGGGGCCATCCGGTACGGTGCCTTCGATATCGGGGACGTACCAGGCTCCAACTCAATCGTGAATTCCACATCCCTCTGTGGAGGCAAACCAGGTAACTCGTCTGGAAAAACATCGGCATATTCCCTCACTACCGGAATGTCCGTCAACATTACTGATGATTTCTCGGTTTTGGTCATATAGCACCAATAACCAACACACCCCTGATTGAGTAATCTCACTGCTTTCATCAAATTAATGACCTTACCAGAACAGCTGGGATTACCTCCCTGAAACACACATTCAACCCCATCGTCTGAGATAATAGTGATCAAACGCTTACGGACACTAATGATGGCATCATGACGATCTATCCAATCAATACCCAAGATGACGTCGTCTCTCGGCAAATCTACCACGATTAGGTCCGCTGGCCATACATGACCATGAAACTGAATCGGACAATCCTAAATCTCCCGATTACCGATAATTCGTCTACCATCAGGTAGACCAATGACATAAGGCTCACAACTAGTAGCACTACCCAGAAGTAGTCTACTCAAACATGACTCGGAAATGAATGAATGCGATGCACCAGTATCAAAAAGGGTACACACAGGTTGAGATAGAATATCGAGTGTACCTGAGATCATTCGGGCCTCGGGATCATCGGTCTTCTTCATCTCATAAATCCGGGGTTTGCTAGTCCCGCACCGACGCTCCTGTCACGGCTATAGGCTCCACCTTTAGTCGCTCCCCGCTGCTTTAAACGACGCTGATTGAGTGGCCTGATTCTGAACGGCTGACTATTTAGGGGCCTGAGATGACGTCTGAGTAGGTTTGGAGTCCCTACGGCAAAAACGGGCCTTATGCCCAGCAATCCCACAATTATGACACGTGATAGTATGTCTCGGACACTTGGTACTGAGATGACCAAGATCCCCACAGTTAAAACAGGTGATGGCCGAACTGGCCGCTCGAGACTGAGATTCCGCGGGTTTAGACGACACAAGAGGTCGCTCAGAAAAAGCAGAGCCCGTACGGGGTTTCTTGAAGGTTGTCTGACCGCCTTCAGACTGATTACGATTCTTCGATTTCCTGCTAGCAGACGAAGGTTGCTGCTTAGAAATTCCCTTAGCAGTAAGCTCATAAGTGAGAGCTTTCTCAATGAATTCAGCCAACATGGTGCAATTATGATTAAGCAACTGAAGTCTCATACGGGGTTTCAGCCTCTTGCTGAAATACTTGATTTTATCCGCCTCTGAATGAATGATGGATGAGGCGAAAGGAAGAAGTTCCTGAAATTTCTCGGCAATGGCGAGAACATCCTCGTCTGCTGAGGGGTCGGGGGTGAGTACTTCTGACAGCTTGGCCTCTCTGAGTGGGGCCGGATAATACCTCTCCATCATGAGAGTCTTGAACTGATCCCAAGTACATGATCCTTCGGTGGGCTTCAACGACAACCACCAAGAATGTGCGCTCTTACCCAGGTAGTAAGCCGCAATAGAAACTTTGTGTCCTTCGGGACACTCCACCATAGCAAACAACTTCTCGAAATGCTCGAGCCAATGAATGATATCCGCCGGCTCAGATGAGCCCTCAAAAGTAGGTGGCCTCTGGCGAGAGATGTCGCCGATGATGTTGCTCACGTTCCTCTCTTGCCTCTGAGGTGGCGGTGGAGGAGCCTGCTGATTTTGATTGATGGAGTTATGCATCGTCTCCATCAGCTGTGCCATCTGGGTCATTTGGGCCATCATGCCCTGCATAAAAGCAAGTGGGTCAACCCGGACACCTCCTGACTGAGCCGTGTCCCGGGTACGACTCCCCGATAGTGAACGATCACGTCCAGGTGAATGAGTGGCAGCGTCGCTGCTCGCTGAATTAGCATTGTTCCTCGCATTCGCACGTGTATTCACACGAGCTCTCGGGATTCGGCCCGCTCCACGGCCTCGTCCTCCACGTCCTCTTCTTGCCCTCTCCATACTGAAGTAGGAAAGTCACATGATGATTATATTTCCCGCATGAATATCACGTTATGATTATGACATGAGATGATGAAAATGAGCATACGCGCTCTAACACAGTGATTACATGAATGATTAACTGAGGTGACATGATTATCTTGAACAAGTTAACATGATTAATGATTTGATCTTCCTGATCAACAACTGAATAATGAAATGAATTGAATGATTAACGAGTTAACATGACCGTCCTGGTGAAATGAAAACGATGGTTGAGGATTGTTAACTGATGAATTATGAATGAATGATTCTTGCCAGAAATTATACCATGGCGTTAGAAATCTTACAGTTCTTGGTCTGATTGGCTCGGCATTTGCACAGGTCACACGTGACGCGAAAGTCCAATGATACTAGTCCGATGACGATGATTTCAAACGAGACATGACTTGGAGGGTAGTATTCAAAACCACGCTCCGATACCAACTCTGTAACACCCCAAACTAGGCGGATATTACAGTGCCGTGAATCCCCGACTGGGACCCACCAGACAAATGAAAATGATGAATTAATTAATATAATTGTAGTACCGAACCACATTATATTACCAATTACTCCGATGAGGAGTTTAAGTACAACACACCAGGACTAAACCGAATACTAGTGTATTTTATATGGAGATAAAATACACCACCCTGAACAATTAAACATCTCAAACGGAATTTGCAGCGGAAAATACAAATGACGGAATAACTGAAATGACTGAAATGACTGAAACAAAACGAAATGACTGGGGGCCCCTACTAGTATCACTGGGACTCGTCGTTGTCAACATGCTCTTCCCGTGCCTTTGCCTTGCCGTGACCTGAAAACAAAATCCCAACGGGCCGGGCCATACGTAACAACAATCCTCAAGGGTTGAAAATACACAATCATGAATTAACTGAAGTTATGAAATATTCTTAGTTATGAATTACGCTGAAGAGGAGTATCATAGTACGCCCGTAATGTTCTGTGCAAGTGTACAAGACGAATGACCGGACACACCCGTCCTTGTACCTAATTAGTCTCACAGAGGTAAGCGTTACCGTGTGCACGGTCCAATGTATCGGTGAACCCAATACATGACCATCGTGTGCCCGACTAAAAATTCCACACAGCCACACCCGGCCACGCAATATGAACCCAGAAGGTCATATGAACGAGAATGACCACAATGAACATCAATGAATAATAATTCGACAAGGCCAAGATGACTCACCGAGATGAAAATAATAGTGACTTGATTGATAACCCAATGAAATGATTTGGAACCGTTGTTCCTCGTGAATGAAATGATTATTCGACAATTACAAGTCTCAATATGATTTAATACCATGATGAATGAGTTATGATTATGAGCAATCAACAACAAAAGGAATGAGTATCCTTTTAACCGAGTAAGAGTTAACTTACTCAATACCGATGACAAAGTCCTTCCATGAACAACGTCCTAATCGATATACCAGTCGCTTGAACAACCTTGAATAACAACAATTACCAACAACCGATCAATACACATGTCAAGCAACAAAACACGACCAACCTAAAAGTCGATACAACGATAATCAAACTCATAGGGGCATTCAAACGAATACGTAACCAACCACACAACTTCGGAAATATCCAATCCCGAATTAATCGAAACCAACACCAAAATGAGTATTTCGAACTAACAAAATACTTCAATGATATCAATAATCCAATAGGAATCCACAATTCAAGATTAAAACCACATCAATCGGAAAATCCCCAATTAACCGAAGTCAACCCCAAGGGTTCTTGAAATAATTCCGAAAATAGCCTTTAAATCCGTAGGAATATATTTATCCAAGGTAGATAATCCATATCTAACATATTCCAATGATAATCCAAGCCCTCACGAGCACCTGCTCGTGTGGACTGCTTGTGTGCTTCACAAAGGGACCAATATCGAGCCCGACATAGCTTCTAAAGCACCTAAAACATAACCAACTCAAGATGGGACGATAACAAGGGGTCACAACGCCCTCAAAGAGGCGAAAAGACAACGGAGTACAATATGCCATGTCACACATGCATATACATGACCTGTACGACCTACACATCATATCCGACGAACATCACGACACGGTCCATCATGTAATACCCCATAATAAATAAATCGGATGATTTTATATTTTGTGAACCGTCGAATAAATTCGGTTATTATGTCGAAGTTTAGAACTATGTCGCCCGTGTTGTTTAGAGCGACAAACTTAAATTTCTATATTTTCGGAGTGCTACTATATAGTTTATACGTATAACATCTTGTACTTCGCCGCCGGATTGACGAACTATCGGGACGAAAGATAGTATAATAATAATAGTTCTGACTATTATAATGATATATATATATATATATATTACGCTCAACCGCCTCACAAAAAGAGAGAGCAAGGATAAGAGGAGGATTCGGGAGAAGGCTGGAAGAAAACAAAAAAAAAAAAGAGAGAAAAGGGAGAGAAGGAGCAGGAGAGAAGAACAGAAAGCGAGAAGGGTTCATCACAGAAGAAGATTTCTCAAGTAAAATCTCGCACTCTATATACCATTTTAATCGTATCAATGAGTAGGTCACAAATATCCGTCGATTTTCAAAACCGAGGCCGAAATAGCTAGAACGGGGCTGAAATTGCCGGTCGGCATCGGGCCCCATACGGCCATTCAGGCTGCCGGAACTTGAAACCTGTTATACCGTTAGGAAGCCCTCTTGACGAGCTTCATCCTACTAGTTTTAGTTTCTGGATTCGTTCGAGTATTATGGCGTGCGTGTAATGTGTGTGTGTGTACGGGTGTGTGTTACTGTGTGCGCAGGTGTGTGTGTGGGTATGTGTGTGTGTGTGTATGTGTGTGCTGTGTATGTGTTTGTGTGTTACTGTGTGTGTGTGTGTATGTGTTTGTGTGTGCTAGTGTGTGTGTGTGTGTGTGTGTTTGTACGCGGGTGTGTGTGTTGTGTGTAGGTGTATGTATTCAAATTTCGGGCCTTGACGACTAGGGATGTCGGCGTGTTTTTACGTGTAAAAATTGCATCAGTCGATGTTAAAGAAGCTCCCAGTGATGTTACGATAGACGGGAGAAGTTTAAACGAGGATTAAATGGTCGTAGAAAGTTTTGGGGTGGAAAACATGAATTTTGAAAGCCGAGGGCTATGCCATTTCGGAATTAGAAATAAAATTGGACTTGATTGGGGTTTTCTAAATCTTCATTTTGACCCAAATACTTTAATATTTTCTTTAAAAAGTTTATAACCTTTTTGGTTTCAATCCAAAATGGGTCAAACGACTGCCAAATGGCTCTTAATTCGAAACACAACATTCTTACACCCCAATAACATGCGGAGTGTGTCCGTAACTACATTCTCACCCTTAGGTCGGCTAAATTAGAAACTAGAGTTCTAATGGTTATATAAATCTTAACCCGTTAATTATATAATATGATCCGTTTTAGGTTGAAGGTTTGGCTAATCACTCAGTCCATTTTCCTTGTCAATCGAACCTTTTTCCATTCGCTGGAATGCCAGGCAAGTACTTTGGTTGCGTTTGATGTACTTCGTGTGAATATGTGAAAAATGTGATTTTATGAAAAGTGCTAATTTTAGAAAATGTGGTTTGTGCCATGTGGTTGAGTGTGTGTGAACCGAGTTAAAACCAGTGTGGGTCCCCTGGGATCCGTTAGACTGCGAGTATCTGCGGATCACTCGGTTGAATTGTACAACCAGAGAGGGCCTGACGAGGACTCCCTGGCGTGTGTATCTCGCGTGAGGTACAAGGGCAGTACATCTCGGGAGATTATTTTGAGATGATGATTTTGGTATGGTATTCCGGAATATATGTGAAGGCATTGTGATTTGGTTGTTTATTCACTTGTGGTACATATTCATGAATCGTTGTACTTGCACCGGCTGTTTGCTGACCCTTTCGGGGGTGAATATACCTGTGGTGTATTCAGGTACAGGTCTTAGTAGCAAGCCGGCGCAGGAAGGGCACGAGGATGGCGAGCAACGCTGATATCATGTGTTATTGTGAGTCGGTGGTCGTTTTGTCATGGTCAAAGTCGTGTTTTGGTTTTGTACTCGCGCGGGTACTGTCATATATGGTTTAATGTGTTGGTATTAGTTGTTGTTGATGTTGTTATATCAGTTTGTGAGTTGTTGTATCTGCTGTGATCCAACAGGACCATGTATTGGTATGCTTTGTGATGTATCTTGTATTGGAGTTGATGTTGAGTTTAAGTGTGCGAATGTCTCGGTTCAGTGATGGTTATTGTGTTTTATGTTGGTCTAAGCGTGGTAGGTTCCCTAAAAAGAATCTACGGCGCTGTAATATCTCCGTAAATCACGGGGGTGTTACAGAATATGGTATCAGAGATTAGGTTTATGGATACCTAGGTTGTTGGTGTTTTGGGTCTGTCAAAGTTGAGTTGGTCGTCTGTTTATGATATCACTGGGTTTTTGCTACCTCGTGCGACCTGCGCTGTAAGTTTCTCTGATCTCCAATTTCCTTTTTCTCAAATTGTTTTAGTCCTGAACATATGGATTTTAAGTCCTTATTATGAGCCGTATTCCATTGGGGCTGTCTTCATTGACTTCTGATCTTATTAGAACCCTGCGGGAAACCAGAGTAATTTATTTGTATTTCTTCGAACTGTGCCCAGTATTTTTTTCTTCATGTATATGTTTGTGTAACTTGAGCATACTGGCATATGGAGATGGTAAGTCTCTCGATTATAAGTCCCCTATTAGTGGTGCGGGGATTGTGTGGTGTTGATTCGATCAACCTTGGTCGAGGGGCTTGAACTTGTTGGTGGTATTAGAGTTCTGAGATGTACAATGCGTATACGATCTGGGTGAAAATAGTTATATAGTATATTTTGAAAAATTGGGAATATTATCGGTTCCATATTCGTTTGAGAATGAGATTTTTAAGTATCAAATTTTAACCGCTATGGGAGTATTTCTGAAGTGGTTTTGAAACTCTTTCAAATTGTGACAACCTATGAATTAATATCGTTATATCAAATGAGTACGTATTCGGTGGAAAAAAAAAATCTTTTCTTTTCGATTAAAAAATTAGTATAAGAGGAAGGATCTTCATTTTATCTAAGTCCCAAGTAATTTTTGAAGCATTTTCGCATTATAGACGTCTTCGAAAATTTTAAAAGTATAAATTGTTTTGTGCATTATTTAAAAATGATTTTAAAATCTACGCGTAAAATAAAACTTCCTCTTCCAATAAGAGAAAAGTAATTACAAGTTTTGGCGAAACGTAGCTCACCCTCTTATTTCCAAAAGGATTGTTTTCATAAAGTGTTGGCACCACAATCGTATAATTTTGGGATCGTGTGTCATGTTTGGACACGCGTTTGGTTGTGATTCAAATCGTTACGTGATTGTTGTCCCATTGGGGATATGGTTGTGAATTCTGCTTTGATATAGGTATGGCGCACACTATTGTGCAGAATTAACGCACGCTACCTTGTGAATAGCGCACGCTAACGCGAGATGCAGAAACTACTACATTCAACTGAGAGTTCGGCAGTGCATGCTATGCAATTATGTAGCGTGCGCTAAGGTGCAGAAGTTAGCGCACGCTACAGGGAGGGTTGTTGGTATATTATCGGATATTTGCGCCGTTTTGTGCGGAAGCGAAAATAAATTGCGGAAAATAAATCACACAAGGATTTATAGAGGTTCGGCTATTAACGAAGCCTACGTCCTCTCTCGATGTATCTTTTTCCTTAGGCTTAAGATCAAAACCTCTACGCCTCTCTTCTATCGGTCGAGGGATTACCGTTACAAGCTCGTCTTCTATCGGTCTGAGTAAAACCGTTTTTCCTTTTCTATTAGATAAGGAATCAACCACTCTAGCTTTCAATGGGTACTAGATAAACCTCACTTAGATATCGATTGCGATTCTAACAATGCCGGATACTTGATCCTAATAACACTGAATCCAATCGTATCTTTTCTTTTACCTCTCGTGTATAATGTTGAATGTATGAACACTCAAACTAACAATATATAGCTCAATATTACAACAACAATGTAAGTATATGAATCTCAGATGTATGACTTGTTTGCTTGAAGTTGTTGTACTCAAACAATACCATAGGGATGGTATTTATAGGCATTTCCCATAAACTAGCGGTTGCTGGCTGTTTTGACTTGCTAGCGTGCGCTAGCCTTCCTCTGGTAGCGTGTGCTAATATTTTAGCGTGCCTGTAGCGTGCGTTAGACTGTTCCCAGTTTCAATCCAGTATCTTCGTTTCTTCTATAGCGTATGTTATGCCTTTTGCCTTACGTACGTAACCATCCTGTATTAGCGTGCGTTAATAACACATTGTAGCGTGCGTTAATCCAATATATCCGTTGCATGGATTGTCAAAGTATCCGTTTGATATGCTGACTTTGACCTGCTTTTCCCAACGTTCTGATTGACTTGATTCAAACTGCTTAGCGTGCGCTATTCATACTTTGTAGCGTGTGCTAATGCTGACTTCATTGCATACGCCATTCTGTGTTTGAATTCCTTCACAACGGTCACAAGACTTCGATAGCGTGCGTTAATGATAACGTGTAGCGTGCGCTATCCCATCAGCTGACTTCACTTCAGCTTACTTCGAAACTTGGCTGGAATGAAGTTGACTCCTCGTTAGCGTGCGCTAACATATGATGACTTGCGCGCGCTAATTCAGTCCAGGTTGCAACTTTTTGCGTCTTCGTCTGCATCGTCATTTTGCTTCGCCTCGATGTTGTTTTGTTGTTTAGCAACTTTAATCATCAAAACCAAATTAAATAATGTGTGGAATTTTTATTCCAACAATCTCCCCCTTTTTGATGATTACAAAACAACTCTTGAATTGGATAATCTGTAAATTTAATATAAGTATATTTCTACGAATCAAAGTTTTCGGCTTTGATCGTTTCGTTAGTTTCTCCAGTCCTTTTCTTTTTCTTCTTTTTCGACTTCTTCATTTTTCAATTTTTCAACTCCTTTGTTTTAACTCCCCCTTTTTGTATGCTTTCTTTTTATTTTCGACTTCTTCGATTTTTCTCATTTTTATCCATTCATCTCCTTCTCATTTATCTCAATTCATCTCCTTCTCCCCCTTTTTGTCTTCATCAAAAAGTAAAAAATATAGAGCATATGAAATGAAATATAGATATGCATGATACCAATTTATGCATTAATAAGGGTATAAGCTACCCCTGAAAATATTATTTCTCCCTCAAAAATATTCCTTCTCCCCCTTTGTAAAATACCATTTGTTAAAATTTATTTTTAGGGATCCAACCTATAGTTGGTTTTTCTTTTGAAACGTAGACGATATTTGAAATATTTGTTCCTTTAGGAACCCAAATCTTTTTAATTTTTATCGTCCGTCTTGGGCTTTTGCAATTTGAAATGTGATGCCCGATTTTCAAACATTTTTCGCATCGGGGTATTTTGAAATTGACAGATTCGTTTTCCGAACGTGGTTTGAATCCCAACCCCTCTTTATTTAAAGTATATTTTTGAACACATAACATTTGTTCAAATTTATCGTTGCCGCACGAGAATTTCTTTGTCAAAATTTTTAGTTCATCTTGAACTTTTAAAAGATCATTTTTCAAAATATTTTCATTTTCAAGGCATTTCGAATGATCAACTTCGACAAATTTCCCTTTTTCAAGTATTTTGGAATTTTCAACTTCCAAAGTTTTATATTTAGACTTGAGGGATTTAATTTCATTTAAGGCATTTTGATAGTCCATATGTAATAATTCAAATGCTTCAAAGAGTTCGTCGTAGGAGTTACTTACTTGACTTTCGACGTCGCTATCGTCGAATGAACTCCGGGCCATGAGCGCGAGATTATTTTGTTCAAGAAAATCTTCATCGGGATCTTCGTCGCTCCATGTTGCGATTAGAACCTCCTTTTTCTTTACTCGACAGTTCTTAGCAAAGTAGCCTGGTTTGCCACATAATCGACAGGTATTGTCGGGTTTCTTCGATTCGCCCGCTTGAATGTCCTTCTTTCTCCGGTTTAATAAGTGTTGAAACTTATTAATGTTCTTGGCATAATATGCCATTTCTTCGTCGCTATCATCCACCAGAATTTCTTCTTTCCTTTTCGGCGCCTTAGCCTTGAAGGCTATCGATTTTTCCTTCTATTTTGGTTTAGCATTCCGAGATTTTAGAACGATCTCGTAGTTGATAAGAGAACCAACGAGAGCACTAAAATCGAGAGTATTTAAATCTTTTGATTCCATTATTTCCGTAACCGTACCGTCCCATTCTCGAGGTAGTGATCGGAGAATTTTCTTTACTTTCTCACTACTCGAAAGTGGTTTTCCGAAACATGCTAATCCATTAGTGATGACCGAGAATCGGTCGAGCATAATCGAGATGGATTCGTCGTCCTTCATTTGGAATAATTCATAATCGTGAAGGAGCATGTTTATCTTCGTCTCTTTTACTTGAGACGTACCTTCGTGTGTTACCTCAAGCATTTTCCAAATTTCTTTGGCACTATCACACGATGATATCCAGTTGTGTTCTTCTGGATTTAAAGCACAATAAAGGAGTTGAGTTGCCTTACAATTGTAGTGGTCGTTTTTCCAATCGGAATCGTCATATTCTTCGAAAGTTTTGAGCGTACCGTTGGAATTTGTCGGAATTCTCGGACCAAGATAAATCACCTTCCAAAGCTCGATGTCATATGCTCGGATGAATATAGACATCTTCTTCTTCCACGTCATGAAGTTTGATCCATCAAAAAATGGTGGTCGGTTGAGAGCAAGTCCTTCGACGGGAGCCATTGGAAACGCCATTTTGGATCTTCTCCTCGGATGTTAAGCCGCGTATAGGAGTACCGCTCCGATACCAATTGTTGGTATATTATCAGATATTTGCGCCGTTTTGTGCGGAAGCGAAAATAAATTGCGGAAAATAAATTACACAAGGATTTATAGAGGTTCGGCTATTAACGAAGCCTATGTCCTCTCTCGATGTATCTTTTTCCTTAGGCTTAAGATCAAAACCTCTACGCCTCTCTTCTATCGGTCGAGGGATTACCGTTACAAGCTCGTCTTCTATCGGTCCGAGTAAAACCGTTTTTCCTTTTCTATTGGATAAGGAATCAACCACTCTAGCTTTCTATGGGTAATAGATAAACCTCACTTAGATATCGATTGCGATTCTAACAATGCCGGATACTTGATCTTAATAACACCGAATCCAATCATATCTTTTCTTTTACCTCTCGTGTATAATGTTGAATGTATGAACACTCAAACTAACAATATATAGCTCAATATTACAACAACAATGTAAGTATATGAATCTCAAATGTATGACTTGTTTGCTTGAAGTTGTTGTACTCAAACAATACCATAGGGATGGTATTTATAGGCATTTCCCATAAACTAGCCGTTGCTGGCTGTTTTGACTTGCTAGCATGCGCTAGCCTTCCTCTGGTAGCGTGCGCTAATATTTTAGCGTGCCTGTAGTGTGCGTTAGACTGTTCACAGTTTCAGTATAGTATCTTCGTTTCTTCTTTAGCGTACGTTATGTCTTTTGCCTTACGTACGTAACCATCCTATATTAGCGTGCGTTAATAACACATTGTAGCGTGCGCTAATCCAATATATTCGTTGCATGGATTGTCAAAGTATCCATTTGATATGCTGACTTTGGCCTGCTTTTCCCAACGTTCTGATTGACTTGATTCAAACTGCTTAGCGTGCGCTATTCATACTTTGTAGCGTGTGCTAATGCTGACTTCATTGCATACGCCATTCTGTGTTTGAATTCCTTCACAACGGTCACAAGACTTCGATAGCGTGCGTTAATGATAACGTGTAGCGTGCGCTATCCCATCAGCTGACTTCACTTCAGCTTACTTCGAAACTTGGCTGGAATGAAGTTGACTCCTCGTTAGCGTGCGCTAACATATGATGACTTGCGTGCGCTAATTCAGTCCAGGTTGCAACTTTTTGCGTCTTCGTCTGCATCGTCATTTTGCTTCGCCTCGATGTTGTTTTGTTGTTTAGCAACTTTAATGTTGGCCACTTAAGTATACTGGATACAGTTTGGAAAAATGGTTTAAACAACAAACTGTACGGATTCTAAATCTGAGTGCGTAGCGGAAGTCTTGGATACAGTGGGTTGCTATGGATACAGCAACTAAGTGTATGGTGTATACTTAATATATCACAGTAATTTAAAACAGTAAAAAGCTGAAGGTAAATAACACAGTAATTAAAGTGGTTCGAGGTAAACCCCTCTACGTCCACTGGTCCTCCACACAGGAGTAAAAAGTTTATTATAATTACTGCGTACACAACTACGTAATTATAGACAAACCTATCCTTATATCGTTCACACAGATTGATACAAAGAATGTCGCTTTCAACCGTTCACACAGATTGGTTAAAGCTTTCTTTTTGACTAGCTTCTTCACACACAGTTCCAAAGCTTCGTCCTTATTCGTCCCACACAGGTCAGAATAACTTGTTGAGTTCACACAGAGCTCGGTTTTTACACAGAGGTAAAAGGTAGGTAACCAGGTAAGAACAGCAGCTTTGAAGTTCTTGAGCTGATGATAGCTGTTCTTGATGTTGAGCACTGTATATCTCTTTCGTTCTTAATAGCAGGATGCCTTGGAGATATGTTTGCTCTTATGATAACTTTTGATAGCTTGAGTGTTAGATTACTTCCGTAACTGATCTTCAATGTCTTCATAGGATATATATAGTCTCTGAAGAAAGTATCCGTTGAGATGTATCCGTTTGAATAAGATTTCCTTCAACGGGAATATGACATGATCCGGATTTCGTGGGATTCTGAAGATCTGAAGACTGGCAGTATTTAAATACTTTATCCTTGAGTATTTAAATACTTCTTTGTTCAACGGGACTTGACTTATGTTCCTTCTTGTCCTTTTGTGAACAGTATGGAAGATAACTGTATTTTGAGCATCGAGACAGTTTCCATATTTGGTCTTTTTACAAGACTACTTGCTGTACTGACGAGCTTCACTTTATGCTGATTCGAGGCAGGTCTTCGATACAGGATAAAGCCTCAAAGCTTCGATACAGTTTCCTTTACTGTATTTGGCATATATGTCAAAACCTCTAAATAACGTTCGATACAAGGATTCGAGTATCCCGGCTGTTTCGATACAGGGTCTTTGTTTTCCCAACAATTTCCCCCTTTTGACAATTTGCCAAGACTAACTTTCTTAACTCTTCGAGTCTTCTTGATGATGCCAAAACCTTTCTTCATGAAGCATTTCTTCTTTGATGACTTCTGGCAGATTTCTTTGTCTTTTGTCAAAAGGTCTGACTTAGTGACTTAGTCTACAATAATGAACTGCTCGCAGGCACGTTCGATACAGTTTGAGATTTATTACAACTTAAGCCTATGATTGGCGCGCAGGCACAGTCTTACAATGTATTCTAAGTTTACAACTGAAATTATGAACTGTTCGTAGACTAGTTCGTACAGCTTATTTTTCAATCAAGTTTATCTAACTTGAGATTCCTATCAAACAATTTTAAGTAATCATACATAAACACAGTAGATTACGAGTTGTAATCTTTCAAGACAAACAAACGGTTTTTATTGATATTTAAAATGATTGAGTACAAAGTTTGCTGTTTCGAATTAAAATTACAAAAACAAAAATAATATACATAAATTTCAGCTCTTTATCTATAATCCGCATGCCTCCATGGTCTTTTTCCGGGTTCGTTCTCGGTGCCGCGCCACTAGTTTTGAAGTGAATCATTGCCTCGATCCCGGTATATCGCTCTTCCTTCATATGAACGATCAAAGGCAAGTATCCAATCTTCTGGATGGGTGACCCGATCTCCTCTTCTATGTTTGGATTTCATTTCGATTTGGAGAAGGAGTTTACCTTCTTCTAGCATCTTCAGAACTTATCCACGCTTCCGCTAACGCTTTATAATTTTTGAAGATGGCGGATTCCCGATGAGTCCGACAAAATATCTCATCGATTCGTTCTTCCTCCAAAGGCTTCACTTCGGCAGTTGGGTTGCGGTTGGTCGGCAGACGAATTTCCGAAGGTCTCTGAATAAGAGTTTTCCAAGGGACATTAGGATCATGAAATTCCGGTCTGGAGCCTGAAATTTTAAAACTTTGGGATTGAGGTGCTAGCTTGTTCAATTCGGCAGTGATACTGTTCTGAGCAGCCTCAAATTCCCTTTCTTGTTGCAGCCTTATTCTCCTAGCAGCTTCTCGTGCCTCTTCCCCCTTTTTGGCTTCATCAAGACTTCGTAGGATTTCAAGAGTAGCGTCCTGTTTGGTCTCGATGCTGATCATTCTTTCAACAAGGGAGGAAAGAGTCTGCGACATTTCTTGAATGCATTTCGTGAGCACGCAGTTGAGAGCTGTTCTCAATCATTGCACAAGCGGTCTTGGCTTCAGCTATCTTGTCTTTGTAGCTTCTTCCTTCAGCAGTTGCTCCTGCTTATCTTCTATGATCTTCAAGGCTTGCTTGAAAACTTCTGGCAAAAGAATGAATGCGTCGACAACTCGAGATACTTCGTGTTGAAGAGTGGTCATTTCTTCGACGGCAGAGGTGTGCATCCAATTCAGTGCCTTTTCAACGGAAGATAGAGCGTTTACTGCATCTTGGATAAATACAGTCTGAAGGCCAAGAGCTCGCAGGCGCTCTTTTCGTGCAGCAGAGATCGGAGAATCTGGTTGGGCGAAGTCTGCAGCGCCGTTCAATCTTCTTACATTCACGGATGGACGTGAAGTAAGTTGGACATCCTCAGGTTCGGTACCGTCCTCGGATTCCATTGTTGAAGGGGCGGGAGCAGCTTCCTGTGGTTCGGCGACAGTTGGTGGAGAAGCTTCCTGTTGCGAAGACTCTTCAGCAATCATGGATGCAGGAGGGACTGAATCCTCCTGTTGGCTTTCAGGAATAGCTTCTTCGGTCGCAGCAGGCTCGGGTGCCTGTTCCAAAATTTCTTGAAGTTCCTCGACTGGAGGGACTGATTCCTCTTGGTCGGGAATGTTCTGGGGCTGTGGCGAAGGGGGATTGGCTTGGGTAGAAGGCCCTTCGTCATTTCTGGGTGGAGAGGCGTCTCGAGCTTCAGCCTCTTCACGGCTCATTCTCAGACCTGCTTGTAGAGCATCGTCGTCGTCGTCTGAGTCATGATCGTCGTCATCTTTTGGATTAATGGGAGAATCCTCTGACTTCTTCTTTCCTTTCCTCTGGCGCGATTTGTGCGGCGGTGGCTTTCAATTAGATCCTTGCAAGAGGCGTTGTCCCATCGAAGGTGGCCTCAATTTGGGAGTCTCGTGACTTCGGAGACGAATCTCTTCGTGGCTCCATTCGCTCCGGTTGTACAAAGGTATCGTACGGAGCTAGCCTATAGCCTTTCCATTGCAGAACCTTTCGTACGCGTGTTCAATTTGAACCGAAAGAAGTGTTTGATTTATGATCGAGTCGGGGAGGGACTTGAATAACGCCTGAGACGCTGTTTGAGGATTCTGCATGGTATGGGATCCTGTACGGAAGATGGACTCCTTGTAGGGGATGGTGCCCTGAAGGAAATTGGATCCTGTACGGGTGTGGGATCCCGCAGAGGAGAAGTAGCTTTTGGCTCCGAATGGGCAGCCGACTCGCTAAAGTCTTGAGCGTTGGCAGATGTCTCTATATCCGTCGTAGCCGCCAAAGGCTCGGGATCTACTGTCGATACAGTAGGAGACACCTCTTCCACAGGGGTTGGGCCCTGGGGTTCTTCATCAGTGGGTTGCGCCACGGGGGAGACATCCTTGGAGTGCTTGGCAGATTTGATTTTTGAGAGCCTCCTGAGTCTCTTCTTGGACTTCTCACCAGCAGAGTGTTTCTTGCTGTGAGATCGCTTTCGCTTCTTTGAAGATTCCATTTCTGGGACCTTCACGGTTTCATCTCTTGGGTTGGCAGAAATAGGCATGTGCCTGGTTCTCGGGTGGTTGCAATGCATGGTGCTCTGGTTATACGCAGTGGGTTTGACACCTCCTATGTATATCCTCGAGCTATTTTTCTTTGCATCGGCGGATTGCGCTAGTCCGCACTTCGTCAGAATGTAGTTCAGCATTAAACCAAAGGATTTCTTTTGGGTGGCAGGTTTGCACACCTCTTCTTGAAGACGTTTCAGAATGATTTGGCACCAATTGACCTTTTCACAGGTCAAAATAGCTACCATCATCCTGAACCTTAAGTTCGTGCACATCTCGAACGCACCGGTTCGGTTTTCAATGATCCTGGAGCAAAAGTCATGAAGATAGACAAAATGAAGGAGAAAATTTTTCTTGTGACAAGTAGTTGTCACCATATCAACCACTTTGGACCCTGTAAATAGTCCATAAAACTTAGTAATAAGCTCTTGAGACCCGAACGTCTCAAGTTGGTCCATGGTCAGGCCATCGGCGGGCAGCCTGTAGATTCTCTGGAGTAGACCGCGATTGATGCAGATTTCCACTCCGGATATTGCGGTGATGTCAGCAACATGACCTCCCTGGGCCGTGATGTAAAACGGACGGCGGCGTTGAGGTAGAATTCCTCAACCAGATGGGCGTCGTATTTGTCGGCGGTCTTGCTCCCGAAGCGATAGAGACCTTGTTGTTCAAGACGATTAATGATATACTCCATCGGTTCTGATTCGTTGGTTTCCGAGAGAATACGCTCGATGATGACAGTTTGAGAAGATCCGCCATCAATGATGTTGGAGGATTTCTTGAGCAGGGGAAGAAGATTCACTAGCAATTGATGATTACATAAAACGAAGGTGGAAGAAAACAATAATTTCGCAGTGAATATGCGTAAAAATATGTAGTCATTTGCTTGAGAACTCTTGTAATTGCAGAAAGCGTAAAGAGTCTCTAATGGCAGATACAGTCGTTTTATACATGGGCGGCGAAATAGGGTTTTGCAGAGTACGAATGGTCAGATTTTAAGGGATGGGAACCGATTTTGAAATCAACGGTTAGGATGGACAGAGTGAAACTGGTACGCTAATCCATTAAAAGGTTTAAAAAATAGAGCGGGTCCCACTTCTGACATAGGTTGATACCCTAAATGCCTAAAACGGCGGTTTAAAAATAATAAACAATTTAAAAACATCGCGGCTTTTGAGATTCAGTTGTCCAGATGTCGTGTAAGGCATTTAATGAACATGACGTTTGACATAAAAACAGGGCACGTGGACAAAAATTATTTTAAAAGGAAATAATATTATATTATATACTGAATTGAAATCCTATAGCATGTGCTATTCTCCGCGTCGATACAGCGTTCCCCCTTAAAAAGGTACTAATAGGTTTTGAAATCCATACAAAGAATATTTGATTAATGTCGTATTCATGGGTCCTACAAAGATTCCCCCTTAATTATTGCACACTCACCGTAGGATTCATATGCCTTCGTCGCTACGATCGTATTGATGATTCCGAGTGTACGATAATTAATGTTGAATCGTATTCACGGGTCTTACAAAGATTCCCCTCAATTGTTGAGTAAAACAAGAAATTACTTACAGGAGTCCGCCGTAGTATTCCCAATTCTTGTCCGAGCATGTTGAATCTTGCCGTGTCGAGAGGCTTGGTGAAGATGTCGGCCACCGAACGCCGTATGAACTTTTTCCGTGCGAACATCCTTGTTCTCGACATGATTCCCGATAAAATGATGCTTCATGTTGATATGCTTAGTGCGCGAGTGCGTAATGTAATTGTGCGTGATTGCAATTGCACTCGTGCTATCACACATGATCGAGTCTCTCTAGCATCGATTCCATAATCTGACAGTTGTTCCGCATCCAAAGGATCGCATACTGAGCCTACCAAATGCATAGTACTGATTCACCCGTGGAAAGAGAGTTAGCCAATTGCTTCTTCTTGAACCAAGAAACGAGTCTAGGTCCGAGAAAGTGACAAGTTCCACTTGTACTCTTCCTATCTAGCTTGCGACCTCCGAGATCCGAGTCATTGTATCAACTAAATCGAATCCGCCTTCCTTAGGATACCACACCTGCATCGACTGTTCCTTTAATGTACTTCAGATTCGTTTAGTGTATTGAAGTGTGATTCCTTAGGTGCAACTTGGTATCTCGCACACACTTCAACAAAGAATCGGATATCGGGCTGCTAGCCGTTAGGTACAGGAGCGAACCAATGAGCTTCTGTAGAGTGATTGGTCAAACGGCTTTCCGGCTTCATCAAGACTAATTTGCACGGAAGTGCTCATGGGGTTGGCGAGGATTTGGAATTGTTCATTCCAAATTTGTTGAGAAGTTCCTTGTCGTATTTCTCTGGTTGATGAATATACCCGTAGGCAAATCGCTTTACTGCAAACCTAGGAAATAACTAAGTTCCCCCATCATACTCATTTCAAATTTACTTTGCATGAGATGAGAGAACCTTTGACATAGAGCAAGGTTAGTTGAACCAAAAATAATATCATCGACATAGATTTGTACCATTAGAAGGTCATCACCTTCCTGTATCTTGAACAAGGTTTTGTCCACAGCACCCTTCTCAAATCCGTTGTTAGTTAGATACTGGGACAGGGTTTCGTACCAGGCTCTAGGGGCTTGTTTAAGTCCGTACAGCGCTTTCCTTAGCCTGTAAACTAGATCGATACCGTCTGTGTTGGCAAACCCTGGTGGTTGTTCAACATAAACTTCTTCTGCAAGTTCTCCATTCAGGAAAGCACTCTTGACGTCCATTTGGTATACGATAAAACTCTTATGGGCGGCAAAGGCTGAAAATATCCTAATGGCTTCTAGTCTCGCTACAGGGGCGAAGGTTTCATCATAGTCGATTCCTTCTTCCTGACAATAGCCTTGTGCTACTAGTCTAGATTTGTTCCTTATGATAAGTCCATTTCGATCCTTTTTGTTTCGAAATACCCATTTGGTTCCTATAACCGATTGGTGCGTCGGTCTGGGTACAAGATACCATACATTGTTTCTTTCGAAACCGTTAAGCTCTTTTTCCATAGATGTTATCCAATGAGAGTTGTTAAGAGCGTCTATGGTCGAAACAGGTTCGGACTGGGCTAAGAATACGGCGATAGTGCACATATTTAGTCTCCTAAGTTCGGATTGAGATTTCCATTCAGGAAACTGTGAAACTTCAGCATTAGATTCTTCTTGTGCACAAAGTACATTTCCTTGTGTACTTTGTATTCTCCTACGAGTAGAAACACCGGCATTAATGTTTCCAATGATCAGCTCTTGCGGGTGATCTCTCAACCATCTTCGGTCGGGTTCTAGTTCAGGATCCCGTCATCAGATCGAAAGTTTCTATGGGTACACTTGACTTGCAGCGTACACTTCATCCACATCGATTCTTACAGCTGCGGGGTTGATTTCTAAATCAACTACAGGTTCTATGGGTGTAGGTGGATCCAAGATAGATAGATGGTGAATGTCCTGAGTGATATCATCTACTCCTGTAGGGTCATAGTGTGGTTCGTCGAACACTACATGAACTGATTCCTCGATCGTCAGCTTCCTTTTATTGAAGATTCTGAAAGCTTTGCTGACGGAGGAGTATCCTAAGAATATTCCTTCATCTGATTTTTCTTCAAAGGTTCTAAGTTGGTCCTTCCCATTGTTCAATACATAACACCTGCATCCAAAAATGTGAAAATACGAAACTAATGGAGTTTTGTTATTCCATACCTCATAAGCTATTTTGTTGTGGTGCTTGTTGACGATACAGCGGTTTTGAGTGTAGCACGCTGTATTGGTTGCTTCACCCGTAAACGTGGCAATTTGCTTGCGGCAATCATTGTCCTTGTTGCTTCTTTCAACGTCCTATTCTTTCGCTCGGCAACACCATTTTGTTGAGGTGTACGGGCAGCTGAGTATTCGTGCTGTATTCCATTCTCCGAACAGTATTGCTCTATAAAGCGGTTAGTAAATTCAGTACCTCTGTCGGAACGAATGCACACGATACTCGACGCTATTTCATTTTGCTACTTCCTCAGGAGCTCGGGCAGCCTTGATGTTGTTTCCTTCTTCTTGCTAAGAAAGATCGTCCAAGCATACCTGGAATAATCATCAACAACAACCATGCAATATTTCTTACCTCCCAAACTTACGGGGTCTACAGGACCGTAGAGATCCATGTGTAGCATTTCCAACACTCTTTGGGTTGAAAGGTAGGATTTGCTTTTCAGGGTTGACTTGATTTGCTTGCCTTTCTGGCATGGTCCGCAGACACTGTCCTTCTTGAATGACACATCTGGCAAACCTCTAACCATACCCTGTCTTGAAATCTTGTTGATCGTCTTGAAGTTGACGTGAGACATCCTCTTGTGCCATAACCAGCTAAGATCTGCAGTTCCTTTGGCAACAAAACATGGAATTGAGGAGCTCATAGGCTTCCAGTCAGCAATGTACATATTACCTGATCTGCTTCCTATAAGCACAACTTCCTTGGTTTGGGTGTTCTTGACTCTACAGCGATCTATATAGAACTTCACCGAGAACTGTTTATCACAGAACTGGCTAATACTAAGTAGATTATACTGTAAGCCTTCAACATATGCAACATCGGTGACCTTGAATTTCCCGACAAGTAGGTTTCCTTTCCCTCTTGTTCTTCCTTTAGACTTATCACCGAAGCGAACTTTTGGACCGCGACCTTCTACAAAATCAGATAGCTTGCTCCTATCTCCAAGTCATGTGACGAGCATCCACTATCGAAGTACAGGTATCCTCCTCTAGAATATCCTGTAACAAAGAAATTAGGTAGATTTAGGTCCCCTTTGATTTTTGGGTCCATATATGTTAGTTCCTTTAGGTACCCAAACTTTCTGACAGCAATTGGTTTCTGTAGGATGTACTCGTCTGATGTTGCGATATCTACGGGGCATATCCGTAGTTGTTATAATCATGATAATTACTATGCATGTAAAATTCGGGGTTATTATTATTATTCTGTACGAGTGCCGTCTAGGAGGTGGAGCCATTTTCCTAGGCTTAACGGCCTGTCTTCCGGGTCTCCGGTTGGATTTCCAATCTTTGTTGTCGATCTTGAGCGCATCTGTGTCTTGAGGGATAACGGGGCTCCTGTATCCAATACCTAGGCGCAACATCGGTGGTACCGCCGTGAGGGCCTTTGGTGGTTGGATACCGCTTTCTTCTGAATGATATCGACTTTGATGATATGCTTGTGAAGCATCTTGTAGATTACGCCTTCGAGTGGTTGTTGGTTCCACTTGTCTCGAATAGTAGAGTTGAGGGGCGGAATTGCGGCCTTCGGTTTTCTCGGTGCAAGAGGTTCCTTTATGGGACTAGGAGTATCTTCCGATTCTGGAATGTGTTCCACACTCTTGACGAACAACGTACTAGTTTTCCCTTTATTCGAACATGAGCTGTATCCTAAGCCACTTTTATCATGAGCATGTTGCCCAGTGCTTAGAATTTCTTCCATTCTTTTGGACGATTTTTCAAAAGACTTCAGAATGGTCTCAAGTTCAGTTTCTCGCTTCTCGAGAGTTATGATTTTGGTTTGTAGTAGAACCAAATCATTTGTCTTGCTCTCATTGTGGGTTTTAACCTCTTTTAGTTCATGAGCAAGTTGATGATTGCTCTCCATGAGTTTTTCAAAATCGACCTTGCTGGTTTCACAATCAAGAGACATATTTTCATAATTTATTTTCAGCAAGTCATTTTCATCTTTCAGCTCTAAATTTGTTAATTGAAGTTGTATATTCTCAGTTTTTAGAGTCTCATGGGCCTTTTGAATGTTTTTAAATTCATTCATCATATTTTCGAAAGTATGAGATGCATTAGATGGAATAGCTGAGGTTGAACTTACCTCATCGTCGCTGTCTTCACCTTCTGGAACATCTTTGGCCATAAAGCACATGTATGCTTTATCATCGAACTCATCGTCAGATGAATCACTTTCAGTGACCACCTGAAGACATTCTGCTGATTTGGATGGTGTGGGGGAGGCTTCTGATTCTCCAATCAGGGCCTTGAGCTTGTCTTTCCAAGCACGTCTTCTTTCATCTCTCTCTTGTTGCTCGGCCTCAGGCAATCTTTGGACTTTGGGATGAGGACATTTGTTTGCATAATGGCACGGTTTCCTGCAGATTATAACACGAGTTAGCATCACGAGATGATGTTTCGGTACTTACCTTGTTGTGAGTTTGGGCACGTAGGAGTCTTTCAGTGTTTGATGAACTTTTTGAATTTATGCATTAGAAGCGCCATTTCATCTTGGGACGGGATGTCGTCGTCACTTTATCGGCATTCTTGTGGTAGGCTTGACGAGCTAGGCATCTTTGTGTCGACGGTTCGATCTGGCGGCGAGTTGTGACCTTTGAAGGAGATTCTTGACTTTCTCTCTTGTCAATGTCATACTCAAAAGCTTTAAGTTCAGAGAAGAGATCAAATGTGGATAATTCATTAAGATTACAGGATACACGCATAGCTGTGGTCTTAATGTCCCATCGGTATGGTAGAGATTTGAAAATTTTTAAGTTCTTCTCCTTTTGGGTGTAAATCTTGCCCAACGCTTCAAGTTCACCAACAATACCAGTAAATCTGAGGTCAAGTTCCTCAAGTGTTTCCGTTGGTTTCATTTCAAAAGATTCAAATTGCTGAGTAAGTTTTGAAATCTTGTTTTCTTTTGAGAGCTCAGTTCCCTCACAAATTAACTTGAGTTTATCCTGATTTCTTTGTTGTTTTGCAGCTCTTTACCTTTGAGAACGTGCCTTTGTCAAGAGTGACAAATAACGCGTTCTTAGCCACGTTGTCAAGATTGGCTCGCTTCCTTTTATCTGTTGTCCATTGCTCGCGTTCTTTCTCGAGCATTTCATCATGGGCTTGGCCCTCAATCCTTGCGGCTGGATTGACCTTCATGATCTTGATCGGACCATCCTGTATAACAAAAATTATCTCTTCGTGCATTGCTGCAAGATGAGCTTCCATTCTAATTCTCCAGTCGTCAAATTCGTTAATAGAGAACATAGGGACTTTGTTAATCATAGAAGTATCCATACTGATAATATAGGAATGAAAGAGACTGTTTTGAAAATAAGTGATTTGAATCTGATTCGGTTAAAAAGAAATACGACTGATTCTTTTTAGAATCAACCTCTCTGATACCACTTGTTGGCCACTTAAGTATACTGGATACAGTTTGGAAAAATGGTTTAAACAACAAACCGTACGGATTCTAAATACGAGTGCGTAGCGGAAGTCTTGGATACAGTGGGTTGCTATGGATACAAAGAACTAAGTGTATGGTGTATACTTAATATATCACAGTAATTTAAAACAGTAAAAGCTGAAGGTAAATAACACAGTAATTAAAGTGGTTCGAGGTAAACCCCTCTACGTCCACTGGTCCTCCACACAGGAGTAAAAAGTTTATTATAATTACTGCGTACACAACTACGTAATTATAGACAAACCTATCCTTATATCGTTCACACAGATTGATACAAAGAATGTCGCTTTCAACCGTTCACACAGATTGGTTAAAGCTTTCTTTTTGACTAGCTTCTTCACACACAGTTCCAAAGCTTCGTCCTTATTCGTCCCACACAGGTCAGAATAACTTGTTGAGTTCACAAAGAGCTCGGTTTTTACACAGAGGTAAAAGGTAGGTAACCAGGTAAGAACAGCAGCTTTGAAGTTCTTGAGCTGATGATGGCTGTTCTTGATGTTGAGCACTGTATATCTCTTTCGTTCTTAATAGCAGTATGCCTTGGAGATATGTTTGCTCTTATGATAACTTTTGATAGCTTGAGTGTTAGGTTACTTCCGTAACTGATCTTCAATGTCTTCATAAGATATATATAGTCTCTGAAGAAAGTATCCGTTGAGATGTATCCGTTTGAATAAGATTTCCTTCAACGGGAATATGACATGATCCGGATTTCGCGGGATTCTGAAGATCTGAAGACTGGCAGTATTTAAATACTTTATCCTTGAGTATTTAAATACTTCTTTGTTCAACGGGACTTGACTTATGTTCCTTCTTGTCCTTTTGTGAACAGTATGGAAGATAACTGTATTTTGAGCATCGAGACAGTTTCCATATTTGGTCTTTTTACAAGACTACTTGCTGTACTGACGAGCTTCACTTTATGCTGATTCGAGGCAGGTCTTCGATACAGGATAAAGCCTCAAAGCTTCGATACAGTTTCCTTTACTGTATTTGGCATATATGTCAAAACCTCTAAATAACGTTCGATACAGGGATTCGAGTATCCCGGCTGTTTCGATACAGGGTCTTTGTTTTCCCAACATTTAATCATCAAAACCAAATTAAATAATGTGTGGAATTTTTATTCCAACAAGGGTAACACGCGCTAACTGGTAGTTTGGGGGTAGTCCAGAAGCTACTGGACTGGGGCTGGAGGTCTCGTTAGCGCACGCTAATGCTTGTAGTTAGCGCACGCTAATCTGTCTGGCATATAAACCGAACAACAATCGTGATTCGTCATTTTCACTCTTTTCATTTTTCTCCACGGGTGACACCAAGCTGTGAATTTAAGGCGACTAGGGTTCATGATCTTGGCCGATTTTGTTCCGTTCAAAGGTGTTTCAGAGTATAATATCTTCTAATCTATTGTTCTTTGTCGGATCGAGTCAATTACTTGATTTTTCTTGAGTTAACCATTTTGTAGATTTTGTTTCTGATCTCATTTTCAACCTGATTCTGATGAATCAATTGGTGTCAAATGTTGTTGGTCATGTCCTATAAATCGTATATCCATAATTCCGGATTTTTCAACTCGGTTGATGATTCTAAGGATTCTGAGGAATAGTGAACAATTAACGTTCGATCAAATATCCGTGAACTATTGATGAACAAACCAAATAATCAAGGGGCGTTCCGTATCCCAGATGTTGGCAAGTGATGCTTTCATAATATGTCAGAATTGTTGATGCTTCTGACAATTGTGGCTTTGATTCTCTTTATCTTCTTGCTTTCCATCTCTAACTTGGTAGTTCTACGTTTCAAGGACAAAACTCCCTTTGAGGGGGGGAGAAGAGTATAATAATCAGGATTCTTGCGCTTGTACAATTTAGGGCCTTGAACCCTTATGTTTGACTCTGTTGTCACAATGCAGAACTTGCAAGTTCGGTGGTACTGCGATGATTGGCTTGATGTCTGAGCTTATCGTAATTATGATTTCTGTCATGTACTGGTTTCAAGATCTTATTGTATAACCCCATTTTCGTTGAATATTGGACCATATTTCCCTTGGTAACTCATGATTTCTCATTTAAGGTGGATCGTGACACCTGAGTTTTTGACTTCTGTATTTTTTCATACTATCGACTCGCTTATGTTCGATGACACCTGCTGAATGTGTTCTGTTCTCTAGTCTTTTCCGTTCGAACGAGTTGTGGCTTTGTTCAGATGAATCCATTTGCAGTTATGACTTTTCCAAGTTTGGTTCGAAGCTCGTGAGTCCTATATGAAGTGAACATCTTGTAATCCTTACAAGCCCACTTAATGTCTTGAGTTGAGACGTGAACTTCAGAGTTGTTTGATTATTGTCATCCAGTCATTGTTGTTCAATCAATGTTATTCGATCGTTGTGGTTCGATTGTGTTACTCAATCTCGCATCGTGATTATCGAGCGTCTGGTTTTCTTAAGATTCAGGTACTCGTCCCAGTAAGTCATCTTCCAAACCTTCGAGGTTGTTGGAATTATATACTTGTTCAGCGTTAAGCTCGATTTTTGATTATTGTACTATTTGGATTATCATTCGTAGTGATTCATGACCATTGCACTTCGTAAACATTCTTGCGTATTGAATCGGACCGCAGCGGCTTTGTATGGCATGAAGTTTTGTGCCCGTTATTGGCAGCAGATAACATGTATCATCTAAAGTTTACCTTTCGTGAGAAGCAACTTTGGCACAAAACCATTCCGTTGGTTAAGGTGCAATGGTCGAGACATGGAGTCGAGGAATCGACTTGGGAGACGGAAGAGAATATTCCATCGAGCTACTCCGAATTTTTTATTTCTTAAGTTTCGGGATGAAACTTCCGTTTAGAGGGGGAGAATGTAATACCCATACTATTCATGAATTTTGGGCTTTGATGTTCTTCCACTTTTGACGCTCTTTGCAAGCGCTTATTGAGATGTTGTTGATTTTAGAGTTTCGTATCTTTCGGAACATGTTCGTATTGATTGGACTTCGCAATGGTATTTTTGAGTGGAGCAGTTAGCGCACGCTAGGCGGTGAGCTAACATACACTATTTGTGCTTGGTAGTGCGCGCTAGCTTCGCCAGTAGCTCACGCTAATGGTTCTAGTTTGGCAGAGGAAGTAGCTGGGTTCTGTTCTCTGGACAAGTAGTTAGCGCACGCTATTTATGTTGAGTAGCGTGTGTTAGTAGGCCAGTAGCATATGCTAATTACTCGAATTTGGCAGTGGCAGTAGGTTGGTTTTTGTTCTCTGGATAAACAGTTAGCGCACGCTATTGGTGTTGAGTAGCACACGCTAGCATCGCCTGTAGCTTATGCTGACGAGTTGGGCAGTAGGTTCGGAGTCTCTGCATTAAAGCAGTTAGCGCATGCTAATGCTGTATGTAGCGCACACTAACAACTCAGGTCAGAAGCTACTGGACTACGCGGTGGCCCATTAGCGCGCGCTATGCTTATGATTAGCGCACGCTAAGCAGGATTTTTTATATATAGGACGGAGTAGATCCCCTTTTCCGTCATTTATCATTCCCTTTTCTTTTTTCGGCGATTTTGGGTGATTCGTGAAGATCCCGGCTGGATATCATCATTTATCATCCCCGTCAAGCTATTGGTTTGGATTATACCATGCTTGATCTTCCTCACCATTCCAAATCAAGGTAATCTTCTTAGAACCCTAGTTTTATGGGTTTGGGGGGTTTCTTCGTGATTTCTCCGATCTAGCTTATGGTTAAGGTGGGATTATGTTAAGTATGGATTATCTACTACCGATACATGTTATCCAACAAGATTATTGGTGTATTTCAGATATTGTGGTAAATCAAGAGGGTTTGGTTGTGGGCCACCCTCTAGACGTTATGTTGTTGGATTACATGTATCGTAGGCGGGGTTTTGGGAGTCCCTTCTTGTGATTGGAGCATTGATAATTGATTATCGTATTTCCTTACGAACTGTTTAGGCCCGAAAGTGCGTTCTTGGACCTCCCGAGCTTGAATACCATTTTCACTTCGGTTCTAACATCTCAAACGCAAGTATCTGTTTATGACTGTACGTTCTCGACATTAAAAGTGAGGTATATGAATTGTGAGATTGTATATATTCACTCTGGGATGGAGCGACGGGTCCTCGGAGGATTACGTTGCCTTTGGCGTGGTTCCACGAATATTTTTGGGTTAACCACTATGGGAGGGTCCGACGGGGCCTCAGAGGGTTCCGTTGCCTTTGGTGCGGTTCCATGGTTAATCAAGTATGTATTGAAATGAAATGCTATGAGATTTAGTTATTCCGGAATACTGGTCTCGAGTATGATGAAATGAAGATTACATTTACTTTATCGTCGAGAAGTATTGTGTTTCATATTCGATATACTTGTGCTGGATATTCGATGGCTAAACCCTTTTGGGAGAAATACCTTTCATATATTTCAGGATCCAGGAGAGTGGATAGGCATGTACCGGGTCGCCACGAAGATGATGGGCAAGAGTGATGTTGTGTCTTGTCTCTCTCTCTCTCTCTCTCTCTCTCTCTCTCTCTCTCTCTCTATTTTGTACTTTATCCATTCGGTATTGTTGTACTTGGAATGGTTATGAACACTCGAGTAGTGCTTCAGATGTTCTTGATGTTTTGGCCTGTGTTACCCTGAGTTTTAAATTTCCGATGTATTATATTCTGTTGAATTGATTATTATCTTGGTGTCATTGTTATCGCCTTCTACTTGATTATGTTTAGACCTTATCGGTTGAAATTCATGGTTCGCGTATGTATAGCCTTGTGGATTCCATGGAGGGGCTCACGACGCTGTAATATACCATGAATAACTTGGGAGTGTTACAGAATATGGTATCAGATACCTAGGCTGTTGGTCTTTTTTGGGTCGAATTGAGTTATCATTCGAATACCGTATCACTATATTGCCATCATCTCGATGCGACCGGTATTAGTAAGTCCTTTTACTCTTCTTGTATTTTTCCTAATCGCTCGCTTTTGATTTGGTATTCTTGGGAATCGATCACCTCGATGACGGGCGATTTGAATTGTACTTATGTACTTTGTGTATCCTTCAGAATGTTTGCTGACAGGGGACGAGGACGAGGGCGTGTTCGTGGACGCGGGTGAGGACGTGGCGCAGCCGTTTCCCTCAGTTCCATCGCGGGGTCAGCTAACGGCTAGTTTAGGCTTTATGCCTATAAGTACCAAACCATTTGGTATCATTCAAAACAACAACTCTAAGAAAATCATATATACGTTTGATATCATTGTATACACTATCATTGTTATATTTGTGCTTAATTGATAAGTGTTTGAGTGTTTATACACGAAAACATATACACGATAGGAAATAAAGGATTTTAGATTGATTCGGTGTTATTAGGATCGTTGATCCAGTATTATTAGAATCATATCTAAATCCAAGTAGGGTTTGTCTAGTACCAATCGAAAGCTAGATAGGTTGATTCCTTGTCCGATAGAAAAGGAAAACGGTTTAGCTTGGACCGATTGAAGACAAGATTGTAATGGTATCCCTCATACCGATACGAGACAAGATGTGGAGGTTGATCTTAACCCTATAGAAAAAGATACGGAGAGAGGACGTAGGCACAATTGGCCGAACCTCTATAAATCTTGTGTCGTTTATCTTCCGCAATTTAATTACGCTTCCACATGCAAAATAGTTCGGAAACTCTACTCTGTGATATTATCTACTATTCTAAGTGGGGTACCAATTCCCAACAACCTAGATTCTAATTTCTCCACCTTAGTCTTCTTGAGATCAGCGGGTCATCCCCAAATATTAATATGATTAGACTTAGTTTCTTACCTCCCCACATCTCATTGGTGTTGTAGGAACTAATTTGAGAGGACATCTGTTGGTCCCAGAAATGATGAAGACTATCCCCACTGTACCAACACGAGTATTTTCTTGCGCTCTTTGTCCTCACTCACGCGCACCTGAGAAACTTCCCAGGGGGTCACCCATCCCATAACTACTCCAGGCCAAGCACGCTTAACTTTGGAGTTTCTATGAGATGGCTACCAGAAAAGAAGATGCATCTTGTTGGTATGAGTAGTCCAAATCAATTCATTTAACCACTCTCTAGTGGCAGTGCAGAGCCCCGTACTAAGCGACAGGCGGACATGAGGGGCTGCACCACTAGGATGCCGCGGGTCGGGATGTTAAGCCCGGCCAGTTACGTTCTCCCGAGTCGAAGGTGAGGACGCTGGATACCAAAGTATTCCCAACAATACCCCCCCCCCCAGCGTACGCTAGAAGACTCGAACCCGCGCCTCGCTCCGATACCAATTGTTGGTCCCAGAAATGATGAAGACTATCCCCACTGTACCAACACGAGTCTTTTCTTGCGCGCTTTGTCCTCACTCACGCGCACCTGAGAAACTTCCCAGGGGGTCACCCATCCCATAACTACTCCAGGCCAAGCACGCTTAACTTTGGAGTTTCTATGAGATGGCTACCAGAAAAGAAGATGCATCTTGTTGGTATGAGTAGTCCAAATCAATTCATTTAACCACTCTCTAGTGGCAGTGCAGAGCCCCGTACTAAGCGACAGGCGGACATGAGGGGCTGCACCACTAGGATGCCGCGGGTCGGGATGTTAAGCCCGGCCAGTTACGTTCTCCCGAGTCGAAGGTGAGGACGCTGGATACCAAAGTATTCCCAACAACATCTGTTCAACATGTGCACGGCAGTAAGTTGTTGATACGAGATTAACTACTCCAAGCAAAGAAGACGAAGTAAGAATTGACGTAAAACATCTCGATCATACTCCAACGTACTTGGGCGAGAAAACAGATACGAGACACGGAGTTACCTTGATAATCGGAATTGGAATAACTTAAACAAAAGGTAATCTTGGGGGAAGGGGGCCCAAGTGGTAAGAGAATAAAATAGTTTCAGCATATTTTATTAAAGGGCAGCGGGATTCTTGGCAACATGTTGAAGGAAAAAGCGGCTGTCAGCAAACAACTTGGAGGCAAAGACCCAGCTTTTACTTTTGTCAACAAGTGACATGAAGAACCTTTTATTATCCTTTCATTATTTTAAAGAACAGCTTGTAATAGTTTAAGTTATTTTGTCAGGCCACTTTTGCCTATAAATAGTGGCAGTAGAGTTGTAATGGAGAATTATTGAATGTTGAAGAAATAAGGACACTTTGTGTTTTCCCTGGTGAATGCTTTTCATCAAAACCTGGTTTTTATTCGATGCGTTTCGAGTATTAATCTGATTGATCCTCAATAGGTCTTGAGGAGAAATCACTTTATCAAATTATAGGTCTAATTTGATAAAAACATCTGTTCATATCATGTTTCGATATTCTGTTTGTTTTTCGATACAGTTTGAACTTGTTTCCTGTTTTAACTTCACTTCCGTCCAAAACGTGCTGTTTCGAGTGTCGTTGTTTGGAGGTGGCCTGTTTCGAGTCATTTTCCAGTTGGCCAAATTCCTATCTTCTTGCTGTATCGAATTACCGACTTTATCACTAGTCAGTATTGTTGCTGTAGCGAGCTGTTGTCACCAGTTCCCGACAGTTTCTTGTCGTTAGCTTCCGTTCGTCAAAAAAGCCTTCCGCTGTATCGATAGCGAATTCGCATCACAAGTGAGAATTCGTATCATAAGTGGTATCAGAGACCAAGTTCTTGATCTTCGACATTATGGATCTCAACGACGCTGATTTCTTGGCAAAACTTCGTGACGCATTACGTGACGTACCAGAACAATGCGACCAGCGTTGGCAACCTAGGCGCGGTGACTATGAACGACCCTCACGCCATGTCGACGAGTTCAAGGTGAACGAGCTCCCAGAGTTCGTTGGAGGGACCGACCCTGAAGTTTACCTGGAATGGGAACGAAAAATTGATCGTATGTTCGAGTTTAAAGACCTCGACGATGAGAAACGGTGCAAGTATGCCATTCTCAAGTTGGGGAAAGGAGCTTCACTTTGGTATGAAGGAATTAAAACACGAAGAGCTCGTGCGGGGAAGGAAAAGATCCGTTCGTGGGATTCCTTAAAAAGAAAACTTCATAAAAGATATGTGCCAACATCACACCGGTTATCCTTATACAGAAAGATTGCAGATCTGATGCAAGGAAAGTTGAATGTCAGTGAATACATTGAGGAGTTTGAGAATCTAACCTTAATGGGAGAGATAGAGGAGAATGAGGAGCAGAAGATGTCGCGATTCTTGCGTGGCTTAAACCGAAGCATAGCTAACTCGGTGGAACTGTATCCATACGAGGACTTCGATACATTATGTGGGTTATGTGTGAAGTTAGAAGCTCGAATGGATGAAGTCAGATAAACTCGAGTTTCGATCAAATTTGGAAACCCAAGCGTCGGATCTAGTTCAGCAGTTAAGGCAACTGCACCGACTCCGGTTCCTGTTGCGATTCATACTAACGCAACTGTGCCCTACGTACCGAAGGAGACAAGTTTGGTTAAAGTGAGATGTTTCAAATGCCAAGGATTCGGACATTATCAAAATGCTTGTCCGAACAAACGAGTGGTGACACTGAGAGAAGCTGTCACGATCCGAGACGAGTTGTTGGTTGAGGAAGAAAAACTGAGTGATGTATTTGATTTCGACACGAAGGACGAAGAAGGAGAAGAGTGTGAGACTTACGATGCTCCAAGCTATGACACGGCTTTAGTTCTGCGAACGCTACAAGCCAAAGCTGTTTCGAATGATTCGGAACAGCGAAATCAAATATTTCACACGAAGTGTCAAGTTGGAAATAAATGGTGTAGTTTGATCGTTGATGGAGGGAGTTGCACCAACGTAGCTTCCAGCGAGATGGTGACTAAACTCGGGCTGACCACTACGGCTCACCCGAAACCTTACACTTTGCATTGGCTCGATGATGGGAGCAAGATAAGGGTGACTGAACAAGTGAGGATTGGGCTAGCCATGGGTTCATATGAAGACAACGTATTATGTGATGTACTCCCGATGGATGCATGCCATGTACTGTTGGGAAGACTATGGATGTTTGATAGGGACATTTTACACCGAGGAAGAAGCAATGAGTACGAGTTACGGGATAAGGGCAAGAAGATTGTGCTTAAACCAATGTCACCTCAAGCTATTCACTCTATGAGTTCTAGTAGGAGTGAAAAACCAAAACTGGCCATGTTTGCTAGCGAGCGGGAGGTGGAACTTGCTATTAATGATGGCAAATGCGTATACTTGTTGGTTCTAAAGGAGACACGGAATGGTAACATGGTTGTACGAAACGAAAGGATGGATGCCTTATTGCACGAATTTGCGGATGTTTTTCCCGAAGAATTACCATCGGGTTTGCCACCTATTCGTGGGATTGAACATCAGATCGACCTCATACCGGGTGTGTCACTCCCTAACAAAGCTGCATATAGATGTAATCCCGAGGAGACGAAAGAATTGCAAAACCAAATCGAGGAACTGATGGATCGTGGTTATGTTCGAGAAAGCCTAAGTCCTTGTGCGGTTCCGGTATTACTGGTTCCTAAGAAAGACGGATCTTGGAGGATGTGTATTGACAGTCGAGCTGTGAACAATATAACCATCAAGTATCGATTTCCAATCCCAAGGCTGGATGACATGTTGGATGAATTACACGGATCCGTGATCTTTTCAAAGGTTGATCGACGAAGTGGTTACCACCAGATTCGAATGCGGGAAGGAGATGAGTGGAAGACAGCCTTCAAAACTAAACACGGACTGTATGAATGGACAGTTATGCCGTTCGGTCTTACAAATGCACCGAGTACTTTCATGCGCTTGATGAATGAGGTACTTAAGCCATTTTTAGGGAAATTTGTAGTTGTATACTTAGATGATATTTTGATCTACAGCCGATCGTTGCAAGAACATTTCGAACACTTGAGGCAAGTCTTCGAAACCCTTAGAGACAAGAAGCTGTATGGAAAAAAGGAGAAGTGTTCATTTTTGGTAGAAAGTATAGTCTTTCTTGGCTATATTGTTTCAAAGAATGGAGTGTCGGTCGATCAAGCGAAGATCGAAGCAATTAAGTCTGGCAGTTCCCACTACAGTGACGGAAGTTAGATCGTTCCACGGACTGGCTTCATTTTACCGAATATTCATTCGAGACTTCAGTACCATTGCAAGCCCAATAACCGAATGTTTGAAGAAGGGCACGTTTAATTGGAGCAGGGCTGCTCAGGAGTCATTTACAAATTTGAAGGCGAAGTTGTGCGAAGCACCAATCTTAGCATTACCTGATTTTTCGCAATCGTTCGAAGTAGAATGTGATGCTAGCGGAGTTGGCATTGGAGCGGTTCTCATTCAGGGAAGGCGACCTATTGCTTATTTTTCAGAGAAGTTAAATGGTGCTCGTCTCAATTATTGTACATACGACAAGGAGTTTTATGCTATTGTGAGGGCTCTAGATCATTGGAATCACTATCTTCGACCAAAGCATTTTATCATACACTCGGACCATGAATCCTTGAAGTATATTAACGGGCAACACAAGTTAAGTCCCAGGCATGCGAAGTGGGTAGAATTCTTACAATCATTTCACTTCTCATCGAAGTATAAGGATGGCAAGAGCAATATTGTGGCAGATGCATTGTCTAGGCGTTATGCCTTACTCGCCACTCTTGATGTTCGTTTGCTTGGATTCGATACAGTAAAGGAGTATTACGAAGGTGATGCGGATTTTGGCGAAACCTTCGCCCTGTGCAAACCTGGCCCGGTGGGAGAATTTTCGATACAGGAGGGCTTTCTTTTTAAGGGAAATCGTCTTTGTCTACCAAGGCACACGATTCGAGAATTGCTGGTTCGAGAGGCTTATGGGGGAGGTTTGGCTGGCCACTTTGGTTCAGCCAAGACATTTGATGTACTTAAAGAACATTTTTATTGGCCAAGGATGCAAGGGGATGTTAATAATATAATCAGTAAATGTGTGACGTGCCATGTTGCGAAGAGTTCGTTCAAACCAGGAGTCTACACACCTTTACCGATTCCGGAGAGGCCGTGGGAAGATGTCTCGATGGATTTTATTGTTGCTTTGCCTCGAACCCAACGAGGTAAGGATGCGATCATGGTTGTTTTCGATCGTTTTTCAAAGATGGCTCATTTTGTTCCTTGTCCCAAAACCGATGACGCGAGTAATGTTGCTGACCTGTATTTCCGAGAGGTGGTGCGATTACATGGAGTTCCGAAAACTATTGTTTCGGACCGGGACTCGAAGTTTCTAAGCTACTTTTGGAACACATTATGGAGGAAGGTGGGAACCAAGCTTTTGTTTAGTACTTCGCATCATTCTCAAACCGACGGACAAACGGAAGTAACGAATCGAACACTGGGGACGCTGTTGCGAGGCTTGGTGAGCAAAACACAAAAGGACTGGGATCTGAAACTGGCACATACGGAGTTTGCTTATAATCGATCTCCTACTCATGCCACTGCACACTCTCCATTTGAAGTAGTTTACGGGTTGAATCCTTACATGCCGCTAGATCTAATTCCACTACCAAGTGACGAATTGGTGCATAAGGATGCGGAGTCAAAACTAAAATCAATGATGAAATTACACGAACAGGTGCGGGATCGAATCAAGGAAATAAACGAGGCGTACAAAAGGAAGTCGAACAAGCAAAGAAAGCCGAGACTATTCGAGGTTGGAGATTTAGTTTGGTTACATTTGAGGAAGGAACGATTCCTGAGTAAGCGTAAGAATAAGTTGATGCCACGAGCCGAGGGGCCATTTAAAATAGTTGCGAAGGTGAACGACAATGCTTACAAATTAGAACTTCCGGGCGATTATGGGGTGCATGCTACTTTCAACATAGGTGATCTTTCTCCTTATCTTGATGATGACGGGATTGCAGAATTGAGGACAATTCCTCTTAAAGGGGGAGGGGATGATACGAGATTAACTACTCCAAGCGAAGAAGACGAAGTAAGAATTGACGTAAAACATCTCGACCATACTCCAACGTACTTGGGCGAGAAAACAGATACGAGACACGGAGTTACCTTGATAATCGGAATTGGAATAACTTAAACAAAAGGTAATCTTGGGGGAAGGGGGCCTAAGTGCTAAGAGAATAAAATAGTTTCAGCATATTTTATTAAAGGGCAGCGGGATTCTTGGCAACATGTTGAAGGAAAAAGCGGCTGTCAGCAAACAACTTGGAGGCAAAGACCCAGCTTTTACTTTTGTCAACAAGTGACATGAAGAACCTTTTATTATCCTTTCATTATTTTAAAGAACAGCTTGTAATAGTTTAAGTTATTTTGTCAGGCCACTTTTGCCTATAAATAGTGGCAGTAGAGTTGTAATGGAGAATTATTGAATGTTGAAGAAATAAGGACACTTTGTGTTTTCCCTGATGAATGCTTTTCATCAAAACCTGGTTTTTATTCGATGCATTTCGAGTATTAATCTGATTGATCCTCAATAGGTCTTGAGGAGAAATCACTTTATCAAATTATAGGTCTAATTTGATAAAAACATCTGTTCATATCTTGTTTCGATATTCTGTTTGTTTTTCGATACAGTTTGAACTTGTTTCCTGTTTTAACTTCACTTCCGTCCAAAACGTGCTGTTTCGAGTATCGTTGTTTGGAGGTGGCCTGTTTCGAGTCATTTTCCAGTTGGCCAAATTCCTATCTTCTTGCTGTATCGAATTACCGACTTTATCACTAGTCAGTATTGTTGCTATAGCGAGCTGTTGTCACCAGTTCCCGACAGTTTCTTGTCGTTAGCTTCCGTTCGTCAAAAAGCCTTCTGCTGTATCGATAGCGAATTCGCATCACAAGTGAGAATTCGTATCAGTAGTGCACGTCCCCATAGATAAATTTGTAAATCAGTTCAGTTAAGCATGGACCGAACCATGTCCAAAAGGGTTTGGTTCCTTCTCTCTGAAACACAATTTAACTAGAGAGTTGGTGGAGGTGTAAATTATGATACTATTCCATTTTCTTTTAAGAACTCATCAAACTCATCACTCATGTATTCACCACCTCGGTCTGACTGAAGTGCATCAACATGATGAAGTTTGATTTACAACTAGAGCCTCAACTTCCTTGAACTTTTTGAAGGCTTCGAATTTGTGCTTCATCAAGTCCACAAAACCATACCTAGTATGATCATCAGTGAACGTGATAAATACTGATATCCATCTCGTGCTACTTCTAAAGCACCACATACGCCGGTATGAATTAATCCAAGTTTTTCAACAGCTCTTTCAAAAGCCTTGTGAAGGGGGAGTTATTCATTTTTCCCTTAAGGCAGGATTCACAATAGGATAGGAATCAGATCCCAATAGACCCATAAGTCCATCTTTTTCCATCTTATTAATCATGGTCTCACCAACATGACCAAGTCTAAGATGCCACTTCAATGCTTGGTTAATTTCATCTTTACCATGATGTCTAGTCATAGTGTTCACAACTATTCTGTTTTGTAGAGTTAGATGATAAAGTCCATTAAACAATGTGGCAAAATCAACTAATTTATTTCCAAAAGTTTTTTGGCAACTTTCATTGCCAATGAAAAAGTGAAAACCTTTCTGATCCATAATCGGATTGGATACGATATTTCTATGCCCATTGGGCAACACTAATACATCATCTAATGATACAACAAAACCAGATTCCAAATCTAAAAGAAGTGACCCGATATTGGTAGCGTAGACAGTATGTACGCCTCTGATTGTTATCATTACTTCCCTAGCTCCAAGTTATCTCCTTCATTCCAGAACCTGATTCACAGTGCAAGTGTGAGAACTAGCATCTAAATCCAGAACCCAAGAAGTAGAATAAATAGTAGCCGAAAAATTTATTTCCAAAACTAAAAGTTCTATACCTGAAGCACCATCAGGGCGAGGACGGTCCTTTCTCCAATGGCCTAGCACTCTGTATTTCAGACACCTGTCTGTTGGCTTGGCCTTACTTGCCTTCAGAACAATTTGGGCCTTGCCTTTCCCTTTTAAACTGCGGCTTTGGGCATTGTTGCTTCTTATTTTCCTTCTTCTTGTTGACCTTCGAGGCCCATAAGAGATAACAACTGCAGCCTCCTTCATTCTTGGTGTCTTCATCTGAGACTGAGTGGTGGACATCTTGTTAATCAACCCCGTTAGATTGCAAGCTACCCCATTGCAGTTGAAAATCATAGCAAACTGTGAGAAAGACTCCGACAGAGATTGAAGGATGAGATCGGTTTCAGGAGATTCCAATCTCTCAATCGTAGAGACCATCATGAGGACATGGTCCCCAACTTTCTCTCCTTCCTTCATCCGATCTCCAATCAACTACTTTGATATCTCATGTCGAGTTGTTCTGCTATGCTCCACATAGAGTTCGGTCAGATGAGCCAGTATATGACTAGCAGAAGTCATTGTCTCATGTGATCTCTGTAACTCATTAGTCATAGAGCCCATCGTAAAGCCATAAACTTTGGCATCATATTTGACCCACTTCTCATGGGTTTCAACCTCTTCCTGATCAGCCCTGGTCCGAGCAGAAGCCGATGGGATGTCCGCCTTAAAGAGATATCCCAGCAATTCCATAATGAGAACTATCCTCAGATTTCAGAGCCATCCGACAAAGTTCGGTTCGGTTAGGATGTTCTTTTCAAGAAGAATTGCGAGTGGATTCATTATCATTTTGAGATCTTAATACTACAGAAAGTAAAACATAGTGAATTAGTGTTATGTGAGTTATGATCCGATTATTTAGAATAAGGACATTTCTATTTATAACTCGAGTACTACTAATTTTATCGAAAAAACACACTCCCATATGGAAAACTGGAAGTCATCAATCGATTGACTTCTTAGTGGTGATCAAGTTCTTTATGAAATTAATGGAAGGCAATCCATAAGGTTTCTGGTCTATTATGTTTACAAGATGGTGTCCAACACCAACCCATCTAATGGATGATTTGATCTTTTTTTACCCTTAGTTCACTTGCCCTCAACACATACGGTTCCTATTCGTCTGATAATTGAATCTCACCCAACAACCCATACGTCTTCTAACAGTTCGATTTGTCACAATCGTAGGTATCAAATGCACTCTAGATATTTATCGAACTTCCCCCAAAACACTACCCTAACATACTTGGAAGAATAGCATTTCGGTTTAGGTTTCAATTTCCCAAGAGTTTGACGGATGCTAGGATACCTTGCACCCTTTCCAACTTAGTGTTTGTTATGTGGGAGTATTACGCGATTAATGTTACACTTTGCACATTAATTCATTTGTAATCACGGTTTGTCATCCATACCATATGAATAAAATAAATAACAACCTAGTTGCTATCAACATGTAGTTCATGGACCTTTTCAAAATATTGGGCAAAACGAATGACCCAACAAAATAAAAGGAAATAAAAAACTAGTCTTGAGTCGCCGTCTTCTTTATGTATCGCCTTGGGCAACCATCTTGAAAAAAACTATCTATTACATTTAAATAATTTACAACATAAACAAATATTCTAGTAAAATAAATAAATCGACTCAAGAAGACCTTTACAATCCAATCAAATAATAATGATTCAAAAACTAAGTCCATGAACTACATCACCATCAGATAAATATGTAAAACATACAACAATTAATGGTTTGAATCAATCCAATTAATTCATCAATAACCGACAATTTAATTTGTTCGTAGTAAACCCTCAAAATATTTTCCATTAAATTTTCCATCATCAAAAAATTCCAAATTTAATGATTTAATCAAACTATACATAATTTAATATTGAGAAATAATTTTCGAAAATATTCTAAAAAACGAGACTCGATGCCCGACATATTGGGAATAGTTCCCTAGGACATTCGATGTGCCCAGATTTGTAATGTCGCATCTAAATAAAGTTATTTGATATCATTTATTTCTCGTTGATTATTATAATGTGTACATGTTTTAATATTATAATAATCGAATAATAGTTATTCACGAATAATAAGCTTATTCAAATGTCCCTGGTATGTTACGCTGGAGAGTAGCGACAGGGGTCATGTGCGACAAGAAAGTCCCTCTAAAGTTGAAGGGTAAATTCTATAGAGCGGCAATCCGACCTGTAATGTTGTATGGCTCTGAATTTTGGGCGATGAAGAAGTCGCTTGAGAGCAAGTTGGAAGCGGCTGAAATGAGAATGTTACGCTGGTCGTGTGGTCGCACAATGTTAGATAGAATCTCGAACGGGGTCTTCAGGAACGCGCTAGAAGTGGCGCCCATTTCAGCGAAAGTTAGGGAAGGGAGATTGAGATGGTTTGGCCGCGTCCGCAGGAGGCAGGCATCTGCTACGGTGAGGAGGGTCGAGAGTTTAGTAGTTGTCGGGGAGAGGAGGAGAGGCAGACCGAGGAGGACGTGGGAGGAGCAGCTAAGATTAGATTTGAAGGCCTTAAACCTTTCCGAGACCATGACTGTTGATAGGTGCGCTTGGAGACGCCAAATCAGAGTTGTGGATTCTTTAGTTGGGAGTGGTGCTGTAGTTGAGAGCCTTAGGGTTGGGTTGTCTCGGTTAGCTTTGACCTAGAGCATTGTATTTTTACATTTATTGTATATTTTATCCTATTGCCTTTTGCATGTGGTGTATTTTTTACAGGGAGCTGTGCGCGGAGTCAACCTCTCTTCTGTTTGAGCAGCGTTCATCGGGAGTGATGTAGCCAAATTTCTCTTAGGTAAGTCCCATGTGGATTAAGCCATGGGCTCAGGTATGGTATTGAGTTTTTTCGTATCATATGCTTCCCTTTGTATTTTTCACTCAATATGTTGTTGTGCACTAAGCTGAGGGTCTTCACGGAAACAGCCTCCCTGCCGTAATAGGCAGGAGCATGGTCTGCGTTAGAGGTGGGCAAAAAAACCGAAACCGAAACCGAAACCGAAAAAAAAACTGAAACCGAAACCGGTCAAAACCGGTTTTTGACCAAAACCGGTTCTGGTTGTCGCAAAACCGGCGGTTTCTACCCGGTTTTGCATTTTTCCGTTAGAAACCGGTCCAAACCGGTTTTTAGTGTAACCGGTTTCTAAAACCGGGTTGAAAAAACCGGTTTCAAACCGGTTTTTGCATGTAGCCGTTAGGTTCCGTTTTTTTTAAAAATGTGACCATTTTTTGTGTCTTTTTTTACCATTTTGCCATCCCTAAACCAACTATAAATACCCTATTTGTGTTTTGGTTTAGTCACAATACTCAAACACTCTTCAAGTATTAAAAAAATTACAAAATTCTCGTTTCTCTCAATTAAAATGGCAACTCAATCTTCTTCCGCTTCCACGAATGCCCTAGAGATTGTTGAAGTTATAGAAACAACTCGAAACCAAAAAATTTGGTGTAATTTCAACCTTGTGAGGTTGTCGGATGGGCAACTTAAGGCTCATTGTAAACATTGCGGTAAGTTTTTGAAACATGAATCCAACACGACGTTGAAGATGCATACCGACAAGTATTGCGAAGGACTCAAATTCGTTCCGGAAGCCGGTCAAGCATCTATGTCACGAGAGGGCGGTCTTTTTGCATACGAGGCGGAGCGGTGCCGACAACAATTTGCAAGCTACGTGATTCAAGAAGGTTTGCCGTTCAACCACTTCGATAACCCTCGATTGACTAAGGTGATTCAAAATACTCTTCAACCGCGATATAAACAAGTAAGTCGTGCTACTCTTAGACGTGATTGTATTAAATTATGGAAAAAGGCTAAAATAGAACTAGTAAACGGTTTTGCAAACTTAAATACAAATGTAAACTTAACAACCGATGTTTGGTCGGCACCTCATGGTTTGCCCGGTTCATATCTTTGTGTTACCGCACATTGGATTGATCCCGATACATGGCTAATGATGAAGCGTACGATTGCTTTTGAAAATTTTGAGTACCCTCACACGGGTCAAAATTTATTTCATATGTTACAAAATGTAATAAATAACTTTAACTTACAAGAAAAAGTTTTTCGATCTCATTTGATAACGCGTCTAATAATACAAACGGTAAAAAATTAATATTAACATATAAACCGCCTTCGAAGGGTATTTTTTATCATAGTCGATGTGTTGCACACATTATAAATTTGGTTGTTCAAGACGGATTAGCGGTACCCGAAATAAGTTTGGTAAAAGACGCTTTTAAAAAAATATTACAAGATATATTTTGTTCAAGTAAAGCTAGATATAAACAATATATGAAATTGTGTAAGGACACGAATTCTATTTTTTTAACCCCTAATTGGGACGTTCCTACAAGATGGAATTCGACTTATAAAATGTTTTGTTGTGGTTTACGCCAACGTGATACTTTACAACTTTTTCATGATGAACTTGCGAATAGGACGAGTAGGGTTACATCATTTACGTCGGAACAATGGGATATAGTTAGAAAAATAAGCGAATTGCTCAATGTTTTTAAAAACGCAACAACTTTATTATCGGGTGTTTATTATCCCACGAGTCATTTGGTACTTAATCAAATTTATTTAATGTGTTCAAAATTAAGCGACTACGAATTAAGTGGTGATTTATATGAAAAAATGGTTTCGCCCATGAAAGAAAAACTAAGAAAATATTTTAAAGAAATGATACGGAATTAAATAGTCCGAATAAAGAAACCGAAGCAAGAATCGACGTTAAAGGCCTTACAACGCGCCGTGCACGTGCGACTACATTTTTAGGCGAGAAAACGGACATAAGACGTAAAAGGAATGTCCGAACTGCCGGAAAAATCACCACCGGCCGGAAAATTCACCACCTGCCGGAACTGGCCGATCGCTGCCGACCACCACCTGCCGGAACTGGCCGATCACTGCCGACCGAACCCGGCCGTGTCATCCGACACGGCCCGTGCCGAGATGTCCTAGAAAGTGTAATCTCGCTGCCGACCGAACCCGACCGTGTCGTCCGACACGGCCCATGCCGACACAACCCGACCGTGCCAGGCGACACGGTCGAGTCTTACTCTTCCGGAAAGCGTTGCAAGTCTGCCGACCAGCCCGACCGTGTCATACGAACACGGTCAAGTCCTACTCGCCTAGAAGCGCTGAAACGCCTGCCGACCAGCCCGACCGTGTCAGTCGAACACGGTCGAGTCCTGCCGCACATGGCACATGCAGCCGCGGCCGTGTCCATCGACACGGTCCGTGTCCATCCGGCAGCCTCCTTTATTTTATACACTTTGTGTATTAATTTGTCTCCCTTTTCCTCACATGGTAGGATGGCTTATAATCATGTTCATGTGTGTGATCCACACCCTTAATATTTGATTCCTTGTAATCTTATTTTTTTATCTTGATTATTGTTTTTAATTTCTAAGATCATGTGATCTTGTAGTGTTTGATTCCTTAGAGTTAGGTTTCACCTCCTATAAGTAGATTGATTAGCCTTGTAATATACATAAGTATTATGAATGTTGAATGAGAAAGAAAACACTTTGTGTTTCTATCATTGGTAAATGATTTTTACCGAAACTTGGTTTTTATTCGACGCGTTTTCGAGTATTAATCCGATTGATTCTCAATAGGTCTTGGGAAGAAATCACCTTATCGAGTTATAGGTTTAATTCGATAAACCCTTGTTCTTGATCGTTCAAGTCTTCTTGTTCGATATTTTTATTGTTATCCGATATTTCATCCATATTCATACACTCGAATTACCATATTCATAAAAGACTTCCGCTATCATATTATTACGCACACTCCGACCGATACCTATCCGCCTCTCCCGGAGAATTCGTATCATAAGTGGTATCGGAGACCAGGGTCATCTCCTGGGGCGATTTCTTCAAAGATTTTTTTTTTGTCGAAGAAAATATCTCTTGATTCTTGTCATCGGAAACCACACCTGAATTTCTTAATTCAGTTAAGGTTCTTGATCTTTCAACCAAATGGAGTTCAATGATATTTATCTCTTGGCGATATTACGCGACGCATTACACAGCGTACCGGAGTTCATGGGACATTCCGATCCAGAAGCAGGTGTTGATTGGCTCCACATTTGTGAGGAGTTTTTCAACCACAATTCAATTCCAGTAGACCGCCGAGTCTTGTTGGCGACAAAACGCCTTCGTGGTCGCGCCTCGACCTGGTGGGCAGAAATTGAAAACCAGCCGTTTACACCAAGGTAAACCCAAACTAAGAGACTGGAACAAATTCATAAAACACTTTACTCGGAAATTCATCCCCACAAATTCTCACCGCCACGATGCACCAACGGCACCACACCGGAAATTGGAGAAGTTCGGCGCCACCCCGCCACCGGCATTCGATCTAAGGTCTTCCTCCATCAAGAAATTCCCAGCAGAGTCCTTTCTCGATGAAGATGATATCCCTACTGTCATTTTTAATGAAGTAGACGAGAAAGAGGTTTCAACGACGCAATACAACGAAGAAGACGATTTGGAAGACGATTTGGTTAGTGTTCCCCTAATTGACAAACTTGGATCTTGCGATTATGAGCATGAACCAATCAGTTGTGTTGGTCAAATTGACGAAAACGGAATTGATGGGCCGAATGGATTATTCACATAAGTCGGACCTTTTAAAGATGTGGAAGACGAAATGGAGCTTGGTACTAAAATTGGTTGGTTGAAAGAAAACGACAATTTTGAGCCCAATTTTTATATCGACTCAGTTTCTGGTGATGGACTTATGGTCCTGGATGATTACCAAATTGAGGTTAGTAAATTATTTTGTGATGGGCCATTATTGGGGGAGCCCAATAATTTTGAAACGGAGAGTTGGTCAGATTGCGACGGACCGCCAACATTTGATGAGGAACCAGTTGATGAAGAGGACTCCGCAATAAATTCTGTGTTTTCCATTCTTGATGGTGAACCCGATGTGGAATTATCAGTGTTTCTAATTCTGGAGGATGAACCCGATTTGAAATTAACCGTGCGTCCCATTTCCGATTTCCGCTCATGTCATGATATCGGTATTACCGGGCAAAGTAATTATTATTATTTTATTAATAATGATAGTTATTTTATTAGTGATTCTCGAGGGGGGCCCACTACCTATCGTCTCAAGATTTTGGGCCATGTACGCACTGCGGATATTTTCGAGGTCAAGTACTTAGAAGCTTTAATTAATTATCTTGTCGACGAAGGAAGTTCGGAATTGAGGACAATTCCCTTTAAAGGGGGAGGGGATGATACTGAATTAAATAGTCCGAATAAAGAAACCGAAGCAAGAATCGACGTTAAAGGCCTTACAACGCGCCGTGCACGTGCGACTACATTTTTAGGCGAGAAAACGGACATAAGACGTAAAAGGAATGTCCGAACTGCCGGAAAAATCACCACCGGCCGGAAAATTCACCACCTGCCGAATCGCCGATCGCGCCGACCACCACTGCCGGGCGCCAATCATCGCCGACGAACCCGGCCGTGTCATCCGACACGGCCCGTGCCGAGATGTCCTAGAAAGTGTAATCTCGCTGCCGACCGAACCCGACCGTGTCGTCCGACACGGCCCGTGCCGACACAACCCGACCGTGCCAGGCGACACGGTCGAATCCTACTCTTCCGAAAAGCGTCGCAAGTCTGCCGACCAGCCCGACCGTGTCATACGAACACGGTCGAGTCCTACTCGCCTAGAAGCGGCAAACGCTGCCGGCCGGCCAGTGTCGATCGAACACGGTCGAGTCTGCCGCACATGGCACATGCGGCCGCGGCCGTGTCCATCGACACGGCCCGTGTCCATCCGTGACCTCCTTTATTTTATACACTTTGTGTATTAATTTGTCTCCTTTTCCTCACATGGTAGGATGGCTTATAATCATGTTCATGTGTGTGATCCCCACCCTTAATATTTGATTCCTTGTAATCTTATTTTTTTATCTTGATTATTGTTTTTAATTTCTAAGATCATGTGATCTTGTAGTGTTTGATTCCTTAGAGTTAGGTTTCACCTCCTATAAGTAGATTGATTAGCCTTGTAATATACATAAGTATTATGAATGTTGAATGAGAAAGAAAACACTTTGTGTTTCTATCATTGGTAAATGATTTTTACCGAAACTTGGTTTTTATTCGACGCGTTTTCGAGTATTAATCCGATTGATTCTCAATAGGTCTTGGGAAAAAATCACCTTATCGAGTTATAGGTTTAATTCGATAAACCCTTGTTCTTGATCGTTCAAGTCTTCTTGTTCGATATTTTTATTGTTATCCGATATTTCATCCATATTCATACACTCGAATTACCATATTCATAAAAGACTTCCGCTATCATATTATTACGCACACTCCGACCGATACGTATCCGCCTCTCCCGGAGAATTCGTATCAAGAAATGCCACCGGTAATTACTTGTTCCGCTGCCTTGAACCCATGTATGAATATTAGCGGGGTGGAACTACTTATCGACAAAATCTCTATTGATTTAGAGTTGCATAACGAAAATGTTTTCTATTCAAGAGATGCAAAAGCCATTTTTAACAAAAATTTCAAAGACTTATTCGGGGTTTATTTTAAAAAGTATGGTTCAAGAAATGATTCTTCAAGTTCGTTTTCATCATCATTTTCTACTTCTACTAGCGCGGATCCCATGCTTAACTTATATAATAGTTTAAAAGAAGAAAACACTAAACGGGCTAGGGGTGAGGGTGATCAATCATCGACTAGCGCATATGGGAAATATATTGGAACCGATTTTTTATCGACTATGGGACCCCATGAATTCGCAAATTTTGATATTTTGGCATGGTGGAAAGGAAGGGAAACTCAATTTCCCGTTCTAACCGCTATGGCCCGAGATTTACTAACCGTCCAAGCTTCTACGGTAGCTTCGGAATCCGCTTTTTCTCTTAGTGGTAGGGTATTATCTATACGAAGAACAAGACTCACACCGGCATCATTGGAGATGTGTATTTGCTTGAAGGATCACTTGGACGCATCCGAGCGTATACAACACACTCAAAGTCTTGAAGGAGAACTAGACATTGAACAAGAAATACACGATATCGAGGTGGAAGAAGGTTTTGCAATCTCACTCTCCGATGAAGAAATTGCTCTCGATGAAGCTTGCATGAGGCTAGCTCCAAGAAGATATCACTCTCGATGAATAAAAATTTATGTTTTAAATTCTAAATGTTTGAATAATAGTTGATGATGTTATGAGTTTATTTAATAAAAGTTTATGTTTTAAATTCTAAATGTTTGAATAAAAGTTGATGTTGTAATGAGTTTATTTAATAAAAGTTTATGTTTTAAATTCTAAATGTTTGAATAATAGTTGATGTTGTAATGAGTTTATTTAATAAAAGTTTATGTTTTAAATTCTAAATGTTTGAATAAAAGTTGATGTTGTAATGAGTTTATTTAATAAAAGTTTATATTTAATGTATAATGGGTTTATTTAATAAGAATATATTATTTTTTTAATTTTTTTTTTTTTAAAAAAACCGGTCACAAACCGACCCAAACCGGTTAGTATAGGGTCGAGTTTTTACACTCTCCAATCCAACCCGACCCGAACCGATTTGGTCAAAAAAACCGGTTTCTAGACTACGACCAAAAACCGGTTCGGTTATACAACCCGAACCGGTTTGAAAAAAAATGAAATGTACACCCCTAGTCTGCGTACATCTTACCCTCCCCAGACCCTGCTCTGAGCGGGATATACTGGGTATGTTTGGTTTGGTTTGGTTTAAATGTCCCCGGTACAATCGCGTTGGGTAGAGACTCAAGTGATTAATATACTAGTATAAGTTTGATTGATAATCATCGGATAATTATGCATATGGTACGGATCAATCTTATGGGTATTGGTTGGAGAACTAATACTAGATAGACCAGCATTGAGATCACTGCATGGCAATGTCATAAGTGAATCCCAATATAACAGTATGTCAATAAATCCTTGAACCTGATATTATTATAGAGTCCAACATGATAACTGCTATGCCTTGACGTAATCCAACGTCATCTGAAACATGGTGATCTAAAGGTTAGCGATCGGGATTAGTGGGAGTCATGTAGAGGGAAATGAATAATCAAGATGGGGATTAGTCCCTCTCTTTAGTGAGAGAGATATCTGCTGGGGCCCTCGATAAGTAGGACCGAAGGAAATGCATGGCCATGCTCAAATGAAGAGTCATTTGATTCAATCAGTCTACTTAAGATCGAGAAAGCATTTGAACATAAATAAGTATGACAGACTCCATGACTTAGTTCAAACATGATATCGCGTGATAAAGGGATTTGACACGTTAAAAGGTTTAATAGACTATTAACTTATATCATTTAGGTAATCGTAATGTCTTGCTAGAGGCTGCTTATGATTTATTATTTAATAAGGTATTAAAAAATTGCCAACATAATATAAGCCTTTTGGGTCGCACGTACGACAATTATAGACAAGTAGGAATAAATATCAACTGGGAATAATAAATATAATATTAGATATAATATTTATGAGGAGATTAAATAATAAGTAATATATAATATTGGATATTATATATTGTATTTAATAAGTTGAGGGGTAATTAAGCAAATACTAGAGTCTTGACTCTAGGTATTAGTTAGTATAAGTCAGGGGTCCATGATAAGGAGTTGTCACAAGAAGAAAATTACACAACCCTAGACAAAAAGGATAAAAATCGCCCCCTTCAGTTCTCACTAGGTTAGCCGAAATTCTTCTACTGTAGAAGATTAATATTGGTCATCTTGTCTTCCCTTAGTTGATCTTGATCAATAGTACAATCCATCTAGTAAGGAATTTGTGTTGTACTATTTATCAATATTATTCGTAAGGATCTAGCAATCCAGCTTGTTGAATTGTTCGTGTGTGGATCACCCAACGAGGAAGGAGATATTCATCTGCTTCTAGTACGAATCTAGATCTGTTCAATCGGATTAAGGTAATTCGATTAACCCTTTAATAAAACAATTAAATTACTGCATGAGATCCTAAATTGGGTTTTCATATTAATTCTTCCACTGCATTTTACTCTTGATTTATGTATTCGATGCATGGAACACCCAACAGTGGTATCGGAGCCAACTTGTAAGTAATTTAATTGTTTATGTAGAACATGTTTATGCATAAATTATGTTCTTGATTATGTTTTTAAAATATAGATTTTATAAAACAAATTTTTCTGGTTTAATTTGATTAAATCGGATCGTTTAAAAATAATTTTCTGGACTGTTTTTCGCATAAACTGCTGTCCAGAACTGTTCTGGAACAGCACAGCGATTCGGGCAGGTTCGGGCAGATTCAGGTCGGGTCCGGATCGGACCAGGACCCGCAGGCCGCGGTAAAATAGCAAAAATATACCACGACCAATGGGATTGGAACCTGCGCTGGTTCATCCGCAGGCCGCGCCTGGCCCATCTTGGCTGGAGCACCTTTTTGTGAATCTTGTTCACTAATATTCTACTTGACTCCTGTTTTTGAAAATCAAAATTAGTGTTTAAAATTGAATTTTTGCGACCGGTGGGATTTGAACCCACGCGGCCGTGAGGGGGAGAGGCGTGCTCGGCCATCTGGGCTGGGATCCAGATTGTTGATTTTTGATCGGATATTATTCTTATGCCTGACTGTCAGGCAGATTAATATTGTCTTTAATTAATTATTTGATAATTAATTTTAATACTATGATTAATTATGTAATAATTAATTTTTAGTAGATGTTTGGTGTATGGCATGACCATAAATTGACCAATGTGATTGGATATTTTCAATTTAATTTTGGGTTGGTTTTATGGCCTGCGTGTCGTTTAATTATAATTGGTTTTACGGCCTGCGAGTCGTCTATTTAAATTAATTATTGTCTTATGGCCTGCATGTCGTTTTCACCTCTTGTAATTTAATTTACTAGTGTAGTGTTAAATTTCATTAATGTAATGAAGACAAGAAGGACGAGTAGGATGGACTCGAGAAGGCAATTGATCGCGTATGACGTTCCAATGGATTGAGAAGATCAATGAAGACCAATTGCAACCTTTTAGATTGACCCTTGTGATTTTCATGTTGGCTCATGGAACTCACGTTAGGAATTATGGTCATGCTATACACACGGTCATATGCTTTTAATTGGCATGTGATGCGATCTATGTTTAAATTTATGCATGTATGTGATGCTATGTATGTTTAGATGTTAGCAAATATAGACATTAACATAGGATAAAAGTCCCTCGTTAAATTTTTTAAAAGCCGTTCATTTGAAAAATACCTATCAAGACTTCGATCATCTTGAGTGGGTCATGCCAAAGCTGGGCGCTCGGATTATCTTAGTAAGGTAGGATGGGTAATGGTGATACCTATGTGTTTTAATGAACTAAGAATCCAAAAGAGTTTTGAACCTTAAGGCATAAGATGGGATTATAACATGCTTGGGCATAAGACACCAATCCTATGAATATAATCTAAGAGTTATATATGATGTAATCGATAAAGAGTTATCCACCTAAAGTAGATCAATTCTAGGCGTAATGCCAAAGCTAAGTTTAGGATTGTGCAAAATGGGATCTTAGCCCACTAAAATTACAAATGTTGTAAAATTGAGGGTACTTTGTTTTAGTGGGAGTATTTTTCGAGAAATAAAATAATGTGACTAAATATTTTGCATATTGAATTTCGTAGATAATATAAAATGGCATCAAACAACACATCCACCATTTCACTCTGATAAGTCCTTGAGAAGGACGAGCTCAAAGAAAACGGCAGCAACTATCCGGATTAGATCCGGAGCTTGAGAATAGTTCTCAAGCAAGAAAGAAAGTTGTATGTTCTTGAGGAAGAAATTCCCGATGAACCAGCTGACAATGCAGATAAAGCAACAAAAGACAAATGGAAGAAACATTGTGATGATTCCATTGATGTCAGTTGTCGTATGTTGGTTACCATATGTCCAGAACTTCATAAGAATATAGAGGAAATGGAAGCTTATGTCTAAATGCTCACCTCAAGGAAACTTTCTCGAAGCATGGTAGGCAAGAGAGGTATGAGACCTTTCAAGCCTTATATGCTTGTAAGATGGTTGAGGGGACATCTGTCAGCGCTCATGTACTCAAGATTAAAAGATATATTGATCATCTTGATAGGCTTGGTTTTCCACTTTTTAAGGAGCACTCCACGGATGTGATCCTAAACTCATTGCCTGATAGTTTCGGTGAGTTCATTATGAACTATAATATGAATAAGATGGAGAATTCCATTGCTGAGATGCATGGGATGCTTAAAACAGCTGAGCAGAATATTAAGAAGAAACCAAGCCACATGCTGATGGTCAGCAAAGGGAAGTCCCTTAAGAAAAAAGGCAAGGGCAAGGGTAAGGCAAAAGTTTGCCAAATCTAAAGACCCTACTAGGTTGGTTTTCAGGGCTAAAGCTCCAAAATATGGAAATTGCCATTATTGCAATAAACTAGGACACTGGAAAAGAAATTGCAAGGTTTACTTGGAAGAGCTAAAGTGTACCAAGGGTAGTGAGACTGCCACATGTATATTTGTTATAGAAGTTAACTTATCTACTTCTAACTCCTGGGTATTGGATACTGGATGTGGATCTCACATTTGTACAAATGTGCAGGGGTTCAGAAGCAGTAGAGATGAAAGGGGAAGTGGATCTAAGAGTCGGCAATGGAGCAAGAGTTGCTGCACTAGCCGTAGGAACTTATGATCTAATTTTACCCAAGGGGCTTTTCTTAGTTTTGAACAATTGCTATTATGTTCCTGCTATGAATAGGAATATTATTTCATTTTTTACATTATATTGTAAAGGTTACAGTTTTCTATTAAGAATAAGATTATTTGTATTTTCTTTGATGACTTGCTTTATGGTACTGCAAAGTATATACTGGCCTTTACAATATTGATCTAGATGAGTCCGACACTTTGGAAGTCTATAACATTACATCCAAGACTTGGTCACATGAAAGAGAAACGCATTTCTAAACTCCATAATGATGGACTTTTAGACTCTTTTAACTATAAATCATATGGGACATGCGAATCTTGCGTATTGAGCAAGATGATGAAGAATCCTTTCACCGGTCATGGAGAAAAAGGTAGTGATCTATTAGGCCTAATACATACTGATGTATGCGGACCTCTTAGCACTCATGCCAGAGGCAGATACTAATACTTCATTGCATTTACCGATGATTTTAGCCGGTATGGATATGTTTATCTTATGAACTATAAACATGAATCTTTTAAAATGTTCAAAATATTTAAGAATGAAGTACAGAATCAACTTGGCAAGACAATTAAAGCCCTTCAATCGGATCGAGGTGACGAATACTTGAGCTATGAATTCGATGATCATCTTAGGAGTTGTGGAATTGTTTCACAACTTACTCCTCTCGGAAGACCTCAGCATAACTGAGTGTCCGAGAGGAGGAATTGAACTTTATTAGATATGGGTTGATCTGTGCTGAGTCGAACAGAGCTTCCATTATCATTTTAGTGCCACGCCTTAGAAACAGCAGCATTCACCCTTAACCGTGTTCCATATAAAGCAGTTGAAAAGACACCATTTGAGAAATGGACTGGTAAGAGGCCAAAGTTGTCTTTTCTAAAGATATGGGGTTGTAAAGCATTCGTAAGGTGCCAAGTGTTTGACAAACTGGCAGCCAGATCTGAAAGATATTTATTTGTGGGATTTCCTAAGGAAACTAAAGTGTATTACTCTTATAAACCCGCAGAGAACAAAGTGTTTGTTGCTCGAAATGTTGTAGAGACAGTGGGAGAAGAGTAATTCTCGAGGAAACTAGAGAACCAAAAGAAGACGTCACTTCACCGATAGAAAGCGAACAGGCTCAACAATCAGTTGAAGAGCCCATTCAAAGTACACAAGTCCCTCGCAGATCTGATAGGATGCGACATGAACCTGAGAGATATGGTTATCTCGTGACAGAGGATGATGACGCATCGCTCATAGATGATGAGACTAGTATCTATACAGAAGCTGCTTCAAGACCAGAGTCCGAGGAATGGGTAGAAGCCATGAAGTCAGAGATGTAGTCCATGTATGACAATCAAGTTTGGAACTTGATTGATCCACCTGAGGGTGTTAAAACCATTGGGTGCAAATGAGTCTACAAAAAGAAGAAAGACATGGGCGATAATCTGCAAGCCTATAAAGCTAGACTAGTGGTAAAAGGTTATAGACAGATTCATGGTGTTGACTATGATGAGACTTTTTCGCCAATAGTCAACCTTAAATCAATTAGAATTTTATTTGCTATTACTGCATACTATGATTATGAAATATGGCAAGTGGATGTCAAAAGAGCATTCCTTAATGGAAACTTACTCGAGAATGTGTACATGACACAACCTGAGGGTTTTGTTCCTCCAGAAAACTCTAAAAATGTTTGCAAGCTTCAAAGATCCATTTATGGGTTGAAGCAGGCTTCTCGGAGCTGGAATCTTCGCTTTGATGAAACTGTCAAAGAGTTTGTGTTTATTCAAATGAAGATAAATCATGTGTGTACAAGAAGGTTAGTGGGAGCATAGTAGTTTACTTAGTATTATATGTAGATGACATATTACTCATTGGAAATGATATACCTACCTTGCAAACAGTCAAAACTTGGTTGGGAAGTTGTTTCTCAATCAAAGACTTAGGAGAAGATGCTTATATTCTTGGGATAAAAATCTATAGAGATAGATCAAATAGAATGATTGGTCTGAGTCAAAGTACCTACATTAACAAAATATTGAAGAGGTTCAATATGCAAGACTCCAAGAGAGGACTCTTGCCAATGTCACATGGCATTCATCTGAGTACGACTCAGAGTCCTTCGACTCCTGATGAGCGAGACCGCATGAGCAAGATTCCATATGCTTCAGCTATTGGGTCGATCATGTATGCCATGATTTGTACTCGACCAGATGTATCATTTGCCCTTAGCATGACAAGTCGATACCAATCGGATCCAGGTGAAAATCACTGGACAGTAGTGAAAACCATCTTAAAGTACTTAAGAATAACTAAGGACGCTTTCCTAATTTACGGAGGGGTGGGAAACGAGCTGGCTGTAAATGGTTACGCCGATGCGAGTTTCAAAACCGACAGAGACGATTCTAAATTGCAAACTGGTTATGTGTTTGTTTTGAATGGAGGTGTTGTGAGTTGGAAGAGTTCCAAGCAAAGCACGGTTGCTGATTCTATAACAGAAGCTGAGTACCTGCCAGCATCGGATGTAGCTAAAGAAGTCGTATGGATCAAGAAGTTTGTTACCGAACTCGGAGTGCTACCGACCATCCAGGACCCATAAGCCTTTATTGTGACAATAATGATGTTATTGCACAAGCTAGAGAAAGAAAGAAAGCTGTATGTTCTTAAGGAAGAAATTTCCAATGAACCAGCTGACAATGCAAACAAAGCAACAAAAGACAAATTGAAGAAACATTGTAATGATTCCATTGATGTCAGTTTTCTTATGTTGGCTATCATTTGTCCAGAACTTCAGAAGAATCTGGAGGAAATGGAAGCTTATAAGCTAAATGCTCACCTCAAGGAAACTTTCTCGAAGCATGCTAAGCAAGAGAGGTATGAGACCTTTCAAGCCTTATATGCTTGCAAGATGGTTTAGGGGACATCTATCAGTGCTCATGTACTCAATATGAAAGGATATATTGATCATCTTGATAGGCTTGGTTTTCCACTTTCTAAGGAGCACTCCACGGATGTGATCCTAAACTCATTGCCCGATAGTTTCAGTCAGTTCATTATGAAGTATAATATGAATGAGATGGAGAAGTCCATTGCTGAGCTGCATGGGATGCTTAAAACGACTGAGCAGAATATTAAGAAGAAACCAAGCCACGTGCTGAAGGTCAGCAAACGGAAGTCCTTTAAGAACAAAGGCAAGGGCAAGGGTAAGGCAAAAGTTGCCAAATCTAACCATCATTGAAATAAACCAGGACACTGAAAAAGAAATTGCATGGTTTACTTGGAAGAGCTAAAGCGTACCAAGGGTAGTTAGACTGCCACAAGTATATTTTATATAGAAGTTAACTTATCTACTTCTAACTCCTGGGTATTGGATACTGAATGTGGATCTCACATTTGTACAAATGTGCATGGGTTGAGAAGCAGTAGAGAGCTGGAGAAAGGGGAAGTGGATCTAAGAGTCGGCAATGGAGCAAGAGTTGCTGCACTAGCCGAAGGAACTTATGATATAGTTTTACCCAATGTGATTTTGTTAATTTTGAACAATTGCTATTATGTTCCTGCTATGAATTGGAATAATATTTCAGTTTCTACATTAGATTGTGAAGGTTACAGTTTTCTTATTAAGAATAAGATTATTCGTATTTTCTTTGATGACTTGCTTTATGGTACTACAATATTATATACTGGCATTTACAATATTGATCTAGATGAGGCCGTCACTTTGGAAGTCTAAAACATTGCATCCAAGAAATCTAAGCTCAATGATTCTAATCCGACTTACTTATGGCATTGTCGACTTGGTCACATAAACTAGAAACGCATTTCTAAACTCCATAATGATGGACTTTTAGACTCTTTTGACTATAAATCATATGGGACATGCGAATCTTGTTTATTGGGCAAGATGACGAAGAATCCTTTCACCGGTCATGGAGAAAGAGCTAGTGATCTATTAGGCCTGATACATACTGATGTATGCGGACCTCTTAGCACTCATTCCAGAGGCGGATACCAATACTTCATTACATTTACCAATGATTTTAGCCGATATGGATATGTTTATCTTATGAAGTATAAACATGAATCTTTTGAAATGTTCAAAATATTCCAGAATGAAGTACAAAATCAACTTGGAAAGATAATTAAAGCCCTTCGATCGGATCGGGGTGGCGAATACTTGAGCCAAGAATTCGATGATCATCTAGAATTTGTGGAATTGTTTCACAACTTACTCCTCCCAGAACACCTCAGCATAACGGAGTGTCCGAGAGGAGGAATCGAACTTTATTAGATATGGTTCGATCCATGATGAGTCGAACAGAGCTTCCATTATCATTTTGGGGTCACGCCTTAGAAACAGCATCATTCACTCTTAATCGTGTTCCATCTAAAGCAGTTGAAAAGACACCATTTGAGAAATGGATTGGTAAGAGACCAAACTTGTCTTTTCTAAAGATCTGGGGTTGCGAAGCATTCATGAGGCGCCAAGTGTTTGACAAACTAGCAGCCAGATCTGAAAGATGTTTATTTGTGGGATATCCTAAGAAAATTAAAGGATATTACTTTTATAAACCCGTAGAGAACAAAGTGTTTGGTGCTCGAAATGCTGTATTCTTAGAAAAGGAATTTATTTCCAAAAGAGACAGTGGGAGAAGAGTAATTCTCGAGGAAACTCGGGAACCATAAGAAGACATCGCTTCACCGATGGAAACCGAATAGGCTCAACAATCAGTTGAAGCGCTCGTTCAAAGTACACAAGTCCCTCGCATATCTGATAGGATGTGACATGAACCTGAGAGATATGGTTATCTCATGACAGAGGATGATGAAGCATCGCTCATAGATGATGAGCCTAGTAGCTATACAGAAGCTGTTTCAGGATCAGAGTTTGAGGAATGGCTAGAATCCATGAAGTCAGAGATACAGTCCATGTATAACAATCAAGTTGGGAACTTGATAGATCCACCTGAGGGTGTTAAAACCATTAGGTGCAAATGGGTCTACAAAAAAAAGAAAGACATGGACGATAATCTACAAGCCTATAAAGCTAGACTAGTGGCAAAAGGTTATAGATAGATTCATGGTGTTGATTATGATGAGACTTTTGGCCAGTAGTCATGCTTAAATCCATTAGAATTTTATTTGCCATTGCTGCATACTATGATTATGAAATATGGCAAATGGATGTCAAAACAGCATTCCTTAATGGAAACTTACTCGAGGATGTGTACATGACACAACCTAAGGGTTTTGTTCATCCATAAAGCTCTAAAAAGGTTTGCAAGCTTCAAAGATCCATTGGGTTGAAGCAGGCTTCTCAGAGATGGAATCTTCGGTTTGATTAAACTGTCAAAGAGTTTGGGTTTATTCAAAATGAAGATGAACCATGTGTGTACAAGAAGGTTAGTGGGATCATAGTTGTTTTCTTAGACTTATATGTAAATGACATATTACTCATTGGAAACGACATACCCACCTTGCAGTCAGTCAGGACTTGGTTGGGAAGTTGTTTCTCAATGAAAGACTTAGGAGAAGATGCTTACATTATTGGGATAAAAATCTTTTGAGATAGATCAATGAGAATGGTTGGTTTGAGTCAAAGTACCTACATTAACAAAATATTGAAGAGGTTCAATATGCAAGACTCCAAGAGAGGACTCTTGCCAATGTCACATGGCATTCATCTGAGTACGACTCAGAGTCCTTCGACTCCTGATGAGCGAGACCGCATAAGCAAGATTCCATATGCTTCGGCCATTGGATCGATCATGTATGCCATGATTTATACTCGACCAGATGTATTGTTTGCCCTTAGCATTACAAGTCCATACCAATCGAATCCAGGTGAAAGTCACTGGACAACAGTGAAAACTATCCTAAAGTACTTAAGAAGAACTATGATGCTTTCCTAATTTATGGAGGGGTGGGAAATGAGATGGATGTAAATGGTTACGCCGATGCGAGTTTCGAAACCGACAGAGATGATTCTAAATCGCAAACTGGTTATGTGTTTGTTTTGAATGGAGGTTCTGGGAGTTGGAAGAGTTCCACGCAAAGCACGGTTGCTGATTTTATAATAGAAGTTTAGTACCTAGCAGCATTGGATGCAGCTAAGGAAGCCGTATGAATCAAGAAGTTTGTTACCGAACTAGGAGTGGTACCGACCATCCTGGGTCCCATAAGCCTTTATTGTTGTAACACCCCCAGATCCGACCGGGAATATTACAGCGTTGTGGGCCCCGGAATGGAACCCACAAGGCTAAAAGAAATTTTCGCAAACATTTACAAATGCCCAAGAGGCCAACGACGGTACTATCTTTAAAACATTTGAAGACTATATAAAATCTGTTTATCAAAACCGTCGTAAAATCTCGTTTGAAAGGACAAGGCCTGAAATGCCATAACTCAACAGTTTATAAACATACATTAAGCTATCGCTTACACGTACCGACAAAATAGTTTAGAAAACGGTTGTCAAAGTAACCTAAGTTACCAAATACTAAAAGGCCATTTAAAAATACTCACGCAGCAAAAAAGACAAACAATTAAAAATACTCTAGCAGCGGAATACAACAATTGATGAGGAAACTCAAAACACAATTACATGCCCTAGCCAGTATCCTCCAGGAAGCTCATATCTCCACGACCGCTACAAGCTCGACTTCATGTTCAGCAACATGAATGACAACCTACATGATCAACATCATCAACATTAAACCGAATCAAACTAAGATACTTGTCCCGAGTCCTTCAGGAGAAATCTCGATGTCAAATAATCACCGGCGATTATCCTCAACGCTCGGCGATCCCAACGTACCATGGAATATAGATACTCATATCCTCATCTTTATCGCAGTGTAACCTTGATTCTCGAATATGCCAATAACCAAGATAAAGCATATACATTATGATTTAACTTCCAGAATCGGAAAGACAACATAAAATCCGAATCTCCATAATTTGCAGTAATAATCATTGCTATATGCATTATAAACGAAATAGAACTGAAACCATTCATTAAACATTATAACTGAGCAAGTAATAACTTGCCTCGATACCGATGAAGCCGTCACCAATCCCTTACCGTCGTCTGTAAGTTCCTCGGCCCCGATCAATGCAATCCACGAGCATCCTTGAACTTGACCGTAAGGCACGATTATAATCACCGATCAATATTCTCAACCTATTACCATAATTCAATGCACAACAAGTTCAATAACAATCAATAACCGACATCTCCAACCAATCAATCACAACGGTTCAACGGCACTTCGATCTTATACAAAACTAAGTAGTATAACCCAAATTATGAACTCATATCCACAATACAAACCAAAATCCGCTAATCGATATTAAAGATCAATATTACCAATCAACAAACCCAACGAGTTCACAATATCTCGATTAGACGCAAGTCCGAACAATCCAACTCAAACAATTATGAATTCATGACCAAAATACGATTATGGATACGAACGTAAAGGAAATCATATTTGGTGATCAATCACAATCTTTTCGGATTCCAAATTGATATCATGATTCGTATTTCATCAAGAACATACGAATTCCACCACTACAATCAACGAACATTCGATCTTCATATCTAATAATACCGATAATTCAACATACGATTGTCTTGCTATGTTAAATTCATCAAGGAGTTCCTCAAGAACACAACTTACTCCGAAATCACATTTAAAATCCTCAAATGACATAATCCGATGTATTCAAACATCTAAACAATCTTCATTCATAATTCAAGATGCATATTATCATGTTCTTCAACATACACTTCTTCTAACATCAAGAATCGAAACATTACTACTAAGAACACCAAGAACAGTATGATTCTATAATCATAACCAACATAATCAAGGCATAGATTATCATATCATCATCCTCCTTTAACAAAATTCCCATGAATACCAAGTATCATCACAACAACTCTATAAACTAGCATCATACGAATTAATCATCAACAATAACATCAAAAATCCAAATTGAAAGAGAGGATTATCCGACATACCTCTTAGAAGATGAAATACACAAGTAACCACCTCAAGAATCATCAATATCTCTTCTTCTCAAGCTCCAAATCCAAGTCCTTAAGCTCATAATCCATATAGAAGGACCAAGAATCCATCTCTGGGTGTTGAAGGTCGAAAAATGAAATGAAACTCCGAAGAAAATGAAATGACGGGCGTCCACTTTTATAAACTTCTAGCTCGTTACGTACGTAACATGCCAAAGTTAACGTATGTAGCCAACATTTACGTACGCTATCTAACTTTGGTAGCGTACGTAACGACAGTCCAGAGGCTCCTGACTCATTTTGTTCACAGGACGTACGTAACACATTCTCCATAACATACGTAATACGTACATTGACTTGCTACAGTAAAAGCTCATATTACATACGTAATACACCCTGTATAGCGTACGTAATACGTAGTTGACTTGCCCATGCACGTTCTCCACCGAAAGCTACCGACACTGGGCCCCCCTGCCTACCATATGTCCAATTCCTCTTGTTACGTACGTACTGCCTTAGCCTTAACGTACGTAACACTAGCAACTTAGCGTACGTAAGTCTTTAAGCTTAGCGTACGTTAAGGGCTCTATACTTAGCCAATTCCAACTGTTCCTGTTCGTCTCGACATATTGGATACGTATACACACATACTGAATACATATATTCAATCCAATAATATTCTCATATGATATACCCAATATCAAAAGCATGATAACCTGATACACGATACCCTCAAACGTAATTGTCGACCAACTACGACAATTATACCAATCTGTTGTCTCGATTCGAATTTATTTTATCCATCTGCATGATTCCACATTTGTACAATATAACTCGGATAAAATAACATTAAATAACAGTAGTAGAAATTCCGGATATTACAATTGTGACAATAATGGTGCTATTGCAGAAGCTAGAGAGCCCAGGTCCCATCATAATTCCAAATATATACTCAGAAAATATCACCTAGTCAGGGATATCGTCAGACGAGGAGATATTGCAATATGCAAAGTAGCAACGGAAGAGAATATTGCAGATCCACTTACCAAGCCTCTCTCATAAGGAAAGCATGTTGAGCATGCTAGACCGACTGGACTAAAAGTCATGAATGAATGGTCCTAATGCAAGTGGGAGATTGTTGGGAATAGTGCCTTAAGACATTCGATGTACCTAGATTTGTAATTGTCATATTTAAATAAAGTTATTTGATATCATTTATTTCTCGTTGATTATTATAATGTGTGCATGTTTTAATATTTTAATAATCGAATAATAGTTATTCACGAATAATAAGAATATTCAATTGTCCCTTGTACAATCGCGTTGAGTAGGGACTCAAGTGAATAATATACTAGTATAAGTTTGATTGATAATCATCAGATGATTATGCGTATTGTACGGATCTATCTTATGGGTATTGGTTGGAGAACTAATACTGGACAGACCCGCATTGAGATCACCGCATGGAAATGTTATAAGTGAATCTCAATATAACAGTATATCAATAAATCCTTGAACCTGAGATTATCATGGAGTCCAACATGATAACTGCTATGCCTTGATGTAATCCAACTTCATCTGAAACATGGTGATCATAAAGGTTAGCGATCGAGATTAGTGGGAGTCGTATAGAGGGCAACGAATAATCAAGATTGGGATTTGTCTCTCTCTTTAGTGAGAGAGATATCTGTTGGGCCCCTCGATAAGTATGACTGAAGAAAATGCATGGCCATGCTCAAATGAAGAGTCATTTGATTCAATCAGTCTACTTAAGATCGAGAAAGCATTGAACATAAATAAGTATGATAGACTCCATGAGTTAGTTCAAATATGATATCGCGTGACAAAGGGATTTGACACGTTAAAAGGTTTAATGGACTATTAACTTATATTATTTGGGTAATTATAATATCTTGCTAGAGGCCGCTTAGAATTTATTATTTAATAAGATATTAAAAAATTGCCAACATAATATAAGCCTTTTGAGTCGCACGTACGACAATTATAGACAAGTAGGAATAAATATCAACCGGGATAAATAAATATAATATTAGATATTATATTTATGAGAGATTAAATAATAAGTAATATATATAATATTGGATATTATATATATTGTATTATTTGATAAGTTGAGGGGTAATTAAGCAAACACTAGAGTGTTGACTCTAGGGATTACTTAGTAATAAGTAAGGGGTCTATAACAAGGAGTTGTCATAAGAAGAAAATTACACAACCCTAGACAAAAAGGATAAAAATCGCCCCCTTCAGTTCTCACTAGGTTGGCCGAAATTCTTCTACTGTAGAAGATTAATATTGGTCATCCTGTCTTCCCTTAGTTGATCTTGATCAATAGTACAATCCTTTTAGTAAGGAATTTGTGTTGTATTATTTATTAATATTATTCATAAGGATCTAGCAATCCGACTTGTAGAATTGTTCGTGTGTGGATCACCCAAAGAGGAAGGAGATATTCATATACGTCTAGTCCGGATCTAGATCTGTTCAATCGGATTAAGGTAATTCGATTAACCCTTTAATCAAACAATTAAATTACTGCATGAGATCCTAAATTGAGTTTTCATATTAATTCTTATGGTGCGTTTTACTCTTGATTTATGTATTCGATGCATGAAAAAACCAACATGACAGTCAGGAAGCTGCCAGGCATCAGCTCGGTACTTGCGGGCACCAGCTGGGTATGCCTTTTGGCACCCGCCGAGTCACTGCCGGTACTAGATGGGTTGTTCTCAGCATCAACCGAGTCACCCTCGGCACCCAGCTGGGTCTTGCTCGGCAGCGCCCGACACCCACCTAGTTAGGTCCGGCTCGGCAGCAGCCGAGTCATCCCAGGCAGTCACGTGCTACTTCGTCCACAAGAAAATATTACTATGACGAACAATTAAATATCTATGATTAATTTCGTGACTCCAGATCATAAATTACCATCAACGATGTATTCAAAATGCAAAATATCATCCATACAATTACATTGGTCTTGCTTTGATACCACCGTTGGTGTTCAGGCCATAAATCGAATATGCAACAGAAATAAAAATCGCACAAGTCATGTTCATCCGAACTCCTAAAGAGGATCTATCAAGGATCGTATAAATGAATAAATAAAAGAATCGAAATCATACTCTCGTAGACCCGACTTGTTTAGCCAGATGATGCGAAACACAAATCAAATCCGTGAAGCTTTTGGAATTTCAATGTTGAAAATGCCCACGTCTCTATGATTCATGCATCGAAAAAATACCTGGAATAAAACTCTACTCTTTTAGTTCTCCAAGAACACGCCTATAGAAGATAGCTCAACAAGAAGAAAGCTAAGTTCAAAAAAAAAATTCCACTCTGTTGTTCTCTATGTTAGTCTCTTACAAAGTGAAGTAGTCTTGATATAAAATAATCACACCACCTTATTACTTTAGTCAAAGTCTCCTCTCAATTAAATAATACCTAACCTAACCAACTCCATCAGTGGATGAATTTGCTGAATATGTGAGGATGAGAGAAGGTGGGGCAGCCAGAGGACTTTCTTTAATGAACCATTTACTCCGTGTTTTGGATCCTCGTGTATCTATTCCGATAGATTAGCCTGAATCCATCATAGTTTATACTAATTAACCAATTAACCTAATCAATTAATTATATCAAAGACAGTATGACTAATTTCTCTAAGAAATAATTATATTAGATTAATTGTCCGTTAAGTTATTTAATTCATCTGGTTGATTTAATTTATCCAGTGTCCAATATTCATCAAGAGAGAATAATCTTAATTTAATCCATCATTGATCATGTATGTGCGACTCTGTAGGTTTGTATCAGTCAGCACTGGGAAGATCTAAAAAATGTGAGTAACACCGAACCAGTCCCGTGGCTCACACTGTAACCCAACTGAGAACGAATGATGGGTATCATTTCAAAACAAATTTCCTTTATGATACCGTATACGTATAAACCCTTCAATCACATGTCCCAATCAAGTTTAAGGTCACGGTTAAGTCAAACCCTATTTTAACTTGACTCCGTGCATGTGTTAATGCAAATCAAGATCATAGAGCTCTCGTGTATCAAACACAACTAGCTCAGTTGCTTTGGCCAAAGACTTTTGATCTCATTTGCCATTAAACCCATAAGACATTATCATGTTTACTTACAGGAGAAAGGATCCTTTCTTTGTATTCAGTAAAGACTGCTACTTGCCTTACCGACATTTGATTGGATCGAACTGTGATACCCGTAATAAATAAACGGGGTGATTTTTATATTTTGTGAACTGTCGAAAATTCAGTTATTATGTCGGAGTTGAGAACTACGTCGTGTCGTTTAGAGTAACGAACTTGAATTTCTGTAATTGTGGAGTGTTACTGTATATATTTTATGTATAATGTTCTGTACGTCACCACCGTATCAACATTCGTCGGGATAATTATAATATTATATATGTATATACACACGGATATCCTTTATTAGTAATGTATGTACCCAACCCCAGAAACCTAGCCCACCGCAACTAGCCTAAACCGACTCCAGTGCGTCGGTACTACCTACTCCTAGTATGTATAAATATATATATATATATATATATATACACGAGGGTGAGGATGAGATAAGAGAGAGAGAGAGAGCATAGAGTTCCAGGGGGAGAGAGAGAAACGTCCATAGAGAACGAGAGAAGCCGAGGAAAGAGGGAGAGAGAACTCCAGCAAGAGAGACGAAAGAGAGATGAGAGAAAGAAAAAGGCAAAGAAAGAAGAGGAAGAAGAGAGAAAGAGAAGGTATGATTTCTTTTCTTTTCGTGTGTGTTCTGTGTATGCGTTTTGTGTGTGTGCGCTTCGGGTTGGGCATATGTGTGTTTCAGGGTGTTTACGAGTGCAAAGTAGGGGTTTATGTGTGTGTGTGGGCACTACAGACGTGCGTGTGTGCGTTCGGGGTTGTGTATGTGCGTGAGTTGTATATGTGAGTTGGTTATGGGTGAGTAATATGTGCGTTGTTGAGATTTTGTGGGTGTACAGCAAGTGGTGTGCAAGAAGAGGAGGCTAAATTGGGTATGGCTAGCTTGTAAAAGAAGTTTTGAAAATTTTTCGGTAAAACGACAATTTGTTCGGGACCGTTTTTGAAAGTAATATTGGCCTTAATCGATAGCTTTGAAGCTACCAATGAGGTTGATGCAATCGAAATGAAGTTTCGGCGGTCGTAAATGGCCGTAGGAGGTTTTGGGCTAAAAGTGTAATATTTGAAAAGTTTAGGGTTTAGCCTATAGAGAATTGAAATAGCTGTCCTTGATTGAAATTTTCAAAAACTTCAATCTAGCACCAAAACCAAACTTGTAGTTTATTCTAAACCAGCCCAAAATAAAATATCCAAAAATTAGAAATTGACCCTAATTTATACAAATTCTAGAAAATTATATTTTAAGCCCTAATCTCTTAATTATTTTTCAAAAGCGTATAACTTTTCCGTTTTCGATGCAAAATGGGTCAAATGACCTCCGAATGACTCCAAATTTCAAACACAACTTCCTTACGCCTTTGATATGTGTGGGGCTTAGTTATAATCATGATTATACCCTTCGATCAGATAACTTTGCGAATAGGGTTTTAATATTTTCCGAATTCGAATATCAATAATTCTAGTGATGATTGTGTAATATTAATTTTGATAGGACGATGAGCCAGTGATATTCCAATTCTAGTTCCATCCCAGTCAAATTCCCAATCCATTGAAATGCCAGGCAAGTACTTTGATTGTGTTTGATGTACTTCGTGTGAATATGTGGAAAAGTGATTTTGTGAAAAGTGGTAATTTCAGAAAATGTGATTTATGACATTTGTGAAAAAATGATGTTTTCTGAAAGTGCGACTTGCGGTCGTGTGCCAAGTAAAACCAGTGAGGGTCCCCTGGGTTCCGTAGACCGAGGCTTCTGCGGTTCACTTGGTAGGGTTGCACAGTCGGAGGGGCCTGACGTGGACTCTCCGGGGAGTGGTATGTATCTTGCGTGAGGTATAGTACCAGTATAGCCCCCGTAATTTTTTGATGATGATTGTGGTATTCCGGAATATATGTGATGGCACTGTGATTTGGTTGTTTATTCACTTGTTGTACATATTCATGAATCGTTGTACTTGCACCGGCTGTTTGCGGACCCCTTCAGGGGTGAATATACTAGTTGTGTATTCAGGTACAGGTCTTAATGGCGAGCCGGCGTAGGAAGGGCACGAGGATGGCGAGCAACACTGATATCATGTGTTATTTTGAGTCGGTGGTCATTATGTCATGGTCAAAGTCCTGTTTTGGTTTTGTACTCACGCGGGTACTATCATATATTGTATAATGTGTTGGTGTTAGTTGTTGTGGATGTTATTGGATCAGTTGTGAGTTGTTGTATCTGTTATGCTCCAACAGGACCATGCATTGGATTGTTTTGGTGATGTATGTCGTATTGACGTTGACATTGGTTTTAACTGTGTGAATGTCTCGGTTTTGTTAATGGTTAATGTGTTTTATGTCGGTCTCAGCCTGGTAGGTTCTCCAAAAAGAATCTACGGCGCGGCTATATCTCTATAAAGCATAGGGGTGTTACAGAATGTGGTATCAGAGCTTAGGTTTATGGATACCTAGGCTGTTGGTGTTTTGGGTCTGTCAAAGTTGAGTCGGTCGTCTGTTTATGATATCACTGAGTTGCTGCTACCTCGTGCGACCTGCGCTGTAAGTTTCTCTGATCCCGAATTTTTTTTTTCGAATTGTTGTAGTCCTGGACATATGGATTTTAAGTCCTTCTTGTGAGCCGTATTCCATTGGGGCTGTGTTCATTGACTTCTGATCTTATCAGAACCCTGCGGGAAACTAGAGTAATCTGTTTGTATTTCTTCAAGTTGTGTCCATTATTTTTCCTTCATGTATATGTTTGTGTAACTTGAGCATACTAGCATATCGAGATGGTAAGTTTCTCTATTACAGGTCCCTTCTTAGTGGTGCGGTGATTGTGTGGTGTTAATTAGGTCAACCTTGGTTGAGGGGCTAGAACTTGTTGGTGGTATTAGGGTTTTGGGATGTATAATGCGTATACAGTGTATTTTGAAATATTGGGAATATCATCGATTCCTATATTCTTTTAAGAATGTGATTTTTAAGTATCAATTTTAATCGCTGCGGGAGTATTTTTTTAAAGTGGTTTTTGAAACTCAAATGGTGAAAACATACGATTTAATATCATTATATCAAATGAGTATATATTCGGTGGAAAATTTTTTCTTTTCGATTAAACAATTAGTAGAAAAGGAATGATCTTCATTTTATCTAAATCCCAAGTAAATTTTTGAGACATTTCGGATTATAGACGTCTTTGAATATTTTAAAAATATAAATTGTTTTGTGCATTATTTAAAAATGATTTCAAAATCGACGTGTAAAATAAAACCTACTCTTCCCAATAAGAGTAAAGTAATTACAAGTTTTGGCGAAACGTAGCTCGCCCTTTTTGTTTTTAAAAGGATTATTTTCATAAAGTGTGGGCATCACAATCGTATAGTTTTGGGATCATGCGTCATGTTTGGACACGCATTTGGTTGTGATTCAGATTGTTGCGTATTTGTTGTCCCAGTGGGGGTATGGTTGTGGTGATGAATTCTGGTTTGTTATAGGTATGCCGCGCACTATTGTGGAGAATTAGCGCAACGCTACCTTGTGGATAGCGCATGCTAACGCGAGATGCAGAAACTAATGCATTCAACTGAGAGTTCGGCACCACATGCTATGCAATTATATGGCGCGCTCTAAGGTGCAGTAGTTAGCGCACGCTACGGGGAGGGTAACGCGCGCTAACTTGTAGTTCGACACCATTGTCGTTGAATATTGGACCATGTTTCTTTTGGTAACTTAGGATTCCACCAGAGCAAACCATATCTATTTGTGTTGTGCTTTATTTTGATTTCAACTTGTGCCGTTAACTGAATCGAGTCACTATCTAGAAATTCTCGTGATGTCAGTAGTCATTCCGCATTCGTCAGAATGCTTACAGATTTGGTAATCCGACCCTATGAAGTTGCTTGTTACGTTATTACCTTGTTTTCATTGTTCTAAATTTCGGGGACAAACTTCTTTTATTTGAAGTGGATCGTGACACCCGAGTTTTTGACTTCTATATTTTTTCCATCCTATCGACTCCCTTATGTTCGATGATACCTTCTGAATTTGTTCTGTTCTTCGGCTTTTGTCGTTCGAACGAGTTATGACATTGTTTCCGATGAATCCATTTACAGTTGACTTTTCCCAAGTTCGGTTCAACTCTCGTGAGTCCTGTGCAAAGTGAATGTCTTGTAATTTTCACAAGCCCACTTAATGTCTTGAGTTGAGGCGTGAACTTCGGGGTTGTTTGACTATTGTCGTCCAGTCGTTGTTCGATCAATGTTGTTTGATCGTTGTGGTTCGATTGTTGTTGCACAAACTCGCATCGTGAGTATCGAGCGTCTGATTTTCTTAAGATTTGGGTACTCGTCCCAGTAAGTCATCTTCCGAACCTTCGAGGTTGTCGGAATTATATACTTGTTCAGTGTTAAGCTCGCATTCTGGTTACTGTACTATTTGGATTACCAACCGTAGTGATTCATGATCGTTGCACTTCGTAAACATTCTTGCGGCTGTACGAGATGGAGTTTTGTGTCCGTTGTTGACAGCATATAACGTATGTCATCTAAAGTTTGCCTTGCCTTGATTGTTTCATGTCATAAGTTTTGGGACGAAACTTATTTCAAAAGAAGTGGGATGTAATAATTTTATTTTCCCGTTAGTTCCTTTTCTTTTGATTTATTTTAATTTCTTTCAGTTTGCTAGTCTCGACGATCAACATCTGAGAGATAGTCATCAGGTCTTGACATCAAATGCGAATGCCAAGAGTCTGTGATTATATCTTTTGGCCTGACCAATATTATGATCGTATTTATACCATTGATAGACCAGATCCCTTTCTTAATGAAGATCGTATGACTTTCTCGTTTTCAAACTGAAATGGTTCGAACAACTATTTTCCGTTTCAAGTTTCGAGGACGAAACTTCATTTTTAGGGGGGAAGGGTGTGATATCCGTAATAAATAAACCGGGTGATTTTTATATTTTGTGAGCCGTCGAATGAGTTCGGTTATTATGTCGGAGTTAAGAACTAGGTCGCCCGTATCGTTTAGAGTAACGAACTTGAATTTCTGTAATTGCGGGATGTTACTGTATATATTTTATGTATAATGTTCTGTACGTCACCGCCGTATCAACATTCGTCGGGATGAGATAGAAATAATAATCCGGATAATTATAATATTATGTGTATATATATACACAGATATCCTTTATTAGTACCCAACCCCAGAAACCCAGCCCACCGCCCCTAGCCTAAACCGACTCCAGTGAGTCGGTACTACCTACTCCTAGTATGTGTAAATATATATATATATATATATATATGGAAATTATAGCCAACTACCCTATTAGATGGCCTCTTTACACTTTAGTCCCTATTGTTTCATAAATTACAGCGAAGGACAAAAATCTGAATTGGTGTTGACTTCCATTAAAAAGACAAAAATGCCCCTCTATTTACTTGAATAAAACATTTGTTTTAAAATACATTTCATATGAAACAAATAGCTTATAAGTTATTAAAGTGTTTGGCTAATACATTTCTTTTAAAAAATATTCTTTTTTCAAAAAATAATTTTTTTTCGAAATATAATTTTTTCCAGAAAATATATTTTTTTATTTTTTCGCAAAAATATCTTTTTTTATTTTTTTTCCAGAAAATAATTTTATATTTTCCAAAAAATAATATTTTTTCAAGAAAATAATTTTATTTCGAAAACATATTATATTGCCAAAAAATAACTTTTCTAGAAAATATTTTTATTTTTTCGAAAAATATTTTTTTATTTTTTTCAGAAAATAATTTTATTTTTCAAAAAAATTATTTTTCCAGAAATAATTTTATTTCGAAAAATATTATTTTGCCAAAAATATTTTTCCTCCAGATTTTTTTAATTTTTGAAAAAATATTTTTTTATTTTTTCCAAAAATAATTTTATTTTCAAAAATAATATTTTTTGAGAAAATAATTTTATTTCGAAACAAATATTATTTTGCCAAAAAATAATTTTTTCTCCAGAAAATATTTTTTAATTTTTTCGAAAAAAATAAAAAATTCCATAAAATAATGTTTTTTTTTCAAAAATATAATTTTTCCCCAGAAAATATTTATTTTAATTTTTTTGAAAAATAATATATTTTTTCCAGAAAATACTTTCTTTTTTGGAAAAAATATTTTTTTCTAGAAACCTTGAAAATTTATTACACTAAAGTCTAAAAATATTATATATATTACAATTAGGTCCAGCATGTGACACCCACGTGATGCAAAAAATAAATGGGTAAAAAAAGAAAATAAAAGGGCAAATTCGGAATATCAGTACTCTCTCTCCAGTGACATCATCTGAAAGTTTGACTTTTGTCTTCGTTGTAAATATAGTTTCTGGACAGTGTAAATCGTAAGCCCGTTGTAATATTCAACAATAGAATTTAAATTGTAATTAGGCCATCTAAAAAGGTAGTTATATGTAAATCGTACATATATATATATATATATATTACGAGGGTGAGGATGAGATAAGAGAGAGAGAACAGAGAGTTCCAGGAGGAGAGAGAGAAACGTCCAGAGATATCGAGAGAAGCCGAGGAAAGAGGGAGAGAGAACTCCAGCAAGAGAGACGGAAGAGAGATGAGAGAAAGGAAAAGGCAAAGAAAGAAGAGGAAGAAGAGAGAAAGAGAAGGTATGATTTCTTTTCTTTTCGTGTGTGTTCTGTGAATGTGTTTTGTGTGTGTGCGCTTCGGGTGGGGTATATGTGTGCTTCAGGGTGTTTATGAGTGCAAAGGAGGGGTTTGTGTGTGTGTGGGCACTACAGACGTGCGTGTGTGCGTTCGGGGGTGCGTATGTGCGTGAGTTGTGTGTGTGTTGGTTATGGGTGAGTAATATGTGCGTTGTTGAGCTTCTGTGAGTGTACAGCAAGTGGTGTGCAAGAAGAGGAGGCTAAATCGGGTATGGCTAGCTTGTAAACCAAGTTTTGAAATATTTTCTGAAAAACGACAATTTGTTCGGAACCGTTTTTGAAAGTAATATTGGCGTTAATCGATAGCTATGAAGCTACCGATGAGGCTGATGTGATCGAAACGAAGTTTTGGCGGTCATAAATGGCCGTAGGAGGTTCTGGGCCAAAAGTGTAATATTTGAAAAGTTTAGGGTTAGCCTATAGAGAATTAGAAATAGTTTTGTCCTTGATTGAAATTTTCAAAAATTCAATCTAGCACCAAAACCAAACTTTTAGTTTAATCTAAACCAGCCCTAAATAAAAGTTCCAAAAATTAGAAATCGATCCCCCATTAATTTATACAAATTCTAGAAAATTATATTTTAACCCCTAATCTCTTAATTATTTTTCAAAAGCGTATAACTTTTTCGTTTTTGATCCAAAATGGGTCAAATGACCTCTTAATAACTCCAAATTTCAAACACGACTTCCTTACGCCTTTAATATGTGTGGGGCTTGGTTATAATCACGATTATACCCTTCGAGCAGATAACTTTGCGACTAGGGTTTTAATATTTTCCGAATTCGAATATCAATAATTCCAGCGATGATTGTGTAATATTAATTTTGATAGGACGACGATCCGGTGATATTCCAATTCTAATTCCATCCCAGTCAAATTCCCATCTCATTGAAATGCCAGGCAAGTACTTTGATTGCGTTTGATGTACTTCGTGTGAATATGTGGAAAAATGTGATTTTGTGAGAAGTGGTAATTTCAGAAAATGTGATTTGTTCCATTTGTGAAAAAGTGATGATTTATGAAAGTGCGACTTGTGGTCGTGTGCCAAGTAAAACCAGTGAGTGTCCCCTGGGTTCCGTAGACCGAGGCTTCTGCGGTTCACTTGGTAGGGTTGTACAGCCAGAGGGGCCTGACGAGGACTGTTCGGGGAGTGGTATGTATCTCGCGTGAGGTATAGTAACAGTATAGCCCCCGTTATTTTGTGATGATGATTGTGGTATTCAGGAATATATGTGATGGTACTGGGATTTGGTTGTTTATTCACATGTTGTACATATTTATGAATCGTTGTACTTGCACCGGCTGTTTGCTGAACCCTTAGGGGGTGAATATACTTGTTGTGTATTCAGGTACAAGTCTTAGTGGCGAGCCGGCGCAGGAAGGGCACGAGGATGGCGAGCAACACTAATATCATGTCTTATTTTGAGTCGGTGGTCATTTTGTCATGGTCAAATTCCTGTTTTGGTTTTGTACTCGCACGGGTACTGTCATATATTGTATAATATGTTGGTGTTAGTTGTTGTGGATGTTGTTGGATCAGTTGTGAGTTGTTATATCTGTTGTGATCCAACAGGACAATGCATTGGATTGTTTTGGTGATGTATGTCGTATCGACATTGACATTGGTTTTAAGTGTGTGTGAATGTCTCAGTTTTGTTGATGGTTAATGTGTTTTATGTTGGTCTAAGCCTGGTAGGTTCTTAAAAAAGAATCTATGGTGCTGTAATATCTCTGTAAATCATGGGGGTGTTACACGAACTACTCTAATGACTAACTTAATGAAACAAGCACACCTTCTACTGAACGTAAAGTAAAAGGTTCACGCATACCTATCATAACCTTACAATTAAGTCATTGACTATCCTAGAGTGAAATACATGTGACTAAATTGAGGTGAGTCGTATCCGAGTATACTAATCTAATTAGTATACCTATACCAAATGCTCCCACTTTTCCCGAGTGAAGACATGCACATGTACAAGCATACGATATACAAGTCTTTATTAAAACTTAATGCCCAATTAAGTTTCATTGACTTATAGATAAGTTAAGCAATTTAAGTTCTAAACACTTTTAGTGCCCGACTCCTTATCTCATGAGGAGTGGAACATTTCTACTCAATTGCAAGGACGTTATGTCACACCCCAACCCGTTCAGGAATATTACAGCACCGCAGACCCTTTTTTTAAAGGATCTACTAGTCTAGATACCAAAACAAGACATCACATCTCATGTCATCATGGCTAAATACTGACTCAGTAGACCGATTTGGTCTTTCATAGGTAACATACAACTTAAACTTCGTGTACATCTCCTATTAAAAAACTCCTACCCGCACATAGGTGAAAATACAACAACACTCCCATATAACGGGAGGACATTACAGCGGAAAGAATAATACAATTCGACCAACAAATCTCAATACTGGCCCTCATGTGATTAGTATCATTTGCCTGCAATCATCCTTCGTATCGATCCCGTGTCATGCTCCTCAAGAACCTGCACATACCTGAATGCAATACAGACATCCACTCCCCGATTACTCGGGAGTTAGCAAAATTCTACTATTTTGCTAGTGAAAGTATAAAGTGCAAATACGAGCCATACACAATATATTCCAAGAGTATAATAATTTGGACTAAACAATGGTAAATAACTGAGGGTCACCTGTAATTGATGGTGAATAAATGTAATCGTACAATTCAAGATCAGTATTCTGTGAATAACTAAATTTCATAACATCTCCTTTCTATACATACGTGATTAACCATGGAACCGCAGCAATGGCAACGGAACCCTTTGAGGCCCCGTCGGACCTTACCAGAGTGGTTAACCCCAACAATATTCGTGGAACCGCAACAACGGCAACGGAACACTCTAAGGCCCCCTCAGACCCTCCCAAAGTGAATATATATAATTAATCGGATTCAAAACTAGTATTTCGGAGTAACCAAGTCTCATTGTACGTCACATTCCATTATATGCGTGATTAACCATGCAACCGTACCAGAGGCAACGGAACCCTCTGAGGCCCCGTCGGACCCTCCCAGAGTGGTTAATCCAAATATATTCGTGGAACCGCACCAACGGCAACGGAACCCTCTGAGGCCCCATCGGACCCTCCCAGAGTGAATATATGGATATGATCGCAACCACGAGGGGAGATATAATCCCCAACAACATCGAATAGTATCACCTCCTCACAAGGTAGTCGACAAGCAATACAACACAACATATGCGCACTCATCAAACGAATACACATTCGAGCATACAACCCTTAACAAGGGAAAAGATCTTTTATAATCACGTAGCACGAAGGCAATATATTCCAATTCCCAAACACAATACACATATTCGTAGAACTCATTTATTGCAAAGCACTCGGGCGTTTTGAAAGAAATCCGTTAATGGTATTCTATCAATCCTCTTGAAAGTTCGTTATGAATACTCTAAGTAAACACACATAGTCGATTATCAATTATTACATCTACGAAACATGAAATGTACGGGCAAGATACTTGCCTCGATAAATGATACCGAAAACTCCAACGAACGCAGCTCGATCGGAAAACCTCGAACACCTACAACTTCCGCAAGATACAATGAAAACACGATCACAACGAAGATCAAGACTAATAACAACGTAAATCGCCCCAAACATACGAAGGAAAACTCACATGAGCATTTAATCGAACGTTAAAAGAGCACGATTCCTCAAGCACACTAAAATCACCAATAGGGTCGAACGAATCGAAGATATGGATATATAATTCATAGAACATGCTTAACAATATCATTTAACACCAATCGATTCATCAAAATCAGACTGAATACAAAATCAAGAAAAAATCTCCAAAAAGTCAACTCTAGGGAAATCAAGAAAAATACCTCGATCCGACGAAGAACAATGGATTAGATGATATTATAATCACCTAGGATGCTCCAAAACACATCTAAATAGAATAAAATCTGCCAAAGGTCACGAACCGTAGTCGCCCTTGACTCACACCCGCGGAGAGAAGAGGAAGAACTGAGAAAATGGAAAAAATGACCTATTGTCTAGTTTATATACTGGACAGCTTAGCGTGCGCTAATCACCCCAGATTAGCTTGTGCTATCGAGTCAATATCTTCCCTAAAATGCGCTAATCACGAATATTAGCGTGCGCTAACGAGTCCCAATTTCAGTCCAGTAGCTTCTGCATTGCCCCGTTACTACCAGTTAGCGTGCGCAACAATTCCCGTAGCGTGCGCTAACTGCCGAACCTTAGCGCGTGCTATAGAGCCGCATAGCGTGCGCTGCCGAACTCCCTAGTCGAATGCAGTAGCCTCTGGACTGTCTCAGCCTATCCAGTTACCTGCCACAATTACCTGCGCTATCGCCAAGTATTAGCGAGCGCTACACTACCGCCAATAGCGTGGGCGACGCCTACTACAAAGGCAGCAGGATAGTCCCGAAAATTCAATTCAACACAGTACATCATACCATACACAACGTAGGGAGAATTCCAATTAATCATCAACGGAACAAAATAACCGATACAAACGACAATTAATTCAAAGTAATCGAAAACGATAATCTCGGGTATTACATTATACCCTACTAAAAAGAAGTTTCGTCAACTTAAAATGAAGGGTGAAAACCAAACAAAATGAAACAAGCACTCTGATCAGCTCCGAAAAGTCACGAAAAATATGTAAACACGAAATTCCCCGAAATACGATGAATTGACTAAGTAAGCACTTGATACAAGAGTTGAGGCGATAAATACATGCAAATGCAACAAGTCGAATAGGAAGCATATGAGTCCGAAAGTAAATGCCCCAAAGTTTAGGAAAATCACCAACTGACCCAACGTCTGAGAAAAAATGTTTTGCATCCAAACGTTAACGTGCAAGTCCATAACACGATTGAACATGTTAAGATGAACTTGCGGAAACAACCAACCATTACGGACCAGATCAACGGAGTTTGATATTCACGCGACAACATTGTAGCATCTCTGGATTACTCTGGAACGACTATCACATTTACCCCAAAATAAGAGGGTAGAAAGAAATATAGCTTCTGCTATGCAACTCCGATGAACATTCATTCATGATACAAGGAAATGGATCAACCGAGCAGAACATTAATTATTGAATCTGTACACTGAGCTCGATCTCGACCAACGACTCTCAGAATCTCCATTTACTGCTGTTTGGCTCTCCTGGAGTGGAAACAGGAATTCGCTCTCCAAACACCTTAGCAGCGACTTCGCGATATATTAACACCCCACGTATCCGCACAAGGCATAATATAAAACTCTGAAGTGGTACTCCCAACTTCATAAAGCTTACGATCATAAGTTATCATAGGATGTTGCTTAATTACAAAAATCATCTATCGTTTCTGAATGATCCAAAATAGTATTGGCAACCCCGATATAAAAATCCATAGAGCATGCATACCATACACGAGTCAGAGCTCTCTCGCTTCACATGAAAACGACACTATATGGGTCACGAAAACAAATAAAACTCGAAGAGCGTTAACTTCAATAACCACATTCTCATCTCCGAACAAGGACGGGAATATTATGCACATAAAAATATGATTGGGTATTCGTACCATCACACGAATTATGAAATCAGCATTATCGCCATAAGTAATAATATTGACACTGTGTTCACTCCATGTAAACAAAACTTTTGAAGAAGAAGGAAAATCATATTTCGCCTAAAACTCATCAACACTGTTCCTTTTCTAGAAGAGGAAATTTTATATTCGCATCTCGGCTTTGAAAGTCAGATTTGAAAAATAAAATAAAATTTTCGAAGACGTCATCTACAATTGGAAATGTTACTTGGAATCCAAATATAAAAATTGGGATCTTTCCTCTTCTATCAAAATGTTTGATTGGAAGTTTATTTTTCATTGATGTACGTGGCTATTTGTCCACATGATGTCAAATCATAAGTTTTCAAAATATTTAAGAACTCCAACATCACAAAGAAAAAAAAATCTCACGGTCATATCCTTACCCACTCGTGGTCATTCACCTCGAGACCTCCTTATCGTATTTAATATCTCATATTCTCCAATGACCGAATGATACCGAACACCGTAGATAACTTGTATCCTTGTCCTAGTATGCTCAGTTCTCAGTTATACCAATAACGAATGTAAATCATATACATTGTGATTTAACTCCGAGGCCGGAAAACATCATACAAACCTTAAGGAACAACGAAACCCGGCATTGAAAAATAATATACTAAAATGCCAAACCAGCACAACACATCCACATAAGGCGACAAATAGTAACATGATACAAATATTCGCTCCGGGTAATTACACGAATACAAAAATTACAAATGTAACAATTGAAACTTACGGTCATAACTCACGGATCACACGACCGTATCAACAAAGAATTAACGACCATTATTGTTACAATCATGGCCATAATATACCACAAATGGTAGCCACTCATTGTTAACATTCATTTAAAAAAACTCTATGAGGTATCCATTTAAATGATATCATTTGAAAATCTTTGAATCTGTATGTCTATTTGGAATAAATTTTGAAAATACTCTTGGTACCTCGGGATGTTTTATCGAGACTAGAACCACAATTCATTACCATTTGTTTTGAAAATCTTCGCAAAACCATAACTTGGAACAACAAGTTCTTCAAAATCGACATCATCAAGATGACCATGTCATCACTTATCATCTTCTCAAATATAACAATACGTAAGGTATCCACATATTACCACGCAACATCATAGCATTTGGGTATACAACCATAATTCTTCAACGAGAATGGTAACACGACAATAAATTAAACCACTCGGCCTTATAAGCAATCGCTAAGTTTAATCTTTAGTCTCTAACTCTTAAGTGCTAATTCCATGTTACGCACACATAGCATCTTAACATGCACTAAGTAACTCAATTCAGTCTACAATTCAGCCCATGTTAGTTAACGCGTGCTAACGATAAGATTAGCATGCGTTAACTGGTTCAATACAGAAAATTCTCCAATCCGTGTTTAAAGTTTAAACCGAGTAAGATTTTTCATTTTCACTATTTATTTTTGAAGGTGAAGAACACATTTTTATTTTGAAATATAAAAATTTTATGGTGCGAAAGAATTTTAAAATTGTGTACTCAATTTTTTTCGAAAATAAGAACAATACGTTTAAATATCATTTCCGAAAGTCTTTCCAACGCGACAGAAAAATCAACGACGGTAACGATTTACAAAATGTCCAAAATACTTCAAAACACATTTTTCGAACACTGTCGTAAGGTTTCATTTGAGAATACAAGACCGGCTTGCCAAATCCAAATAATTTTAAAAATCCACACGAAACCGCCGCTCGACCATGTCGTCAAAACCTTTTGAACTTTCGATTTCCCACAAACATACTCAAGTCTATAAAATTTTCAGAAAAGTATTTTCAAATATGCACGGAGCAGACATGATTACCAACGAAAACATATTTGTAGCAAATAACAATAATTCGTCAAACACAACCGGTTCTCAACATATGCCTATACAGCATTCAAGATTATCAACTCATCAAACACAACCGATGAGTACTAGATTCAAATACACATCAAAAACATCCATATGAGTTTCTCAACAAACTCTACCATCGATACATATCCTAAAACACATCAATGTTCAAGGTTTCATATCACTCTACACCCCTTGGTGTCCAATCCATCAATATCTAGTTCATTACACACGTAATATGCCACAAGTATCAAATACGAATTCCATCTCCATGACACGCATGTAAACACTCATGAAACAAAGATAATATACAGAAAAGCGGAGACTTAGATCCACAGGTCACACAAAGATGATGGATGCACCACTATACTAATCACGGCCGATAAAGCAGATGACGCGTCGCGACACGATTCAATCAGACAAAGTCCGACAAGACAAAACTCAACAATACTCGACTTGACCCGATAGCCTAGGTTTCCACAAACTAAGCTCTGATACCATATTCCGTAATACCCCCAACCCGTTCGGGAATATTACAGCACCGCAGACCCTTTTTTTTCAAAGGATCTACTAGGCTAGATAACAAAACAAGACATCACATCTCATGTCAGCATGGCTAAATACTGACTCAGTAGACCGATTTGGTCTTTCATAGATAACATACAACTTAAACTTCGTGTACATCTCCTATTACAAAACTCCTACCCGCACAGGGGTCAAAATACAACAACACTCCCATACAACGGGAAGACATTACAACGAAAAGAATAATACTATTCGACCAACAAATCTCAATACTGGCCATCATGTGATTAGTATCATTTGCCTTCCATCATCCTTCTTACCGATCCCGTGTCATGCTCCTTAAGAACCTACACGTACCTGAATGCAATACAGACATTCTGTAATACCCGAGATTTCTGATATGTTTTTGGAACTTGTGATATTGTAATAATTGTACTTTTGTCTAAGTATTATTCTCCGTATTTCATAATCCGATGTTGTCGAGCGTATGATTTCATGATTGTGATTTAAAAATTGTAATTCTGCGCATGTAGCGTACGCTATCGGCTATGTGTAGCGTACGCTAACATGGATCCATAGCGCACGCTACAAAGGAACATTAGCGCACGCTATGCGTGGTCAATTTGATTGAGACGTGCGGTAGGTGAGATCTGGCCGGGGATCTTGGTCGGATTGTGTCGGGATGAACCTGGACGGCTTTCGGGAAAAGCCAAGTCAACGCCGTAGCGCACGCTACTGACATGAGCATAGCGCACGCTAAGTGCCAAGTACAGTGTAGTCAGTGAGCCGTTAGCGCACGCTACGAGCATGGACTAGCGCGCGCTAATAGCCATTTCCTATAAATAGGACAGCATCCTTTTCGTAATTTCAGTTCTTTCTTCTCCCATATCCGAATCCTTATACTTAGAGTATTACTCTCTACATACTAAACACTTCATATCAACATCCTATATCATTGGAGATTGGTGTTCAAGCCTTCGGCGTTGGATTGCTTCAATTTCCTCCTTGTTCTTCACTACTTTGAGGTAGGTGATTCTCCACCTATATTAGTAGTGTTCTTAGGGACGTTTGATCATGTTTTGATAGCCAGTTATTTCGTTTATAATCGATCATCACATGTTAGAAGGATATTTTCGACTTATCGGCACTATATATCGTATGAATCCTTGAACCGTTTTTAGTAGATGGACTCCTAAGCATTTTCAAACCGATTTGTGATCAGTAGACGGATATTACCTAGTTGTTACGTTTTACACATTGGAATCATGCGTTTTGGAACGTAGGACGATCGGAACTTAGAATATTTTCTTGAAGATCTAAGATGAATTATGATGTTGAGATGATTATCCGTATATTTGTATCTCATAGTCATTTAGTACGTATAGAACTTCTACAAACCTTATTAGCATGATATGCTTGAGGATGACTTGTATTATCACCATAGATTTATGAGTTCATCACCATTAGCTCCAGTTTTCTGTCAGTAGTAATCTGTCATGCACGGTTAGCGCACGCTAACATACGTAAGTTAACGTGCGCTATCGGGGATAAGTTAACGCACGCTACGTTTTGGTACGTAACGTACGTTATGATACCAGCCGAGTCAGTCGGCTGGTCAGAGAGAACTGTCAGTCCATGGCTAGCGTACGCTAGGCTTAGACGATAGCGTACGCTAACAGGCAGGCTTAGCGCACGTTACGTAGAGTACGTAGCGTACGCTAAGTAGTTCAGGCAGATTGTTTATTTTGAGCTTTTGGCCGTAGACCGAATTGTTAGGCAATCGTTCGACTTGAGATGATTTGTATATCATTTCTTTTGTTAAGGTTCGAGCTTGCTACGTTGATCGAAGGAGGCGGCCTTCGAGTGTGTTGAGATCATTGAAGTATTTCGTTCTTGCCATCTTTGAGGCAAGTATCATAATATGTTAAAAATTGGTATTTTGAGCATGTTTGTGGTTTATTCATGTTGTTGAACATGGAAATTATTTTGTTGAATTGTCATGATATTCGTTATCTAGTATTTGTATGTTCATGTTGATGAACATAATAATTTGGCATATGTGTATGCATGAGTTGTATTTGTGTACGTTGTACGATCTATGCTGAGGGCGCTGGATCGGATGTCCACCTCGTGTTGGTCCGACGGGATCATCTTGGGATCTAGGTTGTGGGTGCTGGATCATTGGACAGGTTATTTCCACCTCGTGTTGGTCCGACGGGATCATCTTGGGATCTATGCTGAGGGCACTGGATCATTGGAATACCCATGATGTGTTAATGGAATCTTGTGGATTCGCATTGTCGGATTCCGGTAGCGGAAGTCCGTGTGGTGTATCTTGTTATGTATTATTGATGCATATTCGAATTGTTTAATATGATACTTGTACTAGCATCGTTTTGCTAATCCCTTCGGGGGTGGACATTTGTTTTGATGTTCAGGTAGCCGAGGAGCAGGGAAATGACCAAGACCGACATGACGACGAAGGGGTTCAGTGATGTTTGTTGTTGTTGGTGATTTGTTTTCTTGTTTTGATTTCAGTACTCGAGTACGTGTGTCTTATTAATATCATTTCGATATGGTTGTATTAATTACTCGTTGAACCAATTGAATGGTTTTGTAAACTTGAATTTCCACAGTATTGATGTCTTATATTTACTTTCCTTTTAAACCAGCCTTGTAAATCCTTACTTAAAGGGTTTACGGCGCTGTAATTATTCCGAATAGTGTTACAGAATATGGTATCAGAGCTAAGATTTATGGATATCTTGGCAGTCGGGTTTTAAGTTGGGTCTGTTTACGTTATTGATTTATGAGTTGTTCGTAACATCACTGTTCAGCCAAAAGTCGTCATGTGGACCGTGGTTGTAAGTCTCCTAATCTCTTATACTACCGTTTTACTTAATTACTGTTTTGTGAGTATTGACGGGCTTTATTTCGTAAACTTTGTCCTGGATATTGAGGAATTATGTTTACAGTATGTTGAGAGGAGGACGTGGACGCGGACGCGGTCGTGGACGCGGACGGGGTAACATGACAGGAGGATTCCGCAACTACCCCGGAATTATCAGCTAGCCGAACCGATTCCCATTCTGGAGGGCAGCAAGGATCAGCGAATGACGACGCAAATCCTAACATGCCGGGAGTGCTTCAACAGGTGGTGGCGCAGATAAACCGATTCGCCTGGTAGTCGACCGCATGCAGATGGCGATGGGACAGCGGCACCACGAGGATAATCGGGAGACAGATGGCTTGCCGAGGTGGTCAAATTGCACCCGCCAAAATTTGTGGATCTCACGAGGCAATTACTTGGGATCACTGGCTCAAGGAGTTAGAGAAGATATTCGGGTCTTAAGCGTCCGAGGACCGGAAGGTTCCTGTGCCCAGTATTTTCCGACCGGGAGGCCTTTGATTGGTGGGAAGCTATTCGACCCGAGGATCATAATGCGGACCGGACGAAATTCAAACTAATGATGGAAGCACGATTGTCCTCGTCCCAGCTTAGAGAGGCAAAGATCCGAGAGTTTTTCTCACCACAGAGTTCTAAGCATCCGTGATGATGTAATCAAAACTTTTAATCATCAGCTGACTTGTGTGCGACACTTGGTCAGAACGGAGGCGGAAAAGATTTTTCATTTCGATATGCGGATGAAGCCGGAGATTTAGCAGTACATGTCCGGATTCGAGTGTACTACGTTGCGATAGTATCAAGACAAAGTGCTGGCCTACGACATGAAAGAGGCGGCGGTGGAGAAATCAGTGGAGGCAAAGAAACAGAAGGTGATCGGCAACTTTTCAGAAAACAAGAGTGGTGGGGCCCGCAAGGGCCAGTCTTCCTTTTATTCAGCTAGGAAACCTCCACATCCTTCTAAGGGTGGAAAGAAGTTCCGGACAACATCAGCGGTTTCGGACGCATCAAGGAAATGCTACAATTGTGGTCGAACAGGGCATATTCGACGTGACTGCCCCGCATCTTATGTGACTTGCTACGATTGTGGACAAGAAGGCACCGTGCGGCCTTCTGTGGAGTTGCTACTAGATCTTTTGGTACTCGCACTCCAGTGCCAGTTCCGAAGGAGACAAGTGTGAACCAGACGCAGCAGAGTGGATTTCAGCAGCAGAACGTTGGGAAGAGAGAGACATCCAGTGCTGGGTCCGTTCCTCCACGCCTGTACGAGATGAGGAAATCTGATGATCAGAACACTGCTGTTGCATCAGGTACAATTCAGATCCTTTTGCAACCAGTTAGTGTTTTATTCGATTCCGGAGCTACACATTCTTTCATATCATTGAACTGTGTAAATCGTTTGAAAATCTCGTGCTTATTTGATTGTGAACCATATGTTGTGGGTTTGCCGAGTGGAGAGAGAATTGTGGGAACCCTAGAGGCTAGAAATTTTCCGGTGTCTATAGGAGGGAGAGATTGGCCATCGAATCTTATTGTAGTTGACATCTACGGTGACGATATAATTCTCGGAGACGATTGGCTCAACCGTTATGGAGCTATTCTGAATTACCGAGAGAGAGTCATTTCTATCATTGCTGATGACGGATCTGAACACTTATTTCGAGGGTGGAGACCGGGAAGCTCGGGGAAATTGATCAAAGCAATGAAAGCCGTGAAATTACTGAAGCAAGGATGTCATGGACTTTGGTGTTATGCCATGAGGAAACAGGAAGGAGTAGAGCTCTCGTCTATTTCAGTTGTAAATGAGTTCTCAGATGTATTTCCTGACGAACTACCTGGGTTACCTCCGCAGAGAGAAGTGGAATTCACTATCGAATTAGATCCTGGAGCAGCTCCTATTTCCAGAGCACCATACCGCATGGCGCCAACCGAGATGTATGAACTCAAGAAGCAACTGGAGGAATTGTTACAGAAGGGCTATATTCAACCTAGCGTTTCTCCTTGGGGAGCGCCCGTTCTCTTTGTCCGGAAGAAAGACGGATCCCTCCGACTGTGTATTGATTACAGGGAGCTCAACAAGATGACGATCAAGAATAAGTACCCTATACCTCGGATCGACGACTTGTTTGATCAACTGCAAGGGGCAAGGGTATTCTCGAAGATTGATTTGCGATCAGGATACCATCAGTTGAGGATTAAGGAATCGGATATACCAAAGTCTGCTTTCAGGTCCCGGTACGGGCATTATGAATTCGTAGTGATGCCGTTCGGACTTACCAATGCTCCTGCGGTATTCATGCAATTGATGAATCGGGTATTCTTGAAATACTTGGATAAATTTGTGGTCGTCTTCATTGATAACATCTTGATATATTCGAGGGACGCAGAGGAGCATGCCGAGCATTTACGGGTAGTTTTGAGCACCTTGAGGGAGGAACAGCTGTATGCAAAGCTTTTAAAATGAGAGTTCTGGCTCAGGGAGGTAACTTTCCTTGGGCATGTGATATCAGCTGACGGAGTTCAGGTGGACCCGAAGAAAGTCGAAGCAATCTTGGAATGGGAAGCCCCTAATAACGTGAAAGAAGTCCGGAGTTTCTTAGGACTTGCTGAATATTATCGCCGCTTTGTAGAGGGATTTTCCAAAATTGCTCGTCCGCTCACTCAATTGTTACAGAAAACTCAAAAGTTTAAGTGGGATGAGAAATGCCAGGCTGGTTTTGATGAGCTTAAGAAGAGACTGACGACAGCACCTATTTTAACATTGCCAGATGGAACGGATGGATTCATGGTTTACAGCGACGCTTCAAATCAGGGTCTGGGATGCGTGTTGATGCAAAAGGATAAGGTAATTGCCTATGCTTCTCGGCAGTTGAAACCGTACGAAGTAAATTACCCGACTCATGATCTGGAGTTAGCAGCTGTAGTCTTTGCCTTGAAAATTTGGAGACATTATTTGTACGGCACTCATTGTCAGATCTTTACAGATCATAAGAGCCTCAAGTACATATTCAGTCAGAAAGAATTAAACATGTGGCGGAGAAGGTGGATGGAATTGATCAAGGATTACGACTTGGAGATTCTCTATCATCCGGGGAAAGCAAACGTAGTGGCCGATGCATTGAGCCGTAAACCTGTTTCTCTTCGAGTGTTGGAAGCACTTACATCACAAAGCAGTATTCAACGGGAACTGATCCGCGAGGGGATTGAAGTATGGGTACCAGGAATCCAAGGGCAACTTTATGTGATGGAACTGACTTCATCACTAGTCGAGGAGATCAAGTCTAAGCAGTTGAACGATTCTCTGATCCTTCGATTATGTGACGAAGTAAAGAAAAAAAAAGCCCCAGGATTCGTGATACGAGACGATGGGATTCTGAGATTTCAGAGTCGACTTTGCGTCCCCGACGATGATGACTTGAGACGGACTATTCTGAAGGAAGCTCACAGCGCGCCCTATTCCATTCACCCGGGCAGCAGTAAGATGTATAAGGATTTAAAACAAAACTTCTGGTGGGGGAATATGAAGAAGGACGTAGCAGAGTACGTTTCGAAGTGCTTGACTTGTCAACAAGTTAAGATTGAATATCAGCGACCCGCCGGAATGTTAAAGCCGCTTCCGATCCCTGAATAGAAGTGGGAGGACATCTCAATGGATTTCATCACTAGTATGCCAAGGACTAGAACGGGAATGAACATGATTTAGGTTGTAGTTGATCGACTAACCAAGTCGGCTCATTTCCTAGGGATTAAAGATACATGGGGACCCGAGAGATTGGCGCGAGTATTTATTGCGGAGATAGTCAGATTGCATGGGACATCGAAGACCATTATTTCGGATCGAGATGGTCGTTTCGTCGCACTTACGAAAGCGATTCACAGGCTCTAGGGATCGAGCTCAACTTTAGCACGGCTTATCATCCCCAAGCAGACTGGTCACCCAAAAGGACTATACAGACATGAGGACATGCTTAGAGCACGTGCTTTTGATTGGTCAACCGATTGGGAAGTTCATTTGCCATTGATTGAATTCCCTACAATAATAGTTGGCATGCTTCTATTAAGATGGCACCATTTGAAGCTTTGTACGGAGAAGATGCCGATCACCCCGTGTTGGGATGATTCTTGGATTTGATCGGACGGAACCTAATTGATAATTCAGACTCAAGAGAAGATAACTTTGATTCGAGAAAGACTGCTGATCGCCTGAGTCGACATAAGTCTTATGCAGACGTACGTCGTCGCCCTCTAGAGTTCGACGCTGGAGACCATGTACTATTGAAGGTGTCTCCTACACGAGGGATTTTCCGTTTTGGGAGGAGAGGCAAGCTTAGTCCTAGATATATCGGACCATTCGAGATCCTCGAGAGAGTTGGAGATTTAGCATACAGGTTGGCCTTACCGCCATCGCTGAGTCACGTTCACAATGTGTTTCACGTATCCCAACCGGAAGTATGTACGGACCCGACCACGTCATTGATTTCGACGAGATCGAGATAGCTAATGATGGCACCTTCGAAGAGAGACCAATCAAGATACTTGAGAGTCGGATCAAACAATTGAGGAATAAACCAATACACTTGGTTAAAGTACAATGGTCACGACACGGAGTCGAAGAGGCCACTTGGGAAACGGAGGACAGTATGAAGGCTAGATATCCAGAGTTGTTTTCATCTTAAGTTTCGGGACGAAACTTCTTTTTAGGGAGGAAGGATGTAATACCCGAGATTTCTGATATGTTTTTGGAACTTGTGATATTGTAATAATTGTACTTTTGTCTGAGTATTATTCTCCGTATTTCATAATCCGATGTTGTCGAGCGTATGATTTCATGATTGTGATTTAAAAATTGTAATTCTGCGCATGTAACATACGCTATCGGCTATGTGTAGCGTACGCTAACATGGATCCATAGCGCACGCTACAAAGGAACATTAGCGCACGCTATGCGTGGTCAATTTGATTGAGACGTGCGGTAGGTGAGATCTGGCCGGGGATCTTAGTCGGATTGTGTCGGGATGAACCTGGACGGCTTTCGGGAAAAGCCAAGTCAACGCCGTAGCGCACGCTACTGACATGAGCATAGCGCACGCTAAGTGCCAAGTACAGTGTAGTCAGTGAGCCGTTAGCGCACGCTACGAGCATGGACTAGCGCGCGCTAATAGCCATTTCCTATAAATAGGACATCATCCTTTTCGTAATTTCAGTTCTTTCTTCTCCCATATCCGAATCCTTATACTTAGAGTATTACTCTCTACATCCTAAACACTTCATATCAACATCCTAGCTCGTGATTGAGGATCGTATATCATTGGAGATTGGTGTTCAAGCCTTCGGCGTTGGATTGCTTCAATTTCCTCCTTGTTCTTCACTACTTTGAGGTAGGTGATTCTCCACCTATATTAGTAGTGTTCTTAGGGACGTTTGATCATGTTTTGATAGCTAGTTATTTCGTTTATAATCGATCATCACATGTTAGAAGGATATTTTCGACTTATCGGCACTATATATCGTATGAATCCTTGAACCGTTTTTAGTAGATGGACTCCTAAGCATTTTCAAACCGATTTGTGATCAGTAGACGGATATTACCTAGTTGTTACGTTTTACACATTGGAATCATGCGTTTTGGAACGTAGGACGATCGGAACTTAGAATATTTTCTTGAAGATCTAAGATGAATTATGATGTTGAGATGATTATCCGTATATTTGTATCTCATAGTCATTTAGTACATATAGAACTTCCACAAACCTTATTAGCATGATATGCTTGAGGATGACTTGTATTATCACCATAGATTTATGAGTTCATCACCATTAGCTCCAGTTTTCTGTCAGTAGTAATCTGCCATGCACGGTTAGCGCATGCTAACATACGTAAGTTAACGTGCGCTATCGGGGATAAGTTAACGCACGCTACATTTTGGTACGTAACGTACGTTATGATACCAGCCGAGTCAGTTGGCTGGTCAGAGAGAACTGTCAGTCCATGGCTAGCGTACGCTAGGCTTAGACGATAGCGTACGCTAACAGGCAGGCTTAGCGCACGTTACGTAGAGTACGTAGCGTACGCTAAGTAGTTCAGGCAGATTGTTTATTTTGAGCTTTTGGCCGTAGACCGAATTGTTAGGCAATCGTTCGACTTGAGATGATTTGTATATCATTTCTTTTGTTAAGGTTCAAGCTTGCTACGTTGATCGAAGGAGGCGGCCTTCGAGTGTGTTGAGATCATTGAAGTATTTCGTTCTTGCCACCTTTGAGGCAAGTATCGTAATATGTTAAAAATTGGTATTTTGAGCATGTTTGTGGTTTATTCATGTTGTTGAACATGGAAATTATTTTGTTGAATTGTCATGATATTCGTTATCTAGTATTTGTATGTTCATGTTGATGAACATAATAATTTGGCATATGTGTATGCATGAGTTGTATTTGTGTACGTTGTACGATCTATACTGAGGGCGCTGGATCGGATGTCCACCTCGTGTTGGTCCAACGGGATCATCTTGGGATCTAGGCTGAGGGCGCTGGATCATTGGACGGGTTATTTCCACCTCGTGTTGGTCCGACGGGATCATCTTGGGATCTATGCTGAGGGCGCTGGATCATTGGAATACCCATGCTGTGTTAATGGAATCTTGTGGATTCGCATTGTCGGATTCCGGTAGCGGAAGTCCGTGTGGTGTATCTTGTTATGTATTGTTGATGCATATTCGAATTGTTTAATATGATACTTGTACTAGCATCGTTTTGCTAACCCCTTCGGGGGTGGACATTTGTTTTGATGTTCAGGTAGCCGAGGAGCAGGGAAACGACACAAGATCTGACGTGACGACGAAGGGGTTCAGTGATGTTTGTTGTTGTTGGTGATTTGTTTTCTTGTTTTGATTTCAGTACTCGAGTACGTGTGTCTTATTAATATCATTTCGATATGGTTGTATTAATTACTCGTTGAACCAATTGAATGGTTTTGTAAACTTGAATTTCCGCAGTATTGATGTCTTATATTTACTTTCCTTTTAAACCAGCCTTGTAAATCCTTACTTAAAGGGTTTACGGCGCTGTAATTATTCCGAATATCTCGGGGTGTTACACATCCACCCCCCGATTACTCGGGAGTTAGCAAAATTCCACTATTTTGCTAGTGCAAGTATAAAGTGCAAATACGAGCCATACACAACATATTCCAAGAGTATAATAATCTGGACTAAACAATGGTAAATAACTGAGGGTCACAAGTAATCAATGGTGAATAAATGTAATCGTACAATTCAAGATCAGTATCCCGAGAATAACTAAATTTCATAACATCTCATTTCGATACATATGTGATTAGCCATGGAACCGCACCAACAACAACGGAACCCTTTGAGGCCCCGTCGGACCCTCCCAGAGTGGTTACGCCCAACAATATTCGTGGAACCGCGGACCCTCCCAGAATGAATATGTATAATTAATCAGATTCAAGACTAGTATTCCGGAGTAACCAAATCTCATTGTATGTCACATTCCATTATATGTGTGATTAACCATGGAACCGCACCAGAGGCAGCGAAATCCTCCAGGGCCCCGTCGGACCCTCCTAGAGTGGTTAATCCAAATATATTCATGGAACCGCACCAACGATAATGGAACCCTCTAAGGCCCCGTCGGACCCTCCTAGAGTGAATATATGGATATGATCGCAACCACGAGGAGATATAATCCCGAACAACACCGGATAGTATCACCTCCTCACAAGGGAGTTGACAAGCAATACAACACAAGATATGCGCACTCATCAAACGAATACACATTCGAGCATACAACTCTTAACAAGGGAAAAGGGCTTTTATAATCACGTAGCACGAAGGCAATATATTCCAATCCCCAACCACAATACACATATCCGTAGAACTCATTTATTGCAAAGCACTCGGGCGTTTTGAAAGAAAGCCATTAATGGGATTGTATCAATCCTCTTGAAAGTTCGTTATGAATACTCCAAGTAAACACACATAGTCGATTATTAATTATTACATCTACGAAAGATGAAATGTATGGGCAAGGTACTTGCCGCGATAAACGATACCAAAAACTCCGACGAACGCGGCTCGACCGGAAAACCTCGAACACCTACAACTTCCACAAGACACAATGAAAACACGATCACAACGAGGATCAAGACCAATAACAACATAAATCGCCCCAAACATACGAAGGAAAACTCACATGAACATTTAATCAAACGTTAAATGTTCACGGTTCCTCAAGAACACTAAAATCACCAATCGGGTCGAACGAATCGCTGATATGGATATACAATTCATAGAACATGCTTAACAACATCATTTAACACCAATCGATTCACCAAAATCGGATTGAATACGAAATCAAGAACAAATCTCCAAAAAGTCAACTCTAGGGAAATCTAGAAAAATTACCTCGATCCGACGAAGAACATGGATTAGATGATGTTATAATCACCTATGATGCTTCAATACATCTCTGAATAGAATAAAATCGGCCAAGATCACGAACCGTGTCGCCCTTGACTCACACCCGCAGAGAGAAGAGGAAGAAGTGAGAAAATGGAAAAAATGACGTGCTATCCAGTTTACTGGACAGCTTAGCGTGCGCTATTGACCCCAGATTAGCGTGCGCTATCGAGTCAACGTCTTCCCAAAAAGCACAGTTAGCGTGCACTAATCATGAATATTAGCATACGCTAACGAGTCCCAATTTCAGTCCAGTAGCTTCTGGACTGCCTCGTAACTACCAGTTAGCGTGCGCTACAATTCCTGTAGCGTGCGCTAACTGCCGAACCTTAGCGCGCGCTATAGAGCCGCATAGCCTGCGCTGCCGAACTCCATAGTCGAATGCAGTAGCCTATGGACTGTCTCAGCCTATCCAGTTAGCGTGCGCTACCTGCCACAATAACGTGCGCTATCGCCAAGTATTAGCGCGCGCTACACTACCACCAATAGCGTGCGTGACGCCTACTACAAAGTCAGCAGGACAGTTTGGGAAATTCAACGCAACACAGTACATCATACCGTACACAACGTAGGGAGAATTGCAATTAATCATCAACGAAACAAAATTACCGTCACAAACGACAATTAATTCAAAGTAACCGAAAACGAGAATCTCAGGTATTACACATTATTTCTATTTATTTATTAGGGGATATTACATCCAGCTACCTTATTAGATGGCCTGTTTACAGTTTAGTCCCTATTGTTTCATAAATTACAACGAAGGACAAAAATCTGGCTTGGGGTTGACTTCCATTAAAAAGACGAAAATGCCCCTCTACTTACTTGAATAAAATATTTTTTTTAATATACATTTCAGATGAAACAAATAACCTAGTTTTTCTATTATAATAATAACTACTGTTCATATTTCATAAAAGTAATTAAAAATAATAAAAGTCTATAAAAACTATAAAAACTATAAAAAAATTATGGAAATTTAAAAATCTGAAAAAAATGGAACTTTTATTTTTTTAAGAAAACAAATATCTGTAATATTAATATTAAAAGCCGGAAGTTCTTATTTATAATTCATAAATAAAAAAAATTGAAAAAAATGATTTTGGAATTTATTTGTAAACTGTTTTAATAAAAAACTGGAATATTATTCTACATAAAGAAATAAAAAGTTGGATATTTTTTTTTAAATATAGATTTTTTTAAAACCTGCTAGTTGTAATTTTCATAAAAAATATTTATGTTCTTAAAAAAATCTAAAGGTTTAAGTAAAAATATACAATATTATTGTAAAAAAAATGTTATTTTTATTTTTGAACTTTGAATTTTTCTAATAAATGGAAATATATATTTTATTTAAAATAAAATTGGAAAATTTTAATAAAAATGAAAAATCCTAGAAAATAAATATTTAAATACCTGAAAATTGATTAAAAGTAAAAAGGAATCCAAAAATAAAATAAAAATAAACATTTTTTGTCTTGTTATTTGCATAAATAAAATAAAAATGTTGTAATGTTTATTTTTCTAAATTAAAAACATATCTATTTTTTTTTTTCATAAAAAATATCCGGATTTTTTTTATCTTAATATTATTAGTCTAAAAATATAACAAAAGAATAAAATCAAAAAATATATAAAATCTGAAAAATAAGATCAACAAGAGATTGATATAAATAGGTAAAAACAAAAAGTAAAATTAAAAGGACAAATTCGGAATATCAGTACTCTCTCTCATGTGACATCATCTGAAAGTTTGACTTTTGTCCTTCATTGTAAATATAGTTTTTGTACAGTAAACAGTTTATCCTTCATTGTAATATTTGAAATAATAGGGACTAAATTGTAATTAGGCCATCTAAAAAGGTAGTCAGAAGTAAATCGCCCTATTAGTTAAATCAATAATGCCAATGACATACACTGAATACAGTAATAATTGGTGCCTTTTGTTAATTTAATATAAGTTTATAATTACACATAAGTGCCCGAACTCTCTTAGTCTTAGAGTGACATTCGAAGGAATACGCTAACATGTACATGTCTACAATCATCCGTGTACACTTTCCCACCCTCGTCAGCTTCGGATCCCCCATGCATGTAATATCCATATACTATATTCTTAGTAATTTCTATTTTTGATGTTTTTCCACCTTGGCGACTCACTTGTCATCATTTTGACATTTTAAAATTATTTTGTTCTACACCGTTTGCCATCCGAATAAGTTTAGGGGTAGTTTCACTGAAGTCTGTGAATTATTGCGACTTTTCCGCATTTGGGTTCGATTCTTGGAGATCTTGCTAGAAATATTTTTTGGACACAAAGTACACAGTAAATGACTTAGAAGATAGAAGCACAATAAGCTGTATGGTTTTTCAAATTAGTTGCGTAGCGGAAGTCCGTTTAGTGAGTTGCTGTAAATACAGGGTGTTCTCCTGTTTGCTTGATGCGTACAGGGTTTTATAATGTATACTTATAAATTACAGTACAATGAAAATAGTAAAGACTGAAGGTAAATAACACACAATTTAAAGTGGTTTGAGGTAAACCCCTCTACGTTCACTGGTCCTCCACACATTAGTAAAAAGTTTATTAAAATCACTACATACACAACTACGTGACTTTAACAAAACCCGTCTCTGTATCGTTCACACATATTGATACAGGGACTGTAGCTTTCGTCTTTCACACAGATTGGCTTCAATCTCTTTCTGACTCGCTTCTTCTCTCACAGATTCAAGCTTTGTCTGCAATGCTATTCTTCCCACACATTTCGGAATACGCAAGGATCTTTAGTCCACACAGGGCTAATGATAATCTCAACAGTAAGGGTAGAACAATTCCAAACAGCAGCTAGATTTTTTATGAACGTTCGATATATGCTGTGTTGTTTGCGTTGAGGACTTGGTATATTTCTTCGCTTGAATACTGATGTATGCTTACAAAATATACTGCTCTTTTATAGATAGGTTGTCAGAGTAAACTGTCAGAGTTTGCGCGAGAATGAATAACGATTGTGTGTAAAGTCCCCTTGCTTCGGGCTATTTATAACCTTGTAAGTAGATCCGTCATAAATATTGTCGTTGGTTGGTTGGTGAGATGTTGACGTCTCTGATTGGCGGCTGCTGAATGTTTGAATTAAAGCAGATCATATTTAATGCTTTAAACATCCTTTCTGTCTTCGCATTAAATGCTCGTCAGAGCGTTCAGACTTGTCTCTCGCCGGTCGCATTAAATGTTGTCCTATCAGCAATAAATACTGCTTTAATCATGAATACTTTATGAATAAACAATGTTTATTTCACAACTGTTTAAAGCTTTTTCTATTCAGTCCTGTTGGATGTGTTTTACTTTTCCTAGGTAAAACACCTTCACCCTGTATGCTGTATCCAACATATATCGTCTCTTTGCTGTATGAAGTAGACTCTGAAGGATGGACTCTATAGAAGATCTCTTTGCTGTATGGACGGGTTGTATGGAGAATCCTAATAGCTTCTATAATTAACGACATACCGACTTCTTTGAGACTTCTTTGTTGTATGATGGCAATTATCAAAACAGGAATGTTTATCCCAACAATTTCCCTCTTTTTGATAATATCAAAACTTCCTCTAGATGCCTTCTTCTAGATACAGAGAGGCTGTCTTCAAGTCTTCTGTACGATTGATCTGATCTTTAATACTTAGTCTAGAAATATGAACTGCTCGCAGGCAAGTTCTAAAATGAAAAAACCTACATGACTAGGTGTATTACAACTGAACTTATGATTAGTGCGTAGGCACAATCTTATAAAGTGTAGTGTAGGTTGAATACAACTTAATGTATGAACTTTTCGCAGACAAGTTCTTACAGGTTTGAGACTTAACAAGTTTATACTTGTTCAAATATAGCAAAACTTCGTAATCAAATAGTAAAAACGTAAACATATATTACGAGATGTAATCTTTCAAGATATGAAATTTTATTGATAATATGAGAAAAGTACAAGTCTTGAAAGATAGCGATACAAAACAAATGCATACTGCATTGGTAAGCCTATAGGAGAAAAAAATACAGCGTAAAGGCTAACAGGTTAGCTCCTATATTGGAGAGTGCTTCCAAGGCCTCCAGTTAGGATCATTAACAGTTCCTTTCCACCAGTTGACTTGGGAGTCCTTGCCTCGATCCCTATAGATACTTCATTCTTTAGGGGATTAATCGTAAGCAAAGATCCAGTCTTCTGGATGGGTGAGCCGTTCACCTTTCTGGTGCTTGGATTTCAACATCAGCTGTAGGGGGAGACTTCCTTCTACAAATAGCCTCGAGAATTCATTGGCGGCATCCTCTAGGGTCTTGAATCTGTTGAACATGGCAGACTCCCTGGTGAGCGTACAGAAGTATCTCATCAGTTCATTCTTCTTCCAATTCTTCAGTTCCTCGGTTGAAGGTTGTCAGTCAGTAGGCAGTAGAATATCGGGGGGCTTACGCACATTGTTCTTCCAGGGGATGTTGGGATCCTTGAACTCAGGTCGAGAGCCAGTTATCATGTATCCTTTTGTAGCTTGACTAGACCCGGTTGCGGCCAGTCGTCCAATGGAGGTAGCAACACTCTCTTCTAGCACTGCATCCATCTGTCTCCGCTCTATCTCCATTCTCCATCTCCGGACAGCCTCTCTGGACTCTTCGCCCTTTTTGGCATCATCAAGTTCTGTCACCTTGCGTTGAATGTCCCGAAGGATCTTCATAGATTTGACCTGTTGGGTCTTCAGATGTTTGACGCTTGCAACCAGTGTACCAAGCACTAGGGACATATCGTCTATAATATGATCGTGCTAAGTCAGCCCGATGCTGGCATGGTGGAGGGCGGCAACCGTTTTGGCCCTGACAACTCTGAGCTTTTCCTATTCTTGCCTTAGGATTTTCTCCTCATGCTGCTTGAGTTGGTTGAGCGTTTGCCACAATGCTGTAGGAATCAGACGTAATGCTTCTTACACATTGTTGATCACAGATTTCAGTTTGGAAAGCTCATCCTATGCAGTCTCGCGCATCAAGTCGTGTTCTTTTCCGACATCATACAGGACCTTGACGGCATCCTACAGAAACACTATCTGTCGACCGATGGCGTGGAGTTGCTCGATGCGGGCTTCGGTGCAAGGGGAGCCAGGGTGTGCAATTTTTGAATCCTCAGGTTCTCCAAGTTGACAAAGAACCACATGATGACAGGGTCTCCGTGGTCTGTCTTCTGGTAGGAAACTATCATCAGAATCTGATTTTGAGCTAACAGAGATGGGAGATGCAGGGGCATCTCGAGCAGGAGCTTCAAAAGTAGGGGCTTCGGAAGGTAGTGTTGTAGGTTCAGTCTTGGAGACAGAAGGGACTGATTCCTCCTGTCTGGGTTGCTTGTCTGTATTCGGAAGTACAGGAGGGACTGAATCCTCCTGCCGACTCTCAGCTTCTGCCTGATCCGGAAGAGGGACTGAATCCTCTTGGAGAATGGAGTCGGCGATGTCTTAAGATTGGGGGACATACTGGGCGTCCTGTTCGGGATCATCTTGTTCTTGAGAGATGACAGGAGGGACTGATTCCTCTTATTGCTATTCTTGAGCAGCTTCTTGTTGCGGGGAAGGGGACTGTTGTTTGTCAGATGTCCCCTGACCCTATTGGTTTTGGAGTTTGGCCATCTCTCCTTCCCTGGACTCTTCACGGATTATCCTTAGACCAGCCTGTAGGACATCGTCAGCGTCGTTCGAGTCAGGGTCGGAGTGGTGGCTGGTCGATGGAGATTTGTCACTGAACTATGACTTGCCTTTGAGTCTAGCCTTCTCTTTTGACATGTAGTAGTCAGAGATTAGATCGTGGCAAAAGTGATCCTCCCAGCGGATCAGGACTTCGACGTTCTGGGTGTCCGTGACCTCCAGAGCAAATAATTCCTCATCCTTCCGGTCGGCCCACTGGTACAGGGTGTCGTACATGGCGACCCTGTAGGACTTCCAGATTTTGAAGCGTTCGTAAGCTTCCTCTATTTGAACCTGGAGAAGAGTATTATTTATAATGTCAGTTGGGGAGGGACTCCGTATAGTAGTTGGGTCTACCGTCCGGATGGGATCCTCAACACATATGGGAGCCTGTTGTGGAGAGGGATCCCGAATAGGGAATGGTACCATGTGGGGAGAGGGACTCCGTACATGGGTGGGTACCCTATTAGGAGTAACGGATTTTGGCTCCAAAGGGGCATCCCACTCGCCGGTACCTTCCAACTTGGCAAGCAATTGATCAACCGTCATAGCCACCACATGCTCAGGATTTTTTGTTTCAGCAACAACTGCTTCTTCCAAAGGGGTTGCGCCTTGTGGGGTTGGTTCAGCTATAGGAACACAGGGGGCATCTACAGTGACCGCTGCAGTCACTGTAAGCTCAGACTTGGAAGACTTTTTGGTCTTCTTCTTCTTCTTCTCGACATCATGAGGCCAACGGCTGTCAGAAACACTTCTCTTCCTATTCTTCTCCTCTCTTGAGATCCTCAGAGTATATTTCCCTCGGGTCACTTGAGATAGGCATGCTTCGAGGGTACGACCTCTGAGAAACCAAGGGATATTTATTGAACGCGGCAGCTTTAGGTTTGGCAACCTCTTTCTGAATCCTTTTCAGCAAATTTTGACACCAGTTCACCTTCTATCCAGACATGACGGCCACCATCATTCTGAAGCAGAGGTTGGTGCACATTCTAAAGGATCCTGTCCGGTTCTCAACCACTTGGAAACAGAAGTCATGCAGATAGATGTACGGCAGTGTAAAGTTTTTCTTGTGGCAAGAGGGGTGGACATTTTTAGCCATCTCATCGCCAGTAAACAACCTCCAGTAGGTTTTCAGTAGGTTTTCAGTAGGCTTTCTGACCCGAATGTCTCCAATTCTTCCATTTTCAGGCTATCAAATGGTAGCCTGTACACTTCTCCAATAGATCTCTGTTCACAGAGATCTCAATCCCTTGAACAGTCACATAAATATCAGAATTCACACCTCCTCTCCTCTGAGATGAGTACTTGAACGAGGCGTCCAAGTAGAACTCTTCCATGATTTGTTCATCATAAAATTGGGATGGTGGCTAGCAAGGCGGTACATCCCTTGCTATTTCACCCTTAAAACAACCATTTCCATCCCGATAAGGTCTTCTCCTTCAAGGTTAATTCTCTCCATCACCACGGATCTAGCGAAGATGCCTCCGTCGATGATGGATTCCTTCCTCTTCAGGGAAAGTGAAGATGTTTGTGAGGTACACTTTTTTGCAGAAGAAAAGTTTGAAGTAGCTGGGAAATTCACAGATAAATGCAGAAAAATAGAGGGGAGTATGTAGACTATTTTCTTAAGACTCGTTTAATTTGCAGAAAGCATAAATAGTCTAAGGGGGAGCAAAATACAGTCATTTTATAGTATGCATGTAAGAATAAGACAGTGAACGGTCATATTTAAGGGATGGAAACCGTGTTTTTAAAGAAAGTACATGATGGATTCAGAGTAACTCGTACGTCTTATCCATCTGTTTTTGAAATGATGACCTGATAAGTGCCATTTTATACACTTATCCATGAGTGGTATTGATATATTTCACCCATAGTTACGAGCTAGTCTACTTGTTTTTGCTTCTAATTAATTAGTTTTAAATAACTTTATTCGTATAGGATGAAGATGTAAATTTAACCTTAATCAGATTGAATTATTGATTTACTGAAGAAATAACATTTTTATAAAAGATTCCATTTGATGAGTTTTTACGTATTCATGTTGTAGAGCTTCACGATACGAGTTCGGCAGTCTTTACGGATTCAAAATCAGAGTTACGTATCAAAAGTTATCATCCAAAGAAGGTTTGGGGCTAAAACACAATACTCGAAGAAATTCTGGGCTAAAAATGAAGTCTAAAAACTCCTTACGGCCGTACAACACATCAAGCAGAAAAAACAAAAGCCGAAGCTCAGTTACAACCGTAAGTTACAAAGCTGCAGCAGTATGATTTGCATGTTACGGCCGTAACCCCTAATGTTACGGCCATAACTTTTGACAAATTATGTGATCATATCATATCTTTCACATTTTTGGACCTATATGGACTGGGTGGTTTGTCTTGATCCGACTTGATGTGATAATGCTGAAGTTTTGGAGCTATTAGATGACCTTGAGTGTATAAATAGACCCCTTGATCCATTCCATAATCATCTTCCATATCTTTTACCTTTCATTTTGTAAGTGTAATAAATTGTAATTTTTTCTTTTGTGTGAAGAACACACTTGTGTTCTTGAGAGTTTATGCAAGAGTGTTGAACCGTATGTTGTTTGGGGAGTTTATTATTTCTTTCTCCTTTATTTAAAGGGAGTTAGTATCAATTCTTTTCCTTCTTCAACTAATCATGGTTACTATTTCATGTAATATGTTGAATAAAGCATTCATGGGCTAAGTTCTCCTAGTTGGGATTATAAACAGGGTTTGTCATGTTATTTAAGTTTGTATAAAAATCTACTATGGACTACTTATTATTGTGTGTGATTTTGATTGTTTTATAATCTTTATTTATTTGGCCAATAAATGACGATATTTATGGTCTTCGTATATTTTGAAAGAAAATATGTAAATTAGATCAAATGATTTTCACTCTAAGTTCTTCTAGAGGATAGAAATATACCTCTAAACCTTAGATGATTCTTCGAGTTATTTTCATAAAACCAAATGGTATGTATTAAATCCAATCAATATAGAAATATAGTATATTGATTTAATATATAAGGGGCGTTTTGACATTCGAAAGAGGAACCGTCTTTTCAAGGAAAATCGAATCTACACAACACAATAAGTATTACATCTTATGATCTCATATACATCTTCTATAACTGATGATAAAATCAGTTTGTAATTCCAACTATTTCATTTTACATCATATAATACTATTATTAGTACAATTATTTACTTCTTTATAATTATTTGAACTATTATTTCAATTCCTTGTAAGTTTCAACTCAACTTTTAAATTGTATGTTTCCATTCATCCTTAATAACTATAACAAAAGGATAATAGTGTACAAATCAGCCATTAACCATACTTCCTCGTGAGATCTATTACTCGGACTGAAAAGGTCCACTTACTACTTGATGCGATATTGTGTACTTGCGATAAGCTACACCTAACACGTGTCAAGTTTCTGGCGCCATTGACGGGGAACGTATTAGTGTTATTTTGAAAGATTTCATTATTGACTATTGTTATATATGCAACTTTTTCTTTTTTGTAGATTCTCTTGTCTTTGCGAAAGACATATAATCGCGATTTAATTTCACTAGATCCGAGATTGAAGCCACATTCTGAAGAAGGCGAAGAGAACAAAAACGAGCATTATTTCCTCACCATCGATGGCGGACGAACCAAACCCACATACCCTACAAGGAAATGACAACGAAAGAATTCCTCCGGTAGGGGGAATACCAAATACTCAAAACAATGATCAAAACATTCAACATCAACAACATCTTATTGTGCCGGAAATAGATGAAGACAACATGCTCTTTGGGTAATTCATGAACCCCCCATCATTGAGTGTGCAAGCAAGTACTATCTATCCACCATTTGGAGTGGACAATTTTCAAATCCGACCGGATGTCATAAATCTCTTCTCCAACAACAACTCATTCTATGGGAGAACTGACGAGAATCCACATCTCCATGTTAACTGTTTTGTGGAGATTTATGGAAATTTTAAGTATCCACATGTAAATGATGAAGCGATCAAAATGAGACTTTTTGTGCACACTTTGAAGGACGGAGAAAGAGAGTGGTTGGATACTTTGCCACCACGAAGCATAACAAATTTTCCCGAATTTATTCAGAAATTCACCACTAAATATTTCCACCAATTAATGTGGCAAAACTCAAATACGAAATCTCTACATTTCGTCAACAAGATTCGGGGTCATTTCACGAAGCATGGGAGAGATACAAATATATGGTTCGAAAATGTCCTAACCATGGCTTCAATTTAGGAGCACAAGTCAATTACTTCTATTCTGGACTCTTACGTACAAGCCGAGCCACTGTCGATTCATTATCAAATGGCTCACTTGGCAACAAAACTATGAGAGAGGCTTATAATCTTTTTGAGGTTAAGTGAACAAAGTGAAAGATGGCCGGACAGAAATATCCAAAAGAAACCAAATGGTGTTTTTGAAGTAGATTCTTATTCACTTATGTTGGCGAACATTGAATCTTTATCAAAGAAAGTCGAAGACAAGACTCTTCCTCAATCTGTGAAGACGGTGCAAACTCCACAAGTTTTAGATCTTTCATGTGACATTTGTGGAGAAACTCATAACAGCACTATGTGTCCCTTAGTGCAACAAGAGCAGTCATTCCCACCACCAAAACAAGTCGCCTATGCTCAGAATTTCCAAAGGCATGCATACAATCCTTACGGACCAACATACAATCCAGGGTACAAAATCATCCCAACTTTTCTTATGCAAACAAAAATAATGTGTTGAATCCAATGCATCAAGAAAAGAAGACCGGGTGGGAAGAAGCAATCACGAAGCTAGCCGAACAACAACTAAAGTATCAACAAAGCAATGATGCTTCAATTAAAAATTTAGAGACACAAGTTGGCCAAATGCCTAAAATTCTTTCAGAAAGATACCAATTCATGTTACCTATCAATACCGAGGTAAATCCAAGGGAGACTGTCCAGGCTATCACAACAAGAAGTGGAGTGCAGTTGCCCGAAATTACTGCAGAGAACCATCTGGAAAAACAAAAAATAAACAAATGCAAGAACCGAATAAAGAATCTGAATCATGACCTTCATCTGAAAAAGGTCGAGTCGCTGTCAAATCTTATGTTCCACCAATCCCGTTTCCTCAATGGTTGACGAATCACAAGCTCGATGTGCAATTCGGTAAATTTTTGGAAATTTTCAAAAAGCTACACATCAACATACCTTTTGTCTATGCTCTAGCACAAATACCAAGCTATGCCAAATTTATGAAATACATTCTTTCTAACAAATGAAGGCTTGAAGAACATGAGACTGTTATGTTAACAGAGGAATGCAGCGCAATACTACAAAAGAAATTACTGCCCAAGCTAAAAGATCCAAGAACTTTTACAATCCCGTGTACAATTGGTGAAGTGAATATTGGCAAAGCTCTTTGTGATTTAGGGGAAAGTATAAATTTGATGCCCCTATCAATTTTCAAAACACTAAACTTGGGAGAAGCAAAAGCAACAACAGTTTCACTGCAATTAGCCGATCGGTCAATCAAATATCCACAAGGGATATTAGAAGATGTACCGATTAAGGTTGACAAATTCATATTTCCACCAGATTTTATCATCCTTGACATGGAGGAAGATGAGGATATTCCTATTATATTGGGACACCCATTTCTTGCAACCGGAAAGCTAATTCTTAGAGTGCAAGATGAATATGTAACTTTCAATATCCTAAAATCTTTGAATCATCCTCCCACAAACAACTTTTGTCCAGGAATTGATGCAATTAATGCTATGGTGACTGAGTCATTAGAGAAGATTCTATCAAAAAACCCTTTTGAGACATGTGTTGCAAATTCTTTGACCAACATGGAAGAGGAATATCATTTGGCCCAGACTGTTAACTATCTGGAAGCACTACCACCATTCAGAAGACATTCACTTTGCAGAATTGGAATATGAACAACGTCTTGGGAATCTGACGTTAAAAGACTCTGCTTGCCAATTTGTAAGAAAATTGGATGGGAAGCTTCTCCCTGACTCATAGAAGGCATTCAAGTCGTTGCTGAACGTAAAATCAGAGGAAAATGTGAGACACAAACACAACTACCATACATACACGTAAGTATCTTTAATTCTTGTTGATTTAATATTTTCTGAATAAAAAAGTGATATACAATAAATGCATTCATTATTCTATTGAGTAGTTGAAGCGCAATTAACGCAGTCACAGATTTGATGAATTTTTTTAACTTTATTTTGCATCTATAAATAAACATTGCACTTGTTTGTTTTCTGCATCTCTCAAACTTGCATTTCTCTCATTCTCTCTCTCAAATAACTTTCTTTTCAAAAAATGGAATCATCATCCTCCGCAAAAAGATTTAACTCCATCTGCATTTTTGGCGGAGCTAGTCATGGTACAGAGGCTTGCTTTACTGAAGCAGCCCACAACTTGGTTGTACCTTAGGAGAAAATGCATTCACATAGTTTACGGAGGAGGAAGTCTAGGATTAATGGGACGCGTTGCTGCTTCTGCCTATATGGAAGGAGCAAAAGTGTTGGGAATCATTCCAAAATCTCTGGCTGAAAGTAAAATCACTGGGGCAACCATTGGAGATGAGTTAGAACTGTGAATATGTAAGACCGCATGACTCACATGATGAATAATGTCGATGCCTTTATCACCCTTCCGGGTGGTTTTGGCACTCTTGAGGAACTTTTTCATATAGTTACCAGAGCTCAGTTGAATGTTCATAATAAACCAATAGGTCTTCTAAATGTCAATGGTTTATACGATGGTTTACTATCATTCATCAACTACTTCTGAAAAAGGTTTTATTTCTGAGCATGCTAAATGAATCATAGTCGTTGCAACAATACAGAAGAGCTGATTAAAAAACTTATTAAATTTGTTCCTGAACCAGATCCAGCTCTATCTAATATTATTTAGATGGATGATTTCACTGTGCGAAAATGCAAAATTGATGCATTCCTCTCCCTTCGATATCCCAATTCAGTCCTGTTGTTGTTTTAACTTCTTAGCGTGTGTAATAGAAGGAGTTTCTTGGTGTATGTATGATGGCAGGTTAAGGAGTTTCCTTTTGATCTCTTGATGCACTTCTATTCACAATTTATGTATTGTTATTTCTATTTCTGTAATTTTTCTTGTGAGTTTTTAATAAAAGCATTGATGGCAGTGTAAGGCGACTCTTCGGACTTTCCTAAAGTGCATCTAAGTTACTTGTGTTATACTTCTGGGTATATTTTTATTTTATTGTTTTGCCAAACTAATTTTTCTTGCAGATCCAAAAAAGGCTTAAGCTAAGCATCATCTTCCATTACAGGGAAGCCTTTTTTAAACCCCTACCCCATTTTTTTTTTCAAAAACTGAGGATAGTTGTTACTTTAAGTTTTAGGGTGGTGTGTTTTGAAAAGTTTGGTTATTTGTTTTTGAATTTGTGTGGTTTGTCTAAAATTTTGATTTTGATGTGATTGGTTTGTTTGTTTGAATTGATCTTTGTTATTTTTGTGTGGTGTAATGTTCGGTTGGATTTTTCTGTGTGTGTATATATATATATTTTTTTTGTTTATCCTTTTTGAGTGATTTCTAGATCTTGCCATAACACCAATAAGTTAGCTATATACAAGTTTCGTAAATCGTTTTAACCGGTTAAAATTGTATATTTCAAAATTTTTGAGCGTTAATCATTCTTCCCAAGCCTTGTAAATATCCACTTAAATCGAGTCATTCGTTACCTTGAGAATGTAACACCCCCAATCTATTCAGGGATATTACACGCCGTAGACTCTTTTCTCAAGGATCTACTAGGCTGGTAACAAGAATCAAACATCTCAACATCGCCTTTAAGGCTAAAATAACACAGTAGATCGATTTGGTCTTTCAATTAATACATACACTTCAGTCTCAATACATACCCACGTAGCGGTCAAAATACAACACGCTCCCGTGCAACGGGGAAACTACTATAGTGAAAATAACTACAACTAAACCAATACAACATCGTACGGGTCCTCATGTGATTAGTATCGATCATCATTCATCATCCTCCGTGCCAACCCTGTGTTATGCTCCCCAAGACCCCGCACGTACCTGAATGTAATACAGACATGCACCCCCCAATTTCTGGGATTAGCAAAATTCCACTATTTTGCTAGTGCAAGTACGAAAGTGCAAATACGAGTCATACAAATCATATTCCAAGAATAATAATTAGGAATCCTCAAAGATTCAAACATAACGAAAAATACTTGCCGAGGCACAGAGTTTGAGTAAAACTTTCCAATTTCAAAAGATCACAAATCAAGTGAACAATTTATAAAATGTTTTAAATGCCCTCAGGAGTTCTAACAGAAACTGTTTAGGATTATCGAATCCTTCTCTTTTTAAAAACCAAAAGGGGTCACAACCCAAAGATTTACTTTCTGAAATAAAAACCAACAATAATTCACGGGGTCCACAACCCACCCCACGTTCCTCGATGGACATAAAATCAACAAAACGCAACCACCCAAGATATGTAATCTTGGTAATATGTTCAAGGTACTCGACCCTGACAAAGCACATCCACAATCATATCCATGACACCGTGATCACATGCCACGTGTCACCGTAAGTCTTCTTAGGCTCTCACGGTTGGATCAATCACTCATTGCATCCTGACTACCATGATCACAAGCTATGTGTGTGTCACCGTAGACCTCGTCCGATATCACGACTGGACTATGACAGCCATTCCACATTCACAAACCAGTACACTACGGTACACATCACAATATCAAGCAATAAAACACATCTGTAATCATATCTATGATACCGTGATCACTTGCCACGTATCACCGTAAGTCTTCCTAGGCTCTAACGGTGGGATCAATAACTTTTTGTATCCTGACCACCATGATCACAAGCCATGTGTCACCGTAGTCCTCGTCCGAACATCACAGTTGGACTATGACCACACATTCACATCACACAACACAATACACCAATGATATCACAATAATCCATCCAAAGGTAACAAACACTTAACTCGACACAATTGGCAAATCACAACGCACCGAAATGAGATAATATATGTATATATTATCAAATTACAATATCAACACCAAACATATCCATAGGATTCACTTAATCATTCACAAAACACACCATTCACAAAACATACACGCATTTTGAAAGAAAGCCTTTACCGAGGCTAAACCGAATCTGTTGAAAGTTCATTTTAAATAACCAAACAAACACACCTAGACGATCACCAATCATCATATCCGCAAAACAAGAAATGTATGAACAAGGTACTTGCCTCGAATAATCTATACCGAGCACTCCGACGAACACTGCTCAACCGGGAAACCTCGAACACTTATAATCCTCCGATGAAAACAACGAAAACATGATTATGACGAGTATAACGACCGGAGATAACACGAAACACGCCCAAGAATCAAAGGAAAACCTGTTGAGTCTTTTAATTGGACATTAAATGCTCAAGGATCCCTTAGAACACAAAAATCATGGTTTGGCTCAAACACATTCGAGATACGGATATACAATCCGTAGATACGATTAATGATACTCAATATCATCAACCGATTCATCAAAATCGGACGAACAACGAAATCAAGAAGGAAATCTCAAAAGTCAACCCTAAGAGATTTGAGAAGTTACCTTCGATCTGGACGAACTCGAGTGGAGGATGATGTTAGATACGAATTAAGCTTCCCAAAATGATGCACAAGGATGCTACCGATCACAACTCTCGATTTCCAGCCAAAAATCGCGAAGAAAGAAGAGGAAAGGTGAAAATTGCCAATAAGACCCATCACTCGGCCTTATATAGCCGAACACATTACGTCCGTAACCTACAGGGCCTTGGGGTCGTAACTCGGCAGCTCCTTACGGCCGTAACCGGGCCTCCCAGGCCACTACCCAAAACATGCGGGTACATTACGGCCGTAACTCGGCCATGTATTGTGGCCGTAACTCGGCATTCCGGCCGTACTCGGCCACTCCTTACGGCCGTAATCAAGTTCCACAGGGCTACTGCCCAACATGCACGGATGTATTACGGCCGCGACCCGGTAATGCATTACGGCTGTAACTCGGCCATGCCTCCAATCCAACAGCCCGGTTAGACGTTCGACAACGTCTCGGTTACACTAACGCATCATCTATGATTCAAAACAATAAAGAGCAATTTTACGAAACATAATGTACCACACCACAAGCACACATTAAAACAAAGAGACGCATGCGACCACAGCACTCGACGAACACAAATTACTACGGTCGAACAAGATGAGTAGTACAAAAATCAAAACATGAGTGTAAGCACTAAACAAACACATGATTCGATAATCTGAAGATTGGAAAGAACATGAATATGAAAACAAATGCCCAACACTTTAGGAAAATTACGAAATGGCCAAACGCCCGAAACATCACGATATGATAACGGATAACCAAACCGAAGCTCACAACACGTATAACAATGTTAAATGAACTTACGGGAAACATGAAACAACAATTTTAAATGAGATTCACAAGAATCGAACTTAAGTGCAGAAAAGTCGCTAAGAAACACGGAACACAACAAAATGACACCGAAACAACTCGGATGTAACAAAAGTGCAGAATTAATCATTCTCAGAATTACGAAATACTCGCAACCAAGCCGCTAAAATGGACTCCTGCCAAAAAAAAAAAGAAATTTACCGAAAATCGAAATTGCGGATATTACATACTACCCTCCTTAAAAAAAGTTTCGTCCCGAAACTTAAAATAAGTAGAGAGGAGCATTATCCCACCAGGAACATCGCAACGAGCCACACAAGAACCGAATAACTCACGCCCATCGGCGAAACATTACAAGAATGCAAGGAAACATACGGCGTGAAAGCACGCTCAACGACAACCATCACAATGTCACAAGCACAGACATTAAAACCAACAAGTGTCAAGTATCACCAAACAGTTAGCACATTCAAGTCAACTATCCGAATAATCATAAAACAAAAGGGACCCATTACAAGAAAACACGCGCAGACGAGAAAATAGAAAATAAGCACATAATGATCCGGAAAAATAATCACGAAGAATTCGGACTACGCCGTAATTCTCAAAACCCACATTAGGCATCTCCGTGTCCTTTCAGAGCAGAGGCAGAAACTCGATCCCCAAACCTCTCAGCTACCGTCTCGCAATGCACGGCTCGGTGACCCACTTGGCCACACTCGAAACAGCTGACTAACGGTGAACGATAATTCTTCGCGGTATGGCCCGCTCGACGACAGTTATAACACGTCTTCATGATGCTCACAATGTCGATGCAGGGGTAATACTCCTCCTCTGTTCACGCGATCGAGGAATCTTCTTAGGATGATGACACAAAGTCCCAGCCCCAGGAGGCCCACCACCCTGATTTCCTGAAGAGTTCCCAACAGTTTTCAATTTCTTCCACTCGGACATATGCTCAGCCGATGATATAAATAACTCATAGGCTAACGCCCTATTCTGATACTCTCTCAATGAAGTACAAGTGAAACCAGCCATGTACTGACGAATCTCAGGCTTCATTCGCCTAATAAAATGACAGATCTTATCCTCCTTCGTTCTTACCTGATCCTGCACATAGCTGAACTGTTTGCTATAATCAATAATAGCTTGAGACAGCATACATCTTGTGGTTTCGCCGAAAAGAATTCATTAATCCTCTGATTTCTGATCGGTTCCGGACAAAACTCATCTCTCATGAATCTCTAGAACTCTGCCCACGCGACAACACGATCTCGATGCTTAACAGCCTCCCACCAATTAGCGGCATCTTTGTCAAGTAGATACTGAGCGACAGGCACCTTACGCTCTTCTGGATAATCAACTACCTCGAATATATTTTCCAACTGGAAAAGCCAACCATCCCAGCCCAATGCCTCTGCGGCACCAGCGAAACGAGGGGGGGTTCATACGAACCACTTCTCGAAGCCACTGATTTGCGCCAATGTTCTGGGTCACATCTATATTACGTTGAACTGCTTGAGGTAACTGAGTCATCTGTGCAACTACCTGCTGCAAAATAGTGGCAACACCGATACCAACACCATCACCGGTAGTACGATCCTGATCACGCGTCTGTTTGCCACGACCACGACCCCTACCCATCGGCATACTAAATAAGTAACCACCCAGCACAAGCAAAAATCGTAACACAATCACATAGAGCAATTACCATCCTAAGGCAACCCACATACATAAAATCATAGCAACGACGACATCCGTTTGGCGATTTCAACGGCCCAAATAATAACCAGCACACAATTACGAAACATCATGAAACAATCACATATGTACACAATCATACAAACCCAAGCTCTAACAGCTCGCACAGGTGCGATAACACGCAAATCACCACGAAGCCACAAACATTTAACAACAACATCACACCTCTCACAGAGGGCTAACACAATGAATGCGTGGCGAACGACTCAATGCTCACACCACCAATTCAATCACAACTCGGAGGGCTAATACCCTAACGACAATGCTAACATCATACACACATTCCCTGAACGCAAACAGGAAATGATAGGTTTTAGAAATGAATACCACCTCTTTGAAAATAATTTGGAAACACAAGTTGATCTTAAGTATCACATTTCGAAAAAGTAATACAAACAGTGTCATCGAGACTTTGAAAAATCGTCTTGCGTTTGATAAAAATGAGTACATATTTCTTTTAGTTAAAAACATTAAAATATTCGACCTTTGGGTCTAACCAAATGCGTTTCTAAATTACTGAGAATATCTCAAAATATTTTGGTCCTCAATGTAGAAGAATTTTGAAACATATAGTTGTACTAATAGGCGCCTTGAAAATACCACGAGGAAATAATCCATTTTAAAAGTACGCCTCGAAATTTATTCTCTAAGATACTTAAGACTTTCAAAAATCCATTAGGACAGAATGCCCAATAACTCACATGTTACAAAGTATACGTTGAGCCTCTGCTCACACATATCCACATTTGCTTACACATCTCATAGTACATGCATCAAATTGTTTCAAAATCAAGACATGTCTTTTCCTGAAAACAAACCGTCAATAATCACAGTTGAAAATCGCCTAGGACCGGGGCTAAACCACTGGTCCCATCCGGGGCCTCTATGGCCCCTCCCCGACAGGCTATCCAAACAAACTCGTGAATCAGGAGCGAAATCACAGATTCCTCCGAGGCCCCATCGGACCCTCCCAGAGTGAGCAAATCACACACATATACATCACCATTCCATGTTAAGCATAAGGGTTTCCCAAGAATTATTGCAATACGAGCAAATCATTTTGAAAATCATTAGCAGCGGACAAAATCAATAGTAAAAAAAATACATTAGCAGCGATACCACTCCTCATATAAACAAAATATGAGAGTCAAATAAACACATATCACGAAATCAAAATCTACATAAAGATTCCATCACTTAACAAATAATCATACAAGTAGTTCGGGTCACACGAGGCACAACACAAAGAAGGGAGACTTACATCCACAGGTCGAACGAAGATGATAATTGCCCCACGATACTAATCATGACCAACAAACATAGACGACACATCGCGACACGACTCAAACAGACACTGTCTAGATGCACGACTCAACAATGCCCAACTCAACCCGACAGCCTAGGTTTCTGCAACCTAACCTCTGATACCATTTATGTAACACCCCTAATCTACTCAGGGATATTACATGTCGTAGACCCTTTTCTCAAGGATCTACCAAGCTGGTAACAAAAACCAAACATCTCAACATCGCCTTTAAGGCAAAAATGATCCAGTAGACCAATTTGGTCTTTCAATTAATACATACACTTCAATCTCAATGCATACCTGTAACACCCCAAATTAGGCGGATATTACAGTGTTGTGGACCCCCGACTGGGACCCACCAGGCGAATGAAATTTCGTGAATTAAATAATATAAATGTAGTATTGAACCACATTATAATACCGATTACTCCGAAGGGGTGTTTTAAGTACAACACACACAGAAAATACAGAATACCTGTATATTTCATATGAAGATAAAATATACAACACTGAATGAAATGAAACCCAAACGGACTGCAGCGGAAAATACACAACAAGAAGACATGAATAAATAGAGAGACTGGGCCCCCTACTAGTATCACTGGGACTCCTCGCCGTCAACGGTTTCTTCTCGTGTTTTGCCTTGCCATGAACTAAAAACAATATCACCAACGGGGTCATCTACACAGAACAACAATCCTCAAGAATTGAACAAAATACAATAATCACATGAATGAATTAAGAAATTGAGTTGAATAATGGGCATCATAGTACGCCCGAATGGAATGTGCAAGGTGCACAAGTAGATAAGTGTCTGGAGTCTCGATATACACCCGCAACTTGGCTTAATTAGTCTCACGGAGGCACGTTACCATGTGCACAGTCCAATGTGTCCGGAGTCCCGCATATACACATGACCATCGTGTGCCCGACTAAAAATTCCACACATCCACCACCCGGAAATGTAATACAATCCCGGAAGGTCACAAGAACAAAAGTGACCAAGATGAGGAATAATGAATAAAAATCCGTCAAGGATCAAGAATGACTTACCGAAATGGGATAATGGTGCAATGAGTGATAACTTCAAATGAAATGATTGGAACCATAGTTCCTCGTGAATTAAATGATTAGCTTGATAATTACAAGTCTCAACATGATTGATATATTATGAGTAAATTATATGTATGCATGAACAACAACGAAAGGAATGAGTATCCTTTTAACCGAGTAAGAATTAACTTACTCAAATACCGGTGAAGAAAGTCCTTCCTCGAACAAACGTCCTAAGTGGAAAATACCGGTCGCTCGAACAACTTTGAATAACATGATTACCAAAAAATGCTCAATATACATATCCAGCACGATTATAACCAACTCAAAAGTCGTTACAACAATAACCAAACTCATTGGGGCATTCCGGATACGTTGCAAACATTCTCTCATTGATTACAACTAACCCCCAATTATATCGAAAACCAACCTCCAAAAGTAAATCGATCCAACAAAACTTCATTAATGACATCAATGATCCAATAGGAAACCACAACTCAAGGTTACGACAACATCAATCGGAAACCCCCAAAATAACCAAAGTCAAACACCAAGAGTTCTTGAATAATTCCCCAAATATTCATCAAATCCGAAATATACACCAATAAATATGTAGGAATACATGTATCCAAGGTAGATAATCCATATCTAGCATATTCCAACATAATAGCAAGCTAACACGAATAGATCGGAAGGAAAACACTCAAATCCCAAAATTCTAGATTCAAGAAATTTTACCTTGATTTGGTGTGTTGGAGACGATAGTTGAATGCAGCTCGAAGAACACTTCAAGAAATGCCCAAAATCGCCCAAAACCGACGGGAGGAGGAAAAGATATGATGAAATGACGAAAACCGAACTGAACTGTCCTATATATAGTAAACCCAGTTTAGCGCGCGCTAGCTCCTGTGCTTAGCGTGCGCTAGTGGGTTTACCGGGTAGTCCAGTACCCGCTGTATGCATCACTAGTGTGCGCTACGTACCTTGGTAGCGTGCGCTAATGTCTTCTTATTAGCGTGCGTTAACCTTGTGTTAGCGCGCGCTACCTGATGGTTGATGTCCAGAATACTGGAGTCCAGAACCTACTGTCCTCTGGTCTAATTGGTCCTTAGCGCGCGCTACCCGATGCTTTAGCATGCGCTACCAAACTAAACCTTGAGTACGCTACACACTCTCAGCGTGCACTACAAATTATTCCATCTCAGTCCAGTACCCATTGGACTGTCTGTTCCAATACGCTAGCGCGCACTGATGGATTTCGATAGCGTGCGCTACAAACACCATTAACGTCCATTATACTCCAATTGTAGCGTGCGTTATGAATCTCACTAATCCAGTCCAGTGCCTTCTGGACTGTCTGCCTGAACCACACTAGCGTGCGCTAATGCTGAGAGGTAGCGTGCGCTACCCATACTCAATTAGCGCGAGAGTACATAGCATGCGCTACTCCTCACACGCAGCCCACTACAAAGACGACAAAGATGATATTCTCGGCCCGGTTCTCCAACCAGGTTGAATGATGAATAATAATTGATACATGATACAAATTACTCCGAACGGTGAATACAATGAATTAATATGATTGATGAATGACTAATACTGAGTGAAAATTACTGAGTGACAATATACTGAATGACAATTAATGAAATTACAACTGGGTATTACATACTCTCCCCCTTAAAAAGAGTTTCGTCCTCGAAACTAAGGGTCAAGCAGATCGGGATAACTCTCCCGCATACTATCCTCGGTTTCCCAAGTAGCCTATTCGACTCTGTGTCTAGACCACTGGATCTTGACCAAAGAAATCGTCTTGTTCCTCAACTGTTTGATTCGCCACTCTAAGATTCGTACGGGACGCTCCTCATATGTATGATCATCCGCAATCTCGATTTCATCAAACTGAAGTATGTGACTTGGGTCGGCAACATACTTCTGCAACTGAGAGACATGAAACACATTATGAATTCGGCTGAACGCCAGAGGTAAGGCCAATAGATAAGCCAGACTGCCTACTCGATCCAGAATCTCAAACGGTCCAATGAATCTCGGACTCAACTTTCACCACTTCCCGAAACGGAAGATACCTCGACTCGGGCTACCTTGACCAAAACATGGTCACCTGCCTCGAACTCTAATGGTCGACGACGATTATCTGCATATGACTTTTGTCGACTCTGAGCGGTCAACAAACAACTCCTGATCAAAGCTACCTTCTCGCGGGCGACTATAAGCATATCGGGCTCGGTGCCGATTGATTCTGATAAGTCATCCTAACACAAAGGAGATCGACAACGACGACCGTACAAGGCTTCACAAGGTGCCATCTTAATCGAAGCATGCCAACTGTTATTGTAATTGAACTCAATCAACGGTAGTTGAGATTCCCAATCATCTTTCCAATCGAGAACACATGCCCTCAACATGTCCTCCAACATCTGAATAGTCCTCTCTAATTATCCGTCGGACTGAGGATGAAAAGTTGTGCTGAAATTAAGCTGAGTTTTTTTTTTTAAATCTGAAATTAAGCTGAGTTCCCATAGCACGATGAACGGATTTCCAAAAATGTGACACGAATCGCCCATCATGATCAGATACTCTTAGGAGTACCGTGCAATCTCACTACTTCTTTAATGAATAATTGGGCAAGTCTCTCAGGACCCCACGTATCCTTAATCTCGAGAAAATGAGCTGACTTAGTTAAACGGTCCACAATTACCCAAATTGTATTCATGCCCGCCGACTTGTCGGCAAATTCGTGATGAAATCCATTGAAATATCATCCCACTTCCATTCTGGAATAGGGAGCGGTTTCAGCATACCTGTCGGTCGCTGATGTTCTATCTTGACTTGCTGACAGGTTAAACATTTCGAAACAAATTCTGTGACTTCTCGCTTCATATTACTCCACCAGTAATTTTGTTTCAAGTCCTTGTACATCTTGCTACACCCCGGATGAATGGAATAATGTAATACCCGGTTGTAATTCAGTCATTATCATTTAGTATTTATCATTCAGTAATTGTCACTCAGTAATTTTTACTCATTAATGATCATTTATCATTCATATTCAATCATTGTATTCACGGTTCAGAGTAATGGTATCGTGTATCAATCGTCATTCATCATCAATCTAGTTGGAGAATCGTGCCGTGTTTATCATCATTGTCATCTTCATAGTGGGCTGTGTGTGAGGAGTAGCGCACGCTACGTACTCTCTTTAGCGCGCACTAATTGAGTTCGGGTAGCGCACGCTACCTCTCAACACTAGCGCACGCTAGTGTAGTTCAAGCAGGCAGTCCAGAAGGCACTGGACTGCAGTTGGGTTGTAAGTGGCGCACGCTACGAATGGTAAGTAGCATGTGCTAGTAGGTCAGAGTAGCGCACGATATGCAGTCGGTGTAGCGCGCGCTAAGGTCGGATCAGGCAGAGTCCAGTGGCTACTGGACTGAATTGGGATAATTCATAGCGTATGCTATGAGTAGATATTAGCGTACGCTAATCGGTATCAGTAGCGCATGCTGAATTTTGTATGTAGAGCGCGCTATCCCGATCAGATCAGAGAACAGGAGGTTTTGGACTTCAGTACTGGGCATCAGATAATTTGTTAGCGCACGCTAACATTTTGAGTTAACGCACGCTAAGAATATGGTTGTAGCGTACGCTACAAAAGGTATGTAGCGCACGCTACCGTTGCGAATAGAGGATACTGGACTACCCAGTACACCCGTTAGCGCACGCTACGCACGCTAATCTGGGGACAGTATATATTGGACAGTGCATTCCATTTCGTCATTTCTTCATCTCACTTCATTCCTTCGGCGGTTTTGGGCGATTCCTGGCGATTTGGAGAGTTTTCTTCGAGCTAAATCCACAAATCATCATCTTCAAGCTTATCATTCGGATTAATCATCATTTCATCAGCCCCATCACATCAAATCAAGGTAATAACTTCTTGGATCTAGAATTTCGGATTTTTGGGTTTTTCCTTTCGATTTCTTCGTGTAAGCCTGGATTGTTGTTGGAATATTTTAGATATGGATTATCTACCTTGTATATATGTATTCCTATGGATTTATTGGTGTATATTCGGATTTCATGAATATTGGGGTTAATTCAAGAACACTTTTTGGTCGACTTTGATATTTTTGGGGGGTTTCGATTAGATTGTTGTCGTTAACTCGAGTTGTGGATTCCTATGGGGTTATTGATATCATTGAAGGTGTTTTGTTGGTTTGAAATACTCATTTTGGAGTTTGGGTTCGATATATTCGGGATTGGATATTATCAAAGGATGTATGTTTGTTAAGTATTCGTTAGAATGCCTCAATGATTTTGGATATTGTTGTATTGACGTTTAAGTTGGTTATAATCGTGTTTGATTCGTATATTGAGTGTTTGTTGGTAATCATGTCATTCAAGGTTGTTCGAGCGACCGACATCTCATTGTAGGATGTTTGTTCGAGGAAGGACATTCTTCACCGGTCGAGTAAGTTAATTCTTACTCGGTTAAAAGGATATTCATTCCTTTCGTTGTTGTTCATTCATAATCATAGTTCATTCATAATGTATTAACCGTATTGAGACTTGTAATTGTCAATTAATCACTTCATTCACGAGGAACGACGGTTCCAATCATTTCATTGAGCTATCATTCGTTTCACTATCATTTCATCTCGGTGAGTCATTCTTGACTTTGTCAGATTGTTATTCATTATTATTCTTCATGGTCATTCCTTGACCATGTGACCTTCTGGGCTCATATTGCGTGGCCGGGTGGGGATGTGTGGAATTTTTAGTCGGGCACATGATGGTCATGTGTTGGGTTCACCGACACATTGGACTGTGCACACGGTAATGTACCTCCGTGAGACTAATTAGGTACAAGTACGGGTGTGTCCGGACATTCGTCTTGTTCACTTACACATACCATTACGGGCGTACTAGGATGCCCCTCTTCAGCTTAATTTCATAATTAAGATATATCATGATTGTGTTTATTCAACTCTTGAGGATTGTTGTTCTGTGTAACTGACCCCGTTGGGGGATGTTGTTTTCAGGTAATGGCAAGGCTAAGGCACGGGAAAAGAACGTTGACGGCGAGGAGTCCTAGTGATACTAGTAGGGGGACCCAGTCTTTTCAGTCTTCATGTTTTCTTCATCTGTACTCCGCTGCAGACTTCCATTTATATACTCATTTTAATTGGTGTTGTATATTTTATCTTCATATAAAATATACAGGTATTCTGTTTTATCCTGTGTGTGTTGTACTTAAAACTCCTCATCGGAGTAATTATTGATATACTGTGGTTCGGTACTACAATTAATCTTGTTAACTTGTTCAAGATAATCATTTCAAGAATTTCATCAGATAATCACGTCACTTCAGTTGATCATTTATGTAATCATTGTGTTTGAGCGCGTATGCTCATTTTCATCATTTCATAACGTAATCATAATGTGATATTCATACGAGATATATAATTATTATATGACTTTCCACTTTAGTATGGAAAGAGCTTGCAGAGGACGCGGGGGAAGAGGCCGTGGTGCGGGCCGAAACCCGAGAGCTCGTGTGAATACACGCGCAAACGCGAGGAATAATGCAAATTCATCGAGCAGCGATGCTGCCACTCATTCACCCAGAAATGATCACTCGCTGTCAGGGAGTCGTACCCGGAATACAGCTCAATCAGAAGGTGTTCAGGTTGATCCACTCGCTTTTATGCAGGGCATGATGGCCTAGATCACTCAAATGGCACGCCTCATGGAGACGGTGCAGAACTCAGCTACTCAGAATCAACAGGCTCCTCCACTGCCACCTCAGGGGCAAGAGAGGGATGTAAGCAGTATCATTAGCGACATCTCTCTCCAGAGGCCACCTACTTTTGAGGGCTCATCTGAGCCGGCGGATATTGTTCACTGGCTTGAGCATTTCGAGAAGTTGTTTGCTATGGTGGAGTGTCCCGAAGGGCACAAAGTTTCAGTTGCGGCTTACTATCTTGGTAAGGGCGCACATTCATGGTGGTTATCGTTGAAGCCCACCGACGGATCTTGTACTTGGGATCAATTAAGGACTCTCATGATGGAGAGGTATTATCCGGACCCACTCAGGGAGGCCAAGTTATCAGAATTACTCACTCCCGACCTATCAGCGGACGACGATGTTCTCGCCATCGCCGAGAAATTTCAGGAGCTACTTCCTTTCGCCTCATCCATTATTCACTCTGAGGCGGACAAGATCAAATATTTCAGCAAGAGGTTGAAGCCTCGTATGCAGATGCAGTTTCTTAATCACAATTGCACCACTCTGGCCAAATTCATTGAGAAAGCTCTTACTTATGAGCTTACTGCTAAGGAGATTGCTAAGCAACAACCTTCATCTGCTGGCAATAAGTCAAAGAATTGTAATCAGTCTGACGGCAGTGAGGCCACTTTCAAGAAACCTCGTACGGGCTCTACTTTTTCTGAGTGACCCCCTATGGCGCCTAGACCCGCGGAATCTCAGTCACGAGCGGCCTGTTCAGCTATCACCTGCTTCAACTGTGAAGAACAGGGTCATTTCAGCACCAAGTGTCCGAGACAGACTGACACGTGCCATAACTGTGGGATTGCTGGGCATAAGGCCCGTTTTTGCCGAAGAGACTCTAAACCTACTCCGGCGTCATCTCAGGCCCCGAGACATTCAGCAGTGAAGAATCAGGCCACTCAGTCCACGTCGTTCAAGATGACAAGAGCAAATAAAGGCGGAGCCAAGAGCTATCAGACGGGAGCATCCGGTTCGGGGGTCGGCAAGCCCCGAATTTATGAGATGAATAAGACCGACGATCCAGAGGCCCAGATGATCTCAGATACACTTGATATTCTATCTCAACCTGTGTGTACCATTTTTGATATTGGTGCATTTCATTCATTCATTTCCGAGTCATGTTTGAGTAGACTACGTCTGGGTAGTGCTACTAGTTGTGAGCCTTATGTCATTGGTCTACCTGATGATAGAAGAATTATCGGGAATCGTGAGATTAAGGATTGTCCGATTCAGCTTCATGGCCATGATTGGTTAGCAGACCTAATCATGGTAGATCTATCGAGAGACGATGTCATCCCGGGTATTGATTGGATGGATCGTCACGATGCCATCATTAGTGTCCGTAAGCGTATAGTCACTATCATCTTAGATGATGGGGTCGAATGTATATTTCAAGGAGGTAATCCCAGCTGTTCCGGGAGAGTCATCAACATGATGAAAGCAACGATATTACTGAATCAGAGGTGTGTCGGTTATTGGTTCTATATGACCAAGACCGAGAAACCATCAGTAATGTTGACGGATATTTCTGTAGTGAGAGAATATGCCGATGTATTTCCAGACGAGTTACCTGGTTTGCCTCCACAGAGAGATGTGGAATTCACGATTAGGTTGGAGCCGAGTACGTCCCCAATATCAAAGGCACCGTATCGGATGGCCCCGACCGAAATGCAGGAGTTGAAGAATCAATTAGAGGATTTGACTGAGAAGGGTTATATTCGACCGAGTGCGTCCCCGTGAGGAGCACCAGTGTTATTTGTCAAGAAGAAAGATGGTTCGTTCCGCTTGTGTATTGATTACCGGGAATTGAACCAGGTGACGATCAATAATAACTATCCTCTACCCCGTATCAATGATCTTTTGGATCAACTTCAGGGACCTTCAGTATTTTCCAAACTCGACTTAAGATCTGGATATCATCAGTTGCGAATTCAAGAGTCAAATATCGCAAGGACGGCATTCCGAACGCGCTATGGTCATTATGAGTTTGTGGTAATGCCGTTTGGGTTAACTAATGCACCTGCGATATTCATGGAATTAATGAATCGGGTTTTCATCAACTATTTAGATCAGTTCGTGGTTGTCTTCATTGATGACACTTTAATTTATTCTCATGACCGGGAGGAGCACGAGTTCCACCTTCATCAGGTGCTCGACGTGTTGAGACGAGAGCAACTTTATGGGAAGTTTTCCAAATGTGAGTTGTGGATGTCCGAAGTGACATTTCTCGGACATGTAATTTCATCAGACGGAGTTAGTGTCGACCCTCAGAAGACGGAGGCTATCCGAGATTGGCAACCTCCGAAGAATGTTAAGGAAATCTGAAGTTTCCTCGGATTAGCTGGTTATTATCGGCGATTTGTGTAAGGATTTTCTAAAATCGCTCAACCCATGACGAACCTTTTAAGGAAAGATAATAAATACACGTGGTCCGACGCGTGTCAACAGAGTTTTGAGGAACTCAAGAGCCAGTTAATTTCTGCACCTGTCCTTTCTTTACCGCAAGGGACGGAAGGATTTGTGGTTTATAGTGATGCATCCGGACAAGGTCTCCGATGTGTACAAATGCAGAATGGGAAAGTTATTGCTTATGCTTCACGACAATTGAGACCTTACGAGGCCTTGTACGGTCGTCGTTGTCGATCTCCTTTGTGTTGGGATGACTTATCACAATCAATCGGCACCGAGCCCGATATGCTTATAGCCGCCCGTGAGAAGGTAGCTTTGATCAGGAGTCGTTTGCTGACCGCTCAGAGTCGACAGAAATCTTATGCAGATAACCGTCGTCGGCCATTAGAGTTCGAGACGGGTAACCATGTTTTGGTCAAGGTATCCCCGATTCGAGGTATCGTCCGTTTTGGGAAGAGGGGAAAGTTGAGTCTGAGATTCATTAGACCGTTTGAGATTTTGGATCGAGTAGGCGAGTTAGCTTATCGATTGGCCTTACCTCCGGCGTTGAGCGGAATTCATAATGTGTTTCACGTCTCTCAGTTACGGAAGTATGTTGCCGACCCGAGTCACATACTTTAGTTCGATGAAATCGAGATCGCTGATGATCATTCATATGAGAAGCGTCCTATACAAGTCTTAGAGCGGCGAATCAAACAGTTGAGGAACAAGACGATTCCTTTGGTCAAAATTCAGTGGTCTAGACACGGAGTCGAAGATGCTACTTGGTAAACCGAGGATAGTATGCGGGAGAGTCATCCCGAGTTGTTTGACCCTTAGTTTTGGGGACGAAACTCTTTAAGGGGGGTGTATGTAATACCCGGTTGTAATTCAGTCATTATCATTCAGTATTTATCGTTCAGTAATTGTCACTCAGTAATTTTTACTCATTAATGATCATTTGTCACTCATATTCAATCATTGTATTCACCATTTCAGAGTAATGGTATCGTGTATCAATCGTCATTCATCATCAATCTAGTTGGAGAATCGTGCCGTGTTTATCATCATTGTCATCTTCATAGTGGGCTGTGTGTGAGGAGTAGCGCACGCTACGTACTCTCTTTAGCGCATGCTAATTGAGTTCAGGTAGCGCACACTACCTCTCAACACTAGCGCACGCTAGTGTAGTTCAAGCAGGCAGTCCAGAAGGCACTAGACTGCAGTTGGGTTGTAAGTAGCGCGCGCTAGTAGGTCGGAGTAGCGCACGCTATGCAGTCGGTGTAGCACACGCTAAGGTCGGATCAGGCAGAGTCCAGTTGCTACTGGACTGAATTGGGATAATTCATAGCGTACGCTACGAGTAGATATTAGCGTACGCTAATTGGTGTCAGTAGCGCACGCTGAATTTTGTGTGTAGCGCTCGCTATCCCGATCAGATCAGAGAACATGAGGTTCTGGACTTCAGTACTGGGCATCAGATAATTTGTTAGCGCACGCTAACATTTTGAGTTAACGCACGCTAAGTATATGGTTGTAGCGCACGCTACAAAAGGTACGTAGTGCACGTTACCATTGCGAAGAGAGGATACTGGACTACCCAGTACACCCGTTAGCGCACGCTATGCACAGGAGCTAGCGCACGCTAATCTGGGGACAGTATATATTGGACAGTGCAGTCCATTTCGTCATTTCTTCATCTCACTTCATTCCTTCGGCGGTTTTGGGCAATTCCGGGCGATTTGGAGAGTTTTCTTCGAGCTGAATCCACAAATCATCATCTTCAAGCTTATCATTCGGATTAATCATCATTTTATCATCCCCATCACTTCAAATCAAGGTAATAACTTCTTGGATCTAGAATTTTGGATTTTTGGGTTTTTCCTTCCGATTTCTTCGTGTAAGCCTGGATTGTTGTTGGAATATGTTAGATATGGATTATCTACCTTAGATAAATGTATTCCTATGGATTTATTGGCGTATATTTGGATTTCATGAATATTGGGGTTAATTCAAGAACACTTTTTGGTTGACTTTAATATTTTTGGGGGTTTTCGATTAGATTGTTGTCGTTAACTCGAGTTGTGGATTCCTATGGGGTTATTGATATCATTTAAGGTGTTTTGTTGGTTTGAAATACTCATTTTGGAGTTTGGGTTCGATATATTCGGGATTGGATATTATCAAAGGATGTATTAGAATGCCTCAATGAGTTTGGTTATTGTTGTATCGACGTTTAAGTTGGTTATAATCGTGTTTGATTCGTATATTGACTATTAGTTGGTAATCATGTCATTCAAGGTTGTTCAAGCGACCGACATCTCATTGTAGGACGTTTGTTCGAGGAAGGACATTCTTCACCGGTCGAGTAAGTTAATCTTACTCGGTTAAAAGGATATTCATTCCTTTCGTTGTTGTTCATTCATAATCATAGTTCATTCATAATGTATTAACCATATTGAGACTTGTAATTGTCAATTAATCACTTCATTCACGAGGAACGACGGTTCCAATCATTTCATTGAGCTATCATTTGTTTCACTATCATTTCATCTCAGTGAGTCATTCTTGACTTTGTCGGATTGTTATTCATTATTATTCTTCAGGGTCATTCCTTGCCCATGTGACCTTCTGGGCTCATATTGCGTGGTCGGGTGGGGATGTGTGGAATTTTTAGTTGGGCACGTGATGGTCATGTGTTGGTTCACCGACACATTGGACTGTGCACACGGTAATGTACCTCCGTGCGACTAATTAGGTACAAGGACGGGTGTGTCCGGACAATCGTCTTGTGCACTTGCAAATACCATTACGGGCGTACTATGATGCCCCTCTTCAGCTTAATTTCATAATTAAGATATATCATGATTGTGTTTATTCAACTCTTGAGGATTGTTGTTACGTAATCGACCCGTTGGGGGATGTTGTTTTCAGGTCATGGCAAGGCTAAGGCACGGGAAGAGAACATTGACGGCGAGGAGTCCCAGTGATACTAGTAGGGGGCCCCAGTCCTTTTAGTCTTCATGTTTTCTTCATTTGTACTCCGCTGCAGACTTCTATTTATATACTCATTTTAATTAGTGTTGTATATTTTATCTTCATATAAAATATATACATGTATTCTGTTTTATCCTGTATGTGTTGTACTTAAAACTCCTCATCGGAGTAATTATTGATATTCTGTGGTTCGGTACTACAATTATATCACTTAATTAATTAATTTTCACTCTCCTAGTGGGTCCCAGTCGGGGGTCCACGGCACTGTAATATTCGCCGAGTTTGGGGTGTTACAAATAAGGGGTAGCATGAGCTTCTCTCAAAATCGAGTTTTTCAACCTATCATCCGCCGGTACACATAATCGGTTCTTAAACCGCAAAAGTCCATCCTCATGGACCACGAATCCAGGGGCTTGCCCCTGAGCCACATCATCTCGAATGCGCAATAAAAATGGGTCTGAACCCTGACTCGTTCTGATCACCTCTTTCAGTGGCGATGATATCTCTAGCATGCAAAGTTGCCCTTGCACTCGCTGTAACCAGACCTCGATCTCGGGTCTTAAAAATTCCTGTTGAAGCTGCTTCTGAATGGTTAAACGAGCAAGCATTTGCTCGTGAACGGACTTACGACTCAAGGCATCGACGACAACGTTCGCCTTGCCCGAGTGGTATAGTATCTCGATATCATAATCTTTGATTAGTTCCAACCACCGTATCTGTCGCATATTTAACTCCTTCTGAGTAAATATATACTTTAAACTCTTGTGATCGGTGAAAATCTGACAGGTGACGCCATAAAGATAATGGCGCCAAATCTTCAACGCGAATACCATGGCTGCCAGCTCCAGGTCGTGGGTCGGATAATCAACCTCGTAAGGTCTCAGTTGCCGCGAAGCATAGGCAATAACTTTCCCGTTCTGCATTAATACACATCCGAGACCTTGTCCGAATGCGTCATTATAAATCACGAATCCTTCCGTCCCTTGTGGTAAGGAAAGGACAGGCGCTGAGATTAAACGACTCTTGAGGTCCTCAATACTCCATTAACACGTTTCAGACCACGTGTATTTCTTATCCTTCCGCAAAATATTCGTCATAGGTTGAGCAATTTTAGAAAATTCTTCCACAAATCGCCGATAATAACCAGCTAATCTGAGAAAGCTTTGGATTTCCTTAACATTCTTCGAAGGTTGCCAATCTCGGATAGCCTCCATCTTCTGAGGGTCGACACGTACTCCGTATGATGAAATCACTTGTCCGAGAAACGTCACTTCGGACATCCACAATTCACATTTGGAAAACTTTCCATAGAGCTGCTCTCGTCTTAACACGTTGATAACCTGATGAAGGTGAAATTCATGCTCCTCTCGGTCACGAGAATAAATCAAAATGTCATCTATGAAAACAACCACAAACTGGTCTAAATAGTCGATGAAAACTCGGTTCATCAACTCCATGAATACAGCAGGTGCATTAGTTAACCCGAACGACATCACCACAAACTCGTAATGTCCATAGCGTGTTCGAAACGCCGTCCTCGCAATATCTGACTCTCGAATTCACAACTGATGATACCCAGATCTTAAATTGATATTGGAAAATACTGAAGCTCCCTGAAGTTGATCCAAAAGATCATCGATGCGGGGTAGGGGATATTTATTCTTGATCGATAAATAACCCAAACAAGGGACTTGCTACCACTGCAATGAAGCTGGTCAGTGGAAAAGGAATTGCAAGGCCTACTTGGAAGAAATGAGGAAACGGAAGAGTAGTGAGACTGCTACTTCAGGTATTCTTGTTATAGAAGTCAATTTATCTACTTCTTCATCATGGGTATTAGATACCGGCGGTGAAGCTCACATTTGTGTAAATATGCAGGGGCTGCGAAAGAGTAGACAACTGGCAAAAGGTGAAATGGACCTACGTGTTGGAAATAAAGCAAGTGTTGCTGCTATTGCCGTAGGGACTTATGATATAAAACTACCTAGTGGACTTGTATTGGAACTTAATAATTGTTATTGCGTTCCTGCTATGGGTAGAAACATTATATCAGTTGCTTGTCTGGATTTGGAAGGTTATAACTTTACTATTTATAAAAGTGTCATGTCCATATTTAATAAAGGTATTTTTCATGGAGATGCCTTGATGAGTGGGAGATTATATCCCATAAATCTTGAAAGTTCCAAATCTGTCTATAACTTGAATGTCAAAAGACTTAAATCAAATGATTTAGACCAAACATATTTCTCGCATTGTCGTTTGGACCATATAAACGAGAAATGTATAACCAAACTCCATAAAGATGGAATCTTGGAGACATTTGATTTGGAATCATATGATACATGTGAATCTTGCTTATTAGGCAAAATGACTAAAGCTCCTTTCACGGGCCATACTGAGAGAGCTGCAGATTTATTGGGCTTAATACATACTGATATATGTGGACCAATGAATACAGATGCTAGAGGAGGTTTCCAATACTTCATAGCGTTCACGGATGACTTAAGCAGATTTGGATATATCTACTTAATGAGTCATAAGTCTGAGTCGTTTACGAAATTCAAGTAATTTCAAAATGAAGTACAAAATCAGTTAGGCAAAACTATTAAAGCACTACGATTGGATCGTGGTGGTGAATATTTGAGCCACGAATTTGACAATCATCTTAAAAATTATGGAATTGTTTCACAACACCTAGAACACCTCAATGGAATGGTGTGTCGGAATGGAGAAATCGAACCTTGTTAGACATGGTTAGATCGATGATGAGTCAAGCTGATCTTCCAATTTATTTTTGGGGTTACGCCTTAGAGACTGCTGCATTCATTTTAAATCGAGTACCATCTAAATCGGTTCAAAGCACACCATATGATATATGTACAAGGAAACAACCTGTTTTGTCTTTCCTTAAGATTTGGGGTTGTGAAGCTTATGTGAAGCGACTTATCACTGATAAATTATCACCCAAATCGGATAAATGTCTTTTTGTGGGATATCCTAAGGAAACTAAAGGATATTACTTTTACATCCCATCAGAGAACAAAGTGTTTGTTGCTCGATCTGGAGTATTCCTTGAGAAGGAATTTATTTCCATGTTAAATAGTGGGAGCAAAATAACTCTTCATGAGATGAGAAAAGCACAAATAGATACTGAACCTTTAGATAAAACTGATTTAAACTCACATAGAGATGTTGAAACCACTTCTTCTATAACAGCTCCACGTGGGTCTATACGTTATCATTGTGAACCTAAGAGATATGGATTTCTCATCACAAATGACAAAAATGTGGAACTCATGGATCTAGCTGAGCCCACAACCTACAATGAAGCAACTACTAGCATTGAATGCGAAAGTTGGCTTGAAGGGATGAAATCCGAAATGCAGTCCATGTATGATAATCAAGTATGGACTTTCCTTAATGGATCTTTTCAAAGAAAAAGGACATGGATGACATTGTACAAATATAAAAATCACAGCTCGTGGTGAACGGATATACACAGACTCATGGTATTGGCTATGAGGAAACCTTTTCGCCAGTCGTAATGATTAAATCAATTAGAATTATACTTGCCATAGCAGCATAATATGACTATGAGATATGGCAAATGGATGTCAAAACCGCTTTTCTTAATGGGGAGTTAGATGAGGATGTGTATAAGATACAACCCGAAGGTTTTGTCGATCCTAATAATCCTAATAAAGTATGTAAGCTTCTAAAAGTTGTTTATGGTTTGAAGCAGGCATTCCCGGAGTTGGAATCTTTGTTTTGATGAAATAATCAAAGAGTTTGGTTTCATTAGAAATCAAGATAAACCTTCTGTATCCAAGAATATTAGTGGGAGCGCAATTGTTTTTCTAGTACTCTATGTGGATAATATCCTACTCATTGGAAATGACATCCCTACTTTGCGAAGTGTTAAACTTTGGCTAAGTAAATGTTTTACAATGAAGGACTTAGGGGAAGCTGCCTATATATAATACCCGGTTGTAATTCAGTCATTATCATTCAGTAATTATCATTCAGTTATTGTCACTCAGTACTTATTCACTCATTAATGATCATTCATCGTTCATATTCATTCATTGTATTCACCGATCAGAGTAATTGTATCGTATATCAGTTATTATTCGTCGTCCTACCTGGTTAGAGGATCGAACCGTGGTCATCATCATTGTCATCTTCATAGTGGGTTGTGTGTGAGGAGTAGCGCACGCTACATACTCTCTTTAGCATGCGCTAATTGAGTACGGGTAGCGCATGCTACCTCTCCGTATTAGCGCACGCTAATGTGGTTCAGGCCTGCAGTCAGAAGGCACTGGACTGCAGCCGCGTAGGAGTAGTGCACGCTACGAAAGGTAAGTAGTGCACGCTAGTAATTTCGGATAGCGTCAGCTATGCAGTCAGTGTAGCGCGCGCTAAGGCCGATCAGGTAGAGTCCAGTGGGTACTGGACTGATTTTGGAATAATTCGTAGCGCATGCTATGAGTGGATTTTAGCATACGGTAACGGGGCAGTAGCGCACGCTGATTATTAAACGTAGCGCGCGCTATCGCGAGCAAGTCAGAGGACAGGAGGTTCTGGACTTCAGTCACTGGACATCAGGTATTTAGCTAGCGAATGCTAACATTTGGAGTTAACGCACGCTATCGGGAGGGCGTTAGCGCACGCTATCAAGTTCGTAGCGTACGCTAACGAGGCGATCGAGTTCACCGGATCGGTTAACCCGTTAGCGCACGCTAAATATCAGGTCGTAGCGTGCGCTAAACTGGAATTACTATAAATAGGACAGTCCGGCTCAGATTCATCATTTTCACTTCTCACTTCGATTCCAGGCGATTTTGGGCGATTCGGAGAGATCTTTTCGATCTGCACTCATCCATCATCACGTTCAAGCTTATCATTTGGATTTATCATCATTTCACCCTCTCCAACACATCAAATCAAGGTAATTATTTCTTGGATCTAGAATTTCGGATTTTGGGTATTTTCCTTCTGTTTTTCTTCGTGTAAGCTTGGATTGTTGTTGGAATATGTTAGATATGGATTATCTACCTTGGATAAATGTATTCCTATGGATTTATTGATATGTTTTTCAGATTTGATGAACATTTGGAGAATTTATCAAGAACCCTTGGTGTTGACTTTGGTTATTTTTTGGGGTTTCCGAGTATAGTTGTCGTAACTTTGAGTTGTGGTTTCCTCTGGGAATATTGATATCATCGAATGTGTTTTATTGGTTTGAACTACTCATTTTGGAGTTGGTTTTGATATATTTGGGTTTTGGTTATAATCAAGAGTTGATGTTCGCTAAGTAGTTGTTTGAATGCCTCAATGAGTTTGGATATTGTTGTATCGACCTTCAGTTAGTCGTAATTCATGCTTGATACGTATATTGAGCGGATTATTGATAATTGTGTTATTCAAGGTTGTTTGAGCGACCGACATCTCTTTTTAGGACGTTGTTCGAGGAAGGACATTTCAACACCGGTATTGTGTAAGTAAATTCTTACTCGGTTAAAAGGATATTCATTCCTTACGTTGTTGTTCATTCATACATGTAATTCACGCATAATATATCGTTCATGTCGAGACTTGTATTTATCAACTTATCATGTAACCCACGAGGAACGACGGTTCCAAAATCATTTCATTGAAGCTATCACTCGTTGTATCATTATTTCATCTCGGTGAGTCGTTCTTGATCCTTATCGGATTCTATTCATTACTCCTCACCTTGGTTATTTTTGTTCTGGTGATCTTTTGAAATTATATTGCATGGCTGGTTGGCGCATGTGTGGAATTTTAGTCGGGCACACTATGGTCATGTGTATACGCGGGACTCCGGACACATTGGACTGTGCGCATGGTAATGTGTATACGCGGGACTCTGGACACATTAGACTGTGAGACTAATTAGGCCAATAGCGGGTGTATATGCGGGACTTCGGAGACTCGGCTATTTGTGCTCTTACGCAGTTCATTCGGGCATACATTGATGCTCATCATTCAACTTAATTCATTAATTCATTTATATGATTATTGTATACTGTTCAACTCTTGAGGATTGTTGTTCTGTGTAACTGACCCATTGGGGGATGTTGTTTTCAGGTCATGGCAAGGCTAAAGCACGGGAAGAGAACGTTGATGGCGAGGAGTCCCAGTGATACTAGTAGGGGGCCCCAGTCCTTTTCAGCCATTCGTGTTTCTTCATTTTATTTCCGCTAGAGGGGTGTGAACAGTATTATTGGCGACATCTCTCGCCAAAGACCACCTACCTTCGAGGGCTCGTCTGAGCCGGAGGATATTGTTCATTGGATTGAGCATTTCGAGAAGTTATTTGCTATTGTGGATTGCCCTGAAGGGCATAAAGTTTCAGTTGCGGCTTACTCTCTGGGTAAGAGCGCTCATTCATGGTGGTTATCGTTGAAGCCCACTGACGGATCATGTACATGGGATCAATTCAAGACTCTCATGATGGAGAGGTATTATCCGGCCCCACTCAGAGTGGCCAAGTTATCAGAATTACTCACTCCCGACCTCTGAGTGGATGATGATGTTCTCGCCATCGCCGAGAAATTTCAGGAGCTTCTTCCTTTCGCCTCATCTATTATTCACTCCGAGGCAGACAAGATCAAGTATTTCAGCAAGAGGTTGAAACCTCGTATGCGGATGCAGTTGCTTAATCACAATTGCACCACTCTGGCCAAATTCATCGAGAAAGCTCTTACTTATGAGCTTACTGCTAAGGAGATTGCTAAGCAACAACCTTCATCTGCTAGCAAGAAGTCAAAGAATCGTAATCAGTCTGAAGGCAGTCAGGCAACTTTCAAGAAGCCTCGAGCGGGCTCTACTTTCACTGAGCGACCTCCTATGGAACCCAGACCCATGGAATCTCAGTCACGAGCGGACAGTTCGGCCATTACCTATTTCAACTTTGGAGAACACGGTCATTACAGCATGAAGTGTTTGAGGCAAACCGTCACGTGCAATAACTGTGGAATGGTGGGGCATAAGGCCCGTTTTTGCCAAAGGGACTCCAAACCTACTTCGGCGTCATCTCAGGCCCCGAAACAGTCAACAGTTCCGAATCAGGCTACTCAGTCCGCGTCGTTTAAGATGACGGGAGCTAACAAAGGCGGAGCCCACAGCTATCAGACGGGAGCATACGGTTTCGGGGCTGGCAAGCCCCGAATTTATGAGATGAAGAGAGCTGATGATCCGGAAGCCCGAATGATCTCAGGTACACTCGAAATTGTATCTCAACCTGTGTGTACCCTTTTTGATACTGGTGCATCGCATTCATTCATTTTCAAGTCATGTTTGAGTAGACTACGTCTGGGTAGTGCTACTAGTTGTGAGCCTTATGTCATTGGTCTACCTGATGGTAGAAGAATTATCGGGAATCATGAGATTAAGGATTGTCCGATTCAGCTTCATGGCCGGGATTGGTTAGCAAACCTAATCATGGTAGATTTATCGAGAGACGACGTCATCTTGGGTATTGATTGGATGGATCATCACGATGCCATCATTAGTGTCCATAAGCGTATGGTCACTATCATTTCAGACGATGGAGTCGAATTTTTTTTAGGGTTGTAATCCCAGTTGTTCCGGTAGAGTCATCAACTTGATGAAAGCAGTGAAATTACTCAATCAGGGGTGTGTCGGTTATTCGTGCTATATAACCAAGACCGAGAAACCATCAGTAATGTTGACGGATATTCCTGTAGTGAGAGAATATGCCGATGTATTTCCTGACGAGTTACCTGGTTTGCCTCTACAGAGAGATGTGGAATTCACGATTGAGTTGGAGCCTAGTACGTCCCCAATATCGAAGGCACCGTACCGGATGGCCCCGACTGAAATGCAGGAGTTGAAGAATCAATTAGAGGATCTAACCGAGAAGGGTTATATCCGGCCGAGTGCTTCCCCATGGGGAGCACCTGTGTTGTTTGTCAAGAAGAAGGATGGTTCGTTTCGCTTGTGTAGCGATTACCGGGAATTGAACCGGGTGAAGATCAAGAATAAATATCCTCTACCCTGTATCGATGATCTTTTGGATCAACTTCAGGGAGCTTCAGTATTTTCCAAGATCGACTTAAGATCTGGATATCATCAGTTATGAATTCGAGAGTCGGATATCGCAAGGACGGTGTTCCGAACACGCTATGGTCATTATGAGTTTGTGGTAATGCCGTTTGGGTTAACTAATGCACATGCGGTATTCATGGAATTAATGAATCGGGTTTTCATCGACTATTTAGATCAGTTCGTGGTTGTCTTTATTGATGACATTCTAATTTATTCTCGTGACCGGAAGGAGCACGAGTTTTACCTTCATCAGGTGCTCGACGTGTTGATACAAGAGCAACTTTATGGAAAGTTTTCCAAAAGTGAGTTCTAGATGTCCGAAGTGACATTTCTCGGACATGCAATTTCATCAGACGGAGTTCGTGTCGACCCTCAGAAGACGGAGGCGATCCGAGATTGGAAACCTCCGAAGAATGTTAAGGAAATCCAAAGTTTCCTCGGATTAGCTGGTTATTATCGGCGATTTGTGGAAGGATTTTCTAAAATTGCTCAACCCATGACGAACCTTTTATGGAAGGATAAGAAATACACGTGGTCCGATGCATGTCAGCAGAGTTTTGAGGAACTCAAGAGCCGATTAATTTCAGCACCTGTCCTCTCTTTACTGCAAGGGACGGAAGGATTTGTGTTTTAAAGTGATGCGTCCGGACAGGGTCTCGGATGTGTACTAATGCAGAACGGGAAAGTTATTGCTTATGCTTCACAACAATTGAGACCTTACGAGGTTAATTATTCGACCCACAACCTGGAGCTAGCAGCCGTGATGTTTGCATTGAAGATTTGGCGTCATTATCTTTATGGCGTTACCTGTCAGATATTCACCGATCATAAGAGTTTGAAGTATATATTTACTCAGAAGGAGTTAAATATGCGGCAGAGGTGGTGGTTGGAACTAATCAAAGATTATGATATTGAGATACTATACCACCCGGGCAAGGCGAATGTCTTCGCTGATGCCTTGAGTCGTAAGTCCGTTCAGGAGTAGATGCTTGCTCGATTAACAGTTCAGAAGGAACTTCAACAGGAATTTCTGAGGCCCGAGATCGAGGTCTTGTTACAGCGAGTACAAGGGCAACTTTGTACGTTAGAGATTTCATCACCACTTGAGGAGGCGATCAGGGAGAATCAGGGTTCAGACCTATTTTTGTTACGCATTCGAGATGATGTGACTCAGGGGGTCCATGAGGATGGACTTTTGCAATTTAAGAATCGGTTATGCGTACCGGCGAGCGACGAGTTGAAAAACTTGATTTTGAGAGAAGCTCGTGCTACCCCTTATTCCATTCATCCGGGGTCTAGCAATATGTACAAAGACTTGAAACAAAATTACTGGTGGAGTAATTTGAAGCGAGAAGTCGCGGAATTTGTTTCGAGATGTTTAACCTGTCAGCAAGTCAAGATAGAACATTAGCGACCGGCGGGTATGCTGAAACCTCTCCCTATTCCAGAGTGGAAGTGGGAAGATATTTCAATGGACTTCATCACGAGTTTGCCGACGAGTCGTCGTGGCATGAATACAATTTGGGTAATTGTGGATCGTCTAACTAAGTCAGCCCATTTCCTTGAGATTAAGGATATATGGGGTCCCGAGAGACTTGCCCAGTTGTTCATCAAAGAAATAGTGAGATAGCATGGTACTCCTAAGAGTATCGTTTCTGATCGTGATGGGCGATTCGTGTCACATTCTTGGAAATCAGTTCATCGTGCTATGGGAACTCAGCTCAATCTCAACACAGCTTTTCATCCTCAGTCTGACAGACAATCAGAGAGGACTATTCAGATATTGGAGGACATGTTGAGAGAATGTGTCCTCGATTGGAAAGATGATTGGGGAGCCCAACTACCGTTGATTGAGTTCACGTATAATAATAGTTGGCATGCTTCGATCAAGATGGCATGTTACAAGGCCTTGTACGGTCGTCGTTGTCGATCTCCTTTGTGTTGGGATGACTTATCAGAATCAATCGGCACCGAGCCCGATATGCTTATAGCCGCCCGTGAGAAGGTATCTTTGATACGAAACCAACTACTCCAAGCGAAGAAGACGAAGTAAGGATTGACGTGAAACACCTCGACCATACTCCAACATACTTAGGCGGGAAAATGGATACGAGACCCGGAGTTACCTTGATAATCGGACTTGGAGTAAATTAAACATAGGAAACTTGCATCTTGGGGAAGGGGTCCAAGTAGTGAAGGCAAAAGAATAAAAAGAACTTTAGCACTTTCTTTATTATAAAAGTAGCACGATTCGCGGCAGCATGAAAGGCGGCTATCATCTTGGAGACAAAACCCATCTTTTACTCTTGTTTGCAAATGACGTGGGGAACCTTGTATTTTCTTTTCCTTATTTTAAGACCAGCTTGTAATAGTTTAGATTATCTTGTCAGGCTACTTTTGCCTATAAATAGTGGCGATGGAGTTGTAATGAGGCAGATTATTGAATGAACAAACAAAATACCTTGTGTATTGTTTAAGTGTTGGACGAGTTTCCTTCAAAACTTTGATTATTATTCGACGCGTTTCGAATCTTAATCGGATTGATTCTCAATAGGTCTTGAGAAGAAATCACTTTATCGAATTATAGGTCTAGTTCGATAAAACAACTGTTTCCTGTCCTATTTCGAGATTCTTCTTGTTTTCGATACAGGGTTGTACTTGTTCAGGATTTTCGCATCAAGTGTTGTTCGATCGTTTGAACTTGTTTCCTGTTTTCACTTAGCATTCGATCGAAACTTGCTATTTCGAGTGCCGCTATTTGGAGGATTGCCTGTTTCGAGTCATTTCCATTCGACCAGTTCCTGTCTTGTTGCTGTATCGAGTTGCCGTCATAATTTCCTATCGCGTGCGTATACCGCTAGATGTTATTCTTTGTAGTGAACTGTTATCGCCTCGACGCTTTCTTCGTCGCTCGTCAAAACAGCTTGCCGCTGTATCGATAGAGAATTTGCATCATAAGTGGCATCAGAGCCCAAGTTCTTGATCTTTGGCATTATGGATCTCAACAACGCTGATTTCTTGGCAAAACTTCACGACGCATTGCGTGACGTACCAGAACAATGTGACCAGCATTGGCAACCTAGGCGTGGTGACTATGAACGACCCTCACGCCATGTCAAAGAGTTCAAGGTAAACGAGCTTCCGGAGTTCGTTGGTGGAATAGACTCTGAGGTTTACCTGGAATGGGAACATAAAATTGATTGTATGTTCGAGTTCAAAGACTTCGACGATGAGAAACGGTGCAAGTATGCAATTCTCAAGTTGGGGAAAGGCGCTTCGCTTTGGTACGAAGGAGTGAAAACGCGAAGAACCCGTGCGGGAAAAGAAAAGATCCGGTCGTGGGATTCGTTAAAAAGAAAACTTCGTAAAAGATATGTACCAACATCACATCGGTTGTCCTTGTACATAAAAATTGCAGATCTCATGCAAGGAAATTTGAGTGTCAGTGAATACATTGAGGAGTTTGAGAATCTAACCTTAATGGGAGAGATAGAGGAGAATGAGGAGCAGAAGATGTCGTGATTCTTGCGTGGCTTGAATCGAAGCATAGCTAACTCGGTGGAATTATATCCATATAAGGACTTCGATACATTATGTGGGCTATGTGTGAAGTTGGAAGCTCAAAACAGGATGAAGTTGTATAAACCCGAGCTTATAGCCAAATTTGGAAACCCAAGTGTCGGTTCTAGTTCAACTACTAAGGCAATTGTACCAACTCCGGTCCCTGTTGCGATTCCTAAGGCCCCCTACGTACCGAAGGAGACGAGTTTGGCTAAAGTAAGATGTTTCAAATGTCAAGGGTTCAGAAATTATCAAAATGCTTGTCCGAACAAACGAGTGGTAACACTAAGAGAAGCTGTCACGATCCGAGACGAGTTGTTGGTCGAGGACGAAAAGGAAAGACTGGGTGATGTGTTTGAATTCAACATGGAGGACGAAGAAGGAGAAGAATGTGAGACTTACGATGCTTCAAACTATGACACGGCTTTAATTCTGCGTACTCTACAAGCCAAAGCTGTTTCGAATGATTCGGCACAACGGAATCAAATATTTCACACAAAGTGTCAAATTGGAAATAAATGGTGTAGTTTGATCGTTGATGGAGGGAGTTGCACCAACGTAGCTTCCGACGAGATGGTGACTAAACTCGGGCTGACCACTATGGCTCACCCAAAACCTTACACGTTGCATTGGCTCGATGATGGGAGCAAAATAAGGGTGATTAAACAAGTGAGGATTGGACTAACCATGTGTTCATATGAAGACAACATATTATGTGATGTACTCCCAATGGATGCACACCATGTACTTTTGGGAAGGCCATGGATGTTTGATAGGGACGTTTTACACTGAGGAAGAAGCAATGAGTACGAGTTACGGGATAAAGGCAAAAAGATTGTGCTTAAACCAATGTCACCTCAAGCTATTCACTCTATGAGTTCTAGTCGGAGTGAAAAAACAAAACTGGCCATGTTTGCTAGCGAACGGGATGTGGAACATGCTATTAATGATGGCGAGTGCGTGTACTTGTTGATTCTGAAGGAGAAACGGAATGGTAACATGGTTGTACGGAATGACGAAACGATGAATGCCTTATTTGATACGGAGTCAATTAATACGAATGAAAAAGACGAAGTAAGGATCGACGTAAATGACCTTACAACACGCCATACACGGACTACTACGTATTTAGGCAAGAAAACGGACACAAGGCGTGGAGTTTCGATCTCGGCCGTGTCATATGACACGGCCCGTGTCATGCTGTGCCGGAAGATCGATATCAACTGCCAGTCGAACCCGACCGTGTCAGGCGACACGGTCATGTCACACTCTACCGGATAGTGAAATCTCACTGCCCGACCAACCCGACCGTGTCAGGCGACACGGCCGTGTCACACTCTTCCGGATAGTGAAATCTCGCTGTCCGACCAATCGGACCATGCCAGGCGACACGGTCGAGTCCTGCCGAACGTCCTTGTCGCGCCGCGGCCGTGTCAAGCGACACGGCCCGTGTTCTGCCGGAAGGATACTTTATTTTATAGCCTTTTGTGTGTTTGTCTTCTCTTTTCTTCTTTTACTCATTTTAGGGAATATACTTCCCCTAAATTATGATTTGGTGTTTCCTTTGTATTTTATTTTGATTTGTTTTGATTATTCAAAGATTTTGTAATCTTTGAATTGTTTTCTTTATTGGATAGGGAGACTTAGTTTTTCCTATATATAAGTCTTGTATAAGCATTGTAATGTATTGAATGCTGAAAGAAGAATACACCTTGTGTTTCTGTCCTTGATAAATGATTTTTATCAAACTCTTGATTTTTTTTCGACGTGTTTTCGAGTATTAATTCGATCGATTCTCAATAGGTCTTGAGAAGAAATCATCTTATCGAATTATAGGTCTAATTCGATAAACCCTTGTTCTTGTTCGAATCTTTCATTGTCATATCTGACATTACATCCATATTCCTCCATTCGATTCATCATATTCACACGATAAGACTTCCGCTACAAAATACTTTTTTATTCATATTTACTCCGACCGATACAATTTCACTTTTCCGGGCGAATTCATATCATAAGTGGCATTGGAGCCCAAGGCTATTTCCTTGGCGGTTTTATTGACGATCTCTTGTTCAAAACTATCTCTTGATTCTTGTTATGGATTTCTCCGATCCCGATTTCTTGATGAAACTCCGTGACGCATTAAGCGGTCTACCGGAGCAACGTATACAAGCAAGGCATGGAGAGGACGCTCATTCAACACACCTTGCCGACGAATTTAAAGTAAACGAACTTCCGGAGTTCGTTGGAGGTACCGATCTCGTAGCCTATTTGGAGTGGGAACGGAAGATTGAAGGCATGTTCGAATTCAAAGACCTTAACGATGAGAAACATTGCAAATATGCAATTCTCAAGTTAGGGAAGGGTGCTTCTCTTTGGTTTGAATGAGTGAAGACACGAAGAGCTCGGGCGGGAAAAGCAAAAATACGTTCGTGGGATTCTTTAAAAAGAAAACTTCGTAAGAGGTATGTGCCAACATCACACCGGTTAACCTTATACCGGAAGATTGCCGACTTCATGCAAGGCAAACTAAGTGTCGGTGAATATATTAAAGAGTTCGAAAGTTTGGTCTTGATGGGAGAGCTAGAAGAAAACGAAGAGCAAAAGATGTCACGTTTTTTGCGTGGCTTAAATAAAAACATAGCCAACACGGTGGAGTTATACTCATATGAAGATTTCGATACTTTATGTGGATTATGTGTGAACATAGAAGCCCAAAATAAATTGAAGTTTTTAAGACCCGAATTTTCTTCCAAATTCGGGAATCCAAGTGCCGGTTCGAGTTCGGGTACTAAAAGCACCACGCCAAGTCATGTCCCTATCACGGCACCTAAGTCTCTCTACGTACGCAAGGAAACAAGTTTGGCAAAGGTACGATGTTTCAAGTGTCAAGGGTTCGGTCATTACCAAAATGCATGTTCGAACAAACGGGTGGTGACACTAAGAGAGGCTCTTGAGGTTCGGGAAGAATTATTGGCCGAGGACGAAGGAGAAAGACTCGGTGACGTGTTTGATGTAGACGCTGAAGAAGAAGAGGAGTGCGAGGCTTACAATGCTCCGGATTATGTCACGAGTCTAGTCCTTCGCACTTTACAAGTCAAGACGGTTTCGAGGGACACGGAGCAACGAGATCAAATATTCCACACCAAGTGTCAAATTAAAGACAAATGGTGTAGTTTGATAATCGATGGAGGAAGTTGTACGAATGTTGCTTCAAGCGAGATGGTGACAAAGCTCGAACTCATCACTACTACTCATCCAAAACCATACGCGTTACATTGGCCCGATGATGGGAGTAAGGTGAAAGTTTCGAAATAAGTACGGGTCGGATTAACTATGGGCTCGTATGGTGACAACGTACTATGTGATGTACTCCCGATGGATGCATGCCACATACTTTTGGGATGGCCATGGATATTTGATAGAGACGTTTTACATCGACGAAGAAGTAACGAATATGAATTATGGGATAAAGGCAAGAAGATTGTGCTTAAACCGACGGCACCCCAAGCCATTCGTTCAATGAGTTCTAATCAAATCGAAAAACCGAAGCTTACTATGTTTGCTAGTGAGAAAGAGGTGAGACACGCTATTGACGATGGCGAGCGTGTGTATTTGTTGATGATTAAAAAAACATGAGATGTTGACATGATTGTGCAAGGCAAGAGAGATATTGATACCTTGCTACGAGAATTTGCGGATGTCTTCCCGGAAGACTTACCGCCGGGTTTGCCACCCTTACGTGGGATTGAACACCAGGTCGACCTTGTACCGGGTGCATCACTCCCTAACAAGGCCGCCTATCTATGTAACCCCGAGGAGACAAAGGAGTTGCAAAAACAAATCGAGGAGCTAATGAATCGCGGGTACGTTCGAGAAAGCTTGAGCCCTTGTGCGGTTCCAGTTTTACTTGTTCCAAAGAAAGATGGATCATGGCGGATGTGTATAGATAGTAGAGCCTTGAACAACATAACCATCAAATATCGATTCTCAATTCCGAAACTTGATGATATGTTGGACGAGTTGCATGGTTCGGTGATTTTTTCGAAAGTTGATTTGAGAAGCGGCTATCATCAAATTCGCATGCGGGAAGGGGACGAATGGAAGACGGCTTTCAAAACAAAACATGAATTATATGAATGGCTCGTTATTCCCTTTGGCCTTACAAATGCACAAAGTACTTTCATGCGATTAATGAATGAGGTACTTAAGCCGTTTTTGGGAAAGTTTGTCGTTGTATACTTGGACGACATCTTGATTTATAGTCGATCATTGCAAGAGCATACCGGGCACTTTAGAAAAGTCTTCGAGATCCTTAGGGATCAAAAACTTTACGGGAAAAAGGAGAATTGTTCGTTTCTAGTCGAGAGTGTAGCCTTTCTTGGCTACATCGTTTCTAAAGAAGGAGTGTCGGTTGATCAAACCAAGATCGAGGCGATTAAATCTTGGCCTACTCCCAAAACCATCACGGAAGTCTGATCCTTTCACGGACTTGCTTCATTTTATCGGAGGTTCATACGAGATTTTAGTACCATTTCTAGTCCGATAACGGAATGCTTACAAAAAGGGCCATTTGTGTGGAACGGGGCTGCCCAAGGGGCGTTTGAAAAATTGAAGGCAAAAATGTGTGAGGCGCCTATCTTGGTGTTACCCGGCTTTTCACAACCATTCGAGGTAGAATGTGATGCAAGTGGAGTGGGTATTGGGGCGGTCCTCGTCCAAGGGAGATGACCAATTGCTTACTTCTCGGAGAAATTGGGTGGGGCTCGACTCAACTATTGTACTTATGACAAGGAGTTCTATGCCATTGTGAGAGCTCTTGATCATAGGAGCCATTACCTTCGGCCGAAACATTTCATCCTACATTCAGATCATGAGTCTTTAAAATATATTAACGGTCAACAAAAGTTGAGTCCGAGACATACTAAATGGGTGGAATTCTTGCAATCGTTCCACTTTTCATCAAAGTACAAGGATGGCAAGAGCAACGTTGTGGCGGATGCATTGTCTAGACGGTATGCCCTGCTCTCTACTCTTGATATTCGTTTGCTTGGGTTCGAAACATTGAAGGAGTGTTATGATGGGGATGTGGATTTTGGTGAGATTTTCATTTGTTGTAAATCTGGTCCCTTTGGAGAGTTTACGTTGCAAGAAGGATTCCTTTTCAAAGGAAATCGCCTTTGTTTACCCAAACACGCGATTCGAGAATTGTTAGTTCGGGAAGCTCACGGTGGAGGCTTGGCCGGCCATTTTGGTTCGGATAAAACGTTGGAGGTACTTAAAGAGCATTTTCATTGGCCAAAGATGCAAGGGGATGTACACGACATAATTAATAAGTGTGTAACATGCCGTATTGCAAAGAGCTCGTTCCAACCAGGAGTATACATGCCTTTTCCGATTCCAGAAAGGCCGTGGGAAGATGTCTCAATGAATTTCATTGTTTCTTTGCCTCGTACTCAACGAGGGAGAGATGCGATTATGGTTGTTGTAGACCGATTTTCGAAGATGGCTCACTTTGTGGCTTGCCACAAGACGGACGACGCGAGTAACATCACCGATTTGTATTTCCGAGAAATCGTACGATTGCATGGGGTTGCAAAAACAATTGTTTCCGATCGGGACTCAAAATTCTTTAGTTATTTTTGGAACACCTTGTGGAGAAAGGTGGGAACCAAACTACTATTTAGCACGTCACATCATCCACAAACAGACGGTCAAACCGAGGTAACCAATCGAACTTTGGGCACTTTACTATGTGGTCTTGTGAGGAAGATACAAAAGGATTGGGACTTGAAACTTGCACATGCGGAGTTCGCTTATAATCATTCTCCTACTCATGCCACGGCACACTCTCCGTTTGAAGTAGTTTACGGACTAAATCCGTACATGCCGTTAGATCTAATTTAAATTCCCAAGTGACGAGTTGGTGCACAAGGATGCAGAGTCAAAATTGAAATCGATGATGAAATTACACGAGCAAGTACGTAATCGAATCAAGAAAATAAACGAGACTTACAAAAGAAAGTCGAACAAGCAAAGAAGGCCGAGATTATTCTAATTTGGTGATTTGGTTTGGTTGCATTTGAGGAAAGAGCGATTTCCAAGTAAACATAAGAACAAATTAATGCAGCGAGCGGAGGGACCGTTTAAAGTAATCGCAAAGGTGAACGACAACGCATACAAATTAGAACTTCCGGGAGATTATGGGGTTCATGCAACCTTTAATGTTGGGGACCTTTCGCCTTACATCGATGATGACGGAATTTCGGAATTGAGGACAATTCAATTTAAAGGAGGAGGATATGATACGGAGTCAATTAATAGGAATGAAGAAGACGAAGTAAGGATCGACGTAAATGACCTTACAACACGCCACGCACGGACTACTACATATTTAGGCGAGAAAACGGACACAAGACGTGGAGTTTCGGTCTCGGCCGTGTCATATGACACAGACCGTGTCATGGTGTGCCGGAAGATCGATATCAACTGCCAGCCGAACCCGACCGTGTCAGGCATCACGTTCGTGTCACACTCTTCCGGATAGTAAAATCTCGCTGCCCGACCAACCCGACCGTGTCAGGCGACACGGCCATGTCACACTCTTCCGGATAGTGAAATCTCGCTGTCCGACCAACCCGACCATGCCAGGCGACACAATCGAGTCCTGCCGAACGTCCTTGTCGCGCCGCGGCTGTGTCAAGTGACACATCCCGTGTTCTGCCGGCAGGATACTTTATTTTATAGCCTTTTGTGTGTTTGTCTTCTGTTTTCTTCTTTTACTCATTTTAGGGAATATATTTCCCCTAAATTATGATTTGGTGTTTCCTTTGTATTTTATTTTGATTTGTTTTGATTATTCAAAGATTTTGTAATCTTTGAATTGTTTTCTTTATTGGATAGGGAGACTTAGTTTTTCCTATATATAAGTCTTGTATAAGCATTGTAATGTATTAAATGTTGAAAGAAGAATACACCTTGTGTTTCTATCCTTGATAAATGATTTTTATCAAACTCTTGATTTTTATTCGACGCGTTTTCGAGTATTAATCCGATCGACTCAATAGGTCTTGATAAGAAATCATCTTATCGAATTATAGGTCTAATTCGATAAACCCTTGTTCTTGTTTGAATCTTTCATTGTCATATTCGACATTACATCCATATTCCTCCATTTGATTCATCATATTCACACGATAAGACTTCCACTACAAAATACTTCGTTATTCATATTTACTCCGACCGATACAATTTCACTTTTCCGGGCGAATTCATATCATTATTGCACGAATTTGCGGATGTTTTTCCCGAAGAATTACCGTCGGGTTTGTCACCTATTCGTGGGATTGAACATCAGATCGACCTCATACCGGGTGCGTCGCTCCCTAACAAAGCTGCCTATAGATGTAATCCTGAGGAGACGAAGGAATTACAAAACCAAATCGAAGAACTAATGAACCGCGGGTATGTTCGAGAAAGCCTAAGTCCTTGTGTGGTTCCGGTATTACTGGTTCCTAAGAAAGACGGATCTTGGCGAATGTGTATTGACAGTCGAGCCGTGAATAATATAACCATCAAGTATCGATTTCCGATTCCGAGGCTTGATGACATCTTGGACGAATTACATGGATCCGTGATCTTTTCAAAAGTTAACCTACGAAGGGGTTATCACCAAATCCGGATGCGAGAAGGAGATGAGTGGAAGACGGCCTTCAAAACTTAACATGGACTGTATGAATGGACCGTTATGCCATTCGGCCTTACAAATGCGCCGAGTACCTTCATGCGCTTGATGAATGAGGTGCTTAAGCCATTCTTAAATTTGTGGTTGTATATCTAGACGATATTTTGATTTATAGCCGATCAGTGCAAGAACATTTCGGACACCTGAGACAAGTCTTCGAAACCCTTAGGGACCAAAGGCTGTATGGAAAAAGGGAGAAGTGCTCATTTTTAGTCGAAAGTATAGTCTTTCTTGGCTATGTTGTTTCAAATGATGGAGTGTCGGTCGATCAAGCAAAGATCAAAGCAATTAAGTCCTGGCCAGTTCCCACTACAGTGACGAAAGTTAGATCGTTCCATGGACTGGCTTCATTTTACCGAAGATTCATTCGAGATTTCAGTACCATTGCAAGCCCAATAACTGAATGTTTGAAGAAAGGTACGTTTAATTGGAGCCGGGCTGCTCAGGAGTCGTTCGCAAATTTGAAGGCAAAGTTGTGCGAAGCACCAATCTTAGCATTACCAGATTTTTCGCAACCGTTCGAGGTAGAATGTGATGCTAGCGGAGTTGGCATTGGAGCGGTTCTCATTCAAGGAAAGCGACCTATTGCTTATTTTTCAGAAAAATTAAATGGTGCTCGTCTCAATTATTATACATACGACAAGGAGTTTTATGCTATTGTGAGGGCTCTAGATCATTGGAGTCACTATCTTTAGCCGAAGCATTTCATCATACATTCGGACCATGAATCATTGAAGTATATTAACGGACAACACAAGTTAAGTCCCAGGCATGCGAAGTGGGTGGAATTCTTACAATCATTTCACTTCTCATCAAAGTATAAAGATAGCAAGAGCAATATTGTAGCAGATGCATTGTCTAGGTGTTATGCCCTACTCTCTACTCTTGATGTCCGTTTGCTTGGATTCGAGACAGTGAAGGAATATTACGACGGTGATGCGGATTTTGGCGAGACCTTCGCCCTTTGCAAATCTGGCCCGATGGGAGAATTTTCTATACAGGAAGGCTTCCTTTTTAAGGGAAATCGTCTTTGCCTACCCAAGCACACGGTTCGAGAATTGCTGGTTCGGGAGGCTCACGGGGGAGGTTTGGCTGGCCACTTTGGTTCGACTAAGACATTAGATGTGCTGAAGGAATATTTTTATTGGCCAAAGATGCAGGGGGACGTTAGTAACATAATTAGTAAGTGTGTGACATGCCATGTTGCGAAGAGTTCGTTCAAACCAGGAATATACACACCTTTACCAATCCCGGAGGGGCCTTGGGAAGATGTCTCGATGGATTTTATTGTAGCTTTACCTCGTACTCAACGAGGGAGGGATGCGATTATGGTAGTCGTAGATCATTTTTCGAAATGGCTCATTTTGTAGCATGCCACAAGACAGACGACGCAAGCAATGTGGCCGACTTATATTTTCGAGAGGTGGTACGTTTACATGGAATTCCGAAGACTATTGTTTCCGATCGAGACTCTAAATTTCTCAGCTACTTTTGGAACACCCTATGGAGGAAGGTGGGAACAAAACTCTTGTTTAGCACTTCACACCACCCTCAAACCGACGGGCAAACTAAAGTGACTAATCGAACCCTGGGAACACTGTTGCGAGGCTTGGTAAGCAAAACACAAAAGGACTGGAATCTAAAACTGGCACATGCGGAGTTTGCTTATAATCATTCTCCTACTCATGCCATGGTGCACTCTCCATTTGAAGTAGTTTACGGGATGAATCCTTACATACCGCTAGATCTAATTCCATTACCAAGTGACGAATTGGTTCATAAGGATGCGGAGTCAAAACTGAAATCAATGATGAAATTACACGAACAGGTGCATGACCGAATCAAGGAGATAAACGAGACGTACAAAAGGAAGTCGAACAAGCAAAGAAAACCGAGATTATTCGAGGTTGGAGACTTAGTTTGGGTGCATTTGAGGAAAGAACGATTCCCGAGTAAGCGTAAGAACAAGTTAATGCCACGAGCTGAGGGACCATTTAAAATAGTTGCGAAGGTGAATGACAACGCTTACAAGATAGAACTTTCAGGTGATTATGGAGTGCATGCTACTTTTAACATAGGTGATCTATCTCCTTATCTCGATGACAATGGAATTGCGGAATTGAGGACAATTCCTTTTAAAGAAGGAGGGAATGATACGAAACAGACTACTCCAAGCAAAGAAGACGAAGTAAGGATTGACGTGAAACACCTCGACCATACTCCAACATACTTAGGCGAGAAAACGGATACGAGACCCGAAGTTACCTTGATAATCGGACTTGGAGTAAAGTAAACATAGGCAACTTGCATCTTGGGGAAGAGGTCCAAGTAGTGAAGGCAAAAAAATAAAAAGAACTTTAGCACTTTCTATATTATAAAAGTAGCAGGATTCTCGGCAGCATGAAAGACGGCTATCACCTTGGAGACAAAACCCATCTTTTACTCTTGTTTGCAAGTGACGTGGGGAACCTTGTATTTTCTTTTCCTTATTTTTAAGACCAGCTTGTATTAGTTTAGATTATCTTGTCAGGCTACTTTTGCCTATAAATAGTGGCGATGGAGTTGTAATGAGGCAGATTATTGAATGAACAAACAAAATACCTTGTGTATTGTTTAAGTGTTGGACGAGTTTCCTTCAAAACTTTGATTATTATTCGACGCGTTTCAAATCTTAATCGGATTGATTCTCAATAGGTCTTGAGAAGAAATCACTTTATCGAATTATAGGTCTAGTTCGATAAAACAACTGTTTCCTGTCCTGTTTCGAGATTCTTCTTGTTTTCGATACAGGGTTGTACTTGTTCGAGATTTTCGCATCAAGTGCTGTTCAATCGTTCAAACTTGTTTCCTGTTTTCACTTAGTATCCGACCGAAACTTGCTATTTCGAGTGTCGCTATTTGGAGGATTGCCTGTTTCGAGTCATTTCCATTCGGCCAGTTCCTGTCTTGTTGCTGTATCGAGTTGCCGTCATCATTTCCTATCGCATGCGCATACCGCTAGCCAGTGTTATTGCTGTAGCGAACTATTGTTATCAGCCTCGACGCTTTATTGCCGTTTTCGCCTTCACAAAACAGCTTTCCATCAGACGATAGAGAATTCGCATCAATCTTTGATCAGGAGTCGTTTTTGACCGCTCAGAGTCGACAAAAATCATACGCAGATAACCGTCGCCGGCCATTAGAGTTCGAGGCGGGTAACCATGTTTTGGTCAATGTATCCCCGAGTCGAGGTATCTTCTGTTTTAGGAAGAGGGGAAAGTTGAGTCCGATATTCATTGGACCGTTTGAGATTTTGGATCGAGTATGCGAGCTAGCTTATCGATTGGACTTACCTCCGGCGTTGAGCCGAATTCATAATGTGTTTCACGTCTCTCAGTTGCGGAAGTATGTTGCCGATCTGAGTCACATACTTCAGTTCGACGAGATCGAGATCGCAGACGATCATTCATATGAGGAGCATCCTGTACGAATCTTAGAGCGGCGAATCAAACAATTGAGGAACAAGATGATTCCTTTGGTTAAAATTCAGTGGTCTAGACACGGAGTCGAAGAGGCTACTTGGGAAACCGAGGATAGTATGCGGGAGAGTTATCCCGAGTTATTTAACCCTTAGTTTCATGAACGAAACTCTTTTAAGGGGGGTGTATGTAATACCCAGTTGTAATTCAGTCATTATCATTCAGTAATTATCATTCAGTTATTGTCACTCAGTAATTATTCAGTCATTAATGATCATTCATCATTCATATTCATTCATTGTATTCACCGATCAGAGTAATTGTATCATACATCAGTTATTATTCGTCGTACTACGTGGTTGGAGGATCGAACCGTGGTCATCATCATTGTCATCTTCATAGTGGGTTGTGTGTGAGGAAGGGCGCACGCTACGTACTCTCTTTAGCGTGCTCTAATTGAGTACGGGTAGCGCACGCTACCTCTCCGTATTAGCGCATGCTAATGTGGTTCAGGCCTGCAGTCCAGAAGGCACTGGACTGCAGCCGAGTACGAGTAGCACACGCTACGAAAGGTAAGTAGCGCACGCTAGTAATTTCGGATAGCGCCCGCTATGCAGTCAGTGTAGCGCGCGCTAAGGCCGATCAGGCAGAGTCCAGTGGGTACTGGACTGATTTTGGAATAATTCGTAGTGCACGCTATGAGTCGATTTTAGCGTACGCTAACGGGGCAGTAGCGCATGCTGATTATTGGACGTAGCGCATGCTATCGCGAGCAGGTCAGAGGACAGTAGGTTCTGGACTTCAGTCACTGGACATCAGGTATTTAGCTAGCGCACGGTAACATTTGGAGTTACCGCACGCTATCGGGAGGGCGTTAGCGCACGCTATCAAGTTCGTAGCGTACGCTAACGAGGCAGTCAGAGTTCACTGGACTGTCCGGTTAACCCGTTAGCGCACGCTAAATATCAGGTCGTAGCGTGCGCTAAACTGGAATTACTATAAATAAGACAGTCCGGCTCAGATTCATCATTTTCACTTCTCACTTCGATTCCGGGCAATTTTGGGCGATTCGGAGAGATCTTTTCGATTTGCACTCATCCATCATCACCTTCAACCTTATCATTTGGATTTATCATCATTTCATCCTCTCCAACACATCAAATCAAGGTAAGTATTTCTTGGATCTAGAATTTCGGATTTTGGGCATTTTCCTTCCGTTTTTCTTCATGTAGGCTTGGATTGTTGTTGGAATATGTTAGATATGGATTATATACCTTGGATAAATGTATTCCTATGGATTTATTGATATGTTTTTCGGATTTGATGAACATTTGGAGAATTTATCAAGAACCCTTGGTGTTGACTTTGGTTATTTTTTAGGGTTTCCGAGTATAGTTGTCGTAACTTCGAGTTGTGGTTTCCTATGGAAATATTGATATCAGCAATGGTGTTTTTTCGGCTTGAACTACTCGTTTTGGAGTTGGTTTTGATATATTTGGGTTTTGGTTATAATCAAGGGTTGATGTTCGCTAAGTGGTTGTTTGAATGCCTCAATGAGTTTGGATATTGTTGTATCGACCTTTGAGTTAGTCGTAATTCATGCTTGATACATATATTGAGCGGATTATTGGTAATTGTGTTATTCAAGGTTGTTCGAGCTACCGACATCTCTTTTTAGGACGTTGTTTTAGGAAGGACATTTCAACACCGGTATTGTGTAAGTAAATTCTTACTCGGTGAAAAGGATATTCATTCCTTATGTTGTTGTTCATTCATACATGTAATTCACTCATAATATATCGTTCATGTCTAGACTTGTATTCATCAACTCATCATGTAACCCACGAGGAACGACGGTTCCAAAATCATTTCATTGAAGCTATCACTCGTTGTATCATTATTTCATCTCGGTGAGTCGTTCTTGATCCTTATCGGATTCTATTCATTACTCCTCACCTTGGTTATTTTTGTTCTGGTGATCTTCCGGAATTATATTGCATGGCTAGTTGGCGCATGTGTGGAATTTTAGTCGGGCACACTATGGTCATGTGTATACGCGGGACTCCGGACACATTGGACTGTGCGCATGGTAATGTGTATACGTGGGACTCCAGACACATTGGATCGTGAGACTAATTAGGCCAATAGCGGGTGTATATGCGGGACTCCGGACACTCGGCTATTTGTGCTCTTACGCAGTTCATTCGGGCATACATTGATGCTCATCATTCAACTTAATTCATTAATTCATTTATGTGATTGTTGTATACTGTTCAACTCTTGAGGATTGTTGTTCTGTGTAACTGACCCCGTTGGGGGATGTTGTTTTCAGGTCATGGCAAGGCTAAAGCACGATAAGAGAACGTTGACAGCGAGGAGTCCCAGTGATACTAGTAGGGGGGGCCCAGTCCTTTTCAGTCATTCGTGTTTCTTCATTTTATTTCCGTTGCAGACTTCTGTTTGAATACTCATTTTATTCAGTGTTGTATATTTTATCTTGATATAAAATATACATGTATTCTGTTTTATCTTGGGTTTGTTGTAATGAAACTCCTCATCAGAGTAATTTGATGATATAATGTGGTTCGGTACTACAATTATATTATTTAAGTCATTAATTTTCATTCGCCTGGTGGGTCCCAGTCGGGGGTCCACAACACTGTAATATCCGCCTAGTTTGGGGTGTTACACTATATACTGGGTATAAAGATTTATAGAGATAGATATAAAAGGCTTCTTGCCCTAAGTCAAAGTACATATGTTAGCAAGGTACTGAAACGGTTTAGTATGCTTAATAGTAAGAAAGGGTTCTTACCTATGTCACATGGCATAAAGCTCAGTAAAACTCAAAGTCCTTACTCGAAGGAAGAGAGAGATAGACTGAGCTTGATACCTTATGCTTCGGCTATAGGATCTATCATGTATGCCATGATATGTACTAGACCGGATGTATCATTTGCATTGAGTGCAACCAGCAGATACCGATCGACTCGGTGAGGCTCATCTGGATCTAGCCAAAAGCATACTTAAGTACTTGAGAAGGACTAAAGATATGTTCTTGATATATGGTGGTCAAGATAGTGATTTGGTCCTTAATGGCATGTCGATGCCAGTTTTGAGACAGACAAAGATTATTCAAAATCGCAGTTTGGATATATATTTTGCTGGAATGGTGGTGTTGTTAGCTGGAAGAGTTCCAAACAACCAACCACAGCTGATTCTATAATGGAAGCTGAGTACATAGCCGCTTCGGAAGCAGCTAAAGAAGCTGTTTGGATGAGGAAGTTCATTGGTGAACTGGATGTGGTTCCTAGCACTGTTGATCCAGTAAATTTGCACTGTGATAACAATGGAGCTATTGTACAGGCTAAAGAACTAAGATCACAACAAGCATCCAAACACGTACTTAGAAAGTTTCACCTCATTCGAGAGATTGTCACTCGTGGCGATGTGAGGATATGCAAAGTTCACACGGATAATAACATAGAGGATCCTTTAACCAAGCCGCTTTCTCAAGTGAAGAATGATGGTCATATAAAGGCTATGGGTCATCAGTTTATGTCTGTATAAGACTAAGAGCAAGTGGAGGTTTGTTAGTATAATGCTCTAAGTCTACTGTTAATAATAATGTAGAGACATTTATTATTATATAATATTAATTATATTATTAAATTAATATTCTGCTTGCGATAATCAAGTTTGTGACTTGATAGTAAAGCTCGTTAAAGCATTAAAGAATATTTATTCTAGATTTCCCTAGTAATATGATTACTAGTATGATAGTGATACGATGGCTATGTTTTACTGGTCATGAACATGAGATGTTATATCACGTCATAGATACATGTAGATACATCGTATTAGATATGACCTAACAAAGAGAATTATGTATGGATTAAGTCATTATAATTCCTCTGATTGTTATATATTATTTAAGTCCTTATTACCTAAAGACACTACAGTATCCTACATAATGAGTATCGTATTTTAACACAATACCAACGTCTTCTGTAACAAGGGACCATACAGTTTGTGATTGGATATGGTACGATTTATGCAGAGGGAAGTAGTTTGTCTAGAGGGGACTTATCCCTCCTATAAAACGGAGAAGATATCCACGGGCCCTTGATAAGTTAAATTGTTTAAATGACAATTGTAACTTGAGATGAAGAATATTAATTAAGCTATATAAGGTCGACTTATCCATGCATTATGCTTAATTAGGGATTAGATATTATACAGCAACGGGATTTTGTTCGTGCCGTCGAATTAATTCTTTTAATACGGGTAGTCATAATCTCTAGCTAGAGGCCACTTATGATTTATGAGTCATAAAATTGTTTTTAAACTCATTTCCATATTAATTAGAACCCACAGGGTCACACACTTAAACGATCAGAGCAGCTATTTTGTTCCGGTTGATTATGGTTGGTGAAAGGCTTGGTGAACCCTTAGCCATTGACAGGACTATATAAGAGTATCTTGTGATAGCCCTCACACATGATAAAATACAAGAGAAGACATAATTAGTGTAGAGAGTTGATAATATTCAAGAGTTGAATAATCAAAAGGATCAAGAAGATATCTTCATATCTTTGAAGATTGATTCTTGGACCAAGAAAAGTATTTAGAATACTCATCCAGTCTTTATCTTATCTTGTGAGTTTGATATTCAATAACAAATTAAATAAGATTCATAGTTGTTATTTGAGATCAAAGTTCAAGAACATTTGAATAACATTCTTGGCGTTCTTGTTCTTACCATAATCAAGAACATACCTATATTCAAATTTATTTAAGTGAAATATTTATTGGATTGGAGCTAGCAATCCGTTAGACGCTCGGGAGTTGTTCGTTGTGTGGATACCGTAGAGGACGCTCACTTTTTTCAACGTATCTAGAAGGCTCGATCAAAAACACGCTACAAGAGGTAACAATCTTGTTCTTCGTACTTTGTTAATATACTTGGATCCTCGGAGGCTTTTTCATATTATATCTATACTTCCGATGCACTATTTCGATATATGATGAGATCATAAATCCTATTAGTTCGATAAAAACCTAACAGGACCCAGCTAAAGTGGAAGTAGTACGTGACTGGAAGTCACTAACCAACCCTAATGAGATTAGGAGTTTCTTGGGTCTAGTCGAGTACTACCGAAGGTTCATCGAAAGATTTTCCAAGATTGCTAGACCAATGACACAATCATTGCGGAAAGGAATTAAGTATTTATGGACGGATGAATGATATGAGAGTTTTCAGGAACTCAAGAGAAGATTGACTATTGCGCCAGTTTTAGCAGTACCAGAAGCGAACAAGGAGTGTGTGGTTTACACTGATGCTTCTAAGAATGTGCTAGGTTGTGTATTGATGCAATATGGGAATGTGATAGCTTACGCGTCAAGACAACATAGGCCGTATGAGGTGAATTATCCCACGCATGATTTGGAACTAGCCGTAGTTGTGCACTCATTAAAGATATAGAGACATCACCTTTATGCAGTGAGGTGTGAAATTTTTACTGATCACAAGAGTTTAAAGTATTTTTTCGAGCAAATGGACTTGAACATGAGATAGGTGAGATGACTCGAATTGGTAAAGGATTAAGATTGTGGTATTAACTATTACCCTGGCAAGACTAATGTGGTAACAGATACCTTGAGTCATAAGACTCAATCACAATTGGGATACCTACTTACCGCAAAAAGGGAACTAATCTAATATTTTGAAGGAATGAATTTAGAGATGGTTCATCCACTGGAAATAATAATGGGTCGTGTTGCGCTGTTAGTGATGACATTAGATATGAGGAGATGGATGGGGAATGCTAATGGGATTAGTATACTCAAACTCGATTCACATTGATACGGTCACATGGATTTCACTCTAGTATCAAAAGATTGTGATAGGTATACGTGAAACTTAGACTTGAGGATTCGGTAGGATATGTACTTGTGATATTAAGTTAGTCACTAGAGCAGTTCGATCTAATCACCAGCTCGTGTGGTCAACCTCGAAGTGCAACTTGGTGGGCAAGTTGCAGTCTCCACTGAATACCAAGATACCATTCTTTATCTTGTAAGTGAACAGGTAACTATCCTAGGCGGTTAGTGGCAATTGAGATTGTAAGTCTTTGTCCAAAGCATTTAGAGCTAGTTGTATTTGATACACGAGAGCTCAGTAATCTCAGTTTGCACTAACAAATGCATAGAGTCAAGTTACAATAGGGTTTGACATTATCGTGACCCTAATACTTGATCGGGACATATGATTTAAGGGTTTATACATATATGGTATTCATAACGGAATGATTTTAGGAATGAACCCCATCATTTGTTCTCAGTTGGGTTACGGTGTAGGCCACGGAACTGGCTAGGTAGTGCTAACACTCTTTGGATCCTCCTAATACTAAATGAGACGAATATATAGAATCGCGGCATAAGATAGACGACGGATTATATTTAGGTTATTCTCTCTTTGTTAATATTGGACATTAGATGTCTAATTTAATTTATTGGATAAATTAAATCGGTCTTCTGAATTAAATAAATTACTGGATAATTAAAATTATTCATATTATTTCTTAGATAATTTATTGGATATTTTATTCCAAATATTCATTATCGAGTTTTGATGATTTGCTGTTAAAAGAAAAACAACAAGGAAGCAAACCAAAACAACGAAGAAGTCAAAGACGCTCGAACCGGACTGAAAAGCAAAGGAGTGAAGAAATAGCAAGCATAACGGACGCTATGAAGCATGCATAACGTATGTAATATAAAGCTACCTGAAGGCAGACGAGAGTTCAACGAGAAGCTAACATACGCAACAAACTTATGATAACATAAGTAACCAGACAAGCTTAACGTATGTAACATGGTGTGTTTAACGTACGTAATGAAGAGTTTGAATTAGAATTCAAACTGTATGACCGTTGTGACGTCAAGGCATACATCATCATATCAGCGGATATTTTGACTACATATAATGTACGTAATTGAGGATGAGCTAACGTACGTAATAAACAAGTCAAAAGCTACTGGACTGATTTGCACTATGCATAACGTATGTAAAGGGATCGAGCTAACGTACGTAATGAGCTTTAACGTACGTAAAAGATGTGTTGTAACGTACATAAGGAAGGCAAAAGATGCTAACGGCTAGTTGAGTTTGGAGCCTATAAATACCACTTCTTATGGTATTGATCCTACAACAACTCAAAGCAATCGATTCATTGATCAGATATTGATATACATATTCGTGTTGTTGTAATTGTGCTTATATTGATAAGTGTTTGAGTGTTATACATGAAAACATACGCGGGAGGAAAAAGAAAGGATAAGATTGGATTCGGTGTTATTAGGATCAAGGATCCGGCATTATTAGAATCGCAATCTATATCTGCATAAGGTTTGTCTAGTACCAATAGAAAGCTAGATAGGTTGATTCCTTATCCGATAGAAAAGGAAAACGGTTTAACTTGGACCGACGAAAAGACAAGTGTGTTACGGTTTATCTCAATTTACAACATTTGTAATTTTAGTGGGCTAAGATCCCATTTCGCACAATCCTAAACTCAGCTTTGGCATGACACCTAGAATTGAGCTACTTTAGGTGGATAACTCTTTATCGATTACATCATATGTAACTCTTAGATTATATCATGGGATTTGGCATCGTATGCCCAAGCATGTTATAATCCCATCTAATGCCTTAAGGTTCAAAACTATTTTGATTTCCAAATTCATTAAACGTATAGGTATCACCATTATCTATCCTACCTTACTAAGATAATCCGAGCGCCCAGCTTTGGCATGACCCACTCATGATGATCGAAGTCTTGATAGGTGTTTTCCAAATGAACGGCATTTTATAATTTTAACGAGAGATTTTTATCCTATGTTAATGTCTATGTTTGCTAACATACATCTAAACATACATACCATCACATACATGCATAAATTTAAACATACATCGCATCACATGACAATAAAAGCATAGGACCGTGTATAGCATGACCATAATCCTAACATGATTTTACATGAGCCAACATGAAAATCACAAAGGTCAATCTAAAGGGTTAAATATGGTCTTCATTGATCTTCCCAACTCCTTGGAACGTCATACGCGATCAATTTGCTCCTCGAGTCCGTCCTTCTCGTCCTTCTTGTCTTCATTACATTAATGAAATTTAATACTACACTACTAAATTTACAAGAAGTGCAAACGACATGCAGGCCATAAAATAATAAACAATTTAAATAGACGATTCGCAGTCCATAAAACCAATTATAATTAAACAACACGCAGGCCGTAAATCCAACCCATAAGGAAATAAATTATCCAATCACATTGGTCAATTTATGGTCATGCCATACACCATACACATACCATAAATAATTATCAAATAATTAATAAAGTATGTAATATACTAAATAATCAATCTGTCTGATAATCAGACAATAAATTAAAATTGTGTCAAAAATTAACAATCTAGATCCTTAGCCGAGCGCGCATCTCCCCTCACGGCCGCGCGGGTTCAAATCCCGCCGGCCGCAAAAATGCATTTTTCAAACATTAATTTTGATTTTCAAAAACAGAGGTCAAGTAGAAAATCAGTGAACAAGATTTAACAAAAGGTGCCCTAGCCAAGATGGTTCGGGCGCGGCCTTCGGCTTGAGCCAATGCGGGTTTGAGTCCCCTTAGCTGCGGTGTAATTTTTCTATTTTACCGCGGCCCGCGGGTCCTGGTCCGACCCTGACCCGACATGAATCTGCCCAACCTGCCTGAACCTGCCCGAATCGCTGTACTATTCCAGAACAGTTCTGGACAGCAGTTTATGCGAAAAACAGTCCAGAAAATTATTTTGTTGACGATCCGATTTAATTAGATTAAATCTGAAAAATTATTTTATAAAATCTATATTTTATAAACATAATCAAGAACATAATTTACACATAAACATGTTCTAAATAAATAATTAAATTACTTGCAAGTTGGCTCCGATACCTGTAATATCCGCAATTTCGAATTTCGGTAATTTTCTTTTTTTCGGCGGAAGTCCATTTTGACGACTCGCTCATGTCCGTTTCGTCATTCCGAGAATGATTAATTCTGCATTTTTTGTCATCCGAGTTCATTTCGGTATCGTTTTGTTGACTTCCGAGCTTTTTAGCGACTTTTCCGCACTTGAGCTCGATTCTTGCGAATCTCGTCCGAAACTGTTGTTTCGAGTTTCTCGTAAGTTCATTTAATGTTGTTATTCATGTTGCGAGATTTGGTTCGGTGTTTCGATCACGTATCGTGATTTCCGGGCATTTTGGGCCATTTTTGTAATTTCCCAAAGTTTGGGGTAATTACTTCCGTTGTCGAATTTCGACACTTCGGGTGGTAGCGCTTGGATTCGTCTTTGCGAGTACTTCGTAACCGTATCTCTGATTTTTACTCAGGTTCGGGTTTCGGGGTCGTCCGGGCCGTCGGAGTGGCCACACGAAGTCACACGGAGGTGGCCTGGCCTGGACGAGTTACGGCCGTAAGGTGCCGGTTACGGCCGTAATGTGTGCCAGTTACGGCCGTAAGTGTTACCGGGTACAGCCGTATGGGCGCTGGGCATCTTCCGGACGAAGGCCGGTTACTGCCGTAATGTGTGCCAGTTACGGCCGTAAGTGCCCGACAGTTGCTGGACTGATTTTTTTGACGAATGCCTGTTACGGCCGTAACGCCTTCCGAGTACGGCCGTAAGGGCCGAGTTACGGCCGTAAGGCACTGCCGGTTACGGCCGTAACCCTGCCGGCCATATATAGGCCTGGCTCGGCCAGACTTCGTTTTTTTTCATTTTTCCTCGTTTCTGTGGGGTTGCGGACGGGAGTGACCGGTAGGAGGTGTTCTTGGCCGATTCTACTCATTCCAAGGCGTTTTGGAAGATTCTTGTTGATTATATCAACATCTAATCCGTGTGTTTCGTCGAATCAAGGTATATTTCTTGATTTTCCTTCAAGTTAACTTTTCGGAGAAATTGTTCTTGATTTCGTTTCTAATCCGATTTTGATACATCGGTTGGTGTAGTATGATGTTATTAATCGTGTTCTATGGGTTGTATATCCATATATCGAGTTTGTTTAACTCGATCGATGATTCGAGTGTTCTTGGGAATTATTGAGCATTTAGTGTTCGATTAAATGCCCCAATGAGTTCCTTTCGATAGTTGTTGGGATTTACGTTGTTTTCGGCCTTGATTCTCGTCGTAATCATGTTTTATTGTTCCTTACGGAGGATTATAGGTGCTCGAGGATTCCGATGTTGAATCTCGTTGGCGATTGATGATTCGTGTGGTGTTTTCTCGTAGTACTCGTGGTGCTATTGCATTTTTGATATTGTTCGGGGGTTCGGGGCTATTCGACCGTATTTCATCCGTCGTCTTGTTGCGATCGTGGTTTCGAGGAAAGTATCTTGCCCATACATTACGTGTTTTGTGGATATAATTGTTGCTAAGTGTCGATATGTGCTAAATAAATATTTATAACCATTTTTCAAAAGAATCGGTATATTTACCATCATGCTTTTCGTAAAGGTGAACCGTGTGTGTCGGGAATTAATATGCTTAGTTGGATATGTGTGTTAGTGACGAGTATAGGATCACCTTACTTTCGTGTGACGTCATTATGTATGATTATGGCGTCGGTAAATGTACAGTGTAATTCTCTTGTGAAATTATGTGCTTGGAGTCACGTGGTTATGGATGAATATGAGAGTTCGTGTGATATTGGTTGTGTCGTTCGGTGCTGTTGATATCTTGTACTCCCTTGTGAATTGTTATAGTTCTGGGTCGTGAGTACGTGTTGGATAATGTGGCCATTCTAGCAAGGTACCTCGACTATATATATTTTGTGTGTTTGACCTTTGAGAGTTGTGGTTTTGTAATCTGTGAGTTGTTACTCTTCCACCTGGGGATGGCATGTGGCCTCTGGGAGCCGATACTAATGGGTACGGACACGGAAGTGGACTTGGGTGTGTGTGTTGATGTTCTTCAACCTGGGGACGGTTCGACGGGACCTCTGGGGGCCGATACTAATGGGTACGGCCGCGGAAGTGGTTTCCCACCTGGGGACGGTCCGACGGGGCCTCTGGGGGCCGATACTAATGGGTACGGCCACGGGTTACCAAGTGTGGTTTCTGTGATATTGATGTTGATGTTTTGTTGATTAATTGTGATATGTCCAGAGTATCACAATGCTTTACGCTCGGGGTCGAGATACATTATATATATTGAGTCTTGGTGTTTGGCTAGAATGGCATAAGAATAACGTGTTATGTGTAATGTGTCCTTGTAAGTGAATTGCAGTGGATGATCGGGTCGTAGGCCCTGTGTTTTGTGATCGAAATGGTTGGGCCGTGGACCCCGTGTTTTGTTAACGGATTTGAATTTTGGAAAATGAACTTTGGGGCTGTGACCCTAAATGGCTTTCGAGGAATTAAGAAGTTTTCAATTTCTAATGTTTTCAAAACTCCCGAGATTTGGAAATGTTTTCAAAGTGCTTACTTGCTTTGTTTCTGCTTTCAAGACTTGAACCATTTTTTTTTAACTAAATATATCTCGGGAAGTCTTTCGATGTATTCTCGGAATGTGTTGTGTATGGCTCGTTTTTGCACTTTATACTTGCACTAGCGAAACAGTGGAGTTTTGCTAACCCCGAGCACCTGGGGTGGATATCTGTATTGTGTCCAGGTACATGCAGGTTTTCGGGAGCAAGACACAGGATCGGTACGAGGGATGATGAAAGACGAATGATACTAATCACACGAAGGCCAGTTTTGGGTTAAGTTAGTCGAAGTCCATTAAAATGTCTTTTCCGCTGTCTTATTGTTCGTTGCAAGTATTTTACCCTTGCGTGGGTATGAGTCTGGGTGAGTTTATGTATTTTGATTTGTAAGTCAGTGACGAAAGACCAAATCGGTCTATTGGTTCGTTATTTTAATTCATCGGTATGTAATGTAATGTGTTGTTTTGATGTCTAGCCTGGTGGATCCTCACGGAGAGGGTCTGCGGCGTGTAATATTCCCGGTTTGATCTGGGGGTGTTACAATACCACTGTTGGGTTTTCTATGCATCGAATACAAAATAATCGGAGTGAAAACATAGCGGAACAATAAATATGAAAATCCAATTTAGGATCTCATGCAGTAATTTAATTGTTTGATTAAAGGGTTAATCGAATTACCTTAATCCGACTTCGTTCTCCTACCGTAGGAAGTAGAGGGCCGGTTTTCTCATGTTCTTGAAGGGGGCGATTTTTAGGTTTGAGTTCTTATAACAACTCCTTGTCATGGATCTCTTATTTATACTAAATAATCCCTAGATTCAAGAATCTAGTATTTGCTTAGTTGCCCCTCATCTTATTAAATAATACAATATATATAATATCCAATATTATATATTACTTATTATTTAATCTCCTTATAAATATAATATCCAATATTATATTTATTATTCCAAGTTGATATTTATTCCTGCTTGTCTATAATTGTCGTATGTGCGACCCAAAAGGCTTATATTATGTTGGCAATTATTTAACACCTTATTAATTAATAAATCATAAGCGGCCTCTAGCAGACATTATGATTACCCAAATAATATAAGTTAATAGTCCAATAAACCTTTTAATGAGTCAAATCCCTTTGTCACGTGATATCATATTTGAACTAAGTTATGGAGTCTGTCATACTTATCTATGTTCAAATGCTTTCTCGATCTTAAGTAGATTGATTGAATCAAATGACTCTTCATTTGAGCATGGCCATACATTTCCTTCAATCCTACTTATCGAGGGGCCCAGCAGATATCTCTCTCACTTAAGAGAGGGACAAATACCCATCTTGATTATTCATTGCCCTGTACATGACTCCCACTAATCCCAATCGCTAACCTTTATGATCACCATGCTTCAGATGACGTTGGGTTACGTCAAGGCATAGCAGTTATCATGTTGGACTCTATGATAATCTCAGGTTCAAGGATTTATTGACATACTGTTATATTGAGATTCACTTATGACATTTCCATGCAGTGATCTCAATGCGGGTCTGTCCAGTATTAGTTCTCCAACCAATACCCATAAGATTGATCCGTACCATACGCATAATCATCCGATGATTATCAATCAAACTTATACTAGTATATAAATCACTTGAGTCTCTACTCAACGTGATTGTACCAGAGATATTTGAATAATCTTATTATTCGTGAATAACTATTATTCGATTATTATAATATTAAAACATGCACACATTATAATAATCAACGAGAAATAAATGATATCAAATAACTTTATTTAAATGTGACAATTACAAATCTAGGCACATCGAATGTCCTAGGGCACTATTCCTAACAGAGCTAACGTACGTAATGAACAAGTCAGAAGCTACTGGACTGATTTGCACTATGGATAACGTACGTAAAGGGATCGAGCTAATGTATGTAATGAGCTTAATGTACGTAAAAGATGTGATGTAACGTACGTAAGGAAGGCAAAAGATGTTAATGGCTAGTTGAGGCTTTGGAGCTTATAAATACCACTTTCTATGGTATTGATCCTACAACAACTCAAAGCAATGGATTCATTGATCGGATATTGATATACATATTCTTGTTGTTGTAATTGTGCTTATATTGATAAGTGTTTGAGTGTTATACACGAAAAACATACACGAGAGGAAAAAAAGGATAAGATTGGATTCAGTGTTATTAGGATCAAGGATCCGGCATTATTAGAATCGCAATCTATATCCACGTGAGATTTGTCTAGTACCCATAGAAAGCTAGATAGGTTGATTCCTTGTCTGATAGAAAAGGAAAACGGTTTAACTTGGACCGATAAAAAGACAAGTGTGTTATGGTTTATCTCGGACCGATAGAAGACGAGATTGTAACGGTAATCCCTCGACCGATAGAAGAGAGGTGCAGAGGTTGATCTTTAGCCTATTGAAAAATATACAGAGAGAGGACATAGGCATGTTTGGCCAAACCTCTATAAATCTTGTGTCGTTTATCTTTCCGCACTTAAATCTCTTTCGCAAAGCGCAAAGAATTTCATAACTCTAATTCCAAAATGGTGATACCGATAATCTACAGAATTGGTATTTAATATAATTAATTAATTAAATTAAATAATTATATTAATATTAAAACGTATTAATGTTTATCTATCGGAGTAGATACATGAGGTTCGTTTAACGGACCAAAATGAACCAAGCCTCATAATTGAGGCTTTGGCTGCCCCCTCCACCCACGTGGTGACATATCACCATGATTTGTCATGGTGTATACATGAATATTGTAATGCCCGGATAAATGGTGTATTTACCTTGTACTCGACCTTGTATTATTTCGACTTCGTGATGTTATAAATCGTAGATTGGTTTTCCGTATTCGTGCCCTTATATTTTTATATATATTCAACATTTCATGCATGATTCTGCACGTACTTACATACGCTACGGACTTGCGCTTAACGTACGCTAAGTCTGCTGTGTAACGTACGTTATATGTTGAGCTTAACGTACGTAAGCTCAGTCAAGTCAAAGATCCGACAAGGGTCGACGTGGGCGGGACCGGATGGAGATTCGGGGAGATTGCCAGCATGAACCTGGACGGTTTTCCAGCACATGCAAGTCAACGGATTAACGTACGCTAGAAGAAGATTTTAACGTACGCTAAGGTCATATATGTTACGTACGTAACACCTATAGGATAACGTACGTAAGCGTACGGCAGAAACAGTCCAGTGAGCTCTGGCCGAGCGTTAACGCACACTAATGTTCTAGTATAGTGTATGCTAACCATGTTACGTACGTAATGGGCTTTGGTTAACGTACGTAATGGTTTAAAAATATATTTATAGGACCCGACCCACATCTCATTTCCCACTCTTACCTTGGCCTATTTTTGTGTTCTTGAGACTATCCCTCACCCCATAAGCCCTCATATCATCATCTACATCCGATTTTGGGAAGCCTAGACCGTGTGATTTGGTGATCAAGCTTCCGGTGAAGAGTTTATCCAAGATTTTCTTTGTCTCTTAAGGTATGTTAACTCTCCACCAAGATAAAGACTTTGTTCTTAGTTGTATTATGAGCTTCTTTCTGAGATTATTGAGCTTATTTCATCATAATGAATCCAATACCATGTTTGAAAGGATTTTATTGGTTGAATTAAGGTTTCCATGGTTAGAGTTAAGTCATAATCTTCACCAACCTTAAGGATGAAATTTTTGAGATTTAACACACCTTGATGATCCTTTCGTAACACTCTTTTTATGAACAAATGTAAGGATTACCCCCGTGTTTGATGAAATTGTGTAGTTGTACATAGTGTGTGTTCGAATATAACACTTGCCTTGAGGAACTTGTGAAAATCTTCTTAGAGGAGTAGAACCTTGATAGGATTATTGGAACAACCATTTGAATGAAGAATTTGTTAATAAAATCACCCACGGAAGAACAAGAATCGCAAAGACGAATTAGCCTAGAACTAGAATGAACATGATTATCTCATAATATTCGATTTAGCCATCGAACCGAACCTTCAAGTAAGAATCGGAATTTGAGTTTGGGTTTTGGAACATAATGATATTTTGAATGTTCTTGAAACTTTAGATGCCAAACCTTGTGTTCCACTACCATCTCATGAATTCGCAAGTCTTTTTCCAAGCATAGCACTCGTCGGAAAATAGAACCAAGAACCGATTTTCCGTTATCGACAATTCATTTATAACTTTAGACGTTCGGGACTCATACGTAAGTTTCGGGAAGATTATTGAAATTCTTGTTATTACCTTGTACAAGGTGATAGACCGAGGGGCGGTGACCTCCGGACGAGTAACATTTGTGGGAGTATTTAAATTCTTGCCATCTTGAGGCAAGTATCGTATTTTAAGCTTATTGATATTGTATTGTTGATCATGTGTACGATTTATTCGTGTTGTTGAACATGAGATTATATTCTTTGAGTTGTCATGATATTTACGTTGATGAACGTGTTGATTTGCATATGTGTATGCATAATGGTATTGTTTGTGTTGTAAATGATCCGAGGGGATCATGAGGATCTATGCTGAGGGCGCTGGATCGAATGTCCACCATACGTTGGTCCGACGGGATCATCATGGGGATCTATGCTGAGGGCGCTGGATCGTTGGACGGGTTTTCCACCATGCGTTGGTCCGACGGGATCATCATGGGGGATCTATACCAAGGGCGTTGGATCGTTGGATTACCCTGTATTGTATTGATGGAATCGTGAGGGTTCACATCGTTGGATTCCGACGACGGAAGTCCGTTTTGTATGTTTTATGATGCATTGATGATTTATGTATTACGATACTTGTACTAGCATTGTTTTGCTAACCCCTTCGGGGGTGGACATTTGTTTTGATGTTCAGGTAGCAAAGGAACGGGGAGGCAGCCACAGTACCGACATGACGATGAAGTGGCTCAGTGATGTAGATTTTGTTATCTTGGTTTTATGGTTATTTTTTAGTACTCGAGTACGCTTATGTTGTTGTTGTCTTGGAGATGTTTTTGTATTCTTGGACTCATTTGTACTGCCGAACGGGGTTTAAACTTCTTTTACATTGAGGGCACTTCAGTATTATTTCCGTATTTCTCAAATTAGCCTTGTAAATTCTTATACAAAGGATTTACGGCGCTGTAATTATTCCGAATATATCGGGGTGTTACAGAATATGGTATCGGAGCTAAGATTCATGGATATCTTGGCAGTCGGGTTAGTTGTGTCTGTTTACGTTATTTGATTTATGTGTCGCTTGTAACATCACTGCTGAGCCAGCATCGTCGTGTGGACCGTGGTTGTAAGTCTCCAAATCTCTAAATACTACCGTTTTATTTAATTCCTGCTTTGTGATTTTGATGGACTTTCTTTTAGAAAGTTTGCCCTGGATATTGAATATTTGTGTTTACAGTATATTGAGGGGAGGTCGTGGACGTAGACGTGGTCGTTGACGCGGACGTGGAAATGCGAGACAGGAGGATTCGACGTCTACTCCAGAAATTTCTGCTATTCGAACCGATTCCCATTCTGGAGGACAGCAGGGATCAGCAAATAATAATGCAGATCCTAATGTGCCGGGAGTGCTTCAACAGGTGGTTGCCCAGATAAACCAGTTTGCTCAGGTTGTTGATCGCATGCAGACGGCGATGGGACAGCAGCATAACGAGGATAACCGGAGAGACAAATGGCTTACTGGAGTGCTCAAATTGCATCCTCCAAAATTTGACGGTTCTACTGAGACGCTTTCTTGGGATCACTGGTTGAAGGAGTTAGAGAAGATCTTTGCAGGGATTAATTGTCCTAACGATAGAAAGGTTCCAATCGCCCAGTATGTTCTGACTGGGGAGGCTTTCGACTGGTGGGAGGCCATTCGACCTGAGGAGCATAATGTTGACTAGATGGAGTTCAAATTAATGATGGAAGCGCAATATTGTCCTCGCCCAGTTAAAGAGGCCCGAGTTCGGGAGTTTTTCTCACCACAAAATTCTGAGGCATCGGTGACAGACGTGATTAAGACTTTTAATCACCAGTTGACTTATGTGCGCCACTTGGTCAGGATCGAGGCGGAGAGGATTTTCCATTTTGACATGCGGATGAAGCCGGAGATTCAACAATATATGTCCGGATTTGAATGTACCACCCTGCGACAGTATCAGGACAAGGCGCTGGCCTATGATATGAATGAGGCGGCAGTAGAGAAATCAACGGAAGCAAAGAAGCAGAAAGTGTCTGGCAACTTCACGGAGAATAAGAGTAGTGGGTCCCGCAGGGGCCAGTCATCATTTCATTCATCCAGGAGGCCTCCACATCCTTCTCGAGGTGGAAAGAAGTTCTGGGCAGCACCGACCGTTTCAGATGCAGGGAAGAAATGTTATAACTATGGCAAAGCGGGGCATGTTCGACGTGATCGCTTTCTTTGTGACTGTTTCGAGTGTGGACAGAAAGGACATCGCGCAACATTTTGTGGAAATGCGACTCGATCTTTTGGTACTCGCACTCCTGCACCGGTCCTGAAGGACACTAGTGTAAACCAGACGCAGCAAAGTGGTTTCCAGCAGCAGAATGTTGGGAAAAGAGAGGCATCCAGCGCTGGGTCCATTCCTCCACGTATTTACGAGATGAAGAAGTCAGACGATCAGAACACAGCTGTTGCATCAGGTACGATTCAGATCCTTTTGCAACTAGTTAGTGTCTTATTCGATTCAGGAGCTATGCATTCTTTCATATCTTTGAACTGTGTTAATCGTTTGAAAATCTCGTGCTTGTATGATTGTGAACCTTATGTTGTGGGATTACCGAGCGGAGAGAAACTTGTGGGAACCTTAGAAACTAGAGATTTTCTAGTGACTATAGGAGGGAGAGATTGGCCATCAAATCTTATTGTAGTCGACATCCAAGGTGACGATTTAATTCTCGGAGACGATTGGCTCAACCGCTACGGAGCTATTTTGAATTACCGAAAGAGAGTCATTTCTATCATTGCCGATGATGGATCTGAACATTTATTCAAGGGATGGAGACCGGGTAGCTCAGGAAAATTAATCAAAGTGATGAAAGAAGCGAGATTGCTAAGGCAGGGTTGTTACGGATTTTGGTGTTATGCCATGAAGAAAGAAGAAGGAGTGGAGCTCTCATCTATTCCAGTAGTGAATGAATTCTCAGATGTATTCCCTGACGAACTACCTGGGTTACCTCCGCAGAGAGAAGTGGAGTTCACCATCGAATTAGAGCCTGGAGCCACTCCTATTTCTAGGGCACCATACCGTATGGCACCAACCGAGATGTATGAACTAAAGAAGCAACTAGAGGAATTATTGCAGAAGGGTTACATTCAACCTAGCGTTTATCCTTGGGGAGCACCCGTTCTCTTTGTCCGGAAGAAAGATGGATCCCTTCGATTATGTATTGATTACAGGGAGCTAAACAAAGTGACGATCAAGAATAAGTATCCTATACCTCGGATCGACGACTTGTTTGATCAACTGCAAGGGGCAAGGGTATTCTCGAAGATTGACTTGCGATCAGGATACCATCAGTTGAGAATTAAGGAATCGGATATACCGAAATCCACTTTCAGATCCCGGTACAGGCACTATGAATTCGTGGTGATGCCATTTGGACTTACCAATGCTCCTGCAGTATTTATGCAATTGATGAATCAGGTATTCTTAGAATACCTAGATAAGTTTGTGGTCGTTTTCATTGATGACATCTTGATCTATTCGAAGGACACAGAAGAGCATGCTGAGCATTTGCGTGTGGTTTTGAGCACCTTGAGGAATGAACAGCTTTATGCGAAGCTTTCCAAATGCGAGTTCTGGCTTAAGGAAGTAACCTTCCTTGGGCATGTAGTATCAGCTGACGGAGTTCAGGTGGACCCGAAGAAAGTCGAGGCAATCTTGGAATGGGAATCTCCTAATAATGTGAAAGAAGTCCAGAGTTTCTTGGGACTTGCGGGATACTATCGCCGTTTTGTAGAAGGATTTTCCAAAATCGCTCGTCCACTTACTCAGCTGTTGCAGAGAACCCAAAAATTCGTGTGGAATGAGAAATGCCAGGCGGGCTTTGATGAACTTAAGAGGATACTGATGACAGCACCTATATTAGCGTTACCAGATGGAACTGATGGATTCATGGTATACAGTGATGCTTCAAATCAGGGTCTGGGATGTGTATTGATGCAAAAGGATAAAGTGATTGCCTATGCCTCTCGACAGTTGAAACCGTACAAAGTTAATTACCCGACTCATGATCTGGAGTTAGCAGCTGTGGTCTTTGCTTTGAAAATTTGGCAACATTATTTATACAGCACTCGTTGTCAGATCTTCACCGATCACAAAAGCCTCAAGTATATTTTCAGTCAGAAGGAATTAAATATGAGGCAGAGAAGGTGGCTGGAATTGATCAAGGATTACGATTTGGAAATCCTTTATCATCCAGGCAAAGCAAACGTGGTAGATGATGCACTGAGCCAAAAACCTGTTTATCTTCGAGTATTGGAAGCGTTTACATCCCAAACCAACATTCAACTAGAACTAATCCGTGAAGGAATTGAAGTGTGGTCGCAAGGAGTCCAAGGGCAATTATGTGTGATGGAACTATCTTCGTCGTTGGTTGAAGAAGTCAAATCTAAGCAGTTGGATGATTCTCTGATTCTTCGATTGTGTGACGAAGTGAACAAATGGAAGGCCCCAGGATTCGTGATACAGGATGATGGAGTTCTGAGATTTCAGAGCCGACTTTGGGTTCCCAATGATGATGTTTTGAGACGGTCAATTCTGAAGGAAGCACACAGCGCGCCCTACTCTATTCACCCGGGCAGCAGTAAGATGTATAAGGATTTAAAACAAAACTTCTGGTGGGGAAATATGAAGAAGGACGTAGCAGAATATGTTTCAAAGTGTTTGACTTGTCAGCAGGTTAAGATTGAACATCAGAGACCTGCGGGAATGTTGAAGCCACTTCCGATCCCTGAGTGGAAGTGGGAGGATATATCGATGGACTTTCTCACCAGTATGCCAATGACCAAGACGGGAATGAATATGATTTGGGTGATATCGATTAACCAAGTCAGCTCATTTCCTGGGTATTAAAGACACTTGGGGACCTGAGAGATTGGCGCGAGTATTTATTACAGAGATAATCCGATTGCATGAAACGCCGAAGACCATAATTTCGGATCGAGATGGCCGCTTCGTGTCGCACTTTTGGAAGGCAGTTCATAGGGCTCTGGGGACTAACTGAACTTTAGCACGGCTTATCATCCTCAGACGGACGGTCAGTCCAAAAGGACTATTGTACGGGAGAAGATGTCGATCACCCCTGTGCTGGGATGATTCTTCGGAATTGATCGGGACTGAGCCGGAATTGATAGTCCAGACTCAAGAGAAGATAGCTTTGATTCGGGAAAGATTGTTGACCGCCCAGAGTCGACAGAAGTCTTATGCAGATACGCATCGTCGCCTGCTAGAGTTCGACGTTGGGGACCACGTACTATTGAAGGTGTCTCCTACACGGGGAATTTTCTGTTTTGGGAGAAAAGGTAAGCTTAGTCCGAGATATATCGGACCATTTGAGATCCTCGAGAGAGTTGGGGACTTAGCATACAGGGTGGCCTTACCACCATCGCTGAGTCATGTTCACAACGTGTTTCAGGTATCCCAATTGCGGAAGTATGTACCAGATCCCAGTCATATTATTGATTTTGACGAGATCGAGATAGCTAATGACGTCACCTTCGAAGAGAGACCAATCAAGATACTCGAGAGTCGAGTCAAACAATTGAGAAATAAACCGATCTCCTTGGTAAAAGTTCAGTGGTCTCGACATGGAGTCGAAGAAGCAACTTGGGAGACGGAGGACAGTATGAAGTCGAGATACCCGAAATTATTTTCGTTTTAAGTTTCGGGCCGAAACTTCTTTTTAGAGGGGTAGTATGTAATGCCTGTAACACCCCCAGAATATGTCCGGAAATGTTACACGCCGTAGGCCCTTCTCACAAGGATCTACCAGGCTAAACTCCACTAGACTACACAATGATCGACCGACCGGGGTCAATCTAAATACAACGCAGACCGACAAGGTCATTAAACAATTCAGAAACTAATAAATTTAATATCTCCATGACAAAGAATAAACTTTCACACAAAAAGGGATGACAACTCCATTTAATAAAGGAAAACCTACACCCGTGCAAGGGTGAGTACTCAACCAAATGGAAAATACCGACCCCGATGGAATAAATGCAAAAGACTCTGACTCTTGTGTGATTAGCATCATCGTCTTCCATCTCCTTCCAAGCTAATCCCGTGACTGCTCCCGAGCTGCCAAAACCTGAGCGCATAACAGGCACCCACCCCCCGAAAACTCGGGGGTTAGCAACCGGAATTTTGCTAGTGCAAGTACATAATATACAAGATATACGAACAATAACAACACAAAATTCAACCATCGTGAAGCCTTAACACAAACCATACATTCCCAAAGTCAACACAAGATAGCACTCGTATACACAAGGTGAAAAATAATCACATAGTCATATTCTCTATATGGAACATAACGCCAATCAAACTTTGGACGAGCCCAAGGAGTCAAAAGATTAAGTTCGAAAATCCATTTTTATAAAAGGAAAAGTATTTTGATAAGATAGTTTAAAAATATTATTAATGACTCGGGCCGTCTTGGGATTTTGGAAATTGAATGGGAATACCTTTAGAAAATAATTTCAAAAGCTCTCGGGTCCTCGACCCAATTTATAGAACACTGTCACAAACGAAATCATTACAACATCTCACGGGGTTCTCAAACCAATCCAAATAACATCATCACGAGATCAATCATCTCAACATTTCATAGGGTCCTCGACCCAAATCACAGAATAGCACCACAATACAATCGAAGGCACAAGCTCTCATTCGACATATCCTGCTCAAGACCCCCGATTAATTAACCCTCGGAGATTTCGTCAAACCTCCTTGGTTAATTAACCCTGATACCAACGCTTCAAAAACAAGTTGAAACAAACTTTTCAAAAACGCGAATCGCGGTCTATATCAAGACAAACGTTTAAGAGAGAGTTTGAAAGATTTTAGATACGAACATCGTTCGGTAACGGGGTCTTAGCTATCACTCAAATACCCGTAACCAATAAGCCTGCCAGGCGCCTCCCTTGCGCACCTGTGTACCGGCGTTCACTTCCATCATGTTGGCCGCTCATTGAACATGTCACCGCACCGGCGTCACTCCCGCAAGAGCCGCCCCTTGCGCGCGCATTAGGTGACATCGGCGTTCACCACCGATATGGAGCCGCACATTGCAGCATACACTAGGCCGGAGTGCACGCCCCGCCCTCAGAGGTTCCCGGATACGACGTTTCTCACAACAAGTATCCACATTATCACAAACATCAAGCACATGGACAAACGTCACAACAATTCTCAACTCGGTACATCAAGTTACACAATTTTCTCCGCCAGTCCATAACCACACAAATAAACAATAACACGCACGTTATCAATCAAACTCAATCACAATAAGCCTTCAAGCATAACCAACCAACACCGCACATATATCCCTATATTGCGACTCAACTGAATATATATATATATATATAACCTTACTATATTATAAGAGTAAATATAGTTTACCCATCAATCCAATTCGAGTACGTCATCTAGTGTTAGAATTCAACACTCGTCGATCACCGACATAAACATATATATCAATATACGTATATGCATACACATATTTAACATGTAACTATATATAAACACATATATATATATATACACATACATATATATACATCCATATAAACTCATACACTTCGACAACAATGATTTCACGTAGTTACAATTCGTATATCGAGGTACTTGCCTTGGTAATACGACGCGAAGGAGACGACGAAGGAATAGGTTTCGGTCCGAACAATCCTCCCAAATCCGACCCTAACACAATAATGATATACAATCAAAGTCACTACATGAATACAAGGAAATTCCTCCTAGTTCTACCCGTTGGGACAATTTATCGAACACCAAGAGTGCGTAGGGAATTGAAATCGGTTAACGGTGAACTAACGGGATTTAATCCCAACCAAAAACAAGAAAACCAAGGGTCACGAGAGTGCTATCAAAATCTAACAACAACATCGGTTAATTCGGATTAAAACACAAGATCACCACCAAACCCTCCCCAAAATCATACTAGGGTTAAAGGAGTTCATACCTCTTGAAGATTCAAGCCCTATAATCCGAAGAACATGTGCTAGATCCACAATCCGAGCTTCACGATTGAAAGGAGATGAAGAAATTCACACAATCAATTGGTAGATGAAGGAAAATCCCCCCTCTCAAGCTCTCTCTCTCGCACGGTTGGAGAAACGGAGGAAAATGAGTGAATCTCGCTGAAAACACACAGTTATAGCGCTGACCGCATTGTGTGCCGCGGCTCAGCTAAAGCGTACGCGGCCTGAGGCCAAAGTGCGCCCGGTGGTGGTGACCGCTCGTTGTGCAGCGGATCATTCGGAGTGTGCCGCGGCTCGGACTCGGCATGTGCGCGGCAGCTGCCGGATCTTGCCGGCACGCGGTGACAGAGGTTTTAGCGGCGGGTGCCACGGTGTGCCGCGGCGGGCAAGTGTGCGCGGCATTGACTGTGTGTGCCGCGCGCACAATCCTTGTGCCGCGGCACACGCAGTACAACTGCTCGGCCAACAGCTAGGTAATGTGTGTGCCGCGGCGCACAATCCTTGTGCCGCGGCCCACATCCCCCCTCGGGTCCCAAAATGACGAAAAAATGATCCGGAAAGAGAATAAAAGCAATAGGAATCGATATTTGGGCAACAATAACACGAAATGGAAGTACGGAACCCCAAAACGATCTGAGGTACACAACCAAAGTCGAACAAGGAACAAATTCCCTAAATTTCTAGGAAATTACAAAAACGGCCCAAACATCCGAAAATCACGACACAACATCGGATTAACAATCCGAAACTCACAACATGCTCTAATCAAGCATACGAACTCATGGAAGTAAGAAAGTGACGAAATCGAAGGAGGTTAAGGAGAATCGAATACGCATGAGACAAAATATACCACAAGATGAAATTACGTAAAAGCATCATCGAGACCCGTCTAAGCGGAGAAACTCCAAGAACAAAATAGGTTCAGAATTCCAAAACAGTGCCAAGCGAGTTATCCGAAACGAATATACACTAAAATAGAAATTACTAAAAATAGAAAACGCGGATATTACATTCCACCCTCCTTAAAATAAGTTTCGTCCCGAAACATAAAATAGAGAGCGGTGGAAAAATCAAGAAAATAACTACTTGCTCAGCCCCCACATCATCTTGAGCAATGCGCGAATGCGAGGTCCTAAAAATGTAAGTGAAGACGATAAGTCGAGGTGGAGGGGTATGAATTTCGAGACGATAACTCCAAGAGTTAAGAAAATTACCAGACGACTCAGACGTCCTGAAACCATGTTTCAAGCTCGACCGACCGCATCCAAGTTCATAACACCTTCGGAAGTGTTAATTGCCCGTATGAGAATAATAGTTTCGAACAAAAATTCTGCAAGGATTAAGTTCAGATGTGGAAAGACCACAATAATCCACGGAGTAAAACAAAACGGTTCTGAAATTCGTTCGTAGAACGGTAGGCTAAGTACAATAAGGTAGTTTAAAAATTATCGAGAGGGTCATAGATGAAGTACCAACAATGAAAGTCACCCAACACTGAAAATACTATGGAGAGTACGGGTAGTACATTTCCCCATACTAAGAAAACATTTCGATCCCGAAACTTAGAACAGCAAGAGTTGGTAACATAGAGCAATGAAATGAAGAACGATCAAAGTCACGATTGTTCAAAACAGCAACGATTAGGACATATTACAAAATATTCATCCTCCCATGTTAGACTCTTCAGAAGGAAACATAGGGTTTCGGGACATTCTCCAGTCACTTGCTCTGTTCGCCAATAGGGTAGCATTCTTTGCCAGATCGAAAATTATCTCACAATGCTTCTCCCGATGACCTTCACACCCGCACCGGTAACAAGTCAAGAGTGGAAAGGGACAATTTGCACGAACATGTCCCTGACGATTGCAGTTGAAGCACCCTCCCTTCTTACCGAGAGTCATCGATGCTGGCTTGGGATTCAAAGCGCTCACTCCCGATCGTGAAGACGACGCGTTCGAACGACGTGGGGGTTTGGGAGCCTTAGACTCTTCACCGCCCAAAAAGTTCCCAGATATCCTCGGTCTCTTGGTTTCGCTCGTGGGCTCGACCACTGAGGAGATTTCATAGGATATCGTTTGATCTAGATACTCCTTCACCGTAGCATGAATCGTGGTCGTACGAACCACCTTGCCGCTTCCATTTCCATCATCACGTCCACGTCCGCCGAGGCTTGACATACTAATACGGATAACACCGATCAACAGTATTAGTTTATCGGTCGTACAATATATCACAATTATCAACCCGAGTTTTAGTTAGCATCCTAAGAATAACGGTACTATCGTAAAGCATAAAGTTTTATGAAGTCAATTTCGAGTTCCTCGACGAGGACGATCATTATATGTATGCACTTAACGAAAACAAATTTTTGAAAAAGAGGCTAGTCACATTGCGCCCAAGACTTGTAAACACTGTCTTTTATTTCGGAAGAGGAAGTTTATATAACGACTTTAAAAATTATTTTCGAGTGATGTATAAAAGAAGAGAGAAAAAAAAAGAAATCGAAAATTAATTCGTCTAATTTGAAATATTTCAAAATGTTGAGTCCAAATACCACAATTTTGAAAATCTTTCCTCTTCTTCCAAAATGTTTATTCGAAAAAATTTCCACCAAGATGCGTGACCATTTAACACGACGATATTAAATCATGGCTTCACACAATGTTAGAAAATTTCAATGCATTACTTTAAAATATTCGTGATACTACAGCGCCGTGGGCCCCGTGCCGAAACCCACCAGGCTAAAAGTCATTTTTTAAAAAAATGATCAAAATGCCAAAAAGGCCGAAGTCGGTAATATTCTCAAATACTCACCAAAGTCATTTATAAAACATCAAATACCGTCATAAGAATACTATCAAAACATGCAAGACCAAAATATCAAAACTCGGTTTGCAAGATATCAAAAGCCATCATAAAATACTCATGCGGTGGATAAAATTATCATTCGTAAATTTATTCTAATAAGGTACCGAAACAGATAAACATGCTCGACTTCCGAAGCATACTACATAACTATTTATACTCGGACCACATACGCATGTTATATCCTAAAACGATAATATCACCAACAAGTTCCAAATTCCTAGTTCACATTAAGCATATTAGCACAATGTAATCAAATACGTATATAAGGGGACTTACGATCGGGAGGCTTACCATCACGGATTGCCGGGAGATGATGTCGGAACCACGATACTAATCACAACTCTAATGCGCGCGACTTACACAAGACATGGACTTGACCCAACGACCTAGGTTTTTCGCAAACCTAAGCTCCGATACCATAAATGTAACACCCCCAGAATATGTCCGGAAATGTTACACGCCGTAGGCCCTTCTCACAAGGATCTACCAGGCTAAACTCCACTAGACTACACAATGATCGACCGACCGGGGTCAATCTAAATACAACGCAGACCGACAAGGTCATTAAACAATTCAGAAACTAATAAATTTAATATCTCCATGACAAAGAATAAACTTTCACACAAAAAGGGATGACAACTCCATTTAATAAAGGAAAACCTACACCCGTGCAAGGGTGAGTACTCAACCAAATGGAAAATACCGACCCCGATGGAATAAATGCAAAAGACTCTGACTCTTGTGTGATTAGCATCGTCGTCTTCCATCTCCTTCCAAGCTAATCCCGTGACTGCTCCCGAGCTGCCAAAACCTGAGCGCATAACAGGCACCCACCCCCCGAAAACTCGGGGGTTAGCAAACTGGAATTTTGCTAGTGCAAGTACATAATATACAAGATATACGAACAATAACAACACAAAATTCAACCATCGTGAAGCCTTAACACAAACCATACATTCCCAAAGTCAACACAGTATAGCACTCGTATACGCAAGGTGGAAAATAATCACATAGTCATATTCCCTATATGGAACATAACGCCAATCAAACTTTGGACGAGCCCAAGGAGTCAAAAGATTAAGTTCGAAAATCCATTTTTATAAAAGGAGAAGTATTTTGATAAGATAGTTTAAAAATATTATTAATGAGTCGGGCCGTCTTGGGATTTTGGAAATTGAATGGGAATACCTTTAGAAAATAATTTCAAAAGCTCTCGGGTCCTCGACCCAATTTATAGAACACTGTCACAAACGAAATCATTACAACATCTCACGGGGTTCTCAAACCAATCCAAATAACATCATCACGAGATCAATCATCTCAACATTTCACAGGGTCCTCGACCCAAATCATAGAATAGCACCACAATACAATCGAAGGCACAAGCTCTCATTCGACATATCCTGCTCAAGACCCCCCCGATTAATTAACCCTCGGAGATTTCGTCAAACCTCCTTGGTTAATTAACCCTGATACCAACGCTTCAAAAACAAGTTGAAACAATCTTTTCAAAAACGCGAATCGCGGTCTATATCAAGACAAACGTTTAAGAGAGAGTTTGAAAGATTTTAGATACGAACATCGTTCGGTAACGGGGTCTTAGCTATCACTCAAATACCCGTAACCAATAAGCCTGCCAGGCGCCTCCCTTGCGCACTGTGTCTGGCGTTCACTTCCATCATGTTGGCCGCTCATTGAACATGTCACCGCACCGGCGTCACTCCCGCAAGAGCCGCCCCTTGCGCGCGCATTAGGTGACATCGGCGTTCACCACCCATATGGAGCCGCACATTGCAGCATACACCAGGCCGGAGTGCACGCCCCGCCCTCAGAGGTTCCCGGATACGACGTTTCTCACAACAAGTATCCACATTATCACAAACATCAAGCACATGGACAAACGTCACAACAATTTTCAACTCGGTACATCAAGTTACACAATTTTCTCCGCCAGTCCATAACCACACAAATAAACAATAACACGCACGTTATCAATCAAACTCAATCACAATAAGCCTTCAAGCATAACCAACCAAGACCGCACATATATCCCTATATTGCGACTCAACTGAATATATATATATATATATATATATATAACCTTACTATATTATAAGAGTAAATATAGTTTACCCATCAATCCAAGTCGAGTACGTCATCTAGTGTTAGAATTCAACACTCGTCGATCACCGACATAAACATATATATCAATATACGTATATGCATACACATATTTAACATGTAACTATATATAAACACATATATATATACATATACATATATATACATCCATATAAACTCATACACTTCGACAACAATGATTTCACGCAGTTACAATTCGTATATCGAGGTACTTGCCTTGGTAATACGACGCGAAGGAGACGACGAAGGAATAGGTTTCGGTCCGAACAATCCTCCCAAATCCGACCCTAACACAATAATGATGTACAATCAAACTCACTACATGAATACAAGGAAATTCCTCCTAGTTCTACCCGTTGGGACAATTTATCGAACACCAAGAGTGTGTAGGGAATCGAAATCGGTTAACGGTGAACTAACGGGATTTCATCCCAACCAAAAACAAGAAAACCAAGGGTCACGAGAGTGCTATCAAAATCTAACAACAACATCGGTTAATTCGGATTAAAACACAAGATCACCACCAAACCCTCCCCAAAATCATACTAGGGTTAAAGGAGTTCATACCTCTTGAAGATTCAAGCCCTATAATCCGAAGAACACGTGCTAGATCCACAATCCGAGCTTCACGATTGAAAGGAGATGAAGAAATTCACACAATCAATTGGTAGATGAAGGAAAATCCCCCCTCTCAAGCTCTCTCTCTTGCACGGTTGGAGAAAAGGAGGAAAATGAGTGAATCTCGCTGAAAACACACAGTTATAGCGCTGACCGCTCGTTGTGCCGCGGCTCATTCGGAGTGTGCCGCGGCTCAGACTCGGCATGTGCCGCGGCACTGCCGGACTGTGCCGGGGCACGCGGTACAGGAGGTTTTAGCCGGGCAGTGCCACGGGTGTGCCGCGGCACCGACTCGTGTGTGCGGCGCACAATCCTTGTGCCGCGGCACTGCAGTACTGACTGCATTTGGGTAATGTGTGCCGCGGCGCACAATCCTTGTGCCGCGGCCCACATCCCCCCTCGGGTCCCAAAATGACGAAAAAATGATCCGGAAAGAGAATAAAAGCAATAGGAATCGATATTTGGGCAACAATAACACGAAATGGAAGTACGGAACCCCAAAACGATCTGAGGTACACAACCAAAGTCGAACAAGGAACAAATTCCCTAAATTTCTAGGAAATTACAAAAACGGCCCAAACATCCGAAAATCACGACACAACGTCGGATTAACAATACGAAACTCACAACATGCTCTAATCAAGCATACGAACTCATGGAAGTAAGAAAGTGACGAAATCGAACGAGGTTAAGGAGAATCGAATACGCATGAGACAAAATATACCACAAGATGAAATTACGTAAAAGCATCATCGAGACCCGTCTAAGCGGAGAAACTCCAAGAATAAAATAGGTTCAGAATTCCAAAACAGTGCCAAGCGAGTTATCCGAAACGAATATACACTAAAATAGAAATTACTAAAAATAGAAAACGCGGATATTACAATGCCCGGATAAATGGTGTATTTACCTTGTACTCGACCTTGTATTATTTCGACTTCGTGATGTTATAAATCGTAGATTGGTTTCCCATATTCGTGCCCTTACGTTTTTATATATATTCAACATTTCATGCATAATTCTGCATGTACTTACGTACGCTACGGACTTGCGCTTAACGTACGCTAAGTCTGCTATGTAACGTACGTTATATGTTGAGCTTAACGTATGTAAGCTCAGTCAAGCCAAAGATCCGACAAGGGTCGGCGTGGGCGGGACCGGATGGAGATTCGGGGAGATTGCTAGTATGAACCTGGACAGTTTTCCAGCACATGCAAGTCAACGGCTTAACGTACGCTAGAAGAAGATTTTAATGTACGCTAAGGTCATATATGTTACGTACGTAACACCTATAGGATAACGTACGTAAGCGTACGGCAGAAACAGTCCAGCGAGCTCTGGCCGAGCGTTAACGCACGCCAATGTTCTAGTATAGCGTATGCTAACCATGTTACGTACGTAATGGGCTTTGGTTAACGTACGTAATGGTTTAAAAGTCTATTTATAGGACCCGACCCTCATCTTATTTCCCACTCTTACCTTGGCCGATTTTTGTGTTCTTGAGACTATCCCTCACCCCATAAGCCCTCATATCATCATCTACATCCGATTTTAGGAAGCCTAGACCATGTGATTTGGTGATCAAGCTTCCGGTGAAGAGTTTATCCAAGATTTTCTGTGTCTCTTAAGGTATGTTAACTCTCCACCAAGATGAAGACTTTGTTCTTAGTTGTATTATGAGCTTCTTTCTGAGATTATTGAGCTTGTTTCATCATAATGAATCCAATACCATGTTTGAAAGGATTTTATTGGTTGAATTAAGGTTTTCATGGTTAGAGTTAAGTCATAATCTTCACCAACCTTAAGGATGAAATTTCTGAGATTTAACACACCTTGATGATCCTTTCGTAACACTCTTTTTATGAACAAATGTAAGGATTACCCCCGTGTTTGATGAATTGTGTAGTTGCACATAGAGTGTGTTCGAATATAACACTTGCCTTGATGAACTTGTGAAAATCTTCTTAGAAGAGTAGAACCTTGATAGGATTATCGGAACAACCATTTGAATGAAGAATTTGTTAATAAAATCACCCACGGAAGAACAAGAATCGCAGAGACGAATTAGCCTAGAACTAGAATGAACATGATTATCTCATAATATTCGATTTAGCCATCGAACCGAACCTTCAAGTAAGAATCGGAATTTGAGTTTGGATTTTGGATATTTTGAATGTTCTTGAAACTTTAGATGCCAAACCTTGTGTTCCACTACCATCTCATGAATTCGCAAGTCTTTTTCCAAGCGTAGCACTCGTCGGAAAATAAAACCAAGAACCGATTTTCCATTATCGATAATTCGTTTATAACTTTAGACATTCGGGACTCATACGTAAGTTTCGGGAAGATTATTGAAATTCTTGTTATTACCTTCTACAAGGTGATAGATCGAGGGGCGGCGACCTCCGGACGAGTGACATTTGTGGGAGTATTTAAATTCTTGCCATCTTGAGGCAAGTATCGTATTTTAAGCTTATTGATATTGTATTGTTGATCATGTGTACGATTTATTCGTGTTGTTGAACATGAGATTATATTCTTTGAGTTGTCATGATATTTACGTCGATGAACGTGTTGATTTGCATATGTGTATGGATAATGGTATTGTTTGTGTTGTAAATGATCCGAGGGGATCATGAGGATCTATGCTGAGGGCGCAGGATCGAATGTCCACCATGCGTTAGTCCGACGGGATCATCATGGGGATCTATGCTGAGGGCGCTGGATCGTTGGACGGGTTTTCCACCATGCGTTGGTCCGAGGGATCATCATGGGGATCTATACCAAGGGCGCTGGATCGTTGGATTACCCTGTATTGTATTGATGGAATCGTGAGGGTTCACATCATTGGATTCCGACGACAGAAGTCCGTTTTGTATGTTTTATGATGCATTGATGATTTATGTATTACGATACTTGTACTAGCATTGTTTTGCTAACCCCTTCGGGGGTGGACATTTGTTTTGATGTTCAGGTAGCAGAGGAATGGGGAGGCAGCCACAGTACCGACATGACGATGAAGTGGCTCAGTGATGTGGATTTTGTTATCTTGGTTTTATGGTTATTTTTCAGTACTCGAGTACGCTTATGTTGTCGTTGTTGTCTTGGAGATGTTTTTGTATTCTTGGACTCATTTGTACTGCCGAATGGGGTTTAAACTTCTTTTACATTGAGGACACTTCAGTATTATTTCCGTATTTCTCAAATTAGCCTTGTAAATTCTTATACAAAGGATTTACGGCGCTGTAATTATTCCGAATATATCGAGGTGTTACAAATATTTTGTGGGGACTTAGTAATACATTGGGTGTATTGTTTACTAGGGCTTTTGGTGTGTAGTTAGTTTTGTATTGATTTATACTCCCTCCGTCCCAGACTTAATTGCTACCTTTTTCTGGGCACGGGTATTAATATTAGAGTTGTTTATTAGTATTATGTGTAATAAAGTGATATTTTAGGAGGGGTAATAACGGAAATCTGAAATCATATTAGTATTGTTTATTAGTATTGTGTGTTTAATTGGGTGGGCCCGTAATGGCATTTTATGATAAATAGATGATCATTGGGGGTGTATATTTAGAGGGAATGACTGGTTTAATTCCTTTTATAATAAGTAGCAGTTAAGTATGGGACGGACCAAAATGGAAAGGTAGCAGTTAAGTATGGGACGGACCAAAATGGAAAGGTAGCAGTTAAGTATGGGACGGAGGGAGTATATCTTTATTGTCATCATTCTCACAACTTGAAGATCATCTTGTCCGAACGATACTGTGAGGAGGGATAGAAATTTTTTCTTGTTTTTACACTTGTATTCTAAGTGTATTTCGAGAGAAAAATAATAATATTTATAAAATACTTAGAGTATTTGTAAAAATAAATATAAGCTAATTCTATCTAATTCTAGCCGTATTCTTTGAGAATAGGTATATAGGAAATTTTTCGATCATCTATCGATGCGTGATACATAGAGGCACGGTGTTTTCGGTGCTCGGGATTTTGCGGAAGTTTGGATCGTTTCTTCAACATTTAATCAAGGAATTTTAATGGTATGATTTTTATTTCATGCTTTGATTTATTATATTCGTATATACGATGCTTGATCGATCATGTTTCAGGGATTTGGTTTATTGGTTAGATTAATATTATTATTTCGATGCGCCTTCGTTTATAGGCCCTGAATCCCAACATATGTATCATAGACATAAAATGTAGTGAAGCACATAAATAACAATTTTTCATGCTCATGAAATGTCTACTTATATGCCATGATTCCCTAATGCATATTATGTAAATGCATTTAGGTATAAGATGGTTATTGGCTTAGAAGGAGATAATCAGGCATTACAATCCTCCATTCTTTATAAAACTTCATCCTCAAAATTTGACATACTGAACAGTTGCCGATACTTGCTTTGCATTTCCTTATCTCTTTCCCATGTAGCTTCTACTATAGAATGATTCCTTCACAAAATATTTACCAAATGGATCTCCTTATTTCTTAGTTTCTTTACTTTCTTATCAAGAATCTGCAATGGATTCTCTTCATAAGACAGATCCGGGGATAACTCTAACGGCTCATAACTTAACACATGTGAGGGGTTATAAATATACTTCTTTAACATGGAAGACATTGTGCACTCCAAATACTGAAGGAGATAAGACTACTTTATAAGCTCTATCACCAACTCTCTCAAGAATTTCAAACGAGCCAACATATCTCGAGCTAAGTTTTCCTTTATTCCAAAATCTCATAATGTATTTCATCGAATATGCTCTCAAGAACACATAATCCCCAACTGCAAATTCCAAATCTCTTCTTCGAGTATCGGCATAACTCTTCTATCTACTTTGTGCAATCTTCATTCGTTCCCTTATCTTTTCTACTATCATAGCAGTCTGTTGTATTATTTCTGGACCCAGTAGACTTCTTTCTCCAACTTCATCCCAATGTACATGAGTGCTACATTTTCTCCCATATAGTACTTCATATGGTGCCATCCCAATTGTAGATTATTAACTATTATTGTAGGTGAACTCTACCAATGGAAGTTTTGCATCCCAACTTCCCATGAAATCTTGTATGTATGATCTCAACATATCTTCGAGTATCTGAATAACCTTTTCTGACTTTCCATCACTTTGTATGTGAAATGTTGTGTGAATGCAAGCTTCGTACCCATTGCATTATGTAAGTTGTTCCAAAATACAGATGTAAATTTAGGGTCCCTGTCAGATACTATTGATACTAGCACCCTGTGTATTCAGACTATCACTTTAATATATTCATGAGCATATCGATCCATATTATATGTGGATTCCCCTGGAAGGAAATGAGCAGACTTGGTCAATCTATCAACAATCACTGATATTGAATTATATCCACTTTGTGTCCTTGGTAGCCCAAGCACAAAATCCACTGTAATGTGTTCCCGTTTCCATTCCGAAATTAGTAAAGGCTTTAACAATCCTGGTAGTCTTTGATGTTCAATTTTGATCTGTTGGCAAGTTAGACATTCTGCCACAAATTTTGAAATATCTTTCTTCATGTTTGGCCGCCAATAATGTTGTTGCAAATCTTTATACATTTTGGTGCTACTTGGATGTAATGAATAAGGACTGGAATGAGATTCCTTCAAAATGTCCCCTATGATGGTTGTGTCGGCTGGCACACACAGTCTCCCTTTATATCATAATGCTTTATCATTAGAGACTTTCTACTTAGTGTATCTGCAATCACATTTGCCTTAACAAGATGACAATTGATCACACAATCATAGTCTTTCATCAATTATAACCATCTCCATTGTCGCATATTCAACTCTTTCTGTGTGAAGAAGTATTTTAAACTATTGTGATCTGTAGATTGTGCACTTTTCACCATACAGGTAATATCTCTAAATTTTTAGTGCAAAGACAACAGCAGCAAGTTCTAGATCATGTATGGAAAAATTATCTTTCTTCCAAGTTCAAAATCATGTGTTGGATAATTCTTTTCATACTCTTAATTTCATGGAGGTGTAGGCTATTACCTTCCCATGTTGCACTAATACAGCACCCAGACCATTTTTAGAAGCATTGGTCTAAACTAAAAACCCAACTGTTCCCATAGGATTGGCAAGGACATGAGTTGTAGTCAATTTATGCTTCAATTCCTGGAAACTCTCCTGACAAGCAACAATCCAAAGAAACTTCACATTTTCCTTGTTAACAGTGTCAGTGGGGTTGCAATATTTGAGAATCCTTGTACAAATTGTCGATAATAACCGGCTAGTCCTAAGAAACTTTGAACCTATGATACATTCGTTGGCGTTGGCTAGTTACTCACTGCCTCTACCTTGTTTGGATCAACAGAAATTCCTCTTTGGATACTACATGCCCTAAAAATACCCCTAGTTCTAGCCAAAATTCACATGTCTTTGAATTTAACAATTACTTTTCTTTGAGAAGTTTCAAAACAACTCTTAGGTGTTCTTTGTGCTCTTCTATTTCATGTGAATAGATAAGGATATCATCAATAAACACCACCACAAATTTATCAAGGAACTTTTGGATACCCGGTTCATTAGATCCATAAATGCCGTAGGAGCATGTGCCAAACTAAAAGGCATCACTAAAAATTTATAGTGACCATATTGCATTTCAGATGCAGTCTTTTGGATATCTTCCTCTTTGACCTTTAGTTGATGATATCTGGAACGTAAATCAATCTTTGAGAACACTGATGCTCCTTACAACTGATTAAATAAATAATCTATCCTTGGAAGAGGATACTTGTTTTTTATGGTCACTTTGTTCAGTTCTCTGTAGTCAATGCATAATCGCAATGTGCTATCTTTCTTTTTCACAAATAAGACAGGCGCTCCCCAATGTGAACAACTAGGATAGGTGAATACCTTATCAAGTAATTCTTGTAGCTGTATTTTTAATTATTTCAATTCTATAGGTGCCATTCTCTATGGGGATTTAAAAATATGGGTAGTCCTTGAAATAACATTAATTGCAAACTCAATTTCCCCATATGGTGGAAACCCTAGTAGATCATCTTGAAACACCTTAGAAAATTCTCCACATCTATATCTTTAGGATTCAATTCCATTTCAAGAAAAGTATCCAAAATATTAACCAAATAGCCAGTACATCCCTTGTTTAGCATCTTCCTAGATTTAAATGCAGTTATAATTAGCAAAGAGCATGAATGCAAATTACCTCTAAGAATAAATTGTCCTCTATTTGCTGGTTTAAAGGACACAATCTTCTTATTACAGTCGACATTTGCAAAATATTTAGGCCCTGTTCAGTTCAGGAAAATTATTCTATTATTCTATTCTAAATTTTTCAAGAGTATTCCAAAATATTCCGTTTTCAGAAAAATATGGAAAATTGGAGAAAACATGTTCAGAAACAGTCCAGTTTTATAATTTAGAATACGCAGTATTCCATTATTCCAAATTTTTGGAATACTCCAGTTCAACTTTGGAAAACAAGCTGAGATTGTTTTCCAAATTTTGGCTTATTTTCCAGAAAAATAGAATATTGGAATACCGCCTATTCCAAATTATTCCAAATGAACTGTTTGTGAACATGTTTTCCAAATTCTCTTGTATTCTAGAATATTATTCTGGAAAAGTGGAATAATTTTCCTGAACTAAATAGGGCCTTAGCTAGCCAGTCCACACCAAGGATAACATCAAAATTTGATACTGGTAGGAGAACAAGGTCGGGTGTAGAGTACCCTACCATCAATTCAAACTATACAAGCCCTCAACATTTGATCAGAACTCATATTTTCTCTAAATGGAGCAGCCACATTATAACCTACTTTTAATAGTTCTGGTCTAATGCCCGATTTTCTCATAAATGCATATGATGCAAATGAATGTGTGAATACTAGATATATCAATGTAAGTGCATGAACCACTAAGATCAGAATGGCACCTAAGACTACAGAAGCATCTACAGCTGCTTGTTCTCGTGTCATTGCAAACATCCTTTCTTGAACTTTATTATCTGGGTTTGGGCAACTTCTCGTCATATGTTTGGGCTTCTTGCACATGAAACAATTATTGGACCCGACAAAATACTCTCCAAAGTGATTTTTCCCACATTTAGTACACTTAAGCTTCTCAGTTTTATTTGGAGCGTTTCTCGCTGTAGGATGCTTTTGATTGACTTTGCCTGGTTTTTGCTCTGGTTTCTTCCGATGTGCTGAACTTTTGAAGCAAATGTTTGCCTCTTCTGCTGATAATACATTTGTATCTATTGTTCATCGATTCTGCGAGCAGCGCTTTATAAACTATTTCTCTGAACTTAGTTAATGTAGACATTCTCACATCTCTTCTGATTTTAGGTCAGAGGCCTCTTAGGAAATGATCCATCTTCTCAACATTATCCCTAGCAATATAGGGAACATACTTAAAGCATTCTTCAAATTTCTGGATATATTCACAAACAGACATATCTCCTTGCTTCAGCTCCAAAAACTCTTTGACCTTGAGTTATCGTGCATCCGTAGTGAAGTATTTATCGTAGGAAAGTACTTTAAATCTTTCTCATGTCAGCTCTTTCATGTTGACTGCAAGTTTGACTCATTCCCACCAAGTTCTGGCATCTTTCTTGATTTGAAAAACCGCACAGAGTATCTTCCCAGCGTCATCAATGTGTATGTAATAAAAGATAACATCAAGTGATTTGACCCATTCCTCTGCAACCATAGGATCAGACCCACCATGAAAATCAGAAGGTTCGATTTTCCTAAATTTCTCGTACAATGCCGGTCCATTATTATTTACTGGTGGAGGTTGTCGGTCTTGCTCCTGGTTTCTTTGTTGCATATTCAGTAGTTGTTGCATTTGTTCACCATACATGCTTGTCTGGTGTTGTAACGGCTCAACTAAATTCTCAAGAAGATTGTGGTTTGGATCCGGATCATCTCTTGTCTGTTTTAGATGCCCTAACTTCCTCTGTATTGCCCAATCTCACCCGTTCATAAGCCAATAATAACACATAATGATGATAATGACAACTAATAAATTGCAATTTACTAAACATAATACTCAACAGATTAAAATTGACCATCTCCCTAGTCGAGACATATGCCATCTTCTATCTACATAAAAGATTTAAAACTTCGCTCTGATACCACAACTGTAACACCTCTTAACCTAGCAGTAGAACCACAAAGGAGTTTGTACTACTAAATCGGGAAGTATCGCTGTTTTATACTTCGAAAACCATGATTCTAAATTTTTATAAAATTAGAACTGGGGAAATGTCGCAAACTGATCTCATTCATTCAAAATAGTAAAAAATCTTGAGTTTAATACATAAACAAAATTATAATAGAGTTTTTTATTCAAGACAAAACAGAGTACTCCAGTATAGGGGCATATTAGCTGGGGAACATGGTATATGGACAAATCTCTGACTGGCCGCTCTGAGGTAATGACTTATAAGACTAAACTTTTGTAATTGCGAAATATCACATATCACATTCATCAACAAATAAGTACTTTATATGATATGGTTATGTTCTTGAAAAATCATTTATTTGGGTACCCTTGAAGTGTGATACTCGACTGATAGTAATAGTCTATGGTTTTCGGAACTTGTTCGTATACTGGGCCAATCAAACATGTATATCGGGGTTCTCAAACTGGTTTATCAACTAATGGTATTAGCTGTATTCAATCTTTTTCATTTACCGTGGGTTTCCTTGAACGACTTTTAGCCGCAAGTATTTGCCACCATGTGTTGGGTCCGCCTGCCCCCCGCATCCCATGCCGACCCGCCATCAGTCAAGTACCATACTTCCTTTTCTTAAACATGCTTTTTCATATATATATATATATATCATGCATGATCATTCAATAATAGTCACATATGAGAATATCAATCAATGTATGATCCTTATGATACAGCAATAAAAGCTTCATCTTACCTCAGGTCCAGCTGCGTATTGAAGAAAAAAAGACCAGATTCTCTTGCTAGATGGATGTGCTAAAGGCCCTAAAGTAATTACCCATGTTGCATTTAACTTTACCTCCATCAATGCCACCAAATGTTGAAATACAATTTGAGATCATCTATGACTTATCCATTCACAACTAGTTACCATAATGCAACAATTAAGCATATGTACTGATATATACTAAGTATAAACTTTACATTCTTCTCAGATACTTATACAAGAAAGCTTATTTTGAAAAAATATGGACATATATAATCATTTATGTAACATATTCTACAACAACACAATAGTTCAAGAGAATTTATCCACATGTTAAAATAACCAGGATTTGTTTTGCTTATAACCACTTGATTATGAGTTGGATTTGCATCAAATATATGAGAACCTCAGCCCCTGATTACACTAATTATATATAATTCATAGATATTTCTAAAAGGTGGCAGATTTCATAGATATGCAATTTAGGCTTTATGAATCCATACTAAACACAAGGTTAAGCCATGGATGAGTTCGTAAGATCATTATAATATGTATAAGTACCTACAACACCTCTCATAACTTCAAAATAACCAAGGAACATAGCAAGAAAAAGAGTAAAATAAAGGAAACTCACATTGATTGTCAAAGGAATTGTGCTCTTGGTGTTCCGATGATTTTTTCTTGAATATTTGGTGATTTTTCGAATAGGGTGATCTTGGTCAAGTTCAAAGTGTGAATGAGTATTTAAGGTTGGTTTTACTCTTATCCAAGTAGAGAGGCGGTTTTGAGGGTGAAATACCAAAAATACCCTGAAATAGCTTCTAGAAATCATGTTTGAAAGACTGGATCGGTTCAAGCAGTTATAGACCTGTTTTTGGTTGGTTTGAACCGGTTACTAGTAATTATTGACCATATTTAGTGTGTCGATGGTTGGTCCAAGAATTTTGAATAATTTTAGGGTGTGTTTATATTATTTAAAATCGGTTACTTATGCAGAAAGTGTTGAAAGTGCTAAAGACGGAGTTTATTGTCAAACCTTCTAAACATTCATGCTTATAATACATAGATAAGAATGTAATGGCTCATTTATCAATATGATATAATGATGACAACAAAATAAAAGATAAGTTCAATTGGTTCTGACCGCAACTGGATGAATAGAGAAGGGACATATCCAATTACTTAACAAATTATACCATATGCAAGTGTGAATTGAATAGTATTGATAAGAATCAAGATACTTGACAATTTTTATTAGGTTAAAAGAAATTCTATCTACTTGAATCATGTATTTAAATTTACTCAGCATACATACCATTAAGCTCCGGGATTTAACCAATTAACCTACGATAGATATGTCAGTGACTCTATTAATACTTCTAGGTTTGCCACCTGTACCTAGATATAATTTCAAGAGTTAATTACTTTGTTAATTGCACATCGATCCCAGTTAACCGAGAAGTTGAGCTTTACACTGCAATTGGACATTTATAAAGACATATTTTATCATGTTAGCAGGAATAAATTACATATTGCATGTATCATAGGCATAAATCGTAATTAATCACATAAATAGCAATTATTCATGCTCATGAAATGTCTACTTATATGTCATTCTTCCCTAATGCATATTTTTTAGATGCATTTAGGTATGAAATGGTTATTGGATTAGAAGGAGATAACTAGGCATTACACTCTCAAATTATAAAATTACAACTTTTTATTATATTTTCCAACTTGATATCATTACATTTTGCTATAATTTTAGAAAAGTATATTTATGTTTTAGATTATTATTTTAAATATTTTAAAATCCCTAATTTGTCTATCCACAACATTTCAGATTTTCGTCCCTCAACTTATAAACATAGAACTTTTTTATTATATTTTCCTCCCTACTTGACATTTTTTATAATTTTAGAAAAATATATTTATGTTTTAGAGTATTATTGGAAATGTATTTTTGTAATCCCTGTTTCGTCTATCCACAACATTTCAGATTTTCACTCCCTCAACTTATAAAATTACAACTTTTTATGCCAACTTGATATAAAAATATATTTTTTATATATTTCTAAAAGTATCTTTATATTTTAAATTATTATTTTAAACAGATTTTTTTACTCTCGTTTGTATTTTTATATATATCATGATTTTTCTTATCAAATTAAATTATCATTTTAATTTTTATAACATCAATTGAGTTGTCATTTCAGCGTCTTTCATCAAAATAATTCACTATGGCTATATTTACACATTGAGTAGTCAATTCGATTAGTTCCCTACAGCTATACCTACGAATTGAGTTGTATGTCAACATTTTGTGCATTTGGGGGGGGGGATGTAGGAGTAATTTCCGAAATATAGGCATTTTCGGAGTCGACCGGGCCGCGGCACAAGCCCTCCGGACCGTGGCACTACGCTTGAAAAGACATTTTTCCTCACCAGCACTGCTGGGCCGCGGCACACAGCTGCCGAGCCGCAGCCCCCGCCGAAATCACTCAGCATCGGCCGAGACTGTACTCTGCGCCGCGGCCCCTGCCGGCTGGTGAAAACATTTATTGTAATCAAACATTACAATATGGTTACAATTTATATTGTTACAATTCATAACAATCAAAGTCACACAAATTGGCATAATCCGTATTAACAATACGGTCAAGTATCCAACGCTTCAGTCCCCACTTATAGTGATGAGCCTGCCTAGCCGCGTCCCCTGACACAGTAGGCCCCACGAAGCCAGCCAACCTGAGAAAACGTTCCATATACTCTGCCGCATTTTCCCGATCCATCTGATAAATGGTACCACACTCTCTCTCGTATCGCTGCTGTTCCGAGGGGGGATGAACCTCTTGTAGAAGGCCTCATGAAACGCCGCCCAAGTACATGTCTCAACAAAACCATCACCCTTCGCCCCAACATACGACGTCCACCAGTTAAGGGCGTCACCATCAAACTTGAAAGCTGCTAAACGAGCTTTCACCCCATCAGGACAACCAATCACCTGAAACAACTTCTCACAATGGGTAATCCAGTCACTCGCTTCAGTTGGAGTGGTACCTGACAAGAAAGGATTGAGCTTCAGTTTGTTGAAGCATTCAATCCACACATGAATGCCCTCATTGCTGCTTTCAGCCCCATCCCTACGCTCATTACGCAAATTCTGAATAGCAGCGGCTACTGCTTGAGCAACAATCTCATCAATATTTGGAGGGTTAGCTTCACCACTTCTTTGCCGAGTGTTCACCATCTAAAACGATATCAAGCGGTTAGCGAAAAACAAACGAATATGAATACGGAAAGGAAAGACGAAACGAAAGCCTAGTGTCTACCCAATCCTCACAGGTCAAAGCCTAAGCCGTAAAGATCCAAACCTGTCGCTCCAATACCATAAATTGTAACGCCCCAACCCGACAAGGGTAGAAACATTACAATATAGTTACACATCAGATATAAACAGATCAAACCAAACAGCGGAAGTATTAAGATAAATTCATCAAGGTGTATCAAGGAGGCTAAAACAACATCCAAATATCCCCAAAACCAAACAAACAAAAGTACGATTACAAATGTCCAAAAATCTGGAAATACGATAAAGAAATAATGTTCATTTATTCAAAGAGCTCTAGGGTAGGTCCACACTCTCTCATCCCCAAAGTTAAACCCCGCATGAGCTAAGTACCTGCCGCATGGAAAGAAAAGCGGCTGAGCATAAAGAGCTCAGTGAACATATATGAAATAAACAAGCAATACAAAGCAATACGAAATGAGTTACATGTGGTGGCACTTGGTTATATCAAAGGTATATCAAAAGTATATCAAGGTATATCAAAGGTTCATCAGGGTTAGATATGAAAAGTTATCAAGGTTTAAATATCAAAGATCATCAAAGTTAAGTATCAAATGATTTCAGTATTTAACCCCCAGGCCCAAACAAGGCCCAAATAAATAAAGTAGTCCAATGGAGTGATCAGCTCCCCAAATGTGAAGGGACCGCATTGCACGCATGCCCAATCACCAAATATAATATGGCCCAAATGTAGAGTGGCCCAAAATAATCAAATCAAATATCAAACAGATCAAATCTAGGATGCATCCATACGCCCCTGTAAGCAGATAACAATAATGATGGCCAAAGCAAATATAATATAAGAGGGACGGTGGGGGACATCTCTCCAACCCCACTGGAGTACATAACATTGGTGCATCAATGCTATGGTTGTGGCTACTCCACAACAAGTAATACAAATTGCCCGGGTAAATACTGAAAGGGTCAAGGTCCCAAATCAAAGTATATATGTCAAAGGTCAAAAGTTCAAATCAGATATCAAAGGTTCAAATATAAAGGGACCATATCAAAGGTTCAAATCAAAGGTTCAGATACCAAGTCAAAGTCAAAATCAGATATACAATAATGAGGAGAGAGAGAGTAAGTCATGAGAGAGAAAAGTTGCACCCTGAAAGGGTGCGGAATATCTGTACCTTAGTTCCAAAGCAAAAGCAAGGTCAAACAAACAAGGAGAAAAGGATCACTCCCGCTTCACCGAACCTAGAAAAGAGTGGATACGAATCAAGACGAGCTCATTTCTCATAAGTTACCTCTTTCAGTTATCTTTCCATTTTTAGTAACTTTCCATATTTAACAACTTTCTATTTTAGGTAACTTTCTATTTTAGCAGGTTATCAAAATTAGCGAGTTTTCTCGATATAGACATGTTCTATATAGTTAGTTATTCATCTCATAAAGTTTTCATGTCATGTTAAGTTATGGATTTCATTTTATGCATGTTTTCCAAGATTAGGGTTTCTTATGACAAGTCTCCATAATTTAGGGTTAAAAGTGTCAATAAAGAAAGTGAAGGGTCAAAACTGAATATAAACAATGAAATACACATATATACAGCCCATACACTTCAAGTATCATATATATACACCTTACACCCTCAAGTATCACAAGTTACAAAAATAATAACCCTAATTTCCACAATTAAACCATTGATTATCAAAACTAGCATGTAAGGCCCATAATTATTCCAAAGTGTCACGAACAGCCCCTAACACATTATTCCAGCCAAACCATGCATACATTCATTATATTTACATTATTAGTCCCTCTAGGTATCATATTTATAATATAAACCTTCTAATCATCAATTATCTCTTATGTTTCATAATTTCAGCTTTTAAACACAAACAGGTCACCAATATACAAATTTTTATTCCATACTATAACTTTAAAATAAAATTCATAAAAATTCTCACATGTACTTGAATGTCTTTAGAACCAACACAAATTTTTCCAGAATTTATAAGTTAGTATAAACCCACATTAAAAATACCCAAACCCAGACTACTCAGAAAACCAACCAGCAGCAGTACCTAAAAAGTATCCGCCACACCGGATAGAGTATCGATATCATTTCATTCAGGGAAAATCCACAAAAATTTCAGGAAGTCCCACATAACCCAAATATTACCCCTGTAAAAGGAGAGCTCCTAACTCCTTATGGTTTGAACACAACTGAAATTAAATTCTGCAAACACAGTTTTGACATATCGTCTCATAAAATTCAAAAATAGGAACAAATCAAATTCAAATCCATCCAAACCAATTGGAATACTTAACTAAGACCCTAAACTGAGTTTACAAATAAAAATACCGAATTAAACATTAATAGAAATTTGTTTGGTGATGCATACATATTCGATTATCAAAGCTGTCCAAATCAATTAATTCATTTAAACCCTAATTTATCCAATTCTTTTTAATCCATTTAATTATATGATCATAACACATCATATATTCAGAAAATAAACATCAAAAACACATCAAACTAATTCTCATATGAATCCAACAAGATCAATAACAAAAACATTCATACGATTCATAATAATTTCATGGTTATTTCTTAGCCGATTTATATAGGTTTTTAGAATAGATTTTTATCACAAGAATTAAGGATCAAAAGAGTGAATCAAAATCACAAGAACATACCAAATAGGGCTAAGGAAAATGTGACCAAGAATCGGGCCAAACAAATCAACCAAAACCGATCCAAGATGATGTATGGATCGAATGGGGAGGGAAAACCAAGGACGAGACCACCAAATGCTTCCAACAAATTCCAATGTGCATCAAACTTCCTCCCGAACACGTAGAATTAATCACCAAGATTTGGAGAGCAAAATTTTGTGGTGTGTGTGTGTGTGTGCCGTGACCTATGAGAGGGGAGGGAGGGATGATTTTATTTTTGGGTCAAATGGGGTATAAGGAAAGTGTATAAAAGGTTTTAATGTGATTAAAGAGGTTACCAAAACTCAAGGGATTCACTTATCCCTTTACACGGCCCACAAGAGGGGGAAAAGGTCAATTTTTTTCAAAATTTATTATTTTCATAGTTTGTTTAGTTACAATTAGGCATTTTACATGTTATGTACAAGTTTTATTAGTTTTGGACCCATTTAGGTCAAGTAACAAGTAATACTTGTGTTTTAATTCAAATCTCACATTTTTGAGTTCATATGATGTCGTAGTAGCTCAATTATCATTTACTTGAAGTTACATGTTCATATTTATGATTGTACCGTAACCGTTTTTGATTTAGGGCTTGTTTGGTAAACGTACACATTTCTTCAAATTTTCAAATTGGAGGGCATTTTAGTAATTTAGACGTAGTATGGAGAAGTGGGTTTTACAACTATTCCCTCCTCAAAAGAATTTTCGTCCTCTAAAATTGAAAAAGGAAAGGTACCGAAACAAAATGAAAGCATACCAGACTACAAAGGGAAATGAGGGTAGCTGGCTCGCATAGACTCCTCGGTCTCCCAATGTAACACCCCCAAACCATTCGGGAATATTACAGCGCCGCAGACCCTCTCCGTGAGGATCTACCAGGCTAAATACAGAAAACACATTAACACTATACATGCCGACATGGCTAACTAACGAACCATTAGACCGATTTGGTCTTTTACCACAACATACACATCGACCATACATTACTCTTTCTCGTAACTCATACCCACGCAGGGGTTAACATAAATCAACAATCCCGCATAGGGGAAAGTAAACACAACGGAAAGACAAAACAAGACATCACTAAATGCTCAACACCGGTCTTCATGTGATTAGTATCGCCGTCTTTCATCATCCTTCGTAACGATCCTGTGAATCGCTCCCAAAGAACTCGCAAATACCGGACGCAACATGACATCCACCCCGAATACTCGGGGGTTAGCAATACTCCTCTGTTTTGCTAGTGCAAGTATAAATACAAAGACAAGCCATACATATCATACTCCAAGAACATAGAAATCATGAATATACTTCCCGAGATAATTCGCTTGATCAAACAGTTTGAATTATGAAAGATAGGAAATAAAACCATTTTACATCTTACAAAATATTGTACGATCTCGGGAGTTTTGAAAGCATTTGGGGTTTAAGAATTTTCAAGCCTTTCGAAACACTTAGGGACATAGCCCAACAATCGTTTATTTCAAAATACAATTCCGATAGTAGATAACAGGGTCCACGACCCAATCATAACATTCCAATCACAACACAGGGGTCCACGACCCAAATCATCCACATCACATACTCGCAAGAATAACCCGGTGGAAATTACACCGTGTCAAACATTACCATGACAACAGTCTCACTCAACATACCACAGAGCTACAATGCACAGAGCAACCACAGGACTCACGTACCCTTACCAAATTATCACAACCAAGAGACGAATCATACACAACACATTTATTGGTGCCATTCCAGCCAAGTACGATGCCATTTGAACTGCCATTCCAATCAGACGAAATATGCACCAAAGATCACAGTTCTCCAACAAAACACTTCAAAGTTAACCTTGGTACGAGACTCACGGCCACCGTACCCCGCAGAGCCCCGTCGGACATCCCTGGGTGGTTAACCATAGTTCGCGATACGAAACTCACGGCAACGTAACCCTAGAGGCCTCGTCAGACCGTCCCTAGGTGAACATACACATATCATCCACAACGCCACGAGAAGCCATAATTCGAATACTAGAATATGCATACAAATGCTAGGTACTTCGCTAGAATGGCCACTATAGTCGACGTACACTCACAACTAATGTCACACAATCACAAGCAAATACCAATACCAAACAACACCAAGTGTCACAACCTCCTCACGAAGGAATAACAACTAATATCACACACATTACGTTCTTTCCGAACAAGTACACATAATATTACGTAATCCCCGGCAAAGGATTACGGTCTATTAAACTCACTCAAAGTGATCGTAGCATCTTTCAACATACAAAACCAACACATATATTCCGAGAACACATATATTCACGAAGTACAAGAATTATTGTTGAAAGACAACATTTATCGAGAACATACCGATCCCTTTACGTTCATTAAACATCGATTTCGCATAAAATCATTTATCAATAATTATGCCTGCGAAACATGAAACGTATGGACAAGATACTTGCCTCGGTACCGTGAGCAACGAAACAACGAACGAACACGGTCGGATAGCTCTCGAACTTCCGAAAACGACCAATAATTCGACAACCTCACGATCGCTACGAAAATAACATCACCACGGATAAATAACGTTAAACGGAATCCGAATCAACCGAAAAAAACAACAAGGATCCGAGGGTTCCTTCGAAGAAATCGGAAATCAAGCCCCGGGTGATAAAATCGATATATGAGTTACAAAATCCGAAGATCATGGCCAAGACAACAAGAATACCATAACCAAATCATCAAAATCGGACAAATCGGTGAATCACGAAGAAAACCCCCAAAAATCATACAAGTAGGGTTTTAAGCAAGGAAATACCTTGATTCGGACGAAGAACACGGATTAAATGATGATTTAATCAAAAAGGATCTTCCAAAAAGCCTTAGAAATGAGAATAATCGGCCAAGAACTCGATTTCCCCAATCTCCCGTCCGATAGCCGCAAGAAAAGTGAAGAAATGAGTAAAACGGCCGCCTGTGCCTTATATAGCTGGCCATCGCCGGACACTTACGGCCAGAATCGGGCCTTACGGCCGTAACTCGGCACTTACGGCCGTACCGGCAGTCCTTACGGCCGTAATCGCATTCGTCCGAAGTCGCTTGGCACCAGACGGCCAGAATTATCGACTCTACATACCAGAATCGCATTCGTCCGAAGTGCACGCACCGATTTACGGCCAGAACTCTCGACTCTTACGGCCAGAATCGCATTCGTCGTGCCATGCTCGCCGACCACTTACGGCCGTAATCGCACCTTACGGCCGTAACTCGGCTGCATCAGCACCGCGCCTTGCCGTGGCCACTCCGACGGTCCGAACAACCCCGAAATCCGAACCCGAGTAAAACCGGAGATACGGTTACGAAGTACTCGCAAAGACGAATCCAAGCGTTAAGAGAACACACGATTCCGACCACCCGAAGTGTCGGAATTGACGACGAAGTAATTACCCCAAACTTTGGGAAATTACAAAAATGGCCCAAAACGTCCGAAAATCACGATACGTGATTGAATAACCAAACCGAAGTTCACAACACGTCTAACAAAGTTAAACTGACTTACGTGAAACTCGAAACAGCAGTTTCCAACGAGATTCGCAAGAATCGAGCTCAAGTGCGGAAAAGTCGCTAAAAAGCTCGGAACTCAACAAAACGATACCGAAACGAACTCGGATGACAAAAAGTGCAGAATTAATCATTCTCGGAATGATGAAACGGTCATGAGCGAGTCGTCAAAACGGACTTCCGCCGAAAAAAGAAAATTACCGAAATTCGAAATTGCGGATATTACATTCTACCCTCCTTAAAAGAAGTTTCGTCCCGAAACTTAAAACAAGTAGGGAGAAGCAATATCCCCACCAGGAAAACTCGACGAGATACACGAAAACCGAGAACTCGCGCCCAACGGCGAAATGCTGCAAGAAACGCAAAGACACATACGGCGTGAAAACACGCTCCACGACGACCAACACAACGCCACCGATAGAGACATAATAAAACCAACAAGTGACAAGCGTCATCAAACTGATAACATGGTCAAGTCAATTATTCGAACAATCATAAAACACAACGAACGAAAATCGATATGATTGACCAACCCAACGGTACATCAATCAAAACGCGAGCCAGTCGCTGAACAAATACGGAATTCCACCGCCCAGGGGTTGGAAGATTGTAAACGAGACTAATTTCCCGAACTTAAGGGAATTACGACGGAGTCTGAACATTCAACAATCACGGAACAAGATCAACAGAAACCGAACCATCAAACAATTGAATTGCAACGATCGAGACAATGACAGTCGATCAATCATGTATGAATCATAACGAATAACGAAAAATCGAATAGCATCCCCATAGTTCACAGCTCGACTCAAGACAATATATACGATCCGGTGAAAACGACAAAATATGAATTCATATAAAATTCACAAGATCGGAACCGAATTCGGAAAAAGTCACAACGACAATTGGATTAACCCAAAACAACACCGCAACTTGTTCAAACAACAAAAGTGAAGAGTAGAAAAAGTCCAGAAAATATCGACGAACGCAAACGAGTCGATAGAATCGAATAAAACGAAAGCGAAAAATATGGGTATTACACCATATCACCTTTAAAAGAGGTTTCGTCCCCGAAACCTAAACAACGAGAACAAAGTGCTAGAATAGCAACCTTCCCAAAAATCTTCTCTTGGTCCCGCATCTAATCTCCATGACTGCATGTACCGTGGTCACGACCGCGCCCTTTGCCCCTCGGCATATTAAGCGGATACTCTCTCAATACAATGGTACAGCATCACAAAATAATATACCAAATTGCCATCTCGGCTTTACATATCACATAAGACAACTAATAGCAACTCGATAAGAAGATCCACGAGGTATCCTTTTACATGATATCATTTGGAAATCTTTGGATTTGCATGATTATTCAAAATAAAATTTTGAGAGTATTTTTGGTACCTCGGTTTGAAATTAACCTTGTCAAAACTTTATGAATTTTAATTTTCCACAACTCGTTCAAGTTTATAAAATTTTCAGAAAAGCATTTTCGAATGTACACACAATGTATATAATTTACCACTATATCAAAATACGATCCATTACCATCAAATCCAATCACACTTCCACATCATCTCATCACGTAATTACGATATCACAAGCGACCGTCATAAGATAATTAACATCTAAAACTGAAATCCTACCTCTCAGTAATGAGGACTCTCACAACAAGTGCATTTAGGACGACTTAACGTTCACACCACCAACTTAATCACAATTTTGAGCATTATTGACCAAATAATAATGCCGACATTACTACATACCCCCGAACCGACGATCATGAAATCAAAAAGTCGAAAGCAAGAGCCACGTTTCAAGTAATTTTTTTTTTTTTTTGTAGACCTCATTTGAGTTTTTTTAAAATCAAATTTTGAAAACTTGCAATGCAAGATGAAAATAAAATATAAGTAGTTAAGTTCTAAAAAAATTCCGGTCTCGAGGTCATCATACGAAATCAAAAATTTTCCTTTCTTGAAGGATGTTTAAAAATAATATTTACGTGACTCTTCAAAATAATTAAATTTTGAAATATCACATTGACAAACTTTTCTTGCGGGGTCACACCAAACCATTACTTCAATAAAACGATTCACACAATATATACACACGTTTATACACCGGTATCACTTTTCATTCTAGCACAATACGAGAATCAAACAAGTTTGGAGTACGTATTCACCAGGCACATTTAAACTCCACATAATAACATATAATCACACAAGCTCGTATATCACGAGATGCAACAAGGTAGGGAGACTTACATCCACAGATCGCACGAAGATGATGGCTGCACCTCGATACTAATCACGACCGACACCTCAGACGACGCGTCGCGACACGACTCAGTCAGACAAAATCTGACAAGACAAGACAAGACAAGACCCAACAACACACAACCTGACCCGACAACCTAGGTTTCCGCAACCTAAGCTCTGATACCATATTCTGTAACACCCCCAAACCATTCGGGAATATTACAGCCGTTGCACCCTCTCCGTGAGGATCTACCAAAGCAAATACGTAAAACACATTAACACTATACATGCCGACATGGCTAACTAACGAACCATTAGACCGATTTGGTCTTTTACCACAACATACACATCGACCATACATTACTCTTTCTCGTAACTCATACCCACGCAGGGGTTAACATAAATCAACAATCCCGCATAGGGGAAAGTAAACACAACGGAAAGACAAAACAAGACATCACTAAATGCTCAACACCGGTCTTCATGTGATTAGTATCGCCGTCTTTCATCATCCTTCGTAACGATCCTGTGAACTGCTCCCCAGCAACCTGCAAATACCTGGACGCAATACAGACATCCACCCCCCGAATACTCGGGGGTTAGCAAAACTCCACTGTTTTGCTAGTGCAAGTATAAATACAAAGACAAGCCATACATATCATACTCCAAGAACATAGAAATCATGAATATACTTCCCGAGATAATTCGCTTGATCAAACAGTTTGAATTATGAAAGATAGGAAATAAAACCATTTTACATCTTACAAAATATTGTACGATCTCGGGAGTTTTGAAAGCATTTGGGGTTTAAGAATTTTCAAGCCTTTCGAAACACTTAGGGACATAGCCCAACAATCGTTTATTTCAAAATACAATTCCGATAGTAGATAACAGGGTCCACGACCCAATCATAACATTCCAATCACAACACAGGGGTCCACGACCCAAATCATCCACATCACATACTCGCAAGAATAACCCGGTGGAAATTACACCGTGTCAAACATTACCATGACAACAGTCTCACTCAACATACCACAGAGCTACAATGCACAGAGCAACCACAGGACTCACGTACCCTTACCAAATTATCACAACCAAGAGACGAATCATACACAACACATTTATTGGTGCCATTCCAGCCAAGTACGATACCATTTGAACTGCCATTCCAATCAGACGAAATATGCACCAAAGATCACAGTTCTCCAACAAAACACTTCAAAGTTAACCTTGGTACGAGACTCACGGCCACCGTACCCCACAGAGCCCCGTCGGACATCCCTGGGTGGTTAACCATAGTTCGCGATACGAAACTCACGGCAACGTAACCCTAGAGGCCTCGTCAGACCGTCCCTAGGTGAACATACACATATCATCCACAACGCCACGAGAAGCCATAATTCGAATACTAGAATATGCATACAAATGCTAGGTACTTCGCTAGAATGGCCACTATAGTCGACGTACACTCACAACTAATGTCACACAATCACAAGCAAATACCAATACCAAACAACACCAAGTGTCACAACCTCCTCACGAAGGAATAACAACTAATATCACACACATTACGTTCTTTCCGAACAAGTACACATAACATTACGTAATCCCCGGCAAAGGATTACGGTCTATTAAACTCACTCAAAGTGATCGTAGCATCTTTCAACATACAAAACCAACACATATATTCCGAGAACACATATATTCACGAAGTACAAGAATTATTGTTGAAAGACAACATTTATCGAGAACATACCGATCCCTTTTTACGTTCATTAAACATTGGATTTCGCATAAAATCATTTATCAATAATTATGCCTGCGAAACATGAAACGTATGGACAAGATACTTGCCTCGGTACCGTGAGCAACGAAACAACGAACGAACACGGTCGGATAGCTCTCGAACTTCCGAAAACGACCAATAATTCGACAACCTCACGATCGCTATGAAAATAACATCACCACGGATAAATAACGTTAAACGGAATGCGAATCAACCGAAAAAAACAACAAGGATCCGAGGGTTCCTTCGAAGAAATCGGAAATCAAGCCCCGGGTGATAAAATCGATATATGAGTTACAAAATCCGAAGATCATGGCCAAGACAACAAGAATACCATAACCAAATCATCAAAATCGGACAAATCGGTGAATCACGAAGAAAACCCCCAAAAATCATACAAGTAGGGTTTTAAGCAAGGAAATACCTTGATTCGGACGAAGAACACGGATTAAATGATGATTTAATCAAAAAGGATCTTCCAAAAAGCCTTAGAAATGAGAATAATCGGCCAAGAACTCGATTTCCCCAATCTCCCGTCCGATAGCCGCAAGAAAAGTGAAGTAATGAGTAAAACGGCCGCCTGTGCCTTATATAGCCGGCCATCGCCGACACTTACGGCCAGAATCGGGCCTTACGGCCGTAACTCGGCACTTATGGCTGCACCCGGCAGTCCTTACGGCCGTAACGGCATTCGTCCTAAGCCGCTTGGCACCGCACGGCAGAACTATCGACTCTTACCAGAATCGCATTCGTCCTAAGTCGCCGCACCCGCACGGCCGTAACTCTCGACTCTTACGGCCATAACCGCATTCGTCAAAGCCATGCTCGCCGACCACTTACGGCCGAATCGCACCTTACGGCCGTAATCGCCGCCGATCAGCATTCACCGCGTCGCCTCGGTCGTGGCCACTCCGACGGTCCGAACAACCCCGAAATCCGAACCTGAGTAAAAACCGGAGATACGGTTACGAAGTACTCGCAAAGACGAATCCAAGCGTTAAGAGAACACACGATTCCGACCACCCGAAGTGTCGGAATTCGACGACGGAAGTAATTACCCCAAACTTTGGGAAATTACAAAAATGGCCCAAAACGTCCGAAAATCACGATACGTGATTGAATAACCAAACCGAAGTTCACAACACGTCTAACAAAGTTAAACGGACTTACGTGAAACTCGAAACAGCAGTTTCGAACGAGATTCGCAAGAATCGAGCTCAAGTGCGGAAAAGTCGCTAAAAAGCTCGGAACTCAACAAAACGATACCGAAACGAACTCGGATGACAAAAAGTGCAGAATTAATCATTCTCGGAATGATGAAACGGTCATGAGCGAGTCGTCAAAACGGACTTCCGCCGAAAAAAGAAAATTACCGAAATTCGAAATTGCGGATTTTACACCCAAGTCGCCTCGCGTGGTGGATGGTTCTTCCAGAGAACCTTAACAAAACGGATCACTTTATTCCTCATGACTCTCTCCTGTCTATCAAGAATGGCTTCCGGTTCTTCTGGAAGTGACATGTGCGGTTGGATCTGATCCAAAGGATATGACACCACATGTAAAGGATGGTAGTTATAACCCCACAACAAAGATACATGAAAAACGTTATGCACATGAGCAAGCTGAGGTGGAAGAGCCAATCGATAAGACACCTCACCAACACGTTCCAAAATCTCGAAAGGACCAATAAAAACATTACAAATATGGTTTTTGTGTGACTTTGATTGTTATGAATTGTAACAATATGGTTTTTACTCTCGTCTTGAGGGGTTTTCCATGCTAAAATTCTGTCTCGTTATTTTTCGCTTTCGAATATCATTTGTATTAATTTTTATCGAGTTGTAATTGTTGTTCTACTCGTCGGTAACCATAAAGTTATGATTGAAGAGTGGGAATTTATCAAACGAGGTTCCTCTTTATTCGTTGTGACGTGACGTTAGTCGGTATTTTTCCCAACAAAGTGGTATCGGAGCCACGGGATTTGTTGTTTCGTGGTTGTTAAGTATCTCAATTGTAAGATGGAAGCCAACACGAGCAGAATGGTTAACTTGAACAGTTCAAACTACCACGTATGGAAGGGTGATTGGTGCATAATTGATCTAAAATTCATATACAAAATATTCATTTTTCCGGGCATAATTGTACTGATTAGTGATTAAAAATATATATTTTACAGATATGTCCAAACATGAGCTAAAAATGGTTATTTTACAGATTACTGACATGAAGCATCAAAAAGGACGGAAAACAAGATCAAATCCAACGACGGGAATTTTTCCAGGACAAACGACCATACAAAACGACGCAAAATGGACCGTGTTCTGTCGGCCGTTTCACATACGGCGCAAAAGAGGCCGTGTCTTGGGCCGTTTCACACACGGCCGGCATTTAGCGCCGTGTCCTCGCGTATTCGGAAGAGACCGAGTCACCACAAACGGCGCACAAACACGGCAACCGGGCCGCTTTTTCATCGCCGTGTTTCAGCAGATGCCATGCAAAATTAGTCCACTTTTGACCAACTTGTGAAATCAACCACAAGATATTTTTGGTCAAAAATCTGAAAATTCAAAGACATGGGTGAAGTGTGAACAAAGAATTAAAAATGATATTACAATAGATATTTTGAATTAAATAATCAATTGTATTCTTGAAAATCACCTATAAAAGGACATGTTCATCCATTGCAAAAATCCCAACACACATTCTTACCAAGAAATCCTCAACTTCTTGCTAAGAAATACTCCTTTCCTTTAGCAATATATTTTCCTTAGAATTTTCAATTTTAGTTTGTATTTTATTTTTGCTTTGAAGTTTTTCTTTCATTTAGTTTGTAATTGAAAAGTGCTTGATCAATAAGCACTTAGTATTTTACTTTCAAATTTTGTAAGCTTGTAACCTTTAAACAAGTTTGAAGTTATATTTTGAAGTTTGTTTCTTGCACTTTGATTCATCATATTCAAGTAAGTTTTATCTATTGTCATTAAGTTCTAGTAATTAAAAGTTTCTATATATATATTATATATATCAATTATTTCTATTATAATTTTAGTATGTATAAACCGATGAGTAGCTAATCTTTCTTCCTAGGGGAAGGGGATTTCTATTAGGTTATATATTGAGTATTTGATTGATTTAAACTATTTTTAGGACTAATTGGTTTAAATAGAGATTGATCATATCCTATTTTTACTAATGAAACCTTCTTGATTGATTGTTGAGTGAATTGGAAACATATCTTTTCAATCTATCAAATGTTAATCTTGTTATCAACATCTTAAGATTGCGAAAGTGGTTAAGACATCTTTGATTACGAAACTACGGAGGTGAAAAGTTGATTACTCGATGAACGATCGTTTATCCTAAAAATAGTCAAGTTAGAGAAATGAAAGGACTAATTGGTTTAAATAGAGATTGATCATATCCTATTTCTACTAGTGAAACCTCCTTGATTGATTGTTAAGTGTATTGGAAACACATCTTTTCAATCTATCAAGTGTTAATCTTGTTATCAACATCTTAAAAAAGTGACGATTAAGACATCTTTGATTACGAAAGTACGGAGGTGAAAAGTTGATGACTCGATAAACATTCATTTTTTCTTTTATATCCATATAAATCAATTCCTATACTTAATTAAATACCTAATTTAATGAACCCGTAATCCCCTAGATTTTATAAATTCCCAACTCATTTTAATTCTATTTATTTTCACTAGTTAAAAATAGTCTAATATAAATAGTCTAATATAAATAGTCTAGTATAAATAGTCTTAATATAAATAGTCTAGTATAAATAGTCTTAATAAAAATAGTCTAGTATAAAAATAGTCTTATAAAACTAGTCTTATTAAAAATAGTTTAAATTAAAAATAGTGCATTTAGTTAATTTTTAAAAAACCCAAAAATATCTTTTTAATATTTTAGTATTTATTTCGCAATTTGTAACAAAAAATTATACGAAGCCTGTTGGACAATCCTCGAGAGAAAAGACCTTGGTAGAACTCACCAAAACTACTTCTACCTCGTATATATTTGCGAGCGACTCAAGAACTCCTATTTTTAGGATAAGTTTTTGGCCGATCAAATTTTGGCGCCGTGTCGGGATTGTTTTAGGCCAAATATAATTTTTGTATACTTTTATTTATATCTTGTGATTTAATCTTTCTTTATTTCTTGCATCTTTTATTCATCTTGTTCTTAATTTTTTTTTTTTTTTAGGTGCGCCGAATCGTTTTCTAGTCTATGCAGGCCGTAGGTCTCTTGCAAGAACCTTGGTACCATACAACGAAAACATTCATCCCGATTATCAAGTTGGAGATAGCACGGAAGATATTAGCGGTGAAGGAGAATTTTTGATGAAGAAAACACCGAATCTTCCGATCAAGAAGAAAAGTCAAACGAAGAACATATGGCGTACCAACAAACTTTGAAAGATTTTGCTAGACCGGTGATCGCACAACAACGTCATACATACAACTTGGCCGACAAAGACGAAATTATGAATTGAAATCCATTCATTTCAACCAACTCCCATCTTTTTATGGGATGCCAAACGAGGATCCTTTAAGTTTTATTCGTGATTTTTACTCGGTTGTCAATACCTTTCCATTACAACAATTGACCGAGGATCAATTAAAAATGAGGTGTTTTCCTTACACCTTAAAAGATCGAGCAAAAACATGGATTATGACGTTGCCACCAAATTCATTGGCTACTTGGGATGATGTGTGCAACAAATTCATGTTTAAATTTTATCCACATCATAAAACGGCGGATCTAAGGACCAAAATTGCGGCTTTTACGCAATCGGAGGGTGAACAATTTTTTGAAGCATGGGATCGTTTCAAAACTCTTTTACTAGCATGCCCCCATCATCATTATCCTTTACAATCGCTTTGAGTCAAACTTTTTATGATGGGCTAACTCATAATTGCCAATTTATCGTTGACAATGCAAATGGGGAGATATAGGAACACTAACGGCGCAAGCCGCTTTTGATTTGTTTGAAAAACTTGCTATATCCTCCCAAAGAAAAGAGTGCACGAGGCAGGAGAGTCGGAGCTAATGAAGTAAATTCCACCAGCGATCTCACTGCGCAAATTGCCGAGCTAACCAAACAAGTCCAACGACTTACAACTCAAGGAATTTCTCAACCACCCACAGCCATGCCATCTCAAGAAGTATTTTTCGCCGGTGGTGAATATAGTCATGCACCCAACATCAATCCCCCGACGAACCCTGAAGAGGTAAATGCTTTAAATAATTTTTACCAACGCCCCAGAAATGACCCTTTTTCTGAAACCTATAATCCCGGTTGGCGAAATCACCCTAATTTCTCTTGGGGTGGGAATCATCACCAACAACCACCACCTCCTCAACATCAAAATTTGCAACAACCATATCAAAAACCGAACCAATTCCAAGGGTCGCCCTCAAACCAACCCAGAAAACCCTCATTAGAAGAAACACTTCAATCATTCATCCAAAACTCATATCGAAGATTTGAAGCAATGGAAGCATCAGTAAAACGAGTCGAAACTCAAGTCGGGCAACTAGCAAATCAACTGCAAAATAACCAGAAAGGGAGGTTACCAAGTCAACCCGAACAAGCTAAAGCTATCACCACGCTGAGAACTGGTAAGATTTATAACAATCAAGTTGATTCCCCTTCTAATGATGATATTTCAATTATTGCAGGAAACAAGGACGAAGATAAGGAGTCAAATGAAAATTCTAAAGAAGAAGTCCCCATCCCAACACTCCACAAATCTACAAATCCATACAAACCCCCAATACCTTTTCCAAGTCGACAAAAAAATGAAAAACTTGAGAAGCAATTTCTAAATTTTTTGATATGTCATCTAAAGTAAATGTAAACCTTCCTTTATTGGAAGTAATAAAAAGTGTCCCAAAGATACGGAAAATTTTTAAAGAATTACTCACGGATAAAAAGAAGTTTGGATATAGAGAAAAATCATTGTCTCGAGGTTATGTCCGCATTGCTCCAACAATGATTACCTCCCAAGCAAAGTGATCCAGAAGCTTCATCATAAATATCGCTATGGGAAACGGTAAGAAGACCACCGGTATGCTTGATCTTGGAGCAGTATAAATTTGATGCCATTATATATTTTTGAGCAACTTGATCTTGGTGAACTTAGCCCAACTAAAATATGTTTACAATTGGCGATAGATCGCTTCGTTATCTGTTGGAATTATCGAAGATATTTTGGTTGACATAGAGGGGCTTATTATTCCAAAGCAGATTTTGTTGTCTTAGAAATGGGACAATGTCTAGAAAATGGAAAAGATCATTCTATTTTATTGGGAAGACCTTTCATGGCTACCAATGAAACAATAATTGATGTTAAAAGAGGAAAATTAACCATGAGTGTGTTAAATGAAACCGTGACATTTTCTCGTGTTTAATTCGCCTGTTCCTAGTTACGATTTATACGAGGAGTGTGCTTTTGTTGATATTATTGACAATTCAGAAACTCTCATTATACAGAACAAGTAATGGAATGTTCGAGCTTAACCGGAAGTTGAAGGAGAAGTGTGCGAAAATCTCTTACAGGGATTAAGATAGATAGTCCGAGTCGTTAATGGATAGCAAAGAAAAGAAATACCGGAGCTTAAAGAATTGCCTAAACATTTAAAATATGTTTTTCTTGAAGAAGGAAATAAAAACCCGTAATTATTAATGCGAATTAAGCAAAGATGAAGAATTTCTTTTAATAGAAGTTTTGAAAAAATGCAAAGAGGTAATAGGATGGGGTTTGAGTGATATTAAGGGAATTAGCCCTTCAACATGTATGCACAAAATAATCCTAGAAGAGGGGGAAAAACCAAGAAGAGAAGCACAACGAAGATTAAATCCCAATATGCTAGAGGTAGTAAAAAGGGAAATTTTAAAATTACTAGTAGGGAATTATTTATCCGATTGCGGATAGTGAATGGGTAAGCCCGATACATGTGGTGCCAAAGAAAAGTGGCATAACAGTGATTGAAAATGATAAGGGAGAGCTAGTACCAACGAGGGTAACAACCGGGTGGCGGATGTGCATTGAATATCGAAAATTAAATGCCGCCACCAAAAAGGATTATTTTCCTCTACCTTTTATTGACCAAATGCTTGATAAACTTGCAGGACACAAATTCTACTGTTTTCTTGATGGCCTTTCAGGGTATTATCAAGTGGCGATTGCACCCGAGGACCAATCGAAGACCACATTCACATGCCCTTTTGGAACTTTTGCTTGTCGAAGAATGCCCTTTGGATTATGCAATGCACCAGAACTTTTCAAAGGTGCATGTTGTCAATTTTCTCGAGATATGATCGGCGATTCTATTGAGGTATTTATGGATGACTTTTCGATCTGGATCATCTTTTGATGATTGCTTAAATAAATTGACCAAAGTACTTGAACGTTGTATTGAAAGCCATTTAACTCTCAGTTGGGAAAAAAGTCATTTTATGACAGAAAGTGGAATTGTGCTAGGCCATGTGGTGTCAAATCATGGAATTGAAGTCGACAAAGCAAAAATTGATGTCATTCAAAAATTACCGCCACCAAACAATGTAAAGGCAATCAGGAGCTTTTAGGACATGCCGATTTTTATAGAAGGTTTATCAAAGATTTTTCAAAAATAAGTAAACCTCTATGCACTTTGCTTATCAAAGATGTTTCTTTCATTTTCGATGACGCTTGTCTCGACGCTTTTAAAACCTTGAAAGAGAAACTAACCACGGCACCAATCGTAATTGCCCCTGATTGGTCTTTACCTTTGAAATTATGTGCGATGCATCCGACCGATTGTTAGTGCGCTTTGGGCCAAAGAATTGATAAAATGCTCCGTGTGGTTTATTACGCTAGTCTAACATTAAATGATGCGCAGTTAATTATACGACAACCGAGAAAGAATTATTAGTCATGGTTTTCTCCTTTGGATAAATTTAGATCTTATATTGTAGGATCTAAAGTGATTGTACATTCAGACCATGCAGCTTTACGACATCTGTTGAAAAAGCAACAAGCGAAACCTCGGTTGATTCGGTGGATTTTAATGCTTCAAGAATTTAATGTGGAAATAAAGGATCGAAAAGGAAGTGAAAATGTGGTCGCAGACCATTTGTCTCGTTTAAAAATAACAGAAGAAATAGATAACAAACATGAACAAATTGTGGACTCTTTTCCACATGAAAATCTATTTAAAATTTCTTCGGTACCTTGGTTTGCAGATATTGTGAATTATTTGGTTTGTGAAATGCTCCCAACTAACATTTCTTACCAAGAAAAGAAAAGGTTTTTATCATCATGCAAAAACTACTTCTGGGACGAACCATGCCTTTTTCGATTATGCAAAGATGAAATCATGAGGCGATGTGTGCGTTAAGATGAGCAACAAAGTGTACTAACCTTTTGCCACGAACTTCATTGCGGAGGACATTTTGGCGGACAAAAGACCGCTAACAAAATTCTCCAATCTGGTTTGTATTGGCCATCCTTATTTAAAGACGCATATCATTTTTGTGTTCAGTGCGATAGGTGTCAACGAACTGGTACTATCGGAAAAAGAAATGAGATGCCCCTCACGATCAATTTGGTCGTAGAAATTTTTGATGTATGGGGAATTGATTTTATGGGACCATTCACTAAATCTGGAAATTTTGAGTACATTCTTTTAGCAGTCGATTATGTATCCAAGTGGGTTGAGGCAATCCCCACAAGGACTAATGATGCTAATATTGTTGTTAAGTTTGTACACGAATACATAATCAGCCGTTTGGATTTCCCAAGGCAATAATCGGTGATGGGGATCTCACTTCGCAACAACTTAATTGCCAAGCTTATGGCACAAAATGGCATAAATCACAAAATAGCAAAACCCAACCATCCACAAACGTCGGTCAGTGAAACAAGCAACCGACAAATAAAAGGGATCTTGAAAAGCGTGCGCCCAACTCGAAAAGATTGGGCTGAAAAATTGGTCGATGCACTTTGGGCATACCAACAAAGATACAAGAGTCCATTGGGAATGAGCCCTTACCGTCTAGTCTATGGAAAAAATTGTCACCTTCCAGTTGAAATCGAACATAAAGCTTATTGGGCAATTAAGGCCGTTTCAATGGAATTGAAAAAAGCTGGACAGGAAAGACTGCTACAAATATCTGAACTAGACGAGTTAAGAAACGAAGCATACGAGAACTCTCTGATTTACAAAGACAAAGTCAAGAGACTTCATGACCGGAAACTTACCCTCAAGCACCTTGAACCAGGTACGAAAGTACTTTTATTTAATTCTCGTTTGCGATTATTTCCAGGTAAGCTAAAATCACGCTGGACGGGACCCTTCGAGATTGAGGAAGTATTTCCATACGGAGTAATTAGACTGATAAATCCTCAAACCAAAGAGTCATTTCAGGTGAACGGACACAGGGTAAAGCCTTATTTTGAAAATCAGAAAATTCCTCACGGAGAGAGCATAACCCTTGAAGATCCGTCGCACGACTAAAACAGGAAGTTGTCAAGCTAATGACATTAAACGAGCCCTTATTGGGAGGGAACCCAATTTATTTATTGTTTTTCTTATTATTTATTTTCTAAAAAATCTAAAAATTCAAAAAAAAAAATAAAAAATAAAAAAATAAATGATGGCAGCTTAAGGAGTTTCTTCTTGATCTCTTGACGCGCATCTATTCGCGATTTATGTATTGCTGTAATTTTTATTTCGTGTTTTGTTTTTTTTAAAAACTTTGATGGCAGCGTAAGGCGACTCTTCGGACTTTCTTGATGCGCATCTAAAAAATTATGTTATACTTACGAGTATATTTTATTTTCTTTTGTGTGTGCCTCGTATATTTATTCTCTTGCAGATTCTAAAAGGCGTTAGGCTCAGACATCAACTTTCTTAACAAGGAGTATTCTGCTTTTCTGCATTGATTTTTATTTTTTATTTTATAAACTGAGGACAGTTTTATTTTCAAGTTTGGGGGTGGTTTGTTGTAGTATGTTTTAGTGTGTTAGTATTTTGGTGTGTTTTTATTTGCCTTAAATTTTTTTTTTTTATTATATATATTTATAGTATTTTGATTTTTGAGATTTTTAGATCTGGCCATAACACCAATAAATTAGCTATATACAAACTTCTAAAATCGTTTTAACCAGTAAAAAAAATTGTATATTCCAAAAAAAAAATTTTGAGCCTTAATCTCTCTTTCCAAGCCTTGTAATTATCATATAAAATCGAGTCATTCGTTACCTTGAGAAAAGAAGAATCAATTGGTTGATGAAAATAAAGCGAAATTTACTTAATTTGTGGAGTTTTTGATTTTTCATGCTTAACTAAAAATGATTTTCTCGCAAAAAATTCTATTCCCTAAAAAAAAAAAAAAGGATTCATTGGTGAAAAGAGCTACACGTTAGCAAATAACGGTGTGAAATCTATCACCTAAAAAAATAAATTAAGAAAAGGAGAAGTGTTGAGCAAAGAATAAATGCTAATTTTGGAAGTCTTAAATTTTGCGAAAAATAAAGGACTAACCATTGTTGGTGCGTAGGCTGCCGTCTCAGAAAAATTGGTGAAAAGAGCTACACGTTAGCAAATAACGGTGTGAAAGCTATCACCTTTTTACGAAAGAAAAATAATGAGATAGAAATTGTGTTAGTGAAAAGAGCTACACGTTAGCAAATAACGGTGTGAAAGCTATCACTAAAAGGGATGTAGTTTATGAGCAGATTTGAATTAATTAGCAGCTGAATTTCAATACACTCAATTTTGTGAAAATCACAATATTTGATGACGCCGATGAAATTCTTCTTCATATTGAGTCGAAAAATAAACGAGTGATCGAGAGCAACCATTAAAGGGAGTCGTGTGAAGTCACGAGTGGGAAAGAAATAATCAACCTTTAGGGGGGGAAACCTTGCATTTTGGAATTACAAAAATAAAAACCAAAATTTGAATTTAAAATCGTTAGTAGATTTATTTTGAATCTTGATTCATTTTCTATCTACTGTATAAAGTTGGTTATTGTGTATTAATGGCATTTTGATCTCTTTTTATCTTTATATATAATTATTTTTCTTAAATTTGTGTGTATTATTTTTTATTTTTTATTTTGTGTCTTATTTTAATTTTTATTTTGTGTGTGATTAATAATGAGTCTTGCTCGGGACTAGCAAGAATTTAAGTGTGGGGTATTTGATTGGTGCATAATTGATCTAAAATTCATATACAAAATATTCATTTTTCCGGGCATAATTGTACTGATTAGTGATTAAAAATATATATTTTACAGATATGTCCAAACATGAGCTAAAAATGGTTATTTTACAGATTACTGACATGAAGCATCAAAAAGGACGGAAAACAAGATCAAATCCAACGACGGGAATTTTTCCAGGACAAACGACCATACAAAACGACGCAAAATGGACCGTGTTCTGTCGGCCGTTTCACATACGGCGCAAAAGAGGCCGTGTCTTGGGCCGTTTCACACACGGCCGGCATTTAGCGCCGTGTCCTCGCGCGTATTCCGGAAGAGACCGAGTCACCACAAAACGGCGCACAAACACAGGGCAACCGGGCCGCTTTTCATCGCCGTGTTTCAGCAGATGCTATGCAAAATTAGTCCACTTTTGACCAACTTGTGAAATCAACCACAAGATATTTTTGGTCAAAAATCTGAAAATTCAAAGACATGGGTGAAGTGTGAACAAAGAATTAAAAAAATGATATTACAATAGATATTTTGAATTAAATAATCAATTGTATTCTTGAAAATCACCTATAAAAGGACATGTTCATCCATTGCAAAAATCCCAACACACATTCTTACCAAGAAATCCTCAACTTCTTGCTAAGAAATACTCCTTTCCTTTAGCAATATATTTTCCTTAGAATTTTCAATTTTAGTTTGTATTTTATTTTTGCTTTGAAGTTTTTCTTTCATTTAGTTTGTAATTGAAAAGTGCTTGATCAATAAGCACTTAGTATTTTACTTTCAAATTTTGTAAGCTTGTAACCTTTAAACAAGTTTGAAGTTATATTTTGAAGTTTGTTTCTTGCACTTTGATTCATCATATTCAAGTAAGTTTTATCTATTGTCATTAAGTTCTAGTAATTAAAAGTTTCTATATATATATATTATATATATCAATTATTTCTATTATAATTTTAGTATGTATAAACCGATGAGTAGCTAATCTTTCTTCCTAGGGAAGGGGATTTCTATTAGGTTATATATTGAGTATTTGATTGATTTAAACTATTTTTAGGACTAATTGGTTTAAATAGAGATTGATTATATCCTATTTTTACTAATGAAACCTTGTTGATTGATTGTTGAGTGAATTGGAAACATATCTTTTCAATCTATCAAATGTTAATCTTGTTATCAACATCTTAAGATTGCGAAAGTGGTTAAGACATCTTTGATTACGAAAGTACGGAGGTGAAAAGTTGATTACTCGATGAACGATCGTTTATCCTAAAAATAGTCAAGTTAGAGAAATGAAAGGACTAATTGGTTTAAATAGAGATTGATCATATCCTATTTCTACTAGTGAAACCTCCTTGATTGATTGTTAAGTGTATTGGAAACACATCTTTTCAATCTATCAAGTGTTAATCTTGTTATCAACATCTTAAAAAAGTGACAGCGATTAAGACATCTTTGATTACGAAAGTACGGAGGTGAAAAGTTGATGACTCGATAAACATTCATTTTTTCTTTTATATCCATATAAATCAATTCCTATACTTAATTAAATACCTAATTTAATGAACCCGTAATCCCTAGATTTTATAAATTCCCAACTCATTTTAATTCTATTTATTTTCACTAGTTAAAAATAGTCTAATATAAATAGTCTAATATAAATAGTCTAGTATAAATAGTCTTAATATAAATAGTCTAGTATAAATAGTCTTAATAAAAATAGTCTAGTATAAAAATAGTCTTATAAAACTAGTCTTATTAAAAAATAGTTTAAATTAAAAATAGTGCATTTAGTTAATTTTTAAAAAACCCAAAAATATCTTTTTTAATATTTTAGTATTTATTTCTCGCAATTTGTAACAAAAAATTATACGAAGCCCTGTTGGACAATCCTCGAGAGAAAAGACCTTGGTAGAACTCACCAAAAACTACTTCTACCTCGTATATATTTGCGAGCGACTCAAGAACTCCTATTTTTAGGATAAGTTTTTTGGCCGATCAAAGGGGAAGATGGAAGACCTTCTCTACGTGAAGGATTATTATATGCCGGTTTTTAGCAAAGATAAACCGGAAGGGAAGTCCGACGGAGTGGACTATTTTGCATCGCCAAGTTTGCGGATATATTCGACAATGGGTGGATGACAACGTTTTGAACCATATTAGTAGAGAGAAGGATGCTCGAGAGTTATGGCACAAGCTCGAGCAATTGTATGCTCAGGAAGACGGGGAATAATAAGTTATTCCTCATTAAACAAATGATGAATTTGAAGTTTCGAGACGGGACTCCTCTATCGGATAATTTAAATACAAATCAAGATCTCGGGAGTTTTGAAAAACATAAGTAATTAAATAATTCTCAACTTGTCGAAAACCACTTAGGGTCACATCCCAGAGTTTATTTTCCAAAATACAAATCCGATAACAAAACATAGGGTCCACGACCCAACCGGCTCCTTTCATATCATTACCACAGACAATTACACACCACACAATATACTTTTGCCATTCTAGCCAAACACCAAGACTTAGTATAATGTCCCACGACTCCAGGCACAAGGCATTGTGATATTCCGAACATATCACAATTAATCAACAGTACAAATACTCTGGCAATTCTCGTGCAAGACCACTCAGCCAAGTCCCTGTGCGCCCCGTCGAGCGACCCCAGGTGAGAACGCCCCGTCAAAAGTAACTCTCGCGCAAGACCACACGGCCAAGTCCCTGTGCGCCCCGTCGAGCGTCCCCAGGTGAGAGTACCCCGAGAAAATCCTCACAACTCTCCTCAATTCACAAACCAAAAACACAAGCCACAAGAGTCAAACACAGTATATATAGTCGAGGTACTGATAGAATGGCCAAATTATCCAACACATATACACGACCCAGGACTATAACATTTCACAAGGAAGCACAATATCTCAACAGCACCGAACGGCACAACCAATATCACACAAACTCACATATTCACACATAACCGCATGTCTCAACGCACACATCCTAACTAAAGGATTGAACTCCAAATTTACCGATGACATAATCATACATAATGGCATCACACGAAAGTAAGGCGATCCTATACTCAATACTAGCACACATATCGACGATTATCAACTATTGAATCCACAAAACACGTAATGTATGGGTAAGATACTTGCCTCGAAATCAATTTGTGAATACTCCGACGAAAGCGGCTCGGCCGAAACAGCCCCAAAACAGCTCCGAAAAACGACCACCTTTGTGAGAAATCAATAACAACACAATCACTATGAGAATATCACCGCTACGAATCAACAACACTAAACGAAATCTCAATCGACACTAAGAAACTACAAGGGTTCAAGGGTTCGTTCCAAGAAAGCCAAAATCATGTTCCGGGTGATACAAAATCAATAAACGAGTTACTAATCCATTGATTACAACCAATACAACAAGAATTACATGACCAATTCATCGTAATCGGCCCAGAATTGAAATCAAAAGGAAAACCCCAAAATAGTTGAAAAAGGATTTTTTTTTAAGAATTACCTCAATCCGACGAAGAACAATGGATTAGATGTTGTTAAACATGATCAAGACTTCAAGAATATGATGATAATCTACTCAGGGATTGAAATCCCCATCAAATCGCCCAAAAACCGAGAGAGGGAAGTGAAAATGGACTGAAAAACGCGATTGTCTTATTTATACAACTGGACAAAACGGCTCAGAACACGGCCCAAATTAGAGCCGTATTCCAGCGCCGTGTTATAAACGACTCAGCCGAAATGGTGCAAACAGCGCCGTGTTCCAGGGCCGTATTCTGACAGTATAGACTTTGTCATTATGACCATAACTTCTTCGTCCGGACTACGATTGACTCGCCGTTTGAATTATTGGAAAGCTAATTTGATGCTCTATCACATTGTAAAGTTTCATTTATTGTATATTGATGAAATGTAATGTTTTTTATAAATATGGTTTTTGTGTGACTTTGATTGTTATGAATTGTTAAAATATGGTTTTTACTCTCGTCTTGAGGGGTTTTCCACGCTAAAATTATGTCTCGTTATTTTTCGCTTTCGAATATCATTTGTATTAATTTTTATCGAGTTGTAATTGTTGTTGTACTCGTCGGTAACCACAAAGTTACGATTGAAGAGTGGGAATTTGTCAAACGAGCTTCCGCTTTATTCGTTGTGACGTGACGTTAGTCGGTATTTTTTCCAACAAAGTGGTATCGGAGCCACGGGGTTTGTTGTTTCGTGGTTGTTAAGTATCTCAATTGTAAGATGGAAGCCAACACAAGTAGAATGGTTAACTTGAACGGTTCAAACTACCACGTATGGAAGGGGAAGATGGAAGACCTTCTATACGTGAAGGATTATTATATGCCGGTTTTTAGCAAAGATAAACCGGAAGGGAAGTCCGACGTGGAGTGGACTATTTTTCATCGCCAAGTTTGCGGATATATTCGACAATGGGTGGATGACAACGTTTTGAACCATATTAGTGGAGAGAAGGATGCTCGAGAGTTATGGCATAAGCTCGAGCAATTGTATGCTCGGAAGACAGGGAATAATAAGTTATTCCTCATTAAACAAATGATGAATTTGAAGTTTCGAGACGGGAATCCTCTATCGGATCATTTAAATACATTCCAAGGCATAATTAATCAACTTTCCGGAATGGGAATTAAATTCGAAGAGGAGGTGCAAGCTTTGTGGTTGTTAGGCACATTGCCAGATTCTTGGGAGACGTTTCGAACGTCGTTGTCTAACTCCGCCCCCGATGGAGTCATTTTGATGTAATTAGCTAGAGGGAACATGTTGAATGAGGAGGTCCGAAGAAAAGCACAAGGATCTTCGTCACAGTCGGATGTTCTAGTTACCGAAAGACGGGGGAGAGGTCAAAGTAGAGGTCCGAGTAATAGAGGGCCACAAAAGAGTAGTTCTCGGGGGAAGTATACCAATATCGAATGTTACCATTGTGGTAAGAAAGGGCATACTAAGAAATTTTGCCGACAATTGAAGAAGGAGAATCGCCAAGGCCGAGAAAATTCACAAAAGAAGGAAAGTGGTAGTAATGATAAAGCCGAAGTTAATACTACTACCGAAGAATTCTTTGTTTGTTGTGATTACGATATGGTCAACCTTGCTAGAGATGATTCAAGTTGGGTGGTCGATAGTGGAGCTATGTGTCATGTTACATCACGTAGAGATTTTTACTCTTCTTATACTCCGGGCGACTTTGGTATAGTCAAGATGGGTAACGATGGGTTATCCAAGATTGTTGGAGTGGGAGATGTGTATTTGAGATTCGACACCGGAATGGAACTTGTTTTACGGAATGTAAAACATGTTACGGACATGAGGCTTAATGTTATGTCCGTTGGTTTACTCGATGATGACGGTTATCATAGTGGTTTTGGCAAGGGGTTGTGGAAACTCACTAGAGGTTCCTTGATTGTCGGGAGAGGACAAAAGGAAGGAAAATTGTACGTGACACTTCCGAAGATCACGTCTAATTTCGTGAACACAATCGACAATAATGACATGGCCGAGCTATGGCATAAGAGGCTCGGTCATATGAGTGAAAAAGGAATGGCGCTATTGTCGAAGAAGGAGGCGTTGTCCGGGGTTCACAATGTTCACCTTAAAAGATGCTCTCATTGTCTAGCCGGGAAGCAAAGGAGAGTTACTTTTAAGAGTCATACTCCTTCACGGAAGGAAAATGTTCTTGATCTTGTTCATTCCGATGTTTGTGGTCCTATGAAGACGAGGACGCTCGATGGTTGCCGATATTTTGTCACATTCATCGACGATCATTCTAGGAAGGTGTGGGCTTACACCTTGAAGACCAAAGATCAAGTGTTAGACACTTTCAAACAATTTCATGCCTCGGTGGAAAGAGAGACCGGGAAGAAGCTAAAGTGTATCCGGACTGACAGTGGTGGAGAGTACACCGGACCCTTTGATGAATATTGCTGAGAGCAAGGGATCCGACATCAAATGACGCCCCCGAAGACTCCGCAACTCAATGACTTGGCGGAGAGAATGAACCGGACTTTGGTCGAGAGAGCTCGTTGTTTGCTCTCACATGCCGGATTGCCAAAGTCGTTTTGGGGAGAAGATTTGAACACGGCAGTTCATGTTATTAATTTGACGCCTTGTGTTCCTTTGGATTTTGATGTGCCGGATAAGGTGTGGAGCGATAAAGAGATCTCGTACCGCCACTTAAAGGTCTTCGGATGTAAAGCTTTTGTTCATGTTCCGAATGATGAGAGATCAAAGCTTGATTCCAAGACGAAGCCTTGTATTTTTATTGGCTACGGGTTTGATGAGTTCGGGTATAGATTATATGACCCGGTGCAAAGAGGCTTGTTCGGTCGAGAGACGTTGTTTTCATAGAAGATCAAACAATGAAAGATGTTGAGAATGGAGAGTCGTCTCCGCAACACGACTATGATCTTATTGATTTGGACCCCGTTCCTCCACAAAATGTTGAGACACCCGTTGGAGATGACGTCCAAAATAATGAACAACATGATGACGGTGAGAACGATGAATTGAGGCAAGATGACACCGATGGAGCTCATCCCGAGCTACCCGTGACGAACATGCCATCTTTTGTTCCACATAGGTGGTCGACGAGGGACCGTCATCCCTCCACCCGTTATTTGGCCGATGAGTACGTTTTACTCACCGACAAGGGAGAGCCCGAATATTTTGCGGAGGCCATAGAGGATGAAAAAAAGAAGGAATGGATGGATGCCATGCAAGACGAGATGAGTTCCTTGCATGAGAATAACACTTACGAGTTGGTGAAGTTGCCGAAAGGCAAGAGGGCTTTGAGAAACAAATGGGTGTATCGGGTGAAGTCGGAGGAGCATACCTCGTTGCCCCGATACAAAGCTAGACTCGTGGTGAAAGGATTTAGTCAAAAGAAGGGCATTGATTTTGACGAGATTTTTTCTCCGGTTGTGAAGATAGGATCAATTCGATTGGTCCTTGGTATTGCGGCTAGCCTTGATCTTGAGGTCGAGCAAATGGATGTCAAGACGGCTTTTCTTCATGGAGACCTTGACAAAGAAATTTATATGAAGCAACCGGAAGGATTTGAGGTCGAAGGAAAAGAGGTTTATGTGTGTAAACTTCGGAAGAGTTTATACGGGTTGAAACAAGCACCAAGGCAATGGTACAAGAAGTTTGTGTCGGTTATGGGGGAGCAAGGCTACCGGAAGACGACTCTCGACCATTGGGTATATTTCAAGAAATTCGGAGATGATGACTTTATCATCTTATTTCTCTATGTGGACGACATGTTGATCGTTCGCAAGAATGCCGAGAGGATTGCCGACTTGAAGAAAGAATTGAGTAAGTCCTTTGCCATGAAGGACTTGGGGGCGGCTAAACAAATTCTTGGGATAAGAATTACTCGGGATAGAGCAGCCCAGAAATTGCACATGTTGCAAGAGCAATACATCGAGAAGGTACTTAAACGTTTCAACATGGACAAGGCTAAAGTTGTTAGTTCGCCTCTTACTAACAATTTTAAATTGACGAGCCAAGATTGCCCTAAGACGAAGGAGGAGATTGAGGATATGGATAAAATTTCATATGCCTCGGCGGTCAGGAGTTTAATGTATGCTATGGTTTGTACTAGGCCCGACATTGCTCATGTCGTGGGAGTGGTGAGCCGGTTTCTATCGAATCCAGGAAAGAAGCATTGGGAAGCCGTAAAATGGATATTTAGATATTTGCGGAGTACTTCCAAATTGGGGATTACGTTTGGAAATGGGAAAGAAATGCTTGTTGGATATTCCGATTCGGATATGGCCGGTAATGAAGATAACCGAAAATCCACTTCTGGTTATTTGATGACGTTCGCAGGGGGAGCCGTGTCATGGCAATCAAGATTGCAAAAGTGCGTTGCCTTGTCTACAACGGAGGCCGAGTATATTGCGGCAGTGGAAGTGAGCAAAGAGCTCTTATGATTGAAAATGTTTTTACGAGAGCTAGGCTTCCAACAACGACGTTACGTAGTTCTTTGTGATAGTCAAAGTACGATTCATTCGGCTAAGAATGCGACTTTTCACAAGAGAACGAAACATATCGATGTGAGGTATCATTGGATCCGAGATGCTTTGGAGGATGGTTTGTTTGAACTTGATAAAGTTCATACCGATGATAATGGTTCCGATATGTTAACGAAGGCGTTAAGTAGAGATAAGGTGAAAGTGTGTTGTTCGATCGTCGGGATGGCGAACTCTTCCTATATTCCGGAAAGGGGGAGATTTGTAGGAGTAATTTCCGAAATATAGGCATTTTCGGAGTCGACCGGACTCTGGGCCACGGCACAAACCCTCCGGACCGTGGCACTATGCTTGAAAAGACGCTTTTCCTCACCGGCACTGCTGGGCTGCGGCACACAGCTGCCGAGCTGCGGCCCCCACCGAAATTACTCAACATCGGCCGAGACTGTACTCTGGGCTGCGGCCCCTGCCGAGCACACCCCTGCCGGCCCCTGCCGAGCCTCTCCCTGCCGAGCGCTGCCGAGCACCTGGGGCCATGGCACATCCCTGCCAAGCCGCGGCCCCGTTATTTGCCTGGAGCATCTGTACTCTGGGCCGCGGCCCCCTGCCGAGTCCTGGGCGCAATTTTGCGCTGTGTGCCGTGGCACACTTGGCCCAGGCCGCGGCACACGGGTCAAACCTGCAAAAGTGTATCTTTTTATGGAGATTTTCAGTCGGGACTTTATCATTACTTTCACATACATAATGAAGAACAATAGAGAGAGATATAGCGAGAGAAACAAGAGAGAGAAATACATTTCTTCATTTTCTCGGAGATTTATCGGTCGGATCGTCATGATCTTTTGACAAGAGCCTGGTAGCTATTAGGTAAATCTTTTCACCGGTGTAGATCGAGTTTTTGAGTCTAGAAATACGGGTATTTCGTTAGCCCTTTGTGTAAGCTATTTACGGTTGTTTTCTTTCTCGATCATGTTGTTGTTGATGATTCCAAATACTTGAAGAACATTTATTACCAAGTATTTGACGATTGGTGTATACCCCTAGTTTGTATTAGGGACGATTGTGTGTTTGTGTGTATTAGTGATAGTAGATTTAAACAGCTTCGGTCCCGTGGTTTTTACTCTCGTCTTGAGGGGTTTTCCACGCTAAAATTGTGTCTCGTTATTTTTCGCTTTCGAATATCATTTGTATTAATTTTTATCGAGTTGTAATTGTTGTTCTACTCGTCGGTAACCACAAAGTTACGATTGAAGAGTGGGAATTTGTCGAACGAGGTTCCGCTTTATTCGTTGTGACGTGACGTTAGTCGGTATTTTTTCAAACAGGGGGTGCTAAAAGGAGGAGATAATTTATGTTGTCATGTCAATATGAAGGGCGCATAATTTGTGAAAAATAATTCTCTTTAAATTGTCTTCTCATATTTGCTCAAACAAACTTCTTTTTTTGTTCACATTTTCTGAAACATTACATGGCGGGATACAATTCAACAAATAACTTAGACACATCGGGTGAATTTGGCAGAACAGGTATGATTGTTTGTAATATATTTTTTTTATTTCATATGCATTTACTTATTCTTATGTTTTTTCTTTTGTTTATTGTCAGTGACTTCATTTAATGTATTTTTTGTATAGATATTTCAAACTAGATATGTGATACGAATTCGCTCGGAAAGATGAATATGTATCGGTCGGAGTATATGTAAGTGTATGATAGCGGAAGGCTTTTTACGAGTATGGTGTTTTGAGTGTATTTTTTTATGTAATATCGGATAAATTGATAATATCGGTCAAGAAGACTTGAACGATCAAGAACAAAGGTTTATCGAATTAGACCTATAATTCGATAAGAGATTTCTTCTCAAGACCTATTGAGAATCAATCGGATTAATACTCGAAAACGCGTCGAATAAAAATCAAGTTTCGATGAAAAGCATTCACCAAGGAAAACACAAAGTGTATTCTTCTTTTTTCAACATTCAATATATAATATGATTTACAAGGCTAAGGATAGACTACTTATAGGAGGTGAGTCTTCCTCAACTAAGGAATCAAAAACAACAAGATCACATGCTCTTAGAAATGAAAAAACAAAAATCAAGATAAAAAAATTAAGATTACAAGGAATCAAATATTAGGGGTGGGGATCACACACATGAACATGATTATAAGCCATCCTACCATGTGAGGAAAAGGGAGACAAATTAATACACAAAATGTATAAAATAAAGGAGGTTGTTGTAATACCCCGATATATTCGGAATAATTACAGCGCCGTAAATCCTTTGTATAAGAATTTACAAGGCTAAATTTGAAACAAACAGAAAATCATATCAAAGTGTCAATAAGGTTACAATACGAAACCAGTTTTAAAGATTCCAAAAGTCCATTAATACAACCATATCCAAAACATCAATGACATACGCGTACTCGAGTACTAAGAAAACAAAACAATAACAACATTTAACATCACTGAGCCACTTCATCGTCATGGCGGTACTGTGGCTGCTTCCCCGCTCCTCGGCTACCTGAACATCAAAACAAATGTCCACCCCCGAAGGGGTTAGCAAAACAATGCTAGTACAAGTATCGGAACACATAAATATGCAACAACAATGCATAAAAACATACACAATACGGACTTCCGCTACTGGAATCACGAATCCACAAGATTCAATTAACACAACATGGGTATTCCAACGATCCAGCGCCCTCAGCATAGATCCCAAGATGATCCCGTCGGATCAACACGAGGTGGAAAAACCCATCCAATGATCTAGCGCCCTCAGCATAGATCCCAAGATGATCCCGTCGGACCAACACGAGGTGGACATCTGATGCAGCGCCCTCAGCATAGATCACTTGATCCCTTCGGATCATCACAACTTACATATAACACAACTTTGCATATACATATGCAAGAAAATCGATATGTTCATCAACATGAACGTACATCAAATCGATAGCAAATGTCATGACAATTTAATGAAATAATCTCATGTCAATAACACGAATAAACCATATGCATGATCAAATTCATCAATTTTTCACAAACTTTCAAAATACGATACTTGCCTCAACAAATGGCGACAAGAATTTCTACTATCAATAGTCTTCAATCCGTTTGGAGAATTCTTACTTGATCAGCTCATCGGAATGCAAACCTTCATCGAACAATAATGTCAGTATAACTAACGGTTCCGGATAATCGTTCAAATCATCAAAAGGCATGATACATCCTATAATGGCGATGAACTATTCTGCCCTAACACAATTTGGTTGAATTGATACTACGCTATTCGTCCCTGCAATAGCTCAATAGAATACTTTCTAAGTTCCAACACAATTCCTTCGGTTGATTTGTAAAACATAACATGGAATTCATCCTAGGAGGATTCTAATCATGTTCTAATATAACAAGATACCCGAAACTTCGATGAATCATCATAAAGACTTGTTCGCTAGTCTCCTTCTACGAATAAATTTTTAAGTTCAATCCGTTAATTCTTCACCGAATGTTCGATCATACCATTCTCATGAACTAAGATAATCTTCGAAAACTAGATATAATTAAGTTTACAATCTCAAGATGCACTAATCAATAGTCTAATCACTAGAAGGTTTGCTCAACGATTTCAACAACCAAGAGGAATCGAAAATAATTGAATTTAATCTTCTAAACCATGAAGAAAGGCTCCTTAAGAAGATAACTGATTCGGTCTACTCAAAACAGGTCCAAAACGTTACTAAGATCATGCTAAATTAGTTGGTGAAGGATCACATACCTCAATAAATTGATGAACAATGAAGAACTTGAATAAACTCAAACACCGGAAGCTTGAACACCAATCTACAAGGCCTAAGCTTCCCAAGAATCGTCCCAGAAGATGATGTGAAGGTTAAGAGGTGATGAAAGATCTCCAGAACACGAAAAATCGGCCAAAGGAAAGGTGAGAAATGAAATAGGGTCGAGGTCTATAAATAGACTTTTGGGCATTACGTACGTTATGCAAATAACCTTACGTACGTAACAATCTTATCGTACGTTATACCCTAGTTTTAGTGTACGTAGTCATCTCACCAGAACTCACTGGCCTGATTTTAGCATTGCCTTACGTACGTAATCACAATGGTTTTACGTACGTAATATCCATGTCCTTAGCGTACGTAAAACATGCACCTTAGCGTACGTAACACCTATGTCCAGGTTCACGCGGAACATCACACGAATCTTCCCGGCCCCTTCCTTGGCCCCCACACGCCGACCCTTATCCGATCCCAAGTAGACTTAGCTTACGTACGTTAAGCACATCAGATAATGTACGTAATACTGCAGTCTTAGCGTACGTTATGGACGTCTGATAGTGTACGTTAACACGTGCAGAACCATGCATGCAGAATGCTGGAGATACCAAAACGTAAGGGTACGAAATACGGGAAACCAACCTCCGAATAATAACATCACAAAGTTGAATCTTACAAGATAAATACACAATAATTATCTGGGCATTACATACTACCCCTCTAAAAAGAAGTTTCGGCCCGAAACTTAAATCGCAAACAATTCTGGGAATCTCGACTTCATACTATCTTCCATCTCCCAAGTTGCTTCTTCGACTCCATGCCGAGACCACTGAACTCGACTCTCAAGTATCTTGTTTGGCTTTTCTTCGAAAAGCCATCATTAGCCATTTCAATCTTGCCAAAGTCAATGACATGACTGGGATCCAGTACATACTTCCGCAGTTGGGATACGTGGAAAACATTATGAACATGACTTAACGATGGCGGTAAGGCCAATCTGTACGCCAACTCTCCAACTCTTTCAAGAATTTCAAATGGTCCGATATATCTCGGACTCAGCTTTCCTTTCCTCCCAAAACAGAAGATTCCCTGGGTAGGAGAAACCTTCAATAGCACATGATCCCCGCTCTCAAATTCCAGCGGGCGACGGCGCACATCTGCATAAGACTTCTGTCGACTCTGGGTACTCAACAGCCTTTCACGAATCAAAGCTATTTTCTCTTGAGTCTGAACTATCAATTTTGGTTCCGTCCCGATCAAGTCCGAAGAATCATCCCAGCACAGGGGTGATTTGCATCTTATCCCGTATAAAGCTTTAAACGGTGCCATCTTAATGGAAGCATGCCAACTATTGTTATAGGTTAATTCAATCAACGGCAGATGAATCTCCCAATCGGTTGACCAATCTAAGGCACAAGCTCTAAGCATATCCTCTACTGTCTGTATAGTTTTTTCGGACTGGCCGTCCGTATGAGGATGATAAGCCGTGCTAAAGTTCAGCTCAGTTCCCAAAGCCCTGTGAACTGCCTTCCAAAAGTGCGACACGAAGCGACCATCTCAATCTGAAATAATGGTTCTTGGCGTTCCATGCAATTGGACTATCTTTGTAATAAACACTCGTGCTAATTTCTTGGGTCCCCAAGTGTCTTTAATACCCAGGAAATGAGCCGACTTGGTTAGTCGATCAACTATTACCCAAATCATATTCATTCCCGTCTTAGTCCGTGGCATATTGGTGATGAAGTCCATTGATTATATCTTCACACTTCCACTCAGGGATCGGAAGTGGCTTCAACATTCCGGCAGGTTGCTGATGTTCAATCTTAACCTGCTGACAGGTTAAACACTTCGAAACGTATTCTGCTACGTCCTTCTTCATATTTCCCCACCAGAAATTTTGTTTTAGATCCTTATACATCTTACTGGTGCCCGGGTGAATAGAATAGGGCGCGCTGTGAGCTTCCTTCAGAATTGTCTGTCTCAAAGCATCCTCATCGGGAACGCAAAGTCGATTATGAAATCTCAGTAACTCCATCATCTTGTACCACGAATCCTGGGGCCTTCCCTTTCTTTACTTCGTCGCATAACCGAATCACTCAACTGCTTAGATTTGATTTCCTCGACTAATGACGAAGTTAGTTCCATTACGTATAGTTGCCCTTGGACTCCTTGTGACCATACTTCAATCCCTTCGCGGATCAGTTCTCGTTGGATGCAGGTTTGGGACGTGAGCGCTTCCAACACTCGAAGAGAAACAGGTTTGCGGCTCAGTGCATCAGCTACCACATTCGCTTTGCCTGGATGATAGAGAATCTCCAGATCGTAATCCTTGATTAATTCCAGCCACCTTCTCTGCCTCATATTTAGTTCCTTCTGACTGAAAATATATTTGAGGCTCTTATGATCTGTGAAGATCTGACAATGAGTGCCGTACAAGTAATGTCGCCAAATTTTTAGAGCAAAGACTACAGCGGCTAACTCCAGATCATGAGTCGAGTAATTAACCTCGTATGGTTTCAACTGTCGAGAGGCAGAGGCAATCACCTTATCCTTTTGCATCAATAGACATCCCAGACCCTGATTTGAAGCATCGCTGTATACCATGAATCCCTCAGTACCATCTGGTAACGCTAGTATAGGTGCTGTCGTCAGTCTTCTCTTAAGTTCATCAAAACTCGCCTGGAATTTCTCATTCCACACGAATTTCTAAGTCTTCTGCAGTAGTTGAGTAAGTGGACGAGCGATTTTTGAAAATCCTTCTACAAAACGGCGATAATATCCAGCAAGTCCCAAGAAACTTCGGACTTCTTTCACATTATTAGGAGATTACCATTCCAAGATTGCCTCGATTTTCTTCGGGTCCACCTGAACTCCGTCAACTGATATTACATGCCCAAGAAAGGTCACCTCCTTAAGCCAGAATTCGCATTTAGAAAGTTTCGCATAAAGCTGTTCATTTCTCAAAGTGCTCAAAACGATACGTAAATGCTCTGCATGTTCCTCTGTGTCTTTCGAATAGATCAAGATGTCATCGATGAAGACTACCACAAATTTATCCAAGTATTCTAAGAATACCCAATTCATCAATTGCATAAATACCGCAGGAGCATTGGTGAGTCCGAATGGCATCACCACGAATTCATAGTGCCCGTACCGGGATCTGAAAGCAGATTTTGGTATATCCGATTCCTTAATTCTCAACTGATGGTATCCTGATCGCAAGTCAATCTTCTAGAATACCTTTGCCCCTTGCAGTTGATCAAACAAGTCGTCAATTCGAGTTATAGGATACTTGTTCTTGATCGTCACCTTGTTTAGCTCTCTGTAATCAATACATAGTCGAAGGGATCCATCTTTCTTCCGGACAAAGAGAACGGGTGATCCCCAAGGAGAAATGCTAGGTTGAATGTAACCCTTCTACAATAATTCCTCCAGCTGCTTCTTTAATTCATACATCTCGGTTGGCGCCATACGGTATGGTGCTCTGGAAATAGGAGCGGCTCCAGGCTCTAATTCGATATTGAACTCTACTTCTATTTGTGGAGGTAACCCAGGTAGTTCGTCAGGGAATACATCTGAGAATTCGTTCACAACTGGAATAGATGAGAGCTCTACTCCTTCTTCTTTCTTCATGGCATAGCACCAAAATCCGTGACAACCCTGTTTTAGCAATTTCACTGCTTTCATGGCTTTGATCAATTTTTCTGAGCTTTCCGGTCTCCATCCTTTGAATAAATGTTCAGATCCGTAATCATCAATAATAGAAATGACTCTCTTTCGATAATTCAAAATAGCTCCATAACGATTGAGCCAATCGTCTCCGAGAATTAAATCGTCACCATGGATGTCGATTACAATAAGGTTTGATGGCCAATCTCTCCCTCCTATAGATACTGGAAAATCTCTAGTTTCTAGGGTTCCCACAATTTTCTCTCCACTCGGCAAAACCCACAACATAAGGTTTACAATCAAATAAACACGAGATTTTCAAACGGTGAACACAATTCAATGATATGAAAGAATGTGTAGCTCCTGAATCGAATAAGACACTAACTAGTTGCAAAAGGATCTGAATCGTACCTGGTGCAACAGCAGTGTTCTGATCATCTGACTTCCTCATCTCATACAGGCGCGGAGGAACGGACCCAGCACTGGATGTCTCTCTTTTCCCAACATTCTGCTGCTGGAAACCACTTTGCTGTGTCTGATTCACACTCATCTCCTTCAGAACTGATACTGGAGTTCGAGTAACGATATATCTAGTTGTAATTCCGCAAAAAGCCGCACGGTGCCCTTCCTGCCCACAATCGAAACAAGTCACAGCAGATGCAGGGCAATCACGTCGAATATGCCCTGCTCGACCACAGTTATAACACTTCTTGGATGCGTCTGAGACCGTTGATGCTGTCCGAAACTTCTTGCCACCTCGAGAAGGATACGGAGGTTTCTTAGATGAATAAAATGAGGACTGGCCCTTGCGGGGCCCACTACTCTTGTTCTCTGTAAAGTTGCAGGATACTTTCTGCTTCTTTGCCTCCATCGATTTCTCCACCGTCGCCTCCTTTATGTCGTAGGCCAGCGCTTTGTCTTGATACTGACGCAAGGTAGTACACTCGAATCCGGACATGTACTGCTGAATCTCCGGCTTCATCCGCATATCGAAATGAAAAATCTTTTCTGCCTCAGTTCTGACCAAATTCCGCACACAGGTTAGCTGGTGATTAAATGTCTTGATTATATCTGTCACCGATGCCTCCGAACTCTGTGGTGAGAAAAACTCTCGGACTCTAGCCTCTCTGACTGGACGAGGACAATATTGTGCCTCCATCATTAGTTTGAATTCCATCCAGTTAGCATTATGATCCTCCGGTCGAACGGCCTCCCACCAGTCAAAAGCCTCTCCAGTCAGAAAATACTGGGCGATCGGAACTTTCCGGTCCTCGGGACAGTTAATCCCCGCAAATATCTTTTCTAACTCCTTAAACTAGTGATCCCAAGTAGGTGCCTCAACAGAACCATCAAATTTTGGTGGGTGTAATTTGACCACTTCAGTAAGCCATTTGTCCCCTCGGTTATCCTCATTGTGCCGCTGGTCCATTGTCGTCTGCATGCTGTCAACCACCTGAGCAAACTGGTTTATCTGTGTAACCACCTGTTGAAGCACTCCAGGCATGTTAAGATTTGCGTCATTATTTGCTGATCCCTGTTGTCCTCCAGGATGGGAATCGGTTCGACTGGCCGATAATTCTGGGGTAGACGCTGAGTCCTCCTGCCTTATATTACCACGTCCGCATCCACGACCGCCCCTCAATATACTGTAAACACAATTACTCAATATCCAGGGCAAATTTTCTAAAAGAAAGTCCGTCAATAATCACAAAGCAGGAATTAAATAAAATGGTAGTATTTGAGATTAGGAGACTTACAACCACGGTCCACACGACGATGCTGGCTCAGCAGTGATGTTACAAACGACCCATAAATCAAATAACGTAAACTGACCCAACTAACCCGATTGCCAAGATATCCATGAATCTTAGCTCAGATGCCATAATCTGTAACACCCCGATATATTCGGAATAATTACAGCGCCGTAAATCCTTTGTATAAGAATTTACAAGGCTAAATTTGAAACAAACAGAAAATCACATCAAAGTGTCAATAAGGTTACAATACAAAACCAGTTTTAAAGATTCGAAAAGTCCATTAATACAACCATATTCAAAACATCAATGACATACGCATACTCGAGTACTAAGAAAACAAAACAACAACAACATTTAACTGTAACACCCCCGAGATATTCGGAGTATATTACAGGGCTGTGGACCCCTACATGGGACCCACCAGGCTAAAACAAGGAAAACACCACTCGACTAACCAACCCAGTTAGCAAAGACACACATTTAAATAATACAACCCATAAAGATACGCCCGGAGCAGCCGGCGTAATAAACATCAACCGATAATATAGCAATTTGAGTTAATATAAAACGTAGTTCGAGATGAAAAGCCTAAGTACTCGCGAGTACAATCTATATGTTTATAAAAGTGGGAAACAACCAAATCGAAGTAGACGACAGAAATAAGAAGACCCAAATGCACATGTCAACGACCCTGGCCAACATCCTCATACTGTCCCAGCGCTCGCTCGTCCGGAAGAACATTACCTGAAATCCATAACAAGAATTTCCCCAAAACGGGTCCCCAAAGGGGTTAGCAATTACGCTAGTACAAGTAATCAAGGCAAACCAATCGCTTACACACAATGCACCAAATCATTTCAAAAACCAAAAACTAGACATGTCTTTTCCGGAAACAAACAGTCAAACAATTTGCCTAGGACCGGGACGAAGCCACAAATCCCACCCGAAGCCTCTAAGGACCCTCCCGAGCTGGCCATTTCATAAAACAAATCATGCACACGCATCGCCTAGGACCAGGACGCCACCATGAATCCCACCCGAGGCCTCTAAGGACCCTCCCGAGCTGGCTAGCGAAACAAACTCGTGAATCCAGAGTAAAGTCATAGATTCCCCCGAGGCCCCGTCGGACCCTCCCAGGGTGAGCAAAGCACACACAATATACATTACCATTCCATGTTAAGCATAAAGGTTTCCAAAAATACTTGCCTTGAATAATAGACAACGCAACGAACGGAAGGAAAAACACCGACGACCATTAGGAGCCGATAATTACGAACCTAACGATGCGAAGAACACAATCAGAACCAATTCTAAATGAATACGGAATTGGAAAACACCCGAAAACCCGCCTACGATTTATGTGTATTCGTATCAAAACAACGACGAGGGCGGATCGCGACCAAACCCTCTCGATTATGCAAATATCACGAAATACACCATGAGTTCGTAGGAGAACAAGAACACTAACGAGATTAATCATAATCATCAAGGATTAATCAACAACACGGAGCAAAACAAACAATATAACTGAAATCCCCCAAAACCCCCAAGGTAGGGTTATAAGAGATTTTACCTTGATTCGAAGATGAACGATGGATGATTAGTGATAGGTAGATGATATGATACTTAAATATGCCCTTACAATGGAGTTTGGATCAAAATCGGACGAACCATAGCCTCTGCCGTCGCTCCCGTCGTGAAGAGAAAAGAGAGATGTGAGAAATGAGGAAAAACTGGGCCGCTGACAGTTTATATACTGGCAGGTGTTACGACCGTAACACACCCCACATACGGCCGTAACATAGGAACATTACGGCCGTAACGTGACTCTCTTACGGCCGTAACTGGCCTCTGGAGAGAAACTGGGCAAATTTGACGAATGACACATACGGCCGTATCAAGAACACCATTACGGCCATATCTATACTTACGGCCATAACTCAAACATGATACGCCCGTAACTCAGGACTGGACCAGGAGGCAAGAAACGAAGCCTTGTTACGGCCGTATGAAGGAAGCTTACGGCCGTAACTCTCGATTATTACGGCCGTAACATATACGGCTTACGGTCGTAACATGGCCTGTGACAGCAGGCCATAGTCTGAAGCACTGCCCGACGAGGAGATGATCGGAAAGAGAAAAAAAAATAACAAGGTGTATCCACGACCAACGGATACACTCACCACGGATTTGAGTCAGAAACCAAAACGTTACGATGAAGCGTGATTCCGAATACCCGAAGGCTCAGGAACAACAAGGATAACAAGAGTACCCTAAACTTAGGGAAATTATGAAACAGCCCAAACGTACAAAAATCGCGATACAACGTCGGATTAACAAACCGAAACTCACAACACGAACAACTCAACTATACGAACTTGTGAAACCAAAGAAATTACAAAAGCGAACGGGTTTTACGAGAAACGAACGTCCATGCCATAATACATGACATAAAACAGAATAATATCAAAACATCACCAAGATCGTCCCAAATGGAGAAACTCCAAGAATAAAATAGATTCAAAATGTCGACATGGTTACAAGAGAGCTACTAAAAATGAAAATACACCAAAACGGGAATATCGGAAAAAGAAGAAAAAAGCGGATATTACATTCTACCCCTTTAAAAACAAGTATCGTCCCGAAACTTAAGAAACAAACAACTCAGGGTACTTAGCACGCATGCTATCCTCGGTTTCCCAAGTTGCCTCCTCGACACCGTGTCTCGACCACTGCACCTTGACCAAAGGGATGGTCTTATGCCTCAGTCGTTTATCACGGTGCTCCAAAATCTTCAAGGGATGCTCCTCGAAGGTAAAGTCCTCAGCAATATCGATCTCACCATAATCGATGATATGACTAGGGTCTGGGACATATTTCCTCAGCTGGGAAACATGGAAAACGCTATGCACGCGACTCAATGCCGGAGGTAACGCCAAGTGGTATGCTAACTCACCGACTCTCTTGAGAATCTCGAAGGGTCCAATAAATCTCGGACTCAACTTCCCCTTTTTTCCGAAACGGAAAACTCCTCTCGTCGGCGACACCTTCAGTAAAACGTGGTCTCCCACCTCGAATTCCAAAGGTCGACGACGGACATCGGCATATGACTTCTGTCGACTTTGGGCAGTCAACATCCGCTCCCGAATTAATTCTATCTTCCGCCTCGTCTCTAAAACGACATCCGGCTCGGTCCCGACCAAATCGGATGCCTCATTCCAACAAATCGGTGATCGACATCGTCGCCCATAAAGTGCCTCATACGGTGCCATCCGAATCGACGCGTGCCAACTGTTGTTGTACGTGAATTCGATCAATGGCAAATGCTCCTCCTAATCATTGCTCCAATCGAGAGCACAAGCACGCAACATATCCTCAAATGTCTGGATAGTGCGCTCCGACTGTCCATCTGACTGGGGATGAAAAGAGGTACTCATACGCAAACGAGTACCCAACGCCTTATGCACCGCCTGCCAAAAGTGTGATACAAAACAGCTATCACGATCCAAAACAATAGACTTCGGAGTACCGTGGAGCCTCACAATCTGCGCGATAAACACACGAGCCAACTTCTCTGGGCCCCAAGTGTCCTTGATGCCCAGAAAATGTGCCGACTTGGTCAGACGATCAACAATCACCCATACCATGTTAATGCCCAACCTCGATCTCAGCAAACTCGTAATGAAATCCATCGATATATCTTCCCATTTCCATTCCGGAACGGGAAGTGATTGCAATAACCTGGCCGGTCGCTGATGCTCGATTTTGACCTGCTGACAAGTCAAACATCTCGCTACAAACTGCGCGACCTCCTCCTTCATATCATTCCACCATAAATTCCTCCTCAGGTCCTTGTACATCTTACTCGAACCAGGATGAACGGAGTAAGGTGTAGCATGGGCCTCGTGTAAAATACTCTGTCTCAACTCTTAGTCGCTCGGTACACAAAGCCGACTCTGGAATCTCAAACACCATCCTCGTGAATCACAAAGCCAGGAGACTTTCCCTTAAGAACATTCTCTCGAATTTGAGTAATCATCGGATCCTCCAACTGCTTCAGCTTAATTTCATCGATCAAAGACGACGAAATTTCTAAAGCACAAAGTTGCCCGACAGCTCCAGGCAACAAAACCTCAACATCTAACTCGATCAGAACTTGCTGAAGCTCAGACTGAGACGTAAGGATCTCAAGCGTTCGCAACGCAACCGGTTTCCGACTCAAGGCGTTGGCCACGACGTTCGCCTTGCCCAGATGATAAAAGATTTAGAGGTCATAATCCTTAATTAACTCTAACCACCTCCTCTGCCTCATATTCAACTCCCGCTGAGTAAATATGTATTTCAGACTTTTATGATCGGTAAAAATCTGACATGCAGAGCCGAAAAGATAGTGACGCCAAATTGAGCGCAAAAACGACTGTCGCTAACTCCAAATCATGGGTAGGGTAGTTAAGCTCATATGGCCTCAACTGTCTCGATGCATAAGCAATGGTATTGCCGTGCTGCATCAACACGCACCCAAGACCCTGACCCGAAGCATCACTATAAACAGCAAAACCCCCGTTGCCACTCGGCAACGCCAGAATCGGAGCCGAAGTCAAACGTCTCTTCAGCTCCTCAAAACTCGACTGCCTCTCGTCATTCCAGACGAACTTCTCGGACTTCTGGAGCAACTGTGTAAGTGGCCGAGCTACTTTCGAGAAACCCTCGACGAACCTACGGTAGTAGCCAGCTAAACCCAAGAAACTACGGATCTCCTTCACATTCTTGGGTGGTGCCCAATCCAACACTGCCTCAATCTTCTGCGGATCCACACGAACCCCCTCGGCTGAAATTATGTGACCTAAAAACATCACTTCCTTCAGCCAGAACTCACATTTCGAGAACTTCGCATAGAGTTGCTCGGTTCTCAAAATGTCTAACACTACGCGCAAATGATGGGCATACTCTTCCTCATTCCTCGAATAAATAAGAATATCGTCAATGAAGACGACGACACTTATCCAAATACTCGATAAAAACTTTGTTCATCAACTGCATGAACACCGCCGGTGCATTAGTTAACCCGAAAGGCATAACTACAAACTCATAATGTCCGTATCTCGTCCGAAAAGCTATTTTCAGCACATCGGACTCCCTCACCCGGAGCTGATAGTACCCCGATCTCAAATCAATCTTCGAGAATACCGATGATCCCTGCAACTGATCGAACAAGTCATCAATCCTTGGCAAAGGATACTTGTTCTTGATGGTCACCTTGTTCAGTTCGCGATAGTCGATACACAAACGCAGTGAACCATCCTTCTTACGCACAAACAGGACTGGTGCGCCCCAAGGCGAGGCGCTCGGTCGAACATACCCCGACTCAAGAAGCTCACTCAACTGCTTCTTCAACTCGGCCATCTCTGAAGGTGCCATGCGATACGGTGCCCTCGAAATCGGAGCCGCGCCCGGCTCTAATTCTATAGCAAACTCGACCTCACGATCCGGTGGCAATCCCGGTAACTCGTCAGGAAATACATCAGGAAACTCACTAACGACTGGAATCGATGAAAACTCGACTCCTCCATCCTCTGACTTCAAGGCATAACACCAATAACTAGTACACCCCTTTCGCAGGACCCTCATCGCCTTCAAGGCGTTGATAACGAACTTCTGGTTTCCTCTCTTTCGCCCCGCGAAAGAGTGCTCGGTGCCGTCATCGGCTAACATAGTGATGATTCTCGTGCGGTAGTTCATGATTGCGCCATGCCGCTCGAGCCAATCATCTCCGAGAATCAAATCCTCACCCTCAATACTCACAACAATAAGATTAGAGAGCCAAGCCCTCTCACAAATAAACACAGAACAGTCTCGGACCTCTCGATCGCCAATGATCCTATCACCGCTAGAAGTTTAACGATGAAAGACTCACAAGGTGACAAACAGTCGAGACCCAAACGACATACACACTCCAGCGATATGAATGAATGCGTAGCACCAGAATCGAAAAAGCACACTGACAGGATGAGAATGTATATGAACGGTACCTGTCGCCACAGTGGCCGCTGGATCATCGGCCCTCCTCATCTCATAGATACGCGGCTGGGCAGAGCCGACACTGGAAGCTCCTCCTCTAGCGGGCTGACCTCGACCTCTACCTCGACCGGCACCCGGCGGAGGCTGCGGAGCAAACGAGCCCTGATTCACACTCGGCTCCACAAGTGCTGGAAAAGAAGCCTGAGCACCAAGAAGCTTTCTTGCCCGCTCACAAAAGAAAGCCTTGTGGCCCGACTGACCACAAGTATGACAAGTTAGAGGCGGGCGAGAACACTCCCGGTTCTAATGGCCCGGCTCACCGCAGTTAAAGCATTTGATATCCCGAACGGAGGCACTGGCAGTACCCCGATAGCCCCCAGAGAAACGAGCCGAACAACAGTCGAGACCCAAACGACATACACACTCCAGCGATATGAACGAATGCGTAGCACCAGAATCGAAAAAGCACACTGACAGGATGAGAATGTATATGAACGGTACCTGTCGCCACAGTGGCCGCTGGATCATCGGCCCTCCTCATCTCATAGATACGCGGCTGGGCAGAGCCGACACTGGAAGCTCCTCCTCTAGCGGGCTGACCTCGACCTCTACCTCGACCGGTACCCGGCGGAGGCTGCGGAGCAAACGAGCCCTGATTCACACTCGGCTCCACAAGTGCTGGAAAAGAAGCCTGAGCACCAAGAAGCTTTCTTGCCCGCTCACAAAAGAAAGCCTTGTGGCCCGACTGACCACAAGTATGACAAGTTAGAGGCGGGCGAGAACACTCCCGGTTCTGATGGCCCGGCTCACCGCAGTTAAAGCATTTGATATCCCGAACGGAGGCACTGGCAGTACCCCGATAGCCCCCAGAGAAACGAGCCGAACTTCCTCCAGGAATATTCGCAGACTGAGACTTCTGCTGACCTCCACCCTTATGACCCGAGAAATTTCCGGCGGATTTCTGTTTCTTACTCTCCCGAACCGCTGCACTAGCTGTTACCGACATATCATAGGCAAGAGCTCGACTCTGATAATCCTTCAAGGTAGTACAGACGAGCCCAGACATGTAGTCCCGAATCGACAATTTCATCCGCCTGGAAAAATGGAAGATTTTGTCGCTCTCCTCGACAACTTGGGTCTTCACATAGCCCAACTCCTTGTTAAAATCGGCGATAGCTTGGGATACGGGAATATCCCGTGGTTGAGCATCATAGAAGGCATGGACTCGAGCCTGTCTAACTGGCCACGGGCAATATTCAGTCTCCATCAATTCCTGAAATTCGGCCCACGAAGCAACATGGTCTTTGGGCCCAACGGCCTCCCACCAATCCATAGCGTCCCCAGTGAGAAAGTACTGGGCAATAGGGACCTTACGGTCCTCGGGACAGTTGGTGGCAACGAAGACCTTAGATATCTCCTTGAGCCACCCCTCCCAGCCGATCGGGTCTGATGCTCCCGAAAACTGAGGAGGATGCATCTTGATGACATCTTGGAGCCAACGGTCTGCTCCGCCCCGATTAAAATAGGCTTGATCCGGATTCTGAACCACCTGAGCTATAGCCGCCATTTGGTTTACCATTTGCTGCATAACGGCCGCGATACTAAGGTCGGCGCGCTCCTGAGAAGAAGCATGACTGTGACGGTCACCGGTACTGCCGGCTCTCGAAGAATGCGATGTGGCTGCCCCACCGGCTGCCCCACGTCCTCGGCCGCGTCCACGACCACGACCACGACCATGGTTTCCTCCGGCATCCATACTGGTGTTAAGAGATAACAGAAGTATATTGATGATGAGTAAGGGAGGAAAAAGCAACTACGATTCGAAAAGCGGAAATACAATGCAAGAAAACAAAAGACCGAAGAAGAAAACTTACGAGCACTGGAAGTATCGAGATGCTGGCAGCGACGTGACAATATGCAAGACAAAGCACAACTAGACCCAAATAACCGACAAGCCTAGGTATCCATAAACCTAGTGCGCTCTGATACCATTTTCTGTAACACCCCCGAGATATTCGGAGTATATTACAGCGCTGTGGACCCCTACATGGGACCCACTAGACTAAAACAAGGAAAACACCACTCGACTAACCAACCCAGTTAGCAAAGACACACATTTAAATAATATAACCCATAAAGATACGCCCGGAGCAGCCGGCGTAATAAACATCAACCGACAATATAGCAATTTGAGTTAATACAAAACGTAGTTCGAGATGAAAAGTCTAAGTACTCGCGAGTACAATCTATATGTTTATAAAAATGGGAAACAACCAAATCGAAGTAGAGGACAGAAATAAGAAGACCCAAATGCACATGTCAACGACCCTGGCCAACATCCTCATACTGTCCCAGCGCTCGCTCGTCCGGAAGAACATTACCTGAAATCTATAACAAGAATTTCCCCAAAACGAGTCCCCAAAGGGGTTAGCAATTACGCTAGTACAAGTAATCAAGGCAAACCAATCGCTTACACATTTCATAGTACAATGCACCAAATCATTTCAAAAACCAAAAACTAGACATGTCTTTTCCGGAAACAAACAGTCAAACAATTTGCCTAGGACCGGGACGAAGCCACAAATCCCACCCGAGGCCTCTAAGGACCCTCCCGAGCTGGCCATTTCATAAAACAAATCACGCACAGGCATCGCCTAGGACCAGGACGCCACCATAAATCCCACCCGAGGCCTCTAAGGACCCTCCCGAGCTGGCTAGCGAAACAAACTCGTGAATCCAGAGTAAAGTCATAGATTCCCCCGAGGCCCCGTCGGACCCTCCCAGGGTGCGCAAAGCACACACAATATACATTACCATTCCATGTTAAGCATAAAGGTTTCCAAAAATACTTGCCTTGAATAATAGACGACGCAACGAACGGAAGGAAAAACACTGACGACCGTTAGGAGCCGATAATCACGAACCTAACGATGCGAAGAACACAATCACAACCAATTCTAAATGAATACGGAATTGGAAAACACCCGAAAAGCCGCCTACGATTTATGTGTATTCGTATCAAAACAACGACGAGGGCGGATCGCGACCAAACCCTCTCGATTATGCAAATATCACGAAATACACCATGAGTTCATAGGAGAACAATAACACTAACGAGATTAATCATAATCATCAAGGATTAATCAACAACACGGAGCAAAACGAACAATATAACCGAAATCCCCCAAATCCCCCAAGGTAGGGTTATAAGAGATTTTACCTTGATTCGAAGATGAACGATGGATGATTAGTGATAGGTGGATGATATGATACTTGAATATGCCCTCACAATGGAGTTTGGATCAAAATCGGACGAACCCTAGCCTCTACCGTCGCTCCCGTCGCGAAGAGAAAAGAGAGATGTGAGAAATGAGGAAAAACTAGGCCGTTGCCAGTTTATATACTGGCATGTGTTACGGCCGTAACACACCCCACATACGGCCGTAACATAGGAACATTACGGCCGTAACGTGACTCTCTTACGGCCGTAACTGGCCTCTGGAGAGAAACTGGGCAAATTTGATGAATGACACATACGGCCGTATCAAGAACACCATTACGGTCGTATCTATACTTACGGCCGTAACTCAAACATGATACGCCCGTAACTCAGGACTGGACCAGGAGGCAAGAAACGAAGCCTTGTTACGGCCGCATGAAGGAAGCTTACGGCCGTAACTCTTGATTATTACGGCCGTAACATATACGGCTTACGGCCGTAACATGGCCTGTGACAGCAGGCCATAGTCTGAAGCACTGCCCGACAAGGAGATGATAGGAAAGAGAAAAAAAATAACAAGGTGTATCCACGACCAACGGATACACTCACCACGGATTTGAGTCAGAAACCAAAACGTTACGATGAAGTGTGATTCCGAATACCCGAAGGCTCAGGAATAACAAGGATAACAAGAGTACCCTAAACTTAGGGAAATTACGAAACAGCCCAAACGTCCAAAAATCGCGATACAACGTCGGATTAACAAACCGAAACTCACAACACGAACAACTCAACTATACGAACTCGTGAAACCAAAGAAATTACAAAAGCGAACGGGTTCTACGAGAAACGAACGTCCATGCCATAATACATGACATAAAACAGAATAATATCAAAACATCACCAAGATCGTCCCAAATGGAGAAACTCCAAGAATAAAATAGATTCAAAATGTCGAGATGGTTACAAGCGAGCTACTAAAAATGAAAATACACCAAAACGGGAATATCGGAAAAAGAAGAAAAAAGCGGATATTACATTAACATCACTGAGCCACTTCATCGTCATGGTGGTACTGTGGTTGCTTCCCCGCTCCTCGGCTACCTGAACATCAAAACAAATATCCACCCCCGAAGGGGTTAGCAAAACAATGCTAGTACAAGTATCGGAACACATAAATATGCAACAACAATGCATAAAAACATACAGAGTACGGACTTTCGCTACCGGAATCCAACAATACGAATCCACAAGATTCAATTAACACAACATGGGTATTCCAACGATCCAGCGCCCTCAGCATAGATCCCAAGATGATCCCGTCGGATCAACACGAGGTGGAAAAACCCGTCCAATGATCCAGCGCCCTCAGCATAGATCCCAAGATGATCCCGTCGGACCAACACGAGGTGGACATCCGATTCAGCGCCCTCAGCATAGATCGCTTGATCCCTTCGGATCATCACAACTTACACATAACACAACTTTGCATATACATATGCAAGAAAATCGATATGTTCATCAACATGAACATACATCAAATCGATAGCAAATGTCATGACAATTTAATGAAATAATCTCATGTCAACAACACGAATAAACCATATGCATGATCAAATTCATCAATTTTTCACAAACTTTCAAAATACGATACTTGCCTCAACAAATGGTGACAAGAATTTCTACTATCAATAGTCTTTAATCCATTTGGAGAATTCTCACTTGATCGGCTCACCGAAATGCAAACCTTCATCGAACAATAATGTCGGTATAACTAACGGTTCCGAATAATCGTTCAAATCATCAAATGAATCATCAAAAGGCATGATACATCCTATAATGGCGATAGACTATTCTGCCCGAACACAATTTGGTTGAATCGATACTACACTATTCGTCCCTGCAATAGCTCAATAGAATACTTTCTAAGTTCCAACACAATTCCTTCGGTTGATTTGTAAAACATAACATGGAATTCATCCTAGGAGGATTCTAATCATGTTCTAATATAACAAGATACCCGAAGCTTCGATGAATCATCATAAAGACTTGTTCACTAGTCTCCTTCTACGAATAAATCCTTAAGTTCAATCCGTTAATTCTTCACCGAATGTTCGATCATACCATTCTCATGAACTAAGATAATCTTCGAAAACTAGATATAATTAAGTTTACAATCTCAAGATGCACTAATCAATAGTCTAATCACTAGAAGGTTTGCTCAACGATTTCAACAACCAAGAGGAATCGAAAATAATTGAATTTAATCTTCTACACCATGAAGAAAGGCTCCTCAAGAAGATAACTGATTCGGTCTACTCAAAACAGGTCCAAAGCGTTACTAAGATCATGCTAAATTAGTTGGTGAAGGATCACATACCTCAATAAATTGATGAACAATGAAGAACTTGAATAAACTCAAACACCGGAAGCTTGAACACCAATCTACAAGGCCTAAGCTTCCCAAGAATCGTCCCAGAAGATGATATGAAGGTTAAGAGGTGATGAAAGATCTACAGAACACGAAAAATCAACCAAAGGAAAGGTGAGAAATGAAATAGGGTCAAGGTCTATAAATAGAATTTTGGGCATTACGTACGTTATGCAAATAACCTTACGTACGTAACAATCTTAACGTACGTTATACCCTAGTTTTAGCGTACGTAGTCGTCTGACCAGAACTCACTGGCCTGATTTTGGCATTGCCTTACGTACGTAATCACAATGGTTTTACGTACGTAATATCCATGTCCTTAGCGTACGTAAAACATGTACCTTAGCGTACGTAACACCTATGTCCAGGTTCATGCGGAACATCACACGAATCTTCCCGGCCCCTTCCTTAGCCCTCACACGCCGACCCTTATCCGATCCCAAGTAGACTTAGCTTACGTACGTTAAGCACATCAGATAACGTACGTAATACTGCAATCTTAGCGTACGTTATGGACGTCTGATAGCGTACGTTAACACGTGCAGAACCATGCATACAGAATGCTGGAGATACCAAAACGTAAGGGTACGAAATACGGGAAACCAACCTCCGAATAATAACATCACAAAGTTGAATCTTACAAGATAAATACACAATAATTATCCGGGCATTACAGTTGCCGGCTGGACACGGGCCGTGTCGCTTGACACGGCCGCGGCGCGACTGTAACACCCACAAAACCGTATGGGAATATTACACGCCGTAGACCCTTTCCACAAGGATCTACCAGGCTAAACATCCATAAACAACCAAATGCTCGCCCCGCCAGGGTCAAACAATATAATAATACAGACCGTTAAGGTCACTTACACATAAACACACAGACCGATGAGGTCACACAACTCTATCAACAGAACTGACTAACAACATTACCCACATAGGGGTCGAAACACAATACAACGGAAGACTGAATCAACTCTAATAATACAACCAAACTCTACCAACTCTCGACTCTTGATTAGTATCGCAGCTCGTCATCCCCTTGTGCCAATCCCGTGATCGCTCCCGAACTCGCATGTACCTGGACGCAAAACAGACATCCACCCCCCAATTACTCGGGGGTTAGTAAAACTCCACTGTTTTACTAGTGCAACTATAAAATGATACGAAATGCAACAAGTAAATAGCAACTACGAATTTAATATGGAAATCAATTATTAAATGTTCTCGAGAAGTTTTATTAATTTTGAACTCAAGAAAGAGATATTTGAAAAGGAACACATCATCTCGGGGATTTTTAAAGCAGAAATTCTTTTGGACCTCGAGTCCCAATTTACAAAGCCTTTTCGAAAACATTAGGGCCCTAGCCCGATTCTCTTTTCAAAACACAATAGATGAGATATCATTATGGGTCCGAGACCTGTATTTAAAATGTTATCCAAACAATCACTGCTATACGACCGTTGTTCGTACACATCATGTACCGAACTCCGGAGGCCTCGACGGACCTTACCCGGACCACACACTCTGTTCGTACACATCATGTACCGAACTCCGGAGGCCTCGACGAACCTTCCCCGACCACATACATCGTTCGTACACATCATGTACCGAACCCCAGAGGCCTCGTTAGACCCTACCTGGATCACACGCCTTGTTCGTACACATCATGTACCGAACTCCAGAGGTCTCGTCAGACCCTACCTGGAACACACACACACCTCGACACGACACAATTCATAATCATCAAATGTCAAGCCATTCCACATTACACCGAAATACATAATCAAGTATGTAAATCAAAACAACGCAAATATCATAATCATCACAACAACTCAATAATGAACAATCACGCCCGGCACAACTTAGATGATTTGCACATCCAACACAATTCCACGATGTTAATTAGGTGATGGTATTATCGCTACCATCAATCATTCATGAAAATCAATTCATACGAAACATATTCATGAAAGTAAACCAATGCATCACAACCATAACACGATGTCCCTATTCACAAGACACAATTCGTATAGTAAAATACTTGCCTCGAAACCACGACGCGGAGAATCGACCGAAGTTGGTTGGCACGAACCGACTACGAACTCTCCGACTCCACCGAATGACAACCCGCAACAATAAACTATGAAGGACAACAATAACAACGAAAATGAATTCTAAAGTACGACCCAAAGCCGCTGAATTCAAGGAACAAACGACGAAAGTTCAAGGGTTTCCCCCAAAACGGCCAAGAACACTATTCGTCCCGTCAAAACATGAAAACGGAATTCCAAACCAAAATATGGATATACAATCCCTAGGATATGTTTAACAACATCATTTAACAACAATCAATCCATCAAAAAGGTATGGAAAACGAAATCAAGAACAAATCCCCTAAAAAGTCGATTCGAAGGAAATCAAGAAATATATCTTGTTTCGACGAAAAACCATGGATTAAATGATGTTAAACACATGAATAATACTAAGATTAATCATACCCATCGTGGATTAATCAAAAACACGGAACGAATCAGACAAAAACGCAAAAACCTCAAATTTTCCCAAAATATGGTTCTAGGAAATCTCACCTTGATTCGCTGGATCAAAGGAGGTTATGGAGGGATTAATCGATGATATGAACTCCCAATATTCGTGGATAAGTTGCTTGACAACATGTCTCTTGGATTGCCAAGCCTCCAGCCGCGGAGAGGAAAAGATGGAAATGAAAAACGAGTGAGAATATGACTACTCTGTCATATTTATACAGGCACAGCCTAGCGTGTGCTACACCTTTCGGACTAGCGCACGCTAACGGGCAGCCTCGGCCGAGAACCTTCAGCCGGGGCCCGCATGGCCTAGTACTGAAGACTTAATCTACCGGCCGGATCTCGCTCGCCCGATCAAGGAGAAGCGCTGGCTGCGGCGCTAGCGTGCGCGAGCCGATCTGTCCAGAACCCTCTGGACTGAACTGCCCGGCCAGGTAACGTACGCTAGTCGGTCGACAGCGTGCGCTACGCCTGCCGACTAGCGCGCGCTACGCTCGGCGTAGCGTGCGCTACCTGCCGATTCTTCCCGAGTCCAGAACCCCAGAAACCCCACTGTCAAGTCCGATAGCGTGCGTTGGTCGGCCAAGCTAGCGTCGCTATACTGCCGAGCTAGCGCAGACTTCCGGCGATGGCGTGCGCTACGCCGGTTCTGCCGTGCTGCTCGGCGGTGCCAAAGACTTCCGATTGCCGCACTGTCCGGCCACCGCCTACCGCCACGACGACGACTCGATTTAAAACGCGTTTTAACGAACACGACGAAAAGTTCGCGGACAACATCAACGACCGAAATAAAAATATAATGCAATAATTAATCATACGCGACCAAGAAAAGGGCCGAGACAACAAATGATCTGAGATACCCATAACTTTGGGTAAATTACAAAATGGCCCAAAACGCCCGAAAATCACGATATGTGATCGAATAACCAAACCGAAGTTCATAACACGTCTAATAAAGTTAAACGGACTTACGGGAAACTCGAAACAGCAGTTTCGAACGAGATTCGCAAGAATCGAACTCAAGTGCGGAAAAGTCGCTAAAAAGCACGGAACTCAGCAAAACAGCACCGAAACAAACTCGGATGTCGAAAAGTGCAGAATTAATCATTCTCAGAATGATGAAACGGTCCCAAGCGAGTCGTCGAAATGGACTTACGCCGAAAAAAGAAAATTACCGGAAATCCGAAATTGCGGATATTACATTCCTTAAAAGAAGTTTCGTCCCGAAACTTAAATCAAGTAGGGAGAAGCAATATCCCGCCAGGAAAACTCAACGAGATACACAAAAACCAAAAAAAATCGCGCCCAACGGTGAAACGTTACAAGCAACGCAAAGGAATATACGGCGTGAAAACACGCCCCACGACGACTAACACAACGCCACCGACTCTATTTCAAAACAACAACGAGTAATTAACAACATATCACATGCACATATTTAATCAAAGAAACGCACGCGACAACAAGTCGCACCCGACCACAACGACTATGCGGTAGAAACAATATAGTATTATGATAGAATTCACTCCGATTCTCGTCAACAAGAAAATGTCCGACGTCAAGACACAAACAATTCAAGATAACAGAAAACGAGAATACCGGACATTACATTCTATCCTATTAAAAATAAGTTTCGTCCCGAAACTTAAAATAAAACATCATGGTAGAATACAAATAAAACCAAAAAGTTCACGCAACAAATATCAATTTCTACACGAATTACAGCACGAAGTACGATACACAACTACATCATGGGACACCACCAGGCACTCCCCGAGCAAGAACGAAAACCCAATTCCCGAACATCTTGGCAACGGTCTCACAATGCACCGCTCGGTGACCCACTTGGCCACACTCGAAACAGTTGACTAACGGTGAACGACAATTCTTCGCAGTACGAGATCAGGCAAGAATAGTCAGACAACCCCGTTCGAACAACAACGATCGAACAACAATGATCAAATAACAATGATTGAACAACAATGATCAAATAACAATGATCGAACAACAACGATCAAATAACAATGATCGAACAACAACAGTCGAACAATGACTCTGAAGTTCCCACTTCAACTCCAGACGTTAAAAGAACTGGTAGAAAGTGAAAGATGTTACTTCCAAACAAGGTTCACAAGAATCGAACCGAACTCGAAAAGGTCACGATGACAAACAGGAAGATCTGAAACAAGGTCACAACCAGTTCGAATGATGACAACTGAGACATCAAACAAGTTCAAAAAGTATCGACGAACAAGTGCAAGTCGATAGAATTTAGAAGGAGAAACTCCAGAAGTCAAATATAGTACGGGTATTACATCTGACCTCTTATAAAAGAAATGTCGTCCCCGCAACTCACAACAACGGAAACAAGGTAACAACAAAAAAAAGAAAAAAAACATCCGACAGGAAAATCTCCCATGGGTCTCTCAGAGCCGATCTTGATATCTGTTCTGAAGCGCGAACTCCGAGAGTCTCGGTTGCCAATTCGCAAAACTGAATTTGGTGTCCCTTGAGTCCTCACTTGAAACGCGTTACTGACGAGAAGGACAATTTACACGTGTATGCCCCGGCACATCACGGTTGAAACACCTCGGCTCGGTATACCGAAAATACAAATGCTAGATACAGTGGGGCATAACGTCGCAAAACAACATAGCGGAGATGCCAACTCAGCACAACAAGAAATCATAACACATATCATATACAACGATTACCATCGTAAAGTAATATACACACAAACACTACAGCAACGATGGTATCGTTCGGCGACTTCGACGGCCCGAACGATAACCAGCACATAATTACAAACATCATGAAACAAGCACACATGTACCCAAACGTACAAACCCAAGCTTCAACAGCTCACACTCGTGCGACAACGCAAATCACCACGAGGCGACAAATAGTAAATACCAGTTCACACTTCTCACAGAGGGCTAATACTACAAATACGTGGCAACGCCTCAACGTTCATGACACCAATTCGATCATATTCGGAAGTTAACATCATAACGACAAATCAAACATCATACGTACATTTCCAAACGCAAACGGGAATTGATAGTTTTTTTTTTAAAAAAATAAAACCCCATTTTGAAAATAATTTTGGAAATACCGATTGATCTTGAGTATCACCCTTCAAAAAAAGTTCAAACGTGAAACATCGTTATCGAGACTTTGGAAAACTATCTCGCATTCGATAAAAATGAGGACACTTTCTTTTCGTGAAAAACTTTCGGAAATATTCGACCCTCGGGTCTAAGTAAAAGTGTTTCTAAAACATTGGAAATATCTCAAAACATTTTGGTCCTCGAGGTAGAAGAATTTTGAAACATATTGTGGCACCTTGGATGTACCACGAGAAAATAATTCATTTTAAAAGTACGTCTCGAAATATATTTTCTAAGGTACTCAAGGTTTTCAAAGATAATTCAATGGGCTAGAATGCCCAAAATTTTCAGATAATTACACGGAATATTATAGCGCCGTGGGTCCCGCGCCGGAACCCACCAGGCTAAAAACCATTTACAAAACGCCAAAAGGTCGATGACGGTAATATTTCAAAAACTCACAAAAGCCATTTACAAAATACTAGATACCGTCATAAGAATTTCGCCAAAACGATCAAGGCCATGCCAAAAACTCGGTTAAGGGAATCGGTTTTCGAAATAAAACTCAGCCGGTAAAATATCGAAAGCCATTACAAAAGAACTCACGCAGCGGAAAAAGGAATACAGTCCAACATGCACAATCCAAATGGAATACATCTCACAGCATAGTTTAAACATACAACAAAACCATTCCTCGAAGTTTCTCACGAACTCAATCGTCGATACCTTATTCGAAACCTAACAAGGTTCTCAATTTTCACACCACACCACCCCTCACAGTGGTCCAAAGGTAAAACAACAATAGGCCCAGTTCTATATACATACTATGTACCACGAGTATTAAACACAACTATATTACACAATACTATGTAAATAAAATTATGCACCGCAATTAACTCACTAAGATAAAATCAAGATACACAGGTATTAAGCATAAAAGAGGAGACTTACATACACAGGTCGCACGGAGATGATAGTCGTCTGCGATACTAATCTCATCCGACAACATATCCGACACGTTGTGACTACGCACTACTCAACTGGTCACCTGACGACTCGAACGACAAGACAACACAATACTCGACAAATCACGACTCGACTTGACCCGACAGCCTAGGTTTCCACAACCTAAGCTCCGATACCATAAATGTAACACCTCCAAAACCGTATGGGAATATTACACGCCGTAGACCCTTTCCACAAGGATCTACCAGGTTAAACATCCATAAACAACCAAATGCTTGCCCAGTCAGGGTCAAACAATATAATAATACAGACCGTTAAGGTCACTTACACATAAACACACAGACCGATGAGGTCACACAACTCTATCAACAGAACTGACTAACAACATTACCCACACAGGGGTCAAAACATAATACAAATAAGACCGAATCAACTCTAATAATACAACCAAACTCTACCAACTCGACTCTTGATTAGTATCGCACTCGTCATCCCCTTGTGCCAATCTGTGATGCTCCCGAACTCCGCATGTACGGATGCGAGCAGATATCCACCCCCCGATTACTCGGGGGTTAGTAAAACTCCACTGTTTTACTAGTGCAAGTATAAAACGATACGAAATGCAACAAGTAAATAGCAACTACGGATTTAATATGGAAATCAAGTATCAAATGTTCTCGAGAAGTTTTATTAATTTTGAACTCAAGCAAGAGATATTTGAAAAGGAAAACATCATCTTGGGGATTTTTAAAGCAGAAATTCTTTTGGACCTCGAGTCCCAATTTACAAAGCCTTTTCGAAAACATTAGGGCCTTAGCCCGATTCTCTTTTCAAAACACAATAGATGAGATATCATTATGGGTCCGAGACCCGTATTTAAAATGTTATCCAAACAATCACTGCTATACGACCGTTGTTCGTACACATCATGTACCGAACTCCGGAGGCCTCGACGGACCTTACCCGGACCACACACTCTGTTCGTACACATCATGTACCGAACTCCGGAGGCCTCGACAGACCTTACCCGACCACGTACATCGTTCGTACACATCATGTACCGAACCCCAGAGGCCTCGTCAGACCCTACCTGGATCACACGCCTTGTTCGTACATATCATGTACCGAACTCCAGAGGTCTCGTCAGACCCTACCTGGAACACACACACACCTAGACACGACACAATTCATAATCATCAAATGTCAAGCCATTCCACATTACACCGAAATGCATAATCAAGTATGTAAATCAAAACAACGCAAATATCATAATCATCACAACAACTCAACAATGAACAATCACGCCCGGCACAACTTAGATGATTTGCACATCCAACACAATTCCATGATGTTAACTAGGTGATGGTATTATCGCTACCATCAATCATTCATGAAAATCAATTCATACGAAACATATTCACGAAAGTAAACCAATGCATCACAACCATAGCACGATGTCCCTATTCACAAGACACAATTCGTATAGTAAAATACTTGCCTCGAAACCACGACGCGGAGAATCGACCGAAGTTGGTTGGCACGAACCGACTACGAACTCGCCGACTCCACCGAATGACAACCCGAAACAATAAACTACGAAGGACAACAATAACAATGAAAATGAATCCCAAAGTACGACCCAAAGCCGCTGAATTCAAGGAACAAACGACGAAAGCTCAAGGGTTTCCCCCAAAATGGCCAAGAACACGATTCGTCCCGTCAAAACATGAAAACGAAATTCCAAACCGAAATATGGATATACAATCCCTAGGATATGTTTAACAACATCATTTAACAACAATCGATCCATCAAAAACGTATGGAAAACGAAATCAAGAACAAATCCCCTAAAAAGTAGATTCGAAGGAAATCAAGAAATATACCTTGATTCGACGAAAAACCATGGATTAAATGATGTTAAGCACATGAATAATACTAAGATTAATCATACCCATCGTGGATTACTCAAAAACACGGAACGGATCGGACAAAAACGCAAAAAACCCAAATTTTCCCAAAATAGGGTTCTAGGAAATCTCACCTTGATTTGCTGGATCAAATGAGGTTATGGAGGGATTAATCGATGATATGAACTCCCAATATTCGTGGATTAGTTGCTTGACAACATGTCTCCTGGATCGCCAAGCCTCCAGCCGCGGAGAGGGAAAGATGGAAATGAAAAACGGGTGAGAATATGACTACTCTGTCATATTTATACAGGCACGGCCTAGCGTGCGCTACACCTTCCGGACTAGCGCGCGCTAACGGGCAGCCTCGGCTGAGAACCTTCAGCCGGGCCCCGCATGGCCTAGTACTGAAGACTTAATCTGCGGGCCGGATCCTGCTGCCCGACCGCGATAGCGCGCGCTGCGCGGGGGCTAGCGTGCGCTAGCCGATCTCCCGAACCCTCGGATCGACCGCCGGCCAGTAACGACGCTAGCCGGCCGACAGCGTGCGCTACGCCTGCCGACTAGCGCACGCTACGCTCGGCGTAGCGTGCGCTACCTGCCGATTCTTCCCGAGTCCAGAACCCCAGAAACCCCACTGTCCGGTCCGATATCGTGCGTTGGTCGGCCAAGCTAGCGTGCGCTATACCTGCCGAGCTAGCGCGCGTAGACTTCCGGCAGTAGTGTGCGCTATGCCGGTTCCTGCCGTGCCTGCTCGGCCAGTGCCCAGCACTTCCGATAGTGCCGCACCTGTCCGGCCAGCTGCCCAGCCGCCACGACCCGACGACCCGATTTTCGAAAACGTACGGAACGAACACGACGAAAAGTTCGCGGACAACATCAACGACCCGAAATGAAAATATAATGCAATAATTAATCATACGCGATCAAGAAAAGGGTCGAGACAACAAATACAGATACAGATACCCATAAATTTGGGTAAATTATAAAATGGCCCAAAACGCCCGAAAATCACGATACGTGATCGAATAACCAAACCGAAGTTCATAACACGTCTAATAAAGTTAAACGGACTTACGGGAAACTCGAAACAGCATTTTCGAACGAGATTCACAAGAATCGAACTCAAGTGCGGAAAAGTCGCTAAAAAGCACGGAACTCAGCAAACCAGCACCGAAACAAACTCGGATGTCGAAAAGTGCAGAATTAATCATTCTCAGAATGATGAAATGGTTCCAAGCGAGTCGTCGAAATGGACTTCCGCCGAAAAAAGAAAATTACCGGAAATCCGAAATTGCGGATATTACAGCGACAAGGCTGGTCGGCAGTGACTCGACCGTGCTCCAGGACATGGTCGGGTTGGCGTGATAGTCAGTTCCGACATATCTGGGCGAGTAGGACTCGACCGTGTTCGTATGACACGGTCGGGCTGGTCGGCAGACTCTCGACGCTTTCCGGAAGAGTAGGCCTCGACCGTGTCTGGGGACACGGTCGGGCTGGTCGGCAGTCTCTCGGCAGGTTCTGGAAGAGTTCGACTCGGCCGTGTCTCGGGACACGGTCGAGTCCGGCGGGCAGTCTGTTTTGTATTTCCGGGATATCTTGACACGGGCCGTGTCGGACGACACGGCCGAGTTCGGTCGGCAGTGCTTCAGTATTTTCCGGCAGGTTGTGACACGGGCGTGTCCTGGGACACGGTCGAGCTCGACAGCTTGGTACTTTTACGTCTTGTGTCTGTTTTCTCGCCTAAAAATGTCGTCGTACGTGCATGACGCGTTGTAAGACCATTTCCGTTGATCCTTGCTTCGTTTTCTTTATTCGGACTAGTCAATTCCGTATCATTCCCTCCCCTTTTAAAGGGAATTATCCTCAATTCCGAAATCCTTCGTCATCAAGATAATTAACTAAAGCCTCTAAGTACTTGATCTCGAAAATATCCGCAGTGCGTACATGGCCCAAAATCTTGAGACGATAGGTAGTAGGGGTTTTCAGTGAATCACCAACAAAATAACTATCATGAGCTATAAAGAAATAATAATCATTTTGTGAGTCAGAACTGTCATCATCCTGGTGGTCGAATTCATCGGACGCCACTTCAAGACCTGGGAAAAATGCCTCGTCGACGACTTTCATGTCAAAATCTTGGTAAGGCTCAAGATATAGATGTTCCGAAATCATAACATCTTCTTGCTCCGTATCAAGAACTGAAAACACCTCATTGGAGTCTGCATCATTATTTGGATGAAAATCTTCAAAACAACTTTCATCAAGATATGGATCGTCGTCGGGCACAACATCAAAAATGGGAAGCACTAATTATTTCACGTCGGGTTCACCATCAAAAATGGGAAACACAGGATCAATTACGGACTCCTCTTCGTCAACTGGTTCTTCTTTGTTGTATTGCGCCGTTGCAACCTCTGTCTCGTCTACTTCATTGAAAATGGCAGTAGGGACATCGTCTTCATCGAAACAAGACTCTGTTGGAAATTCTTTGATGGGGAACAACCTTAGATCGAAGGTCGGCGGCGGGGCGTCGAAGGACTGGTGGTGGGGGAACAACGAGTGGTGGTACGATTTGAACCTTCGATTGAAATGTTTTATGAATTTTTGCCAATCTCTAATTTTTGGCTTACGTTGTTGTGAACGGGACTGTTTCAGGTTTTTCCACCAGACGGCGGCGCTACCGCGAAGGCGCCTTGCCACCAACGAAATGCGGCGGTTGATCGGGGCAGCCTTGAAGTCCGAGTGCTCCTCACAAGCATGGAGCCAATCTATGCACGCATCTGGATTACTAGATCCGTGAAACTCTGGTATGCTGCAGAATTTAGCTAAGAAATCAATATCGTTGGTGTCGTCTCTGCGTCTTGCTTGCATACGTGGTTCTGGTAAGCCGTTTAGTGTGTCACGGAGTTTCATCAAGAAATCGAGATCGGAGAAATCCATAACAAGAGTCAAGAGATAGTTCTTAACAAGCAATCGTTGAATAAATCGCCTAGGAGATGACCTTGGGCTCCGATACTACTAATGATACGAATTATGTATTAAAATGGACGTAAACTCGCATGCAATACAGCGGAAATATTGTTGATCAATGATACGGAATTGACTAGTCCGAATAAAGAAAACAAAGCAAGGATCGATGCAAATGGACTTACAACGCATCATGCACGTACATCGACATTTTTAGGCGAGAAAACGGACACAAGACGTAAAAGGACCAAGCTGCTGAGCTCGAACGTGTCCCAGGACACGCCCGTGTCACAACCTGCTGGAAAATGCCGAAGCACTGGCGACCGAACTCGGCCGTGTCGTCCGACATGGCCCGTGTCAAGATATCCTAGAAATACAAAATAGACTGCCCGCCGGACTCGACCGTGTCCCGAGACACGGCCGAGTCGAACTCTTCCAGAACCTGCCGAGAGACTGCCGACCAGCCCGACCGTGTCCCCAGACACGGTCGAGTCCTACTCTTCCGGAAAGCGTCGAGAGTCTGCCGACCAGCCCGACCGTGTCATACGAACACGGTCGAGTCCTACTCGCCCAGATATTTCGGAACTGACTGTCACGCCAACCCGATCGTATCCTGGAGCACGGTCGAGTCGCTACCGACCAGCCTTGTCGTGCCGCGGCCGTGTCAAGCGACACGGCCCGTGTCCAGCCGGCAACCTCCTTTATTTTATACACTTTGTGTATTAATTTGCCCTCCTTTTCCTCACATGGTACGATGGCTTATAATCATGTTCATGTGTGTGATCCCCACCCCTAATATTTGATTCCTCGTAATCTTATTTTTTTTATCTTAATTTTTGTTTTTCATTTCTAAGATCATGTATCTTGTTGTTTTTGATTCCTTAGTTGAGGAAGACTCACCTCCTATAAGTAGTCTATCCTTAGCCTTGTAAATCATATTATATATTAAATGTTGAAAAAAGAAGAATACACTTTGTGTTTTCCTTGGTGAATGCTTTTCATCGAAACTTGATTTTTATTCGACGCGTTTTCGAGTATTAATCCGATTGATTCTCAATAGGTCTTGAGAAGAAATCTCTTATCGAAATATAGGTCTAATTCGATAAACCTTTGTTCTTGATCGTTCAAGTCTTCTTGATCGATATTATCAATTTATCCGATATTACATAAAAAAAATACACTCAAAACACCATACTCGTAAAAAGCCTTCCGCTATCATACACTTACATATACTCCGACCGATACATATTCATCTTTCCGGACAAATTCGTATCATTAGTGGTATCGGAGCCAGCACCTGCATTTTTTAATTCAGTTAAGGTATTTTGTTATCAATTTTTCTTTCCAAAAAAATAAAAAATAAAAAAAATGTTTGATTTCTGTTATCCGTTCTCCGAATATTCAAGTTTAGATCTTGTTGTTGATTGGTCAAAACCTCCTGTTTTTTACGAATGCGATTGTGAAATTTGTTCACAAGTGAAATCACACCCGATTGGCATGAAAGATGATTACGAGGCAATTTTCTTCGGTCTTGAAATTGCATCCGATGAGTTCAACCGCGATGATAAAGGTGTTGCCTCACAAATTAGCTATTATTTTTTTATAACTAATGATAGTTATTTTGTTGGCACTTCTCAGAAATATTACTATCGCCTCAAAGTGTTGAACCACACTCGAACGTCCGATAATTTTGATCTCTCTCCTTATCTTGATGACGACGGGATTGCGGAATTGAGGACAATTCCCTTTAAAGGGAGAGGGGATGATACGGGATTGACGAACTCGAGTGAAGAAGACGTTATTATTGTTATTTTTATTGTCATTTTCGGAATTGATATTAGAGTGTTAGTATGTTCGGTATTAGAAGTATATTAGGACTCTATTTTAATAAAATAATGGTCTATTAGGTTACCATATAGGTTAGGAGTATTTTTACACATATTTGACTTGTTTTCCAAGTTACGAGTACGAATGAAGAAGACGAAGTGAGGATCGACGTAAGCGGCCATGCAACCCGCCATGCACACGCAGCAGTCTCGTATTTTGGCCATAACTTACTCGTCCGAAATCCAATTCAGGTGATTCAAGGGCTATAGAAAGCTAAGAAAGAGAGCTACAAATCTTATGAAGACCATAGGACCAAATTCGGACCCATTAGAGTCCAGAAATGACAAAACCGACAGCATCAGATTTGGTCCAAGCTTGATGAAGATTTGTGAAGATTTGGTGGGATATTGAGGAAGATTTCATCCCATTAATTTGTATTAAAGCATTAATTCATTTTCAAAGTCCACTACAAAAGTTTGGGTCCCTCCACACTTCATAATTCGGCCGAAACACATGGGAAGCTTGGTGTTGATTTTTGTCCTTGTCAAGTATCACATGGGAAAGACTCTTGTCCCCTCTCACCTTCTACCTCACGTCCAAGCCTTATTATTGATGTTTGTTGTCCTTGTCAAGTATCACATGGGAGAGATTCTTGTCCCCTCTCACCTTGTACCTCACAGCCGAACCAAGGAGGAAGGAAAATTGGTGTTGTTGTCTTGTTAGAATTGTTTAAGCTTGGTGTTATTATTTTGTTAGAGTTGTTTAATCTTGGTTTGACTTTAGTTGATGCTTGTAAATGGCTATTTATAGGCCACATTTTCAGCATTTAAAAAAGGATCTTGAATCAAAAAAACGAAATACATTTGTATTACTTCTTGTTGAATGATTTTCATCAAACCCTTGGTTATAATTCGACGCATTTTCGAGTTTTAATCTAATCGATTCTCAATAGGTCTTGAGGAAAGATTACCTTATCAAACTATAGGTTTAGTTTGATAAATCACGTTCATATTATTCTTGATTACGTAAGCCGAATTGCCCTACTTTCGGTTATTTCTTACGAGTGTTACACATATTCGAGTGTTGTGAGGATCAACAATATTTCCGCTGCATTGCATGCGAGTTTACGTCCATTTTAATACGTAATTCGTACCAAGATGATACGTTAGATCCATCTAACTGCGCATATCAAGAACTTCCTACAACACAAAAAGTAAAGGCCGGTTTAGTCGAAAATAGCAAAGTCAATGAAGGACGCGTTCTTGCTTTGAATCGACTAACACCTAGCGAAACTCTGATCCATATATTCAGAAATTGCATAGAGCTTATTGGAGTCACATTAGCCAACAATTGATGTTCTTCTGGATGGTAATTGTGGATCTAAGGCAATAGTTGCGCAAGTCTATAATTCGAAAGAAGGCTGGAAGCATGTTTGGATCGACCTTTACTATAAAGTTGAACAGAACAAGAAATTTCACGATCGTGCTTTTCTTGAACTAGGTATTGCCAACAATGTACTATGTCCACTAAATTTCTATGAATCCCCGATACTATAGTAGAATGGGATGGATATTATGTGAGTGTTGCCATTGCAACACGATACAATATTGTGGTGCATACATTTACGATTCGTAGTAACACTTGTTTTATCCACTTGCCATTTAGGTCCACTCAAATTCCTTTCACCAACATCAACACATCGTGATTGCATTGATTAACAATAATCATTTCATTCAAGTTTTTTTTTTTACTCTAACTATCTTGTACCACCTATCCTGCCGTCATGGTGGAAAATGTAACTGAAGATTGTGGAGGATACTCTCATCCATATGTACCAAAGATACATGAATTGTAGATTTGATGAACAATTAATGTAATTATATAGTATTTGTATTTAATGTTTTTTGTGTAATTTGTGTTTGTTAATAGTTTCTATCATGTTATTCATATATCTTATTTCTAATAATTTATTTAAAATCACATATAAAAAAATAAAAAACTATTAATTTTAATAACAAAATAAAAAAGGACTATCACTATTAATTGTATCTAACTAAAATAAAAATTAATAAAAAAAAAAGTAGAAAGAGGAAGAAAGTGGGCCGAAGAGGGAAAAAAGTGGAGGGAGACGGCGGCGCTGTCTGGAGGGGGGAATAACATCTCTCTACATAAATAATAACCGCAAAAGCAAGAATTTTATGTGTGAAAACACACGCTTGTAAAAGATATCCCAACTGGATTTTTGTATATTATTTAAATGACAAGTATACTACAGGCAGCATATAAATAGCCTAGAGGAGATCATGTTATATTAGGATTTTAGCAGTAAGATGATCCAAGTGAAATACAACATCATAACTAAATCTAAGTCGAACAACGTAAGAACCCTTGACATTAGCCATCATAAATCTGATTAACAAACAACAAAAGAAAAACGAATAACAAACCACCAAGTGGCCTAATGTGTGACTGTTCATAAACACTTGGGACATCAAAAGCACAACACATAATGCAAGCCACGGAGTGATCACTATTGCTTCCATTAAAGGCCACTCCCTACTTCTACCTGATGTAAAACAAGGTGAAGAAAGGACGTGGAAGGGTGGAGGAGCACAATAGTGACTTGTGGACATATATATATATCTATATACTATTACACCTACTGCCTGATCACAATATCGAACAAGCCTTTTGAGCCTTTCCCTTCTTTTTCTTTTGCTTAGGTGGTTGGAGAACGACTTTAATGGCAGCGTCAAAAACTGCTTTGACATTCTGTGTTGAGAAAAAACATATCAAGAGTAAAATAGTCCAGTATGAAACATAAAGCATCATGAAGTGGCAATGGTGCAAGGTCTCCAATTATGAATCATACAAACCTGTTGTGTTTTTGAACTACACTCAATGTAAGCGGGAGAGCCAATCAACTTTCGCAACTCCTCCCCCTGAATGCGATGTTTAGAGAAATGAAGGAAAAGTCATTACGCATAATTTCGTAATGCAATATGAGTAAAAGAAAAAAGTAAAAGAAATAGACACGAAATAAAGAGTGGTATAGGTCAAAGAAATAATGCCACACCTGTGCTGTAGTGATTGGTACAGCACCTGGATGGTCAATGAAGAACTGCTTGTCATCCCGAAGATCTGAATCCATCAAAATCATTATCAGCATGAACAAAAAACAGATACACTGAGCAATATTCACACTCTAGAGTAAATTTATCACTCTGTAGAGCTCAACCTGATCCCAATGTATATCAACACAAATGTATCGAGGTCGATTATCCTTGTCTTTTCAGCTTAATATGACAGATAGGTCCGATCAGAACAGTGATCATGCAGGAATTGGAAAGTTGATGCATGATTTTGGTGCATCCTCCCAATAAATCAATTACAGTAAAATTGTTTGGTGTGATTCATAGGCAAATTTTTTATACATGGAAAGAAACAATATGGAAATTACAGTTGAAAAGAGACTAAAATCTGCAGCCATACCAATGATTATAGCTTCAACTTTAACAATTACAAGTTTCCCCCACATTATTCTCAAGAGATTTCTTCCAGTCAACTTATGTGAACGTATAAAGGCCAGGTGGCAGCTATAATCTTGACCGCTTATCAAGAGTGAAGAGGTTAGAACTCCTCAACAGGAGAGCAATGCAAAAATATGTAAACTTTGCAAACATAAATAACAACAAAGATTCTTCTAAACCACTTCGTGCTTATTCAAATTATATCTGTAATATTCGCACATCTAGTAAATGACAAAAGTAGCCAATGGTATGATAGTAAACCAATAATTAAACACATCTTTCTACTTTCTGCAATGGTTGCATTTGGGAAGCTCCATTGATATATCCAGCTTAAAAGTCTGTGTCGGTAAATGTGTGAGATATGTACATATATTGAGCATAGAATCTGGTTCGTAGTACTCAAAAATCTTAATCAGAGATCTCACCAAGTTTTGTGCCAACAAGAACAATAGGCACACCAGGTGCATAATGCTTCAATTCAGGAATCCACTGCAAACATGAATGAAAGCATAAAGAACCCATAGACAAAGGTAACTCTTGACAGAACTGGTAGGAAAGTTAACATATTCAAAGAAAAAACTTTCAAGAGCAATCAAATGCCTACCTTCTTGGAAACATTTTCATAGCTGGCCTTGCTAATAAGAGAAAATGCTAAAATGAAAACATCAGCTCCACGGTAACTCAAAGGTCTTAATCTGTTGTAGTCCTCCTGTCCTGTTTCATAGAAATAAAGTGTACAAACATGACTAAGTCAATGGATGAACATATATTAGCGGCTTCAGAAGTGCTAGTGTCATGAAGGGCGCTTGCAAAAATTACCAGCAGTGTCCCACAGGCCTAGGTTAACAGTGCTCCCATTAACAACCACATTTGCACTGAAATTATCAAATACAGTCGGCACATAATCCTGTTTCATTTAATTAAGTACAAAATATGTTACAGGAAGAAATCATATTCAAAGTGCAAGGGAAAATGGCATGATATCTTATCCCAGTAACATATTCGGTGTGTGATCACATAGAACATAAGAGAACAAGTATATCCATAACTAATCAATAAAGCGCCCTATCCTAACTCCATAATATTTTACTGAAGTTTTTCTTAGAAAACAACTTCATATGTTAATCACCATATCTTTACTGTCTTCACGAATAAGGTACATACAGACTTGGACATCATCTAACATCTAGACCATGTTGAAACAGACATGTGATTACAAGATTGGATTAAAGCCGGTTGAAATTGAATAGGCAAGATCACTAAAATCTTTCCCCAGTTTATAGCAATTTAACAATATTAATATACAAGTAATAACATGAAACTGCTTAAAGCCAACATCCAACTTATAGAAAAAAGAATAAACAAGAAACCACAATTACACATATATTCAATGAGCCTCACTGAGATCTCCCTAATCTTAGGAAGTATATAGAAAAATCAATTACATAAGATAAACTGATTGGTTTTCTCATTTTCTTCTCATATCATGTTATTTAAAAAAGAAATTTCCCAGTAAAATCACATTGAATCCACATCAAGTAAAAACAGAGGAGAAAACATATCAATATATGTTTGTTGTCTCTTTTCATTTTCTTCTCCATTGATAATCTAACCGAACCATATTAATGTAGGTTCATAAGAATCAAGAAAGGGGTAATGAAGCCATCTTTCTTTCCATTAGACCTATTCTGTCAAGAAAAGAAAGGTAGAAAAGGAGACAAAGGCAAAATAATCAAATGCTGTTAATGGTTTCAACGTTCCCATTATCCAAAAGCAAATACATTGGAAACGGTTGTCATGACAAGAAGAACAATTAACAAGAAAAAAGGCTGACCGTCGGGAAGGTATTGCTGGTGTAGGAGATCAAGAGACATGTCTTGCCGACGGCACCATCTCCTACCGTGACGCACTTTATGAATCTCGATGCGCTCATCTTTAAAACTAAAATCCCCTCTTTTTTCCTTTTCTCTAACTCTAGCCGTCTTTACCCCTTTCCTTCCCTCTCTTCTCGCTCTCTCTCTCTCTCTCTCTCTCTCTCTCTCTCTCAGATCATCTCTTGAAGACCTGATGTAATGCGCAATTATCAACCACCTAATCAAGAATAAACGAACATTGGACAATCAGAAGAAACACAAGCTACAGCTTTTTCAACGCCCGGCGTACGACAGAATCCGCAAAAACCAAACCCTAATCATGAAAATGGAAAAAGCCCAATGTAAGTATTGGGGAGGGGGGAAATAGAGAAAATGAGGGATCGAGATCTAGAGAACGAAACAAAGAAAAAAAAGGAAAAAAGGAAATGTTGATTGAAATTGTTTGCGCAGGCAGTGCAGTGGTGTGTGTGTGATAGAGAGAGGATCGAAATGGGTGGGTAGTAATACTTTATGTAGCCGGGAAATGCTGCTGTTGAATCGTTCCCCTCTCCCTCTCCAAAGTCCAAACACTTTTATGGCCCTCCAAATACCATATACGAAGGTAATATTATTCAGCACGATACATAGAAGTCTATAACCTTCATAATGAACATGCAACTTTGTTGGTGTCTCTCATTTCCTCTCATATTTCTCTCTCTTTCAATGTTCATAACACATTATCAGCACGATACTCTAGCAGTAGAATTTTTCTTCATCTCTGAATTTTAGAAATTGAGAAAAAAATGCGTTTTCCGCGAGTTAATTTCTGGACTGTGTGGCCGTGCGAAAATCATGTTTCATACTTCGTTAACCGTCGGATCAGCATGAAATTTTTACAGCATCTTCTGACAAATAGAACTACAAATTCAACGATGGAGATCGAATTCTGAAAAGTATTGCTTGAAGAATCAATGTCCGAACATAAATAATTTTTACATCGATATTCATGCTATTTACTCTTCCGAGGACTTTCCTGCATATGATGATTTTGGAGAAACAAAAAAATATTACTTTGTTATTTAATTTGATATTTCTATGTGCATATATATTTTATTTTGGTTGAACTTTCTTACATACTCGTAAATCTACCAATGCATTTATATATATATATATATATATATAATAAAAAGGGTAGGAAGGAATCTCAACCATTGGATCAGATTTGGCAAGATCAAAAAGGGCGGTGGCGTATTTGTAAATAAGTCGAAGTTAAGGGGCAAATCTATTATAGTGTATTATACATATCTTCATTACACCCTTAAACCATTTATTCGATCTCAATTTCTCTCTCTATGTTTACACACTTTATCTCTCTGCAAAATCACATAGATCTTCATCATATTTCTTCTTAATTCACACACACTTTCTCTCTCTACAATTTAACAAAAATATTTTGTATTTGCTGCAGCATATCGTTGAATCATCGAACTGTTATCACAAATCACAATCGTTAATCCATCACAAACTAGAAGTCATTGATTCAAATCGTTAATACAAACATAATATCGAAGTCATTGCTGCATCAAACAATGGTGAGGTCGTACCTATCAGATCTCACACCACATTGTAAGTATATTTTTGAATAATAATTTGATACTACCTCAGTTTTTGTGTTTTTATTGATCTGGGAATGTTATATTCAGAGTTTGATTCAAAATTACATCATGTTTTCTTGTAGATCTGGAACAAAGTGTAGAAAAAGTAGATATAAAACGTATTTAAAAAAGTTGCATACAAGGTGTTTGATAAAATGCCTCAACTAGACTTTATAACTGCAATGCGCTAAAATTACAATGTGATGCAGTTGTTTTTAATGCTGATGCAGTAGGTATTTATTTTAACTGTAATGCAGTAGGTTATTTGTGTTTGTATGTTTAGCTATTTGTGTGATGCATTTGATTTTGAATTGTGATGCACTAGGTGTTCAGTTTTCGTGTATAAGGATGTGTTAGGTTAAGCGTATGTTGCCTTATGTGCGTAAATGTGTTTGTGTGTTTGGTTGTGTGTGATGCACTTAAATATGAACTGTGATGCAATAGGTTTTGAGTTTCCACATATCAAAATGTTATTCTAATGCATCACAGTGTTTTCTACAACATCCATGTGTTATCATACAGTTTCATCAAAAAATTTATAATACTACTGCATCATATTGTGCGAAAATGTGTTTGTATGTTGTATTGTATTAATCTAACACTCTTTTATAAATTATCACAGAGAAACATGTATGTTGTGTAATATCCGGAATTTCCACTACTGTTGTTTAAGATTATTTTATCCGAGTTATGTTATACAGCGTGGAATCTGTACAGTATGGGTAAAGTAATTGAAGGACCAAGACATCTGTATTGGTATAATTGTCGTACTTGGTCGACAATTGGATGTAAGAAGTATATGTATTCAGTATGCCATATGTTCGTATTCTGTATGTTGAGACGATTGGACAAGAATAGCTGAAAATGGCTAAGTGTAACATTATTAGCGCACGCTAATAATCATGAGTAGCGCACGCTATCGTGCAGGTTTAGCGCACGCTACGGATATAAGATAACGCACGCTAATGCAGTCAGGTCGGAAGGAATCTGCGTGTGGACCAGGCCACTTTCGGCGCACGTTCTGGTAAGTCAACGGATGTTGTAATGTAGTGTTAGCGCACGCTAATGCATGTTGATTAGCGCACGCTAACTGTATATCGGACAAAAAGGAATCTTATCCTCGTCAGCACTTTCGGCGTGTGGACCAGTCTTCGGAGCATACAGACAAACGAGTCAACTGATATTAGCGCACGCTAAATGCAAGGACTTGCGTACGCTAGATAGTGTAAGTTACGTACGCTAATGCATGGGCATTACGTACGTAAGCTCATGTACGAAGCCAGACAGTAGTCTATGGACTGCGATAGCGCACGCTAACAAAGGTCAGTTAGCGCACGCTAAGGCCGTAGCGCACGCTAAACATAAGGTTTAGCGCACGCTAGTAATGTATTCTATATAAGGGACAAACGGGTATTATGAAGCATTTCGTCCATTCTTTCACCTTCAGTCGATAGAGAGAGCTTTGGGAGGTTCTTGAGGTTCCCAAACACGGTGAGGTGGTGATCTTTAACAAGATTAAAGATGGAAATCATGGATTAAAGCTTTGTTCTTGAAATCATTGGTGATTCTTGGAAATGGATTCAACCTTGGAAATCAATCCATTCCTTCATAAAGGTAATCACTCTTCATCTTTGGATTTCGTTTTGGATTGAATGTTGATGTTCTTGAGTTGATGATTATTACATAAACAAGTTGACAAGCATGATTATGAGATGGATTACCGGAGTATGATGATATTAATATGATTCTTGTGATTTGGATTGTGTCGTTCGTTTACTTGAGATAAGTGGATTAATCCTTCTCCTAAGTTTTGGATGTTGATGTTATTGTAGATGATTACTCTTTGTAATGGAAGATTAAGGAAGTGTGGTTACGTTCTTGACGTTTCGTGTATTAATATTAAGGAAGATGATATATGGATATAGAACTTGGATTATAAGTTGGATGATTGTTTATATGTTAAAGGATATCGGATTTCGTTGTTTTGATAGCTTTGAACATGATTCAGAATCACTTAGTGTTCTTGAAATCGCCATAAGTTGATCGGTATCTGAAAAACATGCATCTGTACAGCATTAGCGCACGCTACGTTTACTGCCTAGCGCGCGCTAACGGGAGCAACTTAGTGCACGCTACGTTAGGTGATTAACGTGTGCTAAGAAGGCAGAAAGTGCAGTATTTTCGTGTTGTGGTTGTAAATTCGTGCTGGTTTGAGTAGGATTGATTCGACTAGTGTTTAATCGATATATTGTCGAGCAGTTGGGTTTGTGAATTGGTTTTATTGATTGTTAATTGTTGTCGAACTTGTTGTCTATCGATTACTGTAATAGGTTGAGAATATTGATCAGTGATTACAACCGTGTGTTGCGGTCGAGCTCGAGAATGTTCGTTGATTGCTTTGGTCGGGACCGAGGAACTTATAGATGACGGCAATGGATTTGGTAACAGCTTCCTCGTCATTGTATCGGTATCGAAGTAAGTTATTACTTACTCAGTTTATAGTATTTAATGAATGGTTTCCGTTTCATTCGTTTATAATTCGTATAGCAATGTTTATAATCGTAATCACAGGAGACTTGGGATTATAAATCATATTCGAGTTTTGGGGATCTAAATCATAATGTATATGATTTACTTTTGTTATTGGTATACTTGTATATCGAGGATATATCGTGATAAAAATGGAGATATGAATTATCTGCAATCCGTGATACTTTGGACCGTCGAGTATTGAGGATAATGGTTCGTGATGGTTTAGACATTGAGATCGTTCTCGAAGGACTTGGGGCAAGTACTCTAATCATTTTTATCATTTGAGTCGATCGTGTTGTGATACATTCGTGTATCGTTGTTGTCATGCATTTGTGCATTGTTGTTGTCGTGTATTGTGTACTGTTGTTTTGTGCAGTTGTGCATTGTTGTCATTTGTCCACCTGGGTTGGTCCGACGGGATCATCTTGGGATCTATGCTAGCGTGCGCTGGATCATCGGACGGGTTTTCCACCTCGGGTTGGTCTGACGGGATCATTGGGGGTTCTAGGCAGTGAATGCTGGATCATCGGATTGCCATGTATTGTTGTTGTGCATATGTATATTATGGGTTTGCCATAAGTATACATTGTCATTATTGTTGTGATCATATTGATGTTGTCATATGAGTATGCATTTGTAGGTCTTGTGTTAGGACCATGTCCGTATGTTGTGTGGATCTGATCTCGGATTAGACTGACGTGATGGTAATGGTATTTCGGATCTCGAGGTATGTTCTGTATTTCCTTGGTACTTGTCTTTGATGGACAATCGATTATCATATTGGAATTGTCGACGTTATCCGATGGATTGAATTGGCCAGTGTTGGTGTAATTTCCGTATCGCGAGTTATGATAGTGTTTTTAAGAACCTTGAGTATTGTTGAGATATCGTACATATATTTCGGTATTATCTTAATGTGTTGTTAAGGATACGAATCGTGGATTTTCGTAAAGTTACGATGGTAAGATTACATTGGTCGTATTCTTACTTGGTATTTTCCATTGATATGTAATTATTGACGTGATGTGATGGTTATCATTGTTGGATATTATGGCTGACCCCGTCATGGGCTTTCTTTTTAGGTTCTTGGATTATCAAGCTTGTAGCGGTCGTGAAAAGATGAGCTTCCCGGAGGATACTGGCTAGGACATGTAATTGTTTTTTGATTTTTTGATCAGTTGTTGTATTCTGCTGCTAGAGTATTTCAATTGTTTATCTTTATCCGGTGCGTGAGTATTTTTAAATGGCCTTTGGTATCTGGTAACTTAGGTCACTTTGGCAATCGTTTTCTAAATCTATTCTGTTGGTACGTGTAAGCAATAGCTTAACGTATGTTTTAAACTGTTGAGTTCGGGCATTTCAGGCCTTATCCTTTCAAATGAGATTTTACGACGGTTTTGATAAATGAGTTTTATAAATCTTCGAATGTTTTTAATAGATAATACCGTCGTTAGCCTCTTGGGCGTTTGTAAATGTTTGCGAAAATTTCCTTCAGCCTTGTGGGTTCCATCTCGGGGCCCACGACACTGTAATATTCCTGGATGGCTCTGGGGGTGTTACAGAATATGGTATCAGAGCTTAGGTTGTGAAAACCTAGGCATTTGGGTCGAGTTGGGTCGTGTTTTTGTCGTGTCATTCGAGTTGTCGGTTGATAAGTGTTTGAGCTCTGAGTTTTGTTGTTCACTCGGGCTTGTGTGTTATGTGATTTACCAGTGTGGTATTGGGATTGTTGTAACTTTTCCAAATGATGTCAACGTGTTTCTTCGGATAGAGCCGTGTTGTGTTCTCGAGTTGAACTAAGTTTGCAAAATGTGTGCTTTGAAAATATCTGTGTCGAGTATTTTCTTGAGTCGAGACATGTGCCAGTATCACGGGGAATCGTCGGCTTCACGATCTGTAAGTATTTGGATTTTTGAATTGCATTGAGATTTATTGCCATTCTAAGTTGATATGTTTTGAGATTCAGAAAGATATTATGCGGTACAGTATAAGGTGACAGAGTTGGGACAGGATTTATGATCTTGAGAAGTTATGATTTTGGAAATCAATATGTCGATTAAGTTTTGGAACGGAGTTTTGCATTTGGGAGAAATATTGTGGATTGTTCAGGAGAACATGTAGTCATGTTAGTTCATCTTGAGATATATGAACTGTTTTTGAGCAATTGAAAATGATACTTTTGAAAATGAATGTTTTACAGATATTTTACCGTAAATGATTTTTGGGCCGAGACCCAATAGATTTTGAAATTGTTTTATAACTCGGGACTTGGGGTCCGAAAAGAGTTTCCTACTTTTTAAACTTCTTGTAATGCGGAGCGAGATACGGTGAGACCTAATATTTCAAAAGACTTTTGTTTTCTTAAAAACTCCGAGACTTGTAAAATACTTTATCAATCATTTACCTATTTCGTTTACTGTCATGATTTTGATTTACTTGTTCAAATGAAACTTCTCGGGAAGTCTTTATTGTGTTGATTTGTTTCAAGGCATTGTCATAGCATAATTGAGGTGATCCAGGATGAAAAATTGTTGACGTTGCGAGTCATATGTGGAAAAAGGAGTTTTTGTCGGAGTCTATACATTGAGATTTTGGATTCTATCGTGTAGTTTTCTGATGGAATATCAGTGGGATTTGTGACGAGCCGGATTGGTATATAGGAGTACGGATGTGGTCAATCATTTGCATAGTTTTCATTTTAAAACTTCGAAATCGTGTGGATTCGAAGCAAACTGTTATCAAATACTTGGCACCAGCGAGCCAGTTTATTTTTCGAGAATTGATTTGGTGGTCTTACCAAAATTTATGTTTTGAGTTTTGAAATTTTTGAAAGAACTTTCGAAAATTTGTCTCCTTGACAAGATTATATGATTTCAAACTGGTTTTGAAAATGTGATTGATGTATATACGCATTTAATGCATAATGCATATCGTGGTGAAGTTCTGAATGAGATTCACGAACTGGATAAGACATCAGTATGGTACGAGGAAAAGAGATTCGAACTTTAATATGGCAGTTTGGTTATCCAGGGATGATCGATTGATCTATCGGATGAGAGAGATATGCTGCGTGTTGTAGATTCATGCACAGGATGTAATTTTGGAACTGTGGATTTTGTGAAATCGGGACATGTGTGCTATGCAGGTCCGGTCCTAGGGTTTCTCATGCCCTGGGCGAAAAGACCAAAAAATGCCCCTATATTTAAAAACTACAAAACAAAAAAGCATATTATTTTTAAGGACCAATTTTTGTTACTATTATTAAATAATAATGTGTTCTTCGTAATACATATCTTATAATTATATAGTATCATAATGTTATATCAAGTTAAATGATCTTTAGAGACTTGCATATAATGATAGTTTTGCTCAGACTAAAAGTATACAACTATATCTGATGCTTAAGTCATCTTAAAACATAGAAAAACTTAATACTATATTTGTATCATATTTTTAATAATCTAAACATACTTAAATAGCGAGTGTTATATAGTTTAAACAGTCATATATAGCTTTAGGCAACAAACCACACTATGGGTGACAACAAAACTGGATTCACAAGATTCTATATCTAAAAATATATAAAAAAATAATAACCTCCAATAATCACATTTTATGACTGTGGAAATCACAAAAATTAGTTGAAACTATGTAGTAATTTAAAATTATTTCATACATGACTTGATTTTAGAAAGTATAACAAAAGATATTTGTGGTTTCGAGTTGAATTAGTTAGTAATCTAAATTGTTTCATGTAGAGTTTAAATATTATCACAAAATTTTTCAAAGCAAAAATATATAAGAAGTATTAATTGTTGAATATGACTAATTTTATTTTATTTCAGATAAATAAGTACAAGACAAATATTTAAAAAAAAAATATTATAGAAAAATAAATGAATCGACAACAATAGTAATACAATTAACTAAACAAAAAATATCCAAGAGCATCATTAGCCTAGTGGTAAAGAAGTGTTTATCTATCCTAAAGGTCTATGTTCAAGTCTTGTTGACAACACTTTAATTCTTTTTTTGCTAGTAATAAAACATCATTGGGCCTTAAATTGATGCCCCTTGGGCTTTGATGCCCTGGGCCGTCGCCCGGCCCGCCCACCCATAGGGCCGGCCCTGGTGCTATGGTATTAGCGCGATTTTATCATAGTGAATTTTGAATGATTTCTTTGTAAGTGTAGATTTGGCGAGGGTGACCCCATGCTGGTGGTTTTTGATATTGAGTGGTCGTTCCCACTCCATGTATGATTGGATATGCTCGTCGGTTTATGATTGGTTGTTCGTATGCCGAGGAGTATGTTCGACAGTCAGGTGTGTTTATTGAGATCCACCATATGTGATTGGTTTGTCGTTTTGAGAATGCTATTCTTTCGTATATCTGTTTTCGTGGTTCCGTGTTGACCGTGTTGGAGTTTATCATGGTGATGATATTCTCGATTGCGTTTTGACCTTTGGATTGGTCATATTAGAGTTCATCATGTCAATGATATTCTCGATTAATTTATGGGTTGATCATTGTTGGTGATCATCTGAGCGTTCAGATTTTGTGTTGATATTTCGGGATTCGTTGCCATTGTGTTGGGCAGTTGTTTCACAGATGTATCGTGTATTATTGATTTGTATCAGGATTTGGACTTGATTGTGTAATCAAGCAAACAGGATTTGAAACGGATAGATTATTTCTTCCGAAGATGTTATATTTTTGTTGAGATTCATGGAATTGTGATCGTAAGCGTGTTGAAGCTTTACAGTGAAGTCACTTGCTAGTATCTCAGGAGAGCATCGACTTGGCGCATATGTAAGTATGCTATTTTGGTTAGTCGGTAATAATGATGATTGATCGTTGTCGTGATGGTTTCGGGATATTTTGGTTGAACGATTTGTTTGTTTTTATGACGGATTGCAAGTTTCGAGGACGAAACTTATTTTAAGTGGTGTAGTATGTAATATCCGGAATTTCCACTACTGTTGTTTAAGATTATTTTATCCGAATTATGTTGTACAGCGTGGAATCTGTACAGTATGGGTAAAGTAATTGAAGGACCAAGACATCTGTATTGGTATAATTGTCGTACTTGGTCGACAATTGGATGTAAGAAGTATATGTATTCAGTATGCCGTATGTTCGTATTCTGTATGTTGAGACGATTGGACAAGAATAGCTGAAAATGGCTAAGTGTAACATTATTAGCGCACGCTAATAATCATGAGTAGCGCACGCTATCGTGCAGGTTTAGCGCACGCTACGGATATAAGATAACGCACGCTAATGCAGTCAGGTCGGAAGGAATCTGCGTGTGGACCAGGCCACTTTCGGCGCACGTTCTGGTAAGTCAACGGATGTTGTAATGTAGTGTTAGCGCACGCTAATGCATGTTGATTAGCGCACGCTAACTGTATATCGGACAAAAAGGAATCTTATCCTCGTCAGCACTTTCGGCGTGTGGACCAGTCTTCGGAGCATACAGACAAACGATTCAACTGATATTAGCGCACGCTAAATGCAAGGACTTGCGTACACTAGATAGTGTAAGTTACGTACGCTAATGCATGGGCATTACGTACGTAAGCTCATGTACGAAGCCAGACAGTAGTCTATGGACTGCGATAACGCACGCTAACAAAGGTCAGTTAGCGCACGCTAAGGCCGTAGCGCACGCTAAATATAAGGTTTAGCGCACGCTAGTAATGTATTCTATATAAGGGACAAACGGGTATTATGAAGCATTTCGTCCATTCTTTCACCTTCAGTCGATAGAGAGAGCTTTGGGAGGTTCTTGAGGTTCCCAAACACGGTGAGGTGGTGATCTTTAACAAGATTAAAGATGGAAATCATGGATTAAAGCTTTGTTCTTAAAATCATTGGTGATTCTTGGAAATAGATTCAACCTTGGAAATCAATCCATTCCTTCATAAAGGTAATCACTCTTCATCTTTGGATTTCGTTTTGGATTGAATGTTGATGTTCTTGAGTTGATGATTATTACATAAACAAGTTGACAAGCATGATTATGAGATGGATTACCGGAGTATGATGATATTAATATGATTCTTGTGATTTGGATTGTGTCGTTCGTTTTCTTGAGATAAGTGGATTAATCCTTCTCCTCAGTTTCGGATGTTGATGTTATTGTAGATGATTACTCTTTGTAATGGAAGATTAAGGAAGTGTGGTTACGTTCTTGACGTTTCGTGTATTAATATTAAGGAAGATGATATATGGATATAGAACTCGGATTATAAGTTGGATGATTGTTTATATGTTAAAGGATATCGGATTTCGTTGTTTTGATAGCTTTGAACATGATTCAGAATCACTTAGTGTTCTTGAAATCGCCATAAGTTGATCGGTATACGAAAAACATGCATGCATGCGGCATTAGCGCACGCTACGTTCTTGCCAGCGCGCTAACGGGAGCAACTTAGCGCACGCTACGTTAGGTGATTAACGTGCGCTAAGAAGGCAGAAAGTGCAGTATTTTCGTGTTGTGGTTGTAAATTCGTGCTGGTTTGAGTAGGATTGATTCGACTAGTGTTTAATCGAGATATTGTCGAGCCGTTGGGTTTGTGAATTGGTTTTATTGATTGTTAATTGTTGTCGAACTTGTTGTCTATCGATTACTGTAATAGGTTGAGAATATTGATTAGTGATTACAACCGTGTGTTGCGGTCGAGCTTGAGAATGTTCGTTGATTGCTTTGGTCGGGACCGAGGAACTTGTAGATGACGGCAATGGATTTGGTAACAGCTTCCTTGTCATTGTATCGGTATCGAAGTAAGTTATTACTTACTCAGTTTATAGTATTTAATGAATGGTTTCCGTTTCATTCGTCTATAATTCGTATAGCAATGTTTATAATCGTAATCACAGGAGACTTGGGATTATAAATCATATTCGAGTTTTGGGAATCTAAATCATAATGTATATGATTTACTTTTGTTATTGGTATACTTGTATACCGAGGATATATCGTGATAAAAATGGAGATATGAATTATCTGCAATCCGTGCTACTTTGGACCGTCGAGTATTGAGGATAATGGTTCGTGATGGTTTAGACATTGAGATCGTTCTCGAAGGACTCGGGGCAAGTACTCTAATCATTTTTATCATTTGAGTCGATCATGTTGTGATACATTCGTGTATCGTTGTTGTCATGCATTTGTGCATTGTTGTTGTCGTGTATTGTGTACTGTTGTTTTGTGCAGTTGTGCATTGTTGTCATTTGTCCACTAGGGTTGGTCCGACGGGATCATCTTGGGATCTATGCTAGCGTGCGCTGGATCATGGGACGGGTTTTCCACCTCGGGTTGGTCTGACGGGATCATCGGGGGATCTAGGCAGTGAACGCTGGATCATCGGATTGCCATGTATTGTTGTTGTGCATATGTATATTATGGGTTTGCCATAAGTATACATTGTCATTATTGTTGTGATCATATTGATGTTGTCATATGAGTATGCATTTGTAGGTCTTGTGTTAGGACCATGTCCGTATGTTGTGTGGATCTGATCTCGGATTAAACTGACGTGATGGTAATGGTATTTCGGATCTCGAGGTATGTTCTGTATTTCCTTGGTACTTGTCTTTGATGGACAATCGATTATCATATTGGAATTGTCGACGTTATCCGATGGATTGAATTGGCCAGAGTTGGTGTAATTTCCGTATCGCGAGTTATGATAGTGTTTTTGAGAACCTTGAGTATTGTTGAGATACCGTATAGATATTTCGGTATTATCTTAATGTGTTGTTAAGGATACGAATCGTGGATTTTCATAAAGTTACGACGGTAAGATTACATTGGTCGTATTCTTACTTGGTATTTTCCATTGATATGTAATTATTGACGTGATGTGATGGTTATCATTGTTGGATATTATGGTTGACCCCGTCGTGGGCTTTCTTTTTAGGTTCTTGGATTATCAAGCTTGTAGCAGTCGTGAAAAGATGAGCTTCCCGGAGGATACTGGCTAGGACATGTAATTGTGTTTTGATTTTTTGATCAGTTGTTGTATTCCGCTGCTAGAGTATTTCAATTGTTTATCTTTATCCGGTGCGTGAGTATTTTTAAATGGCCTTTGGTATCTGGTAACTTAGGTCACTTTGGCAATCGTTTTCTAAATCTATTCTGTCGGTACGTGTAAGCAATAGCTTAACGTATGTTTTAAACTGTTGAGTTCGGGCATTTCAGGCCTTATCCTTTCAAATGAGATTTTACGACGGTTTTGATAAATGAGTTTTATAAATCTTCGAATGTTTTTAATAGATAATACCGTCGTTAGTCTCTTGGGCATTTGTAAATGTTTGCGAAAATTTCCTTCAGCCTTGTGGGTTCCATCTCGGGGCCCACGGCGCTGTAATATTCCTGGATGGCTCTGGGGGTGTTACATGTTGACTACTTGATGAGGAATAAACACCCAAGATGGAATGAAATGTTTACTGCAAGGGTCATGGTATTTTTTAAGCATCTGGAAACTTATTAGGGTCGTGGTATTTTTGAGGAAGAGTCAAAAAAAGAAGACGCACGTCAAAGAGGACAAATTGATATGTTGCGAGGAAAGTACACTGCAAAGATGATTCTTACAAGTATGAATAGGAGAAAGGCGTAAGTCTTGGCAGGCTCAGCGACATATAACAAGCTGCAAATAGTATATTCCAATCCTCTAATACCAAATGATGCACTTAAATTGAAGACAGAATGATACAAAGCATTATTGTACTCGTAACAAAGATTCTCGGAAGATACTTGTGGATCATAAAAAAACCAATGTTTAAATTCTATTAGATGTAATACTTTGGAGTACTAAATGTTTAATACTAAGTATTGTACATCTTTATGATGATAGTGTTTGTTTAATATTGATTACTTTTTATTACTGTTGATATCTAAATGAGCATAGATACACTAAATTATAAAATGTATTGCACTAAAAATACTAATTTCACAGTGTATACAGCTGGTGCATTATAGTGTATACAACTGGTGCATCATAATGTGTATGTCAACTCACAACACCACAATCTATAAATCTACTGTATCACAATTTTATTAATATTTTTTAAAGTATACTGCATCACAATATTGTTTTATTGCATCAAAATGTTATCATATAACTGCATCAAAGTGTTATCACACTCCTAAATCACAATATAATTTTACTGCATCACTATGTTAATTTATTGCATCTCAATATTAATTTACTACATCACAACGTCATACATATTGTTTTTTTTCCTAACCATGTGAGCTACATCTCCAACGTCATACATATTGTTGCTACTCAATGTTATCATAATGCTAAATAAATATAAAATTATACTGCATCACAATATTGTTCTATTGTATCATATTGTTATCATATTACTGCATCACAATGTTATTATACTGCTGAATCACAATATAATTTTACTGCATCAAAGTAATACTTCACTACATCCTTGTATTATTTTATTGCATCACAATAAATATTTTACTGCATCATAATATAAATGTTACCACATCAAAATGTATATTCCGCTGCAACATGATACACTAAACAAATAACATAATGCAATAACTATTATTAATAAAATAGAAGGATACTGAGTATATTTCAGAAACACTGAGATACTATTGTATTGATGTTTGGTAATAAATAATATACATCTTAGAACCGAAAACATGTCTTTAAGTAATGCTTTAATATCTATACAATACTTATTGTGAATTAAAGAAAATAAAATAAAAAATAAAATACTTAAATAATGCCGTTAAACTTTAAGAGTCATCCTCTAAGCCCAGCTCTTGTCGTTCTTGTCGGCTCTACTGATTGCTTACTTTTCTTCGATGGTGGAATTTCAGTGAACCTGCCCTGGAATTATGACCTTCTTTTTCTTCACTGTATTATTCTACTGCATTACAGTTCATATTCTACTGCATCAGAATGTATATTCTACTGCATCACAATACACTAAACAAAATAGCATAAAAGCAATAAATTATTTAAAATGAATAGAAAGATATTGAGTATATTTCAGAAACACTTTATTAAAAAGTGGATGCATCAAACCATAAAAAGAAGTTGCATTAAAGCATATCAAGTAGCCGCATCACCTTTATTAAAACTCAAAATCAAAAAGCTTTGTACTAGTACATCATAGTCTTATATCTAGTGTAGCAGATTTATATTATCCAAACTCAAGCATAATTTTCAAAAATAACATCAAAAGCAAGCATGTATTATCTAAAAAACTAAAAACCTTAAAACTATTACATCATAGACTTATACATATTTCATCACACTTTTAAATCTAGTTATCAAACAAAAACATGTTACATTTTATACTCTGATGTGTTGGATACAAAAACTATGATGCAGTACATTTAGAATCACACACACAAGCATTTTCTACTAAAAAAAATACCAAAACAATTAAAGATTAAAAGTTGATGCATCACAGTGTAAACTTAGTGCATCACATGTCTAAAATCTCATTGAGACATTTTATCATACATCTTGTGTGCACATTACTAAACATGTTTGTATTTTTTTTTTCAGATCTAAACATTTTATGTATAACATATTTAGATCAATAACAACACAAAAAATGTTATCTACATCAATGCCTCACACTTTTAGCAACAAATTCATTATGAACGACTTGTGCATCACAATATGAAACTAGTGCACCACATTTATATAATACCACGTAGACATTTTATCGAACACCTGGTGTACACGTTTCATAAACACCTTTTGTACTTATTTTTTCAGATCTATATTTGCCAAAAACAAATACTTAGTGCATCAGTATTTCATATCAACTTTATACACATACAACTACACATGTAAGCCTTTTCCATTGAAAATAACTAAAACAAATAAAGAATTAAAAGCTGATGCATCACAGTTTAAACTTAATGCATCACAGTAATAAAATATCACCAAGACAATTTATCAAACACCTTATGTGCATCTTTGCAAAAAACATTTTGTATTATTTCTTTCAGATCTAGACACTTTGAATATAACAAATTCAGATCAATAACAAAAGAAAACCGAACAAATTATTCAAATAAATCAATGAACATCATATACACGCGAACAAAGATCAATATATCCATATTATTTAATAGTAACAATTAACTAAAAATTAAAAAACCTTACATTCAAATTGAATAATTAATCTGGTTGCATCTTCTGTAACACCCCCAGAATATGACCGGGAATGTCACACGCCGTAGACCCTTATCGCAAGGATCTACCAGGCTAAACTCCAAAAGACTACTCGATGATTGACCGACCGGGGTCAAAATTAAATAGAAAACAGACCGACAAGGTCATAAACCAATTCAGAAACTACCGACATTCATATTACAATGACCACAATAAACTTGAACATAGAAAAGAATGACAACTCAATTTAATAAATGATAACTACACCCATGCAAGGGTGAATACTCGAACGACAAAGAAATACCGACCAAAATGATACAAAAGAAAAGACTCCGACTCTGGTGTGATTAGCATCGTCGTCTTCCATCTCCTTCCAAGCCAATCCGTGTTTGCTCCCGATTGCCGCCAAAACTCGAGCGCATAACAGCACCCACCCCGAAAACTCGGGGTTAGCAACCGGAATTTTGCTAGTGCAAGTACATAATATACAAGATATCTGACAGTAACAACATAAAATTCAACCGCCGTGAAGCCTTAACATAAACCATACATTCCCATAATCAACACAGAGTAACACTCGCATACACAAGGTGCAAGATAATCACATAGCCATATTCTCTTTACGAAACATAACATCAATAAAATTTTAACCAAGCCCAAGGAGTCAGGAAAATCCCTTTTGGAAAAAGGAAAAAAAAATGTTTTGATAAGGTAGTTTGCAACGTTATTGTTGACTCGGGCCGTCTGGGGTTTTTAAAATCGAAAGGGAATACTTTTGGAAATAATTTCAAAAACTCTCGGGTCCTTGACCCAACGTATGGAAAACGATTACACAAAAACCAAGTCAACTTATTTGGGGTTCGTGACTCAATTTATAGAACACCGTCACAAACGAAATCATTACAACATCTCACCGGGTTCTCAACCCATTCCAAATAACATCATCATGAAATCAATCATCTCAACATTCCACAGGGTCCTCGACCCAAAACACATAATAGCACCACAATACAATCAAAGGTACAAAACTCTCATTCGACATATCCTGCTCAAGACCCCCGATTAATTAACCCTCGGAGATTTCGTCAAACCTCCGTGGTTAACTAACCCTGATACCAACGCTTTAAAAACAATTTGAAACAAGCTTTCAAAAACATGAATTGCGGTCTGTATCAAGACAAATATTAAAAAGTGAGTTGAAAGAATTTGAGATACGAACATCGTTCGGTAACGGGGTCTTAGCTAACACTCGAATACCGTAACCAATAAGCTCGCCAGGCGCCTCCACCGCACACTGTGCACCGGCATTCACTCCACTATGTCGGCCGCTCCTTGAACATGTCACTGCGCCGGCGATAACTCCCGCTAGAGCCGCCCCTTGACACACGCTTTATGTAACACCGGCGTTCACCACCCATATGGAGCCGCACATTGCAGCGTACACCGGGCGAGTACACCGCCCCGCCCTCGAGGTTCCGGATATGACGTTTCTCACAACAAGTATCCACATTGTTCAAACATCAAGCACACGGACAAACGTCACAACAATTTTCAACTTGGTACATCAAGTCACACAATTTCTCCGATCCATAACCACACAAATAAACAATAACACGCACATTATCAATCAAACTCAATCAACACCGCACATATATCTCTATATTGCGACTCAACCGAATATATATATACATTTATATATATAGATATATAGATATATATATATATATACAACCTTACTATATTATATGAATAACTATAGTTCGCCCATCAATCCAAGTTGAGTACGTCAACTAATGTTAGAATTCAACACTCGTCGATCACCGACATAAACATATATATCAATATACGTATATACATACATATATTTAACATATAACTATATATAAATACATATATATATATACACATACATATAGATATATCCATATAAACTCATACACTTCGACAACAATGATTTCACGCAGTTACAATTCGTATATCGAGGTACTTGCCTTGGTAATACGACGCGAAGGAGACGACGAAGGAATAGGTTTGGTCGAACAATCCTCTCAAATCCGACCCTAACACAATAATGATATACAATCAATCTCAAGATCATGAATACGAAGAAATTACTCCTAGTTCTACCCGTTGGGACAATTCATCGAACACCAAGAGTGCGTAGGGAATTGAAATCGGTTAACGGTGAATTAACGGAATTTCATCCCAACCATAAACAAGAAAACCAAGGGTCACGAGAGCACTATCAAAATCTAACAACAACACCGGTTAATTCGGATTAAAACACAAGATCACCACCAAACCCTCCCCAAAAATCATACTAGGGTTAAAGGGGTTCTTACCTCTTGAAGATTCAAGCCCTATAATCCGAAGAACACGTGCTAGATCCACAATCCGAGCTACACGATCGAAGGAAGATGAAGAAAAACACACAATCAAAAGGGTGGATGGAGAAGAAATCCCCTCTCAACCCTCTCTCTCTCGCGCACGGTGGAAGGGAGGAGAAAATGTGCGAATCTCAAAAACGCACGATTATAGCGGCGACCGCATTGTGTCTGCGGCTCGGCTAATGTGCGCGGCACAGGCAAAATTGCGCCCGGTGGTAGGTGACCGCTCGTTGTGCGCGGCTCATTAGGAGTGTGCCGCGACTCGGACTCGGCATGTGCAGCGGCCTGCCCGGTCTTAGGGCACGCGCAGTGCTGAGAGGTTTTAGCGGCGGGTGCCACACGGTGTGTGCATGGCCGGACAAGTGTGCCACGGCTCGACTGGCTGTGTGGCGCGGCGCACAATCCTTGTGCCGCGGCACAGTGCGGCTTGCTCGGCCAACAATCGGGTAGTATGTGTGCCGCGGCGCACAATCCTTGTGCGGCTCACACCCCCTCGGGTCCCAAAATGACGAAAAAAGATCCGGAAAGAGAATAAAAGTAATAGGAATCGATATTTGGGCAACAATAACACGAAATGGAAGTACGGAACCCCAAAACGATCTGAGGTACACAACCAAAGTTGAACAAGGAACAAATTCCCTAAATTTCTAGGAAATTACAAAAACGGCCCAAACATCCGAAAATCACGGCACAACGTCGGGTTAACCATCCGAAACTCACAACATGCTATAATCAAGCATACTAACTCATGGAAGTAAGAAAGTGACGGAATCGAACGAGTTTAAGGAGAATCGAATACGCATGAGACAAAATATACCACAAGATGAAATTACGTAAAAGCGTCATCGAGACCCGTCTAAGCGGAGAAACTCCAAGAACAAAATAGGATCAGAATTCCAAAACAGTGCCAATCGAGTTATCCGAAACGAATATACACTAAAAATAGAAATTATTAAAATTAGAAAACGCGGATATTACATTCCACCCTCCTTAAAACAAGTTTCGTCCCGAAACTTAAAATAGAGAGCGGCGGAACAATCAAGGAAATAACTACTTGCTCAGCCCCAAATCATCACGAGCAAAGCGCGAATGCAAGGTTCCAGAAATACGATGAACTGACCTAGCAAGTGTAATACCCGTAATTTCGATTTTTCGGTAATTTTATTTTTTGGCGGAAGTCTGTTTTGACGACTCGCTCATGACCGTATCGTCATTCTGAGAATGATTAATTCTACACTTTTTGTCATCCGAGTTCGTTTCGGTATCGTGTTGTTGAGATCCGTGTTCTTAAGCGGCTTTCCCGCACTTGAGTTCGATTCTTGCGAATCTCGTCCGAAACTGTCGTTTCGAGTTTCTCGTAAGTTCATTTAATGTTATTATTCATGTTGCGAGCTTTGGTTCGGTGTTTCGATCACGTATCGTAATTTTCGGACGTTTTGGGCCATTTTTGTAATTTCCCAAAGTTTGGGGTAATTATTTCGGTTGTCGAATTCCGACACTTCGGATGGTCGGAATCGTGTGTTCTCTTAGTGCTTGGATTCGTCTTTGCAAGTACTTCGTAACCGTATCTTCGATTTTTACTCGAGTTCGGGTTTGAATCGGCCAAGCCGTCGGAGTGGCCACAGCCAGTCACGGCCGGAGCGAGGGCTGGCTTTGGCGAGTTACGGCCGTAAGGTGCGATTCTGGCCGTAAGGTGCCGATTACGGCCGTAGCGTGATCGAATGCGGCCGTCTGGCCTGGCGGATTTGTGAAGGCGATTCTGGCCGTAAGGTGTGCGAGTTACGGCCGTAAGTGTCCATTTAGTCTTTGGCGGATTTTTGACGAGTGCGATTCTGGCCGTAACCTGCCGGCTATATATAGCACGGCTCGGCGATTTCATTTTCCACGAGTTTTCTTCCTTTTTCGGCGTCGCGACGGAGGCTCGGAAATCGAGTTCTTGGCCGATTCTAATCATTTCCAAGGCATTTTGGAAGATCCTTGTTGATTATATCATCATCTAATCCGAGTATTTCGTCGAATCAAGGTATATTTCTTGATTTTCTTTCAAGTTGACTTTTTGGAGAATTGTTCTTGATTTCGTTTCTAATCCGATTTTGATGAATCGGTTGATGTTAGTAAACATTATTAATCATGTTCTATGGATTGTATATCCATATTTTCGATTCGTTCAACCCGATTGATGATTTTTAGGGTCTTGAGGAACTTTGAACATTTAGTGTTCGATTAAATGCCTCAAAGAGTTTCTTTCGGTCGTTATGTTGATTTCGATTGATATTGTGTTATTGAATGAATTGTATTTCATTCAAGGTGGTTCAGTACTTGTGTTTACGGAGGACGCCGTTCGTTGTTCGTGGAGGGATTTCACCGCCGGTTGAGGCAAGTTTTATACTTGTACTAGTCAATGAGATTAATGTTATCATGTATGTGTATGAATGTGTTGTATCATTCCGAGACTTAGTCTCTTCATGAATTCATTGATATCAAGAGATCGTTCAATACGATACCTTTCGACAATTTTGCCAAATGTTTATTGTTGTTCGTTAACGGCCGATTCAAGGCATTGTGATACTCATTATTAATGTCATTGTCGATAGCCGGTTCGCGGTATCGATGTATCGATTGTTGTTAATATAGATGTCAATTAAAGACATCGTTGAGATCATTGTTATTCCTGTTTGGATTGTCATTAAAACTGTACAGGCCGATTAACGGCATTGGCTTATTCATCTCTCGCCTTCGTCGTCGGTAACCGATTAAAGGTGCCGAGGCATCCTTCATATCATTGTTATCGAATTGCCGTTCTCAGGCAAATCGAAATGTTCAATCATTCACTAAATCATTGTTATCGATTGACCTTTCTAAGGCAATCTAGGTATTCACTCATTCATCGTATCATTGTTATCGATTGGCCATTCTCAGGCAAATCGAAATGTTCAATCATTCACTGCATCATTGTTATCGATTGACCTTTCTAAGGCAATCGAGGTATTCACTCATTCATCGTGTCATTGTTATCGATTGCCGTTCTCAGGCAAATCGAAGTGTTCAATCATTTATGGTATCATTGTTGTCGATTGACCGTTTTAGGCAATCGAGGTATTGAATCATCCATTTGCATCATTGTTGTCGGTTGGCGTTTAAGGCAATCGAGGTGTTAATTTGGGATCAAGGACGGTGTCTATCCGTGTGTTACTATCATCGTGTTGGCCGACTCAAGGCGGCACACTATCATTAATTGTGATACGGCTTTCATGCGTGGCTTGCCCTAATTGTGATACGGGTGGATCTGGTGGCCCTAATTGTGATACGGTGGATGCCGTGGCTTCGCCCTAATTGTGATACGGCTTTCATGCCGTGGTGGCCGCCCTAATTGTGATACGGCTTTCATGCCGTGGCCCGCCCTAATTGTGATACGGCCGTCCGTGGCCGGCCCTAATCGATATGACTTAATTTGTTTCGACTTCATGTGATTGTGATATTTGACACTTGGTGAGTGTCTTTAAGGCCTTTGTGATTGTCTTGGTAATTTCATTGGAGCCTTCGGGCATTGTGATTCATAATTAATTCGATTCTGGTTTGGTTTATGTCGTGTAATTCATTGTGGTACTCTGTGATTATGATTCGCCGTTGGGCACTTATGTTCTAACTGTTGAGCAGGTATTAATAGTATGCCGTGGGCATAGTATTTCACGAATGCTCGGTTCTTATATTGGTTTGTGAGCATCTCGTATTATTATTATCATTGTACCGTTTCATTACGCCTTTGGATGCATATCATGTTATACATGTATTTGATATTCATTATCTGGATGGTGACCCCGTGGCGGAACATGTTTTCATGTTTTAGGTGCTTGCGAGGAGAGAGTTGAGACACGGGGCATGATGATGGCGGCGAGGCATTCGAGCGATACTAGTCCGAGTTGTTAATGTTGGTCGATCGGTTGGAGTGTTCTCCGGTTTGTCGATCCTTGTCATTAAGTTTTACCATAGCAAATGCTCGTGGAGGTTGTTGTATTTTATTTTTGGCCATGTAGGCCCATCATTGTCGTTGAAATTCCTTATCGGAATATTGTGTCGGATATCATGGTAGGGACTATGATTTTCCCTTGTTGTTTAATTTAATGTATTTTAGTCATGTTACTTTGGTGGATCTCCTGGCGTGGGGTCCACGGCACTGTAATAACCCATTAGGATTTGGGGGTGTTACAGAAGATGGTATCAGAGCGTTGGGTTGTGAAATACCCTGAGATGTGAGTTATGTGGTCCTACCGACGCGGTAGTAGTGGGATTGTCAGATTATGACAATCTAGTTAGTCAGGTTTTGTGAGTCGTAATATTAGTGCGACTGCACGAGTCATTCATTCATAGAGTCGTCGTCAGTGAAGACTAGTATCGCGAGACCTCGAAGCTTCGTATGACCTGTGTAAGGACTCGATTCTCTTTATGTTCATACATTCATCATGTCATTAATTATTCATGCTTTGTGGAAACATATATGTGATATTATTGTTATGATTGATTCATGACTAATTGTTTTGGAGCACGTGTGACCTGTATAAGTGCTAAGGATCAACTCATTCACCAGTTAATAATCCTCAATCATCATTTTGATCTTGTCGATCAAGTTAATATCATTCATCACTCAGTTAATATCATTCATCACTCAGTTAATTCATTCATCACTCAGTTAATATCATTCATCACTCAGTTAATTCATTCATCACTCAGTCAATATCATTCATCACTCAGTTAATTCGTTCATCACTCAGTCACTATCATTACTCAGATAATATCATTCATCACTCAGTTAATTCGTTCATCACTCAGTCACTATCATTACTCAGATAATATCATTCATCACTCAGTTAATTCGTTCATCACTCAGTTAATTCCTTCATCACTTAGTCAATCTCATTGTTCATATTAATTCATTAATCACTCAGTCAATCTCATTGTTCCGTCAATTCATTCATTACTCAGTCAATCTCACTGCTCAGTTAATTCATTCATCACTCAGTCAATATCGTTACTCAGCTAATTCATTCATCACTTAGATAATTCATTCATCACTCAGTTAATCTCATTGTTCAGTTAATTCATTCACTACTCAGTCAATCTCATTGTTCAGTCAATTCGTTCATCACTCAGTCAATCTCATTGTTCATTTAATTAATTCATCACTCAGTCAATATCATCACTCAGATAATTCATCTATCACTCAGTTAATTCATTCCTCACTCAGTCAATATCATCACTCAGATAATTCATTCATCAGTCAGTTAATTCATTCGTCACTCAGTCAATATCATCACTCAGATAATTCATCTATCACTCAGTTAATTCATTCCTCACTCAGTCAATATCATCACTCAGATAATTCATTCACCAGTCAGTTAATTCATTCGTCACTCAGTCAATATCATCACTCAGATAATTCATCTATCACTCAGTTAATTCATTCCTCACTCAGTCAATATCATCACTCAGATAATTCATTCATCAGTCAGTTAATTCATTCATCACTTAGATAATTCATTCATCACTCAGTCAATTTCGTTACTCAGTTAATTCATTCATCACTCAGTCAATCTCATCGTTCAGTTAATTCATTCATCACTCAGTCAATCTCATCATTCAGTTAATTCATTCATCACCCAGTCAATCTCATCGTTCAGTTAATTCATTCATCACTCAGTCAATCTCATTGTTCAGTTAATTCATTCGTCACTCAGTCAATCTCATTGCTCAGTTAATTCATTCATCACTCAGTCTATCTAATTGTTCAGTTAATTCATTAATCATCCAGTCCATCTCACGGTTCAATAGTTGATCTTGTGGATCGAATTTTCAACCTTGTTAACTTGTTCAAGGTAATCATTTCAGGAATTTCATCAGATAATCATGTTACCTCACTTGATCTTTCATGCGATCTTATCATATTCCGGCGTCATGTCGACGATCATTTCATTGCATTATTAATGCATTCATTGTGTTGGAGCGTGTATGCTCATTCTTATCATTCCGTCTCATAATCATAATGCGATCTTCATACGAGATCTGTAATTATCACGTGACTTTCCTGCCTCGGTATGGAAAGAGCTGTTAGAAGGACATCGGACTCCGACGTCCAAGAGATTGTTTTCTAGTCGTCTTCGTGCTGGGAGAGCATCTTCATCTCAGACGATGAGTTATTTATTGTTTGCTTTAACTGTGATCATCACCGGTTTTGAGCAAGTTAATTCTTGCTCGGTAAGAGGATAATCATTCATTTCATCGTCGTTCATTCATTCAATTCACGGGGAACTATGGTTCCAATCATTTCATTTGAGCTGTCACTCGTTACGTTATCATTTCACAACGGTGAGTCATTCTTGATCCTTGTTGGATTTCGATTCATTATCATTCATTGTGATCATTCTTGTTCGTGTGTATCTCGTCGATTTTTCCTGGCGGGATATTGCTTCTCCCTACTTGTTTTAAGTTTCGGGACGAAACTTCTTTTAAGGGGGGTAGTATGTAATACCCGTAATTTCGATTTTTCGGTAATTTTATTTTTTGGCGGAAGTCTGTTTTGACGACTCGCTCATGACCGTATCGTCATTCTGAGAATGATTAATTCTACACTTTTTGTCATCCGAGTTCGTTTCGGTATCGTGTTGTTGAGATCCATGTTCTTAAGCGGCTTTCCCGCACTTGAGTTCGATTCTTGCGAATCTCGTCAAGCTGTCGTTTCGAGTTTCTCGTAAGTTCATTTAATGTTATTATTCATGTTGCGAGCTTTGGTTCGGTGTTTCGATCACGTATCGTGATTTTCGGACGTTTTGGGCCATTTTTGTAATTTCCCAAAGTTTGGGGTAATTATTTCGGTTGTCGAATTCCGACACTTCGGATGGTCGGAATCGTGTGTTCTCTTAGTGCTTGGATTCGTCTTTGCAAGTACTTCGTAACCGTATCTTCGATTTTTACTCAGGTTCGGGTTTCGGAGTCGACCGGCCGTCGGAGTGGCCACGGCCAGTCACGGCGGGCGGGGCCTGCTTTGGCGAGTTCTGGCCGTAAGGTGCGATTCGGCCGTAAGGTGCCCGAGTTACGGCCGTAAGCGTGATCGAATCTGGCCGTCCGGGCGGATTTTGTGGCCGATTCTGGCCGTAAGGTGTGCGAGTTACGGCCGTAAGTGTCCATTTAGTCTTTGGCGGATTGCAGCGAGTGCGATTCTGGCCGTAACCTACGGCTATATAGCTTTGGCTCGGCGATTTCATTTTCCACGAGTTTTCTTCCTTTTCGGCGTGCGCGACGGAGGCTCGGGAAATCGAGTTCTTGGCCGATTCTAATCATTTCCAAGGCATTTTGGAAGATCCTTGTTGATTATATCATCATCTAATCCGAGTATTTCGTCGAATCAAGGTATATTTCTTGATTTTCTTTCAAGTTGACTTTTTGGAGAATTGTTCTTGATTTCGTTTCTAATCTGATTTTGATGAATCGGTTGATGTTAGTAAACATTATTAATCCTGTTCTATGGATTGTATATCCATATTTTCGATTCGTTCAACCCGATTGATGATTTTTAGGGTCTTGAGGAACTTTGAACATTTAGTGTTCGATTAAATGCCTCAAAGAGTTTCTTTCGGTCGTTATGTTGATTTCGATTGATATTGTGTTATTGAATGAATTGTATTTCATTCAAGGTTGTTCGAGTACTTGTGTTTACCGGAGGACGCCGTTCGTTGTTCGTGGAGGGATTTCACCGCCTTCGGTTGAGGCAAGTTGTATACTTGTACTAGTCAATGAGATTAATGTTATCATGTATGTGTATGAATGTGTTGTATCATTCCGAGACTTAGTCTCTTCATGAATTCATTGATATCAAGAGATCGTTCAATACGATACCTTTCGACAATTTTGCCAAATGTTTATTGTTGTTCGTTAACGGCCGATTCAAGGCATTGTGATACTCATTATTAATGTCATTGTCGATAGCCGGTTCGCGGTATCGATGTATCGATTGTTGTTAATATAGATGTCAATTAAAGACATCGTTGAGATCATTGTTATTCTGTTTGGATTGTCATTAAATCGTACAGGCCGATTAACGGCATTGGCTTATTCATCTCTCGCCTTCGTCGTGCAGAATCGATTAAAGGTGCCGAGGCATCCTTCATATCATTGTTATCGAATTGCCGTTCTCGTGCAAATCGAAATGTTCAATCATTCACTAAATCATTGTTATCGATTGACCTTTCTAAGGCAATCTAGGTATTCACTCATTCATCGTATCATTGTTATCGATTGCCATTCTCAGCAAATCGAAATGTTCAATCATTCATCGCATCATTGTTATCGATTGACCTTTCTAAGGCAATCGAGGTATTCACTCATTCATCGTGTCATTGTTATCGATTGGCGTTCTCGTGCAAATCGAAGTGTTCAATCATTTATGGTATCATTGTTGTCGATTGACCGTTTTAGGCAATCGAGGTATTGAATCATCCATTGCATCATTGTTGTCGGTTGGCGTTTTAAGGCAATCGAGGTGTTAATTTGGGATCCAAGGACGGTGTCTATCCGTGTTACTATCATCGTGTTGGCCGACTCAAGGCAAAGACACTATCATTAATTGTGATACGGCTTTCATGCCGTGGCTTCGCCCTAATTGTGATACGGTGGATGCCGTGGCTTCGGCCCTAATTGTGATACGGTGGATGCCGTGGCCGGCCCTAATTGTGATACGGCTTTCATGCCGTGGCTTCGCCCTAATTGTGATACGGCTTTCATGCCGTGGCTTCGCCCTAATTGTGATACGGCTTGACCGTGGCTTCGCCCTAATCAATATGACTTGGGTCATTTCGACTTCATGTGATTGTGATATTTGACTTGGCCGAGTGTCTTTAAGGCCTTTGTGATTGTCTTGGTAATTTCATTGGAGCCTTCGGGCATTGTGATTCATAATTAATTGATTCTGGTTTGGTTCATGTCGTGTAATTCATTGTGGTACTGTGATTATGATTCGCCGTTGGGCACTTATGTTCTAACCTCGTTGAGCAGTATTAATAGTATGCCGTGGGCATAGTATTTCACGAATGCTCGGTTCTTATATTGGTTTGTGAGCATCTCGTATTATTATTATCATTGTACCGTTTCATTACGCCTTTGGATGCATATCATGTTATACATGTATTTGATATTCATTATCGGATGATCGACCAGTGGGGCGGAACATGTTTTCATGTTTTAGGTGCTTGCGAGGAGAGAGTTGAGACACGGGGGCATGATGATGGCGGCGAGGCATTCGAGCGATACTAGTCCGAGTTGTTAATGTTGGTCGATCGGTTGGAGTGTTCTCCGGTTTGTCGATCCTTTGTCATTATGTTTTACCCGAGCAAATGCTCGTGGAGGTTGTTGTATTTTATTTTTGGCCATGTAGGCCCATCATTGTCGTTGAAATTCCTTATCGGAATATTGTGTCGGATATCATGGTAGGGACTATGATTTTCCCTTGTTGTTTAATTTAATGTATTTTAGTCATGTTCGCCTGGTGGATCTCCTGGCGTGGGGTCCACGGCACTGTAATAACCCATTAGGATTTGGGGGTGTTACAGCAAGCATCTGATACGTGAGTCGAGACGATAAAACTGTATGGGAACACGATAAGTTGAGGTGGAGGAGTATGAATTTGGATACCAAAGCTCCCAGAGTGAAGAAAATCACAAAATAGTTCAGACGTCCTGAAAATCATGTTTCGAGCTCAACCAACCGCATCCAAGTTCATAATACATCCGGAAATGTTAATTGCACGCGAGGGAATATTAGCTTCGAACAAAATTTCTGCAAGAATCAAGCTCAGATGTGGAAAGACCACAATAATTCACGGAGTCTAACAACACGGTTCTGAAATTCGTTCGGAGAACGGTAGGCTAAGTACAACAGGGTAGTTTAAAAATTATCGAGAGGGTCATAGATGAAGTACCAGCAATGAAAGTCACCCAACACTGAAAATACTATGAAGAGTACGGTAGTACATTTCCCCATACTAAGAAAACATTTCGATCCCGAACTTAGAACAGCAAGAGTTGGTAACATAGAGCAATGAAATGAAGAACGATCAAAGTCACGATTGTCCAAAACAGCAACGATTAGGGCATATTACAAAATATTCATCCTCCCATGTTAGGTTCTTCAGAAGGAGACATAGGGTTTCGGGACATTCTCCAGTCACTTGCTCCGCTCGCCAATAGGGTAGCATTCTTTGCCAGTTCGGAAATTATCTCACAATGCTTCTCCCGATGACCTTCACACCCGCACCGGTAACAAGTCAAGAGTGGAAAGGGACAATTTGCACGAACATGTCCCTGACGATTGCAGTTGAAGCACCCTCCCTTCTTACCGAGAGTCACCGTCTTGGCTTGGGATTCCAAGCGCTCACTCCCGATCGCGAAGACGACGCGTTCGAACGACGTGGGGGTTTGGGAGCCTTAGACTCTTCACCGCCCAAAAACTTCCCAGATATCCTCGGTCTCTTGGCTTCGCTCGTGGGCTCGACCACTGAGGAGATTTCATAGGATATCGATTGATCTAGATACTCCTTCACCGTAGCATGGATCGTGGTCGTACGAACCACCTTGCCGCTTCCATTTCCATCATCACGTCCACGTCCGCCGAGGCTTGACATACTAATACGGTTAACACCGATCAACGGTATTAGTTTATCAGTCGTACAATATACCACAATTATCAACCCGAGTTTTAGTTAGCATCCTTAGAATAACGGTACTATCGTAAAGCATAAAGTTTTATGAAGTCAATTTCGAGTTCCTCGACGAGGACGGTCATTATATGTATGCACTTAATGAAAACAAATTTTTGAAAAAGAGGGCTAGTCACGTTGCGCCCAAGACTTGTAAACACTGTCTTTTATTTCGGAAGAGGAAGTTTATATAACGACTCTAAAAATTATTTTCGAGTGATGTATAAAAAAAAAGAAATTGAAAATAATTTCGTAACTAATTTGAAATATTTCAAGAATGTTGAGTCCCAAATACCACAATTTTGAAAATCTTTCCTCTTCTTCCAAAATGTTTATTTGAAAGAATTTTCCACCGAGATACGTGACCAATTAACATGACGATATTAAATCATGGCTTTACACAATGTTAGAAAATTTCAAAGCATCACTTTAACATATTCGTGATACTACCGCGCGTGGGTCCGAAGGAAACCGGAGCTAAAAATCATTTTAAAAAAAATGATCAAAATGCCAAAAGGCCGAAGTCGGTAATATTCTCAAATACTCCCAAAAGTCATTTATAAAACATCAAATACCGTCATAAGAATACTATCAAAACATGCAAGACCAAAATGTCAAAACTCGGTTTGCAAGATACTAAAAGCCATCTCAAAATACTCATGCGGTGGATAAAATTGTCATTCGTAAATTCATTCTAATAAAGTACCGAAACAGATAAACATGTTCGACTTCCATGTAATATCCTAAAACGATAATATCACCAACAAGTTCCAATTCCTAGTTCACATTAAGCATATTAGCACAATGTAATCAAATACGTGTATAAGGGGACTTACGATCGGGAGGCTTACCATCACGGATTGCCGGAAGATGATGTCGGAACCACGATACTAATCACAACTACGATGCGCGCGACTTACACAAGACATGGACTTGACCCAACGGCCTAGGTTTTTCGCAAACCTAAGCTCGATACCATAAATGTAACACCCTGCAATATGACCGGAATGTCACACGCCGTAGACCCTTATCGCAAGGATCTACCAGGCTAAACTCCAAAAGACTACTCGATGATTGATCGACCGGGGTCAAAATTAAATAGAAAACAGACCGACAAGGTCATAAACCAATTCAGAAACTACCGACATTCATATTACAATGACCACAATAAACTTGAACATAGAAAAGAATGACAACTCAATTTAATAAATGATAACTACACCCATGCAAGGGTGAATACTCGAACGACAAAGAAATACCGACCAAAATGATACAAAAGAAAAGACTCCGACTCTGGTGTGATTAGCATCGTCGTCTTCCATCTCCTTCCAAGCCAATCCCGTGACTGCTCCCGAGCTGCCAAAACCTGAGCGCAGAACAGGCACCCACCCCCCAAAAACTCAGGGGTTAGCAAACTGGAATTTTGCTAGTGCAAGTACATAATATACAAGATATACGAACAGTAACAACATAAAATTCAACCGCCGTGAAGCCTTAACATAAACCATACATTCCCATAATCAACACAGAGTAACACTCGCATACACAAGGTGCAAGATAATCACATAGCCATATTCTCTTTACGAAACATAACATCAATAAAATTTTAACCAAGCCCAAGGAGTCAGGAAAATCCCTTTTGGAAAAAGGAAAAAAAAATGTTTTGATAAGGTAGTTTGCACGTTATTGTTGACTCGGGCCGTCTGGGGGTTTTTAAAATCGAAAGGGAATACTTTTGGAAATAATTTCAAAAACTCTCGGGTCCTTGACCCAACGTATGGAAAACGATTACACAAAAACCAAGTCAACTTATTTGGGGTTCTCGACCCAATTTATAGAACACCGTCACAAACGAAATCATTACAACATCTCACCGGGTTCTCAACCCATTCCAAATAACATCATCATGAAATCAATCATCTCAACATTCCACAGGGTCCTCGACCCAAAACACAGAATAGCACCACAATACAATCAAAGGTACAAAACTCTCATTCGACATATCCTGCTCAAGACCCTCGATTAATTAACCCTCGGAGATTTCGTCAAACCTCCGTGGTTAACTAACCCTGATACCAACGCTTTAAAAACAATTTGAAACAAGCTTTCAAAAACATGAATTGCGGTCTGTATCAAGACAAATATTAAAAAGTGAGTTGAAAGAATTTGAGATACGAACATCGTTCGGTAACGGGGTCTTAGCTAACACTCGAATACCCGTAACCAATAAGCTCGCCAGCGCCTCCACTGCACACTGTGCACCGGCGTTCACTCCACTATGTCGGCCGCTCCTTGAACATGTCACTGCGCCGGCGATCACTCCCGCAAGAGCCGCCCCTTGACACACGCATTATGTAACACCGGCGTTCACCACCCATATGGAGCCGCACATTGCAGCGTACACCAGGCCGGAGTACACCGCCCCGCCCTCAGAGGTTCCCGGATATGATGTTTCTCACAACAAGTATCCACATTGTTCAAACATCAAGCACACGGACAAACGTCACAACAATTTTCAACTTGGTACATCAAGTCACACAATTTCTCCGCCAGTCCATAACCACACAAATAAACAATAACACGCACATTATCAATCAAACTCAATCAACACCGCACATATATCTCTATATTGCGACTCAACCGAATATATATACATTTATATATATAGATATATAGATATATATATATATATACAACCTTACTATATTATATGAATAACTATAGTTCGCCCATCAATCCAAGTTGAGTACGTCAACTAATGTTAGAATTCAACACTCGTCGATCACCGACATAAACATATATATCAATATACGTATATACATACATATATTTAACATATAACTATATATAAATACATATATATATATATATACACATACATATAGATATATCCATATAAACTCATACACTTCGACAACAATGATTTCACGCAGTTACAATTCGTATATCGAGGTACTTGCCTTGGTAATACGACGCGAAGGAGACGGCGAAGGAATAGGTTTCGGTCCGAACAATCCTCTCAATTCCGACCCTAACACAATAATGATATACAATCAATCTCAAGATCATGAATACGAAGAAATTACTCCTAGTTCTACCCGTTGGGACAATTCATCGAACACCAAGAGTGCGTAGGGAATTGAAATCGGTTAACGGTGAATTAACGGAATTTCATCCCAACCATAAACAAGAAAACCAAGGGTCACGAGAGCACTATCAAAATCTAACAACAACACCGGTTAATTCGGATTAAAACACAAGATCACCACCAAACCCTCCCCAAAAATCATACTAGGGTTAAAGGGGTTCTTACCTCTTGAAGATTCAAGTCCTATAATCCGAAGAACACGTGCTAGATCCACAATCCGAGCTACACGATCGAAGGAAGATGAAGAAAAACACACAATCAAAAGGGTGGATGGAGAAGAAATCCCCCTCTCAACCCTCTCTCTCTCGCGCACGGTGGAAGGGAGGAGAAAATGTGCGAATCTCGCTGAAAACGCACAGTTATAGCGCTGACCGCATTGTGTGCCGCGGCTCAGCTAATCTGTGCCGCGGCACAGGGCCAAAAATTGCGCCCAGTGGTCGGCTGACCGCTCGTTGTGCCGCGGCTCATTAGGAGTGTGCCGCGGCTCAGACTCGGCATGTGCCGCGGCACTGCCGGACTGTGCCGGGGCACGCGGTACAGGAGGTTTTAGCCGGCAGGTGCCACACGGGTGTGCCGCGGCCCGGACAAGTGTGCCGCGGCACTGACTCGGCTGTGTGCCGCGGCGCACAATCCTTGTGCCGCGGCACACTGCATACTGCTCGGCCAACAATCGGGTAGTATGTGTCGCGGCGCACAATCCTTGTGCCGCGGCTCACACCCCCTCGGGTCCCAAAATGACGAAAAAGATCCTAAAGAGAATAAAAGCAATAGGAATCGATATTTGGGCAACAATAACACGAAATGGAAGTACGGAACCCCAAAACGATCTGAGGTACACAACCAAAGTTGAACAAGGAACAAATTCCCTAAATTTCTAGGAAATTACAAAAACGGCCCAAACATCCGAAAATCACGGCACAACGTCGGATTAACCATCCGAAACTCACAACATGCTCTAATCAAGCATACTAACTCATGGAAGTAAGAAAGTGACGGAATCGAACGAGTTTAAGGAGAATCGAATACGCATGAGACAAAATATACCACAAGATGAAATTACGTAAAAGCATCATCGAGACCCGTCTAAGCGGAGAAACTCCAAGAACAAAATAGGATCAGAATTCCAAAACAGTGCCAAGCGAGTTATCCGAAACGAATATACACTGAAAATAGAAATTATTAAAAATAGAAAACGCGGATATTACATCTTCGGCGGGGAATGGTGGTGAACAGTCGGTGGTAACCGATGGGGAAGGTGGTGGTGAATGGTCTGGAAGGCGGTGGTGAAGGCGCCGGTGACTGGTGAATCGAAGGAGGAGAGCGGGGAAGGAGAAAATGAGGAAAACATAGTTGTTATCTATAGGGAATGAGAAAGAAGTGAGGATAAAAGGTTTTTATATGGTTGGACGTAAAAGACATAAATACCCCTGCAAGTATTAATCTTAATGGGGGGCTAATTAGGACACATGGCGGGCTGTTGTGGCTTCCTACACTTTTTATTATAACACACTTTTTATTTTAACCCAAATATATATATATATATATATATATATATATATATGTGTGTGTGTGTGTGTGTGTGTGTGTTATGATTTTGAACTCTACCATCATCATATATAAATAATATATATGATAATCTAGAAACCTATTATCAAATCACATTCCACTTTATTTCCTAAAAAAACACAATTCAGTAATATCTAATAATCCCTAAGATTATTGAAATAAAAAATTTGTAGTTCTTGAAAAAACACAATATTATCTTGTCAAATTCTAGTCGAATATGATGTATTCGTATAAAACACAATGAGATCTAAATATTTTCATATGAGAAATACAAAATAACATTCCTGGAGGATATAATAAGTGCTCTTGAAAGAGCAGTTTTTAATTTAGTTATTTCGAGGCTTATTTAATTTTTGTACTATTTTATTTCTTTTAAAATTGTTGCTCCCGAAGTAGCACTTGTAATATTTTTTGTAATATTCTTGAGGAATATTACTTATTCTATGTATAATTTTATTTATACCTAACTTCTATGATAATGCAATATTCTTGAAGAATAATGATTTGTTACTTATAAATAATAATAGCCCATACTCGGCTGCCTCTTCATAGCTGGTTTACCCGACTATCCATACTTGGCTTAAGTCTGGACTTAGATCTTCATTGACTTAGCTGTATGAACCCGACTGTTTTATACTTAACTTAAAATAAATTTTAAGTTTATAGAAGATACTCATTTGGTTCTTCTTTACAGTGCCAAGTACTTAGAGCTTACATTTGAATTCAACTTTAATACAGAGATGACATTATCAAAATCTTAAGTGTATTCCAAATAAATTACCCCTATTTTGATGATGGCAAAACTTAATATTTGTTCAAATGAAAAAATCATCACATACTGATAAGAAACTTGCACAAAAATAAAACTCAGCATGAAGTTCCTTAGTAAGCTTCTTAATCCAAAATGCCTCTTTAGCAGCCTCCGTGGCTGACTAATATTCAGCTTGACATGTGAAAATCATAGTCGCACTTTGCTTTGTACTGTTCCAAGATATTTCTCCACCATTCAGAGTAAAGATATACCCTGGTGTGGATATCTGTGTATCTATGTCTCTCGAAAAATCCAAGTCTGTATAACCCATCACTTTAAGTTCTCCACCGATGTATGTAAGAACCAAGTCTTTAGTCCATGTACTGAAGAATGTTCTTTACAGCAGTCCAATGATTCTGCCCTAGATTTGACTAAAACCGACATACTACGCTCGCAGCATAGGCAACATTCGGTCTAGTGTAAATCATAGCGTGCATGAGGCTACCCACTACCGAAGCATAGGGTACCTTGCTCATTTCCTTTATGTCTTCCTCACTTTGGGGGCATATTTCTAAGGAAAGTTTTACGCCATGTCGCATTGGGAGGAACCCCCTTTCAGAATTTTCCATCCTAAATCGCTTCAGGATCTTTTCTATATAGAGGGCTTAGGAAAGACCTATCATTCTTTTCGCTCTATCCCGATTGATATGAATACCCAGAATATATGTAGCTTCTCCCAAGTCTTTTATTGAGAACTTATTAGAAAGTCAAGCTTTCACAGCACTGAGCATTCCGACATCATTTTCTATCAGTAGAATGTCATCTATATATAGTACTAAGAACGTAATTTTGCTCTCACTAACCTTCTTATAAATACATGGCTCCTCTTTGTTTCTGACAAAATCAAACTCTTTGACTGTCTCATCAAAATGAAGATTCCAACTCCGCGAAGCCTGCTTCAGTTCATAGATGGCACGCTGAAGCTTGCATAATTTATGAATATTAGCCTAAGATATGAATTCCTTAGGCTGTTCCATATGGATCTCCTCTTCTAGGTATTCATTTAGGAATGCCGTTTTCAGATCCATTTGACATATTTCATAATCAAAATGGACTGCTATGGCAAGCATCATGTTAATAGACTTAAGCATGGCTACAGATGAAAAGGTCTCGAAGTAAATGATTCTCTCTTTTTGGGAATAACCCTCCGCCACAAGCCTGGCCTTATAGGTTTCAATCTGGTCTTCTCTATCCGTCTTTCTCTTATAGATCCATTTATTCCCAATAGGCACTATGTCCTTAGGACGATCCACTAGAGTCTAGACCTGATTAGCATGCATGGAGTCTATCTCAGCTTCCATATCCACTTGCCACTATGCGGAGAGTCCACATCTACCATCACTTGGTCATAAGTAGATGATCATTCTCTTGGCTATTTTCCGTTATCTCACGAGTACCCAGTTCCTCTTGGTGCAGACAACCATTCCTCTTAGGTAAATGACAAGCTCTACTAGACCTGCGAGGTTGTGTTTGTATTTCAGAAGATTTTATCCCAATATCTTATAAAGGTGTCTCATTGGGTGTTCCTTTATTTCTTCTAAAGAAATATTTCTACCTGTGCCTCCTTCCTGAATGAACTCATCTTCAAGGAAGTGTGCTTGTAAAGCAACAATGATCCTACGATCTTCAAGCATGTAGAATAAATATCCCATTGAATCCCCTAGATATCCTATGAAGCGACCCTTCATAGACCTAGCTTCCAGTTTCACTACTTTAATCTTCTTGACATAAGCACGACATCCCCAAATCCTAATATGATTAAGACTTGGTTTCCTACCTTTCCACATTTCGTGTGGAGTCTTTAGAACAGATTTGGAAGGACATCTGTTTAAGATATATGTAGTACTAAGTAGTGCATAGCCCCACAGGTAAATCGGTAGATCAGTATAGTTAAGCATGGAGCAAACCATGTCCAACAAGGTTCGATTCCTTCTTTCTAACACACCATTAATTGTGGAGTAGTTGGAGGAGTGAATTGTAACACTATTCCCAGTTTGTAATGCCCCGACTTTCTAGGGGTAATTATATGGGAAAATAAGTAAAAGGTAAATTTTGGCAAAAATAATTTTTTTGAGAATATTAAAATCCTCGCCTATAAAGTCGAGTCGCTACACTGACATAAATTAAATACCTTTAAATAAGTTAACAATACGTCGTAGATACGAGATAAAAATTTGCGGCGAAAGAATAAATTATAAATTATTAATTTCTAACAAAAGTTTCCCCAAAAGAATTTCGAAACATTAGACATAACGAAAAACATCATTTAATAACTTTCATTCATATGCCCTTTCGGCTCGCTCCTTCGTCCATCCGTCTCGATTTAGCCTACGGGATCAATAAAGGTGGGGGTGAGCTTCCTTCAGCTCGTGGAAGTCACACATATCACAGTAATATACAATCTCATTGAGAGTATTTAAATGATTATTCTATAAATAACATTTTCCTCAACATGAATACATACACACAATACCACATATAAGATGAATCGAGCACACATGTGAATATTGAGGTTGTGCAGGTGTCCCCACATAACATATATCTTAAGATAGCCTCTTACATGTATACAGGTGAGCCTGATTTACAACGTGTATCATAAATTTCAAACATGAATAGAATATCACATATACAATCCAATTAAAGCAATTAGAGTGATAGTGAAAATTCCCACCTGAATAAATGATGCTGTCTGACTTGAATATGAAGATGCTCGACTCACTGTCCTAAGCCCGTAAATCCTCGATAAAGTCTACATATAATAATAATAATTTAATGCTTATAAAATATTACGATATAATGACTGAAATTAAAATATATATATGCATAAAATCGGACTAATTATTAATATTAATTGAAAAGTCAACATTTTAATGTCTTGGTCAAAATAGGACTGAATTGAAAGTTTTAAAGTTGATTGGGGTCAAAATCGAAGTAATTAAAAGTGTCTGGGGTTAAATTGAAAACTGCTGGAGAAATGTGAGGGCTAAATTGAATAACTTGAAGAGTTTAGGAACTGGGTTGAAAGTGTTGTAAAATATAGGGTATATATACCCTTACCTTAGTTTTTCGGCCGACAAATTCACACTCTCAGCTCTCCCCTTTCTCTCCCGAAGGACCTTCGGTCTCTCTCTCTAAAATCACTCTGCAAAAGAAAATCCGATCTCTCATCTCTTCTCTCTAAATTTCTTCTTGCTCAGGTAGAAACCAAAACTTGCAGAAACACAAACACACACACACATAGTCGGAGGCACGCACCAGACCCCGCGTCTCAAACCTTCTGCACGCAAATAAAAAACAAATCGAACACCCACCCACCAACCCACTCGGCTATAAGGCGACTAGTGGCAACTCGATGCCAAGGTGCAGGTCCGAAGAACATTGCGGGTTCATGGGATAGCGAACTTCAGCTCGGTGTCGCGGCGGCCAATTGCAGTATGCGGTGGTTCGTATGGAAAAAAGGTAAGTTCCCACCGGGTCGGTTTCCAGTCGGATTCGGGCTACGGGTTGGAAAAAGATCCGAGTTTGGATAATTCCGATTTGGATGAAAGGGTTCCCCATGAGGATGGCTTTGAAACTGGGTTGAGGTGATTAGGGTTCCTGGGGTTGCGAATTTGGGTTGATGAATTCGGGCAGGCTACGGTTCGCCTTTGATTATGTTGAATATTTTAGATTAAGGCAGTTTTGGTTGAAATACATGTTTTCGGATTATGATTTTCTGTTTTGATTCATAATCATGAAGAAGAAATATCAGATATTGAGTATTGGCATCATAGCAGGAAATAAGAAAATGAGAGTGCGATTTTGGAAAATTGGGCAGAATACCTTACAATTGAGGTTCGGACGACCTGCAGAATTTGGACGAGTTGAGGTTGCTGGGATTGCTGGACAATTGGCCGAGAAGAAAGCTGCGCTTCGGCCGACAGAACTTGGTGTATTGTTGTGCACTGTGTTTTCTCTTCTGTATTCTTTTTTTTATCGATGTATGTAAAGAATTTCTGCAGTAGAATTTGTATATTTATAGTTGTAAATTTTAAGTATTTAAGTTGGATTAGGATTTGTGTTGGATAAACATTGAGAGTTTAGGAAAGTGAAAGAACTGAGGGGGTCGATCGATCTGGGAAGAGTTCTTAATTACGATTAGTTTAGTTTAACCATAGTTGATTAAATTATAACTCATGATTAAATATAAATGATATAATAATAATAATAGTAATAATAGTAATGTAAAAATAATAGTTTGGTAATATTGATAATAATCTGAAAAATGATAATGATAATAATAATAATAATATTAATACTTAATAAAATGGTATTAATAATATTATTAATAATAATAATGATAATATTAATAATAGTAGTGTTAGTATTATACTTGAATAATTAATAATGTTATTATAAAAATAAATAATGACTACTTGAATATATTTGACAAAATGACTCGGGCTAGGACTTGTGATACGTCGAAGTAATATTCATGATCCTCTAAATGAAATTAAATGAAATGAAATGCGTTATTGTTTGAGGAGAAAAGTAAAGACAGCAAATCAATTGTATTGATAACAAAAGGCATTACAAAGAGAGTCTTTCCATACATAGGATTCCTAGTTAAGGTAAGACATCTAACAGGATCCAACTACTTATGGAAGAGTCTAGAACCTTCCATAACTCTTATCCCCCTACAACTAGTATTAGGTAAGACACCAATACGGGAAGGATTTCCTAACACTCCCCTGTGTCGAACGCTAATACTAACATGGTGCACACGGTGTTGCCTCGGTAAAAAACCTTTCCAAGTCAAATAAAACCCCGTGGGAAAAACAAAGACTTTGGTGAGGAAAAAGAGCGCAACGCACCAACTACAAATGTCAGAATCATGTGAAGTATACTCCCCCTGAGGTATACATGATAGCTCATTCCATCGAGCCATCTTTAGTTGAGCTCGGATAATCGCCACATTCCGATGCTTCTCACATGTTTCTCAAATGTAGATTTCGGCAGAGACTTAGTGAACAAGTCTGCGATATTCTCATCGGAACTCACTTGTTTCACTTCGATATTCAGCAATTTCTGCTGCTGCTGATTATAAAAGAACTTCGGCGCAATATGCTTGGTATTGTCACCCTTTATGAAACCTAACTTCATCTGCTCAATGCATGCCGCATTGTCCTCAAAGATGCAAGTAGGGGTTGCTGTAGTGGGATCTAATCCACACGTTCCTCGTATATGGTCTATGACTGATCGGAGCCAAATGCACTCCCTTACGGATTCGTGCAATGCAATTATCTCTGCATGGTTCGAGGAAGTAGCAACCAGGGTCTGCTTGGTAGATCGCCAAGATATCGCCGTATTCCCAATGGTGAACACATAACCAGTTTGGGAACGTCCTTTATGCGGGTCAGAGAGATAACCGACATCAGCAAATCCAACTAACGTGTCGTTAGGATTCTCTGCATAAGGGGTAAGATTGCTCGCATTAGCACTTCTGGTAGTCAAGCTACCATGCTTAGCTGCAATATCAGAGGAAGATCGACGGTCGGTATGCATCGTCTTAACCTCAACAATTCCTTTCGGAATATCACTCTCTTTTGCGTAGGGAAAGAACAATCCAAGGTCACTGGAGCCTTTCAAGTATCGAAAGATGTGTTTTACTGCATTCCAATGCCTTATCGTGGGAGTGGAGCTAAATCTCGCTAACAGATTCACAGAGAATGCGATGTCTGGACGAGTACATTGAGCCAGATACAACAACGCACCGATTGCGCTAAGGTACGGTGTTTCTGCTCCAAGGACCTCTTCATCCTCCTCTTTAGGACGAAACGGATCCTTGTTCATTTCTAGACTTCGACCAATCATGGGGGTAGCAAGAGGATGTGCCTTGTCCATGCTAAATCGCCTGGGCATTTTGTGGACATAGGCAGACTGATGAATGAGTATACCATCATCTCGATGTTCTAGCTCTAAGCCCAAGCAGAATCGAGTCCTCCCCAGATCTTTCATCTCGAATTCGGATTTAAGGTAGCGGGCCGTTTCATTGACCTCGTCTATGGTACCGATGACATTCATGTCATCTACATAGACGGCTACAATCACGAATTTTGCATCTGTTCTTTTCACGAATATGCATGGACATATGTCACTGTTCTTGTATCCCTTCCCAACCAAGTATTCACTTAGGCGGTTGTACCACATCCTTCCGGATTGTTTCAAACCATACAGTGAACGACGTAATTTCACAGCGTACGCGCTCCGTGGTTTAGAGCTACTTGATTTGGGCCATGAAATCCCTTCGGGGACTTTCATATAGATATACGTATCTAGATCCCCATAAAGATACGCTGTAACCACATCCATAAGCTGCATGTTCAGTTTTTCGGACACTACCAAACTGACTAAGTAGCGGAAAGTGATGATGTCCATAACGGGAGAAGACGTCTCCTCGTAGTCAATGCCAGGGCGCTGCGAGAAGCCTTGGGCAACTAGTCTCGCTTTGTAATGCATGACCTCATCCTTATCATTGCGTTTACGAACAAAGACCCATTTATGTCCAACTGGTTTAACGCCCACGGGTATTGGCTCGATACGGCCAAATACCTCACGTTTAGCCATTGAGTCTAGTTCAGCCTGCATTGCATCTTTCCATTTCGGCCAATCGGCTCGTTGTTGACACTCAGCAACCGAGCGGCTCGGCCGCTGCGTCTTCAATAATTTCTTGAGCGACGGAGTAGGCAAAAGCATCGTCGACTAGCGTGGACGATCCAATAGTACGTATTCACTCGTACATTGCATCGAGATTTCTTTATTTTCTGACATCAACAAAGTTTCCGACGCGTCCGTCGATTGTTCCATTGTTGATTCGAGGACATGTCCGTAGTCAGAGATAATCTCGTGTGACGGAGTCACTGTGTCGATGATGAGAGGATTTTGTGCCTCCGTTCCTCTTCTCTTTCGAGGTTCGTATCCTTTCTACCCACTGGCCTTCCCCTCTTTCGAGCAGGTATAAGAGCAGCCGAAGCAGCCGTCCCACCACTAAGGTTGACGCCGGTGGCATCATTCCTTTGGGCGGCTGAACCTTGCCCTATAACTGGGACTTCCAACCTTGCAGGAACATTTGCAGCGGGAATGGTAGATCTTGTCACTTTCGCAGTATCAGTAAAGCTGTCGGGCATCGAATCCGCAATTTTCTGAAGACTGAGAATACGTTGCACTTCTAGCTCGGATTGAGCTGTGCGGGGATCTTGATGAGGCAAGGAGGGAGCACACCAGACAATTTCCTGGCGTTCAACTGGAATCGTTTGATTCCTCTCTCCCCCTAACGACGGGAAGTTTGTCTCATCAAAGTGACAATATGCAAATCTTGCAGTGAACAGATCTCCTGTCAAAGGTTCCAAATAGCGGATAATTTTAGGCGATTCATAGTCAACATATATACCTAATCATCTTTGCGGACCCATTTTAGTACGCTGTGGAGGCGTAATTGGCATATACCGCACAACCAAAAATGCGTAAGTGTGAAATATCAGGCTCATATCCAGTTACCAACTGGTACGCACTAAACGGTTGATTGGCAGTGGGTCGAAAGCGAATAAGTATAGCCGCATGCAAAATTGCAGAACCCCACGCAGAAATCGGCAAGTTGGTGCGCAATACCAATGCTCGGGCGATAAGCTGTAACCGCTTAATCATAGCCTCGGAAAGGCCATTCTGCGAATGAACATGGGGGACGGGATGTTCAACATCAATCCCAATCGACATGCAATAGTCGTCAAAAGACTTTGACGTAAACTCTCCAGCATTGTCCAATCTTAATGACGAGATTGGGAAGTCGGGGTGGTTAGCCCGTAACTTGATGATTTGTGCTAGGAGTTTAGCAAATGCAGCGTTTCTTGTGGATAGCAGAGCGACGTGTGACCATCGCGTCGATGCATCAACCAGAACCATAAAATATCTGAATGGTCCGCACTCTGGTTGAATAGGTCCACATATGTCCCCTTGAATTCTTTGTAAGAAGCGAATATTTTGTGTTGAGTCTTTAGCAAAGGACGGAGAGGGTATCAACTTTGCTAGTGAACAGGCTTTACAAAGCGATTTATGGGCATTAGAAATTGCCACGGAAGCCTCGAGATTTACAAGAGATGCACCCAACCTTATTAGGGCGTGCGATCTTTAGTCCGTGATACGGTATCAAGCTCACTCACATCAATGCCGATATCGAGTGGTGCTTCCAATCGTTTACGGACTTGAAAACGGATGACCATGTGAGTTTTTCAAAATGCGAATCATCATGTCGCGTCTGTGGTGACCGAGTCGGTCATGCCATAGTTGGTATGCTTCGAATCACACAGTTCATGACTCACAAAGATAGATTCAATAACCCTTATTGTAGTGCAGGTATAAACCACTACTTAGACTCATAAGTTTCTCGAGAACGCGGCGTCTTCCGCATTCTGCCAGAGTAACACATAAAATTCTGTCCCATTCTCACAATGTGTATCAAGGTGATAACCGTTGGCACGGATGTCCCTAAAACTTAGCAAGGTTCGGTTTGCTCTTGGGGCATAGAGAGCATTTGTGACATTAATATGCGTACCATTAGGTAGCAAGAAATGAGCAGGTCCCCTCCCTTGAATTACTTGGGAGGAACCAATCATTGTTGTCACTGAGGATATGTATGGCACAATATCCTTGAATAATTGCCTATTCCGAAGAATAGTGTGGGTTGTTCCACTATCAGCAAGGCACTCAATTTCGCCACGAGACATCTACAATAAGACATGAAACTCGATTAGTCTTATGATTAGAGACATAGCAAAAACTCATTTACATCGAGTTTGGGGAAATTCGACCAAGTTGGTTAGGATCAAAGTTAGCATAATCGCTGGAAATAATTTCCGCGCAGCTTGATCTTTGTTCACTAAAACAGCAATAACTTCTTCGTTAAGAAGGCTATGGACGAACGGTCAGTTGTTTTCAAAACTAGACTTCCGTATCTTTCCGTCCATAGGTCGTACACTTTCTGGATCATTAAACTCAGATCTCAGTGCTCGTTTCAATTTGCTATTTTGGTATTTCCCTATTGTTGAGTGATAGAGCAAGGTTGAAGCCTTTTTCAAAGGCATTATTGTTGATACAATACTATGGAAATATGGCCATAGGAGCGTTTAAATACTTTAAAACGCATCTTGGTTTTCGATTTATATCTCTACTAATGATCCTTTCGGTAACTCCAACTTGGTAGACTTGCAGAGAAAGTAGGAATGTCGGTACAGCTAAGGCTGTTTAAAAACCACTTATTCCGTTTGAAATTTCAAAGCATATACAAATACCAAGGAGGATGCGCCTAGTCTTGATCAAAAGTTTTGATGAAATCCTGCCAATGTATCAAATTTTTAACCAAGCAATTCATTGCTAGCAATTATTTTGTGATAAACCAAACATGCTTTCGAAGGGAAAAAATAAAATTCATCTTTGCACAATCACAGCAATTAAAAGAATTTTATTCATCATGGCCAACTTTATTACATTCATGAAAATCCAAAGTAGTTTCTCGAAAACTAGAAACAAGACAAAACATAACCAAAGCGTAAAACTAGTCATAGTCGGCAACATCCATATGTTGGTCTTTGTCCGCAATGGTGAGAGGAGGGATCTCAGTCTGGATCTCAATATGGTTCACCTCCGTATTCTCATTATCTTCTTCCATGTAATTCGAATCTTGAGTCAAATATTGTTTATAGTGCTTGTAGTAAGCTTGGATGTTCTTTGGCACTTTGCAATTGCGGTAAGTATGCTTCTTCGATCCGCAAGTATAGCAATTCCGGCCTTCCTTTAGAGTGATTTCATTCCCGGCGGCAGGAGGCGGCCCACGTGGTTGGGTTCCACTAGGTCTCGTGGCCGAGCCACCTTGCCTCTTCCACACGTTGGAACGACGACCTCGTCTTTTCCCTCGCTTGCTCGAGTCATGCATCCGTGGTGCTTGCAAAAACTGAGTAGCGTTGCCTTTTCTATTTTGTCGTGGTGCTTTCCTGTGGGTAGCCTGATTCACTTCCGGAATCGGCTTCGTACTAGCTGGGCGCGCATTGCTATTGAGAATAATTTCATGGTGCCTTTCTTTTTTCGCGAGGTGGGAGATAAGGTCACTAAAGTTCTTAATTCTCCCTTCCTCATAGGCAACGCGCAGCTGATGAGCAATTACACTTGATCCCACGGGAAACGTGTTAAGAGTCTTCTCGATCAAATCTTGATCAGACTTCTTGACACCACAAAAACCAAGATCAGCGCGAAGATCGAGGATAGCTTGATTATAGGCTTCCACATTCGCATAATCCAAAAATCGGATTTGCTCACACTGCGGTAGGCTCGTTAGAGGGAAAGATGGTGGTGGTAAATCTCTTACCGACGAACGCCAAGCGAACGTCTGAGACCCACCTATGGTACTCCTTACCAGCATGGTCAAGAATGTCGAACTCCGGATGAACATTGGAGCTTTGTGCCATCTACAAGATATAAACAAGAGGAAGTTAGTCTTGTTGGATTTTCAGTGACAATGTAAACGGTCACAATCGATGCTTTTAAAAGCGTGTAACATAACCGTTACTCGATTTACTTCCCTTAATTGTTGTTTAGTAAAGTCGACAAAAAAAAACGGCGATATCAGATCGCACCCAGATACGTGGTGTATGCAACAACCACAAGTATCGACTTTTCAACAATTCCGTGACTCCCCCAGGACCGTCACACAGTTTTCTTCGACACGCAGAGATACCGACTTCTCTCGCGGTCTCATCCACCGCAAAGTAGCGTGGGAGATAAAGAACCCAAAACCCGTGTCCCCAAAAGAAAAATTCCCAAAAAGGAGAGAATTGAAAAGGGACAAGTCAGATAGTTACCTCGATTATAAAATTAGGCACGTCTTTGAACTGTGGTGTGCTTCGATCTACGGTTGGTACTCGATGCGACGACGTGAAACCGGAGGCGCAATTTTGGCGCTTAGAAGATAAGTTGATGTTCGGGTTTTGGTCCGAGAGTCGGGCCCAGGTCGGACTAGGCTGGATCGAGCCGGCCGGTCGGCGGCGGTGCGGCCAGTCCGGCGGAGGCGGCAGTCCGGGCGCTGGCTGAGGCTGTGGCCGGTGGCTTTGGGCGGCGGCCAGTGGCGGTGGCGGCAGCGGCGGTGCTCGGCGGCGGCCGCGCTGTGGCGCTGGGCGCGGCGATTGGCGCGGAGGCTGGGCGTCGGCGGTCCGACGGCTTTGGGCGGATCTGGACGGCAGCGGTCCGGCGGCGGAGGCGGCGGCGGTCCGGCTGGCGGCGGCTGAAGCTGGCGGCGACTGAAGCTGGCGGCGACGGCTGGTTGGTCCGGTGGTGGCTTGCAGCGGTGGCGCTGGGCGGTGACGGCTGGCGGTCCGGTGGTGGCTGGAGCGGTGGCGCTGGGCGGTTCTGGGCGGCGGTGTCAGCGGGCGACGGAGGCTGACGGCGGCGGTGCTCGGCGGTAGGCTTTGGCCGATTTTTTTTTTTCTTTCGTTCGAGCTACGTGCTGATAACGCGTTTGAGGAGAAAAGTAAAGACAGCAAATCAATTGTATTGATAACAATGAATAGAGGGGCCTTTATATAGGCATTACAAAGAGAGTCTTTCCATACATAGGATTCCTAGTTAAGGTAAGACATCTAACATGATCCAACTACTTATGGAAGAGTCTAGAACCTTCCATAACTCTTATCCCCCTACAACTAGTATTAGGTAAGACACCAATATGGGAAGGATTTCCCGGAACAATTATAATATTATTATAAATAATAATATTACATTATGAAATGGTGGGTATTAGATCCTACCCCTCTTAGAAAAATTTTCGTCCTCAAAAATAAATGACATACCTCGATTGAAGAAATTCGGATAACGAGCTTGAAGTTCTTCCTCGCGCTCCCAAGTGGCTTCATCTTTACTGTGATTACGCCATTAGATCTTGACAAACACCTTCTCTTTGTTCCTCAACTGCCGGACTGATCGGTCGAGAATCAGTTCTGGTTGTTCTTCATAAGTAAGATCTTTGTTCACTTCCACGGCAGTATAGTTGATGACGTGGCTGGGATCGTGTACATACTTCCTCAACAACGATATGTGGAAAACGTTGTGCACAGCCGAAAGTTCTGGGGGTAAAGCCAAGCGGTAAGCTAATTCTCTAATTCGTTCAAGGATTTCGAACGGTCCAATGTATATCGGTCTCAACTTGCTCCTTGGACCAAAACGAACAATTCCCTTGGTAGGAGATACCTTCAGAAATACCTTGTCGCCAACACAGAATTCGAGATCCTTCCTACACTTGTCGGCGTAAGACTTCTGACGATCCTATGCTATCTTGATCCTCTCATGAATCTTATCCACCACACCTACTGTCTGTTCAATCATCTCGGGACCCAAAATTCTCCTTTCACCTACTTCATCCCAATATAGTGGTGATCCACACTTCCTACCGTATAAGGCTTCATACGGTGCCATACCGATCGTCGACTGATAACTGTTGTTTTAAGCAAATTCTACCAAAGGCAACCGTCGTTCCAAATTATTGCCCATATCTAACACATATGCTCGCAACATATCCTCAAGGATCTGAATGGTCCTCTCGGACTGACCATCAGTCTGAGGATGATAAGCCGTACTAAAATTCAACTGCGTTCCCAAGGCTTCTTGCAAACTCTCCCAAAAATGATATGTGAAACGAGTATCCCTGTCAGATACTATAGAGACCGACACTCCATGCAACTTAATAATCTCACCGATGTAAAGTTGAGCATACTGATCCATTCGAAAGTTCATCTTGACTGGGATGAAATGAGCTGACTTTGTGAGTCGGTCTACAACAACCCAAATAGCGTGGTTTCCTCTTTCCGTTCGAGGCAAACCTACCACAAAGTCCATCGTAATGTGTTCCCATTTCCATTCCGGAATATGAAGTGATTTAGGTAGTCCAAAAGGGCATTGGTGTTCTGCCTTCACTTGCTGACAAACTATACACCTTCTGACAAAGTCTGCCACATCTCTTTTCAAACCTTCCCACCAAAATGTCCCCCTAAGATCTTGGTACATCTTTGTACTCCCAGGGTGTGCTGTATATGGGGTATGATATGCCTCTTTCAATATTGCTTCTCAGCTTGACAACATTGGGCACACAAATCCTCCCTTCGTAGTACATTGTGCCATCATCGGACATACTGAAACCCTTATCCTCACCTAAAAGAGTACGTTCTTTCATTTTGACCAAGAAGTCATATTGTCCTTGACCTTCTTTGATCTGCTTCCTCAAGGTTGGATGTACCACCAAACTAGCCAATAACAACTCAACTCGCTTCGATGGTGTAGCCATCTCTGTAATACCCGTACTTTTATTGACTGTTTGACCTTGCCGTTTTTCTTATTTCGTCGCTCTATAAATTCTTGGTGATGTTGTCGATATTGTTATAGAGTTTCGTATCTGGTTTGGATCACAATCGTGTTTTTTAGACCTTGCGAAAGTGTTCTGGGTCAGAGAAATAGTGCATGCTAGGCCTAGGCTAACGCACGCTCATTCTGCTTGAGTAGCGCACGCTAGCTTTGGGCCGTAGCACGCGCTAAGGGACGAGTCAGGTCAGAAACAGTATCTCATACTGCTTTCTGGACTGGCAGTTAACGCGCGCTAGGAGTTCATTAACGCACGCTATTCGTGGTCAGTAGCGTGCGCTAACATCCGTCCGTAGCGCACGCTAATGGGCTGGTTGGCAAAGGCAGTGAGGTTGTCAGGTTTTCTGGACTATCAAGTAACATACGCTAGTCTTCGGATAGCGCACGCTATAAGAGCTGCGTAGTGCACGCTAAGCCATAGCGGTAGCGCACGCTAAGACTCGAGCAGGGCAGAGGACAGTAGGTTCTGGACTCCAATTTCTGGACACCATTTTTGGCTAGCGCACGCTAAGATAAGGCGATTAACGCACGCTAACGGGGCGGCAGAAGCCACTTGACTACCCGGTGACCTCGCTAGCGCACGCTAATAATCGAGGCGTAGCGTGCGCTAGATTGGGCGAGTATATATTGGATAGTTGACTTCCATTTCGTCATTTTTCATTCTCTTCACTCATTTTCGATGGGAGAAGCTCGGGAGAGGCGATTTTGGGCGATTGGAAGTGATCCATATTCAAACATCAACATCTTTGGTTGGAGAATAAGGATTACACAACATCTAATCCATTCTATCGTCCAAATCAAGGTAAAAATCCTTAGAACCCTATTTTTTGTGAATTTTGGAGTTTTTCCTAGATTCGTCCGATTTATCTGTTTTGAAGCTTGAGAACCTTGAGATTATGATGTAACTACCCAGTATACATGCTTTTCCTATGATTTTACGGATTGGTTTGTGCCGTGTTCGGACTTGTGAGGATTTGGGTGATTTTCCAACCTCTAGTTGTTGACCCTTGTATTCTCGTGAATCGTAAACGGGTTTCGGGAGTTTCTTATCATATCCCTTACGAATCGTTTAGGTTCCGGAAGCGCGTTCTTGGACCTACCGAACTCATACTCCTTTCCGTTCAATTTCTCGATGTCTCAAAGGCAAGTATATATTTATGATTGTATGTTCTCGACTTTGAAAGTAAGATATATGAATGGCATGATTGTTTATATCCACTCTGGGGCGGGCCGACAGGTCCCCTGAGGGTTTCGTAGCCTCTAGTGCGGTTCCACGGTTGATCATGTATGTATTGATGTGATGATATGAGATTTAGTTATTCTAGAATACTAGTCTTGAATTGACGAATTGACGGTTACCTCTACTTTATTGTCGAGGAGTATTGTGTTTCATACTTGATATACTTGCACTAGCTATTCGACGACTAACCCCTTTATGGGGGAAATACTTTTTATGTATTTCAGGTTCCAGGAGAGCAGATAGGCAGGTATCGGGTCGGCATGAAGATGATGGGCAAGCGTGATACTGTGTCTTATCTCCGGTTATGTTTTGTGTTTCTCCATTCAGTGTTGTTGTACTGGAATGGTTATTGAATACTCGAGTGTTGCTTGTTTTCAGTCTTCCTTGATGTTCCGTTCTGTGATGCCGAGGTTTTGATTTTGTACTGTGATGTATTTGGATACCTTGGATATCGTTTGAATACCCTTTATATCGTCTTTCATTTCATTGTATTTGGACCTCCTCAGTCAAGTTTTATAGTTCCACATATGGTTAGCCTTGTGGGTCCCACGGTGGGGTTCACAGTGCTGTAATATACCCTGAATAACTTGGGGGTGTTACAGAATATGGTATCGGAGCTTAGGTCTATGGATACCTAGGCTGTCGGTCTTTTGGGTCGATTGAGTCGTCATTTGTCCACAGTATCACTACTCTGCCATCATCACAGTGCGACAGGTACTTGTAAGACCTCTTACTCTTCTGGTGTTTCCATATTCGTTTTGCTTCTATTTTTGGTATTCTTGAGAATCGGTCACTTTGATGACGTGCGATTGAATTGTACCTACGTGCCTTGTGTATTCTTCAGTATGTCAGCTGGTAGGGGACGTGGCCGTGGACGTGGACGAGGACGTGGCGCATCCGTTTCCCTCAGTTCTATTGCGGGGTCAACCAACCCCAGCTTATCGAACTCGGTGCATCTGGACACCGAAAGTCAGCACGACCAGTCGACTGGCCATTGGAACAGCGCGGACGTTGGAGTTGCGAATGTACTTCAACAATTGGCTAACCAGATGACCATTTTAGCCCAAACCGTTCAGCTGAATAATCCGAACCCGAACGCGGATGCCTTGCTTCAGAATGTAATCCGTATGCACCCTCCACAGTTTGGCGGTGCCACAGACCCATTAGGTTGGGAAGATTGGCTAGCGGAGTTGGAGAAAATTTTTGAAGCGGTTGATTGCCCCGAAGTGAGAAAAGTACCGATTGCTCAGTATTTCCTCACCAAGGAGGCCGCTACATGGTGGAAAGTCATCAAGCCACAGGATCGTGTTGCCATGTGGGATGAATTTAAAGAGCTTTTAGAGGCCGGGTTTTGTCCTTGGCCGGTGCGGGAGGGCTGAATTCGAGCCTTTTTCGAGGCTAAACCGCAGAATATTCCCGTTTCGCAAGCAATTGTAGAGTACAACCAACAATTGATCCACGTGAAGGATCAAGTGCGAAACGAGCGTGATAAGATCCGTTATTTTGATATGCGGATGAATATGGACTTACAGTGGTACATGGCCGGATTTGCTTGCACCGCACTGAAGGAATATCAGGACAGAGCTTTAGCCCATGATATGTTAAGCCCGGACAACGATACCACTGAAGAATCGAAGAAGCAGAAGATCGCGGGAAATTTTTTGGCTCTAAGAGTGGCAAATTCCAGAGGTCACAGATGACTAACCATTCTGCCGGACAGTCGTCACGTTCTGCTGAAGGAAAGAGGGGTTTCCATTCTGCTCCGGGCACCAAAAATCGCACAGTGACTTGCTATAATTGTGGTCGTCCAGGCCACGTTAATTTGGAATGCAATTTTCCGCCATTAAAGTGTCACACTTGCGGATAGATGGGACATAGAGCAGCTTATTGTTCCGAACCAAATCAGACTTTGGACACTCGTGCTTCTGCCCCAGCATCACTTGACCAAGGCGTTAATCAGCGGTAATCTTTTGGTCAATCTCAGCAGAATTACGGCAGGGGCCGGGGATGGGGCCAAAACGCTGGAGGGGGGAACTCTAGCGTCGGTTTGGTACAACCACGGGTCTATGAGATGTGTCGAACAGACGAACCTGACGCGGTGGTGGCTTCAGGTACCATTCATATTTTATCTCATCCAGTCCATGTGCTTTTTGATACGGGTGCTACACATTCTTTTATTTCCTTGGAGTGTGTACGCTGTTTGAATATAACTTGTATGACTGCTTGCGATCCCTTCATTGTGAAACTACCTAGCGGGGATAGAATTATGGGAAACCAGGAAATTAAAGATTTTCCGGTGATTATATCCAGTATGGAATGGTTATCGAATCTGATTGTAGTTGATATGGTAGGCGAGAACGTGATCCTCGGCGAGGATTGGTTTGATAGTCACCAAGCGATTATGAATTACCGTACTAAGGTGATCACCATGATGACTAAAGATGGATCCGAGTACTCATTTTTGGGACGTAAGTCGGGCCAATCCAAGTTACTTATCAGCGCCATGAAGGCCGTAAAACTTTTGAAGAAAGGTTGTACGGGCTATTAGTGTTATGCCTTGAAAACGGAAGGGAACGAAGTCGATTTCTCTTTGATTCCGGTTGTTAATGTAGGTCACAAGTCATCCAGGAATAAGTCTAGAGGCGGGGATGAATAGACTTACTGAAACTCTTAAACTCTTTTTCACAAAGAGTAAGTTTCTCAGCTGATAGATATGCAAATGACTTAGAGTCGTTTGTATTCAATACGTGCGGAAGTCAGCTGATGACGAATACAAAAACAACCAATGAAACACTTAACAATGTATGATGCTATAAAACAGTAAAATACGCAGGCAGTTATAGTGGTCTCAGAGGTGGGGTAATCCTCTACTAATCCACTTTTCTCCAAACCAGTTGGAGATGAATTCACTATAATTGTCAACTAGTGATAAAGATTACAGTGATTCAACCAATTACAACAGCTTCCAACTAGTGGAAATCCTTGCCGTTGCAACTCCCTTGACTGCCTTGCACCTCTTGATCCGCGATCCTTGGATGCCTTTACAGTCTTGAACTTCAACAAGTGAAGTACCCCGAACTCAGGATTAAAGACACGAGTTTTTGTCTTCTCCAACTAAGAGCTTCTTCAAATATGAACTTTGAATACTGCTCTTTTCACGATGCTATAGTTCGCTTTTTGATTGCTTTGAATGCTTTGATTGCTTGAGATTTTGTTCGCACCGTTGTTGCTCAACTTCAAATCTTTGGATATATATATATATAGGTGTTGATCCTTGAGCATTCTTCATAGCTGTTGCAAATCTTGTAACAAATCCGTCCGTTGGAGAAATAGACTTCTTTGTTTGTTTTTCTGAATGTTGCAAGGCTGGATTCCCATATTTTAATTCATCGTTCGACCGTTGTGAAGACTTTGCATGTGAGGCGCCGCATCTTTTGAATATAAAAAGATTAAAGTCTTCACTGGTAGGTATGGATGAATTATTTAAATTCATATCCTTGCGGGAATCTCTCTAATATGTCTCTTCACGCTTGCATGTGACTTTCCGTAATATTTGACTATTCAACGCATGCTGACGTGGACTTGGAGTACTTGGCTGATCTCTCATAAGTCAAGTTGGCTGATGTACAGTCATCTTCTCTGCAGTATGGACTTCTCTGATGGTGACTGTTTGAGACTCGTCTGATCAGATGATTTGTCTGAAGTCACTTGACTGCAGTCTGGTCAAACATCTTTGATGAATTTTTGTTGACCAGAACTTCTCTGACTTGACTCGGCAGTACTTCTCTGATGTACTTAGCTGTACCTTCGTACTTAGCCGATTTGAGCCTAACTTATTTTGGCCTATAGAAGATACTCATTTGGTTCTTCCTTACATTTTGCCAAGTATTTAACTTAACATAATTTGGCCTATGGAGATACTCATTTGGTTCTTCCTTACATTTTTGCCAAGTAATAAACATTTGAATTACATTAATGACATCATCAAAATCTAACAAGTATTCCTAACAAATTCCCCCTATTTTGATGATGGCAAAACTTAAGCAAATTATTCAAATGAACAGGTTTGCACTTGAGTGCAAGACACAAACTAAAACCAGTCTTGTTTTTGAGACAACTGGGAATTGTCATTCAAAAGACTATTATATTAATTTTTTCCGAATTGTTTTACAAGTACATGGCTTTCAATGATCAAAACAATTACATGAAAAATTACAAGTACAAAATTTTCAAAAACAATGAATACAAACAAATCATCTGCCTCTGCGGATAGGCTGCTTGGCAGGTCTGATAGGCTTAGCTCCAATTGGCCTTATCTTGACTGGGGCAAGACCGTACTTCCTTCTGACAACGAGGGCAGCAATGTCTTGTTCTTCTTGTGAGGATAACTTATGCTCGTCACAAAGCTTCTTTATTTTCCCTTGAAGGGCAAATTCATCCAGATCACCATTTTCCAAGGTGGAAGGATCTTTAGGCCTGAAGGGAGGGATCATTGGGTATGCATTGCATTCCTTTGCACGTTTTAGTAGGACAGCCCAGAGATTTGGATGTGCTTCTTCCATGAAACTAATAAAAGTCTGCTGTGGGGAGCAATCTTTATCCTGGAGTAACTCCCAGATATAAAAATCTCTTATGAACTTTTTCTTTGCAGTTCCCCACATAGGTGCAGCTTCGATAGGAAGGAAATCTTCAACATACCATAACTATTTGCCTTCCCATTCTAAATGTAGGCTCTTCCCCAATCCTGATCCTCCTTCTTTTGACTGCAAGCTGATCATCAGTCTGCTCTAGCTCAGCTTCTCCCTTCCTCTTTGCCGAAGATGTCCCAGCTGTGATCATTTGGACATCTTGCTTCTTCTTGGTCCTCAACTTTTGAATTCCTCTTATTTCCCCCTTGCTTTCTACCTTCCCCCTGTAACATCTCTTCCCCTTTTTTCTGTAACCTCTCTTCCCCCTTTTTGCCAGCATCAACCAGGGTGGTCAATTGCTGCTCCATTCTAAGCATCCAGTCAGACATGCCAAAGGGCATTCTGTTGTTTGTAGGAGGAGGTGGTTGAGGGATGTTCCGCTGCAGCAAGGTGTCAATTTTGGCATTGATCGACTGCAGATCAGGAGTGACCAGAGAACCAAGCAGCTCTCCAATAGTGTCTTTAACAATCTGTCGGATCAGCTCAGTCATCACAGGTGTAATTTGTGATGTCTGTGGAGAGTGCTCGCCTGAGCCTTCGACGCCTGCAGGTGGGTGTGCAGATGACCCACCTGTCTGCAGACTCCTGTCTGCATCTGGCATACCTGATGGGGTCTGTTATGGGGTCCCCGATCTAGAGTCTTCAGCCAGGTCTACATCTAGGCTAGTATATCGGGCAGGTGCCCCAGTCTTATCTGATGCAGCTTCCTTTTCTGCCTCCTTTTCTGGCTCCTTCTCTTTTTCTCCTTCTTCTTTTTCCAACTCCTTCTCTCCTTCTTCCTTTTCTTCGTCTTTATCATTCTCCTTTTCTTTCTCAACCTCTTTTTCTCCTCCTTCATCCTTACCATCATCATCATCATCATCATTTTTATCTTTATCTTTATCATCCTTTTTATCATCATCATTATCTTTTTCATCATCTTCTTTTTCTTCTTCATCCTCCTGATCAACTTCTTCTCCTTCTTCTTCTTCTTCTTCTTCATCCACTAATTCCATAGTTTTTTCGACTCCTTCTTCTCCAGATTGTTTTTCAACTAAGATATTTTCTTCTTCTCTTTCTTTTTCTACTTCCTATTCATCTTCTATAATAATAACTTCTTCTTTCTCTTCTTCTTCCACTACTTCTTCTATTCTTACTTCTTTTTCTTCAACTTCTTCTCTATCTACAGAACCATCAAGGATGCTATACATAATGGTATGGATAAATTGGTCCATGTGAGTTTTAAAATTGGACATGAACCAATTTTCCTGAAGTAATAGAATTGCGTCTGATTCATTACAAAAATGCATCAGCGCTTCTTCAGTAGCTTGGGGATACTCCCAGCCACTCACCTCAACAAAAGATTGTAGTTGAGTGAAAGAATAAGATTTCAAAATTTTCCATTCCTCATAAATGTGAATGAAGGAATGTTTTAGAGCAAGGAGTTTTACCATTTTGAGCTGCTCTATGGATAGACTAAAGAGGTTATTGTCGAGCAGGTTGAAGCTGTAGTTCGCCTCAGGTATGTTGATGATCAAACCTGCTTCCTCTTCTTCTGATATGTACTGAGGAGTGAGAAGAGGGACAATCTGGGTCTCCAGGCTGGCAGGAGCAGGCTGGTCCTCCAAATGTGTAGGAGACTTAGCTGCAGGGCTGAAGTATTGCTCTGGCTGCTCATCTTCACTAAACTGCAAGCGCCTGGGCCTCTTTGGAGATGGTTCTGGTGAGGAATGAATTATGGAGGGCTCACCAGGGGTTGGTCCCCTTCTCTTGAAACGAAGAGCAATAGGCGTGTTGTCCGACTCTGTATCAGACTGGGCTGCAGGTGGGTTGCGGGATGCAGCCTGGTCGGACTCGTCTGATGATTCAGGGTATTTGTAGGTCCCTGAATCAGACAACTCTTTTAAGATCTGAGCTGCTCTTCTTCTGCTTCCTAGCCTCCTTAATGTCTTTTGGTCTAGATGACCAAGTCTTTTATTGATGTGGAAGGGGTCAGTATTTCCCTTCGCCACACCAAGCTTCTCCAGAATCCAACTAAGCTGCGTTCGGAACGCCAGCTTGGATTTAAACTTCTTCTCTTCAACAAGCCACTCGGCCTTATTGACATCGTGCACCAACTGCCTATAAATATAATCCGTCCAGTCAATTGGCGTGTCTTGGATTAGTGCTCCCAGCACCATAAATTTAGCCGACGACAGTTGGTCGTAGCTGCCGGCCATGCCCATGACTATTTTGTTGGTTATGTCCAACACATAGCGATATTCCCTTTTAATTTCGCTTCTCTTGGCGGTTAGCTTTAGCTTCTCCGGTTGGTCGACCGCCTTAATCTTCAGCCAAGTATCGGCTGCTGTCTAAGTGCCTCGACCGCCACGCTGCGATTCTTCATTCCAAATACTTTTCCGACCGTCTCCGGCGATATGTCCACTTGTACTCCGCCAACAGTGCTTCGAATCCCCGATTCAATCACTCGGGCCTCTTGGAAAAACGCAATAACATCCTCTTTAAACAAGTGCTTGGGACTGATGTCCAGAAATGGGTAGATCCCATTCATCTTCATCGTACGGATGAGGTCGAGCACATCGTTGTTCTCCAGATTTGATTCCAGGAGTCCCTCAAAATCAACGACCAGGGAGAAAATGATCTGGTCCTTCTCTGCCTTCAGATTTACGCCTTCAAAGTAGGATTCCATTTCTGCAAGATAAACGATTTCTTAGTGTATTGAGAGTTTGAAAGGATTTCTGCTCTGTAAATTAGGGTTTTCGAAAGTTTGGTGAAGGTAAAGTGAAAGGGTTTTCCCGTACTTAAAAAGAAAATGAAACGACACTGTAATTAAATAATCATTTATTTTAATCGGTGGTCCACCTTTTGAGGTTTTTTAAAATTTAAATTTAGTAATTGGTGGTCCAGGTTTTGAGTTTGAAAATGGACAGTTGGATTTTAATTGGTCACAGTGGAGGTCAATTGAACCTGTAATTGCCACGTGTATTTTAAGCATATAGTATTATGCCACTTGTGATCCAAAAAATAATATGATACTATTATATAAATAACAGATAATAATATAATATTTAGAAGTCGGTTAGGTTTAGAAAACTTAGCTGGTTGAACATTGACTATTGACTGCTCTGCATCAGGTGAGTTGACTCCTTTTGACTTCTCGCCTGTGGTTTGATCAGCTAGGTTCCTTCGTATGCCCTTCGTCTTCTTGTCTGCATCAGGTAGGGTCTGATTCCTATAATCAGCTTAGTCCGTCCTTCGTCTGATCTACTTCAGCTAGCTTTTTCTTCTATACTAGATTCCCAATCTAGTAATCCAAGTTCTCTGCTCAGCTCCAAAAACCTTTCTTCTGGCAAAGGTTTGGTGAAGATATCAGCAATTTAATAGTCTGTGCTGACTCTTTCAACTCTAACTCTCTTGTTAAGCACGTGATCTCTAATGAAGTGATACTTAACATCAATATGATTGGTCCTTGAATGCAATACCGGGTTGTTGGTTATTGCAATAGCACTGTTGTTGTCACACCAGATAGGAACTTCATTGGCAATGTTGTTGTAGTCCCTTAGTTGTTGTCTGATCCACAAGATCTGGGCACAACAACTACCTGCAGCTCGGTATTCTGACTCTGTGGTGGAGATAGAGTTAGAAACCTACTTCTTGCTAAACCAGGATATCAGTCTGGTTCCTAGGAATTGGCACGTTCCACTAGTGCTTTTCCTATTAATTTTGCATCCCGCGAAATCTGCATCTGAATATCCTGATAGCTCGAAGTTATCGTCCTTAGGATACCATAGTCCAACATTGACTGTAGACTTAAAGTATTTTATTATTCTCTTGGCTGCATCTTGGTGAGACTGCTTTGGCTTGGATTGAAATCGCGCGCATACTCCTACGACATAAGATATATCTGTTCTGCTTGCAGTGAGGTATAGCAATGATCCAATAAGTCCTTTGTAGTGGGTTGAATCCACTGATATGCCTCCCTCATCTGCATCTAGGTGAGTACTTGTGCTCATAGGAATTCTTGCTGGTTTGGCTGATTCCATTCCAAATCTCTTGATTAGATCTCGGGTATATTTGGATTGATTGATGAAAATTCCATTTTACATCTGCTTGACTTGTAATCCAAGAAAGAAGTTAAGCTTTCCCATCATACTCATCTCAAATTCTCCTTGCATGAGATTTGAGAATTTCTCACACAACTCTGGGTTGGTTGAGCCAAATATAATGTCATCCACATATATCTGAACTATCAATATGTGGCTTTCGTGCTCCACTCTGAATAAGGTCTTGTCCACTTTTCCTTTGCAGAAACCGTTTTTTTTTAAGAAATACAGATAAGGTTTCATACCAAGCTCTTGGTGCTTGCTTAAGTCCATATAGAGCTTTCAACAGCTTGTAGACTTTGTCTCCTTTGACAAATCCTGGGGGTTGCTCCACATAGACTTCTTCTTCTAGGATTCCATTAAGAAATGCACTTTTTACATCCATGTGATAGACTTCAAAATCCTTGAATGCAGCATATGCGAGGAATAGTCTGATGGCTTCTAAGCTTGCAACAGGTGCATAGGTTTCATCAAAATCTATTCCTTCACACTGTGCATATCCTTTAGCAACAAGTCTGGCTTTATTCCTAACAACAGCTCCATCTTTATCGCTTTTGTTTTTGTACACCCATTTAGTGCCATTAACCTTCTTATGATCTGGTCTGTCTGTTAGTTCCCAAACATTGTTCCTTTCCATTTGTTCAAGCTCCTCTTGCATGGCATTGATCCAGGAATAATCTTCCAAGGCTTGCTCTGTTGTCTTGGGTTCTATCTGGGATATGAAGCAAGAGAACATTGCCATTCCTACGGGTAGAGTAGACTGACTTGTCTTAACTCCATCAGTCAGCTTCCCAATGATTTGTTTGATTGGATGGTCTTTGAGCCACTTGGGGATTTCTTCTTCAGGGTCTGTTCCCCCTGTAGATTTGCTCTGGTGGATTTCCTCTCTGTCTGCATCAGCTTGGATCTGATCTCCTTGGTCTGCAACTGGATCAGCTACCATCTTGTCATCTGGAGGTTGGGTCTGGTCTGTAGATGAGTCTTTATCAGCTACAGATGGGTCTTCATCAGCGGCAACTAGATCAGGTAGGTTTGGTGTTCCTGTCTGATCTGCAGTTGGGTCTTCAGGCTGATCTGCAGACGAGTCCACCATTCCTGTGTCATGTACAATGACTTCTTCGAGGGTTGCAGATTTAAGCTTATCCTCAATTAGCTCAACTTGTTTCCTGTACTCAACAGTAGATTCATCAAATACAACATGGGGTGTTTCCTCCACAACTAAGGTTCTTTTGTTAAAGACTCTATATGCCTTGCTTCTTTGTGAATATCCCATAAAGAGACCATCATCAGTTTTAGCATCAAAGGCATTTAGTTGTGTTTTACCGTTGTTGTCGATGAAACACTTACAACCAAAAACATGAAAGTAAGCAATAGTAGGTGTTTTGTTATTCCAAACCTCATAGGGAGTTTTTCCATGTCTCCCTACTATCATACTCCTATTCTGAGTATGGCAAGCTGTGTTGACAGCTTCAGCCCAGAACCTCTTGGGCAGGTCTGCTTCTGCAATCATGGACCTGGCTGCTTCTTTTAGGGTTCTGTTCCTTCTTTCGGCAGCACCATTCTGCTGGGGGGTCCTGGCTGCAGAGAGCTCATGCTAGATTCCATTCTGATCGCTGTAATCAGTGATCGCCTTGTTGAGAAATTCTCCTCCTCTATATGATCTAATCTTTATGATTGAGCGGGATTTCTCATTTTGGATCCTTCTCAGCAGCTCCGGTAGCTTGGTCAAGGTTTCACTTTTCTTGTACAAAAAGATAATCCATGTGTACCTTGAATAGTCATCCACTACTACTAGGGCATGCTTTCTGCCACTTAGAGTCCTTGGCTTGATAAGGCCAAATAGATCCATATGGAGTAGATCTAAGATCCTCGATGTGATGGTTGTAGGCTGGACTGGCTTGAATGATGCTCTGGTCTGCATTCCTTTCTGACACACATCACAAAGAGCTTCCTTCTTGAATGCTTCCTCTGGAAGTCCTCTGACCAGCTTCTGAGAACTAATCTTGTTGATGGCTTTGAAGTTCAGATGACATAATCTTTTGTGCCACAGCCATCCATTCTCAGCTATTTTCTTAGATAGAAAAACAGGTGTTAGGAGTTCCTGTGTTCCAAGCTACCATATAGACATCTCTCCTTTTGAATCCTTGTAGTTTCACCTCTCCAGATAGGATATCTATCACCATACATTTCTAAATGGTGAAGACTACTAGATTCTTCTCATCACAAAACTGGCTTATGCTCAGGAGATTATACTTGAGCCCTTTGACATAGTGAACTTTGGATATAATGATGTTTCCTCGGTGCAGCTCTCCAAAGTCATTTGTTTGTCCTCTAGAGCTATCTCCAAAGGTTATGTCTGGACCTCTTTCTTTGGTATATTTTGTCAGCATCTTCTTGTTCCCGATCATGTGCCTCGAGCATCCGGAATCTACAAACCATTCTTCACCTCCAAAGTTTGAATTTGTGGAGATGTGGTAGTAGTCCTTCCACCTTTTCTGCAATCATATAAGCAGAGATTTAGGTACCCAAATCTGTGTGGGTCCTCTAGGGTTAGATGGTTTCCTGGAGAATTGATTTCTCCTTGGATTGTGAAAATTGTTGTTATTACCCTTATAAGGTGTGTAGGGTCTGGGTCTGTATCCTCTGTTAGGATTGTATACCGGATATGCCTCATAATATTGGTAGTGTGGGCCATTTCTAAACCTTGGCTGAGACCATTTATTAGATCTTTGAGGTCTCCACACTCGTTCATTTTGAAAATTAGGATAACCTTGAGGTTTCCATTTGCCCCTCCCATTTTGAAATCTGTTTTTGAGGAGTTTTTTATAATAATGGGCATGTTGTCTGGGCTGCTGCTTCTGCCTTGGCCATTACCTAGTCGCTTGTCTAGGTGGCTGCCTTATGAACCTTAGCTACAGCCTAGACTTGTGACTTGGTTGTTGCCTATTTTTAAATATCGGTTTGGATATAGGCTCAGCAGACGAGACAATTGTTTCTCCCTTGATGAAAGTGGTTTTAGAACTAGAGGGAGTGTGAAGATCATATCCAAGGCCTGATCTGGAATATAGTGGCCTCTTATTAGTACACAATTCGTCCAGAGTTAGAGATGCTTTCAGGGAGGTTATTTCCTGCGCCTGAGTTTTATTTACCTGAGTTAGTTTAGTAAATTCGGCTTTGACATGAGCAAGTGCAGCTGATTTTTCACTATTCAAAATAGTTAATCGTTGTATCTCAGCTGTAGCGACATCAGCCTGGTTTTTCAAGTTAACTACAGCCTGGTTTTCAAAATCAGATTTTACTTTATTCAATTATAGGCTGAGTTTTTCAAAATCATTTTTCAGCTGCCTATTCTCATCTTGCAGCTGAGTCTTCTCGGCTGATACAGATAGGTGTGCAGATTTTAGTGTCTCAAAATCCTTAAGTAGCTGATTTACAGATTCGTGCAAGTCCATATCTTGTGACATGGCTGAACTATTATTTGAAACAGAGGGTTTTGATGTTACCTCTTCATCAGCTAGGTTGGCCATCAGGCAATCATACTCTTCATCATCATCAGAGAAGAATCCACTGCTTGACTCTACACGCTCTTGATCTTCTCCGATGAGGGCCTTCCTTCGGTCTTCTTTTCTGCTCACCTCCTTCTTGCTCTCGTCCTTCTTAAGATCAGGACAGTCGATTTGAATGTGTCCTGTCTTATGGCAGTTGTAACACTCCACTTTCCAGCTTCTGCCTTTTTGGTTTCTTCTGGGATTCTCCTTATAATTCTTTTTGTATTTGGAGTAATTCTTCCTAAAGTTGCTGAACCTTTGCATGATAAATGCCATCTTTTCCTCGAAATTGAGTGGATTTGGAGGTTTAACTTCAGATAGGCTTTTGGCGGGAGACTCAGCTGCAAACGCTATTCCCTTCTCTGCAGGATCGTTTGATGATGAACTTGGGAGTTCGAATTCATAAGCCTTCAGATCAGAGAATAGTTCTTGAATCTTGATTTTATTGAGGTCTTTGGATTCCCTCATGGCTACCGCCTTCATATTCCACTCTGGGTTGAGTGATCTTAGAACCTTCAGGGCCATCTCCCTGTTGCCATAGGATTTTCCCAGAGAATTGATTTCGTTGATGATCTCTGTGAACCTTATGTCCACCTAGTCTATGGATTCTCCGGTCTTCATCTTGATGTTGTCAAACTTCTGGGTAGCGATTGACAACTTGTTTTTTTTATTAGCTCGATACCTTCACACATCACAGCAAGAGTATCCCAAATCTCCTTGGCATTTTTGCAATTTTTAATCTTGACCATTGTTGATTTGTCAAGTGTTTGGTATAGCACATCTCTGACAGGGTTGTCTAGGTTAGCCAGCTTTCTTTCTTCTGGGGTCAGCTCCGTCTTTTTCTTTAGGATCTTTTCAGGCTTCCCAGCTGCAATCTCCTCAGGAGTGTTATCCTTCTCGAATATGAACGGGCCGTCCTCTATGATACACCACATGTCATCATGGATTGGGGATAAGTGTGCCTGCATCCTTATCTTCCAAAGATCATACTCGTCAACTGAAAACATAGGTAATCTAGAGTGCATGTGTTGCATGTGTTCCATATTACAATAGGAGTTTAAAAATATATATATCCTCGATATATGGATCTGGTTCGTGAAATGAATGAACTTGTAGGTCACAAGTCGTCCAGGAATAAGTATAGAGGGGGTGTGTGAATAGACTTATTGAAACTCAAACTCTTTTTCACAATGAGTAAGTTTCTCAGCTAATAGATATGCAAATGACTTAGAGTCGTTTGTATTCAATACGTGCGGAAGTCAGCTGATGACGAATACAAAAACAACCAATGAAACACTTAACAATGAAGGCAGCAGTTAAAGTATGATGCTATAAAATAGTAAAATACGCAGGCAGTTATAGTGGTCTCAGAGGTGGGGTAATCCTCTACTAATCCACTTTTCTCCAAACCAGTTGGAGATTAATTCACTATAATTGTCAACCAGTGATAAAGATTACAGTGATTCAACCAATTACAACAGCTTCCAACCAGTGGAAATCCTTGCCGTTGCAACTCCCTTGACTACCTTGCACCTCTTGATCCGCGATCTTTGGATGCGTTTACAGTCTTGAACTTCAACCAGTGAAGTACCCCGAACTCAGGATTAAAGACACGAGTTTTTGTCTTCTCCAACTAAGAGCTTATTCAAATATGAACTTTGAGTACTGTTCTTTTCACGATGCTATAGTTCGCTTTTTGATTGCTTTGAATGCTTTGATTGCTTGAGATTTTGTTCGCACCGTTGTTGCTCAACTTCAAATCTTCAGATATATAGGTGTTGATCCTTGAGCATTCTTCATAGCCGTTGCAAATCTAGTAACAAATTCGTCTATTAGAGAAATAGACTTCTTTGTTTATTTTTCTGAACGGTGCAAGGCTGGATTCCCATATTTTAATTCATCGTTCGACCGTTGTGAAGACTTTGCATGTGAGGCACCGCATCTTTTGAATATAAAAAGATTAAAGTCGTCAGTGGTAGGTCTGGATGAATTATTTAAATTCATATCCTTGCGGGAATCTCTCCAATATGTCTCTTCACGCTTGCATGTGACTTTCCGTAATATTTGACTATTCAACGCATGCTGACGTGGACTTGGAGTACTTGGCTGATCTCTCATAAGTCAAGTTGGCTGATGTACAGTCATCTTCTCTGCAGTATGGACTTCTCTGATGGTGACTGTTTGAGACTCGTCTGATCAGATGACTTGTCTGAAGTCACTTGACTGCAGTCTGGTCAAACATCTCTGATGAATTTTTGTTGACCAGAACTTCTCTGACTTGACTCGGCTGTACTTCTCTAATGTACTTAGTTGTACCTTTGTACTTAGCCGATTTGAGCCTAACTTATTTTGGCATATAGAAGATACTCATTTGGTTCTTCCTTACATTTTGCCAAGTATTTAACTTAACATAATTTGGCCTATGGAAGATACTCATTTGGTTCTTCCTTACATTTTTGCCAAGTAATAAACATTTGAATTACATTAATGACATCATCAAAATCTAACAAGTATTCCTAACGGTTAATGAGTATCCCGATGTTTTTCCGGACGATCTCCTGGGATTACCGCCAGATTGGGAGTTAGAATTTTATATGGACTTTTACCCAGATGCGGCTCCGATTTATAAGGCACCTTATCGTATGGCACCTTCCGAGATGCAAGAATTAAAGAATCAGTTGGGAGAACTTCTGGAAAGAGGGTACATCAGACCGAGCGCTTCGCCTTAGGGCGCGCTTGTTCTTTTTATGAGGAAGAATGATGGTTCACTACGTTTGTGCATCGACTACCGTGAGCTGAACAAAGTAACCATCAAGAACAAGTACCCTTTGCCTCGTATAGACAATTTATTTGATCAGTTACATGGGGCTGCAGTTTTCTCGAAATTTGATTTAAGATCAGGGTATTATCAACTCAGGGTGAGAGAGTCCGGCGTTCCGAAGACGGCATTTCAGACGAGATATGGGCATTGTGAATTTGTAGTTATGCCTTTTGGGTTCACTAATGCACCGACAGTATTCATGCAGTTAATGAATAAGATTTTCATCGAGTATCCCGACACTTGCGTTTGGTACTAGATATTTTGAGAACAGAGCACCTCTATGCAAAATTCTCAAAATGTGAGTTCTGGTTGGAAGAAGTTATGTTTCTCGGCCATGTGATTTCGTCCGAAGGGGTTCGTGTAGACCCGCAGAAGATTGAGGTAGTGCTAGATTGGGCACCGCCTAAAAATGTTAAGGAAGTTCATAGATTTTTGGGCCTTGCTTGGTATTACCATCGGTTTATCAAGGGGTTCTCGAAACCCGCTCGGCCGCTTACGAAATTACTCCAGAAAACGAAAAAGTTTGTTTGGACGACGGAGAGACAACAGAGCTTCGATGAGTTGAAGAGACGTTTGACTTCAGTGCCGATTTTAGCTTTACCACATGGTAGTGAGGGATTTGCGGTTTATAGTGACGCTTCGGGTCAAGGTATTGGCTGTGTGCTTATGCAGCATGATAAGACGATAGCTTTTGCGTCACGACAATTAAATCCGTATGAGATGAATTATCATACTCACGATTTGGAGTTGGCCGCAATTGTCTTCGCACTCAAGATTTGGCAGCATTACATGTATGGTTCTCCATGTCGGATTTATACCGATCACAAGAGCCTGAAGTATATTTTCAGTCAGAAAGAGCTGAATATGAGACAGAGACGTTGGTTAGAGTTGATAAAGGATTACGATTTGGAAATTCTTTACCACCCCGGAAAAGCCAATGTCATCGCGGATGCTTTGAGCCGCAAATCGACATCTCTTCAAATGCTTGAAGTTCTTACATCTAAGACGAAGATTCGTCAGGATTTAATCGAGCAAGGGATAGAAGTTTGACTTCAACGAGTACAAGGACAGTTGTGTACTCTCGAAATTACTTCGTCCTTGGTTGACGACATCAAAGGGAAACAGTGGAGTGACCCGATGATCTCTCAACTGAAGGAAGATGTAATTAAAGGAAAAGCTTCTGGCTTTATGGTTCACGAGGATAGTATTCTGAGATTTCAGGGCAGGCTTTGTGTTCCGAATGATCTAGAGTTGAGGCAGAGAATTCTCCGAGAAGCCCATGCTACGCCTTACTCAATCCACCCCGGAACGAGTAAGATGTATAAGGACTTGAAATGAAATTTTTGGTGGAACAACATGAAGAAGGATGTCGCGGAATTTGTACTACAGTGCTTGACGTGTCAACAAGTCAAGATCGAACATCAACGAACAATGGGGTTGTTGAAGCCGCTTCCCATTCTCAAGTGGAAGTGGGAAGACATCTCTATGGATTTCATCACTGGCATGCCGAGAACTAGGGATGAAATGAATATGATTTGGGTAATCGTCGATCGGTTGACCAAGTATGCACACTTTTTGGGTATTAAGGATACTTGGGGACCGGATAGATTGGCTCGAATTTTTATAGTTGAGATCGTAAGTTTGCATGGTGTTCCCAAGACCATTGTTTTTGATATAGACGGTCGTTTCGTATCGCATTTTTGGCAGGCCGTTCATCAGGCTTTGGGTACTGAGTTGAGATTGAGCACGTTTTTTCATCCTTAGTCAGACGGTCAGACAGAGAGGACGATTCAGACATTGGAGGATATGTTGCGAGCCTGTGCCTTAGACTGGAGTAATGATTGGGAGCTTCACTTACCGTTGATCGAGTTTGCCTAAAATAATAGTTGGCATGCGTCGATCAAAATGGCACCATTCGAGGCACTTTATGGTAGGCGATGTAGGTCGCCATTATGTTGGGACGAGGCTTCAGAGCTAATTGGAATGGAACCAGATATGTTGATAGAGACTAAGGAAAAGATTTCTATTATCCGGGACCGATTGCTGACTGCCCAGAGCCGTTAGAAATATTATGCTGATACTCGTCGTCGACCCTTGGAGTTCGAAGTGGGGGATCATGTCTTACTCAAGGTGTCGCCGACCAGAGGGGTTTTCCGCTTCAGGAAAAAGGGGAAACTTAGTACGAGGTATATCGGACCTTTCGAGATCTTGGACAGGGTTGGAGATTTAGCTTATCGCTTGGCATTGCCTCTAGCTTTAAGTCACGTCCATAGTGTTTTTCATGTGTCTCAGTTGAGAAAGTATGTGCCGGATCTGAGCCACGTTATCAACTACAGTGAGATTGACGTAGCCGAGGATATTACCTTTCCGGAGAGACCCGTGAAGATCCTTGAGCATCGCGAGAAATAACTTCGACATAAGACCATTCCACTGGTTAAAGTGAAATGGTCGAGACATGGAGTCAAGGAGGCGACTTGGGAAACAGAAGAGAAGATGCGGTCGGAGTACCCCGAAATTTTATTTCTTAAGTTTCGGGACGGAACTTATTTTTAGAGGGGGAGAATGTAATACCTGTACTTTTATTAACTTTTTAACCTTGCCGTTTTTCTTATTTCGTAGCTCTGTAAACTCTTGGTGATGTTGTCGATATTGTTATAGAGTTTCGTATCTGGTTTGGATCACAATCGTGTTTTTTAGACCTTGCGGAAGTGTTCTAGGTCAGAGAAATAGCACACGCTAGGCCTAGGCTAACACACGCTAATTCTGCTTGAGTAGCGCATGCTAGCTTTCAGCCGTAGCACGTGCTAAGGGACCAGTCAGGTCAGAACCAGTATCTCATACTGCTTTTTGGACTGGCAGTTAACGCGTGCTATGAGTTCGTTAACGTACACTATTCGTGGTCAGTAGCACATGCTAACATCCATCCGTAGCGCACGCTAACGGGCTGGTTGGCAGAGGCAGTGAGGTTGTTAGGTTTTCTGGACTATCAAGTAACGTACGCTAGTCTTCGGATAGCGCACACTATAAGAGCTGCGTAGCGCACACTAAGCTATAGCGGTAGCGCACGCTAAGACTCGAGCAGGGCAGAGGACAGTAGGTTCTGGACTCCAGTTTCTGGACACCATTTTTGGCTAGCGCACGCTAAGATAAGGCGATTAGCGCACGCTAACGGGGCCGGCAGAAGCCACTAGACTACTCGGTGGCCTCGCTAGCATACGCTAATAATCTAGGCGTAGCGTGCGCTAGACTGGGCGAGTATATATTGGACAGTTGACTTCCATTTCGTCATTTTTGATTCTCTTCACTCATTTTCGACGGGAGAAGCTCGGGAGAGGCGATTTTGGGTGATTGGAAGCGATCCATCTTCAAACATCAACAACTTTGGTTGGAGAACAAGGATTACACAACATCTAATCCATTTTATCGTCCAAATCAAGGTAAAAATCCTTAGAACCCTATTTTTCGGGAATTTTGGGGTTTTTCCTAGAGTCGTCCGATTTATCCGTTTTGAATCTTGAGAACCTTGAGATTATGATGTAACTATCCCGTATATATGCTTTGCCTACGATTTTACGGATTGGTTTGTGCCGTGTTCGGACTTGTGAGGGTTTGGGTGATTTTCCAACCTCTATTTGTTTACCCTTGTATTTTCGTGAATCATAAACGGGTTTCGGGAGTTTCTTAGTGAATTATGAGTATGGATTATTGATAATCATATCCCTTACGAATCGTTTAGGTGCCGAAAGCGCGTTCTTGGACCTACCGAACTCATACTCTTTTCCGTTCAATTTCTCGATGTCTCAAAGGCAAGTATATATTTATGATTGTACGTTCTCGACTTTGAAAGTAAGATATATGATTAGCATGATTGTTTATATCCACTCTGGGGTGGGCCGATGGGTCCCCTGAGGGTTCCGTAGCCTCTGGTGCGGTTCCATGTTTGATCATGTATGTATTGATGTGATGCTATGAGATTTAGTTATTCTGGAATACTAGTCTTGAATTGATGAATTGACGGTTACCTTTACTTTATTGTCGAGGAGTATTGTGTTTCGTACTTGATATACTTGATCTCGCTATTCGACGGCTAACCCCTTTATGGGGGAAATACTTTTTATATATTTCAGGTTCCAGGAGAGCGGACAGGCAGGTATCGGGTCGGCATCAAGATGATGGGCAAGCGTGATACTGTGTCTTATCTCCGGTTAAGTTTTATGTTTCTCCATTCAGTGTTGTTGTACTGGAATGGTTATTGAATACTCGAGTGTTGCTTGTTTTTAGTCTTCCTTGATGTTCCGGTCTGTGATGCCGAGGTTTTGATTTTGTACTGTGATGTATTTGGATACCTTGGATATCATTTGAATACCCTTTGTATCGTCTCTCATTTCATTGTATTTGGACCTCCTCGGTCAAGTTTTATAGTTCCGCATATGGTTAGCCTTGTGGGTCCCATGATGGAGTTCACGGCGCTGTAATATACCCTGAATAACTGGGGGGTGTTACAATCTCAAGGTTCATCTTGCAAATTCCTTGACCAAGCTTTCCTCTTTGGTCAACAAACAGGTTAGGTCTCCTCTCGCCTTACGGCTCAGTGCATCAGCAACTACGTTTGCTTTACCAGGGTGGTAATGAATTGTACAATTGCAGTCTTTGACCAACTCTAGCCATCTGCGTTGCCTCATATTCAACTCCTTTTGTGTGAAAATATATTTCAGACTTTTGTGGTCTGTATAAATTTCACACTTACCTCCATACAGGTAATGTCTCAAAATATTCAAGGCATGAACTGCCGCTGCTAATTCCAAATCATGAATAGGGTAGTTCAGCTCGTACGGTTTAAACTGTCTTGAAGAATAGGCAAATACCTTTCCCTCCTGCGTCAATACACATCCCAAGCCTTGCTTGGATGCATCACTGTAGATGACGAATTCTCTCGTCGGATCAGGAATCGTCAAAACTGGTGCTGCAGTCAACTTTCGCTTAAGTTGCTGGGAACTCTTTTCGCATTTCTCATTCCATAAGAAAACTTCTCCCTTTCTAGTCAATCTAGTCTTAGGTGCAGCTATCTTCGAAAATCCCTCGATAAATCTTTGATAATAACCGGCTAATCCCAAGAAGCTGCGAACTTCATTTGTATTACTCGGTACTTTCCAATCATTGACTGTCTCTACCTTAACCGGGTTAACCTCGATTCCTTTAAAAGTGATCACATGTCCCAAAAATGCAACTCGGTTAAGCCAAAATTCACACTTGTTGAACTTCGCATACAACTTCTCCTTGCGCAGTATTCCCAATACTGTTCTAAGGTGCTGCTCATGTTCAACCTTGCTCTTTGAATACACAAGCATGTTATCTATGAACACTTATCCAAATAAGGTTGAAATACATGGTTCATGAGGTCTATGAATACCGCTGGTGTAATACCCGGATTTTCAGTATAAATTTTCGCGTTATTTTATCTGAGATATACTGTATAGTTTGGTATCTATACAGTATGGATAAAATAAATTGAGGACCGAGACAGTTATACTTGCGTAATTGATGTTTTGATTGACAGTTATATTAAGGATTTGTTGTATCACGTTGAACTGATTTGGATATCAGGTATATCTTATGAGAATATTTTTGAGTTGAGTATATATGTATTCAGTATGCCGTATGTTCGTATCCAGTATGTCGAGACGTCGGACAGGAACAGTTGGATTTTGGCTAAGTACAGAAGGCCATTACGTACGTTAAGTTTATGGGCTAATGTACGCTAAGTTGGTACGTTTTACGTACGTTATGCGTAAGGTATTACGTACGTAACAAGAGGAATCGGACAGTTGGGCCCGGTGTCGGCAGCTTTCGGCGCGGATGTGGACAGGTGAGTCAACGGATAGAGTTACGCACGTTATACAGGGTGTATTACGTACGTAATATGAGTATAATAGTGTAGCAAGTCAACATACATATTATGTACGCAACAGAATAAGTGTTACGTACATTACAGGGTGGCTGGCCGAGTCGTGGCCGAGAGGACCTGTAGTGGCCGAGCATGGTCGGCAGTGACTCACAGGGATGGCCGATCACGGTCGGCAGTGACTCGCTGGGGGCAAGGACTGGCCAATAACGTACGTTAGGCTGTGGCCGGTTACGGCCGTAAGGGCCCGTTACGTACGTAAGCAGGTGCCGGTTACGGCCATAAGGGTGTCGGCCAAAATGGACAGGAGGGTAGGCCATGGCCGGTTACGTACGTCAGCCACGGCCGGTTACGGCCGTAAGGTACCGACAGGACTCGGACTATATAAGGCTTGGACCGAGTCATCCTTGCCATTTTTTTGTTTTCCTTCGTTTCTTCACGATTCCTTCAGCAAGAATTGATGGATTTGAGTAAGAACATCATGTAGCAACATATTTTGGAAGTTAGATTCGTGTTTAACATCTTCTTCCGCCCGGATCGAAGGTAAGAACACCTAAACTTTTGGTTTTGGAGATTTTTGCGGTTTCTTGATGTTTTGGCTGATTTGATTCGTTTTAACTCAGATTATTGATGGAACCTTGTTGTATTCTTGAGATTATTCATTACTCTTGAAGTTTTGTGGAACAAATTCGAGAATTTCTCCGTTAAATCGATTAAATTGGACTATGCCCTCAAAGTGTCCGATAAAATGCTTCAATGAGGTAGAACTTGGGAAGTTCTATATGTTTTCGTAGAATGGTGATGGAATTGATATTGTTGTGATGATTCTTGGTAATTACGGGAATTTTGTTAAGGGAAGATAATGAATTGATGATCAAATGTCTTGATTATGTTGTTAGGATTATGGAATCGTAGTATTCTCGATGTTCTTGGTAGTTTGTTGCGATTCATGATGTTATGAGAAGTATATGTTGAAGAACATGATTATATACACCTTCAATTGTGAATAAGGATTGTTTAGATGTTAGAACACATCGTATTATGTCGTTTGAGAATTTTGAATGTGATGTCGGAATAAGTTGTGTTCTTAAGGAACTCTTGGATTATATGAATTATTGAACATGTTTAAGAGGTGTTGGTATTTTAGATATGAATATGGAATATTCATATCTAGAACTATGTTATGTGTTTTGGTACAATATTCGTGTAGGAATACGAATATGGTTCCGGGTTTGATAAGATTATGACTCACTTTTGAGTTTGAGAATTTATACATATTGAACAAGTGTTCAATTCGGATAATGGAATTATGTGAAACCTTTGGAATATGGTTATCTATAATGTTGAATTAATCGGATCGTTCGGATTGGTGATGATAATTGGTAATTGGTTTATATTATGAATTTACAAGGAGGAAACTTGTATCCGTATTTAAGATTGAATTTGGAATCGGAAATGTTATACCCTTGTTGGTTTAAATTGATTATTGATATGATCTTCGGATTGTGGAATCGTATTGTGGTTTTGAATTCGTGTTTGATTGGTTCGGGTTGTTTGGGTATGTGTTTAATCGGGATATTGTAGAACCGTTGTGTTTGTTGATCGGTTATTGATTGTTATTTGTGATCATCGAGTTACGGCTTGTATCGTGGATATGAGTTCGTATTTGTTTGAGTTGTGTTGTTCGGTTTTGTTTATGATCGGGGTATTGTTGAGCCGTTGAGTCGCTTGGTTGGCTATGTCGGTTATTGATAGTTATTGGATTGTTGTTAATTGATTATTGTAATAGGTTGTGATTTTTGATTGTGGTTTATGACCGTTGTGTTGCGGTTGAGGCTGAAGAGTTTGTAGATTGCTTTTGGTCGGGGCTGAGGAGCTCGTAGACGAAGGCAAAGGATTTTGGTAACGGCTTCGTGGTATCGATATCGAGGCAAGTTTCTACTTGTTCAGTTTATAATATTTGATGAATGATTTCATTTTCATTTCATTTATAATTCGTATAGCAATGTTGTTAGAAATGTAAGTTGTCGGGATAATGGTTTGTATATCGTGTTCTGGTTGTATTAAATCATAAGGTATATGATTTCTTTGTGTTCAATGAAGACATGAGTTATCTTTGGTCAAGGATATAGAATATCGGATATCGAGGATAGTTATCGTGATGACATAAGTATCGGGATAAAGGTTTATTGGTATTGAATGGATGGTACCTTATTTGAGATTATTCGTATAACTGTGTATTTGTTCAGGGATGTTGTTCGTGGAAAGGATGTTGTCTTCGTCTTTGAGGTAATTTATGTATTGTTCAGTTATGAGATAATTATTATGTTGAGTTGTTGTATATGTTGTACAATGATGTTTTGTATATTGGGATTCATATTGATTATTTCGTTGAGGGATGATGATCCCAGGGCTGATTGTATTGAGATCGTTGATCGTGTTGATCATTTGTCGGGGATGATGATCCCAGGATTGTTGTTTTGGATATTGATTAGTCGTGTCGACTTTTCTTTGTCAGTTTATCATTGTTCACTCCGGTGAGTCTTTTGATCCTTATTAGATACGTGATTCTTTGAGTTTCGTTGTCATGTTGCATCGTGACATATCTGGAGTCATATCTGCGTGCTGATTGGTTATTGTGTAGGATTTTTAGCCGGGCACATGATGGTTATGCGTGGATGTTTCCGCATTGAACCATGCACACGAGACGTAGTTCGTGAGGCTAATTAGGTACATGTCCCACGTATATCCTGGATTCCGTATACGGGGTGGACATGTGCACGGACACATTTCCGAATTGGGCGCACTGTGACCTCCATCTTTTGAGCTATATTGTTGGGTCATTCATAGTCCATGTATGATTGGATATGTTCGACGGTTTGTGACTGGTTGTTCATACGCCCGAGGGGTATGTTCGACAGTCAGAGTTATTTCTTTGAGATCTATTATTGTTGATCATTTGGAGTCTACCTTGTTGAGGGTATTCTCGGTTATTGTTGGTCCTTTGTTGATCATTTGGAGTCTACCATGTTGAGGGTATTCTCTGTTATAGTTGATCCTTTGTTGATCGTGTTTGGAGTTTACCACATTGAGGGTATTCTCGGTTATTGTTGATCCTTTGTTGATCGTGTTGGGAGTTTACCATGTTGAGGGTACCCTCGGTTATCATTAATTCTTTGTTGGTCATATTAGAGTTATCATGTCGATGATATTCTCAGTTGATGTATTGGTTGATCATTGTTACTGATCGTAAGAACATTCGGACTGTACGTCGATGTTTCGGGATTTGTTATCATTATCATGTGGTAGTTGATCTACAGATATGTTGTGTATTATTGGTTTATCCAGGTTGAGATTTGATTGTGTAATCCAACAGACAGTATTTGGCACATATTAGATTATTTCCACACTTATGAGTTATGATGATGTTTTGAGGAATATCGGTATTTTTGGAATACAGTAGAGATGATTGTTGTTGAATTCATTTCGTCATTTGAGAATACGAAATGTGAATTATGGTAAGGATCGATTTGGTATGGATTGCCATGGATTGGTAAGGTTATGACGGTAAGTTTACATTGGTAGTATTCTTACAGTATTATTACATTGATATGTAATTATTTATGATGATGTGATCGATATCATTGTTGAGTATTGTGGCTGACCCCATCGTGGGCTGTATTTTTAGGTACTCAGAGATCGAGCTAGTAGCGGTCGTGAAGGGGTGAGCTTCCCGGGTGATACTGGCTGTGGCATTTATTTGAGTATTGAGTATTCTCTTCTGGTTATTTTTATTCCGCTGCAAATGTGTATTTTGAACTGTGTTTTTATCCGCTGCGTGTGTTTTAAAATGGCTTTCCGGTATTTTTACCAGCGTGTGTATTTTAAATGGTCTTTTGGCATTTTGCGAACTTGGGTTATTTCGTCAAACCCTTTTTCCTAACTATTTTATCGGTACGTTTAAGGGGTGGCTTAACATACACTTTAAACTGTCGAGATTTGGCATTTCGCCTTCTATTTTCAAATGGTATTTTATGACGGTATTTGAGAACTATGCTTTTGAAAATATTTGAGTATTTAAAATACTACCGTCATCGGCGTTTTGGCATTTTTAAACATTTTTTGAAATGGTTTTTAGCCTGGTGGGTTCCGGCGCGGGACCCATGGCGCTGTAATATCCCGGATGGTTTCGGGGGTGTTACAGAAGATGGTATCGGAGCTTGGGTTTTGTGAAACCCGGGCGTGTGTGTTATGTGGCTCTACCGGTACGGTAGCATTGTGGTTTTTGAAAATGATTTTTCTGACTTTTGATTCGAATCGATTTTTGGAGTTTCCAAAATTTTTGAGATTCTTTTCAAATTGCTATTTGTGATATTGGTGTGTGTTGGTATTGTATTGAGACTTCGTACGGAATTCGTGTGCTAGTATCACGGGAGATCATCGGCTTCACGCACCTGTAAGTATATTGGTTTGGTTATTTCGCTTGTGGCGACACTTGATTGTTTTGTGATGAGTTGGAAAGTTTTGGATTTATCTGTTGTGGGTGACAGGTCGCAAGTTTCGAGGACGAAATTTATTTTAAGGGGGGTAGTATGTAATACCCGGATTTTCAGTATAAATTTTCGCGTTATTTTTTCTGAGATATACTATATAGTTTGGTATCTATGCAGTATGGATAAAATAAATTGAGTACCGAGACAGTTATACTTGTGTAATTGACATTTTGATTGACAGTTATATTAAGGATTTGTTGTATCAGGTTGAACTGATTTGGATATCAGGTATATCGTATGAGAATATTTTTGAGTTGAGTATATGTGTATTCAGTATTCCATATGTTCGTATCCAGTATGTCGAGACGTAGGACAGGAACAGTTGGACATTGGCTAAGTACAGAAGGCCATTACGTACGTGAAGTTTATGGGCTAACGTACGGTAAGTTGGTACATTTTACGAACGTTATGCGTAAGGTATTACGTACATAACAAGAGGAATCGGACAGTTGGGCCAAGTGTCGGCAGCTTTCGGTGTGGATGTGGACAGGTGAGTCAACGGATGGAGTTACGCACGTTATACAGAGGAAAAATGATACAAGCACAACCGTTGTAACGGTTGTGTTTGTTTTGAACCATTGATGATGTGGGTGGTGGGGTAGGTGATGGAATAAATAATGAATTTAGTGATAAATGTATGGTGAGATGATGTGTTGTAAAGTTTAGTTGTGTAAATTAGTTGTGCATGTAGCATTGTTGTATACAGAGTGTATTACGTACGTAATACGAGTATAATACTATAGCAAGTCAACGTACGTATTACGTACGCAACGGAATAAGTGTTACGTACGTTACAGGGTGGCTGGACGAGTCGTGGCCGAGAGGACCTGTAGTGGCCGAGCATGGTCGGCAGTGACTCGTAGGGATGGCCGATCGCGGTCGGCAGTGACTTGCTGGGGGCAAGGACTGGTCGATAACGTACGTAAGGCTGTGGCCGGTTACGGCCGTAAGGGCGCATTACGTACGTAAGCAGGTGCCGGTTACGACCGTAAGGGTGTCGGCCAAAATGGATAGGAGGGTAGGCCAAGGCCGGTTACGTACGTAAGCCACGGCCGGTTATGGCCATAAGGTACCGACAGGACTCGGCCTATATAAGGCCTGGACCGAGTCATCCTTGCCATTTTTTGTTTTCCTTCGATTCTTCATGATTCCTTCAGCAAGAGTTGATAGATTTGAGTAAGAACATCATGTAGCAACATATTTTGGAAGTTGGATTTGTGTTTAACATCTTCTTCTGCCCGGATCGAAGGTAAGAACACCTAAACTTTTGGTTTTGGAGATTTTTGAGGTTTCTTGATGTTTTGGCTGATTTGATTCGTTTTGACTCAGATTATTGATGGAACCTTGTTGTATTCTTGAGATTATTCATTACTCTTGAAGTTTTGTTGAACAAATTCGAGAATTTCTCCGTTAAATCGATTAAATTGGACTATGCCCTCAAAGTGTCTGATAAAATGCTTCAATGAGGTAGAACTTGGGAAGTTCTATATGTTTTTGTATAATGGTTATTGAATTGATATTGTTGTGATGATTCTTGGTAATTACGGGAATTTTGTTAAGGGAAGATAATGAATTGATGATCAAATGTCTTGATTATGTTGTTATGATTATGGAATCGTAGTATTCTCGATGTTCTTGGTAGTTTGTTGCGATTCATGATGTTATGAGAAGTATACGTTGAAGAAAATGATTATATACACCTTGAATTGTGAATAAGGATTGTTTATATGTTAGAACACATCGTATTATATCGTTTGAGAATCTTGAATGTGATGTCGGAATAAGTTGTGTTCTTAAGGAACTCTTGGATTATATGAATTGTTGAACATGTTTAAGAGGTGTTGGTGTTTTAGATATGAATATGGAATATTCATATCTAGAACTAAGTTTTGTGTTTTGGTATAATATTCGTATAGAAATACGAATATGGTTCCGAGTTTGATAAGATTATGACTCACTTTTGAGTTTGAGAATTTATACGTATTGAACAAGTGTTCAATTCGGATAATGGAATTATTTGGAACCTTTGGAATATGGTAATCTATAATGTTGAATTAATCGGATCGTCCGGATTGGTGATGATAATTGGTAATTGGTTTATATTATGAATTTACAAGGAGAAAACTTGTATCCGTATTTAAGATTGAATTTGGAATCGGAAATGTTAGACCCTTGTTGGTTTAAATTGATTATTGATATAATCTTCGGATTGTGGAATCGTATTGTGGTTTTGAATTCGTGTTTGATTGGTTCGGGTTGTTTGGGTATGTGTTTAATCGGGATATTGTAGAACCGTTGTGTTTGTTGATCGGTTATTGATTGTTATTTGTGATCATATCGTGGATATGAGTTCGTATTTGTTTGAGTTGTATTGTTCAGTTTTGTTTATGATCAGGGTATTGTTGAGCCGTTGAGTCGCTTGGTTGTCTATGTCGGTTATTGATTGTTATCGGATTGTTGTTAATTGATTATTGCAATAGGTTGTGATTTTTGATCGTGGTTTATGACCGTTGTGTTGCGGTTGAGGCTGAAGAGTTCGTAGATTGCTTTTGGTCGGGGCTGAGGAGCTCGTAGATGAAGGCAATGGATTTTGGTAACGGCTTCGTGGTATCGATATCGAGGCAAGTTTCTACTTGTTCAGTTTATAATATTTGATGAATGGTTTCATTTTTATTTCATTTATAATTCCTATAGCAATGTTGTTAGAAATGTAAGTTTTCGGGATAATGGTTTGTATATCGTGCTCTGGTTGTATTAAATCATAAGGTATATGAATTAATTGTGTTCAAGGAAGACATGAGTTATCTTTGGTCAAGGATATAGAATATCGGATATCGAGGATAGTTATCGTGATGACATAAGTATCGGGATAAAGGTTTATTGGTATTGAATGGATGGTACCTTATTTGAGATTATTCATATAACTGTGTATTTGTTCAGGGATGTTGTTCGTGGAAAGGATGTTGTCTTCGTCTTTGAGGTAATTTATGTATTGTTCAGTTATGAGATAATTATTATGTTGAGTTGTTGTATATGTTGTACGATGATGTTTCGTATATTGGGATTCGTATTGATTATTTCGTTGAGGGATGATGATCCCAGGGCTGATTGTATTGAGATCGTTGATCGTGAAGATCATTTATTGGGGATGATGATCCCAGGATTGTTGTTTTGGATATTGATTAGTCATGTCGACTTTTCTTTGTCAGTTTGTCATTGTTCACTCCGGTGAGTCTTTTGATCCTTATTGGATATGTGATTCTTTTAGTTTCGTTGTCATTTTGCATCGTGACATATCTGGAGTCATATCTGCGTGCCGATTGGTTATTGTGTAGGATTTCTATCCGGGCACATGATGGTTATGCGTGGATGTTTCCGCATTGAACCGTGCACACGAGACGTAGTTCGTGAGGCTAATTAGGTACATGTCCCACGTATATCCTGGATTCCGTATATGGGGTGGACATGTGCACGGACACATTTCCAGATTGGGCGCACTGTGACGTCCATCTTTTGAGCCATATTGTTGGGTCGTTCATAGTCCATGTTTGATTGGATATGCTCGACGGTTTGTGACTGGTTGTTCATACGCCCGAGGGGTATGTTCGACAGTCAGAGTTATTTCTTTGAGATCTATTATTGTTGATCATTTGAAGTCTACCTTGTTGAGGGTATTCTCGGTTATTGTTGGTCCTTTGTTGATCATTTGGAGTCTACCATGTTGAGGGTATTCTCGGTTATAGTGGATCCTTTATTGATCGTGTTTGGAGTTTACCACGTTGAGGGTATTCTCGGTTATTGTTGATCCTTTGTTGATCGTGTTGGGAGTTTAACATGTTGAGGGTACTCTCGGTTATCGTTGATCCTTTGTTGGTCATATTAGAGTTATCATGTCGATGATATTCTCAGTTGATGTATTGGTTGATCATTGTTACTGATCGTATGAACATTCGGACTGTACGTCGATGATTCGGGATTTGTTATCATTATCATGTGGTAGTTGATCTACAGATATGTTGTGTATTATTGGTTTATCCAGGTTGAGATTTGATTGTGTAATCCAACGGACAGGATTTGGCACAGATTAGATTATTTCCACACTTATGAGTTATGATGATGTTTTGAGGATTATCGGTATTTTTGGAATACAGTAGAGATGATTGTTGTTGAATTCATTTCGTCATTTGAGAATATGAAATGTGAATTATGGTAAGGATCGATTTGGTATGGATTGCCATAGATTGGTAAGGTTATGACGGTAAGTTTACATTGGTAGTATTCTTACAGTATTATTACATTGGTATGTAATTATTTATGATGATGTGATCGATATCATTGTTGAGTATTGTGGCTGACCCCATCATGGTCTTTATTTTTAGGTACTCGGAGATCGAGCTAGTAGCGGTCATGATGGGGTGAGCTTCCCGGGTGATACTGGCTGTGGCATTTATTTGAGTATTGAGTATTCTCTTCTGGTTGTTTTATTCCGCTGCAAATGTGTATTTTGAACTGTGTTTTTATCCACTGCATGTGTATTTTAAAATGGCTTTCCGGTATTTTTACCAGCGTGTGTATTTTAAATGGCCTTTTGGCATTTTGCGAAATTGGGTTATTACGTCAAACCTTTTTTCCTAACTATTTTATCGGTACGTTTAAGGGGTGGCTTAACGTACACTTTGAACTGTCGAGATTTGGCATTTCGCCTTCTATTTTGAAATGGTATTTTATGACGGTATTTGAGAACTATGCTTTTGAAAATATTTGAGTATTTAAAATACTACCGTCATCGGCCTTTTGGCGTTTTTAACGTTTTTTGAAATGGTTTTTAGCCTGGCGGATTCCGGCGCGGGACCCACGGCGCTGTAATATCCCGGATGGTTTTGGGGGTGTTACAGCTGGCGCATTAGTCAAACCAAATGGCATCACTATCCATATCGAGTTCGAAATGTTGTCTTCGGGATATCGTCATCCTTAATCCTCAGTTGGTGATATCCGGATCTCAAATCTATTTTCGAGAACACTCCTGATCCTCCAAGTTGATCGAATAGGTCCTCTATTCTCGGAAGTGGGTATTTATTCTTTATCGTGAGTCAATTAAGTTCATGATAGTCAATGCACATCCTCAAACTTCCGTCCTTTTTCTTCACAAAGAGCACTGGTGCACCCCATGTAGAAACACTCGGTCGGATAAATCCAGAGTCGAGCAGTTCCTGAAGTTGCACTTTCAGCTCTTGTAATTCCTTGGGCGCCATTCTATAGGGAGCTTTTCATATTGGTTCCGCTCCTGGCACTAAATCAATCGAGAGCTCAACTTGACGACTCGACGGAACTCCCGACAAGTCTTTGGGAAAGACATCTGGATACTCCTTGACGATAGGTACATCAGCTACCGTCTTCTCCGAAGTTGCTTTCCCCATCACATTCACCAAGAATCCTTGGCAACTACGCTTCTTCAACATTTTCACAGCTTTCATGGCTGAAATCAGTTTCGGGGTACTAGAGTGTCTTACTCCCTAGAATACGGTCTTGACGTCAACAGACGGACATAAGGTTACCCTTCTTTTGGAGCATTCAACTACAGCTCTATGTTTATCCAACAAATTCATACCCAGAATAACATCAAAATCACTGAGTTCAACTATGTGCAAGTCGGATAAGAAGCTATGTTCGTTAATCTCTATCTTCATGTTGTTAGTTATAGAGTCTACACGCACTACTCCCCCCGTAGGCATGCTAACTAACAGAGATCTAGGGGCTTTACTACTTCTACAACCAATCATAGTACAAAGCTTCCTAGAGATAAATGAATGAGATGCACCCGTATCAAACAACACCAAAGCAGGAATATTTGCAACTGACTGTTGGGATTCGGTGCCTAAAACGAAGGCCCAGCGGAAGCGGTAAAACGAAAATTAATTCGATCCGAATCCCTACGAGGATCGATCGAGCTACGTATATACGAATATATAAACGAAAAGCAAGAGTCATAAGAAACTAACCCTCGAAGTCCGTTGATTAAATGGAAACCTTCTCTTGAGCTATTCCCCAAGCTCTTGAACGATCCAACGCCGAAAGTACCGCGTCTCTACTTGCCACGCGCCGGAGAAACGACCGGAACGACGATCACCTTGCTATCCTCCGAGGATACGGCTAGAGCTAAGTGATGAAGCTTCCAATATGAGATTATCACACTCTAAGTGTATAACTCACAACTCTCATTTATTTCTTGATTTTTCTCCAAGAATCACCAAGAACAAGTTGAAGAAGAAGATGAAGATAAGTGTTTGAACTCAAAGTCTCACTTTCTCTCTCTCTCAATGTATCTCACGGTTGGCACAATGATCATTTTAGAGAGTGACAAGTCTTCTCTTCTTATTCAATTCCTTTCCACATGAGAACAACTCATGTTTAACCCCACCTTGAAAAAGATATCAAATATCTATTCATTAAACACCTAATCAAGATTCCAATTGATTTAAAAATCAAAGTCTTGTCAAGGTGTGGGGAAGGGGGGCGGCTATGATGAAGAAATACGACGAGTTCGGTTCGTTTGGACTCGTGAGTCCAAACAGATAAACTCCGATTCCGTTCCGATGTATTTATATCGATCAATTAATCCAATTAATTAATCATATCAAATACATAATAACATAATTAATTTCTCCAAGAAATAATTATATCCATGAATTAAATTAATCACCCAGTGATATATTTAATTCATTAAGCCGTAAATCAATTTATCCGATAAATCGATTTAAATATCCAATGTCCCAAATTAGATATCCAATATCTAATATTCATAATGAGAGAATTAGCTTAATTCATTCCGTCGTCAATCCTAATGCGCGACTCGGTAGGTCCGTCTCAGTCAGCAATGGGAGGAACCAAAGAGTAGTAGCACCACCTAGCCAGCCTGGTGGCCTACACTGTACCCCAACTGAGAACGAATGATTGGGATCATTCAAGAACCATTCTGTAGTGAATACCAAGATACGTATAAACCCTTCTTTCAAATGTCCCGATCAAGTTATAGGGTCACGGTCGATCAAACCCTATCTGTACTTGACGCTATGCATGCGTTAATGCAAATCGAGATCATCGAGTCGCCGTGTATCTAATACAACTAGCTCCAATGCTTTGGCCAAAGACTTATGATCTCATCTCGCCAATAACCGCATAGGACATATAACCCGCTCACTAACGGGAGAAAGAATTCTATCTTGGTATTCGGTAGGACTGCTACTTGCCGTCAAGATGCACGTCGAGGTTTACCCCGCCTTAGGTTTACGAGGTCGAACTACTCTAATGAAAATCTTGACGTCACAAGCACATCCCTACTAAATCCTCAAGTCTAAGGTTCACGAATACCTATCACAACCTTTCGATTCCGTCATTGATTGTCCGAGTGAAATCCATGTGACGAATCGAGGGTGAGTCGGTTCGAGTATACTAATCCAATTAGCATACCTATAACGTGTGCTCCCACTAACCATTAGTGTTCGATGGCACTCTCCATGTCAAAGAACACGTCATACAAGTCTTCACATAAACTTAACGCCTACCAAGTTTCATCGACTTGCGAACGATTAAGTATTTGAGCTATAACCTTTCCAGTGCCGACTCCTTATCCAATAAGGAGTGGAACGTTTTGCTCTCAAATACACGGACTAGTTTCTATATGTTTATTTACGAGTTAGGAATGCCAATAACTACCAGTAAATAAAGAAACATTCATTTGCCTTATATAATTGGTTTACATAATTACAAGTACAATGCCCTCACTCAACAACCTCTGAGTGGCATTCGAGGGCATACTCCTAACAATCTCCGACTTGCACTCAATGCCACACACTATGGTATCTAATACCCATGTTCTCTAGATGACGCTCCAAGCTAGTCTGAGAAAGTGGCTTGGTCAGTGGATCGGCGACGTTGTCGGCCGAGTCTACTCTGTGCAGTACAATGTATCCCTTGCGAACAAATTCTCTTACGAGATGATACTTCCTCTCAATATGTTTGGTGCTGTTGTGAAACCTCGGCTCCTTGGCCTGCGCTACAGCTCCGTCGTTGTCGCAGTATAGCGGAACAGGCAGCTCAGCACATGGTATCATTTGAAGTTCTCCCAGAAACTTCTTAATCCAGACACTACAAAAAAAACAGTTTTTACCGACGCCATTACCGACGGCAACCCGCCGTTGGAAAAACGCTCGACGGTAATTTTTTACCGACGCCATTACCGACGCCATTTACCGACGCCATTACCGACGCCATTTTGGCGTTGGTAATTTTTTTTTTTTTTTAATTTACCGACGCCGTTTACGCCATTTACCGACGCCATTTTTGGCGTCGTTAAATTAAAAAAAAAAATTAAAAAAGTCAGGTCAGGACTCAGGCGGGGCTCAGGCGGGTTAGGTCCGGGCTCAGGCGGGTGGGTTCGGTCAGGTCCAGGTCGGGGTCCGGGCGGGTCGGGTGCGGGTCCGGGCGGATCAGGTTCGGGCTCCATTCAATTTCAAATGGTTGAGAAGGATTTTGGTTTATAAACCACCAAAAACATTGATGTTTTTTCGATGTGGGATTGTGTTAAAAAATTACCGACGCCGAAATGGCGTCGGTAATGGCGTAAACGGCGTCGGTAAATTAAAAAAAAAAAAAAAATTTACCAACGCCAAAATGGCGTCGGTAATGGCGTAAACGGCGTCGGTAAATTTAAAAAAAAAAAAAATTTACCAACGCCAAAATGGCATCGGTAATTGTAAAAAAATAAGTCTGCGAACCGGTCGTCGGCAATGGCGTCGGTAAATCGGGCGTCGGTAAATGGCGTCGGTAAATTATAAGTTTAACAACGGCGGTACGGGCGTCGGTAAATGGCGTCGGTAAATTATAAGTTTAACAACGGCGGTGCTGGCGTCGGTAAATGGCGTCGGTAAAAACTGTTTTTTTTGTAGTGAGAACCCTTCCTTGGAAGCCTCCGAGGCTGCTTGATACTCAGCCTGACAGGTGGAATCAGCAGTCGTGCTTTGCTTGGCACTACGCCAAGATACTGCTCCTCCATTAAGAGTAAATATATAGCCAGAAGTGGACATCGAGTCGTCCTTCAGTCCTTGGAAGTCCGAATCAGTGAATCCCACCACATCTAAATCTCCACCGCCATACATAAGAACCATATCTCTCGTTCTTCTCAAGTACTTGAGAACGTTCTTTCTGTGATCCAATGTTCCCTACAGGTTTGCTCGAAACCTACTCACCACGCTTACAGCATGCGCGATGTCAGGTCTTGTACACAACATAGCATACATAAGGCTACCCACGACCGAAGCATATGGTATATTACTCATTTCCTTGCGTTGTTCCTCACTTTTAGGACACATCTTCAAGGTGAGTTTTATTCCATGTTGCATCGGTAGGAACCCTCTTTTAGAATCATCCATCTTAAATCGCTTTAAGATCTTATCTATATAGAGGGCTTGGGAAAGGCCTATTGTTCTCTTTGATCTATCCCGGTAGAGCCGAATACCAAGAATATAGGTTGCTTCTCCCAAGTCTTTCATGGAGAAATTACTCAAAAGCCAAGCTTTCACAGAACTGAGCATTCCCACATCATTTCCTATTAGTAGAATGTCATCTACATATAGTACTAAGAATGCGATCTTGCTCCCACTAACCTTCTTGTATACACAAGGTTCCTCTTCATTTTGCACGAAGTCAAACTCTTTGACCGCCTCGTCAAAACGAAGGTTCCAACTACGCGACGCTTGCTTCAGTCCATAAATGGAACGCTGAAGCTTGCACACTTTCTGAATATCGACTTGGACACAAAGCCTTTAGGTGCTCCATATAGATTTCCTCCTCGAGGAATCCATTAAGGAAATCCGTCTTTACGTCCATTTGCCATATCTCATAATCGTGGTAGGCTATAGCAAGCATCATGCGAATAGACTTGATCATGGCTACGGGCGAGAAGGTATCGTGGTAATCGATCCCTTCCTTTTGGGTATAACCCTTTGCCACAAGCCTGGCCTTATAGGCGTCAACCTTGCCATCACCATCAGTCTTTCTCTTGTAGATCCTCTTATTCCCAATGGGCACTATGCCCTTGGGGCGGTCTACTAGAGTCCAGACCTGATTTACATGCATCGAGTCTATCTCAGCTTCCATAGCTTCACGCCATTTCGCGGAGTCTACATCCACCATCGCTTGGTCATAGGTCGTCGGGTCGGTCTCTTAGCTATCACTTGGAACCTCATGGAGACCCAGCTCCTCCAAGTGCACAAGCCCATACCTCTCAGGTAAATGAGACACCCTACTAGACCTACGAGGTGGTTGTACTTGTGTTTGAAAGTTCGGTTCAGTTTCTTGCACAGTGTCTCTCGAGGAGTTTCATTGTATTCTTCTAAAGAAATACTTCTACCTGCTCCGCCTTCCTGAATGAACTCATCTTCCAGGAAGTGTGCTTGTAAAGCAACAATGATCCTTCGATCTTCGGGCATGTAGAATAGATATCCCATCGTCCCAGACGGGAATCCAATGAAACGTCCCTTCGCAGACCTAGCTTCCAACTTTTCCACCTTAGTCTTCTTGACATAAGCGGGACATCCCCAAATCCTAATATGATTAAGACTTGGTTTCCTTCCTTCCCACATCTCATGTGGAGTTTTAGGAAACGGATTTGGAAGGACATCTGCTCAAGATATACGCGGCGATCGGAGTGCATACCCACGGGTAAATCGGCAAGTCAAGATAGCCTAGCATGGAACGGACCATGTTCAACAGGTTCGGTTCCTTCTTCTCGACACACCATTTAACCGAGGAGTACTGGAGGTGTTAGTTGTGAAACTATTCCATGTTCCTTAAGGAACTCGTCAAACTCCGTACTCATATACTCGCCACCTCGGTCCGACCAAAGTGCTTTTATATGATTACCAGTTTGTTTCTCGACTAGGGCCTTGAATTCCTGGAATTTCTCAAAGGCCTCGGATTTATGTTTCATTAGGTATACATAACCATACCTAGTATGATCATCTGTAAACGTAATGAAATATTGATATCCGTCACGTGCTGCTTCCAAAGCAACACAAACGTCAGTATGGATTAATCCTAGTTTATCAGCGGCTCTTTCAAAAGTCCCTGTGAAGGGGGACTTAGTCATTTTGCCTTTAAGGCAAGATTCACAAGTAGGAAAGGGATCCGATCCCAATGGACCCATAAGTCCATCTTTTTCCATCTTGTAAACCTTGGTTTGACCAACATGACCAAGTCTAAGATGCCATTTCAAAACTTGGTTGGTTTCATCCCTACCATGTTTTCTAGTCATAGTATTCACAACTACTTTGTTGCTGAGATTTAGATGATACAGTCCATTCAACAATGTAGCAGTACCCACTAGTTTATTTCTAAAATAAATTTTGCAGGAACCATCACCAATGAAAAATGAAAAGCCTTTTCGGTCCATGACCGGAATGGATACAATGTTTTTGTGCCCCTTGGGCAAAACAAGTACATCTTCTAAAGTCAAAACAAAACTGGATTCTAAACCCAAAAGAAGTGATCCTATGTCGGTCGCCTCGACACTATGCCCGCTTCCGACTGTGATCATAACTTCTCCAGATCCAAGCTTCCTACTTTGTTCCAGATCCTGATTCACGGTACAAATATGAGAACTAGCACCAGAATCCAGTATCCAGGAAGTAGAAAATACAGTAGCAGAACAATTTGTTTCCAAAACTAAAAGTTACATGCACGAAGTGCCATGAAGAATCGGACAGTCTCTAGCCCGGTGGCCCACTCACCGCACTTGAGACAAGCATCCTTCTTCTTCTTGTTCTTTGGAACCATCGGGGCCTTGCCCTTTCCCTTAAGGTCCTTAGCTTGTGGTCCAGTCGCTTCTTGGTCTTTTTCTTCTTATTCTTAGACTTCCGAAGTCCGAAGAAATCACAAGTGCACTCCTTCATCCGCGGAGTCTTCATCCGAGACCGAGCGGTCACTAGTTTGTTCATTAGCCCACTAAGTTACATGCAATTTCGTTGCGTTGAAGTTCATAACAAAGCGTGAGAAGGAATCGGGAGAGACTGTAGGATAAGGTCGGTTTGAGAGAAGCATCCATTTTAAAATCAAGAGCCTCCAATCTCTCGATCATGGATATCATTTTGAGGACGTGTTCCCCAACCTTCTCACCTTCCTTCATCCTAGCACCGAGCGATTTGCTTGGATATCTCATATCTAGCGATTCTGTTGTGCTCACCATAAAGCTCGGTTAAGTGAGATAGAATCGCCTAGCGAAGTCATTTTCTCATGAGCTCTCAAGCTCATTAGACATGGAAGCCATTATATAAGCACGGACTTTCACGTCATCCTTAACCCACTTTTCGTGGTTTTCAATCTCTTCCCGATTGGCTCGAGTCCGCACAGAGGCGCGGAATGTCCGTCTCCAAGACATATCCCAGTGCCTCTATACCGAGGACAATCATCGATTGCGGAGCCAATCCACAAAGTTAGGTCCCATTAAGGTGTTCTTTTCGAGTAGAATTGCAGTGGATTCATTGTCATATTGAGATTTATGCATTAAGTATAACAGATTAATTAGTGACTCATTCAATTATGTTCGAGTATAGAATTTAAGGTCTTTTCTATTCTTGTTACCCGGCTCCCACTATTTTTATCTAATAACACACCCCCATGTGATATCCGGAAGTATCGTCGCTCTACTTCATAGTGGTGATCGAGTTCTTTATAAATCTTAATAGAGGGCAACCGAACAGGTTTCTAGTCTATTAATTTTCATAAAGTGGTGTCCAACACCAACCCATCTAATGGATGATTCGATCTTCTTTTTCCCCTTGTTCACTCCCCTCAACCTATACGATTTCTATGGTTCGTGAACAAGTTAAGTTTATACCATCGACGCAAATCAGTTTCACAATTGAATCTTATCCGGCAACCTATCAGGTTTCTAGGGATAAAATTTGCTCCAACCGAAGGCATCCAATGCGCTCTCGGTAATTTATCCGTCCTCCCCGAACGACTACCCCGATAACTCGGAAGCATAGCACATCCGGTTTGGATTTCAATTTCCCGAAAACTCGATGGAGGGAAGGAAAACCTTGAAACCTTATAAACTTAATTATTTATAGTGGGAGAATTTTCGCGATTAACGTTACACTTTGCACATTAATCATATTAGCGCGTTTGAGGCATTCATACAATATGAAACAACCATTCACAACCTAGTTGCTACCAACATGTGGTTCATGGACCGTTCCTAGAAAACAAAAACTTCGTAATCTAATTACAAGTCTTCGTCTTGAATCTTCGTCTTCTCGAAATGGATCTTCCTCCGGTCTTCGTCATTACATATAAATTTTACATCGAAAATTGCATCCTAGATACAAACATTTCTAGTAAAATAAATAGGCTCAAAACGGCCTTTACAACCCAATCGAATAAAACGAACGATTCAAATCTAAGTCCACGAACCACATCCCCATTCAAAAGCATTCATCCAATAAATACTATATAAATGGAAAGCGAGAGATACATTGATCCAATCAACAATACGAACCGATCCAATCGATTCACACAATCGGTAATTTGATAACGTTCAAAATAATTGATCGACCATAAATATTCCAATTAATCAAATTTCCCTTATAAAATGAAATACCATAAATCATTTTAATCATATTAAATCCAATTTAACATGCGGGAGATTAATTTTCAAGAATACGAAAAAATCGAGCCGGGGTGAAAAGCAGGCGGCATGACCGAGTCACCCTCGGCACCTACCGGCGATCACGCTGGCTTGGCGAGTCACGCTCGGAAGAATCCGGCCAGACACGACCGAGTCCTGAGACACGGTCGGGTCGCTGGCGATGACTTGGTAGGCTGCCGGACACGGCCGTGTCATCCAGGACACGGTCGAGTCACTTCGGCGGACACGCCCGTGTCTCGACACGGATCGGGTCTCAGCGATGCTTTGGCCACATCTTGCGGACACGACCGTGTCACCAGGACACGGTCGAGTCATTCTCGGCCAAAATACCCTTTTTGTCCAAAAAGTCGTCCTGACGATTCGGGCTAGATTTTCAGGATATCCAATATCAATATTTTACGACTTTCATATCTTCAATATAAATCATATTTCCCGAAATTTAAGATTTATATTTAGACATAAACTTACGAAAAATATAATTATTACGAACGAAAAACATATACCACGATTATGACTAAAATGATTCCAAATCATTCACCATCTAATCGAGCATTCCAAATGCCAATATCGTATATACGATCGCAAGACCTACGCTCCGATACCCTTTGTTGGGATTCGGTGCCTAAAACGAAGGCCAGTAGGCGGTAAAACGAAAATTAATTCGATCCGAATCCCTACGAGGATCGATCGAGCTACTTATAAACGAATATATAAACGAAAAGCAATAGTCATAATAAACAAACCATCAAAGTCCGTTAATAAAATGGAAACCTTCTCTTGAGCTATTCCCCAAGCTCTTGAACGATCCAACGCCGAAAGTACCGCGTCTCTACTTGCCACGCGCCGAGAAACGACCGAACGACGATCACCTTGCTATCCTCCGAGGATACGGCTAGAGCTAAGTGATGAAGCTTCCAATATGAGATTATCACACTCTAAGTGTATAACTCACAACTCTCATTTATTTCTTGATTTTTCTCCAAGAATCACCAAGAACAAGTTGAAGAAGAAGATGAAGATAAGTGTTTGAACTCAAAGTCTCACTTTCTCTCTCTCTCAATGTATCTCACGGTTGGCACAATGATCATTTTAGAGAGTGACAAGTCTTCTCTTCTTATTCAATTCCTTTCCACATGAGAACAACTCATGTTTAACCCCACCTTGAAAAAGATATCAAATATCTATTCATTAAACACCTAATCAAGATTCCAATTGATTTAAAAATCAAAGTCTTGTCAAGGTGTGGGGAAGGGGGGCGGCTATGATGAAGAAATACGACGAGTTCGGTTCGTTTCGGACTCCCGTGAGTCCAAACAGATAAACTCCGATTCCGATCCGATGTATTTATATCGATCAATTAATCCAATTAATTAATCATATCAAATACATAATAACATAATTAATTTCTCCAAGAAATAATTATATCCATGAATTAAATTAATCACCCAGTGATATATTTAATTCATTAAGCCGTAAATCAATTTATCCGATAAATCGATTTAAATATCCAATGTCCCAAATTAGATATCCAATATCTAATATTCATAATGAGAGAATTAGCTTAATTCATTCCGTCGTCAATCCTAATGCGCGACTCGGTAGGTCCGTCTCAGTCAGCAATGGGAGGAACCAAAGAGTAGTAGCACCACCTAGCCAGCCTGGTGGCCTACACTGTACCCCAACTGAGAACGAATGATTGGGATCATTCAAGAACCATTCTGTAGTGAATACCAGTATACGTATAAACCCTTCTTTCAAATGTCCCGATCAAGTTATAGGGTCACGGTCAGTCAAACCCTATCTGTACTTGACGCTATGCATGCGTTAATGCAAATCGAGATCATCGAGCTGTCGTGTATCTAATACACCTAGCACCAATGCTTAGGCCAAAGACTTATGATCTCATATGACAAAAACCGCATAGCACAAATAACCAGCACACTAACGGGAGAAAGAATACTATCTTGGTATTCGATGGGACACCTGCTTGCCGTCAAGATGCACGTCGAGGTTGACCCCGCCTTCCGGTTTACAGGGTCGAACTACTCTAATGAAAATCTTGACGTCACAAGCACATCCCTACTAAATCCTCAAGTCTAAGGTTCACGAATACCTATCACAACCTTTCGATTCCGTCATTGACTGTCCCGGAGTGAAATCCATGTGACGAATCGAGGGTGAGTCGGTTCGAGTATACTAATCTAATTAGCATACCTATAACGTGTGCTCCCACTAACCATTAGTGTTCGACAGGCACTCTCCATGTCAAAGAACACGTCATACAAGTCTTCACATAAACTTAACGCCTACCAAGTTTCATCGACTTGCGAACGATTAAGTATTTGAGCTATAACCTTTCCAGTGCCGACTCCCTTATCCAATAAGGAGTGGAACGTTTTGCTCTCAAATACACGGACTAGTTTCTATATGTTTATTTACGAGTTAGGAATGCCAGTAACTACCAGTAAATAAAGAAACATTCATTTGCCTTATATAATTGGTTTACATAATTACAAGTACAATGCCCTCACTCAACAACCTCTGAGTGGCATTCGAGGGCATACTCCTAACACTGACAACATACCTGACATGGTTTGGGGTTCAGTCCCTTCTTCGGCCTCGGCCATGCTTCCTGAGCCTTGACCTTGCATACTATTGCCTGGGCCTTTTCCTTTCTTCGGACATGCTGAGGCCATGTGTCCTTCCTCATGGCAGAAGTAGCACCGATTCTAACCAAGCATACATGCACCTTTATGTCCCTTACCACAAGTAGCACATGTAGGTTTATTAGAATGGGGTTTCGCCCCCGAAAATCCAGTCTTAACATTATTCTTACTACCACCTCCTTGATCATTCCACTTGCGCTTGTTATTTGCTGCAACTGATGTGCTCTTGCCTTCTCCACATCCAAACTAGCAGAAATGTCCGGCCCTTGCAACTGCTTCATTATAGCTCAAACGACCATGACCAGCCAGATGGTGACAAATTCGGTCACGTAGTCCATCCCGGAATTTCTGAGACTTCATGTCATCTGTCTCGACCATGTGAGGAGCAAAACTGCACATATGGTTGAACTTGCACTCATAATTGGTGACCGACATTCCTCCTTGGGTCAGATCGAGGAATTCCTTTTGCATCTTGGTTTTGTACGCCCTCGGGTAGTACTTTTACATAACTATTTTCTTGAACTGGTCCCAAGTGAACGCATCCTTCTCGTCTTGGGTTTTGAGCCTCCACACTCCAATCCACCATGTCCTAGCATCCTCCTTGAGCTGAAACACGGCACATGACACCTTATGAGCATCGGTGCATGCCATGTAGTCGAAGATGCTGTCTAGGTTCAACAACCACTCTTCTATTACTACTGATCCCTCACGACCAAGAAAGACGGGTGGCTTGAAATGATTGAACCACTTGATAACTTGAGATTGAGCTTGCTCAGGATTATTAGGCGGTAAAATGGTTGTGCCTTGAAGTAAAGTGGCCAATCCAGCCAAAAGCTGATCTTGGGTGGGTTGAGCGTTGCGGTTTCCTCGGTTAGCCATGAGTCTGTCAACGAGTTGTAAAACCCATTAGTCGACGCAGTGCGAGAAATAAAGAATGAGAAGATAGGTAGAACGCATATAATAGTCGCAACACATAAAAATATAAATGCAACAAAATGACTGATTTTCATTATATAATATGTCTGGAACATCCATTGGAAATTTCAACATAATAGTTATATAATAAAATGAACTAAGCCTATGACTATTCCTCATCGTCACTGCTAATAATCTCTATAACAGGAATAGGGGGTCGCGGCTCAATCTACGAAGTGACTTCATCATCAGACTCGATGTCTGCCATCAACACGTCCTTCATATTTTCTGTGAGGTCCATCTTTGAGCTCTCATCGGGAACTTCCTCTGGATCTTCTTCTGGATCCTCCTCAGGGTCTTTTTTGGGATCCTCTTCTGAGTCTTCTTCATTCGTAGAGTCGGAACTCCAATTTGCAGCTGGTATCGCATCTCGAGTGTACATATCCAATAAGCGTCCAACTATGAACTGGAAATCATCTTCGGTCTTTCGCTCTTCTGGTGATCTCTTGATGGACACTTTCCAAATCCGGAAGATGCAATAACTCCAATATTTGGATAACTTCCCCATTAGGTGTTCCAGCTGTTGCGTGACGGAACCTCGTTTCCCAAACTGCAACCACTTGCTCAACCTGTTAATGACATAGTGTGGTGCATTTTCTGGTAAACTCGGATCATCCCACCAGTCTTTGCGTGCTAGAAGACGCGATTCAAATGTAGCAGGAACCCTCTTACGTGGCGTCATCCTAGGTTTGGCCATTCAAACAATTCGTACATACATATATAATTATGTAAATAAAATGAAATGGCATATGCATGAATAATGACTGAAATTTGGTACCTCGGACGGAGTGACGAAGTGGCGAAGCTGAGAGCATATAATACTTTTATATTTTAGCGAGTCTACAGAAAGGTAAAACCCGCTCTGATACCACTATGCAACGCCCCGACTTTCTAGGGGTAATTAGAGGGGAAAATAAATAAAAGGTAAATTTTGGCAAAAATAATTTCTTTGAGAATTTAAAATCCCCGCATACAAAGTCGAGTCGCTACACTGATATAAATTAAATACCTTTAAATAAGGTAACAATACGTCATAGATACGAGATAAAAATTTACGGCGGAAGAATAAATTATAAATTGTTAATTTCTAACAAAAGTTTCCCCAAAAGAATTTCAAAACATTAGACATAATAAAAAACATCATTTAATAAATTTCATTCATATGCCCTCTCGGCTCGTTCCTTCGTCCATCCGGCTCGGTTTAACCTGTGGGATCAATAAAGATGGGGGTGAGCTTCCTTCAGCTCGTGGAAATCACACATATCACACTAATATACAATTACATGGAAAGCATTGAAATGATTATTCTACAAATAATAATTTCCTCAACATGAATACATATACACAATACCACATATAACATGAATCGAGCATGCATGTGAATATTGAGGTTGTGCAGGTGTCCCCACACAACATATACTTAAGATAGCCTCTTACACGTATACAAGTGAGCCTGATTTACAATGTGTATCATAAATTTCAAACATGAATAGAATATCACATATACAATTCAATTAATTAAAGTGATAGTGAAAATTCCCACCTGAATAAATGATGCTGTCTGACTTGAAATCGACTCACAGTCCTAAGCCCGTAAATTCTAGATAAAGTCTACATATCATAATAATAATTTAATGCTTATAAAATATTACGATATAATGACTGAAATTAAAATATATATGCATAAAATCGAACTAATTATTAATATTAATTGAAAAGTCAACATTTTAATGTCTTGGTCAAAATATGACTGAATTGAAGGTTTTAAAGTTGACTGGGGTCAAAATCAAAGTAATTAAAAGTGTCTGGGATTAAATTGAAAATTGCTGGAGAAATGTGAGGGCTAAATTGAATAACTTGAAGAGTTTAGGAATTGGGTTGAAAAGTCTTGCAAAATATAGGGTATATATACCCTTACCCTAGTTTTTCGGCCGACAAATTCACACTCTCACCTCTCCCTTTTCTCTCCCGAAGGATCTTCGGTCTTTCTCTCTAAAATCACTCTACAAAACAAAATCCGATATCTTCTCTCTTCTCTCTAAATTTCTTCTCGCTCGGCCGGAAACCAAAACTTGCAGAAGCACACACACACATGGTAGGAGGCACACACCAGACCCCGCATCTCAAACCTTCTGCACACAAATCAAAAACAAATCGAACACATACCCACCAACCCACTCGGCTACAAGGCGATTGGTGGCAACTCGATGCCGAGGTGCAGGTCCGAGGAACGTTGCGGGTTCAGGGGATAACTAACTTTGGCTCGGTATCACAGCGGCCAATTGCAGTGGCGGTTCGGATGAAAAAAAAAAGGTAAGTTCCCACATGGTTGGTTTCCAGTTGGATTCGGGCTATAGGTTGGAAAAAGATCCGAGTTTGGATATTTCCGATTTGGGTGAAAGGGGTTCCCCGTGAGGATGGCTTTGAAACTGGGTTGAGGTGATTAGGGTTTCTGGGGTCGCGAATTTGGGTTCATGAATTTGGGCAGGCTACGCCTTTGATTTATGTTGAAGATTTTAGATTAGGGCAGTTTTGGTTGAAATACATGTTTTCGGATTATGATTTTCTATTTTGATTCATAATCACGAAGAAGAAATATCAGATATTGAGTATTGGCATCATAGTAGGAAATAAGAAAACGAGAGTGCGATTTTGGAAAATTCGGCAGAATACCTTACAATTGAGGTTCGGACGACCTGCTGAATTTGGACGAGTTGAGGTTGCTGGGATTGCTGGACAATTGGCCGAGAAGAAAGCTGCGCTTCGGCCGACAGAACATGGTGTATTGTTGTGCACTGTATTTTCTCTGCTGTATTCTTCTTTTTTTTATTGATGTATGTAAAGAATTTCTGCAGTAGAATTTGTATATTTATAGTTGTAAATTTTTAAGTGTTTAAGTTGGATTAGGATTTGTGTTGGATAAACATTAAGGAGTTTGGTAAAGTGAAAGAACTGAGGGGGTCGATCGATCTGGGAAGAGTTCTTAATTACGATTAGTTTAGTTCAATCATAGTTGATTAAAATATAACTCATGGTTAAATATAAATGATATAATAATAATAATAATAGTAATAGTAATGTAAAAATAATAGTTTGGTAATATTGATAATAATCTGAAAAATTATAATGATAATAATAATAATATTAATACTTAATAAAATGGTATTAATAATATTAATAATAATAATAATAATATTAATAATAGTACTGTTAGTATTATACTTGAATAATTAATAACACTATTATAAAAATAAAAAAATGGCTACTTGAATATATCTGACAAAATGACTTGGGCTAGGACTTGTGATACGTCGAAATAATATTCATGATCCTCTAAATGAAATTAAATGAAATGAAATGCATTATAATATTATTATAAATAATAATATTAGATTATGAAAATGGGGGGTATTACACAGTTGTTTTAAGAACTCATCAAACTCGATACTCATATATTCGCTACATCGGTCCGACCTAAGTGCTTTAATATGATGACACGTTTGATTTTCAACTGGGGCCTTAAATTTTTTGAATTTTTCTAAGGCTTCGGATTTATGTTTCATTAAGTACACAAATTCATACTTAGTATGGTCATCATTGAATGTAATAAAATAAAATCCATCTCGCATCACTTCAAAGGGCCACACACATCATTATGGATTAATCCAAGTTTTTCAGCAGCTCTTTTAAAAGTCCCTCTTAAGGGTGACTTAGTCATTTTGCCTTCAAGGTAAGATTCACAAGTTTGATAGAATCCGATCCCAATGGACCCATAAGTCTATATTTCTCTGTTTTATGAATCTTGGTTGACCAACATGACCAAGTCTAAGATGGCACTTAAGTGCTTGGTTTGTTTCATCCCTAACACGCTTCCTAGTTATAGTGTTCACAGTGATTTTATTCTTTAGATTCAAATGGTATAAACCATTTAGTATTGTAGTTGTACCAATCAATCTATTTCTAGAATAAATTCGATAGGACCCATCTCCAATAAGGAAATGATATCCCTTATGGGCCATGATCGGAATGGATACAATATTTTTGGGGCCCTTGGGCAAAACAAGTATATCATTCAAAGTGATAATGAAACCGGATGCTAAATACAACATAAGTGATCCAATGTGAGTAGCATCGACACTATGCCCACTGTCGACTGTCACATCACTTCTCTAGCTTTAGGCTTCCTATTTCGTTCTAGATCCTGATTCATTGTACATATGTGAGAAATTGCACCAGAATCAAGTACCCAAGAAGTGGAATAAACAGTTACAGAATAATTTGTTTCTAAAACTAGTAGTTCCATACCTATAGTTCCATACCTGAAGCCACATTGTTGGTCCCAAGAATGATGAAGACCAGAATAATTTGTTTCTAAAACTAGTAGTTCCATACATGAAGCCACATTGTTGGTCCCAAGAATAATGAAGACTATCCTCACTGTACCAACACGAGTCTCTTCTAGCGGGCTTTGTCCTTACTCACGCGCACATGGGAAACTTCTCAGGGGGTCACCCATCCCATAACTACTCCAGGCCAAGCACGCTTAACTTTGGAGTTTCATAAGATGGATACCAGAAAAGAAGATGCATCTTGTTGGTATGAGTATTCCAAATCAATTCATTTAACCACTTTCTAGTGCAGATCTCACAGGTCGAATCGCAAGCCGCGCCTCGCACATTTTTAAGCCCATGCAGGCAGGATGCTGTACCGAATCCCAACACACATTGTGGTCCAGTTTTGGACAGTGCCTTCTCTAGTGGCCTAGCACACCACAGTTGAGGCAATTATCTGTCTTCTTGGCCCCCTTACTCTTTGGACCATTGGGCCTTACCCTTATTTTTCTGTACCCCTCCTTTGAGCTTGAACTGCTTCTTAACCTTTTTCTTGTTGTTCTTGGACCTCCGAGGCCCAGAAGAAATTACAAGTGTAGTTTTCTTCGGCTTAGTCTTCATTTGAAACAGTGCCATACTCAGTTTGTTCATTAGCCCATCCAAGTTACAAGCAATCTCATTGCAGTTGAAGTTCATAACAAACTGAGAGGAGTCTGGAAGTGACTGAAGGATAGAGAATATCAGGCGAGATATTATCATATGAGATATTATCAGGTGAATTCTGGTTAACTCAACATATCTGAGAAGGTTGACCGCAGGCGAGATAATATCAGGCGATATATCAGGCGAGTTCTGGTCAACAGAATATATCAGAGAAGTTTGACCGCATGCGAATTATTATCAGACGAGGTCTGGTCAACACAAAGTATCAGCTGAGGTTTGACCACAGTTGAGATATTATCAGGCAAAGTTATCAGGCGAGTTTTCGGTCAAAAGAAATATCATTTGAGGTTTGACTACGGACGAGTTCCTTAACATTCAAGGTTTTCGATCAAACCAAATATAAGAGGAGGTTGACCAAACTAAACTTGCACCCAAGTAAAAGTAGCTCAGTCCACGTCAGCAAGCGTTGAAAAGTCAACAAAAATGGCAAAGACACATGCAGACGTAAAAGCAAGAGACAAAGTGAATGATTCTCGGAAGTTAAGGAATATTTTATTCCTAGAGATTCGCACTTTGAAGACTTATGAATATACAAATCAAGAAAAGTGGCGTGGACAAATGAATACCTTCAAACAGTCGGATTTGACGAAATCAAGTCGTGCAACGGAATGGAAAGATAAACAAAGAAATCCACTCTCCAACGGACATATTTGTTACAAGAGATGCAATGGCTATGAAGAAGCTCAAAGATTCGTACTATAAATATCTGAAGACAGAACTGAGAAAAGTACTATGCGAACAAAATTTACAAGCGAACAATGCAATCAAAGCAATCAAAGCAAACTATAGCATCGTGAAGGTCCAGTTTCCAAAGTCTAAACACTGAGTGCTCTTTAGTTAGAGAAGACAACACTAGTGTCTTTAAAGTTTGAGTAAGGGGTACTTATTGAACGAGGTTCTCAGAAGTTCAAGGCTGATAAGGCATCCACGAGTCCTTGATTGGAAGGTGATAGATAGCTTGCAAGTTGTTGAGGCTTCCAAAGGTTTTCGATCAAGAGGTGCTAGGCAGCCAAAGGGAGTTGCAACGGCCACGGGTTTCCACTGGTTGGAAGCTGTTGTAACTAGGAAGTTTACTATAACATTTATCTCTGATTGAAAGTTATAGTGAATTTATCTCTAATTGGTTTGGAGAGAAGTGGATTAGTAGAGGATTACCCCACCTCTGAAACCACTATAAGTGACTGCATGTTTTACTGCTTTGCATCATACTTAACTGCTGCATTCATATTTACTATTTCATTATATAGTCGTCTGCAGTCGACATAGTGTTGGGATTCGGTGCCTAAAACGAAGGCCCAGCGGAAGCGGTAAAACGAAAACTAATTCGATCCGAATCCCTACGAGGATCGATCGAGCTACGTATATACGAATATATAAACGAAAAGCAAGAGTCGTAAGAAACTAACCCTCGAAGTCCGTTGATTAAATGGAAACCTTCTCTTGAGCTATTCCCCAAGCTTTAGTTGATCTCTACGTATCCGATCTGCTCCAAGCCCTTGAACGATCCAACGCCGAAAGCACCGCGTCTCTACTTGCCACGCGCCGGAAAAACGACCGAAATAACAACACATGATTAACCTCTAAGGTTACGGCTAGAATCAAATGATGAAGCTTTTATTATTACACTCTAAGTGTATAATATATCTCTCAATAATTTTCTCTCAATTTTTCTCCAAGAAAAATGAAGAGGAAGTGAATGAAGAAGATGAAGATGAGTGTTAAACTCAAAGTCTATCTCTCTCTCTCTATATTCTCACGTTGGAAAGGCTTGCACAAGGAATCAAAAGGTGCATGTGAAATGAGATATCTTCTTCCCTTTATTCAACTCTCACTTCAATAATACAAATAATGCCACATTATTTTAAACCCCACAATGTCATGTTCTTTCATATAAAATGAAAGCAACAAGACAAGAGGAAAGTGAGTGGAAACAAAGGGGGGGCGGCTATTATGCAAAAACGGACGAGTTCGGTTCGTTTCGGACTCCCGTGAGTCCAAACAGATAAACTACGATTCTGTTCCGATGTATTTGTATCGATTAATTAATCCAATTAATTAAACATATCAAATACAAAATAACATAATTAATTTCTCCAAGAAATAATTATATTCATGAATTAAATTAATCACCCAGTGATATATTTAATCCATTAAGCCGTAAATCAATTTATCCGATAAATCGATTTAAACATCCAATGTCCCAAATTAGATATCCAATATCTAATATTCATAATGAGAGAATTAGCTTAATTCATTCCGTCGTCAATCCTAATGCGCGACTCGGTAGGTCCGTCTCGATCGGAATGGGAGGAACCAAAGAGTAGTAGCACCACCTAGCCACTGGTGGCCTACACTGCTCGATCGAGAACGAATGATTGGGATCATTCAAGAACCATTCATCGTGAATACCGGTATACGTATAAACCCTTCTTTCAAATATCCCGATCAAGTTATAGGGTCACGGTCTACCAAACCCTATCTCGTACTTGACGCTATGCATGCGTTAATGCAAATCGAGATCATCGAGCTCTCGTGTATCTAATACAGCTAGCTCCAATGCTTTGGCCAAAGACTTATGATATCATCTGCCAATAACCGCATAGGACATATAACCCGTTCACTAACAGGAGAAAAAATTCTATCTTGGTATTCAGTAGGACCTGCTACTTGCTCGTCAAGATGCACGTCGAGGTTGACCCCCGCCTTCCGGTTTACAGGGTCGAACTACTCTAATTAAAATCTTGACGTCACAAGCACATCCCTACTAAATCCTCAAGTCGAAGGTTCACGATTACCTATCACAACCTTTCGATTCCGTCATTGACTGTCCCGGAGTGAAAACCGTGTGACGAATCGAGGGTGAGTCGGTTCGAGTATACTAATCTAATTAGCATACCTATAACGTGTGCTCCCACTAACCATTAGTGTTCGACAGGCACTCTCCATGTCAAAGAACACGTCATACAAGTCTTCACATAAACTTAACGCCTACCAAGTTTCATCGACTTGCGAACGATTAAGTATTTGAGCTATAAACCTTTCCAGTGCCGACCCCCTTATCCAATAAGGAGTGGAACGTTTTGCTCTCAAATACACGGACTAGTTTCTATATGTTTATTTACGAGTTAGGAATGCCAGTAACTACCAGAAAATAAAGAAACATTCATTTGCCTTATATAAATGGTTTACATAATTACAAGTACAATGCCCTCACTCAACAACCTCTGAGTGGCATTCGAGGGCATACTCCTAACAATCTCCCACTTGCACTGTATGACTCTGACTCTGGTATCTAATACCCATGTTCTACCGTTGAAGATCCAAGTTTGTCTGAGTTCTTGGCTTGGTCAGTGGATCGGCGTCGTTGTCGGCCGAGTCTACTCTATGCAAAGACAATGTATCCCTTGCGAACAAATTCTCTTACGAGATGATACTTCCTCTCAATATGTTTGGTCTTGTTGTGAAACCTCGGCTCCTTGGCCTCGTACTGGCTCAAATCGTTGTCGCAAATGAACAAAACGGCAAAGACATGGTATCATTTGAAGTTCTCCTAAAATTCTTAATCCGTAACCCTTCCTTGGAAGCCTCCGAGGCTGCTTGATACTCAGCCTGACAGGTGGAATCAGCAGTCGCGCTTTGCTTGGCGCTACGCCAAGATACTGCTCCTCCATTAAGAGTAAATATGTAGCCAGAAGTAGACATCGAGTCGTCCTTCAGTCCTTGGAAGTCCGAATCAGTGAATCCCACCACATCCAAATCTCCACCGCCATACATCAGAACCATATCTCTAGTCCTTCTCAAGTACTTGAGAACGTTCTTTACGGCAGTCCAATGTTCCCTACCTGGGTTTGCCTGAAACCTACTCACCACGCTTACAGCATGCGCAATGTCAGGTCTCGTACACAAAATAGCATACATAAGGCTACCCACGGCCGAAACATATGGTATATTACTCATTTCCTTTCGTTGTTCCTCACTTTGAGGACACATCTTCAAGGAGAGTTTTATTCCATGTTGCATCGGTAGGAACCCTCTTTTAGAATCATCCATCTTAAATCGCTTTAAGATTTTATCTATATAGAGGGCTTGGGAAAGACCTATTGTTCTTTTCGCTCTATCCCGGTAGAGTCGAATACCAAGAATATAGGTAGCTTCTCCCAAGTCTTTCATGGAGAAATTACTCAAAGCCAAGCTTACGTAATCGAGCATTCCCACATCATTTCCTATTAGTAGAATGTCATCTACATATAGTACTAAGAATGCGATCTTGCTCCCACTAACCTTCTTGTATACACAAGGTTCCTCTTCATTTTGCACGAAGTCAAACTCTTTGATCGCTTCATCAAAACGAAGGTTCCAACTACGCGACGCTTGCTTCATCCATAAATGGAACGTCAAGCTTGCACACTTTACGAATATCGACTTGGACACAAAGCCTTTAGCCGCTCCATATAGATTTCTCCTCGAGGAATCCATTAAGGAAAGCCGTCTTTACGTCTATTTGCCATATCTCATAATCGTGGTAGGCGGCTATAGCAAGCATCATGCGAATAGACTTGATCATGGCTACGGGCGAGAAGGTATCGTGGTAATCGATCCCTTCCTTTTGGGTATAACCCTTTGCCACAAGCCTGGCCTTATAGGCATCAACCTTGCCATCACCATCAGTCTTTCTCTTGTAGATCCACTTATTCCCAATGGGCACTATGCCCTTGGGGCGGTCTACTAGAGTCCAGACCTGATTTACATGCATCGAGTCTATCTCAGCTTCCATAGCTTCACGCCATTTCGCGGAGTCTACATCCACCATCGCTTGGTCATAGGTCGTCGGGTCAGTCTCTTGGCTATCACTTGGAACCTCATGAAGACCCAGCTCCTACAAGTGCACAAGCCCATACCTCTCAGGTAAATGAGACACCCTACTAGACCTACGAGGTGGTTGTACTTGTGATTCAGAAAGTTCGGTTCCAGTTTCTTGCACAGGTGTCTCTCGAGGAGTTTCATTGTATTCTTCTAAAGAAATACTTCTACCTGCTCCGCCTTCCTGAATGAACTCATCTTCCAGGAAGTGTGCTTGTAAAGCAACAACGATCCTTCGATCTTCGGGCATGTAGAATAGATATCCCATCGTCCCAGACGGGAATCCAATGAAACGTCCCTTCGCAGACCTAGCTTCCAACTTCTCCACCTTAGTCTTCTTGACATAGGCGGGACATCCCCAAATCCTAATGTGATTAAGACTTGGTTTCCTGCCATCCCACATCTCATGTGGAGTTTTAGGAACGGATTTGGAAGGACATCTGTTCAAGATGGGCAAAGAATGTAGAGTGCATACCCCCATAGGTAAATCGGTAAGTCAAGATAGCCCAAGATGGAACGGACCATGTTCAACAAGGTCCGGTTCCTTCTTTCGACACACCATTTAACGAGGAGTACTGGAGGTGTTAGTTGTGAAACTATTCCATGTTCCTTAAGGAACTCGTCAAACTCCATACTCATATACTCGCCACCTCATCCGACCAAGTGCTTTGATATGATTACCGGTTTGTTTCTCGACTAGGGCCTTGAATTCTGGAATTTCTCAAAGGCCTCGGATTTATGTTTCATTAAGTATACATAACCATACCTAGTATGATCATCTGTAAATGTAATGAAATATTGATATCCGTCACGTCGCTTCCAAAGCACCATATACGTCGGTATGGATTAATCCCGGTTTATCGGCTCTTTCAAAAGTCCCCGTGAAGGGGACTTAGTCATTTGCCTTTAAGGCAAGATTCACAAGTAGGAAAGGGATCCGATCCCAATGGACCCATAAGTCCATCCTTTTCCATCTTGTAAACCTTGGTCCGACCAACATGACCAAGTCTAAGATGCCATTTCAAAACTTGATTGGTTTCATCCCTACCACGTTTTCTAGTCATAGTATTCACAACTACTTTGTTGCTGAGATTTAGATGATACAATCCATTTAACAATGTAGCAGTACCCACTAGTTTATTTCTGAAATAAATTTTGCAGGAACCATCACCAATGAAAAATGAAAAGCCTTTTCGGTCCATGACCGGAATGGATACAATGTTTTTGTGCCCCTTGGGCAAAACAAGTACATCTTCTAAAGTCAAAACAAAACCGGATTCTAAACCCAAAAGAAGTGATCCTATGTCGGTCGCCTCGACACTATGCCTGCTACCGACTGTGATCATAACTTCTCCAACTCCAAGCTTCCTACTTTGTTCCAGATCCTGATTCACGGTACAAATATGAGAACTAGCACCAGAATCCAGTATCCAAGAAGTAGAAAATACAGTAGCAGAACAATTTGTTTCCAAAACTAAAAGTTCTGTACCGGAAGTGCCATGAAGAATAGGACACTCTCTAGCCCAGTGGCCCAGCTCACCGCACTTGAGACAGGCGTCTTTCTTCTTGCTCTTTGGAACCGTTGGGGCCTTGCCCTTGCCCTTGAAGTCCTTAACATGTGGCCCAGTCTGCTTCTTGGTCTTTTTCTTCTTATTCTTTGACTTCCGAAGTCTAGAAGAAATCACAAGGGCAGACTCCTTCATCCGCGGAGTCTTCATCTGAGACTGAGCGGTCACTAGTTTGTTCATTAGCCCAACTAAGTTACATGCAATTTCATTGCAGTTGAAGTTCATAACAAACTGTGAGAAGGAATCAGGGAGAGACTGTAGGATAAGGTCGGTTTGGAGAGAAGCATCCATTTTAAAATCAAGAGCATCCAATCTCTCGATCATGGATATCATTTTGAGGACGTGTTCCCCAACTTTCTCACCTTCCTTCATCCTAGCACCGAACAGTTGCTTGGATATCTCATATCTAGCAGTTCTGCTATGCTCACCATAAAGCTCGGTTAAGTGAGATAGAATCTGCCTAGCAGAAGTCATTTTCTCATGAGCTCTCTGAAGCTCATTAGACATGGAAGCCATCATATAAGCACGGACTTTCACGTCATCCTTAACCCACTTTTCGTGGTTTTCAATCTCTTCCTGATTGGCTCGGGTCCGCACAGGAGGCGCCGGAATGTCCGTCTCCAAGACGTATCCCAAGTGCTCTATACCGAGGACAATCATCGATCAGTGGAGCCAATCAAAAAAGTTAGGTCCCATTAAGGTGTTCTTTTCGAGTAGAATTGCGAGTGGATTCATTGTCATATTGAGATTTGTCTGTATTAAGTATAACAGATTAATTAGTGACTCATTCAATTATGTTCTGAGTATAGAATTTAAGGTCTTTTCTATTCTTGTTACCCAGCTCCCACTATTTTTATCGGAATAACACACTCCCATGTGATATCCGGAAGTATCGTCGCTCTACTTCATAGTGGTGATCGAGTTCTTATAAATCTTAATAGAGGGCAACCGAATGTTTCTAGTCTATTAATTTTCATAAAGTGGTGTCCAACACCAACCCATCTAATGGATGATTCGATCTTCTTTTTCCCTTGTTCACTCCCTCAACCTATACGGTTTCTATGGTTCGTGAACAAGTTAAGTTTATACCATCGACGCAAATCGGTTTCACAATTGAATCTTATCCGCAACCTATCAGGTTTCTAGGGATAAAATTTGCTCCAACTGAAGGCATCCAATGCGCTCCCGGTAATTTATCCGTCCTCCCCGAACGACTACCCCGATAACTCGGAAGCATAGCACATCCGGTTTGGATTTCAATTTCCCGAAAACTCGATGGAGGAAAGGAAAACCTTGAAACCTTATAAACTTAATTATTTATTGTGGGAGAATTTTCGCGATTAACGTTACACTTTGCACATTAATCATATTAGCGCGTTTGTGGTATTCATACAATATGAAAAAACCATTCACAACCTAGTTGCTACCAACATGTGGTTCACGGACCGTTCCTAGAAAACAAAAACTCCGTAATCTAATTACAAGTCTTCGTCTTGAATCTTCGTCTTCTAGAAATGTATCTTCCTCCGGTCTTCGTCATTACATATAAATTTTACATCAAAAATTGCATCCTAGATACAAACATTTCTAGTAAAATAAATAGGCTCAAAACGGCCTTTAAAACCCAATCGAATAAAACGAACGATTCAAAAACTAAGTCCATGAACCACATCCCCATTCAAAAGCATTCATCCAATAAATACTAAATAAATGGAAAGCGTAGAGATACATTGATCCAATCAACAATACGAACCGATCCAATCGATTCACACAATCGGTAATATGATAACGTTCAAAATAATTCGGTCGACCATAAATATTCCAATTAATCAAATTTCCCTTATAAAATGAAATACCATAAATCATTTTAATCATATTAAATCCAATTTAACATGAGGGAGATTAATTTTCAAGAATACACGAAAAATCGAGCCGTGGCGAAAATGGCTGCCATGGCGAGTCATCGGCATCTTGCCAGATCGGCCGCCATGGCCGAGTCACGCCGGCAGCCTACCGGCCGAGCACGGCCCGTGTCTCCCGACACGGTCGGGTCTCGCTGGCAGGCTCGGGACTGCTGACACGGCCCGTGTCACGGACACGGCCGAGTCACCTGGCAGCTTCACGCCTTTGTCCGAAAAGTCGTCCGACGACGATTGAGCTCGATTTTCGACCGGATATCAATATCAATATTTTTCAACATTCATATCTTCAATATAAATCATATTTCCAAGAAATTAAGATTTATATTTAGACATAAACTTACGAAAAATATAACTACAACGAACATAAAAATATATACCACGATTATGACTAAAATGATTCCAAATCATTCACCATCTAATCAAGCATTCCAAATGCCAATATCGTATATACGATCGCAAGACCTACGCTCCGATACCACTGTTGGGATTCGGTGCAAAAAGGCCCAGCGGAAGCGGTAAAACGAAAATTAATTCGATCCGAATCCCTACGAGGATCGATCGAGCTACGTATATACGAATATATAAACGAAAAGCAAGAGTCGTAAGAAACTAACCCTCGAAGTACGTTGATTAAATGGAAACCTTCTCTTGAGCTATTCCCCAAGCTTTAGTTGATCTCTACGTATCCGATCCGCTCCAAGCCCTTGAACGATCCAACGCCGAAAGCACCGCGTCTCTACTTGCCACGCGCCGGAAAAACGACCGGAATAACAACACTTGATTAACCTCTAAGGTTACGGCTAGAATCAAATGATGAAGCTTTTATTATTACACTCTAAGTGTATAATATATCTCTCAATAATTTTCTCTCAATTTTTCTCCAAGAAAAATGAAGAGGAAGTGAATGAAGAAGATGAAGATGAGTGTTAAACTCAAAGTCTATCTCTCTCTCTCTATATTCTCACGTTGGAAAGGCTTGCACAAGGAATCAAAAGGTGCATGTGAAATGAGATATCTTCTTCCCTTTATTCAACTCTCACTTCAATAATACAAATAATGCCACATTATTTTAAACCCCACAATGTCATGTTCTTTCATATAAAATGAAAGCAACAAGACAAGAGGAAAGTGAGTGGAAACAAAGGGGGGGCGGCTATTATGCAAAAAGGACGAGTTTGTCTGCTTCGGACTCCGTGAGTCCAAACAGATAAACTACGATTCCATTCCGATGTATTTGTATCGATTAATTAATCCAATTAATTAAACATATCAAATACAAAATAACATAATTAATTTCTCCAAGAAATAATTATATTCATGAATTAAATTAATCACCCGGTGATATATTTAATCCATTAAGCCGTAAATCAATTTATCCGATAAATCGAAATAAACATCGAATGTCCCAAATTAGATATCCAATATCTAATATTCATAATGAGAGAAAAAGCTTAATACATTCCGTCCTCAATCCTAAAGCGCGACTAGGTAGGTCCGTCTCGATCGGCAATGGGAGGAACCAAAGAGTAGTAGCACCACCTAGCTAGCACGGTGGCCTACACTGCACTCGACCGAGAACGAATGATTGGGATCATTCAAGAACCATTCGTCGTGAATACCGATAACGTATAAACCCTTCTTTCAAATATCCCGATCAAGTTATAGGGTCACGGTCGACCAAACCCTATCTGTACTTGACGCTATGCATGCGTTAATGCAAATCGAGATCATCGAGCTCTCGTGTATCTAATACAGCTAGCTCCAATGCTTTGGCCAAAGACTTATGATCTCATCTGCCAATAACCGCATAGGACATATAACCCGTTCACTAACAGGAGAAAAAATTCTATCTTGGTATTCAGTAGGACCTGCTACTTGCCCGTCAAGATGCACGTCGAGGTTGACCCCCACCTTCCGGTTTACAGGGTCGAACTACTCTAATGAAAATCTTGACGTCACAAGCATATCCCTACTAAATCCTCAAGTCGAAGGTTCACGATTACCTATCACAACCTTTCGATTCCGTCATTGACTGTCCCGGAGTGAAAACCGTGTGACGAATCGAGGGTGAGTCGGTTCGAGTATACTAATCTAATTAGCATACCTATAACGTGTGCTCCCACTAACCATTAGTGTTCGACAGACACTCTCCATGTCAAAGAACACGTCATACAAGTCTTCACATAAACTTAACGCCCAGTCAAGTTTCATCGACTTGCGAACGATTAAGTATTTGAGCTATAAACCTTTCCAGTGCCGACCCCCTTATCCAATAAGGAGTGGAACGTTTTGCTCTCAAATACACGGACTAGTTTCTATATGTTTATTTACGAGTTAGGAATGCCAGTAACTACCAGTAAATAAAGAAACATTCATTTGCCTTATATAAATGGTTTACATAATTACAAGTACAATGCCCTCACTCAACAACCTCTGAGTGGCATTCGAGGGCATACTCCTAACACATAGGTCACCTGCATTGTTATCAGCTGTGCTTCCGCATTACTCATCTGCAGCCAAGGTTTGTTAGCTGCATATAATCACATCTGAGGTTAGTCACCTGATAATCAAGAAAAGTTTTAATAAGTCTATTCATCCCCCCTCCCCCTCTAGACTTATTCCTGACGAACTTGTGACCTACAAGTGGTATCGGAGATGTTGGTTCAATCTTACAGAACCAGATCCATATACTTGAGTATATATATATTTTAATCTCTCATTATAATGGAACACATGCAACATATGCACTATGGATTACCTTTATTTTCTGTTGATGAATATGTCCTTTGGAAAATAAGAATGTAGGCTCATCTGTCATCCCTTCATGATGACATGTGGTGTATAATCGAGGATGGACCATTCATTTTCCTGAAGGACAACACAGAAGAAGAAATTGTAGCTGGGGAGCTAAAGCAGATTCCCCAAAGAAGAACAAAGATGACTGCAGAAAGGAAGCTGGCAAATCTTGACAACCGGGCCAGAGACATCCTTTATCAAACTCTTGACAAAGCAACCATGGTAAAGATGAAGAACTGTAAGAAGACCAAAGAAATATGGGACACATTAGCAGTAATGTGTGAAGGGACATAGCTCATCAAGGAAAATGAATTGTCAATTGCCACTAAAAAATTTGACAATTTCAAGATGAAAAGTGGTGAAACCATTGACCTAGTGGATAATAGGTTCACAGAGATCATAAATGAAGTGAACTCTCTTGGAAAAACCTATGGCAACCGAGAGATGGCTCTAAAAGTTCTAAGGTCTCTTACCCCAGAATGGAGCATGAAGGTCGTTGCTATGAGGGAATCTAAGGATCTTAATAAGATAAAGATCCAAGAAATATTCTCAGACCTCAAGGCATTAGATTTTGAGCTGCCCTGCTCGTCATCCAATGAGCCAGCTGAGAAAGGAATAGCTTTTGCAGCAGAATCACCTGCAAAGAGTCAAGTTGAAGTTAGTCCCCCCAGTCCTCTAAATTTTGAGGAAGAGATGGCATTGATCATGAAGAGGTTCAGCAACTTTAGGAAGAACTACTCCAAATACAAGAAGAACTACAAGGAGAACCCAAGGAAGAACCAAAAAGCTACAAACTGGAAAGTAGAATGCTACAACTGCCACAAAACAGGGCACATCCAGTTTGACTGCCCTGATCTCAAAAAGAATGATGATAAGAAGGACTTGGGCAGAAAGGAAGACAAGAGGAAAGCTCTCATTGGTGAAGATCAAGAGAGAGTTGAATCAAGCAGTGGATTCTTTTCAGATGATGATGATGACTACAACTGCTTGATGTCTAACTTGGCTGATGAAGAGGTAACATCTAAACCTCAAACTACAGAAGGTTTCAGTTATGACATGTCTGAAGACATTGATCTTCACAAATTTGTAAATCAGTTGCTAAAATATTTTGAAACCATAAAATCATCCCACCTAACTGTTACAACTGAGAATGCACAACTGAAGAATGAGAAAGTCCAGCTGAAAAATAATTTTGACAACGCAACCAAGAGTCAGCAAAGTTTAAAAACATCCTAGTTGAGTTTGAAAAACAATCTGAAAATACTTTGAAAAACTCGGCTGAAAATACCACAGCTGAGGTTCATAAGCTGGCTATTTTAAACAGTGAAAAGTCAACTGCACTTGCTCATATTAAAATTGAGCTCTCTAAATCGAAATAGCTAAACAACGCACAAGCTAAAGAGATAACATCTCTGAAAGCATCTATAACTCTTGATGGATTGTGTATAAACCAGAGGCCACTTTATTTTAAATCAGGCTTTGGATATGAAGGGAGAAACTTATCAAGGGAGAAACTTATGTCCAGACTGCCAAGCCTATAAACAAACCTGTATTTCAAAATTGGCAGCAGTCCAGTCAAAAGTTTAGGCAGCAACCAAGGTTTTCAAGGCAGCCACCTAGACATGAGACTAGGCAATGGCCAAAGCAGAAGCAGCAGTCAAAATATTATTCTGCTTATTATCAAAGACTCCCTAAAAATAGATTTCAAAATGGGAGAGGTAAATGGAAACCTCAAGGTTTTCAAAGATTTCAAAATGATCAGGTGTGGAGAACCCAAAACTTTAATAACTCGTCTCAGCCAAGATGTATAAATAGCCCACACCAAAACCATTATCAGGCATATCCAGTATACAATCCTAACCAGGGATATAGACCTAGACAATATGCACCTAAGAGGGAAAATCAATTTAATTTTGAAAACACCAGGAGAAATCAATTCTCCAGGAAGTCCATTAACCCTAAAGGACTCACTCAAATTTGGGTACCTAAATTGTTGCTTGTCTGATTGCAGAAAAGGTGGAAGGACTACCATCATGTCACCTCAAATTCAACAGTAGGAGGTGAAGAATGGTGTGTGGACTCAGGATGCTCAAGGCACATGACAGTAAATAAGAAGGTTCTGACAAACTACATCAAAGAAAGAGGTCCAAATGTAACTTTTGGAAATAGCTCTCGAGGTCAAACAAAAGGTTATGGGGAGTTGCACCGAGGAAACATAATATATCGAAAGTGCAGTATGTCAAAGGGCTCAAATACAACCTGTTGAGCATAAGCCAGTTTTGTGATGAAAAGAACTTAGTAGTTTAGAAATACATGGTGAGTGATATCTTATCTGGAGTAGTGAAACTACAAGGATACAGAAGAAGGAATGTCTACATGATAGAATGGAATACAAGCACTCCAAACACCTGTTTTCTATCAAAAACAACTGTTGAGAATGGATGGATGTGGCACAAAAGTCTATGTCACCTGAATTTCAATGTCATCAATAAGATAAGCTCTCAAAAGTTGGTCAGAGGAATACCAACAGAAGTATTCAAGAATGAGACTCTTTGTGATGCATGCCAGAAGGGAAAACAAACCAATGCATCTTTTAAATCAGTTCAACCTACCACTAACTCACAAAATTTTGGATCTACTTCATATGGATCTCTTTATCCCTATCAAACCAAGGACATTGAGTGGAAGGAAGCATGCATTAGTATTAATGAATGACTACTCCAGATACATATGGGTGGTTTTTCTCTATAAAAAGAGTGAAACATTAACAAAGCTTCCTGAACTGTTGAGAAAGATTCAGAATGAGAAATCCCTATCTATCATAAAGATCAGATCAGACAGAGGAGGAGAATTTCTCAACAAGGCAATCACCGAGTATAGTGATTAGAATGGAATCCAGCATGAAGTCTCAGCCGCAAGAACATCACAACAAAATAGTGTAGCTGAAAGAAGGAACAGAACCCTGAAGGAAGCAGCCAGGTCAATGATTGCTGAAGCTGACCTGCCCAAGAGGTTATGGGCTGAAGCTGTCAACACAGCATGTCATACTCAGAATAGGAGTATGATAGTAGGAGACATGGCAAAACTCCCTATGAGGTTTGGAATGGCAGAATTCCAACTGTTGCTTTTTTGTTGTAAGTGTTTCATCCACAACAATGGTAAAACCCAACTGAATGCCTTTGATGCTAAAACTGATGATGGTCTCTTTATGGGATACTCACAATTAAGCAAGACATACAGAGTATTTAACAAAAAAAACATTAGTTTTGTCCTTGATGAATCTACTGTTGAGTACAGGAAGCAGGTGGAATCAATTGAGGAAAAGCTCAAAACCACCTCCCTGGATTAAATCATCATCAATGACACAGGAATGATAGATACAGTTGAGGAAGACCCAACTGCAGATCAAACATGATCTCCAACCACAGCTGATGGAGAACCAACTGCAGATCAGACATGATCCCCATCTGTAGTTGACAAAACCATAGCTGAACCAGATGCAGCTCAAGATGGCTAAAACCAAGCTGATGCAGAGACAGACGAAGTTCCTCAAAACAACTCAACATGGGGAACAAACCTTGAAGATGATACCCACAAATGGCTCAGAGATCATCCCATCTAACAGATTATTGGAAACCTAACTGATGGAGTCAAAACCAGGCAATCCACAGAACCAGCAGGAAGCCCCAAACAACTGAACAGGCCCTAGATGACTACATATGGGTGATTGCAATGCAGGAAGAACTAAACCAAATGGAGAGGAACAATATCTGGGAACTAACAGACAGACCAGATCAGAACAAAGTCATAGGCACCAAATGGGTGTGCAAAAACAAGTGTGATGAAAATGGAGCTGTTGTTAGGAATAAAGCCAGACTAGTTGCAAACGGATATGCTCAATGTGAAGGAATAGATTTTGATGAAACATATGCACCAGTAGTAAGACTAGAAGCAATCAGACTATTCCTTGCATATACAGCATTTAAAGATTTTGGAGTATACCAAATGGACGTGAAAAGTGCATTTCTCAATGGCGTACTAGAAGAAGAAGTCTATATGGAGCAACCCCCTAGATTTGTCAAAGGATACAAAGTTTACAAGCTTCTGAAATCTCTATATGGACTCAACCAGGCACCAAGAGCATGGTATGAAATCTTATCTGTATTTCTTGAGAAAAATGGATTTTGCAAAGGAAAGGTGGACAAGACTCTCTTCAGAATTGAACATGAAGACCACATACTACTAATTCAAATATATATGGATGACATTATATTTGGCTCAACCAACCTTGAGCTATGTGAAAAGTTCTCAAATCTCATGCAAGGAGAATTTGAGATGAGTATGATGGGTAACCTAAATTTCTTTCTTGGTTTTCAAGTCAATCAAGTTGACACTAGAATTTTCATCAACCAAGCAAAGTACACAAGAGAATTGATCAAAATATTTGGCATGGACTCAGCTAAACCCCTAAGAGTACCAATGAGCACATCCCTACACATTGGCGCAGATGAAAGAGGCATCCCAGTGGATCTAACCCACTACAGAAGACTAATTGGTTCACTACTCTACCTCACTGCAAGCAGACCTGACATTTCATACGCAGTAGGAGTGTATGCAAGATTTCACTCCAAGCCAAAGCAGTCTCACCAGGAAGCAGTAAAAAGTATAATTAGATACCTTAAGTCTACAATCAATGTTGGTTTATGGTATCCAAAAGATGACAACTTTAAACTATCAAGATATTCATATGCTGACTTTGCAAGATGCAAGATCGACAGGAAAAGCGCCAGTGGAACGTGTCAATTCCTTGGAACCAGGCTAACATCATGGTTCAGTAAAAAGCAGGTGTCCAACTCAATTTCCATAATTGAGTCAGAATATCTAGCTGCAGGCAGCTGTTGTGCTCAGATTATGTGGATCAGACAACGGCTAAGGGACTACAACATCATAACAAATGAAGTCCCTATCTGGTGTGACAATAATAGTGCAATTGCTATAACCAACAGTATAGTCCTACATTCAAGAACAAAACACATAGATGTCAAACATCACTTCATCAGAGATCATGTGCTCAACAAAAGAGTAAGAGCGGAAAGAGTCAGCACAGAGTACCAAATTGCGGATATATTCATAAAACCTTTACCAGAAGAAAGGTTTCTGGAACTAAGCAAGGAACTTGGACTACTAGACTGGGAATCTAGTGCATAGCTGAAGATCAGACAAGAAAGGTCATCTAACCTGAAGTAGACAAAAGAAGTCATCTGGTCTAAACCAGACAAGGAACATCACATGATACGAAACACAGACGACGAAAAGCCATCTGATCAGACCAGACGAGGAAAAGCCACCTGATCAGAGCAGACAAAGATCACAAACGAGAAAAGCTAGCTGATATGAACCACAGACGAAATACCTCACCTGATGCAGAGCAGACAGGGACCAAATCACAGCTGCATCGGAAGTCAAAAAGTTAAACAGCTAAGTTTCCCTATCTTTTTAAATATTCACTTTTAATAACACGTGTTTAAAATCACACGTTTACAATACCTCCACGTCTACATCACGTTGTCCAATCAGTCACACTAACAACCACTGATTTAATTAATTATTAAATTCAAAAATGACTTTTCGAGTGACTATTAAAGATGATTAAAATTATTTCACAAAACCTTATCGTCTTCAAGCTCTCAAAACCCTAGTTTTCAAAAGCAGAAAAATTCTCTGAATATTCACTACACTTAATACCTTCGAAAAATCTTCTATTTACCGAAATGGACTCGACCACATACTTGAAAAGAAGTGAACCTCAAGATGGTGAAGGAGGAGATAGTCTTCAGCATAGTCGTGGATTTTGTTGGACTGTTTGAATCCAACAAAACTGTCGAAATGGCGCATCCAATCGGACAGATGAAGAAGAACGGGATATATCACTTTCTGGACATCAATCCATCCCAGTTATTCAAGGAAGCCATCATTTGTTTCTTCAAGGAGGCTCAGGTCACCACAAGGGGAATCGAGAGCTCAATCTTCGGAGAAGAAATCACTATCACCAAGCAGATAATTGATGACGCATTTAAAATGGAAAACAAGGGCATTACTGTCGAGGCCCTGAAGCAAAGCCTAGTGGAGATTTGGTATGAAATCAAAATGCCAGGCAGCCGATGAAGGCGAAGTTCACGGCCAAGAAGGGAGATTTAAAGAAGGAGTACTGATACATGCTAGACATCACAAACAAAATTGTGATGGGAATGACCGGAAGTCTTGACCAATTGTCATCGTCAAAATACATGGTCATTGGTGCACTGATCCAGAAGCAGAGGATTAACTGGCCTGACTACATGATGTGATATTGACATACCCAAACGAAGAAAACGAAGTAAGTATTGACGTAAGTAACGATACAACATTGTATGCACATGCACCTACGTACTTCGTGAGAAAATGGACACAAAATGAGGAGGACCAAGGTGACAAGTCTCGGCCGTGTCATATGACACGGCCCGTGTCATGCTGTGCCGGAAGACCCAAGTACACTGCTTGTCGAACTCGGCCATGTCGCCCGACACAGCCCGTGCCGAGATATCCCAGAAAAACAAAACTAACTACCCACTGGACTCGACCGTGTCCCGAGACACGGCCGAGTCGAACTCTTCCGAAACTTGCCGAGAGACTGTCTGCCCAGCCCGACCGTATCCCAAGACACGATCGAGTCCTACTTGTCCAGAACTGCCGAAACGTCTGCCCGTCCAACCCGACTGTGCCAGGCGACACGGTCGAGTCCTACTCGCCCAGAAATGATGGAACACCTGTTTGTCCCACCCGACCATGCTCCAGGACACGTTCGAGTCCTGCCGACCAGCCTTGTCGCGCTGCGGCCGTGTCAAGCGACACGGCCCTTGTCCAGCAGCCAGCTTCCTTTGTTTATGATCTTTGTGTGTTGTTTTTGTCTGCCTCACATGGAATGATGACTTGCATATTATGTAGGGTGACTTATAATCATTTTAATATGTGATTCCCTCCCTATCATTTGATTCTTTTATATTTTATCTTGATGTTTTATTTTTCATTTCAAGATCATGTGATCTTTTTTTTATTCCTTAGTTGATAAGAAGACTACATCTCTACAAGTAGTCTTGTTCATGCTTGTGTTAGCCATTGTATGTTAAAGAAAAAGAATACACTTTGTGTTTTCACTATTGTTGAATGCTTTTCATCAAACCTTTGATTTTTATTCGACGCGTTTTCGAATATTAATCCGATTGATTATCAATAGGTCTTGAGAAGAAATCACTTATCGAATTATAGGTCTAATTCGATAAACCATTGTTCTTGTTCGAATTTTTCATTGTCATTTCCCATATTACTTCCATATAATACACTCAAAACACCCTACTCGTAAAAAGCCTTCCGCTATCATATACCTATACACACTCCGACCGATACATATTCACTTTTCCGGGCGAATTCGTATCATTAGTGGTACCGGAGGCAAGGTCATTTCCTTATCGAAATTTTCTTGCAATCTCGAGACTCTCTTATCATGGATTTTTCTGACGTTGATTTCATGGAGAAACTCCGTGAGGCACTACACAGCTTGCAAGAGCCACGTTTTCAAGCTAGAAGAGGAGGATATGACGCACATTCACCGCATCATGCAGATGAATTTAAATTAAATGAACTTCCGGAATTTGTCGGAGGTACCGATCCCGAAGTCTACTTGGAGTGGGAGAGAAAGATTGAATGCATGTTCGAGTTCAAAAACCTTAACAACGAGAAACGTTGCAAATATGCGATTCTCAAGTTAGGGAAAGGTGCTTCCCTGTGGTTCGAGGGTGTGAAAACACAACGAGCTCGTGCGGGAAAGGAAAAAATCCATTCTTGGGATTCTTTAAAGAAGAAACTACGTAAAAGGTATGTCCCGACATCACATCGATTAACCTTGTATCGAATGATTGTCGAATTCACGCAAGGGAAACTAAGTGTGGGAGAATATATTGAATAATTTGTAGGCTTGGCCTTAACGGGTGAACTCGAAGAAAATGAAGAACAAAGAATGTCACGTTTCTTACGTGGCCTAAACCGAAACATTGCAAATACAGTGGAATTATACCCTTACGGGGATTTTGACACTTTATGCGGTGTCAAAACCTTGACATTTAAAGCATCGCACTTTAGTCAAGCTCGTATCAAAACAAAGTGAAGTTTGCCAAACCCGAATTCCCATATAAATTCGAAAATTCAAGTACCGGCTCAAGTTTGACTGCGAAACTTACCACACCTATTCAAGTCCCTACCCCAGCCCCGAAGATTCCTCAAGGGTCCAAAGAGACGAGCTTGACTAAAGTACGATGCTTTAAATGTCAAGGTTTTGGTCACTATCAAAATGCATGTCCAAACAAATGGGTGGTCACGTTGAGAGAAGCTCTTGCAGTCCGAGACGAACTTTTAGTCGAGGACGAGAAGGAAGGACTTGGTGACGTATTTAACATAAAGGCCGAGGAAGAAAACGAGGAAGGCGAGGCTTATGATGCGCCGGAAAATGATACTGCTTTAGTACTTCGAGCTCTACATACCAAAATCATTCCAAATGATACGGAGCGAAGGGACCAAATCTTTCATTCCAAATGCTGAGTCGGAGAAAAATGGTGTAGTTGAATAATCGACGGAGGAAGTTGCACGAATGTAGCTTCCAATGAGATGGTTACGAAACTCGGTCTAACTACTATGGCTCACCCGAGACCGTATGCTTTACATTGGCTCGATGATGGAAGTAAAGTGAAGGTTTCGAAACAAGTACGGGTCAACTTAACTATGGGACCATACGGAGACGATGTGTTATGTGACGTACTCCCGATGGATGCATGCCACGTACTTTTGGGACGACCATGGATGTTGGACCGAGACATTTTACATCGAGGTCGAAGTAACGAATATGAATTACGAGACAAAGGAACGAAGATTGTACTCAAGCCGATGTCCCCGCAAGCTATCCGTTCGATGAGTTCTAGTCGAATGGAGAAACTGAAGCTTACTATGTTTGCTAGCGAGAGGGAAATGGAACATGCCATTAATGACGGGGAGCAAGTATATTTGGTGATGTTTAAGGAAACACGGGACAAGAACATGGGGGTACAAAACAGAGGAGAGATAGATATGTTATTACATGAATTTGAGGATGTCTTTCCCGAAGAATTATCGTCAGGTTTACCACCTATTCGTGGTATTGAACACCAAATCGATCTTATACCGGGAGCAACACTTCCTAGTAAAGCCGCCTATAGATGTAATCCCGAAGAGACGAAGGAGTTACAAAGACAAGTCGAAGGACTTTTGAACCACGGGTACGTTCGAGAGAGCTTGAGTCCATGTGCGGTTCCAGTCTTACTCGTCCCTAAGAAAGATGGTTCTTGGCGAATGTGTGTGGATAGTCGGGCCGTGAACAATATCACCGTCAAGTATTGATTCCCTATCCCGAGACTTGATGATATGTTAGACGAACTACATGGTTCGGTTGTCTTTTCAAAGGTTTATTTACGAAGCGGATATCACCAAATTTGAATGCGAGAAGGTGACGAGTGGAAGACGGCCTTCAAAACGAAAAACGGATTATATGAGTCCACCGTTATGCCATTCAGTCTTACAAATGCACCAAGTACTTTCATGAGGTTGATAAACGAAGTGCTTAAACCATTTCTGGGGAAATTCGTGGTTGTATATCTGGATGACATTCTGATCTATAGTCGGTCATTACAAGAACATTTCGGGCACTTAAGACAAGTCTTCGAAACTTTGAGGGACCGAAAACTATATGGAAAAAAGGAGAAGTGTTCATTCTTAGTCGAGAATATAGTCTTTCTTGGTTATGTCGTTTCGAAGGACAGAGTGGCGATTGATCAAACAAAAATCGAAGCAATTAAGTCTTGGCCGACCCCTACGACCGTAACGGAAGTAAGGTCATTTCACGGACTTGCTTCTTTTTATCGGAGGTTTATTCGGGACTTTAGCACCATTTCAAGTCCGATAACAGAGTGCTTAAAAAAGGGGACATTTGTATGGAACGGGTCTGCCCAAAAAGCGTTCGAAAGGTTAAAGGCCAAATTATGCGAAGCACTGATCCTAACACTACCCGATTTTACTCAACCATTCGAAGTGGGATGTGATGCTAGTGGAGTTGGAATTGGAGCAGTTCTTATTCAAGGTAAACGACCTATCGCTTACTTTTCGGATAAATTGAATGGTGCTAGGTCGAATTATTGCACTTACGATAAAGAATTCTATGATATCGTAAGGGCCCTTGATCATTGGAGTCATTATCTTCGGCCGAAACATTTTATTCTACATTCGGACCACAAATCATTGAAATACATTAATGGACAACACAAACTGAGTCTGAGGCATGCTATGTGGGTGGAATTCCTACAATCGTTTCACTTTTCATCCAAGTACAAAGACGGTAAAAGCAATGTCGTTGCAGATGCGTTATCTAGAAGGTATGCTTTACTTTCTACTCTGGAGGTTCGGTTACTTGGTTTCGAAATGTTGAAAGAGTATTATGCAAATGATACGGATTTTGGGGAAGTTTTTACTCGTTGCAATTCTGGTCCATTCGGGGATTTCATGATACAAGATGATTTTCTCTTTAAAGGGAATAGACCTTGTGTTCCAAAACATGCGGTTCGAGAATTGTTGGTTCGGGAGGCTCACGGAGGAGGCTTAGCAGGGCACTTTGGCACGGCTAAGACAATGGAGGTACTTAAAGAACATTTCTTTTGGCCAAAAATGCTAAAAGACATTTTCAATGTTTTAAGTAAATGTGTAACATGTCACATCGCAAAGAGTTCGTTCAAACCGGGTTCGTATATGCCTCTACCGATTCCAGAAAGACCGTGGGATGATGTATCAATGGATTTTATCATTGCTTTGCCCCGTACTCAATGAGGTAAAGATGCTATCATGGTGGTCGTTGATCGTTTCTCGAAGATGGCTCATTTCGTGGCTTGCCACAAACCGAGGACGCAAGTAACGTGGCTGATATATATTTCCGAGAGGTGGTTCGTTTACATGGAGTTCCGAAAACTATTGTTTCGGATCGGGATTCGAAATTTCTTAGTTATTTTTGGAATATATTATGGAGGAAAGTGGGAACAAAACTCTTATTTAGCACCTCACACCATCCTCAAACAGATGGTCAAACTGAGGTCACAAATCAAACGCTAGGAACATTGTTGCGAGGACTTGTGAATAAAACGTAAAAGGATTGGGACGTGAAACTTGCTCATGTGGAATTTGCCTATAACCGATACCCTACACATGCCACGACACACTCTCCCTTTGAAACCATGTACGGGTTAAATCCTTATATACCCTTAGACTTGATTCCATTGCCGAAAGATGAGTTGGTACACAAAGATGCAGAATCTAAACTTAAATCGATGATAAAGTTACACGGCCAAATACATGATCGAATTAAAGAGGTGAATGACGCATACAAACGGAAATCCAACAATCAAAGAAAATCGAGACTGTTCAAGGTAGGCGACTTGGTTTGGGTACACTTAAGAAAGGAGAGATTTCCTAGTAAATGCAAGAACAAACTTATGCCGAGGGCCGAGGGTCCTTACAAAATCATGGGTAAGGTGAACGACAATGCAAATAAAGTAGAACTTCCGGGCGATTATGGAGTACACGCCACTTTCAATGTGGGCGATCTATCTTCTTACCTTGACGACGAGGGAATTACTGAATTGAGGTCAATTCCTTTTAAAGGGGGAGGAGATGATGCGATATTGACATACCCAAACAAAGAAAACGAAGTAAGTATTGACGTAAGTAACGATACAACATTGTATGCACATGCACCTACGTACTTTGGTGAGAAAACGGACACAAAACGAGGAGGACCAAGGTGCCAAGTCTCGGCCGTGTCATATGACACGGCCCGTGTCATGCTGTGCCAGAAGACCCAAGTACACTGCCTGCCGAACTCGGCCGTGTCGTCCGACACGGCCGGTGCCGAGATGTCCCGGACAAACAAAACTAACTGCCCGCTGGACTCGACCGTGTCCTGAGACACGGCCAAGTCGAACTCTTCCGGAACTTGCCGAGAGACTGTCTGCCCAGCCCGACCGTGTCCCAAGACACGGTCGAGTCCTACTTGTCCAGAACTGGCGAAACGTCTGCCCGTCCAACCCGACCATGCCAGGCTACATGGTCGAGTCCTACTCGCCCAGAAATGCCAGAACACCCGTCCGTCCCACCCGACCGTGCTCCAGGACACGGTCGAGTCCTGCCGACCAGCCTTGTCGTGCCGCGGCCGTGTCAAGCAGCCAGCTTTCTTTGTTTATGATCTTTGTGTGTTGTTTTTGTCTCCCTCCCATGGCATGATGACTTGCATGTTATGTAGGGTTACTTATAATCATTTTAATATGTGATTCCCTCCATATCATTTGATTCTTTTGTATTTTATCTTGATGTTTTGTTTTTCATTTCAAGATCATGTGATCTTGTTTTTATTCCTTAGTTGTTAAGAAGACTACATCTCTATAATTAGTCTTGTTCATGCTTGTGTTATCCATTGTATGTTAAAGAAAAAGAATACACTTTGTGTTTTCACCATTGTTGAATGCTTTTCATCAAACCTTTGATTTTTATTCGACACGTTTTCGAGTATTAATCCGATTGATTCTCAATAGGTCTTGAGAATAAATCACTTATCGAATTATAGGTCTAATTCGATAAACCCTTGTTCTTGTTCGAATTTTTCATTGTCATTTCCCATATTACTTCCATAAAAATACACTCAAAACACCCTACTCGTAAAAAGCCTTCCGCTATCATACACATATACACACTCCGACCGATACATATTCACTTTTCCGGGTGAATTCGTATCACTACATCTACAGGAAGTTAGTCCGAGAAGTGAATAAAGTTAGTTGGGACGAAGCAAACAACAAATTTGGACAGAAATTAACTTTCGGAACCCAAGTCAGTTGGATTCTGGAACTTCTCGGGAAGGCCAAAAGAAAGGCAGATAACATCCACATAAGCAAGAGACTTGGTCATCTGTACCAGGCTACAATGGAGAAGCTTGCAGACAAGAAGCCCACAGCAGCTGAGTTAACCGAGAAAATGACAAGTGGAACATCTTCATACAGAGGACCCTCAGACTCAGATGAGATCCAGTCTGACGCAGCTGATAAAACCCCAGCTGAGATTCCAGCTCAAATCCCAGTTGATAAAATTGCAGAGGAGATGACGTCAGCCCCAACCACAATTGCATCTGAGATTTTTGAAAAGTCACCTGCACCTGCAATCGCACCTGCAGAAGACTCGGACAGTGACAACATTCTTCTTTCCAAGATATTAAAGAGAAAGTCACCTGAACGAGAAGAAGTTGTCCATGTCGCCTACTCCCCTGAACCAACACCAAAGAAGCTCAAGGAACTGGTGGTTCAAACACCTGAGGAAGAGATGCAGATTGTCATTTCAGCTGCACCTGCATCAACTGAAGAACAACCAGATCATTCCGCAGAGCTGATAGCAGAAGTGATCCCCCTCCTAACCCTTCCAAGCATCACTGAGGAAGAGGAGGCAGAAGAAACCGTCAAGGTACAAAGTGTAAATTACTCTTTCAACCTCAGGGAGAACAATCCGTTGAATCTTACCAAAACTCAATTACAATTTGTAAGAAAATAAGCCTCCAAATACTCATTTACCAATATATATGAATAATGGAAGGAGTTGAAGACGTTTACCTTCCCTCAACTAAAAGAATTTGTGGAGAGAAGTAGCTGGGATCACCCCGCTCCCACAGAACAACTCATCATGTTTTTTTTGTCATCAGACAAATGTGAGGTTTTTACTGATGAGAACTAGTTCTATTCAAATTTTAAGACGAATATGGACCAGTTCGTTTTTCATGTTATGGAAGGAATAGCTCAAGGACAAACCTTGGGAGAAGAGGAGAGATCTGAAAGTGGAGAAAAAGAAAAAGAAGAAGAAAAAGAGTTAGTTGAAAAGGAGATTGAAAAGGAGAAGGAAGAAGAGGTTGAAAAAGAAAAGAAAGAATAAAACAAAGAAGAAGTTGAAAAGGAAGACAGAGAGGTAGGAGTTGAAAAAGAGAAGGAAGCTGTAGAAAAAGAGAAGGGAGAAGAGAAAGAAGAAAAGAAAGAAAAAAGAAATGAAGAAGTTGAAAATAAAGAAAAAGAGGATGAGAAGGGGGAGGAAGAAGAGGAAAATGAAAAAGAAGAAGAAAATAAAGAGAAGGAAAAAGATGATGAGGACCATGATCAAAATGCACCTGATCAGGCCTCTAGCTCAGCCCAGCCTGAGGAAGCTGGAAGTCAGTGTTAGGATTGTATACTGCAAAGCATACTTTATGCTTGTATTACCTAATTTCTCTGTTACTACCTATGAGAATATTAATTACATTTAATCACATGTTTTGCATATTAATTCACGTTATGGTTATGCAAATGAAATGTCTAATTATTTTATATTGTAGATAATGTGGTGTGTTGGTGTCACACGGAAGATCACATTATCGGTGCCTTATAAAATAATATATTAATTCACAACCTATATAATTATTAGACAAATTATCTAAAAGATTGTAGTGTGTGCTTGAGAATAGTTGGTCTTGACTATTGCATACATTAGTGTATTTGCATACGTTGAACTGGATCGAGGTGAGATAGTGTCTTCTGTACTGACTGTAAGAAGAACATAAATCTCAGATAATTATTATTTCTTAATTCTAAGTATATAATATTTAATTGTGTATTTATAATAATTATTGCATTGATTTACCATAGGTGAGAGTCAAAATGATCCACTCAATAAGCCTCGTATCTTGGGCAATAATATTGTTTATACGACAGTTATTATTATTACTAGAAATCGTGTCCCGACTCGTGCGGTTTGATGATGTCCCCTTGAGTAGCTCGATAATGATTATTATATTAAACCCTGCAGGTAGATTTAATTCCGATATAATAATAAGGTTCGAGTGGTACTACTCTTGGATAAGATATTAATTAATTAAAGCTATCAGTAGCTTATAATTAATTAATGGACATTCGATATCTTAAACACGAGAAATAATATATTTAATAAGGAGCCCAATTTCGTAATTTGGGATTTTGGTAGGAAGTGCAATATCAACCTTTTAGTGGACTAAGTTGATATTAATAGATTCATTATATATTAGGAAGAGTCCTAATAAGGTAAGATGAATTTATTGGGAGTCCTTCCATAATCCTCCTTAAGATCCCTAGTAGTAGTCCAAGAGCCTATAAATAGGACTTATGGGGAGGTGTTGGCCGAATTATTCATTGTCCCAAGCTTGAGAGATCGATTTTCTTCTTCTTATGTTTAATTGTAGATCTAGGCTTGTGTATTTGATTCTACAATTTAGATAACACATCAATTTGCTAAGAGTGTTCATAAAATACTAGAAAGCAAAGAAAAATAAATCGAGTGATCCCAAGTGAAGGAGTTTCGGCCGATTCCCCATAGAAGTCCAAATAAGATCCGGTAGCTCGTTGCCCACACAACGTCCGGGTTAAGGCGGATCATACTCTAGAAGGTCTAAATGTAGAAATACAAGGTGATCAAGATGAAAGCAACCAATACTCTTCAAAAGGTAATATCCTATGATCTTGGATCTAGATTAGGATATTTTAATAATCAACATATTTAATTAATAAATAATAAATAATATTTAAATTGCTTATTAGTCTTAGTAATTAATTAATTAGCACGCCTAAATAGATCTCATGCTCGTAGATGCGTAAAACGCGATTATCATCTTTCCCAAACTTCGCTTTCGGTGCGTTTTCACTTCCAACAGTCAGGGAATCAGGGGGAACAGCCTGAGAAAACCCCATATAAACAGAAGTCATCTGCATTAAGAAAGTCTAAGTCACCTACAGATGAAGACATCTATGAGAAATCAAGATCCCCTGAAAAGACACCATCTAATCAGAGACCATCTGGTAGGAAAATATCATCTGAGAAATCTATTGCTCAGAGGTCACCTACAGAGGAGGGCTCAACAGAAAATATTGCTCATGCAGAGGCATCTGTATATCATCTGCCTCCCAACTTCACTGAAATGGTCAGAAGTATTATGGAGGAGACTGTTGAAAAATACATTGTCCATATAATTCTTGTTTTGTGGATATGATAATTGGTGATCATCTAAATGTGTTTGTTTGGTCGTTTGAATTGAACTTTCAAAAGATTCGGTTTAGCCTTGTTAAAGGCTTGCTTTCAAAACGCGTGTGTTTTGTGAATGGTGTGGTTTGTGAATGACTATGTGAACTCTATGGATATGTTTGGTGTTGATGTTGCACTTGGTATTGCGTATGGACGTATATTATTTCATATCAGTGTCTTGTGATTTGACCATTGCGTCGTGTATTGTATTTGTTGCCATTTATGTGAATTACTTGGATATTATTGATGTGATATGTTATTTGTGTGAATGTGTGGATATGGTTGAAGGTCTATGGTGACACATGACACGTGACAATGTGGTCAGGATGCAACAAGTGATTGATCCAACCGTGAGAGCCTGAGATAATCTACGGTGACACATGGCTTGTGCTCATGGGGTCAGGATGCAACAAGTGATTGATCCAACTGTTGGAAAGTAAAATGCAGCGGAAGCGAAGTTTGGGAAAGATGATAATCACATTTTACGCATCTACGAGCATGAGATATATTTAGACATGCTAATTAATTAATTACTAAGACTAATAAGCAATTTAAATATTATTTATTATTTATTAATTAAATATGTTGATTATTAAAATATCCTAATCTAGATCCAAGATCATAGGATATTACCTTTTGAAGAGTATTGATTACTTCCGTCTTGATCACCTTGTATTTCTACCTTTAGATCTTCTAGAGTATGATCCGCCTTGAACCGAACGTTGTGTGGGCAACGAGCTACCGGATCTTGTTTGGACAACCTTGGGATCGTCCGATTCCTATCCCTCACAACTCTCGATTTTTTTTTCTTCAAGTTATTCCGATATGTAGCAAGAATAAAAGTGTTCTCTCAATTGTGGAATCAAAGACACAAGTCAAGATCCACAATTAAACACTTAGAAGAAAAAATCGAAATTCCTTGTGTATGAATGTGATAAAATCGACCAACACCCAAGATGTCCTATTTATAGGCTCTTGGACTACTACTAGGGATCTTAAGGAGGATTATGGAAGGACTCCCTATAAATTCATCTTACCTTATTAGGACTCTTCCTAATATATAATGAATCTATTAATATCAACTTAGTCCACTAAAAAGTTGATATTGCACTTCCTACCAAAATCCCAAATTATGAAATTGGGCTCCTCATTAAATATATTATTTCCCGTGTTTAAGATATCGAATGTCCATTAATTAATTATAAGCTACTGACAGCTTTAATTAATTAATATCTTATCCAAGAGTAGTACCACTCGAACCTTATTATTATATCAGAATTAAATCCACCTGCAGGGTTTAATATAATAATCATTATCAAGCTCCTCAAGGGGACATCATCAACCCGCACGAGTCGGGACACGATTTCTAGTAATAATAATTACTGTCGTATAAACAATATTATTGCCCAAGATACGAGGTTTATTGAGTCGATCATTTTGACTCTCACCTATGATAAATCAAAGCAATAATTATTATAAATACATAATTAAATATTATATACTTAGAATTAAGAAATAATAATTATCCGAGATTTACGTTCTTCTTACAGTCAGTACAGAAGATACTATCTCACCTCGATCCAGTTCAACATATGCAAATACGCTAATGTATGCTAATAGTCAAGACCAACTATTCTCAAGCATACACTACAACCTTTTATATAATTTGTCTAATAATTATATAGGTTGTGAACTATTATATTATTTTATAAGGCACCGATAATGTGATCTTCCGTGTGACACCAACACACCACATTATCTACAATATAAAATAATTAGACATTTCATTTGCATAACCATAACGTGAATAAATATGCAAAATATGTGATTAAATGTAATTAATATTCTCATAGGTAGTAACAGGGAAATTAGGTAATACAAGCATAAAGTATGCTTTGCAGTATACAATGCTTATGCTTCACGACAATTGAGACCTTATGAGGTTAATTATCCGACCCACGACCTGGAGCTTGCAGCCGTGGTTTTCGCGTTGAAAATTTGGCGTCATTACCTTTATGGCGTCACGTGTCAGATTTTCACCGATCACAAGAGTTTGAAGTATATATTTACTCAGAAGGAGTTAAATATGCGACAGAGGCGGTGGTTGGAACTAATCAAAGACTATGATATCGAGATCCTGTACCACCCGGGTAAGGCAAACGTGGTTGCCGATGCCTTGAGTCGTAAGTCCGTTCAGGAGCAAATGCTTGCTCGGTTAACAGTTCAGAAGGAGCTTCAGTAGGAATTTCTTAGACCCGAGATCGAGGTCTGGCTTCAGCGAGTACAAGGGCAACTTTGCATGTTAGAGATTTCATCGCCACTTGAAGAGGCGATCAGAGTGAATCAGAGTTCGGACCCATTTTTGTTGCGCATCCGCGAGGATGTGGCACAGGGGAAAGCCCCTGGCTTTGTGGTCCACGAGGATGGACTCTTGAGATTTAAGAATCGGTTATGTGTACCGGCGAATGATGAGTTGAAAAACTCGATTTTGAGAGAAGCTCATGCCACCCCATATTCCGTTCATTCGGGATATAGCAAGATGTATAAGGACTTGAAACAAAATTACTGGTGGAGTAATATGAAGCGTGAAGTCGCCGAGTTTGTTTTGAAATGCCTCAACTGTCAACAAGTTAAAATAGAACATCAGCGACCGGCGGGTATACTGAAACCGCTCCCTATTCCGGAGTGGAAATGGGAGGATATTTCAATGGACTTCATCACAAGTTTGCCGACGAGTCGCCGTGGCATGAATACAATCTGGGTAATTGTGGATCGTCTAACTAAGTCAGCTCATTTTCTCGAGATTAAGGATACCTGGGGTCCCGAGAGACATGCCCAGTTATTCATCAAATATATAGTGAGATTGCACGGTACTCCTAGGAGTATCGTTTCTGATCGTGACGGGCGATTCGTGTCTCATTTTTGGATATCAGTTCATCGTGCCATGGGAACTCAGCTTAATTTCAGCACATCTTTTCATCCTCAGTCTGACGGACAATCAGAGAGGACTATTCAGACATTGGAGGACATGTTGAGGGCATGCGTCCTCGATTGGAAAGACGATTAAGAAACCCAACTACTATTGATCGAGTTCACATATAATAATAGTTGGCATGCTTCGATTAAGATGGCACCTTACGAGGCCTTGTACGGTCGTCATTGTCGATCTCCTTTGTATTGGGATGACTTATCAGAATCAATCGGCACTGAGCCCGATATGCTTATAGCCGCCCGTGAGAAGGTAGCTTTGATCAGGAGTCGTTTGTTGACCGCTCAGAGTCGACAGAAATCTTATGCAGACAATCGTCGCCGACCATTTGAGTTCGAGATAGGTGACCACGTGTTGGTCAAGGTATCCCCGAGTCGAGGTATCTTTCGTTTCGGGAAGCAGGGAAAGTTGAGTCCAAGATTTATTGGACCGTTTGAGATTTTGGAACGAGTAGGCGAGCTAGCTTATCGATTGGCCTTACCTCCGGCGTTGAGCCAAATTCATAATGTGTTTCACGTCTCTCAGCTATGGAAGTATGTTACCGACCCGAGTCACATACTTCAGTTCGACGAAATCAAGATCGCAGATGATCATTCGTATGAGGAGCGTCCCATACGAGTCTTAGAGCGGCGAATCAAACAGTTGAGGAATAAGGCGATTCCTTTGATTAAAATTCAGTGGTCTAGACACGGAGTCAAAGAGGCTACTTGGGAAACCGAGGATAGTATGCGGGAGAGTTATCCCGAGTTGTTTGACCCTTAGTTTCGGGGACGAAACTCTTTTAAGGGGGGGTGTATGTAATACCCGGTTGTAATTCAGTCATTATCATTCAGTAATTTCATTCGGTAATTGTCACTATGTAATTTTTCACTTGTTAATAATCATTCATCCGTGTTCACCGTTCGGAATAACTTCGAGTTGTGTATCGATATTGTTCATTGTTTCAACCTTACTCGGGAATCGAGACAAGAGTATTATCTTGATTGTTGTAATTGATTCATTAGTCGATGTTGACGTTGGAGTTCATGTCATTTCTAATCTCCTTATTGTTCAAATTGTGTTATTGTTGGGCGAGCCTTGTAATCATTGCTTGGAACCACCATTTTGGGGTTCCCGCACTTCCATTTCGTGTTATTGTTTCCCAAATATTGATTTCTATTGCTTTTATTCTCTTCCCGGGTCATTTTTCATCATTTTAGGACCCAAGGGGGTGTGGGCCGCGGCACAAGTGAGTGTGCACCGCGACACACACATGTTGCAATTTTGGCCGACCCGTCTGTACCGGGGGCCGCGGCTCATGCTGGCAGGGCCGCGGCACACTGCCGAGTCACTGCCGTGGCACACTCGTATTGCAATTTTTGGCCGACCCGCCTATACCGGGGGCCGCGGCTCATGCCGACAGGGCAGCGGCACACTGCTGAGTCACTTCCGCGGCACACTCGTCCGGGACGCGGCACGCTGCCGAGCACTGGGGGCAGATTTTGGCCCTGTGCCGCGGCACACTCGGCCGGGCCGCGGCACACAGTGCAGGCTGCACTATAATTGCGTTTTCTTGAGCGGAACAACTCATTTTCATCATTTCTTTCACCTTGTTCCGAGAGAGAGCTTGAGGGAGGGATTTTCCATCATAAATCACTTGAGTGTTTGATTTTCTTCATCTCCTTTCGATCGTGAAGCCCGGATAGTCGATCTAACGCGTGTTCTTTGGATCAAAGTGCTTGGATCATCAAGAGGTAATTTCTTCAACATCTTGGATTTCGATTTTATATTGAGATATGATGTTTTGGACGTTAAAATCATGTTGTATGAAGTGATATACGCATGATTCTGGATATGTATGAATATTCATCGGATTTTTGAAAGGTTATTCAAGAACACTTTGAATATTAAGTCGGATTTGGGGGTTTTCGATTAATTGTTGTTGAAATCACGAATTTGGATATTTATATTGGATTATTGATCGTATTGAAGATGTTTTGTTGGTTTGAAACACTTCTTGGGGATTTGATATTGGTATTATTGAGGTTTGGTTGTAGACAATCGAAGTTTGGCCTCAACGTGTTCGATATAATGCCCCAATGAACTTGGTTTAGTCGTATCGACGTTTTGAGTTAGTTATATTCATGTTTGATTTCGTATGTTGAACGGATTGTTGGTATTGTGTTATTCAAGGTTATTCGAACAACCGGTAGTTTCCTTAGGACGTTGTTCGAGAGAGATCGTATCATCACCGGTGTTAAGGTAAGTTAATTCTTACTCGGTTAAAAGGATATTCATTCCTTTTGTTGTTGTTCATTCATAATCATAACTCATTCATCATTGTATTAACTGTATTGAGACTTGTAATTGTCGAATAATCACTTCATTCACGAGGAACGACGGTTCCAATCATTTCATTGAACTATCAATCACTTCACTATTATTTTCATCTCGGTGAATCATTCTTGACTTTGTCGGATTATTATTCATTGATATTCATTATGGTCATTCTCGTTCATATGACCTTCTGGGTTCATATTGCGTGGCCGGGTGCGGATGTGTGGAATTTTTAGTCGAGCATGCGATGGTCATGTATTGGGTCACCGATACATTGGACTGTGCACACGGTAACGATTACCTCCGTGAGACTAATTAGGTACAAGGACGGGTGTGTCCGGCCATCCGTCTTATACACTTGCACAGAACATTACGGGCGTACTATGATGCTCCTCTTCAGCGTAATTCATAACTAAAGATATATCATGATTGTGTATTTTCAACCCTTCAGGATTGTTGTTTTGTGTAACTGACCCCGTTAGCGGATTTTGTTTTTCAGGTCACGGCAAAGCAAAGGCACGGGAAGAGCATGTTGACGGTGAGGAGTCCCAGTGATACTAGTAGGGGGCCTCAGTTTCTTTCAGTCATCCTTGTTTTTCTTCATATGTATTTCCGCTGCAAAATTCCATTTGAAATGTTTATTTATTCAGGATGGTGTATTTTATCTTCATATAAAATATACTAGTATTCTTTATTGTCCTGGTGTATTGTACTTAAGCTCCTCATCAGAGTATTTGGTAATATAATGTGGTTCGGTACTACAATTATATTATTTAATTCATCAGTTTTCATTCGCCTGGTGGATCCCAGTCGGGGGTCCACGACACTGTAATATCCGCCTAGTTTCGGGTGTTAGAGAGTTGGTATCGGAGCGTGTTTTTGAATACTACCCTCCAAGTCATGTCTCGTTTGAAATCATCGTCATCGGACTAGTATCATTGGACTCTCGCGTCACGTGTGACCTGTGCAAATGCCGAGCCAATCAGACCGAAAGAACTGTAAGACTTCTAACGCCATGGTATAATTTCTGGCAATAATCATTCATTCATAATTCATCAGTTAACAATCCTCAAACATCATTTTCATTTTGATCAGGACGATCATGTTAACTCATTAATCACTCAATTCATTTCACAGTTCAGTTGTTGATCTTGAGGATCATATCTTTAATCTTGTTAACTTGTTCAAGTTAATCATTTCAAGAATTTCATCTGATAGTCATGTCACCTCAGTTAATCATTCATGTAATCACTGTGCTAGAGCGCGTATGCTCATTTTCATCATTTCATGACGTAATCATAATGTGATATTCATGCGAGAGATATAATCATCATGTGATTTTCCTACTTCAGTATGGAGAGAGCAGGCAGAGGATGTGGAGGACGAGGCCGCGGGGCGGGCCGAATCCCGAGAGCTCGTGTGAATACACGTGCGAACGCGAGGAATAATGCCAACTCATCAAGCAGCGACGCTGCTACTCATTCACCTGGACGTGATCATTCACTATCGGGGAGTCGTACCCGGGACACAGCTCAGTCAGAAGGTGTTCGGGTTGACCCACTCGCTTTTATGCAGGGCATAATGGCCCAAATGACTCAGATGGCACAACTGATGGAGACGATGCATAACTCAGCTAATCAAAATCAACAGGCTCCTCCGCCGCCACCTCAGAGGCAAGAGAGGAGTGTAGGCAGCAGCATCGGAGACATCTCTCGCCAAAAGCCACCTACTTTTGAGGGCTCATCTGAGCCGGCGGATATTATTCACTGGCTCGAACATTTTGAGAAGTTATTTGCTATGGTAGAGTGTCCCTAAGGACACAAAGTCTCAGTTGCAGCTTATTATCTTGGTAAGTGCCCACATTCATGGTGGTTATCGCTGAAGCCCACCGACGGAGCTTGTACATGGGATCAATTCAGGACTCTCATGATGGAGAGGTATTGTCCGGCCCCACTCAGGGAGGCCAAGTTGTCAAAATTACTCACTCCCGACCCCTCAGCAGACGATGATGTTCTCGCCATCGCCGAGAAATTTCAGGAACTACTTCCGTTCGCCTCGTCCATTATTCACTCTGAGGCGGACAAGATCAAGTATTTCAGCAAGAGGTTGAAACCCCGTATGAGACTACAGTTGCTTAATCATCATTGCACCACTCTGGCCGAATTCATTGACAAAGCTCTTACTTATGAGCTTACTGCTAAGGAAATTGCCAAGGGACAACCTTCATCTGCTGGCAAGAAGTCTAAGAATCGCAATCAGTCTGACAGCAGTCAGGCCACTTTCAAGAAACCACGTGCGGGCTCTACTTTTTCTGAGCAACCTCCTATGGCACTGAAACCCGCGGAGTCTCAGTCCCGAGCGTCCATCTCAACCATCACATATTTCAATTGTGGAGAACCGGGTCATGTCAGCACCAAGTGCCCGAGGTAGACTATCACGTGCCATAACTGCGGAATTGCTGGGCATAAGGCCCATTTTTGCCGAAGAGACTCCAAAAATACTCCGGCGGCATTTCAGGCCCCGAGCCAGTCAGCCGTTTAGAATCAATCTACTCAGTCAGCGTCGTTTAAAACGACAGGAGCGAATAAAGGTGGAGCCTATAGTCATCAAACGGGAGCATCCGGTGGTGGGACTAGCAAGCCCCGAGTTTATGAGATGAAGAAAACCGACGATCCAGAGACCCGGATGATCTCAGGTACACTCGATATTTTATCTCAACCTGTGTGTACCCTTTTTTATACTGGTGCATCGCATTCTTTTATTTCTGAATCATGTTTGAGTGGACTACATCTGGGTAGTGCTACTAGTTGTGAGCCTTATGTCATCGGTCTACCTGATGGTAGAAGAATTATCGGGAATCGTGAGATTAAGGATTGTCCGATTCAGATTCATGGCCGTGATTGGCTAGCAGACCTAATCGTGGTAGATTTGCCGAGAGACGATGTCATTCTGGGTATTGATTAGATGGATCGTCACGATGCCGTCATCAGCGTCCGTAAGCATTTGGTCACTATCATTTCAGACGATGGGGTCGAATGTGTTTTTCAGGGAGGTAATCCCAACTGTTCCGGGAGAGTCATCAACTTGATGAAAGCAGTGAAATTACTCAAACAGGGGTGTGTCGGTTATTGGTGCTATATGACTAAGACCGAGAAATCACCAATAATGTTGACGGATATTTCGGTAGTGAGAGAATATGCCGACGTATTTCCAGACGAGTTACCTGGTTTGCCTCCACAGAGAGATGTGGAATTCACGATTGAGTTGGAGCCTGGTATATCTCCAATATCGAAGGCACCGTATCGGATGGCCCCGACCGAAATGCTGGAACTAAAGAATCAATTGGAGGATTTGACCGAGAAGGGTTATATCTGGCCGAGTGCGTCTCCATGGGGAGCACCGGTATTATTTGTCAAGAAAAAGGACGGCTCTTTCTGTTTGTGTATTGATTACCGAGAGCTGAACAGGGTGACGATCAAAAATAAATATCCCCTACCCCATATTGATGATCTTTTGGATCAACTTCAGGGAGCTTCAGTATTTTCCAAGATCGATTTAAGATCTGGGTATCATCAGTTGCGAATCCGAGAGTCGTATATTGCTAGGACGGCGTTCCGAACACGCTATGGTCATTATGAGTTTGTGGTAATGCCGTTTGGATTAACTAATGCACCTGCAGTATTCATGGAGTTAATGAATCGGGTTTTCATCGACTATTTAGATCGGTTCGTGGTTGTCTTCATTGACGACATTTTACTTTATTCTCGTAATCGGGAGGAGCATGAGTTTCACCTTCATCAGGTGCTCGACGTGTTGAGATGAGAGCAACTTTATGGGAAGTTTTCCAAATCTGAATTCTGGATGTCCGAAGTGACGTTTCTCGGACATGTAATTTCATCAGACGGAGTTCGTGTTGACCCTCAGAAGATGGAGGCTATCCGAGATTGGCAACCTCCGAAGAATGTTAAGGAAATCCGAAGTTTCCTCGAATTAGCTGGTTATTATCGGCGATTTGTGGAAGGATTTTCTAAAATCGCTCAACCCATGACGAACCTTTTAAGGAAAGATAAAAAATACACGTGGTCCGACGCGTGTCAACAGAGTTTTGAGGAACTCAAGAGCCGGTTAATTTCAGCACCTGTCCTTTCTTTACCGCAAGGGACGTAAGGATTTGTGGTCTATAGTGATGCGTCCGGACAGGGTCTCGGATGTGTACTAATGCAGAACGAGAAAGTTATTGCTTATGCTTCACGGCAATTGAGACCTTATGAGGTTAATTATCCGACCCACGACCTGGAGCTTGCAGCCATGGTTTTCGCGTTGAAAATTTGGTGTCATTACCTTTATGGCGTCACCTGTCAGATTTTCACCGATCACAAGAGTTTGAAGTATATATTTACTCAGAAGGAGTTAAATATGCGACAGAGGCGGTGGTTGGAACTAATAAAAGACTATGATATCGAGATCCTGTACCACCCGGGTAAGGCAAACGTGGTTGCCGATGCCTTGAGTCGTAAGTCCGTTCAGGAGAAAATGCTTGCTCGTTTAACAGTTCAGAAGGAGCTTTAGCAGGAATTCATTAGACCCGAGATCGAGGTATGGCTTCAGCGAGTACAAGGGCAACTTTGCATGTTAGAGATTTCATCGCCACTTGAAGAGGCGATCAGAGTGAATCAGAGTTCGGACCCATTTTTGTTGCGCATCCGCGAGGATGTGCCACAGGGGAAAGCCCCTGGCTTTGTGGTCCACGAGGATGGACTCTTGAGATTTAAGAATTGGTTATGTGTACCGGCGAATGATGAGTTGAAAAACTCGATTTTGAGAGAAGCTCATGCCACCCCATATTCCGTTCATCCGGGATATAGCAAGATGTATAAGGACTTGAACAAAATTACTGGTGGAGTAATATGAAGCGTGAAGTCGCCGAGTTTGTTTTGAAATGCCTCACCTGTCAACAAGTCAAGATAGAACATCAGCGGCCGGCGGGTATGCTGAAACCGCTCCCTATTCCGGAGTGGAAATGGGAGGATATTTCAATGGACTTCATCACGAGTTTGCCGACGAGTCGCCGTGGCATGAATACAATCTGGGTAATTGTGGATCGTCTAACTAAGTCAGCTCATTTTCTCGAGATTAAGGATACTTGGGGTCCCGAGAGACTTGCCCAGTTATTCATCAAAGATATAGTGAGATTGCACGGTACTCCTAAGAGTATCGTTTCTGATCGTGACGGACGATTCGTGTCTCATTTTAGGAAATCAGTTCATCGTGCCATAGGAACTCAGCTTAATTTCAGCACATCTTTTCATCCTCAGTCTGACGGGCAATCAGAGAGGACTATTCAGACATTGGAGGACATGTTGAGGGCATGCGTCCTCGATTGGAAAGACGATTGGGAAACCCAACTACTATTGATCGAGTTCACGTATAATAATAGTTGGAATGCTTCGATTAAGATGGCACCTTACGAGGCCTTGTACGGTCGTCGTTGTCGATCTCCTTTGTATTGGGATGACTTATCAGAATCAATCGGCACCGAGCCCGATATGCTTATAGCCGCCCGTGAGAAGTTAGCTTTGATCAGGAGTCGTTTGTTGACCGCTCAGAGTCGACAGAAATCTTATGCAGACAATCGTCGCCGACTATTAGAGTTCGATACAGGTGACCACGTGTTGGTCAAGGTATCCCCGAGTCGAGGTATCTTCCGTTTCGGGAAGCAGGGAAAGTTGAGTCCAAGATTTATTGGACCGTTTGAGATTTTGGAACGAGTAGGCGAGCTAGCTTATCGATTGGCCTTACCTCCGGCGTTGAGCCGAATTCATAATGTGTTTCACGTCTCTCAGCTATGGAAGTATGTTACCGACCCGAGTCACATACTTCAGTTCGACGAAATCGAGATCGCAGATGATCATTCGTATGAGGAGCGTCCCATACGAGTCTTAGAGCGGCGAATCAAACAATTGAGGAATAAGGCGATTCCTTTGGTTAAAATTCAGTGGTCTAGACACGGAGTCGAAGAGGCTACTTGGGAAACTGAGGATAGTATGTGGGAGAGTTATCCCGAGTTGTTTGACCCTTAGTTTCGGGGATGAAACTCTTTTAAGGGGGGGTGTATGTAATACCCGGTTGTAATTCAGTCATTATCATTCAGTAATTTCATTCGGTAATTGTCACTATGTAATTTTTCACTTGTTAATAATCATTCATCCGTGTTCACCGTTCAGAATAACTTCGAGTTGTGTCCGATATTTTTCATTGTTTCAACCTTACTCGGGAATCGAGACAAGAGTATTATCTTGATTGTTGTAATTGATTCATTAGTCGATGTTGACGTTGGAGTTCATGTCATTTCTAATCTCCTTATTGTTCAAATTGTGTTATTGTTGGGCGAGCCTTGTAATCATTGCTTGGAACCACCGTTTTGGGGTTCCCGCACTTCCATTTTGTGTTATGGTTTCCCAAATATTGATTTCTATTGCTTTTATTCTCTTCCCGGGTCATTTTTCATCATTTTAGGACCCAAGGGGGTGTGGGCCGCGGCACAAGGGAGTGTGCGTCGCGGCACACACATGTTGCAATTTTGGCCGACCCGTCTGTACCGGGGGCCGCGGCTCATGCCGGCAGGGCCGTAGCACACTTCCGAGTCACTGCCGCGGCACACTCGTCCGGGCCGCGGCACACTCATGTTGCAATTTTTGGCCGACCCGCCTGTACCGGGGGCCGCGGCTCATGCCGACAGGGCCACGGCACACTGCCGAGTCACTGTCGCGGCACACTCGTCCGGACCGCGGCACGCTGCCGAGCACTGGGGGCAGATTTTGGCCCTGTGCCGCGGCACACTCGGCCGGGCCACGGCGCACAGTGCAGGCTGCACTATAATTGCGTTTTTTTGAGAGGAACAACTCATTTTCACCATTTCTTTCACATTGTTCCAAGAGAGAGAGCTTGAGGGAGGGATTTTCCATCATAAATCACTTGAGTGTTCGATTTTCTTCATCTCCTTTCGATCGTGAAGCTCGGATAGTCGATCTAACGCGTGTTCTTTGGATCAAAGTGCTTGGATCTTCAAGAGGTAATTTCTTCAACATCTTGGATTTCGATTTTGTATTGAGATATGATGTTTTGGACGTTAAAATCATGTTGTATGAAGTGATATACGCATGATTATGGATATGTATGAATATTCATCGGATTTTTGAAAGGTTATTCAAGAACACTTTGAATATTGAGTTGGATTTGGGGGTTTTCGATTAATTGTTGTTGAAATCACGAATTTGGATATTCATATTGGATTATTGATCGTATTGAAGATGTTTTGTTGGTTTGAAACACTTCTTGGGGATTTGATATTGGTATTATTGAGGTTTGGTTGTAGACAATCGAAGTTTGGCCTCAACGTGTTCGATATAATGCCCCAATGAACTTGGTTTAGTCGTATCGACGTTTTGAGTTAGTTATATTCGTGTTTGATTTCGTATGTTGAACGGATTGTTGGTATTGTGTTATTCAAGGTTATTCGAACAACCGGTAGTTTCCTTAGGACGTTGTTCGAGAGAGATCGTATCATCACCGGTGTTAAGGTAAGTTAATTCTTACTCGGTTAAAAGGATATTCATTCCTTTTGTTGTTGTTCATTCATAATCAAAACTCATTCATCATTGTATTAACCGTATTGAGACTTGTAATTGTCGAATAATCACTTCATTCACGAGGAACGACGGTTCCAATCATTTCATTGAACTATCAATCACTTCACTATTATTTTCATCTCGGTGAGTCATTCTTGACTTTGTCGGATTATTATTCATTGATATTCATTATGGTCATTCTCGTTCATATGACCTTCTGGGTTCATATTGCGTGGCCGGGTGGAATTTTTAGTCGAGCACGCGATGGTCATGTATTGGGTCACTGATACATTGGACTGTGCACACGATAACGATTACCTCCGTGAGACTAATTAGGTACAAGGACGGGTGTGTCCGGTCATCCGTCTTGTACACTTGCACAGAACATTACAGGCGTACTATGATGCTCCTCTTCAGTGTAATTCATAACTAAAGATATATCATGATTGTGTATTTTCAACCCTTGAGGATTGTTGTTTTGTGTAACTGACCCCGTTAGGGGATTTTGTTTTTCAGGTCACGGCAAGGCAAAGGCACGGGAAGAGCATGTTGACGGTGGGGAGTCCCAGTGATACTAGTAGGGGGCCCCAGTTTCTTTTAGTCATCCTTGTTTTTGTTCATATGTATTTCCGCTGTAAAATTCCATTTGAGATGTTAATTTATTCAGGGTGGTGTATTTTATCTTCATATAAAATATACTAGTATTTTGTATTGTCCTGGTGTATTGTACTTAAGCTCCTCAGCGGAGTATTTGGTAATATAATGTGGTTCGGTACTACAATTATATTATTTAATTCATCAGTTTTTATTCGCCTAGTGGATCCCAGTCGGGGGTCCACGGCACTGTAATATCTGCCTAGTTTGGGGTGTTACACCCACGGCGCTATAATGTTCCGTGTAATTACCTGAAATTTTTGGGCATTCTAGCCCATTGAATTATCTTTGAAAACCTTGAGTATCTTAGAAAATAAATTTCGAGACGTACTTTTAAAATGAATTATTTTCTCGTGGTACATCCAAGTTGCCACAATATGTTTCAAAATTCTTCTACGTCGAGGACCAAAATGTTTTGAGATATTTTCAATGTTTTAGAAACACTTTTACTTAGACCCGAGGGTCGAATATTCTGAAAGTATTTCACTAAGAGGAAGTGTCCTCATTTTTATCAAATGCGAAATGGATCTCCAAAGTCTCGATAACGATGTTTCATGTTTGTACTTTTTGAAAGGTGATACTCAAGATCAACCAGTGTTTTTCTAAATTATTTTCAAAAGGAGGTTTTCGTTTTTAAAACCTATCCATTCCCGTTTGAGGGCTGGGTATGTATGTATGATGTTCGCGTTGTCGTTATGATGTTTGCTCCCGAGTATGATCGAATTGGTGGCATGAACGTCGAGGCGTTGCCACGCATTTGTTATACTAGCCCTCTATGAGAGGTGTGAACTGGTGTTTACTATTTATCGCCTCATGGTGATTTGCGTGTTGGCGCACGAGTGTGAGTTGTTAAAGCTTGGATTTTTGTGCGTTTATGTACATGAGTGATTGTTTCATGATGTTTGTGATTGTGTGCTGGCTATCGTTCGGGCCGTTGTAATCGTTGAATGATGCCGTGGTTGTTGTGATTTTAGTATGTGTTGATATGTTATGCCAAGTTGGCATCTCCGGTTTGTTGTTTCGCGATGTTATGTTCCATTGTATTTAGCATTTGTATATTTGGTAGGCCGAGTCGAGGTGTTTCAACCGTGATGTGCCGAGGGAATGTACGTGCAATTTATCCTTCCTCGCCTGTGACGCGTTTCAAGTGCGGACTCGAGGGACATCATGCTCAGTTTTGTGAGTTGATAACCGAGCCTTCCGAGGCACGAACTTGAGCACTGATATCAGGACCTACTCCGAGGAGTCCTTGAGGGGCGTGGTCTATCAGTTGTATGTTATGCTATTTCCTTACCTTGTTGTTCCGAACTTCGAAAATTAAGTTCTTTTATTCGAAGTGGATCGGATTTGGAACTTTTGTGTTTTCGACTCTGTCGACTCATTTATGTTCGTTAATGTTGCTACCCAAAATATTATCTGGAGATAGATATTGCTGGAATGGATGGATAGCAAACAAAGTGCGAGAACACTTCCGTGGGAAAAGTAGATAACACAAGAATTGTCGGGGTTGTTAGTCCCGGGCTTGAATGCTCTCGCGAGATATTATTAATACAAATATTGGGGGATACAAGTATTAATGTAAGAATACAATTACAATGAGTGTAAAGATTCTTGTTATCTTAGCTAGCGAGCGTGTAGATTGCCGGAAGAACCAGATATGATGCTCTGCGAGTTCTTGTAACAACGTAGATGGGCTGTGATGGCGGTGAGAGATCGACAGTCTCTCACGGCATGTATTAACTGTATGTTTGAGCTCCTGGGCCCGTGAGTCTCTTTGAATCTGCACTGTGGAGACTTCTTGCCTCTGCCGACCGTCTTCTGGATGAGAGGTACTGAGAGAGAAATCCTGAGGTAGATTCGTGAGAGGAAGCTGGGAGCTTGGAAGTATGTAAGTTTGTATGTAATTTCTCTGAACATAATGGAGAATGCGTGGACTGAATGCGGAACTTCTGAACCTTTTTCCAGTAGGAGGAGGTTCTCTATTTATAGGACTTGGACCTGCTGGGCGATCGCCTTTGCTGTATTATAATAAGCGGGTGATCGTCTTTTAGCACATAGGCTTGTCTCCTTAAAGTCTGCAGGAGTTGTTGGCAGTCAGTCGTGCGGTCCAATGAGAAGCCTGCACGCGTCTGAGTCGCTGTCACGGGCGGTCCCACCTTGTGCCTTTCGGCGGGCTTGTCGGTAGGTAAAGCCGCCCTTGTCAGAGACAACTGTTGATGGTCAACGATCCATGAAATGCGGATCTTGTCTCGGATCTGCACATGGGTGCTATTTTGAGATCCAGTCTTCGTAGACTTTGATGGACGATCGTCTCTGTTCGGGGCATATGACGGTCGTCCTTAGCCGGGCACTAGAGTCTTTCCACCTCGTGTTGGTTCGACGGGATCATCTTGGGATCTATGCTGAGGGCGCTGGATTATTAGATTACCCATGTGTTGTTGTTGCATATGTATATTGTTGGTTATCCACCTCGTGTTGATCTAACAAGATCATCTTGGGATCTATGCTGTGTGTGCTGGATCATCGGATTCCCACTGAGTATACATTGTTGTTATTGTTGTGAGCATATTAACGTTGTCATACGAGTATGCATTTGTAGGTCTTGTGTTAGGACCATGTCCGTATATGTATTGATCTGATCTCGGATTAGACTGACATGATTTGTCGTGGCAGTGTAACACCCCCAAGATATTCGAGGTGTATTACAGCGCCGTGGACCCCTACATGGGACCCACCAGGCTAACACAAGGAAACACCACTCGACTAACCGTCTCGGTTAGCAAGGAAATAATTGTTAACAACAAGAACATAAAACAACACGTCCGGTACAACCGGCATAATAAACATCAACCGAAAAATACAGTAACTCCAATGAAGATCAATCACAATCCGAAAGGAAAAGCCTAAGTACTCGCGAGTACAATCTATAAGGGGGTGTTTGGTAGAGAGAATTGAGAGTAGAGAAATGGAAATGGAATTCATTTCTCTTGTTTGGTTGAGGAGAGAAATGGAAATGGAAATGGTTGGTATTTCCCAGAGAATTGAGTCCTTTGTATTTGGAGAGAATTCATTTCTATGTGGTAGGAAGAGAATTGGAGAGACATGGAGAGAATTGACCACCGCCACCACCACCGACCACCGCCACCACCACCGACCACCACCGTCGTCACCACCGACCACCGCCACCACCACCACCGACCACCACCACCGCCACCGACCGTCGCCACCACCGCCACCACCGACCACCACCACCGACCACCACCGTCGCCACCACCACCACTGACCACCACCACCGACCACCACCACCGTCGCCACCACCACCACCACCGCCACCACCGACCACCGCCACCACCACCTCCGCCACCACCACCGCTGCCACCACTGACCACCGCCACCACCACCACCACCGACCACCACCACCGCCACCACCACCACCACCGACCACCACCGCCGCCACCACCACCGCCGCCGCCACCACCGACCACCGCCGCCACCACCACCACCACCACCGCCGCCACCGCCACCACCGACCACCGACGCCACCACCAACCACCGCCGCCACCACCGACCACCGCCGCCACCACCACCACCGTCGCCACCACCACCACCACCACCACCGTCACCACCACCGACCACCACTGTCGCCACCACCGACCACCGCCTCCACCACCGTCGCCACCACCACCACCGACCACCGCCCCCGCCACCGACCACCGCCACCACCACCGACCACCGTCGCCACCACCACCACCGCCACCGACCACCGCCCCCGCCACCGACCACCGCCGCCACCACCGACCACCGTCGCCACCACCACCACCGACCGTCTGTTGCATTTCTCTGCTGAATTCTCTGTGCTACCAAACAGGAAAGTCAATTCCTATTCTCCTGACCAATTCTCTTTCTCTGCAATCATTTCTCTGGAATCATTTCCCTGCAATTCCATTCTCTGTACCAAACGCACCCTAAGTTTACAATTTGGAAAACATCCACATCATAAGAGATAGTAGGAAATAATAAGACTCAATTGCACATGTCAACAACCTTGGCCGACATCCTCGTATCATCCCAGCGCCCGATCGTCTGACTGAACATAACCTGAAATCCATAACAAGAATTTCCCCAAAACGGGTCCCCAAAGGGGTTAGCAATTACGCTAGTACAAGTATTCAAGGCAAACCAATCGCTTATACATTTCATAGTACATGCACCAATATCATTTCAAAAACCAAAACCAGACATGTCTTTTCCGGAAACAAACAGTCAAACAATTTGCCTTGGGAACAGGGTAATACCATAGATCCCGCCCGAGGCCTCTAAGGACCCTCCCGAGCTGGCCATATCATAAAACAAAACACACACATGCATCGCCTTGGGAACAGGGTAATACCATTGATCCCGCCCGAGGCCTCTAAGGACCCTCCCGAGCTGGCTAGCTAAACAAGCTCATGAATCCAGGACTGAACCCTTTGGACTCCCTCCGTGATCCCGTCGGACCATCCCGAGGTGAGCAAATCACACACAAAATACATTACCATTCCACGTTAAGCATAAAGGTTTCCAAAAATACTTGCCTTGAATAATTGACGACGCAACGAACGGAAAGGAAAGTCACCAACGAACACTTGGAACCAACGAAACCGAACCTAACGATTCGAAGAATACAATCACAACCATTTCTAAATGAATACGGAATTGGAATACACCCGAAAACCCGCCTATGATTCATGTATATTCGTATATAAACAACAACGAGGGCGGACCACAACCAAACCCTCTCGATTCCGTAAAAACCATGAAATATACCATGAATCCGTAGGGAAACTAAGAATACCAACAAGATTAATCATATTCATCATGAATTAATCAACAAAACGGAACGAATCGGACAAAAACGCGAAAACCCCCAAATCTACCCAAAAGTAGGGTTCTAAAGATCTAACCTTGATTCGCTGGATCGAAGGATGTTATAGGATGATTGATTGATGTTATAATCTCAATAACTTCGAGGATTTGTTGTTCAACAACATGGCTCCATGATAAGAACACCCTCAGCCGCGGAAGAGAAGGAGAAGAAGGAGAAAAATGGCCAAAAACCCGATCATAGGCCTTAAATAGGCCGATCGCACAGTGCCGCGGCCCACCCGGTGTGTGCCGCGGCAAGAGGCCAAAATTGCGCTTGATGATCGGCGGTGGCTGCGGCCGGCCGACATGTGCCGTGGCACAAGGTATGCATTTTGGCCGAAAATGCAACACGAGTGTGCCGCGCTCGCGGCATGTGCCGCGGCCACGACGGCCTCGCCGCTGGCAAGTAATCGCGAGCAAAGCCGTAACTCGGCCAGTGCCGGCCTGGGCCCAGATTGCCCGGCCATGACTCGGCCGGGGCCAACTCCGACGGCCCGAACGACCCCGAAACCCGAACCTGAATACGAATCGAAGATACGGTTACGAAATACCCGCAAAGACGAATTCGAGCACTAAGAGAACACACGATTCCGACCATCCGAAGGCTCGAAATTCGACAACGGAAAGTAATTACCCTAAACTTTGGGAAATTACGAAAATGGCCCAAAACGCCCGAAAATCACGATACGTGATCGAATAACTAAACCGAAATTCATAACACGTCTAGCAAAGTTAAACGGATTTACGGGAAACTCGAAACAGCAGTTTCGAACGAGATTCGCAAGAATCGAACTCAAGTGCAGAAAAGTCGCTAAAAAGCACGGAACTCAACAAAACGACACCGAAACGAACTCGGATGTCAAAAAGTGTAGAATTAATCATTCTCAGAATAATGAAACGGTCATGAGCGAGTCGTCAAAACGGACTTCCGCCAGAAAAAAAGAAATTACCGGAAATCGAAATCACGAGTATTACATTCTACCCTCCTTAAAAGAAGTTTCATCCCGAAACTTAAAATAAGTAGGGAGAAGCAATATCCACTGTCAGGAAAACTCGACGAGATACCCAAAAACTGAAAACTCGCACCCGACGGCGAAACGCTGTAAGAAGCGCAAAGGAACATACGACGTGAAAACACGCTCCACGACGACCAACGCAACGCCACCGATAGAGACATAATAAAACCAACAAGTGACAAGCGTCATCAAACAGATAATACAACCAAGTCGATTATCCGAACAATCACAAAACACAACGAACGGAAATCAATATGATTAACCACCCGAGCGGTACATCAATCAAAATGCGGTCCAAACGCTGAACAAATACGGAATTCCACCGCCTAAGGGTTGGAAGATCGAAAACGAGAGTAATTTCCCGAACTTAAGGGAATTACGAAGGAGCCTGAACGCTCAATAATCACGAAACGAGAACAAAAACCGAATAAACAAACGATCGAGACAACGAAAATCGAACAATCATGTCTGAAACACGAAGGATAATAAAATTCAAACAACAACTCCCAGGATGATCTAGTGAGAACTACAAGACATGCATTCCCATAAGATCCACAGGAAAGGGAATAGCGATTGAAAAGTCACAACGACAAATGAGTTATTCCCAAACAATACCACACTCGTTCGATCAATAAAAGCAAGAGGCAGGACAAGCTCAGAAATGTCAACGAACATAATGAGTCGACAAAGTCGAAAACACAAGAGTTCCAAATCCGATCCACTTCGAATAAAAGAACTAATAGAACCAGATGATGTCACTCCCGAACAAGGTTCACAAGAATCGAATCGAACCCGAAAAAGTCACAGCGATAGCCAGATCGACCCACAACAAGGTCGCAGCTCGTTCGGACGATGAAACCGAAATACAGAACAAGTTCATAAAGTATCAACGAACATGAGCGAATCGATAGACAGGAGAAAGAGAAAATACAGAAGTCAAAATAGTACGGGCATTACCTCCGACCTCGTCCACGAAATTCACAAAAACGGGAGCAAGGTAACAAGACATTAAACAACCGACACATAACGGAACCATCACCGATGCACACGGTCATACCAAACCAAGCTCTAACAGCTCGCACATGCGCGACAACGCAGAAATCACCACGAGGGGACAACATTCAACACCAACATCCCGTCTCTCACAGGGGCTAACACAACAAATGTGTGGAAAACGACTCAACGCTCACACCGCCAATTCGATCATACTCGGGAGCAAACATCAAAATGGCAATGCGAACAACATACATACATACCCAGCCCTCAAACGGGAATGGATAGGTTTTAAAAACGAAAACCTCATTTTGAAAATAATTTAGAAGAACACCGGTTGATCTTGAGTATCACCTTTCAAAAAAAGTACAAACGTGAAACATCATTATCGAGACTTTGGAGAACCATTTCACATTAGATAAAAATGAGGACACTTTTCTTTAAATTATTTTGATCCTCAAAGTAGAATAATTTTGAAACGTAGCGTGGTGCTAGTAGGCATCTTCAGAACTGTGAGAAAATAATTCATTTTAAAAGTACGTCTCGAGATTTATTTTCTAAGATACTCAAGGTTTTTCAGAAGTACAATAGGCCAAAATGCCCAAAATTCGCACGTATCAACATTCACTTAAACACATCATATCACATGCATCAAATCGTTCAAAATCACGACAGTGATATACAATCCTTAGGATATGTTTAACAACATTGTTAAAACAATAATCGGTTTATCAAAACTGGATAGAAAACGACATCAAGAACAAAACTCCAAAAAGTCAACTCTAGGGATTCAAGAAAAATACCTAGATTCGGCGAAGAACAATGGATTAGATGATGTTAAAAATCATCTAGGATACTCCAAAACACCTTTGGATGGAAGAAAAATCAGCCCAGATGCGAACCCTAGTCGCTACGTCTCAAACTCATGGAGGAAGAAGAAGAAATGAAGAAAAATGGAACTTCTAGACTGGTGTCCAGTATTTATACTGGACACAATTAGCGTGCGCTAATCATTAAGGTTAGAGTCCGCTATCACGACACCAAAAAAAACTCCTGACCAAAAATGCACTGTTAGCGTGCGCTAACCCCAAGTGTTAGCGTGCGCTAACGAGAACTTGCAGACCACCCGGTAGCTCCCGGATCGCTCGAACTACTGTAGCTTGCGCTATCCTCCCCTTAGTGTTCTACCAACGCACTCTCGCGTGCGCTAGCCGCAAAGCATAGCGTGCGCTAACGACTCACAAAGACAGCAACAGAACATATCAGAAAAATTACATGCCGTAAACCCTTCTCACAAGGATTTATCAGGCTGAGCACGATTTCCCACGTCATTTTGAAAATGCTAAAAAGACCAATGACGGTAATATTTTTCAAAAATCACAAACTCATTTGTCAAACCGTCATAAAATGTTCAAGGTCAAAATGCCAAAACTTGATTTAGGGAATCGGTTTTACGAAATAAAACTCAGTTTGCAAAATACCGAAAGCCGTTTGAAAGAACTCACGCAGCGGATAAAATGCGGTTCGAAAATACATCAGCAGCGATGACACTCCTCGTATAAACCAAATACGAGAGTCGAATAAACACATATCGTGAAATCAAAATCCACAGAAGGATTCCATCATTTAACAACTAATCAAACAAATAACTCGTGTCACACGAGGCACAACACAAACAAGGGAGTTTAACATCCATAGGTCGCACGTAAGTGACGATCGCCCCTCGATACTAATCACGACCACTGATCTCAAACGACGCGTCACGATGCGACTAAGTCAGACAAAATCCGACGAGACAAAACTCAACAAACACAACTTGACTCGACAGCCTAGGTTTCCCCAAGCTAATCTGATTTTAAAATCGTATACTCTAGTCATTCGAAAATAAAACCGATAAGTTAAAAATCGTTTTCAAGACCCTTTCAAACACGACAAGGGCTTAACAGCGGTAGCATTTTATAAAACGTCCTAAACATTATTAAACAAGACTTTTAAATACCGACACAAGGTTTTATTTGAAAATACAAGGCTGGCTCGCCCAAATTCATGTCACTTTTCAAAAACCCACAATACGATCAAGTCTAAGAAATTTTCAAGCATGCACGCCGCATGTATTATTATTAATAGAAACACATTGGTTGTAAATAATAATAATTAGCCAAGTACTAACAATTTCCGAACACATGCATATACGGCATTCAAAAATCACCAGTTCAACAAGCGCAACTCGGAAATACTAATTCCAAGCATATGTCAAACTATCTCTTCAAGATTAACAGCGTAACCAAAGAACACCGATTTGGACATATGTCGAAACCAGCTATGTGAGTTTCTCAACAAACTCTGCCATCAATACCTTTCCCAGAACATTTTAATGTTCAAAACTTCTACATCATACTGCACCCTTGGGTGTCCAAACCATCAGTACATTCGGCTCAACATACATTTTGTATATCGCAATTATCAAACACAGATTCCATCATACAACGAAAGACTAGAGAGTCAAGCCCTCTCACAATATACCACGGAGCAAATCTCGGATCTTTCGATCTCCAACGATCCCACAAACGCTAGGAAGTTTAGCGATGGAAGGCTCGCAAAACGACAAACGGTCAAGCCCAGAACGGCGCACATACTCTAGAGAGATAAAGGACTGCGCAATATTAGAATCAAAAGTACATGAACCGGGTGGATCAAAAAAAACAACTCGACGATAAGTACGAGAGAGACAATCACAGTTCAAGAAGTGGAAATACAATACGAGAAAACAAGGGAATCGAGTAAGGAAAACTTACGAGCACTGGATGTACTGAGACGCCGGCAGCGGTGTGACAATGTACAAAACAAAACACAAATAGACCCAAATAACCGACAAGCCTAGGTATCCATAAACCTAGAGCTCCGATACCATTTTCTGTAACACCCCCAAGATACTCGAGGTGTATTACAGCACCGTGGACCCCTACATGGGACCCACCAGGCTAACACAAGAAAACACCACTCGACTAACCATCTCGGTTAGCAAGGAAACAATTGTTAACAACAAGAACATAAAACAACACATCCAGTACAACCGGCATAATAAACATCAACCGACAAATACAGTAACTCCAACGAAGACCAATCACAATCCGAAAAGAAAAGCCTAAGTACTCGCGAGTACAATCTATAAGTTTACAATTTGGAAAACATCCACATCATAAGAGATAGTAGGAAATAACAAGACTCAATTGCACATGTCAACAACCTTGGCCGACATCCTCGTACCATCCCAGCGCCCGATCGTCTGACTGAACATAACCTGAAATCTATAACAAGAATTTCCCCAAAATGGGTCCCCAAAGGGGTTAGCAATTACGCTAGTACAAGTATTCAAGGCAAACCAATCGCTTACACATTTCATAGTACTTGCACCAATATCATTTCAAAAACCAAAACCAGACATGTCTTTTCCGGAAACAAACAGTCAAACAATTTGCCTTGGGAACAGGGTAATACCATAGATCCCGCCCGAGGCCTCTAAGGACCCTCCCGAGCTGGCCATATCATAAAACAAAACACGCACATGCATCGCCTTGGGAACAGGGTAATACCATTGATCCCGCCCGAGGCCTCTAAGGACCCTCCCGAGCTGGCTAGCTAAACAAGCTCATTAATCCAGGACTCAACCCTTTGGACTCCCTCCGTGATCCCGTCGGACCATCCCGAGGTGAGCAAATCACACATAAAATACATTACCATTCCACGTTAAGCATAAGGGTTTCCAAAAATACTTGCCTTGAATAATTGATGACGCAACGAACGGAAAGGAAAGTCACCAACGAACGCTAGGAACCAACGAAACCGAACCTAACGATTTGAAGAATACAATCACAACCATTTCTAAATGAATACGGAATTGGAATACACCCGAAAACCCGCATACGATTCATGTATATTCGTATATAAACAACAACGAGGGCGGACCACAACCAAACCCTCTCGATTCCGTAAAAACCACGAAATATACCATGAATCCGTAGGGAAACTAAGAATACCAACAAGATTAATCATATTCATCATGAATTAATCAACAAAACGGAACGAATCGGACAAAAACGCGAAAACCCCCAAATCTACCCAAAAGTACGGTTCTAAAGATCTAACCTTGATTCGCTGGATCGAAGGATGTTATAGGATGATTGATTGATGCTATAACCTCAATAACTTCGAGGATTTGTTGTTCAACAACATGGCTCCATGATAAGAACACCCTCAACCGCGGAAGAGAAGGAGAAGAAGGAGAAAAATGGCCAAAACCCGATCGCAGGCCTTAAATAGCCGATCGCACACGGTGTGCCGTGGCTCACCAAGTGTGCCGCGTACGTTGTAATACCCGGTTGTGAATTCATTTATTATCATTCAAGAATCGTCACTCAGAATTTTTTTCACTCAGTAATAATCATTCATCATTCATATTCAGTCAACTATGTTCACCATTCGGCGTATTTTGGGATCATCACTGTTTGAGATCGAGCCGAGATTATTGTCATCATCATCATCATGTTTTGATTTTCAGTTTGGGAGGTAGCGCACGCTACCCATTGTAGTTAGCGCGCGCTAATGAGGTGCATGTAACGCACGTAATGACTCAGTTTTAGCGCACGCTAGCGCAAGTGAGGCACACAGTCCAGAAGGTACTGGGCTGATTTTGGAAATTCGTAGCGCACGCTACGAGTGGTAAGTAGCGTACGCTAACTATGCTGGTAACGCACGCTAAGACTTCAGAGTAGCGCACGCTAGCGCGCTCAGATCAGAGGACAGTAGGTTCTGGACTCCAGGATTTTGGATACCAACTATCAGGTAGCGCACGCTAACATAAGGTTAACGTACGCTAAGGACAGGCTGTTAGCGCACGCTACCAAAGGTTCTTAGCGCACGCTAACGATTCAGTCAGGGGGTACTGGACTACCCGGTACACACGTTAGCGCACGCTAACATCAGGAGTTAGCGCGCGCTAAACTGGGACAGTATATATAGGACAGTTTGGTCCAACTTTCGTCATTTCTTCATTTCTCAATCATTTCGGACGAGCTCGGGCGATTCAGAAAGGTCTTTTCGAGCTACAATCATCTAGCATCATCTTCAACCTTCTAAGTTGGATTAATCATCATCTAAATCAGTTTCATCACTCCAAATCAAGGTAATGATTCTTGGATCTAGAATTTCGGATCTTGGGTGTTTTGCTTTCGATCTCTTCGTGTAAATCGATGTTATGTTGGAATATGTTAGATATGGATTATCTATCTTGGATACATGTATTTCTACGGATTCATTGGTGTAATTTTCGGAATTTGTGAATAATTGAAGAATTGTTCAAGAACCCTTACGGGTTGACTTTGTAATTTTGGGGGTTTTCGACTAAATGTTGTTGAAATATCGTTCTAAGTATTCCTATTGGATTATTGATAGTATTCATGAGTTTTTGTGGGTTTGAATCATTCATTGGGAGTTGGTTTCGGATGTAATTGAGTTTTGGTTGTAAACAATTGGAGATTGTTTACAACGCGTTTGTGTAAATGCCCCAATGAGTTTCGGGTATTGTTGTATCGACTTTTGAGTTGGTTGTGATTATGCTTGATTCATGTATTAAGAGAATTGTTGGTTTTTGTGTTGTTTAAGGTTGTTCAAGCGGCCGGTAATTTCATTAAGGACGTTGATCGTGGAAGTACCTTCTCGCCTTCGGTTTGAGGCAAGTTTTATACTTGTACTGGTCAATGAGCTAATGTCATCATGTATGTGTATGAATGTGTTGTATCATTCCGAGACTTAGTCTCTTCATGAATTCATTGATATCAAGAGATCGTTCGATACGATACCTTTCGACAATTTTGCCAAATGTTATTGTTGTTCGTTAACGGCCGATTCAAGGCATTATGACACTCATTATTAATGTCATTGTCGATAGCCGGTTCGCGGTATCGATGTATCGATTGTTGTTAATATAGATGTCAATTTAAGATATCGTTGAGATCATTGTTATTCCTGTTCGGATCGTCATTAAAACTGTACAGGCCGATTTAAGGCATTGGCTTATTCATTTCTCATCTTCGCCGCTTCAGAATCGATTAAAGGTGCCGAGGCATCCTTCATCTCATTGTTATCGAATTGCCGTTCTCAGGTAAATCGAAATGTTCAATCATTCACTAAATCATTGTTATCGATTGACCTTTCTAAGGCAATCGAGGTATTCACTCATTCATCGTATCATTGTTATCGATTGCCGCTCGTGCAAATCAAGTGTTCAATCATTTATGGTATCATTGTTGTCGATTGACCGCTTTAGGCAATCGAGGTATTAAATCATCCGGCCGCATCATTGTTGTCGCTGGCCGTTCTAAGGCAATCGAGGTGTTAATTTGGGATCACAAGGACGGTGTCTATCCGTGTGTTACTATCATCGTGTTGGCCGACTCAAGGCGGCACACTATCATTCATTGTGATACGGCTTCGCCGTGGCTTCGCCCTAATTGTGATACGGCCGGATGCCGTGGCTTCGCCCTAATTGTGATACGGCCGATGCCGTGGCTTCGCCCTAATTGTGATACGGCCGATGCCGTGGCTTCGCCCTCATTGTGATACGGCCGTGCCGTGGCTTCGCCCTCATTGTTACTGACTGGGCCGTTTTGACTTCAGTGTTTGTGATATTTGTTAATTTCCATTGAATGACTTTCGTGCCTTTATTATTGTCCTGGTAATTTCATTGGAGCCTTCGGGCATTGTGATTCATAATTAATTCAAATGGTTTGGTTCATGTCTTGTCATGCATTGTGGTATTCTCGTGATTTTGATTCGCGTCGGCACTTATGTTCTAACCTCGTCAATGTGTATTAATAGTATGCCGTGAGCTTAGTATTTCACGAATGCTCGGTTCTTACCTTGGTTTGTGAGCATTTCGTATTATTATCATCATTGTACCATTTCATTCTGCCTTTGGATGCATATCATGTTATACACGTATTTGATGTTCATTATCTGGATGATCGACCCGTGGGGCGGAACATGTTTTTCATGTTTTAGGTGCTTGCGAGGAGAGAGTTGAGACACAGGGCATGATGATGGCGACGAGGCATTCAAGCGATACTAGTACGAGTTGTTCATTGTCGGTCGATCGGTTGGAGTGTACTCAGTCTTGTCGATTGTTGTCAGTGTTGTATTACCCAATGCATGTTCGTGGATGTTGTTGTATTTCATTTTTGGCCATGTAGGCTACTTTTGTCGTTAAAATTCCTTATCGGAATATTGTGTCGGATATCATGGTAGGGACTATGATTTTCCCTTGTTGTGTTAATTAATGTATTTTTAGTCATGTTCGCCTGGTGGATCTCCTGGCGTGGGGTCCACGGCACTGTAATAACCCAATAGGATTTGGGGGTGTTACAGAAATGGTATCAGAGCAAGGTTGTGAAATACCCTGAGATGTGAGTTATGTGGTCCTACCGACACGGTAGTGGTGGGATTGTCAGGTTATGACAATCTAGTCAGTCAGGTTTTGTGAGTCGTAACATTAGTGCGACTGCACGAGTCATTCATTCATCGAGTCGTCGTCAGTGAAGACTATTATCGCGAGACCTCGAAGCTTCGTATGACCTGTGTAAGGACTCGATTCTCTTTATGTTCATACATTCATCATGTCATTAATTGTTCATGCTTTGCTGAAACCTATATGTGATATTAGTGTTATGATTGATTCATGACTAATTATTTTGGGACACGTGTGGCTTGTGTAAGCATTAAGGATCAACTCATTCATCGGTTAATAATCCTCAATCGTCATGCTGATCTTGTCGATCATGTTAATTCATTCATCACTCAGTCAATGTCATTACTCAGTTAATTCATCACTCAGATAATTCATTCATCATTCAGTCAATATCAATTACTCAATTGCTTCGTTCATCACTCAATTAACCTCATCGTTCAGCTAATTCATTCATCACTCAATTAACCTCATCGTTCAGCTAATTCATTCATCACTCAATTAATCTCATCGTTTAGCTAATTCACTCGTCACTCAGTCAATCTCATTGCTCAGTTAATTCATTCCTCATTCAGTCAATCTCATTGCTCAGTTAATTCATTCCTCATTCAGTCAATCTCATTGTTCAGTTAATTCATTAATCATTCAGCCCATCTCACGGTTCAGTTGTTGATCTTGAGGATCAAATTTTCAACCTTGTTAACTTGTTCAAGGTAATCATTTCAGGAATTTCATCAGGAAATCATGTTACCTCATTTAATGTTTCATACGGTCTTATCATACTCTGACGTAATGTCGACGATCATTTCATTAAATCATTAATGCATTCATTGTGCGAGGGCGTGTATGCTCACATCACACTCAGAACGTAATCATAATGCGATATTCATGCGGAATCTATAATCATCATGTGACTTTCCTACTTCAAGATGGATAGAGCCGAGGACGCAGGGAAGAGGCGCGGTGCGGGCCGAACCCGGATCTCGTGTGCATGCCCACACGAACGCGAGGGATATCATTAATTCATCAAATAGCGAGGCTACTCATTCATCGCCAGATAATCATTCACTGTCGTGAGTCGTACCGAGAGGCATCTCACTCAAGGTGTTCGGGTTGATCCATTCATATTTATGCAGTGGCATGATGGCCCAGATGACTCGATGACGCGGATAGTGGAGACCATACAGACCTCGATGGGTTGTGGTCCACCGCAACAGGATACAGTGTGCCATTTCATGGACAGACCGGAGGAGTGAATCGATTGTTGGCAATATCTCTCGCCGATGCCGCCTACTTTTGAGGGTCTGCCGTAACTGCTGATATTGTTCATTGGCTCGAGCATTTTGATAAACTCTTCGACATGGTTCAAGGTCCGGAGGAGAGTAAAGTGGCGAGCGGCTTATTACTTGAGTAAGGGCGCTTATTCGTGGTGGCTCACGTGAAACCCATCGATCGTGATTGTATTTGGAGCGAGTTCAAGACTCTCATGTTAGAGAGGTATTATCCGGCTCCACTTCGTGAAGCTAAGTTGTCGAGGTTTTGAACCCCGAACCCGATGGGGACGAGGGTGTTATTGTCATCGCCGAGAAGTTTCAGTGGACTGCCAGCTTGCTTCACCAATTATCCGTACCGAGGCGGATAAAATTAAGTATTTTAGCAAGAGGCTAAATCCAGCTTGAGGATGCGCTTGTTCAACCACAATTGTAATTCACTTAGTGAGTTCATCGGGAAGGCTCTTGGAGCAGAGCTTTTGATCAAGGAGCTTACTCGAAGCATCCTTCGCTTCTTCAGTGAGAGGACTAGAATGCCGGCCTGCCTGCAGGGACATCGGGCTCCGTCATCCAAGGGGTCGCTTTTCTAGTCGTCTTCGTGGCCGGGACAAGATCTTCCTCTCAGCGACGAGTTTGACCGTTGTTTGCTTTAATTGTGATTCAAAGAGTCACGTTATTACCCTGCACGGTGCCGGCTATTGTTTGTTTTCTCGTGGGAGGCAGGACACCGGCGTAAATACCGCAGGGGTTCTAGCGCCAAGAAATCTCAAGAGAGCTCGAGGGCCTCGAGAGACTTCGTTACTCCAGCCCGTGCATCATCCAAGGGACCCTATCAGCCTCGAGGGCCGAGGTAAGGACATTCATTACCGGTTTGAACAAGTTAATTCTTGTGCGTTAATAGTATAATCATTCATTTCATTGTCGCTCATTCATTCATATAATTCATTCATCATATATATCAATCATATGGGGACTCATAATTATCGATTAATCATTCAATTCACGAGGAACGGCGCCCAATCACTTCAGGATCTATCACTCATGACGTTATTAATTCACCTTGGTGAGTCATTCCAAATCCTTGTCGGATTTGTAGTCATTTATCATTCATCATTCATTTTTGTCACTTTCATTCTCGTGACCTTCGAGATCATAGTTAGTGGCGAGTTCATCGTCGGATATACCTTAAATCGTTGAGATAGAGGAAATCGATGATATGGAAGGATATCGATGTTGGGTACATTTGAGATGTAACCTTGTTTTTGGATGACCGTGTTAATCTATCGGTAATAATGTATCGTGATCATGGATCATTTATTGTTGATCTATCTTATTATGATTATATTTGAGAATCTTGAGATTTGGATCATTTGTTGGGAGTTCATACCTCCGGCGTTGTGCTCGAGATTTCGTGATAATTTGAGAAATCGTTCACCGTGTTTCGAGACGTCAAGTCTTGGGGACTTGGGCTTGCGGTTGATTTGGTCCCGAGGACTGCTTGGGGCGTTATTGTTTTCGGATCGTGATGGATAGTTCATATCCCGAGTTGTTTACCCTCGCCGAGGACGAAACTCTTTAAGGGGGAGTATGTAATACCCGGTTGTCAATTCATTTATTATCATTCAAGAATCGTCACTTAATTTTTTTCACTCAAGAATAATCATTCATCATTCATATTCATAACTATGTTCACCATTCGGCGTATTTTGGGATCATCACCGTTTGAGATCGAGCCGAGATTATTGTCATCATCATCATCATGTTTTGATTTTCTTTGGGAGGTAGCGCACGCTACCCATTGTAGTTAGCGCGCGCTAATGAGGTGCATGTAACGCACGTAATGACTCGCTTTAGCGCACGCTAGCGCAAGTGAGGCACATCCCGTAAGGTACCGGGCTGATTTTGGAAATTCAGAGCGCACGCCACGAGTGGTAAGTAGCGACGCTAACTATGCGCCGGTAACGCACGCTAAGACTTGAGTAGCGCACGTTAGCGTGCTCGCATCGAGAGGATGAGGGTTCGACTCCGTGATTTTGGATACCAACTATCGTGTAGCGCACGCTAACATAAGGTTAACGTACGCTAAGGACAGCCGTTAGCGCACGCTACCAAAGGTTCTTAGCGCACGCTAACGATTCACTGGGGTACTGACTACCCGGTACACACGTTAGCGCACGCTAACATCGAGTTAGCGCGCTAAATCGGGACAAGATATATAGGACGCTTTGGTCCAACTTTCGTCATTTCTTCATTTCTCAATCATTTCGGACGAGCTCGGCGATTCGTAAAGGTCTTTTCGAGCTACAATCATCTAGCATCATCTTCAACCTTCTAAGTTGGATTAATCGTCATCTAAATCAGTTTCATCACTCCAAATCAAGGTAATGATTCTTGGATCTAGAATTTCGGATCTTGGGTGTTTTGCTTTCGATCTCTTCGTAAATCGATGTTATGTTGGAATATGTTAGATATGGATTATCTATCTTGGATACATGTATTTCTACAGATTCATTGGTGTAATTTTCAAATTTGTGAATAATTGAAGAATTGTTCAAGAACCCTTACGTTGACTTTGTAATTTTGGGGTTTTCGCCTAAATGTTGTTGAAATATCGTTCTAAGTATTCCTATTGGATTATTGATAGTATTCATGAGTTTTTGTGGGTTTGAATCATTCATTGGGAGTTGGTTTCGGATGTAATTGAGTTTTGGTTGTAAACAATTGGAGATTGTTTACAACGCGTTTGTGTAAATGCCCCAATGAGTTTCGGGTATTGTTGTATCGACTTTTGAGTTGGTTGTGATTATGCTTGATTCATGTATTAAGAGAATTGTTGGTTTTTGTGTTGTTTAAGGTTGTTCAAGCGGCCGGTAATTTCATTAAGGACGTTGATCGTGGAAGTACCTTCTCGCCTTCGGTTTGAGGCAAGTTTTATACTTGTACTGGTCAATGAGCTAATGTCATCATGTATGTGTATTAATTTGTTGTATCATTCCGAGACTTAGTCTCTTCATGAATTCATTGATATCAAGAGATCGTTCGATACGATACCTTTCGGCAATTTTGCCAAATGTTATTGTTGTTCGTTAACGGCCGATTCAAGGCATTATGACACTCATTATTAATGTCATTGTCGATAGCCGGTTCGCGGTATCGATGTATCGATTGTTGTTAATATAGATGTCAATTTAAGATATCGTTGAGATCATTGTTATTCTGCTCGGATCGTCATTAAACCGCAGACAGCCGATTTAAGGCATTGGCTTATTCATTTCTCATCTTCGTCGTCAGAATCGATTAAAGGTGCCGAGGCATCCTTCATATCATTGTTATCGAATTGCCGCTCGTGTAAATCGAAATGTTCAATCATTCACTAAATCATTGTTATCGATTGACCTTTCTAAGGCAATCGAGGTATTCACTCATTCATCGTATCATTGTTATCGATTGGCCGCTCGTGCAAATCAAGTGTTCAATCATTTATGGTATCATTGTTGTCGATTGACCGCTTTAGGCAATCGAGGTATTAAATCATCTCACGCATCATTGTTGTCGGTTGGCCGTTCTAAGGCAATCGAGGTGTTAATTTGGGACTCCAAGGACGGTGTCTATCCGTGTTACTATCATCGTGTTGGCCGACTCAAGGCAAGACACTATCATTCATTGTGATACGGCCGCGCCGTGGCTTCGCCCTAATTGTGATACTACCGATGCCGTGGCTTCGCCCTAATTGTGATATGGCCGATGCCGTGGCTTCGCCCTAATTGTGATACTACCGATGCCGTGGCTTCGCCCTCATTGTGATACGGCTTCGCCGTGGCTTCGCCCTCATTGTTACAAATGGGCCGCTTTTGACTTCAGGTGTTTGTGATATTTGTTAATTTCCACTGAATGTCTTTCAGGCCTTTATTATTGTCCTGGTAATTTCATTGGAGCCTTCGGGCATTGTGATTCATAATTAATTCAGTCCTGGTTTGGTTCATGTCTTGTCATTCATTGTGGTATTCTGTGATTTTGATTCGCCGTCGGGCACTTATGTTCTAACCTGTCGAACAGGTATTAATAGTATGCCGTGAGCTTAGTATTTCACGAATGCTCGGTTCTTACCTTGGTTTGTGAGCATTTCGTATTATTATCATCATTGTACCATTTCATTCTGCCTTTGGATGCATATCATGTTATACATGTATTTGATGTTCATTATCTAGATGACTCGAATTGGGGCGGAACATGTTTTTCATGTTTTAGGTGCTTGCGAGGAGAGAGTTGAGACACAGGGGCATGATGATGGCGACGAGGCATTCAAACGATACTAGTACGAGTTGTTCATTGTCGGTCAGTCGGTTGGAGTGTACTCCAGTCTTGTCAGTTGTTGTCATGTTGTATTACCCAATGATGTTCGTGGATGTTGTTGTATTTCATTTTTGGCCATGTAGGCTACTTTTGTCGTTAAAATTCCTTATCGGAATATTGTGTCGGATATCATGGTAGGGACTATGATTTTCCCTTGTTGTGTTAATTAATGTATTTTTAGTCATGTTCGCTGGTGGATCTCTGGCGTGGGGTCCACGGCACCGTAATAACCCAATAGATTTGGGGTGTTACACATGTGGCCAAAATCGCGCCGCTGATCGTCGGTGCCGCGGCCCGACATGTGCCGCGGCACAAGGTACGACAGTTTGGCGAAAAATGCAACACGAGTGTGCCGCGCCCTACCGGCATCTCTGCCGCGCCCACGGTTCCGCCTCGCCGGCGAAGTAATCGCTGAGCTCTACCGGCCGTAAGTCGGCCAAAGGCCGCCTGGGCCTGCATTGCCCGGCCATGACTCGGCCGGGGCCAACTCCGACGGCCCGAACGACCCCGAAACCCGAACCTGAATACGAATCGAAGATACGGTTACGAAATACTCGCAAAGACGAATTCGAGCACTAAGAGAACACACGATTCCGACCATCCGAAGGCTCGAAATTCGACAACGGAAAGTAATTACCATAAACTTTGGGAAATTACAAAAATGGCCCAAAACGCCCAAAAATCACGATACATGATCGAATATCTCCCGAAAAAACCTGAGTCCGTATAACCCATCACTTTAAGTTGTCCTGCATTGTATGTAAGAACCAAGTTTTTATTCCTCTTTAGGTACCTAAGAATGTCTTTACAGCAGTCCAATGTTCCTTTCCTGGATTTGAGTGAAACCGACTTACTATGCTCACAACATAGACAATGTCCGGTCTAGTGCAAATCATCGCGTACATGTGGCTACCCATTGCCGAAGCGTAGTATACCGTGCTTATTTTTTTCTATCTTCCTCACTTTGAGGATGTAACAGCCCCAGAGCCATCTGGGAATATTAAAGCCGGGCCCCGAGATAGAACCCACAAGGCTAAAAAACATTTTTACAAACATTTCAGGTATGCCTAAGCGGCGATGACGGTAACATCTTTTCAAAATATGCAAAGGCTTTAAGAAAAGTCCATTTATCAATACCGTCGAAAAATCTCATTTGAATACAAGGCCAAAACGCCAAAGTTCAACAGTTTCAAAAGTATACTTTAAGCCATCACTTACAAGTATCGACAAAATAGTTTAGAAGACGATTTTCCAAAGTAACTTAAGTTGCCAAATACCAAAAATCCATTTAAAAATACTCACGCAGCGGAAAAGACAAACAGTTAAAAATACTCTAGCAGCAAAATACAACAATTAATCAAAGTACTCGATTCCAAAACACATGCCATAGCCAGTATCCAGATGTCCTTGTTCGGGTATATCTTTATTCTAAATGGTGGAGCAGTATCTTGGAGAAGTGCAAATCAAAGTGTGGCTGCAATTTACACATGTCAAGATGAATATTAGGCAGCCACGGAGGCTGCTAAAGAGGCATTTTAGATCAAAAAGTTCACTAAGGAACTTCAAGTGGTTGCTGACTCAGATCGGCATGTGGCGCTGTTTTGTGACAATGAAGCAGCTGTTGTGCAGGATAGGGATCCTATGACTCACCACAACACCAAACTCATTGCGAGAAAGTATCATTTTGTTAGAGAAATATTTCAGAAATGGAACATTACACTGTAGAGAATAGACACAACAAATAACATTGCTGATCCGCTGACCAAGCCACTATCTCAAAAGGTCTTAGAGAGACATCTGGAGAGTGTGGGAATTAGATGGCGTTGAGTAAAAGTGGGAGATTGTTAGATAATTTGGTATATAGAATAATAGTCCTTGCATTTGAGAGCAAAGTTTCCACTTCTTATGGAGATAAGGAGATAGGCACTAGAAGTGTTTAGGGCTCAATCCGTAAATCGGTTCGCAAGTCGATAAAACTTAATTGGGCATTAAGTTTAGACAAGGCTTGTATAATATGTACTTTAATGTATAGAGTGTTTGTCTTCACCAAGGGTTAATGAGACACACGTTACAGGTATGACAATGGGATTAGTATACTCGAATTCGACTCACCTCGACCGATCACATGGATTTTACTCTGGGGTTGTCAATGACTGAATCGAAAGGTTGTGATAGATATATGTGAACCTTTGACTTGAAGTTCTAGTAGGAGATGTGCTTGTGACATTAAGTTAGTCATTAGAGTAGTTCGATTCAATCACCGGTTGGTGGAGTCAACCTCGAATTGCAACTTAGTGGGCAAGTAGCAGTCTCTACTGAATACCAAGATATGATTCTTCCTCCTATAAGTGAGCAGCTAAATATCCTATGCGGTTAATGGCAAATGAGATCATAAGTGTTTGGACAAAGTATTTAGAGCTAGTTGTATTTGATATACGAGAGCTCGGTGATCGCAGTTTACATTAACAAATGCAGAGTCAAGTTGAAATAGGGTTTGACATTACCGTGACCCTAATACTTGACCGGTACATATGATTGAAGGGTTTATACATATACGGTATTCATGACTTAATGGTTTTAGAATGATTCTATCATTCGTTCTCAGTTGGGTTGCAGTCGGGCTACTAGACTGGCTAAGTGTTATCAACACTCCTTGGTTCTTCTCATTGCCGACTAGACAGACCTATGGAGTCGCGCAGAAGGATATTTGATGGATAAATGTGAATTTATTATCTCTTCATTAATATTGGATATTAGATATCTAATTTGATTTATTGGATAAATCGATGAGGTTTTGTGAAGTGAAATTAAATATTGGGTGATTAATTTAAGTCATAAATAATTACTTCTTGGGAAATATAATTATAATTTTGTATTGATAAAATTAATTAATTGGATTAATTAATTAAGTATAAATGCAATTGAAATAAAATGAAGTGTACTTAACGGACTAGACACGCGAAGTTCCGATACACAAACCGAGTGGCTCGACTCGTTTCTTCTCATCATGATAAGGCCCAGCCCACCTCTCTTATTTCATGAAGCTTACACCTTTGTCTCTGTGTGATGTGGGGTGTGGTGGATAATATCTCACTTGTTGACAATATGTAGATAAGATATGATCTTATCTTTATGGATCATATCAAGTGAGATATGTTATAACAAGTGAAGAATTAACACACACACACACACATATATTGACATGTGGCCAAAGCCATATTAAAGAGAGAGGGACGGATTTTTTTCCATCTTGTTCATCTTAGAGAGAGAAACAAGAAGAAAAGAAGAGAGAAAATTTTCTATATAAATTCCTAGCCATAGAACGAATTGATATTAGATTTTTTCCAATCAATATCCGAGGCGTGGTGACATAGAGACATCCAACATCTTTGGTGTTTGATCATTCATCAAGTTTGAATGAATTGGATTCATGTTAGTGTTGGTGATATAAAAAGGAAAGGAGATTTTCGGTGCCCTGAAACTATCAAAGCTTGGCTCAGGTTTTATCATCATGATAAAATTATCAAATGACTACGAGGGTATGCCTTCTTTAATTTTATCTTCGTAAATTTATATTCGATATATGATGCTTAATCGATCCTCTTAGGGGTTTTTATCCGGTTAGACCGATTTTATTTTTCCATTGCGTCTCGATTTTAATTACCGAATCCCAACAACTATTTCTTTAGTGCAGTAAAGAGACATTATACAATGAAAGTACCTTTTTATAGATGTTGGTGGGCTAGATTACAGTGAACGTTCAGATCTAAGGAATTGAACATTTTTTGAATGGACGTACAGGATGGATTGGGCCATAACAGGTACATCTTATCCATTGGTTTTTAAAATTGATTATCGGGTTCAAAATTCAAAATCACGTGTTTTAAGGCTTTAACATCCAGGTGTCATTTCGAGAGTAAATACTCAAGCGTTTTAAATTCATATAAATCATGTTGTCATAAAGAGGTTTTGGAAATATAAGTCAACGAAATTGGATATGATTAAACAATTAATTAAATTCTTCTAGTATGTTTGTTGCATGTGCGAATGTACAACGTACTCCCTTAATTAGTATATACAGGATTCAATTCTTACAGTAATTAGTGATTGACATTGTATTCAAGAGTCCGATAGTATTCCCCCTTAATTAATGTATATTACACCTATAGGATGTGTATGTATACTCTTCTTCCTACAATGAGAATATGACTTTCAGAGTCTGTATGTACAATAAATAAGTACGAATACTGTGTTCATGGGTCTTACAATGTTCCCGCTCAATTGATGAGTACTAATGTAAGAACTTCCAGGGGTTTAATTAAGCTGTAGCATTTCTAATTATTGATGGAACATATAAAACCTTGTTCCCCTGAGAGGCTTGGTGAAGATATATACAATGTGGATATCTGGATGGAATCTGCATACAGTAACTTCCAGCAGCATAATACTTCGTCTCAGGTGTAGAATGTGAGTTAGCAAATTGATTCTTACTGAACCAGGACACAAGTCTTGGTCCAAGGAAGTGACAAGTTCAATTGTACTCTTCCTATCCAACTTGCTGCCTCCTAGATCTGAATAATTGTAGGCTACTAAATAGAATCCTCCTATCTTAGAATACCATAATCCTACATTGATTGTTCCTTTGACATACATAAGGATTCGCTTGGATATAGTGAAGTGTGACTCTTTAGGTGCTACCTGATATCGTACACACACCCCTACAGTAAATTGGATATCAGACATGCTGACTGTTAGGTGCATGATTGAGTCTATAAGTTTCATATAGAGTGATTGGTCTATTGTCTTTCCAACTTCGTCAGCGCCTTATCTGTGCGGTAGGGCTCATTGTAGTTGATGTAGTCCTTGAGTAATTCATCCTGAACTTGGTGAGAAACTCCTTGTTGATGAAGATACATGTAGGTAACTTTTTTACTTACAAACGATCCAACCGTACGAATGTCAACTTATATCTAATTGAGTGATGTTCCCACATTTTCAAAAAATAAAAAATTAATTTGGTTTGAGATCTTAGCAAACTACTAGTAAATTGACTAGTACTAGTAACTAGTATTTTCCATGGATTTTTATTTCTATTTTCGTAAAAATATTTATTGGCAATCCAACCGTATGGGTCATCATATATCTAATTGAGTGATGTTCTCAAATTTTCAAAAAATAAAAAATTAATTTAGTTTGAGATCTTAGCAAACCAGTACTAAATTGACTAGAACTAGTAACTACTCTTTTCACGGATTATTGTTTCTATTTTCGTAAAAATATTTATCGATGATCCAACCATACAGATGTCAACATATATCTAATTGAGTGATGTTCCTAAATTTTCGAAAAATAAAAAATTAATTTGGTTTGAGATCTTAGCAAATCACTACTAAATTGACTAGGACTAGTAACTATTGTTTTTCACGGATTATTGTTTCTATTTTTGTAAAAATATTTATCAACGATCCAAATGTACGGATGTCAACTTATATCTAATTGACTGATGTTCCCAAATTTTCAAAAAATAAAAAATTAATTTGGTTTGAGATCTTAGCAAACCACTAGTAAATTGACTAGTTCTAGTAACTAGTGCTTTTTACGGATTTATTTCTATTTGTGTAAAAATATTTATCGACGATCCGACCGTACAGATGTCAACATTTATCTAGTTGAGTGATGTTCCCAAATTTTCAAAAAAAATAAAAAATTAATTTGTTTTGAGATCTTAGCAAACCACTACTAAATTGACTAGTACTAGTAACTAGTGCTTTCCACATATTTTTATTTCTATTTTTTTAAAATATTTATCGATGATCTAACCATACGGATGTCAACATATATCTAATTGAGTGATGTTTCCAAATTCAAAAAAAAAAATTGGTTTGAGATCTTAGGAAATCACTACTAAATTGACTAGTACTAGTAACTAGTACTTTTCACAGATTATTGTTTCTATTTTTGTAAAAATATTTATCGAAGATCCAACCGTACGACCGTCAAGATATATCTAATTGAGTGATGTTCCCAATGTAACACCCCAAGATATTCGGAGTATATTACAGCATCGTGGACCCCTACATGGGACCCACCAGGCTACAACAAGCAAACACCCCTCGACTAACCATCTCGGTCAGCGAGGAGACACAATCAAATAATACATCACATGAAAATACACCCAGAGCAACCGACGAAATGAGCAACAATCGACAGTGTAGCAATTTAAAATAATACAACACAGAGTTTGAATCTGAAAAGCCTAAGTACTCGCGAGTACAGTCTATCAGTTTATAAATATAGGAAACAACCATATCGAAATGGACAAAAGAAATAAGTAGACCCAAGTGCACATGTCAACGACCCTGGCCAACATCCTCGTACTGTCCCAGCGCTCGCTCGTCCTGATGAACATAACCTGAAATCCATAACAAGAATTTCCCCAAAACGGATCCCCAAAGGGGTTAGCAATTACGCTAGTACAAGTATTCAAGGCAAACCAATCGCTTACACATTTCATAGTACATGCACCATTATCAATTTCAAAACCAAAACCAGACATGTCTTTTTCCGGAAATAAACAGTCAAACAATTTGCCATGGGAACAGGGCTATACCATTGATCCCGCTCCGCGATCCCTAAGGACCCTCCCGAGATGGCCATATTATAAAACAAATCACGCACACGCATCGCCTTGAGAACAGGGCTATACCATTGATCCCGCTCCGTGATCCCTAAGGACCCTCCCGATCTGGATAGCGAAACAAACTCGTGAATCCAGGGCTATACCATTGGATTCCCTCCGTGATCCCGTCGGACCCTCCCGAGGTGAGCAATCACACACAATATACATTACCATTTCACGTTAAGCATAAAGGTTTCCAAAAATACTTGCCTTGAACAATAAACGACGCAACGAACGGAAGGAAAAACACCGGTGACCGTTAGGAGCCGATAATCACGAACCTAATGATACGAAGAACACAATCACAACCAATCCTAAATGAATACGGAATTGGAATACACCCGAAAACCCGCCTACGATTCATGTATATTCGTATAGAAACAACGACGAGGGCGGACCACAACCAAACTCTCTCGATTACAAAATTACTACGAAATATACCATGAATCTGTAGGGAAACCAACGAAATCAACAAGATTAATCATGTACATCATGAATTAATCTAACATACGAAACGAATCGGTTTACCCAAAACAAGGTTTTAGGAGTTTACCTTGAATAATGACGAAGAACACGATTAGAGGTTGATAATATGCTCCAAAAACTCGAAGAAGATGATGGCTCGGAGTTACCAAGCTTCAAATCGCCGGAAATGCCAAGAAGATCGCCTAGGAGTCGGATGGGGAGGAGAAAGAGTGAAAATGGCCGAAATCGGTCAACCCCTGTGATACGAATTACGCAAGTAATACGTATAAAACACAACGGAAGGTTAACAAGTAACAAAGTATCACTTGAATTTTGCTAAGGGTGGCCGAAAGTTAATGGTGTTCGGCCGTGAGGTTGTGTGATGTACGGAGTTTGATGTGTTTTTATCGAACTAGACCTATAACTCGATAAAAGGGTAATCTCTTCCCAAGACCTTTTGAGAATTGATCAAAGTTAAAATCTCGAAACTCGTCGAAACAATAACTAAGGTTTGTCGAACTCGTTCAACGTATATTTCAAAGGAAATACAAAGTTTATTATGATTCTCGATGAATTACAAGTACAACGAACACTACTATATATAGTAGTTTACAACCGCATTTAAAATACAACAAAACGAAAAGACGAACTTCCTAGCAACATCATTTCGCGAAATCCAAGGGTGATATCAAGTCTCTTGGTGTTATTAGGTGAAAGGGACATGAAGCACTCTTGGTCTTTTATGGTGACATGAAGTAGAACAAAATCCTCCTTCCCATGCATGCATTCGGCCAAGACAAGGTAGGGAGATTTGGTGTAGATTTGTGATATCCTCCTTCTTGGAACTACATGGTGATAATGAAATGAGGGATAGTGACATGATGAAGAAAATCTTCACTCCATCCATATGCATTTCGCCGTTTGTGATTTTGTTTTGTAAGGAGGGAATCACACCTTTATTTTGTAAAGATATTTGTAAAGATATGAAGACAAAGTGTCCCTTTCAAGCATGTTTCGCCGATCTTCATGCTTTCGGTCGATCCGTCGTCAATTCTACGTCACTCCGATTCCGATTAACAACGTAACTCCAATCCGCTTAACATTTTCTCCTAAGTACAACGATGCATGGCCATGCGAATTTGCATCATCATGGATGTCGATTTTTATCTGAGTTTCTTCGATCGAATATTAGATATCGTATCATTCCTCCGTCTTTGAAAGGAATTGACCTCACCCCGCAATGCCATCGTCGCCAAGATAAGGTGAGAGATCACCTACGTTGAATGTCGCGTGTACTCCGTATTCGCCCGGGAGTTCGACTTTGTATGCGTTGTCGCTCACCTTTTCCACAATTTTGTACGGACCTTCGGCTCTCGCATCAATTTGTTCTTCCGCTTGCTTGGGAATCTTTCTTTTCTCAAATGTATCCAAACCAAGTCGCCAACATCAAATAATCTCGCCTTTTATTTTTGTTCGACTTCCGCTTGTATATTTCATTTACTTCTTTAATCCGTTCCCGTATCTTTCGTGTAACTTCACCATTGATTTGAGTTTTGCTTCGGCGTCTTTGTGAACCAACTCGTTGCTCGGTAAGGGAATCAAGTCCAATGGTAAGTGCGGATTTAATCCGTATAACACTTCAAAAGGTGAATGGGCCGTGGCATAACCGGGTGATCGGTTGTATGCGCGAATTCGGCATGAGCAAGTTTAACGTCCCAATCTTTACGAGTTTTATTTACCAACCCTCGTAATAATGCTCCCAAGGTTCGATTAGTTACCTCGGTCTCATCCGTCGGTTTGCGGGTGATGTGAAGTCTTGAATAGGAGTTTAGTACCTACTTTCCTCCATAAAGTATTCCGTATAACTCGTAAATTTGGAATCTCGATCCGACACGATAGTTTTGGAACTCCGTGTAAACGAACTACTTCCTAAGTACAAGTCCGCCACGTTGCTTGCATCATCGGTTTTGTGGCACGCGACAAAGTGAGCCATTTTCAAAAACGGTCGACGACCACCATGATCGAGTCCTTGCCTCGTTGAGTACGAGGTAAAGCCACAATAAAATCCATCGAGACATCCTCCCACGGCCGTAACGGTATCGGCAACGGCATGTATGTACTCGACTTGAACGAACTTTTCATCATATGACAAGTTACGCATTTGCTCACGATTGCTGACGCCGCCATACATTTTCGCCAAAAGAAATGTTCTTTTAGCACCTCTACGCCTTGGTCGAGCCAAGTGACCGGCTAGTCCTCCTCCGTGCGCCTCCCGAACCAAAGAATTCCCGAATTGTATGTCTCAGACACATAGTTTATTCCCTTGAAGAGAAAGCCATCCTCAGAAAACAAATTCCTCAGACGGGCCGTTTTACAACGGTTAAAAATTTCCCGAAGTCCAAATCGTCGTTGTAGTGATCTTTCAAAGTCTCGAACCCCAACAAACGAACATCTAGCATCGACAGTAAGGCATACCGTCTCGATAGTGCATCCGCCACTACATTACTCTTCCCGTCTTTGTATTTGGATGAAAAGTGAAAAGATTGTAAAAATTCCACCCATTTTGCATGTCTCGGGCTTAGCTTACTCGTCCGTTGATGTATTTCAACGACTCGTGATCCGAATGTAGCACGAAATGTTTCGAACGCAGATAATGACTCCAATGATCGAGTGCTCTTACGATAGCATAGAACTCCTTGTCGTAAGTACAATAATTCACTCGGGCGCCACTTAACTTCTCCGAAAAATAGGCAATGGGACGGCCTCTCTGAATAAGCACTGCCCGATTCCAACTCCGCTAAGGCCGCATTCTACCTCAAACGGTTGTGAAAATCGGCAACGTCAAAATCGGCGCTTCACATAATTTTCCTTTAAGTTTTCAAAAGCCTTTTGGGCCGCTTGCCTCCAAGCAAAGGTTCCTTTTTCAGACACTCCGTGATCGGGCCGATATAGTGCTAAAGTCCCGTATGAATCGCTAAAAAGAAGCGAGGCCATGAAATGACCGTACCTCCGTGATTGTCTTTGGGGTTGGCCACGACTTGATTGCCGCGATCTTCTCTTGGTCGACGAAACTCCGTCTTCGAAACAACATAGCCGAGAAAGACAAGACTCTCGACTAGGAAAGTACACTTCTCCCGCTTTCCATAAAGTTTCGCTCTTAGCGTCTCAAACACGTACCGCAAATGTTCGAGATGTTCTTCTACGGACCGATCAGATCAAAATGTCGTCTAAGTACACGACAACAAACTTTCCCAAGAAAGGTTTAAGAACCTCGCTCATCAACCTCATAAAGGTGCTCGGGCGTTGGTGAGTCCGAATGGCATCACAACCCATTCGTAAAGTCCATTCTTCGCCTTAAACGCCGCTTTCCATTCGTCTCCCTCTCGCATGGATTTGATGGTATCCGCTCCGTAAATCAACTTTGGAAAATATAACCGAGCCATGTAACTCGTCAAGATGTCGTCTAGTCTCGGATGGGAAACCGATACTTGACGGTGATGTTATTCACGGCTCATCACAATACACATTCGCCATGTTCCGCCTTTTTTGGCACAAGTAGAACCGAACCGCACACGACTTAAACTTTCTCGGACATATCCGTGATTCATGAGTTCATCAATTTGACGTTGTAGTTCTTTGGTTTCTTCGGGATTACAACGATACGCCGCTTTGTTCGTAATGGAGCTCCGGTATAAGATCAATCTGGTGTTCAATCCCGCGGATAGGTGGTAATCCTACCGCAAGTCTTCGAAATACGTCCAAAACTCGTGTAATAGTACGTCTATCTCTCCCTCATGTTGCGATTTGGTGGCAAGATTTCGACCTCCTTGATCATCATCAAATAAACACGCTCGCCATCACAATGGCGTGTTCGACTTCTTTCTCGCTTGCAAACATCGTAAGTTTCGGTCCTTCGACTTTTTCGAACTCATCGTCCGGATAGCTTGAGGTGACATAGGTTTAAGAACAATTTTTTTACCTTTGTCACGTAGCTCATACTCATTACTCCTCCCTCGATGTAGTACGTCCCGATCAAATAACCAAGGTCTTCCTAATAACACGTGACATGCGTCCATCGGTAGTACATCGCATGTAATGTCATCGCCATACGAACCCATGGTGAGTCCGACCTTCACTTGTCTTGATACCTTCACTTTGTTCCCATCATCGAGCCAATGGAGTGCATACGGCTTAGGATGGGCCGTGGTGATTAAGCCGAGTTTTGAGACCATCTCGCTCGATGCCACGTTTGTACAACTTCCACCGTCAATGATCAAACTACACCATTTCTCTCCGACACGACACTTCGTGTGAAAGATTTGGTCTCGTTGTTCTTCGTCACTCGGGGCTGCCTTCGTTTGTAACATGCGAAGGACAAGGTTCGTGTCATAGTTCGGGGCATCGTATGCCTCGCATTCTTCTTCTTCTCCGTCAGCTTCTAAGTTAAAAACGTCTCCAACTCTTTCTTCTTCGGCTAATAATTCCTCTCGGGCGGCTATGGCTTCTCGTAACGTCACAATCCTCCGATTCGGACAAGCACTTTGATAGTGTCCAAATCCTTGACATTTGAAACATCGGACTTTAGATAGGCTCGTCTCTTTTGGTGTGGTAGGGTTTTGGAATGGTAGTAACGGATCGGCTTGTGGTGACAGTTTTGGAAACGAGCTAGAACTCGCGCCAAAGTTGGTATTTCCGTATTTAGGTGGGAATTCGGGTTTAGCGAGTTTGGTTTTGTTTTGATTTTCCAACTTTATGCAAAGTCCACATAAAGTATCAAGTCTAATAGGGGTAGAGTTCCACGGAATTAGCAATATTTTTGTTCACACCTCGTAGGAAACGGACATGCGCAATTCTTCGCTTTCTTCAAGTTCTCCCATCAAGGATAAGTTTTCAAACTCCTCGATGTACTCCTCGACACTTAGCTTTCCTTGCGTGAGGTCAGAAATTTTTCGGCAGACTTAGCTTGTGTGTAGCCGGGACATATCTTTTCGTAGTTTCCTTTTAGGGAATCCTACGAACGTATCTTCTCTTTCCTAAGGCACGACTTCTTTGCGTCTTCATTCGCTCAAACCAAAGGGAAGCTCCTTTCCAAGTTTGAGAATCGCGTACTTGCAACGCACTCGTCATTGAGCTCCTTGAACTCAAACATTCGCTCAATTTTTCTTTCCCACTCCAAATAAACCTCAGATCGGTGCCGCCTACGAACTCCTAAGTTCGCCGTCTTGTATTCATCCGCATGTCGTGGTGCATGCATGGTGTCATGTCCTCGTCGTGCATGGATTCTGGCCCGCAAGCCACGAAGAACGCCACGTAGTTGTGCTACTTCTTCATCGGTGAATGCCATCTTCTTGATGATGTCGAGAATCGTGAGACAAGTGTCTCGATACCACTTATGATACGAATTACGCAAGTAATACGTATAAAACACAACGGAAGGTTAACAAGTAACAAAGTATCACTTGAATTTTGCTAAGGGTGGCGAAAGTTAATGGTGTTCGGCCGTGAGGTTGTGTGATGTACGGAGTTTGATGTGTTTTTATCGAACTAGACCTATAACTCGATAAAAGGGTAATCTCTTCCCAAGACCTTTTGAGAATTGATCAAAGTTAAAATCTCGAAACTCGTCAAACAATAACTAAGGTTTGTCGAACTCGTTCAACGTATATTTCAAAGGAAATACAAAGTTTATTATGATTCTCGATGAATTACAAGTACAACGAACACTACTATATATAGTAGTTTACAACCGTATTTAAAATACAACAAAACGAAAAGACGAACTTCCTAGCAACATCATTTCGGCCAAATCCAAGGGTGATATCAAGTCTCTTGGTGTTATTAGGTGAAAGGGACATGAAGCACTCTTGGTCTTTGATGGTGACATGAAGTAGAACAAAATCCTCCTTCCCATGCATGCATTCGGCCGAAGACAAGGTAGGGAGATTTGGTGTAGATTTGTGATATCCTCCTTCTTGGAACTACATGGTGATAATGAAATGAGGGATAGTGACATGATGAAGAAAATCTTCACTCCATCCATATGCATTTCGGCCGTTTGTGATTTTGTTTTGTAAGGAGGGAATCACACCTTTATTTTGTAAAGATATTTGTAAAGATATGAAGACAAAGTGTCCCTTTCAAGCATGTTTCGGCCGATCTTCATGCTTTCGGGTCGATCCGTCGTCGAATTCTACGTCACTCCGATTCCGATTAACAACGTAACTCCAATCCGTTTAACATTTTCTCCTAAGTACAACGATGCATGGCCATGCGAATTTGCATCATCATGGATGTCGATTTTTATCGGAGTTTCTTCGACTGGAATATTAGATATCGTATCACCCTGGGTTTATAAACCCAGGCCTCGTTACGTACGTTAGCCACCACATGCTAACGTACGTAAGCTGTATTACGTACGTAAGCCATAAGGGCATTACGTACGTAACCAAAAAGGCAGAATCGCCTGGACTGAAATACACTAGGGCATTACGTACGTAACCAAAAGGGTGTTACGTACGTAACATTCCTTTCTGTGGAGTACAGGCCAGAAGAAATGAGGGAGGTACCGGAAAAGAATCGAAATACAACGGTGAACAATTCACGATGGTACGGACGTTAGGGATCTGAAACGACGAACTTAAATGCCGAAGTAAAACATATTCTCGACTACTCAAAGGTTCGAAAAAACAATCAACAAACGAAATTTTCCCAAAAGTTTGGGAAAATTTACAAAACGGCCCAAACATCCGGAATGTACGACACATGGTCGAAACACCAAACAGAAGCTCACAACGCCCATAATAACACGAGATGGATCTCTGGCAACCCCGAAACGGCGGTTCCAAACGACGATTACGATAATATCCGAAATAACAACATGAAACATCAAATCGAGTAAAACGAGTCCGAATCAAGCTCGAACGACAAAAAGTTCAATATTAAATATCCTCAAAATGTCAATACGGTTACAAGCGAGATGTTAAAAACGAAAATGCACTAAAATGAGAATAATAAGAGAAGGGAAAAATGCGGATATTACATTCTACCCCTCTAAAAACAAGTTTCGTCCCGAAACTTAAGAAATAAACAACTCGGGATACTTAGCACGCATGCTATCCTCGGTTTCCCAAGTCGCCTCCTCGACACCATGTCTCGACCACTGCACTTTGACCAAAGGAATGGTCTTATGCCTCAGTCGCTTCTCACGGTGCTCCAAAATCTTTAAGGGACGCTCCTCGAAGGTAATGTCCTTGGCAATATCGATCTCGCCAAAGTCGATGATGTGACTAGGATCCGGAACATATTTCCTCAGCTGCGAAACATGGAAAAAGTTATGAACGTGACTCAAGGCCGGGGGTAACGCCAAACGGTATGCTAACCCACCGACTCGCTCGAGATTCTCGAAGGGTCCAATAAATCTAGGACTCAACTTCCCCTTCTTCCCGAAATGGAAACTCCTCTCGTCGGCGACACCTTCAGCAAAACGTGGTCTCCCACCTCGAATTCTAAAGGTCGACGACGGACATCGGCATATCACTTCTGTCGACTCTGGGCAGTTAACATCCGTTCTCGAATCAAATCCACCTTCCGCCTCGTCTCTAGGACAATATCCGGTTCGTTCCCGACCAAATCGGACGCTTCATTCCAACAAATCGGCGATCGACAACGCCGTCCGTAGAGCGCCTCATACGGTGCCATCCGGATCGACGCGTGCCAACTATTGTTGTACGTGAATTCGATTAGTGGCAAATGCTCCTCCCAGTCACTACTCCAATCGAGAGCACAAGCACGCAACATATCCTCGAATGTCTGGATAGTGCGTTCCGACTGTCCATCTCACTGGGGATGAAAAGAGGTACTCAAACGCAAACAAGTACCCAACGCCTTATGCACCGCCTGCCAAAAGTGCGATACAAAACGGCCATCACGATCCGAAACAATAGACTTCGGAGTACCGTGAAGCCTCACAATCTGCGCGATAAACACACGAGCTAACTTCTCCGGGCCCCAAGTATCCTTGATGCCCAGAAAATGTGCCGACTTGGTCAGACGATCAACAATCACCCATACCATATTCATGCCCGATCTCGATCTCGGCAAACTCGTAACGAAATCCATCGATATATCTTCCCATTTCCATTCCGGAACGGGAAGTGACTGCAATAATCTGGCCGGTCGCTGATGCTCGATCTTGACCAGCTGACAAGTCAAACATCTCGCTACAAACAGTGCGACCTCCTCCTTCATATTATTCCACCAGAAATTCCTCCTCAGGTCTTTGTACATCTTACTCGAACCAGGATGAACGGAGTAAGGCATAGCATGGACCTCGCGCAAAATACTCTGTCTCAACTCTGAGTCGTTCGGTACACAAAGCCGACTCTGGAATCTCAAAACGCCATCCTCATGAATCACAAACCCAGGAGACTTTCCCTTAAGAACGTTCTCTCGGATTTGAGTAATCATCGGATCCTCTAACTGCTTCAGCTTAATTTCATCGATCAAGGAGGACGAAACCTCTAAAGCACAAAGCTGCCCGACAGCCCCAGGCAACAAAACCTCGACATCAAACTCAATCAAAGCCCGCCGAAGCTCAGGCTGAGACGTAAGGACCTCAAGCGTTCGCAAAGCAATCGGTTTCCGACTCAAGGCGTCGGCCACGACGTTCGCCTTGCCCGGATGATAAAGGATTTCGAGGTCATAATCCTTAATCAACTCTAACCACCTCCTCTGCCTCATATTCAACTCCCGCTAAGTAAATATGTATTTCAGACTTTTATGATCGGTAAAAATCTTACATGTAGAGCTGAAAAGATAGTGACGCCAAATCTTGAGTGCAAAAACAACTGCCGCTAACTCCAAATCATGAGTAGGGTAGTTGAGCTCATATGGCCTCAACTGTCTCGACGCATAAGCGATGGTCTTGCTGTGCTGCATCAATACGCACCCAAGACCCTGACCCGAAGCATCGCTATAAACAGCAAAACCTTCGTTGCCACATGGTAACGCTAAAATCGGGGCTGAAGTCAAACTCCTCTTCAGCTCCTCAAAATCGGATCGCCTCGTCATTCCGCATTTAACTTCGGATTTCTGGAGCAACTGTGTAAGTGGCTGAGCTAGTTTCGAGAAACCCTCGACGAACCTACGATAGAAGCCGGCCAGACCCAAGAAACTACGGATCACCTTCACATTCTTGGGTGGCGCCCAATCCAACACTGCCTCAATCTTCTGCGGATCCACTCGGACTCCCTCGGCTAAAATCACGTGACCCAGAAACATCACTTCCTTCAGCCAGAACTCACATTTCGAGAACTTCGCATAGAGTTGCTCGGTCCTCAAAATGTCTAACACTATCCGCAAATGATGGGCATGCTCTTCCTCATTCCTCGAATAGATGAGAATATCATCAATGAAGACGACTACACACTTATCCAAATACTCAATAAAGACTTTGTTCATCAACTGCATGAACACCGCCGGCGCATTAGTTAATCCGAAAGGCATAACTACGAACTCATAATGTCCGTATCTCGTCCGAAAAGCTGTTTTCGGCACATCGGACTCCCTCACCCGGAGCTGATAGTACCCCGATCTCAAATCAATCTTCGAGAATACCGCGGCTCCCTGCAACTGATCGAACAAGTCATCAATTCTCGGCAAAGGATACTTGTTTTTGATGGTCACCTTGTTTAGTTCGCGATAGTCGATACACAAACGCAGTGAACCATCCTTCTTTCGCACAAACAGGACCGGCGCGCCCCAAGGCGAAGTGCTCGGTCGAATATAACCCGACTCAAGAAGCTCACTCAACTGCTTCTTCAATTCGGACATCTCTGAAGGTGCCATACGATACGGCGCCTTTGAAATCGGTGTCGCGCCCGGCTCTAACTCTATAGCAAACTCAACCTCACGGTCCGGTGGCAATCCCGGTAACTCGTCAGGAAATACATCAGGAAACTCACTAATGACTGGAATCGACGAAATCTCGACTCCACCACTCTCCGCCTTCAAGGCGTAACACCAATAACCAGTACACCCCTTTCGCAGGAGTCTCATCGCCTTCAAGGCATTAATAACGAACTTCTGGTTTCTCCTCTTTCGCCCCGCGAAAGAGTGCTCGGTGCCAACCTCGGCTAACATAGTGATGATCCTCGTGCGGTAGTTCATGATTGTGCCATGCCGCTCGATCCAATCATCCCCGAGAATCAAATCCTCACTCTCGATACTCACGACAATAAGATTAGAGAGCCAAGCCCTATCACAAATAAACACAGAACAGTCTCGGACCTCTCGATCACCGACAATTCTATCACCGCTAGGAAGTTTAACGATGAAAGGCTCGCAAGGTGACGAACAGTCGAGACTCAAACGGCGTACACACTCTAGAGAAATGAATGAATGCGTAGCACCCGAATCAAAAAGCACACTGACATGATGGGAATGAATATGAACGTACTGGCCACCACAAAGAACTCTTTGGATCATCGGCCCTCCTCATCTCATAGATACGCGGCTGGGCAGAGCCGACACTGGAAGCTCCTCCCCTAGCGGGCTGACCCCGACCCCTACCTCGGCCGGCACTTGGTGGAGGCGGCGGAGCAAATGAGCCCTGGTTCACACTCGGCTCCATAGGTGCTGGGTGAGAAGAACGGGCACCGCGGCCGCCCGAGCCGATCACAAAAAGAAGCCTTGTGGCCTGACTGACCACAAGTATGACAAGTTAAAGGCGGACGAGGACAATCCCGGTTCTTATGACCCGAAAAGCCACAGTTAAAGCATGTGGGCTCACGAGCGGAGGTTCCGGCGGCACCCCGAAAGCTCCCAGAGAAACGAGCCGAACCACCCGTAGAAATATTCGCAGCTCGAGATTTCTGCTGGCCTTCACTCTTGGGACCAGAAAAATTTCCGACCGACTTCTACTTCTTGCTCTCACGAGCCAAATCACTAGCCGTCACTGACATATCATAAGCGAGGGCCCTACTCTGATAATCCTTCAAGGTAGTGCAGACGAGTCCACACATGTAATCCCGAATGGACAGTTTCATCCTCCTGGAAAAATGGAAAATTTTGTCGCTCTCAGCGATAACTTGGGTCTTCACATAGCCCAACTCCTTGTTAAAATCAGCAATAGCTTGGGATACGGGAATATCCCGTGGTTGAGCATCATAGAAATCATGCACTCGAGCCTGTCTAACTGGCCACGGGCAATATTCGGTCTCCATCGATTCCTGAAATTCCGCCAACGAAGCAACATGATCTTTGGGCCCAACGGCCTCTCACCAATCCGTAGCATCCCCCGTGAGAAAGTACTGAGCAATAGGGACCTTACGGTCCTCGGGACAGTTGGTGGCAGTGAAGACTTTAGATATATCCTTGATCCACCCTTCCCAACCGATCAGGTCCGAAGCTCCCGAAAACTGAGGAGGATGCATCTTGATGACATCCTGCAGCCAGCGATCCGCTCCGCCCCGATTAGCATGGGCCTGATCGGGGTTCTGGACCACCTGAGCTATAGCCGCCATTTGGTTAACCATTTGCTGCATAACAGCCGCAATACTAAGATCGGCGCGCTCCTGAGAAGAAGCATGACTGTGACGGTCGCCGGTACTGCCGGCTCCCGAAGAATGCGACGTGGCCGCCCCACCGGCTGGCCCACGTCCTCGGCCGCGTCCACGACCACGACCACGACCACGACCACGGCCACGGTTTCCTCCGGCATCCATACTGGTGTTAAGAGATAACAGAAGTATATTGGTGATGAGTAAGGGAGGAAAAAGCAACCACGATTCGAAAAGCGAAAATAATATGCAAGAAAACAAAAGACCGAATAAGAAATCTTACGAGCACCGGAAGTACTGAGATGCTGGCAGCGGTGTGACAATGTGCAAAACAAAACACGACTAGACCCAAATATCCAACAAGCCTAGGTATCCATAAACCTAGTGCGCTCCGATACCATTTTCTGTAACACCCCAAGATATTCGGAGTATATTACAGCGCCGTGGACCCCTACATGGGACCCACCAGGCTACAACAAGCGAACACCCCTCGACTAACCATCTCGGTTAGCGAGGAAACACAATCAAATAATACATCACATGAAAATACACCCAGAGCAACCGACGAAATGAGCAACAATCGACAGTGTAGCAATTTAAAATAATACAACACTGAGTTTGAATCTGAAAAGCCTAAGTACTCGCGAGTACACTCTATCAGTTTATAAATATAGGAAACAACCATATCGAAATGGACAAAAGAAATAAGTAGACCCAAGTGCACATGTCAACGACCCTGGCCAACATCCTCGTATCGTCCCAGGCCGCTCGTCCTGATGATCATAACCTGAAATCCATAACAAGAATTTCCCCAAAACGGGCCCCCAAAGGGGTTAGCAATTACGCTAGTACAAGTATTCAAGGCAAACCAATCGCTTACACATTTCATAGTACATGCACCATTATCCATTTCAAAACCAAAACCAGACATGTCTTTTTCCTAAATAAATAAACAAACAATTTGCCATGGGAACAGGGCTATACCATTGATCCCGCTCCGTGATCCCTAAGGACCCTCCCGAGCTGGCCATATTATAAAACAAATCACGCACACGCATCGCCTTGGGAACAGGGCTATACCATTGATCCCGCTCCGTGATCCCTAAGGACCCTCCCGAGCCGGGTTAGCGAAACAAACTCGTGAATCTGTGGCTATACCATCGATTCCTCCGTGATCCCGCGGACCTCCCGAGGTGAGCAATCACACACAATATACATTACCATTTCACGTTAAGCATAAAGGTTTCCAAAAATACTTGCCTTGAATAATAAACGACGCAACGAATCAAGGAAAACACCTGACCGTTAGAGCCGATAATCACGAACCTAACGATACGAAGAACACAATCACAACCAATCCTAAATGAATACGGAATTGGAATACACTGAAAACCCGCCTACGATTCATGTATATTCGTATAGAAACAACGACGAGGGCGACCACAACCAAACTCTCTCGATTACAAAATTACTACGAAATATACCATGAATCAGAGGAAACCAACGAAATCAACAAGATTAATCATGTACATCATGAATTAATCTAACATATAGAAACGAATCGACGAAACATGAAAACCCCTTCAATTACCCAAAACAAGGTTTTAGGAGTTTACCTTGAATAATGACGAAGAACACGATTAGAGGTTGATAATATGCTCCAAAACTCAAGATGATGATGGCTCGGAGTTACCAAGCTTCAAATCGGAAATGCCAAGAAGATCGCCTAGAGTCGGATGGGGAGGAGAAGGAGTGAAAATTGCCGAATCGGTCAACCCCGGGTTTATAAACCCAGCCTCGCATGCACGTTAGCCACCACATGCTAACGCACGAAGTCAGATTACGACGTAAGCCATAAGGGCCTTACGTACGTAACCAAAAAGGCAGAATCGCCTGGACTGAAATACACTAGGGCGATACGTACGTAACCAAAAGGGTGTTACATACGTAACATTCCTTTCTGTGGAGTACAGGCCAGAAGAAATGAGGGAGGTACCGGAAAAGAATCGAAATACAACGGTGAACAATTCACGATGGTACGGACGTTAGGGACCTGAAACGACGAACTTAAATGCCGAAGGAAAACATATTCCCGACTACTCAAAGGTTCGGAAAAACAATCAACAAACGAAATTTTCCCAAAAGTTTGGGAAATTTTACAAAACGGCCCAAACATCCGGAATGTACGACACATGGTCGAAACACCAAACAGAAGCTCACAACGCCCATAATAACACGAGATGGATCTTTGGCAACCCCTAAACGGCGGTTCCAAACGACGATTACGATAATATCCGAAATAACAACATGAAACATCAAATCGAGTAAAACGAGTCCGAATCAAGCTCGAACGACAAAAAGTTCAATATTAAATATCCTCAAAATGTCAATACGGTTACAAGCGAGTTGTTAAAAACAAAAATGCACTAAAATGAGAATAATAAGAGAAGGGAAAATGCGGATATTACACCCAAATTTTCAAAAAATAAAAATTTAATTTGGTTTGAGATATTAGCAAACCACTACTAAATTCACTAGTACTAGTAACTAGTGCTTTTCATGGATTATTGTTTCTATTTTCGTAAGAATATTTATCGACGATCCAACCGTACGGATGTCAACATATATCTAATTTAGTGATGTTCCCAAATTTTCAAAAATTAAAAAATTAATTTGGTTTGAGATCTTAGCAAACCACTGGTAAATTGACCAGTGGTAGTAACTAGTGCTTTTCACAAATTATTTCTATTTTTGTAAAAATATTTATCGACGATCCAACCATACGGATGTCAACATATATCTAATTGAGTGATGTTCCCAAATTTTCGAAAAATAAAAAACTAATTTGGTTTGAGATCTTAGCAAACTACTACTAAAGTGACTAGTACTAGTAACTAGTGCTTTCCACAGATTTTTATTTCTATTTTTGTAAAATATTTATCGACGATACAACCGCACGGATGTCAAGATATATCTAATTGAGTGAAGTTCCAAAATTTTCAAAAAAAATAAAAATTTAATTTGGTTTGAGATATTAGCAAACCACTACTAAATTGACTAGTTCTAGTAACTAGTGTTTTTCACGGATTTGTTTCTATTTGTGTAAAAATATTTTTCGAGGATCCGACCGTACGGATGTCAACATATATCTAGTTGAGTGATTTTACCAATTTTTCAAAAAATAAAAAATTAATTTGGTTTGATATCTTATCAAACCACTACTAAATTTACTATTGCTAGTAACTAGTGCTTTTCACGGATTATTGTTTTTATTTTCGTAAAAATATTTATCGACGATCTAACCGTACGGATGTCAACTTATATCTAATTGAGTCATGTTCCCAAATTTTCAAAAAAGAAAAATTTAATTTGGTTTAAGATCTTAGCAAACCACTACTAAATTGATTAGCTAGTAGCTAGTGCTTTTCACGGATTATTGTTTCTATTTTTGTAAAATATTTATCGACGATCCAACCGTATGGATGTCAACATATACCTAATTGAGTGATGTTCCAAATTTTAAAAAATAAAAATTTAATTTGGTTTGAGATCTTGGCAAACCACTACTAAATTTACTAGTACTAGTAACTAGTATTTTTCACGGATTATTGTTTCTATTTTCGTAAAAATATTTCTCGACGATCCAACCACAGGGATGTTAACATATATCTAATTGAGTGATGTTCCCAAATTTTCAAAAAATAAAAATTAAATTTGGTTTGAGATCTTAGCAAACCACTACTAAATTGACTAGTACTGTAACACCCCCAAGATATTCGAGGTGTATTACAGCGCCGTGGACCCCTACATGGAACCCACCAGGCTAATCACAAGAAAACACCACTCGACTAACCGTCTCGGTTAGCAAGGAAACAATTGTTAACAACAAGAACATAAAACAACACGTCCGGTACAACTGGCATAATAAACATCAACCGACAAATACAATAACTCCAACGAAGACCAATCACAATCCGAAAGGAAAATCCTAAGTACTCGCGAGTACAATCTATAAGTTTACAATTTGGAAAACATCCACCTCAAAAGAGACAGTAGGAAATAACGAGACTCAATTGCACATGTCAACAACCTTAGCCGACATCCTCGTACCATCCTGCCGCCGTCTGGCTGAACATAACCTGAAATCCATAACAAGAATTTCCCTGACAACGGGTCCCCAAAGGGGTTAGCAATTACGCTAGTACAAGTATTCAAGGCAAACCAATCGCTTACACGTTTCATAGTACATGCACCAACATCATTTCAAAAACCAAAACCAGACATGTCTTTTCTGGAAACAAACAGTCAAACAATTTGCCTAGGATCGGGACGAAGCCACGAATCCCACTCGAGGCCTCTAAGGACCCTCCCGAGCTGGCCACTTGATAAAACAAATCACGCACAGGCATCGCCTAGGACCAGGACGCCACCATGAATCCCACCCAAGGCCTCTAAGGACCCTCCCGAGCTGGCTAGCGAAACAAACTCGTGAATCCAGAGTGAAGTCATAGATTCCCCCGAGGCCCCGTCGGACGCTCCCAGGGTGAGCAAAGCACACACAATATACATTACCATTTCACGTTAAGAATAAAGGTTTCCAAAAATACTTGCCTTGAATAATTGACGACGCAACGAACGGAAAGGAAAGTCACCAACAAACGCTAGGAACCAACGAAACCGAACCTAACGATTCGAAGAATACAATCACAACCATTTCTAAATGAATACGGAATTGGAATACACCCGAAAACCCACCTACGATTCATGTATATTCGTATATAAACAACAACGAGGGCGGACCACAACCAAACCCTCTCGATTCCGTAAAAACCACGAAATATACCATGAATCCATAGGGAAACTAAGAATACCAACAAGATTAATCATATTCCCAAAATAAGAATAGTATGGACAAGGTACGTGCCTCGAACAACCACAACGCGGAGAATCGACCGAAGTAGGTTGGCACGAACCGACTACGAACCCGCCGACTCCACCAAATGCCAACTCGTGATAATAAACTACGAAGGACAATAACAAAAATGAAATGAATTCCATAATACGACTCAAAGCCGTTGAATTCAAAGGAGGAACGACGAATGATCAAGTGTTTTCCCCAAAACGGCCAAGAACACGATTCGTTCCGTCAAAACCCGAAAACGGAATTCCAAGTTGAAATATGGATATACAATCCATAGAATGTGTTTAAAGACATCATTTAACCATAATCGATCCATCAAAAACGGATGAAAAACGAGATCGAGGACAAATCCCCCAAAAAGTCGATTCGAAGGAAATCAAGAAATATACTTCGATTCGACGAAGAACAATGGATTAAATGATGTTAAACACAATAATACTACCAATATTAATCATACCCATCATGAATTAATCAATAATACGGAACGAATCGGACAAAAACGCAAAAACCCCCAAATTCACGAAATTAGGGTTCCAAGGAAGATTACCTTGATTCGTTGGATCAAAGGATGATAACGGATGATTGATTGATGATATGAACTCAATAACTTCATGGATTTGTTGTTAAACAACATGGCTCCATGGTAAGATCGCCCTCAGCCGCGGAAGAGAAGGAGAAGAAGGAGAAAAATGGCCAAAAACCCGTGTGCAGGGCCATAAATAAGCACAGGTGCCGCGGCCTGCAGGGATTGTGCCGCGCATGTGCCCAAAAATGGCTCCAGTGGTCGGCAGCGGTGCCGCGGCCGGGCGCAGCCGCGGCACCCAGACATGCTTTGGCCAAAAATGCCACAGAGTGTGCCGCGGCCTCGCGGCATGTGCCGCGCCCACGGTGCGGCTCGCCGCCAGGAGGTGCCGAGCACTACCGGCCGTGACTCGCCGAAGCTGCCGAGCACTACCGCCGTGACTCGCCAGGCCGGTCCCGGGGCCTGATTGCCGGCCATGACTCGGTCGGGGCCAACTCCGACGGCCCGAACGACCCCGAAACCTGAACCTGAATACGAATCGATGGTACGGTTACGACGTACTCGCAAAGACGAATCTAAGAGCTAAGAGAACACAGAATTCCGACCACACGAAGGCTCGGAATTCAACAACGGAAGTAATTACCCAAAACTTTGGGAAATTACGAAAATGGCCCAAAACGTCCGAAAATCACGATACGCGATCGAAACACCAAACCAAAGCTCGCAACATGAATAATAACATCAAATGAACTTACGAGAAACTCGAAACAAAAGTTTCGGACGAGATTCGCAAGAATCGAGCTCAAGTGCGGAAAAGTCGCTAAAAAGCTCGGAACTCAACAAAACGATACCGAAACGAACTCGGATGACAAAAAGAGCAGAATTAATCATTCTCGAAATGACAAAATGGTCATGAGAGAGTCGTCAAAACGGACTCCGGCCAAAAAAAAGAAATTTACCGAAAATCAAAAATTGCGGATATTACAATCTACCCTCCTTAAAAGAAGTTTCATCCCGAAACTTAAAACAAGTAGGGAGAAGCAATATCCCGCCAGGAAAACTTAACAAGATACGCAAGGAAACGCGTAACTCACACCCATCGGCGAAACGTTACAAGCAACGCAAAGGAATATGCGGCGTGAAAACACGCTCCACGACGACCAACACAACGTCGCCGTTAGGGATATAATAAAACCAACAAGTGACAAGCGTCATCAAATGGATAATACAATCAAGTCAATTATCCAAACAATCACAAAACACAACGAATGAAAATCAATACGATTGACCAACTCAACGGTACATCAACCAAAACGCGAGCCAATCGCTGGACAAATACGGAATTCCACCGCACAAGGGTTGGAAGATCGAAAACGAGACTAATTTCCCGAACTTAAGGGAATTAGGAAGGAGTCTGAATGCTTAACAATCACGAAATGAGATCAATAAAAACCGAACAAACAAACGATCGAGACAATAAAAATCGAACAATCATGTCCGAAAAACGAAGGATAATAAAATTCAGACAACAACCCCCAGGTTCACATCTCAACTCGAGACAATATATGATCCGGTGAAAACAACAGGACGTGCATTCACATAAGATCCGCAGGAAAGGAAATAGCAATTGAAAAGTCACAACGACAAACGAGTAATTCCGAAACAATACCACACTCGTTCGATCAACAAAAGCAAGGGGCAGGACAAGCTCAGAAATGTCAACGAACATGATGAGTCAACAAAGTCGAAAACACAAGAGTTCCAAATCCGATCCACTTCGAATAAAAGAACTAATAGAACTAGATGATGTCACTTCCGAACAAGGTTCACAAGAATCGAACCGAACTCGAAAAAGTCACAACGATAACCAGATCGACCCACAACAAGATCATAGTTCGTTCGGACGATGAAACCGAAATACAGAACAATTTCATAAAGTTTCAACGAACATGAGCGAATCGATAGACTGGAGAAAGAGAAAATACATAAGTCAAAATAGTACGGGTATTACCTCCGACCTTGTCCACGAAATTCACAAAAAAAAAACGGGAGCAAGGTAACAAAACATTAAACAACCGACACATAACGGAACCATCACCAATGCACACGGTCATACCAAACCAAGCTCTAACAGCTCACATATGCGCAATAACGCAAAAATCACCACGAGGCGACAACATTCAACACGAACATCCCGCCTCTTACAGGGGCTAACAAAACAAATGTGTAGAAAACGACTCAACGCTCACACCGCCACTTCGATCATACTCGGGAGCAACATCATAATGAGAACGCAAACATCATACATACATACCCAGCCCTTAAACGGGAATGGATAGGTTTTAATAACGAAAACCTCATTTTGAAAATAATTTTAGAAGAACACCGGTTGATCTTGAGTATCACCTTTAAAAAAATACAAACGTAAAACATCGTTATCGAGACTTTTGAAAACCATTTCGCATTTGATAAAAATGAGGACACTTTCTCTTAGTGGAAACTTTCAGAACATTCGACCCTCGGGTCTAAATAAAAGTGTTTCTAAACATTGAAAATATCTCAAACATTTTGGTCCTCGAGGTAGAAAATTTTTGAAATATATTGTGGCACCTTGGATGTACCATAAGAAAATAACTCATTTGAAAAGTACGTCTCGAAATTTATTTTTCTAAGATACTCAAGGTTTTTAAAGATAAGTCATTGGGCTAGAATGCCCAAAAATTTCGGGTAATTATACGGAATATTATAGCGCCGTGGGTCCCGTGCCGGAACCCACCAGGCTAAAAACCAATTACAAAAATGCCCAAAAAGGCCGATGACGGTAGTACTTATCAAAACTCACAAAATCATTTGAAAACACCCAACTACCGTCAAAACGGTCAAGGCCAAAAACTCGGTTAAAGGAATCGGTTTTCGAAATAAAACTCAGTTTGCAAAATACCGAAAGCCGTTTTGAAAGAACTCACGCAGCGGATAAAATGCGGTTCGAAAATACATCAGCAGTGACGACACTCCTCGTATAAACCAAATACGAGAGTCTAATAAACACATCGTGAAATCAAAATCCACAGAAAGATTCCATCATTTAACGACTAATCATACAAATAATTCGTGTCACACGAGGCACAACACAAGGAAGGGAGTTTTACATCCATAGGTCGCACGTAAGTGACGACCGCCCCTCGATACTAATCACGACCAATGATCTCAAACGACGCGTCGCGATGCGACTACGTCAGACAAAAATCTGACGAGACAAAACTCAACAAACACAACTTGACTCGACAGCCTAGGTTTCCCCAGGCTAATCTGATTTTAAAATCGTATACTCCAGTTATTCGAAAATAAAACCGATAAGTTAAAAATCGTTTTCAAGACACTTTCAAACACGACAAGGGCTTAACAGCGGTAGCATTTTATAAAATGTCCTAAACACTTTTATACACGACCTTTAAATACCGACACAAGGTTTTATTTGAAAATACAAGGCTGGCTCGCCCAAATTCATGTCACTTTTCAAAAACCCACAATACGATCAAGTCTAAGAAATTTTCAAGCATGCACGCCACATGTATTATTATTAATTGAAACACATTGGTTGTAAATATTAATAATTAGCCAAGTACCATCAATTCCTGAACACATGCATATACGGCATTCAAAAATCACCAGTTCAACAAGCGCAACTCGGAAATACCAATTCCAAGCATATGTCAAACCATCTCTTCAAGTTTAATAGTATAACTAATGAACACCGATTCGAACACACGTCGAAACCATCTATGTGAGTTTCTCAACAAACTCTGCCATCGATACCTTTCCCGGAACATATCAATGTTCAAAACATTCACACCACACTGCACCCCTCGGTGTCCAAACCATCGATGCTTGGCTCAACATACATTTAGTAAATCGCAATTACCAAACACAGATTCCATCATACAACAAAAGACTAGAGGGTCAAGCCCTCTCACAGTATACCACGGAGCAAATCTCGGATCTTTCGATCACCAATGATCCCACCAACGCTAGGAAGTTTAGCGATGGAAGGCTCGCAAGACGACAAACGGTCAAGCCCAGAACGGCGCACATACTCCAGAGAGATAAAGGACTGCGCAATACTAGAATCAAAAGTACACGAACCGGATGGATCGAAAAACAACTCGACGATAAGTACGAGAGAGGCAATCACAGTTCAAGAAGTGGAAATTCAATACGAGAAAACAAGAGGATCGAGTAAGGAAAACTTACGAGCACTGGATGTACTGAGATGCCGGCAGCGGTGTGACAATGTGCAAAACAAAACGTAACTAGACCCAAATAACCAACAAGCCTAGGTATCCATAAACCTAGAGCTCTGATACCATTTTCTGTAACACCCCCAAGATATTCGAGGTGTATTACAGCGCCGTGGACCCCTACATGGAACCCACTAGGCTAATCACAAGAAAACACCACTCGACTAACCGTCTCGGTTAACAAGGAAACAATTGTTAACAACAAGAACATAAAACAACACGTCCGGTACAACCGGCATAATAAACATAAACCGACAAATACAGTAACTCCAACGAAGACCAATCACAATCCAAAAGGAAAAGCCTAAGTACTCGCGAGTACAATCTATAAGTTTACAATTTGGAAAACATCCACCTCAAAAGAGACAGTAGGAAATAACGAGACTCAATTGCACATGTCAACAACCTTAGCCGACATCCTCGTACCATCCCAGCGCTCGCTCGTCTGGCTGAACATAATGTAACACCCCCAAAACCATATGGGAATATTACACGCCGTAGACCCTTTCCACAAGGATCTACCAGGCTAAACATCCATAAACAACCAAATGCTTGCCCAGCCAAGGTCAAACAATAAAATGATACAGATCGATATGGTCACTTACACGTGAATACACAGACCGATGAGGTCACACAACCCAATCGATAAAACTGACTTAAATAACATTACCCACACAGGGGTCGAAATACAATACAACAAGATCGAAATCAACTCGACAACACAACAAAAATCAAGACAACTCTCGACTCATGATTAGTATCGCACTCGTCATCCTCTTGTGCCAATCTCGTGATCGCTCCCGACCGCATGTAGCCGGACGCAAAGCAGACATCCACCCCGACATTACTGGGGTTAGTAAAACTCCACTGTTTTACTAGTGCAAGTATCAAATCATACGAAATGTAACAAGCAAATAATAATCGTGAATCCAATATAATAATCAAGTATCAAAATATTCTCGGGAGGTTTTCACAAGGGAAGGTAAACTATGAAGCATTCGAAAATAAGATTATCATCTCGGGAATTTTTAGAATTTCAAACCTTTCAAAATCTTAGTGGTCTTAACCCAAATCACAAATTGTATTTCAATAATTCACGATTTAAAACATTTCATAAATCTCGTGGGGCTCGGCCCAACATTCCTTTCTTAAAACTTTCTTTTCAAAACTTTGATTTGAAAAAAATCATGCTCATGACACCGTGATCCACTGTCACGTGTCTCCGTAGGTTCAACAACCCGCACGGACTACACCACGCACAATTAAACAAACATAATCAATTCCGACACCGTGATCCACTGTCACGTGTCTCCGTAGGTTCAACAACCCGCACGGACTATTAACGAGACATAACCAATTCTGACACCGTGATCCACTGTCACGTGTCTCCGTAGGCTTAACAACCCGCACGGATTATATCAATCTCAACAACCACACACACAGTCCTGACACCGTAGTCCACTGCCACGTGTCACCGTAAGCCCCGTCGAGCTCACCCGGTTGGACGTACTGTGTCCGAAACTCATGGTCCACTGCCATGCGTTATCGTAGGCCTCGTCAGTCCAGCACGATTGGACCTCAGTACCTCACTAAGTACTGACCCCGTAGTCCACTGCCACGAATCCTCGTAGGTCCCGTCGGACCAACACGAGTGAACTTAGCGGTCACACACATATTCATATTCACATTCACATTACATACAACAATGAGCACAATTGATCAATCACATTGATCACCACAAAATCGTACATCACCTGCACATAACACAATCTCAACACTCGCAACGACTATCGTCAATCAATGACACATATCCAACATAACACACGTTCGGTAAACATTACATTACACAACCAAGTGTACGACCGTCCCATATGTACGGCGCAATCCTGCACAAATGGCACAACGCCTAACACGTATACTAATATAACAATATTATCGCAAAGCATTCAAATTACGGAAAACACAACCAACTCAAACGGAACATAATTACGAAGGCAAGCAAAATCATCACACATCTCATACATAATTACTAGTCGCAAGATACAAGTCGTATAGTAAGATACTTGCCTTAATAACCGCTACCAAACGCTCCGAAGAACACGGTTCGGCCGGAAGCCTGCACTCAAGAAGACAACGAACGGAAGGGTTCCAACTCGAGCTCTTCACAAGAATTCGACCCTAACAACATATAATCAATAAATCATCGATCATACGAGGAAGAATAATGGTAGAACGCTCGAATTCTCTTTGTGACATTTTATCGAACATCTTCAAGGCGTCGATAAAATACTCAATAAAACGACAAATCCGTGGCAATCCAACCGTGGAATAACAAGGAACTATAAATAATATAGCTTAACAATCATCAATCCATCAATATTCTGAGTTAAAACGGATTAAACGGACAAATCGAACAAAATCCCCAAAACTATATTTTAAGAAAACTTGCCTTGATTCGGTCGATCGGAGCAAGTTATGGAAGGATTAATCGATGTTATGAACTTCAAACCTTCATGGATTTAACCCCTAACAACATCCCTCCATGATCATCAAGCTCCAGCCGCGGAAGAGGAAGAAACGAGTGAGAAAAATGAAGATAAACCCGACTGCTCTGCCATATTTATAGCTCCCGCGGACACGGCGCAAAGAAACGCCCAGTCGGCGCCGGGTGTCTCGGCCGTGTCTCGGCAGCTGCTGGTCCTGGCCGACACGGCGCAAGACACGGCGCTGGGCAGCGCCGCTTCTGTGGCCGCTTTCGCATGTGTCCGCCGGCCAGACTCGGTCGTTCCGACGGTCCAAAATCCCAAACTCGACACGAACGTAAACCAAAGCACGGTTACGAAGTACTCGTAAAGACGAATCCGAACACCGAGAGAACACATGATTCACCACCCAAGGCTCAAATTCGACAACGGAAAGTAATTACCCCAAACTTTGGGAAATTACGAAATGGCCCAAAACGCTCGAAAATCACGATACGTGATCGAATAACCAAACCGGTTCACAACACGCCTAACAAAGTTAAACGGACTTACGGAAACTCAAACAAGAATTTCCAACGAGATTCGCAAGAATCGAACTCAAGCGCGGAAAAGTCGCCAAAAAGCACGGAACTCAACAAAACGATACCGAAACGAACTCGATGACAAAAAGTGCGTAATTAATCATTCTCGTAATGATGAGACGGTCCCAAGCTTAGTCGTCAAACGGACTTCCGCCAAAAAATAAAATTACCGGAAATCCAAATTGCGGATATTACATTCTACCCTCCTAAAAGAAGTTTCGTTCCAAACTTAAATCAAGTAGGAGAAGCAATATCTCGCTAGGAAAACTCAACGAGATACACAAGAACCGAAAAAAATTCGTGCCCAACGGCAAAACGTTACAAGCAACGCAAGGGAATATACGGCGTAAAAACACGCCCCACGACGACTAACGCAACGCCACCGACTATGTTTCAAACAACAACGAGCAATTAACGACGCATCACATACCACATCACATGCACACATTTAATCGAAGAAACTTACACTACAACAAGTTGCACCCGACTAAAACGGCTATGTGATAGAAACAAATAGAGTATCACGATAGAAATCATTCCGATTCTCATCAATAAGAAAATGTCCGACGTCAAAACACAAACAATTCAAGATAACGGAAAACGAGAATACGGACATTACATTCTATCCTATTTAAAAATAAGTTTCATCCCGAAACTTAAAATAAAACATCATGGTAGAATACAAACAAAACCAAAAAGTCCACGCAACAAATATCAATTTCTACACGAATTACAAAGACGAAGTACGATACACAACTACATCACGGACACCAGTGCACTCCCGAGTAGGAACGAAACCCACCCGAACATCGTGGCAACGGTCTCACAATGCACCGCTCGGTGACCCACTTGGCCACACTCAAACAGCTTGACTAACGGTGAACGACAATTCTTCGCGACGAGATCGTGCAACAACAATGACAACCCCGCTCAAAACAACGATCGAACAACAACGATCAAATAACAATGATCGAACAACAATGATCAAATAACAGTGATCGAATAACAATGATCAAATAACAATGATCGAATGACAACAATCGAACAATGACTCCGAAGTCCCCACTTCAACTCCAAACATTAAAAGAACTGGTAGAAAGTGAAAGATGTTACTTCCAAACAAGGTTCACAAGAATCGAACCGAACTCGGAAAGGTCACGATGACAAACAGGTCGATCTAAAACAAGGTCACAACCAATTAGAATGATGCCAACTGAGACATCAAACAAGTTAGAAGGAGAAACTGCAGAAGTCAAATATAGTACGGGTATTACATCCGACCTCTTATAAAAGAAATGTCGTCCCCGCAACTCACAACAACGGAAACAAGGTAACAACACAAAAAGCATCCGACAGGAAAATCTCCCATGGGTCTCTCAGAGTTGATCCTGATATCCGTGGCAAGCGCGAACTCCGAAAGTCTCAATAGCCACCCGCAAATCAATTCGGTGTCCTTCGAAACGCGTCACTGACGAGAAGGACAATTTACACGTGCATGCCCCGGAACATCACGGTTGAAATACCTCAGCTCGGCATACCGAAAATACAAATGCTAGATACAATGGGGCATAAAGTCGCAAAACAATATAGCAAAGATGCCAACTCAGCACAACAAAGAATCACGACGGTATCGTTCGCGACCTCAACGCCCGAACGATAACCAAAGACCTAATTACAAACATTATGAAACAATCTCACATTTACACAAACTTATAAACCCAAGCTTCAATACTCACACTCGTGCGACAACACGCAAATCACCACGAGGCGATAAACAAGAAACACCGTCACACCTCTCACGAGGGCTAGTACAACAAATGCGTGGCAACGCCTCGACGTTCATGCCACCAATTCGATCATACTGGAGCAAACATCATAACGACAACGCAAACATCATACATATATACCCACCTCAAACGGAATGGATAGGTTTTAAAACGAAAACCTCCTTTTGAAAATAATTTTGGAAACACCGATTGATCTTGTGTATCACCCTTCAATAAAAATACAATCGTGAAACATCGTTATCGAGACTTTGGAAACTATTTCGCATTCGATAAAAATGAGGACAATTTCTTTTCGTGAAAAACTTTCGGAAGTATTCGACCCTCGGGTCTAAGTAAAAGTGTTTCTAAAACATTGGAAAATATCTCAAAACATTTTGGTCCTCGAGGTAGAAGAATCTTGAAACATATTGTGGCACCTTGGATGTACCACAAGAAAATAATTCATTTTAAAACGACGTCTCGAAATTTATTTTCTAAGGTACTCAAAGTTTTCAAAGATAATTCAATGGGCTAGAATGCCCAAAAATTTCAGATAATTACACGGAACATTATAGCGCCGTGGGTCCCGCGCCGGAACCCACTAGGCTAAAAACCATTTACAAAACGCCAAAAAGGTCGATGACGGTAATATTTTACAATGTCCGAAGTATTTCAAAACACATTTTTCAAATACCGCCTGATTGTGTCATTTGAAAATACACGGCCCATTTGTCAAAATTTAACAAATTTTAAAAATCCATATAAACCATGGTTTGACCGCACCACCAAAATATTTTCCAAAAATCGATTTCTACAAAATTCTCAAACTGTAAAGTCCTTCAGGAAACATTCTCAAACTTACCCATAGCGGACAAAAATTACAACATTCCAAAAACAGTCGAATTTAAAACCATATACTCAAATGGAAACCAGGGTCGCCAATTCAATCAAATGCATCTCGTGGTATCAAGTTTAAACACACAAAGAAAATCATTCATCGGAGTTTCTCACAAACTCTACCGCGGTACCTATTCGAAACCCATCAAGGTTTAAAACTTTCACAACCTACCACCCCACCCGGTGGATCAAAGATAAAACAATAACGTGCCCACTTCAAACAAAATAATATGAGTCACAAGTATTAAACACAACTATATTACACAATACTTTGTAAATAAAAGTATGCACCGCAATAAAATCACTAAGATAAAATCGAGATACATGTATTACGCATAAAGGAGGAGACTTACATCCACAGTGTCGCACGGAGGTGACGGTCGCCCACGATACTAATCTCGTCCGACAACATCACCGACACGTTGTGACTACGCACAACTCAACTTGTCACCCGACGACTCGAACGACAAGACCACACATTACTCGACAAACCACGACTGACTCGACCCGACACCCTAGGTTTCCGCAACCTAAGCTCGATACCATAAATGTAACACCCCAAAACCATATGGGAATATTACACGCCGTAGACCCTTTCCACAAGGATCTACCAGCTAAACATCCATAAACAACCAAATGCTTGCCAAATGTGGTCAAACAATAAAATGATACAGATCGATATGGTCACTTACACGTGAATACACGATGAGGTCACACAACCCAATCGATAAAACCGACTTAAATAACATTACCCACACAGGGGTCGAAATACAATACAAATGAAGACTCAAATCAACTCGACAACACAACAAAAATCAAGACAACTCTCGACTCATGATTAGTATCGCACTCGTCATCCTCTTGTGCCAATCCGTGATCGCTCCCCGAATCGCATGTAGCCGACGCAAACAGACATCCACCCCGATTTCGGGGTTAGTAAAACTCCACTGTTTTACTAGTGCAAGTATCAAATCATACGAAATGTAACAAGCAAATAATAATCGTGAATCCAATATAATAATCAAGTATCAAAATATTCTCGGGAGGTTTTCACAAGGGAAGGTAAACTATGAAGCATTCGAAAATAAGATTATCATCTCGGGAATTTTTAGAATTTCAAACCTTTCGAAAATCTTAGGGTCTTAACCCAAATCACAAATTGTATTTCAATAATTCACAAGATTTAAAACATTTCATAAATCTCGTGGGGCTCGGCCCAACATTCCTTTCTTAAAACTTTCTTTTCAAAACTTTGATTTGAAAAAAATCATGCTCATGACACCGTGATCCACTGTCACGTGTCTCCGTAGGTTCAACAACCCGCACGGACTACACCACGCACAATTAAACAAACATAATCAATTCCGACACCGTGATCCACTGTCACGTGTCTCCGTAGGTTCAACAACCCGCACGGACTATTAACGAGACATAACCAATTCTGACACCGTGATCCACTGTCACGTGTCTCCGTAGGCTTAACAACCCGCACGGATTATATCAATCTCAACAACCACACACACAGTCCTGACACCGTAGTCCACTGCCACGTGTCACCGTAAGCCCCGTCGAGCTCACCCGGTTGACGATCGTGTCCAAACTCATGGTCCACCGCCATGCGTTATCGTAGGCCTCGCTACCCAAAGCACGATTGGACCTCAGTACCTCACTAAGTACTGACCCCGTAGTCCACTGCCACGAATCCTCGTAGGTCCCGTCGGACCAACACGAGTGAACTTAGCGGTCACACACATATTCATATTCACATTCACATTACATACAACAATGAGCACAATTGATCAATCACATTGATCACCACAAAATCGTACATCACCTGCACATAACACAATCTCAACACTCGCAACGACTATCGTCAATCAATGACACATATCCAACATAACACACGTTCGGTACACATTACATTACACAACCAAGTGTACGACCGTCCCATATGTACGGCGCAATCCTGCACAAATGGCACAACGCCTAACACGTATACTAATATAACAATATTATCGCAAAGCATTCAAATTACGGAAAACACAACCAACTCAAACGGAACATAATTACGAAGGCAAGCAAAATCATCACACATCTCATACATAATTACTAGTCGCAAGATACAAGTCGTATAGTAAGATACTTGCCTTAATAACCGCTACCAAACGCTCCGAAGAACACGGTTCGACCGGGAAGCTCAGACCCCGAAGAAGACAACGAACGGAAGGGTTCCAACTCGAGCTCTTCACAAGAATTCGACCCTAACAACATATAATCAATAAATCATCGATCATACGAGGAAGAATAATGGTAGAACGCTCGAATTCTCTTTGTGACATTTTATCGAACATCTTCAAGGCGTCGATAAAATACTCAATAAAACGACAAATCCGTGGCAATCCAACCGTGGAATAACAAGGAATTATAAATAATATAGCTTAACAATCATCAATCCATCAATATTCTGAGTTAAAACGGATTAAACGGACAAATCGAACAAAATCCCCAAAACTATATTTTAAGAAAACTTGCCTTGATTCGGTCGATCGGAGCAAGTTATGGAAGGATTAATCGATGTTATGAACTTCAAACCTTCATGGATTTAACCCCTAACAACATCCCTCCATGATCATCAAGCTCCAGCCGCGGAAGAGGAAGAAACGAGTGAGAAAAATGAAGATAAACCCGACTGCTCTGCCATATTTATAGCCCTGCCGGACACGGCGCAGCAAACGGCCCAGGTCAGCGCCGGGTGTCTCGGCCGTGTCTCGGCAGGCTGCTGGTCCTGGCCGACACGGCGCAAGACACGGCGCTGGGCAGCGCCGTTCAGTGGCCGCTTTCGCATGTGTCCGGCCACCAGACTCGGTCGTTCCGACGGTCCGAAAATCCCAAACTCGACCAACGTAAACCGAAAGCACGGTTACGAAGTACTCGTAAAGACGAATCCGAACACTGAGAGAACACATGATTCTGACCACCCGAAGGCTCGAAATTCGACAACGGAAAGTAATTACCCCAAACTTTGGGAAATTACGAAAATGGCCCAAAACGTTCGAAAATCACGATACGTGATCGAATAACCAAACCGAAGTTCACAACACGTCTAACAAAGTTAAACGGACTTACGGGAAACTCGAAACAGTAATTTCCAACGAGATTCGCAAGAATCGAACTCAAGTGCGGAAAAGTCGCCAAAAAGCACGGAACTCAACAAAACGATACCGAAACGAACTCGGATGACAAAAAGTGCAGAATTAATCATTCTCAGAATGATGAGACGGTCCCAAGCGAGTCGTCGAAACGGACTTCCGCCGAAAAAATAAAATTACTGGAAATCCGAAATTGCGGATATTACATTCTACCCTCCTTAAAAGAAGTTTCGTCCCGAAACTTAAATCAAGTAGGGAGAAGCAATATCTCGCTAGGAAAACTCAACGAGATACACAAGAACCGAAAAAAATTCGTGCCCAACGGCAAAACGTTACAAGCAACGCAAGGGAATATACGGCGTAAAAACACGCCCCACGACGACTAACGCAACGCCACCGACTATGTTTCAAACAACAACGAGCAATTAACGACGCATCACATACCACATCACATGCACACATTTAATCGAAGAAACTTACACTACAACAAGTTGCACCCGACTAAAACGGCTATGTGATAGAAACAAATAGAGTATCACGATAGAAATCATTCCGATTCTCATCAATAAGAAAATGTCCGACGTCAAAACACAAACAATTCAAGATAACGGAAAACGAGAATACCGGACATTACATTCTATCCTATTTAAAAATAAGTTTCATCCCGAAACTTAAAATAAAACATCATGGTAGAATACAAACAAAACCAAAAAGTCCACGCAACAAATATCAATTTCTACACGAATTACAGCACGAAGTACGATACACAACTACATCACGGGACACCACTGTGCACTCCCGAGTAGGAACGAAAACCCACCCCGAACATCGTGGCAACGGTCTCACAATGCACCGCCGGTGACCCACTTGGCCACACTCAAACAATGACTAACGGTGAACGACAATTCTTCGCGACGAGATCGTGCAACAACAAATGACAACCCCGTTCGAAAAACAACGATCGAACAACAACGATCAAATAACAATGATCGAACAACAATGATCAAATAACAGTGATCGAATAACAATGATCAAATAACAATGATCGAATGACAACAATCGAACAATGACTCCGAAGTCCCCACTTCAACTCCAAACATTAAAAGAACTGGTAGAAAGTGAAAGATGTTACTTCCAAACAAGGTTCACAAGAATCGAACCGAACTCGGAAAGGTCACGATGACAAACAGGTCGATCTAAAACAAGGTCACAACCAATTAGAATGATGCCAACTGAGACATCAAACAAGTTAGAAGGAGAAACTGCAGAAGTCAAATATAGTACGGGTATTACATCCGACCTCTTATAAAAGAAATGTCGTCCCCGCAACTCACAACAACGGAAACAAGGTAACAACACAAAAAGCATCCGACAGGAAAATCTCCCATGGGTCTCTCAGAGTTGATCCTGATATCTGTGCTGAAGCGCGAACTCCGAAAGTCTCAATAGCCAATTCGCAAAACTGAATTCGGTGTCCTTCGAAACGCGTCACTGACGAGAAGGACAATTTACACGTGCATGCCCCGGAACATCACGGTTGAAATACCTCAGCTCGGCATACCGAAAATACAAATGCTAGATACAATGGGGCATAAAGTCGCAAAACAATATAGCAAAGATGCCAACTCAGCACAACAAAGAATCACGACGGTATCGTTCGGCGACCTCAACGGCCCGAACGATAACCAGCACCTAATTACAAACATTATGAAACAATCACACATGTACACAAACGTACAAACCCAGGCTTCAACAGCTCACACTCGTGCGACAACACGCAAATCACCACGAGGCGATAAACAGTAAACACCAGTTCACACCTCTCACAGAGGGCTAGTACAACAAATGCGTGGCAACGCCTCGACGTTCATGCCACCAATTCGATCATACTCGGGAGCAAACATCATAACGACAACGCAAACATCATACATATATACCCAGCCCTCAAACGGGAATGGATAGGTTTTAAAAACGAAAACCTCCTTTTGAAAATAATTTTGGAAACACCGATTGATCTTGTGTATCACCCTTCAATAAAAATACAATCGTGAAACATCGTTATCGAGACTTTGGAAACTATTTCGCATTCGATAAAAATGAGGACAATTTCTTTTCGTGAAAAACTTTCGGAAGTATTCGACCCTCGGGTCTAAGTAAAAGTGTTTCTAAAACATTGGAAAATATCTCAAAACATTTTGGTCCTCGAGGTAGAAGAATCTTGAAACATATTGTGGCACCTTGGATGTACCACAAGAAAATAATTCATTTTAAAACGACGTCTCGAAATTTATTTTCTAAGGTACTCAAAGTTTTCAAAGATAATTCAATGGGCTAGAATGCCCAAAAATTTCAGATAATTACACGGAACATTATAGCGCCGTGGGTCCTGCGCCGGAACCCACTAGGCTAAAAACCATTTACAAAACGCCAAAAAGGTCGATGACGGTAATATTTTACAATGTCCGAAGTATTTCAAAACACATTTTTCAAATACCGCTTTTTTGTGTCATTTGAAAATACACGGCCCATTTGTCAAAATTTAACAAATTTTAAAAATCCATATAAACCATGGTTTGACCGCACCACCAAAATATTTTCCAAAATCGATTTCTACAAAATTCTCAAACTGTAAAGTCCTTCAGAAACATTCTCAAACTTACCCATAGCGGACAAAAATTACAACATTCCAAAACAAATAATTTAAAACCATATACTCAAATGGAAACCGTGGTCGCTAATTCAATCAAATGCATCTCGTGGTATCAAGTTTAAACACACAAGAAAATCATTCATCGGAGTTTCTCACAAACTCTACCGTCGCACCTATTCGAAACCCATCAAGGTTTAAAACTTTCACAACCTACCACCCCACCCGGTGGTTCAAAGATAAAACAATAACGTGCCCAGTTCTATACACATACTATGTGTCACAAGTATTAAACACAACTATATTACACAATACTGTGTAAATAAAATTATGCACCGCAATTAACTCACTAAGATAAAATCGAGATACACAGGTATTACGCATAAAGGAGGAGACTTACATCCACAGGTCGCACGGAGGTGACGGTCGCCCACGATACTAATCTCGTCCGACAACATCACCGACACGTTGTGACTACGCACAACTCAACTTGTCACCTGACGACTCGAACGACAAGACCACACATTACTCGACAAACCACGACTCGACTCGACCCGACAGCCTAGGTTTCCGCAACCTAAGCTCTGATACCATAAATGTAACACCCCCAAAACCATATGGGAATATTACACGCCGTAGACCCTTTCCACAAGGATCTACCAGGCTAAACATCCATAAACAACCAAATGCTTGCCCAGCCAGGGTCAAACAATAAAATGATACAGATCGATATGGTCACTTACACGTGAATACACTGACCGATGTGTTCACACAACCCAATCGATAAAGCGACTTAAATAACATTACCCACACAGGGGTCGAAATACAATACAATGGAAGACCGAAATCAACTCGAACAACACAATAAAAATCAAGACAACTCTCGACTCATGATTAGTATCGCACTCGTCATCCTCTTGTGCCAATCCTGTGATCGCTCCCCGAATCTGCATGTACCGGACGCAAAGCAGACATCCACCCCGATTACTCGGGGGTTAGTAAAACTCCACTGTTTTACTAGTGCAAGTATCAAATCATACGAAATGTAACAAGCAAATAATAATCGTGAATCCAATATAATAATCAAGTATCAAAATATTCTCGGGAGGTTTTCACAAGGGAAGGTAAACTATGAAGCATTCGAAAATAAGATTATCATCTCGGGAATTTTTAGAATTTTAAACCTTTCGAACATCTTAGGGTCTTAACCCAAATCACAAATTGTATTTCAATAATTCACAGTACGAAAACATTTCATAAATCTCGTGGGGCTCGGCCCAACATTCCTTTCTTAAAACTTTCTTTTCAAAACTTTGATTTGAAAACAATCATGCTCATGACACCGTGATCCACTGTCACGTGTCTCCGTAGGTTCAACAACCCGCACGGACTACACCACGCACAATTAAACAAACATAATCAATTCCGACACCGTGATCCACTGTCACGTGTCTCCGTAGGTTCAACAACCCGCACGGACTATTAACCAGACATAACCAATTCCGACACCGTGATCCACTGTCACGTGTCTCCGGCTTAACAACCCGCACGGACTATATCAATATCAACAACCACACACACAGTCCTGACACCGTAGTCCACTGCCACGTGTCACCGTAAGCCCCGTCGAGCTCACCCGGTTGGACGTACTGTGTCCGAAACTCATGGTCCACTGCCATGCGTTATCGTAGGCCTCGCTGCATCAAAGACGATTGGACCTCAGTACCTCACTAAGTTCTGACCCCGTAGTCCACTGCCACGAATCCTCGTAGGTCCCGTCGGACCAACACGAGTGAACTTAGCGGTCACACACATATTCATATTCACATTCACATTACATAGAACAATGAGCACAATTGATCAATCATATTGATCACCACAAAATCGTACATCACCTGCACATAACACAATCTCAACACTAGCAACGACTATCGTCAATCAACGACACATATCCAACATAACACACGTTCGGTACACATTACATTACACAACCAAGTGTACGACCGTCCCATATGTACGGCGCAATCCTGCACAAATGGCACAATGCCTAACACGTATACTAATATAACAATATTATCACAAAGCCTTCAAATTACGGAAAACACAACCAACTCAAACGGAACATAATTACGAAGGCAAGCAAAATCATCACACATCTCATACATAATTAATAGTCGCAAGATACAAGTCGTATAGTAAGATACTTGCCTTAATAACCGCTACCAAACGCTCCGAAGAACACGGTTCGACCGGGAAGCTCGGACCCCGAAGAAGACAACGAACGGAAGGGTTCCGACTCGAGTTCTTCACAAGAATTCGACCCTAACAACATATAATCAATAAATCATCGATCATACGAGGAAGAATAATGGTAGAACGCTCGAATTCTCTTTGTGACATTTTATCGAACACCTTCAAGGCGTCGATAAAATACTCAATAAAACGACAAATACGTGGCAATCCAACCGTGGAATAACAAGGAATTATATATAATATAGCTTAACAATCATCAATCCATCAATATTCTGAGTTAAAACGGATTAAACGGACAAATCGAACAAAATCCCCAAAACTATATTTTAAGAAAACTTGCCTTGATTCGGTCGATCGGAGCAAGTTATGGAAGGATTAATCGATGTTATGAACTTCAAACCTTCATGGATTTAACCCCTAACAACATCCCTCCATGATCATCAAGCTCCAGCCGCGGAAGAGGAAGAAACGAGTGAGAAAAATGAAGATAAACCCGACTGCTCTGCCATATTTATAGCCCTGCCGGACACGGCGCAAAGAAACGCCAGTCGGGCCGGGTGTCTCGGCCGTGTCTCGGCAGTTGCTGGTCTGGCCGACCCGGCGCAAGACACGGCGCCAAGGGCGCGTTTCTGTGGCCGTTCGCATGTGTCCGGCCAACAGACTCGGTGCTCCGACGGTCCGAAAAATCCGAAACTCGGACACGAACGTAAACCGAAAGCACGGTTACGAAGTACTCGTAAAGACGAATCCGAACACCGAGAGAACACATGATTCCGACCACCCGAAGGTTCAAATTCGACAACGGAAAGTAATTACCCCAAACTTTGGGAAATTATGAAAATGGCCCAAAGCGTTCAAAATCACGATACGTGATCGAATAACCAAACCGGTTCACAACACGTCTAACAAAGTTAAACGGACTTACGGAAACTCAAACAAGAATTTCCAACGAGATTCGCAAGAATCGAACTCAAGTGCGGAAAAGTCGCCAAAAAGCACGGAACTCAACAAAACGATACCGAAACGAACTCGGATGACAAAAAGTGCAGAATTAATCATTCTCAGAATGATGAGACGGTCCCAAGCGAGTCGTCGAAACGGACTTCCGCCGAAAAAATAAAATTACCGGAAATCCGAAATTGCGGATATTACATTCTACCCTCCTTAAAAGAAGTTTCGTCCCGAAACTTAAATCAAGTAGGGAGAAGCAATATCTCGCTAGGAAAACTCAACGAGATACACAAGAACCGAAAAAAATTCGTGCCCAACGGCGAAACGTTACAAGCAACGCAAGGGAATATACGGCGTAAAAACACGCCCCACGACGACTAACGCAACGCCACCGACTATGTTTCAAACAACAACGAGCAATTAACGACGCATCACATAGCACATCACATGCACACATTTAATCGAAGAAACTTACACTACAACAAGTTGCACCCGACTAAAACGGCTATGTGATAGAAACAAATAGAGTATCACGATAGAAATCATTCCGATTCTCATCAATAAGAAAATGTCCGACGTCAAAACACAAACAATTCAAGATAACGGAAAACGAGAATACCGGACATTACATTCTATCCTATTTAAAAATAAGTTTCGTCCCGAAACTTAAAATAAAACATCATGGTAGAATACAAACAAAACCAAAAAGTCCACGCAACAAATATCAATTTCTACACGAATTACAGCACGAAGTACGATACACAACTACATCACGGACACCACTGTGCACTCCCGAGTAGGAACAAAACCCACCCCGAACATCGTGGCAACGGTCTCACAATGCACCGCTCGGTGACCCACTTGGCCACACTCGAAACAGTTGACTAACGGTGAACGACAATTCTTCGCAGTACGAGATCAGGCAACAACAGTCAGACAACCCCGTTCGAACAACAACGATCGAACAACAACGATCAAATAACAATGATCGAACAACAATGATCAAATAACAGTGATCGAATAACAATGATCAAATAACAATGATCGAATGACAACAATCGAACAATGACTCCGAAGTCCCCACTTCAACTCCAAACATTAAAAGAACTGGTAGAAAGTGAAAGATGTTACTTCCAAACAAGGTTCACAAGAATCGAACCAAACTCGGAAAGGTCACGATGACAAACAGGTCGATCTAAAACAAGGTCACAACCAATTAGAATGATGCCAACTGAGACATCAAACAAGTTCAAAAAGTATCGACGAACACGCGCAAGTCGATAGAATTTAGAAGGAGAAACTGCAGAAGTCAAATATAGTACGGGTATTACATCCGACCTCTTATAAAAGAAATGTCGTCCCCGCAACTCACAACAACGGAAACAAGGTAACAACACAAAAAGCATCCGACAGGAAAATCTCCCATGGGTCTCTCAGAGTTGATCCTGATATCTGTGCTGAAGCGCGAACTCCGAAAGTCTCAATAGCCAATTCGCAAAACTGAATTCGGTGTCCTTCGAAACGCGTCACTGACGAGAAGGACAATTTACACGTGCATGCCCCGGAACATCACGGTTGAAATACCTCGGCTCGGCATACCGAAAATACAAATGCTAGATACAATGGGGCATAAAGTCGCAAAACAATATAGCAAAGATGCCAACTCAGCACAACAAAGAATCACGACGGTATCGTTCGGCGACCTCAACGGACCGAACGATAACCAGCACCTAATTACAAACATTATGAAACAATCACACATGTACACAAACGTACAAACCCAAGCTTCAACAGCTCACACTCGTGCGACAACACGCAAATCACCACGAGGCGATAAACAGTAAACACCAGTTCACACCTCTCACAGAGGGCTAGTACAACAAATGCGTGGCAACGCCTCGACGTTCATGCCACCAATTCGATCATACTCGGGAGCAAACATCATAACGACAACGCGAACATCATACATATATACCCAGCCCTCAAACGGGAATGGATAGGTTTTAAAAACGAAAACCTCCTTTTGAAAATAATTTTGGAAACACCGATTGATCTTGTGTATCACCCTTCAATAAAAATACAATCGTGAAACATCGTTATCGAGACTTTGGAAACTATTTCGCATTCGATAAAAATGAGGACAATTTCTTTTCGTGAAAAACTTTCTAAGTATTCGACCCTCGGGTCTAAGTAAAAGTGTTTCTAAAACATTGGAAAATATCTCAAAACATTTTGGTCCTCGAGGTAGAAGAATCTTGAAACATATTGTGGCACCTTGGATGTACCACAAGAAAATAATTCATTTTAAAACGACGTCTCGAAATTTATTTTCTAAGGTACTCAAAGTTTTCAAAGATAATTCAATGGGCTAGAATGCCCAAAAATTTGAGATAATTACACGGAACATTATAGCGCCGTGGGTCCCGCTACGAACCCACCAGCTAAAAACCATTTACAAAACGCCAAAAAGGTCGATGACGGTAATATTTTACAATGTCCGAAGTATTTCAAAACACATTTTTCAAATACACTTTGATTGTGTCATTTGAAAATACACGGCCCATTTGTCAAAATTTAACAAATTTTAAACATCCATATAAACCATGGTTTGACCGCACCACCAAAATATTTTCCAAAAATCGATTTCTACAAAATTCTCAAACTGTAAAGTCCTTCAGGAAACATTCTCAAACTTACCCATAGCGGACAAAAATTACAACATTCCAAAAACAGTCGAATTTAAAACCATATACTCAAATGGAAACCAGGGTCGCCAATTCAATCAAATGCATCTCGTGGTATCAAGTTTAAACACACAGCAAAATCATTCATCGGAGTTTCTCACAAACTCTACGGTCGGTACCTATTCGAAACCCATCAAGGTTTAAAACTTTCACAACCTACCACCCCACCCGGTGGTTCAAAGATAAAACAATAACGTGCCCAGTTCTATACACATACTATGTGTCACAAGTATTAAACACAACTATATTACACAATATTGTGTAAATAAAATTATGCACCGCAATTAACTCACTAAGATAAAATCGAGATACACAGGTATTACGCATAAAGGAGGAGACTTACATCCACAGGTCGCACGGAGGTGACGGTCGCCCACGATACTAATCTCGTCCAACAACATCACCGACACGTTGTGACTACGCACAACTCAACTTGTCACCTGACGACTCGAACGACAAGACCACACATTACTCGACAAACCACGACTCGACTCGACCCGACAGCCTAGGTTTCCGCAACCTAAGCTCTGATACCATAAATGTAACACCCCCAAAACCATATGGGAATATTACACGCCGTAGACCCTTTCCACAAGGATCTACCAGGCTAAACATCCATAAACAACCAAATGCTTGCCCAGCCAGGGTCAAACAATAAAATGATACAGATCGATATGGTCACTTACACGTGAATACACAGACCGATGAGGTCACACAACCCAATCGATAAAACTGACTTAAATAACATTACCCACATAGGGGTCGAAATACAATACAGCGGAAGACTGAAATCAACTCGAACAACACAATAAAAATCAAGACAACTCTCGACTCATGATTAGTATCGCAGCTCGTCATCCTCTTGTGCCAATCCTGTGACTGCTCCCCTGAATCTGCATGTACCTGGACGCAAAACAGACATCCACCCCCCGATTACTCGGGGGTTAGTAAAACTCCACTGTTTTACTAGTGCAAGTATCAAATCATATGAAATGTAACAAGCAAATAATAATCGTGAATCCAATATAATAATCAAGTATCAAAATATTCTCGGGAGGTTTTCACAAGGGAAGGTAAACTATGAAGCATTCGAAAATAAGATTATCATCTCGGGAATTTTTAGAATTTCAAACCTTTCGAACATCTTAGGGTCTTAACCCAAATCACAAATTGTATTTCAATAATTCACAGTACGAAAACATTTCATAAATCTCGTGGGGCTCGGCCCAACATTCCTTTCTTAAAACTTTCTTTTCAAAACTTTGATTTGAAAACAATCATGCTCATGACACCGTGATCCACTGTCACGTGTCTCCGTAGGTTCAACAACCCGCACGGACTACACCACGCACAATTAAACAAACATAATCAATTCCGACATCGTGATCCACTGTCACGTGTCTCCGTAGGTTCAACAACCCGCACGGACTATTAACCTGACATAACCAATTCCGACACCGTGATCCACTGTCACGTGTCTCCGTAGGCTTAACAACCCGCACGGACTATATCAATCTCAACAACCACACACACTTCCGACACCGTAGTCCACCGCCACGTGTCACCGTAAGCCCCGTCGAGCTCACCCGGTTGACGTCGTGTCCGAAACTCTGGTCCACCGCCATGCGTTATCGTAGGCCTCGCCGACTCAAAGACGATTGACCTCGCACTCACTAAGTTCGACCCCGTAGTCCATCGCCACGAATCCTCGTAGGTCCCGTCGGACCAACACGAGTGAACTTAGCGGTCACACACATATTCATATTCACATTCACATTACATAGAACAATGAGCACAATTGATCAATCATATTGATCACCACAAAATCGTACATCACCTGCACATAACACAATCTCAACACTAGCAACGACTATCGTCAATCAACGACACATATCCAACATAACACACGTTCGGTACACATTACATTACACAACCAAGTGTACGACCGTCCCATATGTACGGCGCAATCCTGCACAAATGGCACAATGCCTAACACGTATACTAATATAACAATATTATCACAAAGCCTTCAAATTACGGAAAACACAACCAACTCAAACGGAACATAATTACGAAGGCAAGCAAAATCATCACACATCTCATACATAATTAATAGTCGCAAGATACAAGTCGTATAGTAAGATACTTGCCTTAATAACCGCTACCAAACGCTCCGAAGAACACGGTTCGACCGGGAAGCTCGGACCCCGAAGAAGACAACGAACGGAAGGGTTCCGACTCGAGTTCTTCACAAGAATTCGACCCTAACAACATATAATCAATAAATCATCGATCATACGAGGAAGAATAATGGTAGAACGCTCGAATTCTCTTTGTGACATTTTATAGAACACCTTCAAGGCGTCGATAAAATACTCAATAAAACGACAAATCCGTGGCAATCCAACCGTGGAATAACAAGGAATTAGATATAATATAGCTTAACAATCATCAATCCATCAATATTCTGAGTTAAAACGGATTAAACGGACAAATCGAACAAAATCCCCAAAACTACATTTTAAGAAAACTTGCCTTGATTCGGTCGATCGGAGCAAGTTATGGAAGGATTAATCGATGTTATGAACTTCAAGACTTCATAGATTTAACCCCTAACAACATCCCTCCATGATCATCAAATCTCCAGCCGCGGAAGAGGAAGAAACGAGTGAGAAAAATGAAGAAAAACCCGACTGCTCTGCCATATTTATAGCCCTGCCGGACACGGCGCAGCAAACGGCCCAGATCAGCGCCGGGTGTCTCGGCCGTGTCTCGGCAGGCTGCTGGTCCTGGCCGACCCGGCGCAAGACACGGCGCTGGGCAGCGCCGCTTCTGTGGCCGCTTTCGCATGTGTCCGGCCACCAGACTCGGTGCTCCGACGGTCCGAAAATCCCAAACTCGACGAACGTAAACCGAAAGCACGGTTACGAAGTACTCGTAAAGACGAATCCGAACACTGAGAGAACACATGATTCCGACCACCCGAAGGCTCGAAATTCGACAACGGAAAGTAATTACCCCAAACTTTGGGAAATTACGAAAATGGCCCAAAACGTTCGAAAATCACGATACGTGATCGAATAACCAAACCGAAGTTCACAACACGTCTAACAAAGTTAAACGGACTTACGGGAAACTCGAAACAGTAATTTCCAACGAGATTCGCAAGAATCGAACTCAAGTGCGGAAAAGTCGCCAAAAAGCACGGAACTCAACAAAACGACACCGAAACGAACTCGGATGACAAAAAGTTCAGAATTAATCATTCTCAGAATGATGAGACAGTCCCAAGCGAGTCGTCGAAACGGACTTCCGCCGAAAAAATAAAATTACCGGAAATCCGAAATTGCGGATATTACACATAACCTGAAATCCATAACAAGAATTTCCCCGACAACGGGTCCCCAAAGGGGTTAGCAATTACGCTAGTACAAGTATTCAAGGCAAACCAATCGCTTACACGTTTCATAGTACATGCACCAACATCATTTCAAAAACCAAAACCAGACATGTCTTTTCCGGAAACAAACAGTCAAACAATTTGCCTAGGACCGGGACGAAGCCACGAATCCCACCCGAGGCCTTTAAGGACCCTCCCGAGCTGGCCACTTTATAAAACAAATCAAGCACAGGCATCGCCTAGGACCAGGACGCCACCATGAATCCCACCCGAGGCCTCTAAGGACCCTCCCGAGCTGGCTAGCGAAACAAACTCGTGAATCCAGAGTGAAGTCATAGATTCCCCCGAGGCCCCGTCGGACCCTCCCAGGGTGAGCAAAGCACACACAATATACATTACCATTTCACGTTAAGAATAAAGGTTTCCAAAAATACTTGCCTTGAATAATTGACGACGCAACGAACGGAAAGGAAAGTCACCAACAAACGCTAGGAACCAACGAAACCGAACCTAACGATTCGAAGAATACAATCACAACCATTTCTAAATGAATACGGAATTGGAATACACCCGAAAACCCGCCTACGATTCATGTATATTCGTATATAAACAACAATGAGGGCGGACCACAACCAAACCCTCTCGATTCCGTAAAAACCACGAAATATGTAACACCCCAAACTAGGCGGATATTACAGTGCCGTGGACCCCCGACTGGGACCCACCAGGCTAATGAAAATGAGTAAATTACGCAGGGTAAATGTAGTACCGAACCACATTGCACAATTAATTACTCCGATAAGGAGTTTCATACAACACACCCAGGATGATACTGAATACAAGTATATTTTATATGGAGATAAAATATACAACACTGAGTGAAATGAATATTCAAACGGAATGTATGCAGCGGAATAAATGAAGGAAACATAAATGACTGAAAAGACTGGGGCCCCCTACTAGTATCACTGGGACTCTCACGTCCACCGTGCTCTCCGTGCTTTAGCCTTGCCATGACACAAAAAGATCCCAACGGGCCGCCATACGTAACAACAATCCTTAAGGGTTGAAAATACACAATCATCATATATCTGAAGTTATGAAATATCCTGTCGAAACATACGCAATCAAACATGCTATATGAATCAACTATCAGTACGGCTCAAAGGAATGGCGCCACACTACGTCCGGGATAGAAATGTGTCCGTGCACAAGCCACCAATGAGTATCGATCGAATACACGTGTGGTCTTGTACCTAATCAGTCTCACGAAGCCATCAACTCGTGTGCACAGTCCAATGTGAGGCCACCAACCAACACACGACTATAATGTGCCCGACATGAAAATCCTACACATACCAACCGGCACGCCAGTATGACCCGGAATGCCACGATATAACAAAAGTGACAACGAAAATGAATAATGACTCACCAAGATGAAATGATGGTGAAATGAATGATAGCTCAATGAAATGATTGGAACCGCTGCTCCTTATGACTGAGGTGATTAATTGACAATGACAAGTTTTGATACGGTTAATACAATGATGAATGAGTTACGATTATGAATGAACAACAACAAAAGGAATGAATATCCTTTTAACCGAGTAAGAATTAACTTACACAATACCGATGGAGAATGTCCGTCCACGAACAACGTCCTAAGTGAAATACCGGTCGCTCGAACAACCTTGAATAACAATAATTACCAACAACCGTTCAATACACGTATCAAGCAAAAAAACACGACTAACCCAAAGGTCGAAACAACGATAATCAACTCATAGGGGCATTCTTACGAACACGTAACCAACCACACGACTTCGAAAATATCCAATCCCGAATATATCGAAACCAACACCAAAATGAGTATATCGAACTAACAAAACACTTCAATGATATCAATAATCCATTAGGAATCCACAATTCGAGATTACAACTACATTAATCGGAAAATCCCCAAATAACCGAAGTCAACCCCAAAGGTTCTTGAAATAATTCCGAAAATAACCATTAAATCCGTAAGAATATACTTATCCAAGGTAGATAATCCATATCTAACATATTCCAATGATAATCCAAGCTTACACGAAGAAATCGGAAGGAAAACCCAAAAATCCGAAATTCTAGATCCAAGAGATTAATACCTTTGATTCGATGTTAAGGAGATGATGAAGTGATGATAATCCAACTCAAAGACTTGAAGATGATGATGGATGATAGAAGCTCGAAGAGAACTCTCCAAAATGCCCAAAATCGCCCGAAACCGATGAGGGAATGAGAAAGGATGATAAAATGACGAACTCAAAGCAATCGGCCCAATATATAGCCATTCCAGTTAGCGTGCGCTAGCTCCTTGTGCGTAGCGTGCGCTAACGGTAATTTGGGTAGTCCAAGACCCACCGTCCCGAACACGGTAGCGCGCGCTACGCACTTTTTGTAGCGTGCGCTACGGTCATGCCATTAGCGTGCGTTAATACTCATTGTTAGCGTGCGCTAACGAATTATGTGATGCCCGAGATGGAATCCGAAACCTTCGTCCTCGATCTGATCTCGATAGCGTGCGCTACAACCAACGATTAGCGTGCGCTATAATATCGATTGCGTACGCTAAATATCACTCATAGCGTGCGCTATGAATTAATCGAAAGGATCCAAAGAGCCACCGGACTCAACCTGATCCGTCCCTAGCGTGCGCTACTCCACATATTTAGCGTGCGCTACTACAACCCGCTAGCGCGCGCTACTTACCACTCGTAGCGTGCGCTACAAATAACTCACCTGCAGTCCAGTACCTTCTGGACTGCAACCAGGGTAACATTAGCGTGCGCTAATGCTGAGTGGTAGCATGCGCTACCTGTACTCAATTAGCATACGATAAAAAGAGTACGTAGCGTGCGCTACTCCTCACGCACAGCCCACAACGAAAATGACAACGATGATAAACATGGCACGAAACTCCAATTAGATTAGTGACGAATGACGATTGATACACGATACAATTACTCTGAATGATGAATACCATGATTGAATATGAGTGACAATTGATCATTAATGAGTGAAATTACTGAGTATCAATTACTGAATGATAAATACTGAATGATAATTACTGAATTACAACCGGGTATTACATACACCCCCCCTTAAAAGAGTTTCGTCCCCGAAACTAAGGGTCAAACAACTCGGGATAACTCTCCCGCATACTATCCTCGGTTTCCCACGTAGCCTCTTCGACTCCGTGTCTAGACCACTGAATTTTAACCAAAGGAATCGTCTTATTCCTCAACTGCTTGATTCGCCGTTCTAAAACTCGTATAGGACGTTCCTCATATGAATGATCATCGGCAATCTCGATTTCATCGAACTGAAGTATGTGACTCGGGTCGGCAACATACTTCCGCAACTAAGATACATGAAACACATTATGAATTCGGCTCAACGCCGGAGGTTAAGCCAATCGGTAAGCTAACTCGCCTACTCGATCCAGAATCTCAAACGGTCCAATGAATTTCGGACTCAACTTACCCCTCTTCCCAAAACGGAAGATACCACGACTCGGGGAGACCTTGACCAAAACATGGTCACCCGCCTCGAACTCTAACGGTCGACGACGATTATCTGCATATGATTTCTGTCGACTCTGAGCGGTCAACAAACGACTTCTGATCAAAGCTACCTTCTCCCGGACGGCTATAAGTATATCGGGCTCGGTGTCGATTGACTCTGATGGGTCGTCCCAACACAAGGGAGATCGACAACGACGACCGTACCAGGCCTCGTAAGGTGCTACCTTCATCGCAGCATGCCAACTATAACTGTACGTGAACTCAAACAACAGTAATTGGGCTTCCCAATCGTCTACTAATCGAGGACGCATGCCCTCAACATGTCCTCCAGTGTCTGAAAAGTCCTCTCTGATTGTCCGTCGGACTGAGGATGAAAAACGGTAATGAGATTAGGCTGAGTTCCCAAAGCACGATGAACTGATTTCCAAAATGAGACACGAATCGCCCGTCACGATCAGAAACGATACTCTTAGGAGTACCGTGCAATCTCACTATCTCTTGATGAGCACTGGCAAGTCTCTCGGGACCCCACGTATCTTTAATATCAAGGAAATGAGCCGACTTAGTTAAGCGGTCCACGATCACCCAGATCGTATTCATGCCCCGACGACTCCGGCACTCTCGTGATGAAATCCATAGAAATGTCTTCCCACTTCCATTACGAATAGGGAGCGGTTTCAGCATACCCGCCAGTCGCTGATGCCAGACCTCAATCTCGGGTCTAAGGAATTCCTGTTGAAGCTCCTTCTGAACTGATAAACGAGCAAGCATCTGCTCCTGAACGGACTTATGACTCCAAGCGTCGGCGACAATGTTCGCCTTGCCTGGGTGGTAAAGGATCTCGATATCATAATCTTTGATTAGTTCCAACCACCGTCTTTGTCGCATATTTAACTCCTTCTGAGTAAATATATACTTCAACTCTTGTGATCAGTGAAGATCTAACAGGTGACGCCATACAGGTAACGACGCCAAATTTCCAGCGCGAAAACCACGGCTGCTAGCTCCAGGTCGTGGGTCGGATAATTAATCAGCTAATCCGAGGAAACCTCGGATTTCCTTAACATCTCTCGGAGGTTGCCAATCTCGAATAGCCTCCATCCTCTGATGGTCGACACGAACTCTGTCTGATGAAATTACATGCCTGAGAAAAATCACCTCGGACATCCAGAACTCACATTAAGAAAACTTTCCATAAAGTTGCTCGCGTCTCAACACGTCGAGAACCTAATGAAGATGTACCTCGTGTTCCTCTCGATCACGAGAATAAATCAAAATGTCATCGATGAAGACAACAACAAACTGATCAAAAAGAAAGTCGATGAAAACCCGATTCATTAACTCCATGAATACCACAGGTGCATTAGTTAGCCCGAACGGCATAACTACGAACTCATAATGACCATAGCGTGTACGAAATGCCGTCCTTGCGATACCCGACTCTTGAATTCGCAGCTGATGATATCCAGATCTTCAGTCGACCTAGGAAAATATTGAAGCTCCCTGAAGTTGATCTAAGAGATCATCAATACGGGGTAGAGGATACTAATCTTGATCATCACACTGTTCAACTCCTGATAATTAATACACACACGAGACGAGCCATCCTACTCCTTGGCAGATCACACTGGTGCTCCTCACGGGGACGCACTCGGTCGGAGATAACCTTTCTCGAACTATTCCTCAAGTTGAATCTTCAACTCCTGCATTCTGGTCGGGGCCATCCGATACGGTGTCTTCGATAATGGGGACATACCGGCTCCAACTCACTCCTGAATTCCACTACTCTATGTGAAGGCAAACAGATAACTCGTCTGGAAATACATCGTCAATCGATGACAATGATACCACGGATGATTGAACATTTCGATTGCCCTAGAGTGGTCAATCGATAAAAAATGATACAATGAATGATTGAACATCTCGATTGCCTTAGAAAGGCCAATCGATGAAAATGATACAATGAATGATTGAATAGCTCGATTGCCTTAGAAAGGCCCATCGATGAAAATGATGCAATGAATGATTGAATAACTCGATTGCCTTAGAAAGGCCAATCGATGAAAATGATACAATGAATGATTGAATAACTCGATTGCCTTAGAAAGGCCAATCGATGGAAATGATGCAATGAATGATTGAATAACTCGATTACCTTAGAAAGGCCAATCGATGAAAATGATACAATGAATGATTGAATAACTCGATTGCCTTAGAAAGGCCAATCGATGGAAATGATACAATGAATGATTGAATAACTCGATTACCTTAGAAAGGCCAATCGATGGAAATGATACAATGAATGATTGAATAACTCGATTGCCTTAGAAAGGCCAATCGATGGAAATGATACAATGAATGATTGAACAATTCGCTTGCGGAATTTCTCTGCTTCCGTCATAATAATAATTCTTACGAACAACGGGATTACTTCCCTGAAGTACACATTCGACAACCAACGACGAAAAGATAGCGACCAAACGCTAACAAACACTGAGGATAGTATCAAGACGACCAAACCAACTAATACCGAAAATTACATCGTCCTAAGATAAATTCACCACGATTAGGTCCATCAACCAATCGCGGTCATTAAGCTTAATTCGGTATGATTTCCGAAAAATCTTCCATCGTCAGGTAGATCGATGGTATGAGGTCCACAAGCAATAGGACTATTCCAAAATAAGTCTATTCAAACATGATTCGAAAATGAATGAATGCGGTGCGCCAGTATCCAAAAGGTACACACAGGTTGAAATAAAATTACGAGTATACTTGAGGTCATTCGGGCCACCGGATCGTCGATCCTCCTCATCACATGAATCTGGGACTTGCCAGCTCCCGAACCGGACGCTCCCGTCTGATAAATATGAGCCCCAACTCTATTTGCTTCCATTGTCTTAAACGACGTTGACCAAGCAGTCTGATTCTGAATCGCTGCTTGCTTCGGGGTCTCAGATGCCGCCGGAGTCGACTTGGAGTCCTTTCGGCAAAAACGGGCCTTATGCCCAAAATTCCCACAATTATAGCACGTGATAGACGGTTTCAGACACTCAGTGCTGTAATGACCCGGCGTTCCACAATTGAAACGGGTGATGGCCGAACTGGCCACTCGGGACTGAGATCCCGCACGATTATGCGCCGTAGGAGGTCGCTCAGAAACGATAGGACTCACACGAGGCTTCTTGAAGGTTGACTGAACGCCTTCAGATTGATTACGCTTCGCTGATTTCTTGCTGACAGATGGAAGTTGTTGTTCAGCACTTTCCTTAGCAGCTGGATCATACGGGAGGGTTCTCTCGATTAATCCGGCCAGAGTGGCGCAATGATGATTGGGCAATTGCACATGGGTCATCATGGCCTGCATAAAAGAGAGTGGATCAACCTGAACATCTTCTGATCGAGCCGAGTCCTGGGCACGATTTCCCGACAGCGAGTGATTATTTCCTGGGTTTCGGCCCGCACCGCGGCCTCTCCCCGTGCATCCCCTGACAGCTCTCCCCATACTGAAGTAGGAAGGTCGCATAATGATTATATTTCCCGCATGATTATCATGTTATGATTATGTCATGAGATGATGAAAATGAGTATACATGCTCTACTTAGTGATTATATGAATGATTTACTGAAGTGACATGATTATCTGATGAAATTCTTGAAATGATTGTCTTGAATAACTTAACAAGATTAATAATATGATCATCCAGATCGACAACTGAGTAATGAAATGAATCAAGTGATTAATGAGTTAATATGATCGTTCTGATCATTAACTGAGAAATGAAATGAATTAAGTGATTAATGAGTTAACATGATCATCCTGATCATTAACTGAGAAATGAAATGAATTAAGTGATTAATGGGTTAACATGATCGTCCTAATCACAATGAATGATGATGTTTGAGAATTGTTAATTGATGAATGATGAATGAATGACTATTTCCATAAATTATACCATGGCGTTAGAAATCTTACAGTTCTTTCGGTCTGATTGGCTCGGCATTTGCACAGGTCACACGTGATGCGAAAGTCCAATGATACTAGTCTGATGACGATGATTTCAAATGAGACATGACTCGGAAGGTAGTATTCAAAACCACGCTCCGATACCAACTCTGTAACACCCCAAACTAGGCGGATATTACAGTGCCGTGCACCCCCGACTGGGACCCACCAGGCTAATGAAAATGAGTAAATTATGCAGGGTAAATGTAGTACCGAACCACATTGCACAATTAATTACTCCGATAAGGAGTTTCATACAACACACCCAGGATGATACTGAATAAAAGTATATTTTATATGGAGATAAAATATACAACACTGAGTGAAATGAATATTCAAACGGAATGTCTGCAGCGGAATAAATGAAGGAAACATAAATGACTGAAAAGACTAGGGCCCCCTACTAGTATCACTGGGACTCCTCGCCGTCACCGTGCTCTCCCCGTGCTTTAGCCTTGCCATGACCTGAAAAACAGTATCCCCCAACGGGGTCAGTTACACAGAACAACCATCCTTAAGGGTTGAAAATACACAATCATCGTATATCTGAAGTTATGAAATATCCTGTCGAAACATACGCAATCAAACATGCTATATGAATCAACTATCAGTACGGCTCAAAGGAATGGCGCCACAATACGTCCAGGATGGAAATGTGTCCATGCACAAGCCACCAACGAGTATCGATCGAATACACGTGTGGTCTTGTACCAAATCAGTCTCACGAAGCCATCAACTCGTGTGCACAGTCCAATGTGAGGCCACCAACCAACACATGACTATAATGTGCCCGACATGAAAATCCTACACATACCAACCGGCACGCCAGTATGACCCGGAATGCCACGATATAACAAAAGTGACAACGAAAATGAATAATGACTCACCAAGATGAAATGATGATGAAATGAATGATAGCTCAATGAAATGATTGGAACCGTCGTTCCTTATGACTGAGGTGATTAATTGACAATGACAAGTTTTGATACGGTTAATACAATGATGAATGATTTACGATTATGAATGAACAACAACAAAAGGAATGAATATCCTTTTAACCGAGTAAGAATTAACTTACACAATACCGATGGAGAATGTCCGTCCACGAACAACGTCCTAAGTGAAATACCGGTCGCTCGAACAACCTTGAATAACAATAATTACCAACAACCGTTCAATACACGTATCAAGCAACAAAACACGACTAACCCAAAGGTCGAAACAACGATAATCAACTCATAGGGGCATTCTTACGAACACGTAACCAACCACACGACTTCGAAAATATCCAATCACGAATATATCGAAACCAACACCAAAATGAGTATATCGAACTAACAAAACACTTCAATGATATCAATAATCCATTAGGAATCCACAATTCGAGATTACAACTACATTAATCGGAAAATCCCCAAATAACCGAAGTCAACCCCAAGGGTTCTTGAAATAATTCCGAAAATAACCATTAAATCCGTAAGAATATACTTATCCAAGGTAGATAATCCATATCTAACATATTCCAATGATAATCCAAGCTTACACGAAGAAATCGGAAGGAAAAAACCCAAAAATCCGAAATTCTAGATCCAAGAGATTAATACCTTTGATTCGATGTTAAGGAGATGATGAAGTGATGATAATCCAACTCAAAGACTTAAAGATGATGATGGATGATAGAAGCTCGAAGAGAACTCTCCAAAATGCCCAAAATCGCCCGAAACCGATGAGGGAATGAGAAAGGATGATAAAATGACGAACTCAGGCTAACTGTCCAATATATAGCCATTCCAGGTTAGCGTGCGCTAGCCCTTGTGCGTAGTGTGCGCTAATGGGTAATTTGGGTAGTCCAGTACCCACTGTCCGAACACGGTAGCGCGCGCTACGTACCCTTTTGTAGCGTGCGCTACGGTCATGCCATTAGTGTGCGTTAATACTCATTGTTAGCGTGCGCTAACGAATTATGTGATGCCCAGTACTGGAATCCAGAAACCTTATGTCCTCTGATCTGATCTCGATAGCGTTCTCTACAACCAACGATTAGCGTGCGCTATAATATCGATTGCGTACGCTAAATATCACTCATAGCGTGCGCTATGAATTAATCCAGTGCAGTCCAGTAGCCACTGGACTCAACCTGATCCGTCCCTAGCGCGCTGTCACGCCCAACCTTAAGGCAGCAGGCATCTACCCCGTGACAGCGCGCTACTCCACATATTTAGCGTGCGCTACTACAACCCGCTAGCGCGCGCTACTTACCACTCGTAGCGTGCGCTACAAATAACTCACCTGCATCAAGACCTTTCCGGATCGCAACTGCAGTAACATTAGCGTGCGCTAATGCTGAGTGGTAGCGTGCGCTACCTGTACTCAATTAGCGTACGCTAAAAAGAGTACGTAGCGTGCGCTACTCCTCACGCACAGCCCACAACGAAAATGACAACGATGATAAACACGGCACGAAACTCCAATTAGATTAGTGACGAATGACGATTGATACACGATACAATTACTCTGAATGATGAATACCATGATTGAATATGAGTGACAATTGATCATTAATGAGTGAAATTACTGAGTATCAATTACTGAATGATAAATACTGAATGATAATTACTGAATTACAACCGGGTATTACAAAATATACCATGAATCTGTAGGGAAACTAAGAATACCAACAAGATTAATCATATTCCCAAAACAAGAATAGTATGGACAAGGTGCTTGCCTCGAACAACCACAACGCGGAGAATCGACCGAAGTAGGTTGGCACGAACCGACTACGAACCCGCCGACTCCACCGAACGCCAACTCGCGATAATAAACTACGAAGGACAATAACAACAATGAAATGAATTCCATAACACGACTCAAAGCCGTTGAATTCAAAGGACGAATGACGAATGATCAAGTGTTTTCCCCAAAACGGCCAAGAACACTATTCGTTCCGTCAAAACCCGAAAACGGAATTCCAAGTTGAAATATGGATATACAATCCATAGAATGTGTTTAACGACATCATTTAACCACAATCGATCCATCAAAAATGGATCAAAAACGAGATCGAGGACAAATCCCCCAAAAAGTCGATTCGAAGGAAATCAAGAAATACACTTCGATTCGACGAAGAACAATGGATTAAATGATGTTAAACACAATAATACTACCAAGATTAATCATACCCATCATGAATTAATCAATAATACGGAACGAATCGGACAAAAACGCAAAAACCCCCAAATTCACGAAATTAGGGTTCTAAGGAAGATTACCTTGATTCGATGGATCAAAGGATGATAACGGATGATTGATTGATGATATGAACTCAAGAACTTCACGGATTTGTTGTTAAACAACATGGCTTCATGGTAAGATCACCCTCAGCCGCGGAAGAGAAGGAGAAGAAGGAGAAAAATGGTCAAAAACCCGTGTGGAGGGCCATAAATAGCCGCACGGTGTGCCGGCCCCAGCCGAGTGTGCCGCGCACGAGCCCAAAAATGGCTCCTGGTCGGCGGTGCCGCGGTGGCCGGGCGCAGCCGCGGCACCCGTCTGTCGGTTTGGCCGAAAAATGCCATAGAGTGTGCCGCGGCCCTGCCGGCATGTGCCGCGGCCCACGGTGTGGCCTGCTCGGCCAGGAGCTGCCGAGCACTACCAGGCGTGACTCGGCCAGAAACTGCCGAGCACTACCGGCCGTGACTCGTCCAGTGCCGGCCTGGGCCCAGATTACCCGGCCATGACTCGGCCGGGGCCAACTCCGACGCCCCGAACGACCCCGAAACCCGAACCTGAATACGAATCGATGGTACGGTTACGACGTACTCTCAAAGACTAATCTAAGAGCTAGGAGAACACACAATTCCGACCACCCGAAGGCTCGGAATTCAACAACGGAAGTAATTACCCAAAACTTTGGGAAATTACGAAAATGGCCCAAAACGTCCGAAAATCACGATACGCGATCGAAACACCAAACCAAAGCTCGCAACATGAATAATAACATCAAATGAACTTACTAGAAACTCGAAACAACAGTTTCGGACGAGATTCGCAAGAATCGAGCTCAAGTGCGAAAAAGTCGCTAAAAAGCTCGGAACTCAACAAAACGATACCGAAACGAACTCGGATGACAAAAAGTGCAGAATTAATCATTCTCGAAATGACAAAACGGTCATGAGCGAGTCGTCAAAACGGACTCCGGCCAAAAAAAAAGAAATTTACCGAAAATCGAAAATTGCGGATATTACAAGTACTAGTAACTAGTGCTTTTCACGAATTATTGATTCTATTTTCGTAGAAATATTTATCGAAGATCCAACCATACGGATGTCAAGATATATCTACTTCAGTGATGTTCCCAAATTATCAAAAAATAAAAAATTAATTTGGTTTTAGATCTTAGTAAACCACTACTAAATTGACTAGTTCCAGTAACTAGTGCTTTTCACGAATTTGTTTCTATTTTGTAAAAATATTTATCGACGATACGACCGTACGGGTGTCAACATATATCTAGCTGAGTGATGTTCCCAAATTTTCAAAAAATAAAAAATTAATTTGGTTTGAGATCTTAGCAAACCACTACTAAATTGGCTAGTGCTAGTAACTAGTGCTTTTCACGGATTATTGTTTTTATTTTTGTAAAAATATTTATCGACGATCCAACCGTACGAATGTCAACATATATCTAATTGAGTGATGTTCCCAAATTTTCAAAAAATAAAAATTTAATTTGGTTTGAGATCTTAGCAAACCACTACTAATTGACTAGTGTTAGTAACTACTGTTTTTCACGAATTATTGTTTCAATCTTCGTAGAAATATTTATCGAAGATCCAACCATACGGATGTCAAGATATATCTACTTCAGTGATGTTCCCAAATTATCAAAAAATAAAAAATTAATTTGGTTTTAGATCTTAGTAAACCACTACTAAATTGACTAGTTCCACTAACTGGTGCTTTTCACGGATTTGTTTCTATTTTGTTAAAATATTTATCGACGATCCGACCGTACGGGTGTCAACATATATCTAGCTGAGTGATGTTCCCAAATTTTCAAAAAATAAAAAATTAATTTGGTTTGAGATCTTAACAAACCACTAGTAAATTGACTAGTACTACTAACTAGTGCTTTCTATGGGTTTTTATTTCTATTTTCGTAAAAATATTTATCGACAATCCAACCGTACGGATGTCAGCATATATCTAATTGAGTGATGTTCTCAAATTTTCAAAAAATAAAAAATTAATTTAGTTTGAGATCTTAGCAAACCACTACTAAATTGACTGGATCTAGTAACTACTGCTTTTCACGGATTATTGTTTCTATTTTCGTAAAAATATTTATCGACGATCCAACCATACGGATGTCAACATATATCTAATTTATTGATATTCCTACATTTTCGAAAAATAAAAAATTAATTTGGTTTGAGATCTTAGCAAATCACTACTAAATTGAATAGGACTAGTAACTAGTGCTTTTCACGGATTATTGTTTCTATTTTTGTAAAAATATTTATCGACGATCCAAACGTACGGATGTCAACTTATATCTAATTGAGTGATGTTCCCAAGTTTTCAAAAAATAAAAAAATAATTTAGTTTGAGATCTTAGCAAACCACTAATAAATTGACTAGTACTAGTAACTAGTGCTTTTCATGGATTTTTATTTCAATTTTCGTAAAAATATTTATCGACAATCTAACCGTACGGATGTTAGCATATATCTAATTGAGTGATGTTCTAAAATTTTCAAAAAATAAAAAATTAATTTAGTTTGAGATCTTAGCAAACCACTACTAAATTGACTAGTACTAGTAACTACTGCTTTTCACGGATTATTGTTTCTATTTTCGTAAAAATATTTATCGACTATCCACCGATACGGATATCAACATATATCTAATTGAGTGATGTTCCCAAATTTTCCAAAAATAAAAATTTAATTTGGTTTGATATCTTAGCAAGTCACTACTAAATTGACTAGTACTAGTAAGTAATGCTTTTCACGGATTATTGTTTCTATTTTCGTAAAAATATTTATCGATGATCCAACCATACGGATGTCAATATATATCTAATTTAGTGATGTTCCCAAATTTTAAAAAAATAAAAAATTAATTTGGTTTCAGATCTTAGCAAACCACTAGTAAATTGACTAGTTCTAGTAACTAGTATTTTTCACGGATTTATTTCTATTTGTGTTAAAATATTTATCGACGATCCGACCGTACGGATGTCAACATATATCTAGTTGAGTGATGTTCCCAATTTTTCAAAAAATAAAAAATTAATTTGGTTTGAGATCTTAGCAAACCACTACTAAATTGACTAGTGCTAGTAACTAGTGCTTTTTACGGATTATTGTTTCTATTTTCGTAAAAAATATTTATCGACGATCCAACCATACGGATGTCAACATATATCTAATTGAGTGATGTTCCCAAATTTTAAAAAGAAATTAATTTGGTTTGAGATCTTAGCAAACCACTACTAAATTGACTAGTACTAGTAACTAGTACTTTTCACGGATTATTGTTTCTATTTTCGTAAAAATATTTATCGAAGATCCAACCGTACGGATGTCAAGATATATCTAGTTGAGTGATTTTCCCAAATTTTCCAAAAAATAAAAATTTAATTTGGTTTGAGATTTTAGCAAACCACTACTAAATTGACTAGTACTAGTAACTAATGCTTTTCACGAATTATTGTTTCTATTTTCGTAAAAATATTTATCGATGATCCAACTGTACGGATGTCAACATATATCTTGTTGAGTGATGTTCCCAAATTTTGAAAAAAATAAAAAATTAATTTGGTTTGAGATCTTAGCAAACCACTAGTAAATTGACTAGTACTAGTAACTAGTGCTGTTCATGGATTTTTATTTTTATTTTCGTAAAAGTATTTAACAACAATCTAACCGTACGGATGTTAGCATATATCTAATTAAGTGATGTTCTCAAATTTTCAAAAAATAAAAAATTAATTTAATTTGAGATCTTAGCAAACCATTACTAAATTGACTAGTACTAGTAACTACTGCTTTTCATGAATTATTGTTTCTATTTTCGTAAAAATATTTATCGACGATCCACCCATACGGACATCAGCATATATCTAATTGAGTGATGTTCCCAAATTTTCAAAAAATAAAAATTTAATTTGGTTTGATATCTTAGCAAGCCACTACTAAATTGACTAGTACTAGTAACTACTTCTTTTCACGGATTATTGTTTCTATTTTCGTAAAAGTATTTATCGACGATCCACCCATACGGATATCAACATATATCTAATTGAGTGATGTTCCCAAATTTTCAAAAAATAAAAATTTAATTTGGTTTGATATCTTAGCAAGCCACTACTAAATTGACTACTACTAGTAACTAATGCTTTTCACGGATTATTGTTTCTATTTTCGTAAAAATATTTATCGCGATCCAACCGTACGTATGTACACAGATATCTAATTGAGTGATGTTCCCAAATTTTTAAAAAATAAAAAATTAATTTGGTTTGAGAACTTAGCAAAGCACTACTAAATTGACTAGTTCTAGTAATTAGTGCTTTTCACGGATTTGTTTCTATTTATGTAAAAATATTTATCGAAGACCCAACCGTAAGGATGTCAACATATATCTAGTTGAGTGATGTTCCCAAATTTTCAAAAAAATAAAAAATTAATTTGGTTTGAGATCTTAGCAAACCACTACTAAATTGACTAGTGCTAGTAACTAGTGCTTTTCACGGATTATTGTTTTTATTTTTGTTAAAATATTTATCGACTATCCAACCATACGGATGTCAACATATATCTAATTGAGTAATGTTCCCAAATTTAAAAAAAAATTAATTTGGTTTGAGATCTTAGCAAACCACTATTAAATTGACTAGTACTAGTAACTAATACTTTTCACGGATTATTGTTTCTATTTTCGTAAAAATATTTATCGAAGATCCAACCATACGGATGTAAATATATATCTAATTGAGTGATGTTCCCAAATTTTCAAAAAAATAAAAATTTAATTTGGTCTGAGATTTTAGCAAACCACTACTAAATTGACTAGTACTAGTAACTAGTGCTTTTCACGGATTATTGTTTCTATTTTCGTAAAAATATTTATCGACGATCCAACCATACTGATGTCAACATATATCTAATTTAGTGATGTTCCCAATTTTCAAAAAATAAAAAATTAATTTGGTTTGAGATCTTAGCAAACCACTGGTAAATTGACCAGTGCTAGTAACTAGTGCTTTTCACATATTGTTTCTATTTTTGTAAAAATATTTATCGACGATTCAACCGTACGGATGTCAACATATATCTAATTGAGTGATATTCCCAAATTTTCAAAAAATAAAAAATTAATTTGGTTTGAGATCTTAGCAAACCACTACTAAATGGACTAGTACTAATAACTAGTGCTTTCCACAGATTTTTATTTCTATTTTTGTAAAATATTTATTGACGATACAACCGTACGGATGTCAAGATATATCTAATTGAGTGATGTTCCAAAATTTTCAAAAAATAAAAATTTAATTTGGTTTGAGATCTTAGCAAACCACAACTAAATTGACTAGTAGTAGTAACTAGTGCTTTTCACGGATTATTGTTTCTATTTTTGTAAAAAATTTTATCGAAGATTCAACCGTATGGATGTCAACATATATCTAATTTAGTGATGTTCCCAAATTTTCAAAAAATAAAAAATTAATTTGGTTTGAGATCTTAGAAAACCACTACTAAATTGACTAGTTCTAGTAACTAGTGCTTTTCACGGATTTGTTTCTATTTGTGTAAAAATATTTATCGACGATCCGACCGTACGGATGTCAACATATATCTAGTTGAGTGATGTTCCCAATTTTCAAAAAATAAAAAATTAATTTGGTTTGAGATCTTAGCAAACCACTACTAAATTGACTAGTGCTAGTAACTAGTGCTTTTCACGGATTATTGTTTCTATTTTTGTAAAAATATTTATCGACGATCCAACCGTACGGATGTCAACTTATATCTAATTGAGTGATGTTCCCAAATTTTCAAAAAAAAAATTAATTTGGTTTGAGATCTTAGCAAACCACTACTAAATTGACTAGTACTAGTAACTAGTGCTTTCCACAGATTTTTATTTCTATTTTTGTAAAATATTTATTGACGATACAACCGTACGGATGTCAAGATATATCTAATTGAGTGAAGTTCCAAAATTTTCAAAAAATAAAAATTTAATTTGGTTTGAGATCTTAGCAAACCACAACTAAATTGACTAGTAGTAGTAACTAGTGCTTTTCACGGATTATTGTTTCTATTTTCGTAAAAAATTTTATCGAAGATCAACCGTATGGATGTCAACATATATCTAATTTAGTGATGTTCCCAAATTTTCAAAAAATAAAAAATTAATTTGGTTTGAGATCTCAGAAAACCACTACTAAATTGACTAGTTCTAGTAACTAGTGCTTTTCACGGATTTGTTTCTATTTGTGTAAAAATATTTATCGACGATCCGACTGCATTTGGATGTCAACATATATCTAGTTGAGTGATGTTCCCAATTTTCAAAAAATAAAAAATTAATTTGGTTTGAGATCTTAGCAAACCACTACTAAATTGACTAGTGCTAGTAACTAGTGCTTTTCACGGATTATTGTTTCTATTTTCGTAAAAATATTTATCGACGATCCAACCGTACGGATGTCAACTTATATCTAATTGAGTGATGTTCCCAAATTTTCAAAAAAAAAAAAATTAATTTGGTTTAAGATTTTAGCAAACCACTACTAAATTGACTAGCTAATAACTAGTGTTTTTCACAGATTATTATTACTATTTTTGTAAAATATTTATCGACGATCCAACCATATGGATGTGAACATATATCTAATTGAGTGATGTTCCAAAGTTTCAAAAAATAAAAAAATAATTTGGTTTGAGATCTTAGCAAACCACTACTAAATTGACTAGTACTAATAACTAGTACTTTTCACGGATTATTGTTTCTATTTTCGTAAAAATATTTATCGAAGATCCAACCGTACGGATGTCAAGATTGTAATATCCGGAATTTCTACTACTGTTGTTTGATATTATTTTATCCGAGTTATATTGTACAGCGTGGAATCTGTACAGTATGGATAAAATAAATAAATAAAGGACTGAGATGTCAGTATCGGTATAATTGTCGTATCTGGTCGACAGTTGCAATTGAGGATATTGTGTATCAGGTTATCGTACTTTCGATATAGAGTATATCGTATAAGGATGTTATTGGATTCAGTATATGTATTCAGTAAGTGTATATGTGTTTTCGGTATGTCGAGACAGGCGGTAACAGTTGAAATTGGCTAAGTATGGAATACTTAGCGTACGCTAATGTTGAAGACTTACGTACGCTAAATCACAAGAGTTACGTACGTTATGGCCGAGACATTACGTACGTAACAAGAGGAATCGGACAGTTTGTAACACCCCCAATCCACTCAGGGATATTACACGCCGTAGACCCTCTCCTCGAGGATCTACCAGGCTGGTAACAACATTTAACATCTCGACAATGCCTTCAAGGCTACAATGACTCAGTAGACCGATTTGGTCTTTCCACAAATACATACAACTCAAATACAACTCATGCCCACGCAGGGGACAAAATACAACTACACCCGCATAACAGAACAATACTGAGAATGGAAAATAAAGTACAACTGAACCAACACACGATGTACGGTTCCTCATGTGATTAGTATCGATCATCTTTCATCATCCTTCGTGACGACCCTGTGTTATGCTCCAAAACCTGAATGCAAAAACAGACATCCACCCCTCGAATACTCGGGGGTTAGCAAAACTCCACTATTTTGCTAGTGCAAGAACAAAGTGCAAATACGAGCCATACAATTCACATTCCACGAATAACAATAACCAGGAATCCTCAAAGATCCAAACAAAACGAAGAGTACTTCCCGAGGCAAGAATTTGAGAAAACCTTTCAAAATCGAAATATCATAAATCAATGGAAATAATTTATAAAATGGTTTAGAATGCCATCGAGAGTTTTAATAGAAAACAATTTAGGATTATCAAATCCTACTTTTCACAATCCACAAGACAAAAGGGGTCATCGCCCCAAAGTTTACTTTCCGTAAAATAACCTTTACCAAACCGTTGGGATTTTAGCCCCAAACCCATTAAATGACCTTTACAAAACCATTGGGATTTTAGCCCCAAAACTCAGCAACTCACAGTACACAAGAACGACCACAAGGTTCGTATCCCAACATCAAAATCCACAAATAAAGGATTTAAAACAAACAACAAAATACTCTAGAGCCATCCTAGCCAAGTAGGCCAAACGAACAACTTACCTCTTACACACTTAGTCAATGCATGCAATCATGAAAACCATTCAAAAGCACTCATTTCCGGAAATGCCAATGATCAAACCACATTTGTAAAAATGCACCACAATTAACCGCGGACCCACAGCTTCGTGGATCCCTGCCGAGACCCCGTCGGATCTAACCCACAGTGGTTAAAAGCAAGCTCGCGGTCCCACAGCTTCGTGGAACCCTACCGAGACCCCGTCGGATATAACCCGCAGTGAGCATACACACACACACGTTACTCATGCAATACTAACATGCTAAGAATGTAAGTTCATTAAGAATACTCACTAGAGATGGCCATTAACTCGACACCATTACCAAACTCTTCAAAAATACAATAACAGGATTAAATACGGAATACACGATTCCATAACTTAAACAATAGGAGCATCATCATAAAATCCTTCAACGTTCAAAACAATCAAATCATAATCAATTCTCAAAACACCGTTCACAAATCACACTCGTTTTGAAAGAAAGCCTTTAACGAGGCCAAACCGAAATCCTTTGAAACTTCATTTCAAATAACCAAACAAACACATTAAGATGACCACCGATCATCATATCCCTAAAACGAGAAAAGTATGGGCAAGGTACTTGCCTCGAATAAGAACAACGCGGAGAATCGACCGGAGTAGGTTGGCCCGAACCGACTATGAACCCGCCGACTCCACCGAACGCCAACTCACGTTCATAAACTACGAAGGACAAATAATAACAATGAAATGAATTCCATAACACGACTCAAAGCCGTTGAATTCAAAGAACGAATGACGAAAGTTCACGGATTTCCCAAACGGCCAAGAACACGATTCGTTCCGTCAAAACCCGAAAACGAAATTCCAAGTTGAAATATGGATATACAATCCATAGAATATGTTTAACAACATCATTTAACCATAATCGATCCATCGAAAACGGATGAAAAACGAGATCGGGGACAAATCCCCCAAAAAGTCAACTCGAAGGAAATCAAGAAATATACTTCGATTCGACGAAGAAAAATGGATTAAATGATGTTAAACACAAGAATACTATCAAGATTAATCACACCCATCATGAATTAATCAACAACACGGAACGAATCGGACGAAATTGCAAAAATCCCCAAATTCACGAAATTAGGGTTCTAAGGAAGATTACCTTGATTATTTGGATCAAAGGTTGATAACGGACGATCGATTGATGTTATGAACTCAAGGACTTCATGGATTTGTTGTTAAACAACATGGCTTCGTCGCCCATGAATCGCCACTCGCGGATGGAGAAGGAAGGAAATGAAAAACGAAGTGAAATGTGATCGCCACCATATTTATATCGGGCCGGCCTAGCGTGCGCTAGCCTTCCCGACTAGCGTGGCGCTATCGGCCAGGTATCGGACGAGTACCCTCGCCAGTGGCCCACACGACCGGCATCAACGACCAACCCCGCCGACCGAACTGCCGACCCAACTCCCGCTAGCGTGCGCTACGGCCGATGCGGATGCGCGCTTAGCCGACTGGCCCAAAGAGCCACCGGATCGAATCGCCGGCCAGTAACGACGCTAGCCGGCCGACGGCGGCGCTACGCTGCCGACTAGCGCGCGCTACGCCGGCGTAGCGTGCGCTACCCGCCGATCCCGACCGAGTCCGTAACTCGAAACCCCACCGCCTGTGCCCAATAGCAGACGCTAGCCACCCGGCACAGGCGCTACACTCCGGTTAGCGCGCGTAGCCTTCCGGCCGAAGCGTGCGCTACGCCGGTTCTGCCGCACCGCCCGGCCGGTGCCCGCACCGTCCGGCGCCCCGCCACCGTCCGGCGCCCCGCCACCGCTGTGGCTCGGCGACCGATTTCAAAAACGCACGAACGAACACGACGAAAAGTTCGCGGACAACATAAACGACTCGAAATGAAAGCGTAATACCATAATTAGTCATACGCGGCGAAGAAACGGGTCGAGACAACAATTACAGATACGGATACCCGTAACTTTCAAGAAATTACAAAATGGCCCAAAACGCCCGAAAATCACGATACGTGATCGAATAACCAAACCGAAGTTCACAACACGTCTAACAAAGTTAAACGGACTTGCGGGAAACTCGAAACAACAGTTTCGGACGAGATTCGCAAGAATCGAACTCAAGTGCGGAAAAGTCGCTAAAAAGCACAGAACTCAACGAAACGACACTGAAACGAACTCGGATGTCAAAAAGTGTAGAATTAATCATTCTCAGAATGACGAAACGCTCATGAGCGAGTCGTCAAAACGGACTCCGACCAAAAAAAGAAATTTACCGAAAATCGAAAATTGCGGATATTACACAGTTGGGCCCGGTGTCGGCGGCTTTCGGCGCAGATGTGGACAGGTGAGTCAACGGATGGAGTTACGTACGTTATACAGGGTGTATTACGTACGTAATACGAGTATAATATTGTAGCAAGTCAACGTACGTGTAACGTACGCAACGGAATAAGTGTTACGTACGTTACGGGCTACCGGGCCGAGTCGTGGCCGAGAGGACTGCGGTGGCCGAGCATGGTCGGCGGTGACTCACGTGGGTGGCCGATCACAATGGGCATGACTACCGGGCGTAAGGATTTGCCCGATTACGACGTAAGGCGGTGTCCTTCACGGCCGTAAGTGCCGTTACGCACGTGGCGGTGCATTACGCACGTAAGGATGCCGAGCGAAATGGACGAGAAGGTTAGGCCGCGTCCGCTACGCACGTAAGGACCCACCGGTTACGTACGTAATCGCCGGCAGTGTCTCGCCTATATAAGGCACAGACCGAGTCACCCTTGTCATTTTCATTTTCTTCGCTTTCTTTTCGCGATTTCTTGAAAGAAAGTTGATGGATTTGAGTAAGAACATCATGTAGCAACATGTTTTGGAAGTTGGAATCATGGATTAACATCATCTTCCTTCCAGATCGAAGGTAAGAACACCTAAACACTTGGTTTTGGATAGTTTTGGAGTTTCTTGATGATTTGGCCGGATTGATTCGTTTTAACTCAGATTATTGATGGAACCTTGTTGTATTCTTGAGATTATACATTATCCTTGAAGTTTTGTGGAACAAATTCGGGTATTTCTTCGTTAAAATGATTGATTTAGATTATGCCTTCAAAGTGTTCGATGAAATGCCTCAATGAGTAGAACTTGGGAAATTCTACACGTTTTCGTATGAATGGTGATGGAATTGATTGTGTTATGATTATTCTTGGTAATTATGGGAATTTTGTTAAGGGAAGATAATGAATTGATGATCAAATACCTTGATTATGTCGTTATGATTATGGAATCGTAGTAATCTCGATGTTCTTGATAGTTTGTTGCAATCCATGACGTTATGAGAAGTATATATGTTGAAGAACATGATTACATACACCTTGAATTGTGAATAAGGATTGTTTAGATGTTAGAACACATCGGATTATGCCGTTTGGGGACTTTGAATGTGATTTCGGAATAAGTTGTGGAACTCTTGGAATATGATTATCTATAATTAATTGGATTGCCCGGATTGATGATGATAATCGATAATTGGTTTTATTACGAATATACAAGGAGGAAACTTGTAAGTATTTAAGATTGAATGTGGAATCGTAGTGTTGTCTTGAATTCGTGTTTGATTGGTTTGAGTTGTATTGTCCGGTTTTGTGTATGATCGAGGTATTGTTGAGCCGTTGAGTTTGATCGGTTGGCTATGTCGGTCATTGATTATTATCGGATTTTATGTTAATCGATTATTTCAATAGGTTGAGATTATCGATCGGTGAGTATAACCGTATGTTGCGGCCATGTTCGAGTATGTTCGTGAATTGCTTCGGTCGGGGCCGAGGAGCCCGTAGATGGAGGCAATGTGACTGGTAGCGGCTTCATCATCGTATCGGTATCGAGGCAAGTTATTACTTGCTCAGTTATAATATTTAATGAATGGTTTCAGTTTCATTCGTTTATAATTCGTATAGCAATGTTTATAAATCGTAATCACAGGAGATTTGAAATTATAGGTTGTATTCGAGTTTTGGGAATTTAAATCATAATGTATATGATTTATAATTGTCGTTGGTATACTTGTTATCGAGGATACATCATGGTATTGACAAAGCGTGAATTATCTACCGTCCGTGATGTTTTGGATCGGTGAATATTCGTAATAATGGTTGGTGATGGTTTAGATATCGAGATTGCTCTCGAAGGACTCGAGCAAGTATTTTAATCATTTCGTCATTTGTGTCGATCATGTCGTGATACATTCGTATCGTTGTTGTCATGCATTTGTGCATTGTTGTTGTCGTGTATTGTGCAATCGTTGTTACGTGCGCTTGTGCATTGTTGTCATATGTCCACCATGCGTTGGTCCGACGGGATCATCATGGGAATCTATAGCCGTGTGCGCTGGATCGCTGGACAGGTAATGCCACCATGCGTTGGTCCGACGGGATCATCATGGGAATCTATAGCTGTGTGCGCTGGATCGTTGGATTACCATATGTTGTTGTTATTGTGCATATGTATATTATGGGTTGCCATAAGTATACATTGTCGTTATTGTTGTGATCATATTGACGTTGTCATATGAGTATGCATTTGTAGGTCTTGTGTTAGGACCATGTCCGTATGTTCTGTTGATCTGATCTCGGATTAGACTGACGTGATGGTAATGGTATTTCGTATCTTGAGGTATGTTCCGTATTTCCTTGATACTTGTCTTTGATTGGCAATCGATTATCGTATTGGAAATGTTGACGTTATCCGATGGATTGAATTGGCCAGAGTTGGTAAAATTTCCATATCCCGAGTTATGATAATGTTTTGAGAACCTTGAGTATTATTGAGATACCGTACAGATATTTCGGTATTATCTTAATGTGTTGTTAAGGATACGAATCGTGGATTCTCGTAAAGTTACGACGGTAAGATTACATTGGTCGTATTCTTACTTAGTATTTTCATTGATATGTAATTATTGACGAGATGTGATGGATATCATTGTTGATATTATGGTGACCCGCCGTGGGCTTTCTTTTAGGTTCTTGGATTATCAAGCTTGTAGCGGTGGAGAGATGAACTTCCTGAGGATACCGCTATGGCATGTATTTGCATATTGAGTTCCCAATGCTTTTGTATTTCCGCTAGAGTATTTTAATTGTTTGTCTTTATCCGCTGCGTGAGTATTTTTAAACTGACCTATTGGTATCTGGTAACTTAGGTTACTTTGGGAAATCGTTTTCTAAATTTGTTCTGTCGGTACGTGTAAGCGATAGCTTAACGTATGTTGTTAAACTGTTGAGTTTTGGCATTTTGGGCCTTGTGGTTTCAAATGAGTTTTTACGATGGTTTCTGATAAATGGATTTTATAAGTCTTTGTGAATTTTTAATAGATAATACCGTCGTTAGCCTCTTGGGCGTTTGTAAATGTTTGCGAAAATTTCTTTTAGCCTTGTGGGTTCCATTACGGGGCCCACGGCGCTGTAATATTCCCGGTCGGCTCTGGGGGTGTTACAGAATATGGTATCGGAGCTTAGGTTGAGAAAACCTAGGCATTTGGGTCGAGTTGGGTCGTGTTTTTGTTGCGTCATTCGAGTTGTCGATTGAAAAATATTAGAGCCGTGAGTCTTTGTTGTTCACTCAGGCTTGTGTGTCATCAGATTTGCTAGTATCGTACTGGGCTTGTTATAACTTTTCCAAATGGTGTTAACGAGATTCTATGGAATGAGATGTATTGTGTTCTTGAGTCGAACTGATTTGGCAAACGTGTGTTTTGATAATATCTGTGTCGAGTATTTCCTTGAGTCGAGACATGTGCCAGTATCGCGGGGAATCGTCGGCTTCACGATCTGTAAGTATTTGGATTTTTGAATTGCATTGAGATTTATTGCCGTTCTAAGTTGATATGGTTTGAGATTCAGAAAGATATTATGCTTCACAAAGATGAGATGATGATTTGTGACATGATTGATGATCTTGAGAAACTATGATTTTGGAAATCAGTATGTTGAGTAGATTTTGGAACGGAATTGTGCATTTGGGAGAAGGTTGTGGATGGTTGAGAAAAACATGTAGTCATGATAGATCATTTTGTGATACATGAAACTGTTTTTGAGCATTTGAAAATGATACTTTTCAAAATGAATGTCTTACTGATGTTTTATGGAAAATGATTTTGGGCCGAGACCCAATCGATTTTGAAATGGTTTTATAACTCAGGAATTGGGGTCCGAAATGAGTTTTCTACTTTTTAAACTTCTTGTAATGTGGAATGAGATACGGGCTGAGACCCTAATGTTTCAAAAGACTTTCCTGTTTTCTAAAACTCCCGAGATTTGTAAAACACGTTATCAATTGTTTATCTACTTTATCACTACATTTCGGGGTTTTGATTTATTGGTTCAAATGGAAATTCTCGGGAAGTCTTTCGCCGTGTTTGATTTGTTGAATTGTTTCAACGTTTTGTCATATCATATTTGAGGTGATCCAGGATGGATTAAAGATTGACGCTATGCAGTAGTAGGTGGAGGAGGACTTTTATCAGAGTCTATATATTGAGATTTTGGAATTTCATCGTGTAATTTTCCGATGGAATATCAGTGAATTTGGTGACGAGCTGAATTGGTATACATGAGTATGGATATGGTCAAGCATTTTCATAAATCCCATTTTATTTAATCGTGTGTATTTGAAAAGAATTTTTATCGAGAACTTGACACGAGCGAGCCGGTTGGTTCGAAAATTGATTTTGTGGTCTTACGAGAATTTATGTTTTGAGTTTTCAAAATTTTGAAAGAATTTTCGAAAATTTGTCTTTTGACAAGACTATATGATTTCAAACTAGTTTTGAAAATGTGATTGATAACCATACTCATTTAGTGTATATTCCATATCATGGTGAAGTTGTGAGTGTGACTCACGAACTGGTTATGACATTCCTATGGTGCGATGAAAAGGGATCCGAACTTTGGTATGGTCGTTTGGTTATGCAAGGATGATCGATTGATTTATCGGATAAGAGAAATATGCCGTATGTTGTAGAATCATGCATATAATATAATTTTGGAACTTTGGATTGTGTGAAACTGGGGTATATGTGCTATGTGATTCCATTGGTGTGGTAATATTGTGACTTTACCATAATGATTTTGAATGATTTCTTTTGTAGATTTGGGGATGGTGACCCCATGTTGGTTGTTTTAGATGTCGATCGGTCGTTTCCACTCCAGGTATGATTGGTTATTTTCGTCGACTTGATTGGTTGTTCGTATGCCGAGGAGTATGCTCACCAGTCGAGTATGTTTATTGAGATCCACGGTATGTGATTGGTGTGTCGTTTTGAGAACTTTATTCGTCCGTATATATGTCTCTATGGTTCTGTGTGTATCGTGTTGGAATTTACCGTGTGAGGGTATTCCTGATTATTATCGCTCCTTCGTTGGTAATATTAGAGTTTATCATGTTGATGATATTCTCGATTGTGTTTTAACCTCTGGTTGGTCATATTAGAGTTTATCATGTTTATGATATACTCTATTGTGCTTTAACCATTGGATTGGTCGTATTGGAATTTATCATGTCGATGGTATTCTCAGTTAATTTGTTGGTTGATCATTGTTGATGATCGTATAAGTGTTCGGATTTTGTGTCGATGTTTCGAGATTGGTTGCCATTGTTTTGAGAAGTTGTTTCACAGATATATCGGATATTATTCGTCTTATCAGAATTGGAACTTGATCATGCGATCAGGCAAACAGGACTTGTCACGGATAGATTATTTCATCTGACGGTGATATAATTTTGTTGAGACTCAAGGAATTGTGATTGTAAGCGTATTGGGACTGTACAGTGAGATCGCTTGCTAGTATCTCAGGAGATCGTCGACCTGCGTATTTGTAAGTGTACTCTTTTGATTATTCAGTAATGATGATGATTGATCGTTGTCGTGATGGTTTTGGGATATTTTAGTTGAACAGTTTGTTTCTTTTATGACGGATTTCAAGTTTCGAGGACGAAACTTATTTTAAGTGGTGTAGTATGTAATATCCGGAATTTCTACTACTGTTGTTTGATATTATTTTATCCGAGTTATATTATGCAGTGGAATCATGCAGATGGATAAAATAAATAAATAAAGGACCGAGATGTCGAGATCGGTATAATTGTCGATTCGGTCGACGCTGCAATTGAGGATATTGTGTATCGTGTTATCGTACTTTCGATATAGAGTATATCGTATAAGGATGTTATTGATTCAAGATATGTATTCGATAAGTGTATATGTGTTTTCGGTATGTCGAGACAAAGCGTATGATTGAAATTGGCTAAGTATGGAATACTTAGCGACGCTAATGTTGAAGACTTACGACGCTAAATCACAAGAGTTACGACGTTATGGCCGAGACATTACGTACGTAACAAGAGAAATCGACAGTTGGGGTCTGTCGGCGGCTTTCGCGCAGATGTGGACAGTGAGTCAGCGGATGGAGTTACGACGTTATACAGGTGTATTACGACGTAATACGAGTATAATATCGTAGCAAGTCAACGCACGTGTAACGACGCAACGGAATAAGTGTTACGACGTTACGGGCGGCCGCCGAGTCGTGGCCGAGAGGACTGCAGGTGGCCGAGCATGGTCGGCAGTGACTCGCAGGGGTGGCCGATCACAGTCGGCAGTGACTCGCTGGGCGTAAGGACTGGCCGATTACGTACGTAAGGCAGTGTCCGGTTACGGTCGTAAGTGCCCGTTACGTACGTAAGCAGCTGCCGGTTACGTACGTAAGGATGCCGGGCGAAATGGACAGAAGGTTAGGCCGCGTCCGGCTACGTACGTAAGGACCCGCCGGTTACGTACGTAACTGGCCGGTGTCTCGCCTATATAAGGCCCGACCGAGTCACCCTTGTCATTTTTCATTTTTCTTCGCTTTCTCGCGATTTCTTCAAAGAAAGTTGATGGATTTGAGTAAGAACATCATGTAGCAACATGTTTTGGAAGTTGGAATCATGGATTAACATCATCTTCCATCCGGATCGAAGGTAAGAACACCTAAACACTTGGTTTTGGATAGTTTTGGAGTTTCTTGATGATTTGGCCGGATTGATTCGTTTTAACTCAGATTATTGATGGAACCTTGTTGTATTCTTGAGATTATACATTATCCTTGAAGTTTTGTGGAACAAATTCGGGTATTTCTTCGTTAAAATGATTGATTTAGATTATGCCTTCAAAGTGTTCGATGAAATGCCTCAATGAGTATAACTTGGGAAATTCTACACGTTTTCGTATGAATGGTGATGGAATTGATTGTGTTATGATTATTCTTGGTAATTATGGGAATTTTGTTAAGGGAAGATAATGAATTGATGGTCAAATACCTTGATTATGTCGTTATGATTATGGAATCGTAGTAATCTCGATGTTCTTGATAGTTTGTTGCAATCCATGACGTTATGAGTGTAATACCCGGTTGTAATTCAGTCATTATCATTCAGTAATTTCATTCGGTGATTGTCATTCAGTGGATTTTCACTCATTTATAATCATTCATCAATCATATTCGTTCACCGTGTTCACCGTTCGGAGAAACTTCGAGTGGTGTATCGTTATTGTTCATTGTTTCAACTTTCCTCATATGAGTTCGACTTTGTTAGATCACCATTAATTTTTGGTAACTCCAAAAATTCTAAATCTTTGCAATATTATAGAGCATCGAGTTAGCTTTCCAATGGTTCAAACGGTGAGTCAATCGGAGTCCGGACGAGAGAGTTATGGTCGTTTTAGCTCAACCGCTCATTGGCCGATCACTGCCGAACGAACTCGGCCGTGTCGTCCGACACGGCCCGTGCCGTACTCCTCCGCAAAGTGCCAAGTGTTCGCCTCAGGACCCGACCGTGTCGTGCGGCACGGCCGAGTCGAACCCTTCCGGATAAGCTGTAACCGATCGCCAAAGACGCCCGACCGTGTCGCCGCACGGCCGAAGTCATGCCGAAGCCGCCGTCGGACGGTCATCGCCGGGAGGCCCTCGCGCCGCGACCGTGTCAGCGGTGACACGGTCGAGTCATCCGGCCACTGTCGGCCGGTGCCGCGACACGACCGTGCCGATCGGCACGGCCGTGTCCGGCAGCACCAACTCCTTAAATTCGCTTTTTTCAAAGATTTCTTCCATTCCTTTCCCATTTTTTTCACTTGCAACCGAGAGAGGAAGCTTGAGGGAGGGTTTTTCCTTCACAAATCATTTGGGTGTTTGATTTTCTTCATCTCCTTTCGATCGTGAAGCCCGGATAATCAATCTAACGCGTATTCTTCGGATTAAAGCACTTGGATCATCAAAAGGTAATTCCTTCAACACTTTGGACTTCGATTTTGTGTTGAAATAGGATGTTTTGGACGTTATAATCATGATATATGAAGGGATATGTATATGATTATGAGTTTGTATAAGGATTCATTGGATTATTGAGGGATTATTCAAGAACACCTTGAATATCGAGTTGGAATTGGGGATTTTCGACTAATTGATGTTTTAATCACATTTTTGGATATTCATAACGGATTATTGATCGTATTGGAGTTGTTTTGTTGGTTTGAAACACTTCTTGGGGGATTTTATATTGGTATATCGAGGTTTGATTGTAAATAATCGGAGTTTGGATACTACGTGTTTGATTTAATGCCTCTATGGACTTGGTTTAGTCGTATCGACGTTTTGAGTTCGTTATATTCGTGTTTGATTCGTATATTGAACGGATTGTTGGTAATTGTATTATTTAAGGTTGTTCGAGCGACCGATATCTCAATTAGGACGTTGTTCGTGGACGGACATTCTTCATCGTTGTTGAGTAAGTTGATTCTTACTCGGTTAAAAGGACATTCATTCCTTTTGTTGTTGATCATTCATAATCATAATTCATTCATCATTGTATTAATCATTTTGAGACTTGTAATTGTCGGATAATCATTTCATTAGCGAGGAACGGCGGTTCCAATCATTTCATTGAAAACTATCAATCACTTCATTATCACTTTCGTATCGGTGAGTCATTCTTGACTTTGTCGGATTATTATTATTCATTGATATTCATTATGGTCATTCTTGTTCATATGACCTTCTGGGTTCATATTGCGTACAAAGTGCGGATGTGTGGAATTTTTAGTCGGGCACGTGATGGCCATGTATTAGGAGTGATACATTGGATGTGCACACGGTAACGATTACCTCCGTGAGACTAATTAGGTACAAGGACGGGTGTGTCCGGTCATCCGTCTTGTACACTTGCACAGAACACTACGGGCGTACTATGATACTCCTCTTCAGCGTAATTCATAATTAAGGATATTTCATAACTTGATTAAATCATGTTTGTGTATTTTCAACCCTTGAGGATTGTTGTTCTGTGTAACTGACCCCGTTGGGGGATTTTGTTTTCAGGTCACGGCAAGGCAAAGGCACGGGAAGAGCATGTTGACGGCGACGAGTCCCAGTGATACTAGTAGGGGGCCCCAGTCATTCCGTTTATTTCAGTCATTTCATTCATTTCCGTCATTTGTATTTTCCGCTGCAAATTCCGTTTGAGATGCTTATTTGTTCAGGGTGGTGTATTTTATCTCCATATAAAATATACTAGTATTCTGTTTTGTCCTGGTGTAATGTACTTAAACTCCTCATCGGAGTACTTGGTAATATAATGTGGTTCGGTACTACAATTATATTATTTAATTCATCATTTTCATTTGCTGGTGGGTCCAGTGGGGATTCACAGACCGTAATATCCGCCTAGTTTTGGGTGTTACAGAGGTGTTATCGGAGCGTGGTATTGAATACTACCCTCCAAGTCATGTCTCATTTGAAATTATCGTCATCGGACTAGTATCATTGACTTTCGCGTCACGTGTGACTCGTGCAAATGCCGAGCCAATCGTATCAAGAACCGTAAGATTTCTAATGCCATGGTATAATTTCTCGCAATAGTCATTCATTCATAATTCATCGCTTAACAATCCTCAATCATCATTGTCATTTTGACCAGACGGTCGAGTTAACTCATTAATCACCAATTAATTTCATTGTTCATTGTTGATCGTGAAGATCGAATCATTAATCTTGTTAACTCATTCAAGATAATCATTTCAATAATTTCATCAGATAATCATGTCACCTCAGTTAATCATTCATGTAATCACCGTGTTAGAGCGCGTATGCTCATTTTCATAATCTCATGTCATAATCATAACGTATATTTCATGCGGTGAATATAATCATCATGTGACTTTCCTACTTCAGTATGGAGAGGGCAAGAAGAGGACGTGGAGGACGAGGCCGTGGAGCGGTCCGAATCCCGAGAGCTCATGTGAATACACGTGCAAACGCGAGGAATAATGCTAATTCATCGAGCAGCGACGCTGCCACTCATTCACCTGGACGCGATCATTCACTATCAGGGAGTCGTACAGGACACGGCTCGCCGAGGGTGTCCGGTTGACCCACTCGCTTTATGCAGTGGCATGATGGCCCAAATGACCCGGATGGCTCGGTTGATGGAGACAATGCATAACTCCGTCAATCAAAATCAGCAGCTCCTCCGCCGCCACCTCGAGGCAAGAGAGGAATGTGAGTAATATCATCGGCGATATCTCTCGCGAGGCCACCTACTTTTGAGGGCCTGTCTGAGCCGGGCAGATATCATTCATTGGCTCGAGCATTTCGAGAAGTTGTTTGTTATGGTAGAGTGTCCCGAAGGACACAAAGTTTCTGCGGCTTACTACCCGGGTAAGAGCGCACATTCTTGGTGGTTATCGTTGAAGCCCACCGAAGGATCTTGTACTTGGGATCGTCAAGACTCTCATGATGGAGAGGTATTATCCGGCCCCACTCGGAGAGGCCAAGTCGCCGAATTGCTCACCCCGACCCTCGGCCAGACGAGGATGTTCTCGCCATTGCCGAGAAATTTCAGAACTTCTTCCTTTCGCCTCATCCATCATTCATTCGGAGGCGGATAAGATCAAGTATTTGAAGAGGCTGAAACCCCGTATGAGACTTCAGCCACTTAATCATAATTGCACCACGTTGGCCGAATTCATTGAGAAAGCTCTCACCTACGAGCTATCGCTAAGGAAATTGCTAAGCAGCAACCTTCGTCTGCTAGCAAGAAATCGAAGAATCGTAATCAGTCTGAAGGTGGTCAGACAACCTTCAAGAAACCCCGTGCGGGCTCTGCTTTTTTTGAGCGACCTCCAGTGTCGTCTAAACCCGCGGAATCTCAGTCACGAGCGGCCAGTTCGGCCATCACCTGTTACAACTGTGGGGATCTTGGTCATGTCAGCACCAAGTGTCCGAGACAGTCTGTCACGTGTCATAACTGTGGAATTGTGGGACATAAGGCCCGTTTTTGTCGAGAGACGATGTCATCTTGGGTATTGATTGGATGGATCGTCATGATGCCATCATTAGTGTCCGTAAGCGTATGGTCACTATCATTTCAGACGATGGGGTTGAATGTGTGTTTCAGGGAGGTAATCCTGGCTGTTCTGGTAAGGTCATTAATTTGATGAAAGCAGTAAGATTACTCAATCAGGGATGTGTCGGTTATTGGTGCTATATGGCCAAAACCGAGAAGTCATCAGTAATGTTGACGGATATTCCGGTGGTGAGGGAATATGCCGATGTTTTTCCAGACGAGTTACCTGGTTTGCCTCCACAGAGGGATGTGGAATTCACGATTGAGTTGGAGCCTGGTACGTCCCCGATATCGAAGGCACCGTACCGGATGGCCCCGACCGAAATGCAGGAGTTAAAGAACCAACTTGAGGAGTTGTTCGAGAAAGGTTACATCCGACCGAGTGCGTCCCCGTGGGGAGCACCGGTATTGTTTGTCAAGAAGAAGGATGGTTCATTTCGCTTATGTATTGATTATCGGGAGTTGAACAGGGTGACAATCAAGAATAAGTATCCCTTACCCCGTATTGATGATCTCTTAGATCAACTGCAGGGAGCTTCAGTATTTTCCAAGATCGACTTAAGGTCTGGATATCATCAGTTGCGGATCCGAGAGTCGGACATCGCGAGACGCTGCTTCAACACGCTATGGTCATTATGAGTTTGTGGTTATGCCGCTCGGATTGACTAATGCACTGCGGTATTCATGGAGTTAATGAATCGGGTTTTCATCGACTTTTGGATCGGTTTGTTGTTGTCTTCATCGATGACATTTTGATTTATTCTCGTGACCGGAGGAACACGAGTCTCACCTTCATCGAGTGCTCGACGTGTTGAGACGAGAACAACTTTATGGGAAGTTCTCCAAATGTGAGTTCGGATGTCCAAGTGACGTTTCTCGACACGTAATTTCATCGACGGAGTTCGTGTCGATCCTCAGAAGACGGAGGCTATTCGAGATTGGCTACCTCCGAAAAGCGTTAAGGAAATCCGAAGTTTCCTCGGATTAGCGGGTTATTATCGGCGATTTGTGGAAGGATTTTCTAAAATCGCTCAACCCTTGACGAACTTATTGCGGAAGGATAAGAAATACACGTGGTCCGACGCGTGTCAGCGGAGTTTTGAGGAACTCAAGAGCCGGTTAATGTCAGCACCTGTACTTTCCTTGCCGCAGGGAACGGAAGGATTTGTGGTTTATAGTGATGCATCCGGACAGGGTCTCGGGTGTGTACTCATGCAGAACGGGAAAGTTATTGCCTATGCTTCACGGCAATTGAGACCTTACGAGGTTAATTATCCGACCCATGACACGGAGCTAGCGGCCGTGGTGTTCGCTTTGAAGATTTGGCGTCATTACCTTTATGGCGTCACCTGTCAGATATTCACCGATCATAAGAATTTAAAGTATATATTTACTCAGAAGGAGTTAAATATGCGTCAGAGACGGTGGTTGGAATTAATCAAAGATTATGATATCGAGATCCTCTATCACCCGGCAAGGCGAACGCTGCCGCCGACGCCTTGAGTCGTAAGTCCGTTGAGAGCAGATGCTTGCCCGTTTAACAGATTGAAGGAGCTTCAAAGAGAATTCCTTAGACCCGAGATCGAGGTTTGGCTTCAGCGAGTTCAGGGGCAGCTTTGTATGTTAGAGATTTCATCGTCACTAGAGGAGACAATTCGAGAGAATCAGGGTTCGGACCCATCATTGTTACGCATCCGTGAGGATGTGGCTCAGGGGAAAGCCCCTGGATTTGTGGTCCACGAGGATGGACTTTTGAGGTTTAAGAATCGGTTGTGTGTACCGGCGAATGACGAGTTGAAAAACTCGATTTTGAAAGAAGCTCATGCTACCCCTTATTCTGTGCATCCGGGGTCTAGCAAGATGTACAAGGACTTGAAACAAAATTACTGGTGGAGTAATATGAAGCGAGAAGTCGCAGAATTTGTTTCGAGATGCTTAACCTGCCAACAAGTTAAGATTGAACATCGGCCGGCGGTATGTCAAAACCTCTTCCTATTCCCGAATGGAAGTGGGAAGACATTTCTATGGATTTCATCACGAGTTTGCCGACGAGTCGTCGTGGCATGAATACGATCTGGGTGATCGTGGACCGCTTAACTAAATCAGCTCATTTCCTTGAGATCAAGGATACGTGGGGTCCCGAGAGACTTGCCCAACTTTTCATCAAAGAGATAGTGAGACTGCACGGTACTCCTAAGAGTATCGTTTCCGATCGTGACGGACGGTTTGTGTCACATTTTGGAAATCGTTCATCGTGCTATGGGAACTCACTTAATCTCGATCGCTTTTCATCCTCAGTCCGACGGACAATCAGAGAGGACTATTCAGACATTAGAGGACATGTTGAGGGCATGCGTCCTCGATTGGAAAGACGATTGGGAAGCCCAACTACCATTGATCGAGTTCACGTATAATAATAGTTGGCATGCTTCGATCAAGATGGCACCTTACGAGGCCTTGTATGGTCGTCGTTGTCGATCTCCGTTGTGTTGGGACGACTTATCAGAATCAATCGGCACCGAGCCCGATATGCTTATAGCCGCCCGTGAAAAGGTAACTTTGATCAGGAATCATTTGTTGACCGCTCAGAGTCGACAGAAATCATATGCAGATAACCGTCGTCGACCATTAGAGTTCGAGACAGGTGACCACGTGTTGGTCAAGGTATCCCCGAGTCGTGGTATCTTCCGTTTCGGGAAGAGGGGGAAGTTAAGTCCGAGATTCATTGGACCGTTTGAGATTTTGGATCGAGTGGGCGAGTTAGCTTATCGTTTGGCTTTACCTCCGGCGTTGAGCCGAATTCATAATGTGTTTCATGTCTCTCCATGCGAAGTATGTTGCACCCGAGTCACATACTTCGCCGATGAGATCGAGATCGCCGACGATCATTCATATGAGGAGCGTCCCGTGCGAAGTTTTAGAGCGGCGAATCAAACAGCTTGAGGAATAAGACGATCCCTTTGGTCAAGATTCATGGTCTAGACACGGAGTCGAAGAGGCCACTTGGGAAACCGAGGAGAATATGCGGGAGTGTTATCCCGAGTTGTTTGACCCTTAGTTTCGGGACGAAACTCTTTTAAGGGGGGGTGTATGTAATACCCGGTTGTAATTCAGTCATTATCATTCAGTAATTTCATTCGGTGATTGTCATTCAGTGGATTTTCACTCATTTATAATCATTCATCAATCATATTCGTTCACCGTGTTCACCGTTCGGAGAAACTTCGAGTGGTGTATCGTTATTGTTCATTGTTTCAACTTTCCTCATATGAGTTCGACTTTGTTAGATCACCATTAATTTTTGGTAACTCCAAAAATTCTAAATCTTTGCAATATTATAGAGCATCGAGTTAGCTTTCCAATGGTTCAAACGGTGAGTCAATCGGAGACCGGACGAGAGAGTTATGGTCGTTTTAGCTCAACCGCTCATTGGCCGATCACTGCCGAACGAACTCGGCCGTGTCGTCCGACACGGCCCGTGCCGTACTCGTCCGGAAAGTGCCGGTGTACGCCTCAGACCCGACCGTGTCGCCTGGCACGGCCGAGTCGAACCCTTCCGGATAAGCTGTAACCGATCGCCAAAGACGCCCGACCGTGTCGCCCGCACGGCCGAGTCATGCCGAGTCGCTGTCGGACGGGTCACTGTCGGGAGGCCCTCCGCGCCGCGACCGTGTCAAGCAGGACACGGTCGAGTCACTGTCGGCCAGCTGTCGGCCAGCTGCGCGACACGACCGTGCCGATCGGCACGGGCCGTGTCCGGCAGGCAGTCAACTCCCTTAAATTCGTTTTTTTCAGCATTTCTTCCATTCCTTTCCCATTTTTTTCACTTGCAACCGAGAGAGGAAGCTTGAGGGAGGGTTTTTCCTTCACAAATCATTTGGGTGTTTGATTTTCTTCATCTCCTTTCGATCGTGAAGCCCGGATAATCAATCTAACGCGTATTCTTCGGATTAAAGCACTTGGATCATCAAGAGGTAATTCCTTCAACACTTTGGACTTCGATTTTGTGTTGAAATAGGATGTTTTGGACGTTATAATCATGATATATGAAGGGATATGTATATGATTATGAGTTTGTATAAGGATTCATTGGATTATTGAGGGATTATTCAAGAACACCTTGAATATCGAGTTGGAATTGGGGATTTTCGACTAATTGATGTTTTAATCACATTTTTGGATATTCATAACGGATTATTGATCGTATTGGAGTTGTTTTGTTGGTTTGAAACACTTCTTGGGGGATTTGATATTGGTATATCGAGGTTTGATTGTAAACAATCGGAGTTTGGATACTACGTGTTTGATTTAATGCCTCTATGGACTTCGTTTAGTCGTATCGACGTTTTGAGTTCGTTATATTCGTGTTTGATTCGTATATTGAACGGATTGTTGGTAATTGTATTATTTAAGGTTGTTCGAGCGACCGATATCTCAATTAGGACGTTGTTCGTGGACGGACATTCTTCATCGTTGTTGAGTAAGTTGATTCTTACTCGGTTAAAAGGACATTCATTCCTTTTGTTGTTGATCATTCATAATCATAATTCATTCATCATTGTATTAATCATTTTGAGACTTGTAATTGTCGGATAATCATTTCATTAGCGAGGAACGGCGGTTCCAATCATTTCATTGAAAACTATCAATCACTTCATTATCACTTTCGTATCGGTGAGTCATTCTTGACTTTGTCGGATTATTATTATTCATTGATATTCATTATGGTCATTCTTGTTCATATGACCTTACGGGTTCATATTGCGTGGCGGGTGCGGATGTGTGGAATTTTTAGTCGGGCACGTGATGGCCATGTATCGGGAGTGATACATTGGATCGTGCACACGGTAACGATTACCTCCGTGAGACTAATTAGGTACAAGGACGGGTGTGTCCGGTCATCCGTCTTGTACACTTGCACGTAACACTACGGGCGTACTATGATACTCCTCTTCGGCGTAATTCATAATTAAGGATATTTCATAACTTGATTAAATCATGTTTGTGTATTTTCAACCCTTGAGGATTGTTGTTCTCAGAATCGATTTCGTTGGGGATTTTGTTTTCGTGTCACGGCAAGGCAAAGGCATGGGAAGAGCATGTTGACGCGACGAGTCCTGATACTAGTAGGGGCCCTACCATTCCGTTTATTTCAGTCATTTCAGTCATTTCCGTCATTTGTATTTTCCGCTGCAAATTCCGTTTGAGATGCTTATTTGTTCAGGGTGGTGTATTTTATCTCCATATAAAATATACTAGTATTCTGTTTTGTCCTGGTGTAATGTACTTAAACTCCTCATCGGAGTACTTGGTAATATAATGTGGTTCGGTACTACAATTATATTATTTAATTCATCATTTTCATTTGCCTGGTGGGTCCCAGTCGGGGATTCACGGCACTGTAATATCCGCCTAGTTTGGGGTGTTACAATGAGAAGTATATATGTTGAAGAACATGATTACATACACCTTGAATTGTGAATAAGGATTGGTTAGATGTTAGAACACATCGGATTATGCCGTTTGGGGACTTTGAATGTGATTTCGGAATAAGTTGTGGAACTCTTGGAATATGATTATCTATAATTAATTGGATTGCCCGGATTGATGATGATAATCGATAATTGGTTTTATTACGAATATACAAGGAGGAAACTTGTAAGTATTTAAGATTGAATGTGGAATCGTAGTGTTGTCTTGAATTCGTGTTTGATTGGTTTGAGTTGTATTGTCCGGTTTTGTGTATGATCGAGGTATTGTTGAGCCGTTGAGTTTGATCGGTTGGCTATGTCGGTCATTGATTATTATCGGATTTTATGTTAATCGATTATTTCAATAGGTTGAGATTATCGATCGGTGAGTATAACCGTATGTTGCGGCCATGTTCGAGTATGTTCGTGAATTGCTTCGGTCGGGGCCGAGGAGCCCGTAGATGAAGGCAATGTGACTGGTAGCGGCTTCATCATCGTATCGGTATCGAGGCAAGTTATTACTTGCTCGATTATAATATTTAATGAATGGTTTCGATTTCATTCGTTTATAATTCGTATAGCAATGTTTATAAATCGTAATCACAGGAGATTTGAAATTATAGGTTGTATTCGAGTTTTGGGAATTTAAATCATAATGTATATGATTTATAATTGTCGTTGGTATACTTGTTATCGAGGATACATCATGGTATTGACAAAGCGTGAATTATCTACCGTCCGTGATGTTTTGGATCGGTGAATATTCAGAATAATGGTTGGTGATGGTTTAGATATCGAGATTGCTCTCGAAGGACTCGGAGCAAGTATTTTAATCATTTCTGTCATTTGTGTCGATCATGTCGTGATACATTCGTGTATCGTTGTTGTCATGCATTTGTGCATTGTTGTTGTCGTGTATTGTGCCTTCGTTGTTCGTGCGGTTGTGCATTGTTGTCATATGTCCACCATGCGTTGGTCCGACGGGATCATCATGGGAATCTATAGCCGTGTGCTACTGATCGCCGGATGTAATGCCACCATGCGTTGGTCCGACGGGATCATCATGGGAATCTATAGCCTGTGCGCTGGATCGTTGATTACCATATGTTGTTGTTATTGTGCATATGTATATTATGGGTTGCCATAAGTATACATTGTCGTTATTGTTGTGATCATATTGACGTTGTCATATGAGTATGCATTTGTAGGTCTTGTGTTAGGACCATGTCCGTATGTTCCGTTGATCGATCTCGGATTAGACCGACGTGATGGTAATGGTATTTCGTATCTTGAGGTATGTTCCGTATTTCCTTGATACTTGTCTTTGATTGGCAATCGATTATCGTATTGAAATGTTGACGTTATCCGATGGATTGAATTGGCCAGAGTTGGTAAAATTTCCATATCCCGAGTTATGATAATGTTTTGAGAACCTTGAGTATTATTGAGATACCGTACAGATATTTCGGTATTATCTTAATGTGTTGTTAAGGATACGAATCGTGGATTCTCGTAAAGTTACGACGGTAAGATTACATTGGTCGTATTCTTACTTAGTATTTCCATTGATATGTAATTATTGACGAGATGTGATGGATATCATTGTTGGATATTATGGCTGACCCCGTCGTGGGCTTTCTTTTTAGGTTCTTGGATTATCAAGCTTGTAGCGGTCGTGGAGAGATGAACTTCCCGGAGGATACTGGCTATGGCATGTATTTGTATATTGAGTTCCCTGAACAGTTTTTTTATTTCCGTTGCTAGAGTATTTTAATTGTTTGTCTTTATCCGCTGCGTGAGTATTTTTAAACTGACCTATTGGTATCTGGTAACTTAGGTTACTTTGGGAAATCGTTTTCTAAATTTGTTCTGTCGGTACGTGTAAGCGATAGCTTAACGTATGTTTTTAAACTGTTGAGTTTTGGCATTTTGGGCCTTGTGGTTTCAAATGAGTTTTTACGACGGTTTCTGATAAATGGATTTTATAAGTCTTTGTGAATTTTTAATAGATAATACCGTCGTTAGCCTCTTGGGCGTTCGTAAATGTTTGCGAAAATTTCTTTTAGCTTTGTGGGTTCCATTACGGGGCCCACGGCGCTGTAATATTCCCGGTCGGCTCTGGGAGTGTTACAAAGATATATCTAGTTGAGTGATGTTCCCAAATTTTCAAAAAATAAATATTTAATTTGGTTTGAGATCTTAGTAAACCACTACTAAATTGACTATTACTAGTAACTAGTGCTTTTCACGGATTATTGTTTCTATTTTCGTAAAAATATTTATCGATGATCCAACCGTACGGATGTCAACATATATCTAGTTGAGTGATGTTCCCAAATTTTCAAAAAATAAAAAATTAATTTGGTTTGAGATCTTAGCAAACCACTAGTAAATTGACTAGTACTAGTAACTAGTGCTTTTCATGGATTTTTATCTCTATTTTCGTAAAAATATTTATTGACAATCTAACCGTACGGATTTTAGCATATATCTAATTGAGTGATGTCCTCAAATTTTTAAAAAATAAAAAATTAATTTGCTTTGAGATCTTAGCAAACCATTTCTAAATTGACTAGTACTACTACTAGTAACTACTGCTTTTCACGGATTATTGTTTCTATTTTCATAAAAATATTTATCGACGATCCACCCATACGGACATCAATATATATCTAATTGAGTGATGTTCCCAAATTTTCGAAAAATAAAAATTTAATTTGGTTTGATATCTTAGCAAGCCACTACTAAATTGACTAGTACTAGTAACTACTTCTTTTCATGGATTATTGTTTCTATTTTCGTAAAAGTATTTATCGACGATCTACCATACGGATATCAACATATATCTAATTGATTGATGTTCCAAAATTTTCAAAAAATAAAAATTTAATTTGGTTTGATATCTTAGCAAGCCACTACTAAATTGACTAGTACTAGTAACTAATGCTTCTCACGGATTATTGTTTCTATTTTAGCAAAAATATTTATCGACGATCCAACCGTACGGATGTCAACATATATCTAATTGAGTGATGATCCCAAATTTTCAAAAAATAAAAAATTAATTTGGTTTGAGATCTTATCAAAGCACTACGAAATTAACTAGTTCTAATAACTAATGTTTTTCACGGATTTGTTTCTATTTGTGTAAAAATATTTATCGACGATCCGACCGTAAGGATGTCAACATATATCTAGTTGAGTGATGTTCCCAAATTTTCAAAAAAATAAAAAATTAATTTGGTTTGAGATCTTAGCAAACCACTACTAAATTGACTAGTGCTAGTAACTAGTGCTTTTCACGGATGATTGTTTCTATTTTTGTTAAAATATTTATCGACGATCCAACCATACAGATGCCAACATATATCTAATTTAGTGATGTTCCCAAATTTAAAAAAAAATTAATTTGGTTTGCGATATTAGCAAACCACTACTAAATTGACTAGTACTAGTAACTAATACTTTTCACAGATTATTGTTTCTATTTTCGTAAAAATATTTATCGAAGATCCAACCGTACGGATATAAAGATATATCTAATTGAATGATGTTCCCAAATTTTCAAAAAATAAAAATTTAATTTGGTCTGTGATTTTAGCAAACCACTTCTAAATTGACTTGTACTAATAACTAGTGCTTTTCACGGATTATTGTTTCTATTTTCATAAAAATATTTATCGACGATCCAACTATACGGATTTCAACATATATCTAATTTAGTGATGTTCCCAAATTTTCAAAAAAATAAAAAATTAATTTGGTTTGCGATCTTAGCAAACCACTGGTAAATTAACTAGTGCTTGTAACTAGTGCTTTTCACATATTGTTTCTATTTTTGTAAAAATATTTATCGAAGATCCAACCATACGGATGTCAAGATATATCTAGTTGAGTGATGTTCCCAAATTTTCAAAAAATAAAAATTTAATTTGGTGTGAGATCTTAGCAAACCACTACTAAATTGACTAGTACTAGTAACTAGTGCTTTTCACGGATTATTGTTTCTATTTTCGTAAAAATATTTATCGATGATCCAACCGTACGGATGTCAATATATATCTAGTTGAGTGATGTTCCCAAATTTTCAAAAAAATAAAAAATTAATCTTGGTTTGAGATCTTAGCAAACCACTAGTAAATTTGACTAGTACTAGTAACTAGTGCTTTCCATAGATTTTTATTTCTATTTTCGTAAAAATATTTATTGACAATCTAACTGTACGGATGTTAGCATATATCTAATTGAGTGATGTTCTCAAATTTTCAAAAAATAAAAAATTAATTTAGTTTGAGATATTAGCAAACCATTACTAAATTGACTAGTACCAGTAACTACTGCTTTTCACGGATTATTGTTTCTATTTTCGTAAAAATATTTATCGACGATCCACCCATACGGACATCAACATATATCTAATTGAGTGATGTTCCCAAATTTTCAAAAAATAAAAATTTAATTTGGTTTGATATCTTAACAAGCCACTACTAAATTGACTAGTACTAGTAACTACTTCTTTTCACGGATTATTGTTTCTATTTTCGTAAAAGTATTTATCGACAATCCACCCATACGGATATCAACATATATCTAATTTAGTGATGTTCCCAAATTTTCAAAAAATAAAAATTTAAATTGGTTTGATATCTTAGCAAGCCACTACTAAATTGACTAGTACTAGTAACTAATGCTTTTCACGGATTATTTGTTTCTATTTTCGTAAAAATATTTATCGACGATCCAACCGTACGGATGTCAACATATATCTAATTGAGTGATGTTCCCAAATTTTCAAAAAATAAAAAATTAATTTGGTTTGAGATCTTACCAAAGCACTACTAAATTAACTAGTTCTAGTAACTAGTGCTTTTCACGGATTTTTTTCTATTTGTGTAAAAATATTTATCGACGATTCGACCATAAGGATGTCAACATATATCTAGTTGAGTGATGTTCCCAAATTTAAAAAAAAAATTAATTAGGTTTGAGATCTTAGCAAACCACTACTAAATTGACTAGTGCGAGTAACTAGTGCTTTTCACGGATTATTGTTTCTATTTTTGTTAAAATATTTATCGACGATCCAACCATACGGATGTCAACATATATCTAATTGAGTGATGTTCCCAAATTTTCAAAAAAATAAAAAATTAATTTGGTTTGAGATCTTAGCAAACCACGACTAAATTGACTAGTACTAGTAACTAATATTTTTCACGGATTATTGTTTCTATTTTCGTAAAAATATTTATCAAAGATCCAACCGTACAGATGTCAAGATATATCTAATTGAGTGATGTTCCTAAGTTTTAAAAAAAAAAAATTTGGTTTGAGATCTTAGCAAACCGGTACTAAATTGACTAGTGCTAGTAACTAGTGCTTTTCACGGATTATTGTTTTTATTTTCGTAAAAAATATTTATCGACGATCCAACTGTACGGATGTCAACATATATATAATTGAGTGATGTTCCCAAATTTTAAAAAGAAATTAATTTGGTTTGAGATCTTAGCAAACCACTACTAAATTGACTAGTACTAGTAACTAGTACTTTTCACGGATTACTGTTTCTATTTTCGTAAAAATATTTATCGAAGATCCAACCGTACGGATGTCAAGATATATCTAATTGAGTGATATTCCCAAATTTTCAAAAAATAAAAAATTAATTTGGTTTGAGATCTTAGCAAACCACTACTAAAATTGACTAGTACTAGTAACTAGTGCTTTCCACAGATTTTTATTTCTATTTTTGTAAAATATTTATTGACGATACAACCGTACGGATGTCAAGATATATCTAATTGAGTGAAGTTCCAAATTTTCAAAAAATAAAAATTTAATTTGGTTTGAGATCTTAGCAAACCACAGCTAAATTGACTAGTAGTAGTAACCAGTGCTTTTCACGGATTATTGTTTCTATTTTCGTAAAATTATTTATCGAAGATTCAACCGTATGGATGTCAACATATATCTAATTTAGTGATGTTCCCAAATTTTCAAAAAATAAAAAATTAAGTTGGTTTGAGATCTTAGAAAACCACTACTAAATTGACTAGTTCTAGTAACTAGTGCTTTTCACGGATTTGTTTCTATTTGTGTAAAAATATTTATCGACGATCCGACCGTACGGATGTCAACATATATCTAGTTGAGTGATGTTCCCAATTTTCAAAAATAAAAAATTAATTTGGTTTGAGATCTTAGCAAACCACTACTAAATTGACTAGTGCTAGTAACTAGTGCTTTTCACGGATTATTGTTTCTATTTTCGTAAAAATATATATCGACGATCCAACCGTACGGCTGTCAACTTATATCTAATTGAGTGATGTTCCCAAATTTTCAAAAAAAAAAAAAATAATTTGGTTTAAGATTTTAGCAAACCACTACTAAATTGACTAGTTAATAACTAGTGCTTTTCACAGATTATTATTACTATTTTTGTAAAATATTTATCGACGATCCAACCATATGGATGTGAACATATATCTAATTGAGTGATGTTCCAAAGTTTCAAAAAATAAAAAAATAATTTGGTTTGAGATCTTAGCAAACCACTACTAAATTGACTAGTACTAATAACTAGTACTTTTCACGGATTATTGTTTCTATTTTCGTAAAAATATTTATCGAAGATCCAACCGTACGGATGTCAATATATATCTAGTTGAGTGATGTTCCCAAATTTTCAAAAAATAAATATTTAATTTGGTTTGAGATCTTAGTAAACCACTACTAAATTGACTAGTACTAGTAACTATTGCTTTTCACGGATTATTGTTTCTATTTTCGTAAAAATATTTATCGATGATCCAACCGTACGTATGTCAACATATATCTAGTTGAGTGATGTTCCTAAATTTTCAAAAAATAAAAAATTAATTTGGTTTGAGATCTTAGCAAACCACTAGTAAATTGACTAGTACTAGTAACTAGTGCTTTTCATGGATTTTTATTTCTATTTTCGTAAAAATATTTATTGACAATCTAACCGTACGGATGTTAGCATATATCTAATTTAGTGATGTCCTCAAATTTATAAAAAATAAAAAATTAATTTGGTTTGAGATCTTAGCAAACCATTACTAAATTGACTAGTACTAGTAACTACTGCTTTTCACCGATTATTGTTTCTATTTTCGTAAAAATATTTATCGACGATCCACCCATACGGACATAAATATATATCTAATTGAGTGATGTTCCCAAATTTTCGAAAAATAAAAATTTAATTTGGTTTGATATCTTACCAAGCCACTACTAAATTGACTAGTACTAGTAACTACTTCTTTTCACGGATTATTGTTTCTATTTTCGTAAAAGTATTTATCGACGATCCACCATACGGATATCAACATATATCTAATTGATTGATGTTCCAAAATTTTCAAAAAATAAAAATTTAATTTGGTTTGATATCTTAGCAAGCCACTACTAAATTGACTAGTACTAGTAACTAATGCTTTTCACGGATTATTGTTTCTCTTTTAGCAAAAATATTTATCGACGATCCAACCGTACGGATGTCAACATATATCTAATTGAGTGATGATCCCAAATTTTCAAAAAATAAAAAATTAATTTGGTTTGAGATCTTATCAAAACACTACTAAATTAACTAGTTCTAATAACTAATGTTTTTCACGGATTTGTTTCTATTTGTGTAAAAATATTTATCGACGATCCGACCGTAAGGATGTCAACATATATCTAGTTTAGTGATGTTCCCAAATTTTCAAAAAAATAAAAAATTAATTTGGTTTGAGATCTTAGCAAACCACTACGAAATTGACTAGTGCTAGTAACTAGTGCTTTTCACGGATTATTGTTTCTATTTTTGTTAAAATATTTATCGACGATCCAACCATACAGATGCCAACATATATCTAATTGAGTGATGTTCCCAAATTTAAAAAAAAATAATTTGGTTTGCGATATTAACAAACCACTACTAAATTGACTAGTACTAGTAACTAATACTTTTCACAGATTATTGTTTCTATTTTCGTAAAAATATTTATCGAAGATCCAACCGTACGGATATAAAGATATATCTAATTGAGTGATGTTCCCAAATTTTCAAAAAATAAAAATTTAATTTGGTCTGTGATTTTAGCAAACCACTTCTAAATTGACTTGTACTAATAACTAGTGCTTTTCACGGATTATTATTTCTATTTTCGTAAAAATATTTATCGACGATCCAACCATACGGATGTCAACATATATCTAATTTAGTGATGTTCCCAAATTTTCAAAAAAATAAAAAATTAATTTGGTTTGAGATCTTAGCAAACCACTGGTAAATTAACTAGTGCTTGTAACTAGTGCTTTTCACATATTGTTTCTATTTTTTGTAAAAATATTTATCGAAGATCCAACCGTACGGATGTCAAGATATATCTAGTTGAGTGATTTTCCCAAATTTTCAAAAAATAAAAATTTAATTTGGTGTGAGATCTTAGCAAACCACTACTAAATTGACTAGTACTAGTAACTAGTGCTTTTCACGGATTATTGTTTCTATTTTCGTAAAACTCTTTATCGATGATCCAACCGTACGGATGTCAACATATATCTAGTTGAGTGATGTTCCCAAATTTTCAAAAAAATAAAAAATTAATCTTGGTTTGAGATCTTAGCAAACCACTAGTAAATTTGACTAGTACTAGTAACTAGTGCTTTCCATAGATTTTTATTTCTATTTTCGTAAAAATATTTATTGACAATCTAACCGTACGGATGTTAGCATATATCTAATTGAGTGATGTTCTCAAATTTTCAAAAAAATAAAAAATTAATTTAGTTTGAGATATTAGCAAACCATTACTAAATTGACTAGTACCAGTAACTACTGCTTTTCACGGATTATTGTTTCTATTTTCGTAAAAATATTTATCGACGATCCACCCATACGGACATCAACATATATCTAATTGAGTGATGTTCCTAAATTTTCAAAAAATAAAAATTTAATTTGGTTTGATATCTTAACAAGCCACTACTAAATTGACTAGTACTAGTAACTACTTCTTTTCACGGATTATTGTTTCTATTTTCGTAAAAGTATTTATCGATGATCCACCCATACGGATATCAACATATATCTAATTTAGTGATGTTCCCAAATTTTCAAAAAATAAAAATTTAAATTGGTTTGATATCTTAGCAAGCCACTACTAAATTGACTAGTACTAGTAACTAATGCTTTTCACGGATTATTTGTTTCTATTTTCGTAAAAATATTTATCGACGATCCAACCGTACGGATGTCAACATATATCTAATTGAGTGATGTTCCCAAATTTTCAAAAAATAAAAAATTAATTTGGTTAGAGATCTTAACAAAGCACTACTAAATTAACTAGTTCTAGTAACTAGTGCTTTTCACGGATTTGTTTCTATTTGTGTAAAAATATTTATCGACGATTCGACCATAAGGATGTCAACATATATCTAATTGAGTGATGTTCCCAAATTTTCAAAAAAATAAAAAATTAATTTGGTTTGAGATCTTAGCAAACCACGACTAAATTGACTAGTGCGAGTAACTAGTGCTTTTCACGGATTATTGTTTCTATTTTTGTTAAAATATTTATCGACGATCCAACCATACGGATGTCAACATATATCTAATTGAGTGATGTTCCCAAATTTTCAAAAAAATAAAAAATTAATTTGGTTTGAGATCTTAGCAAACCACGACTAAATTGACTAGTACTAGTAACTAATATTTTTCACGGATTATTGTTTCTATTTTCGTATAAATATTTATCGAAGATCCAACCGTACGGATGTCAAGATATATCTAATTGAGTGATGTTCCTAAGTTTTAAAAAAAAATTAATTTGGTTTGAGATCTTAGCAAACCAGTACTAAATTGACTAGTGCTAGTAACTAGTGCTTTTCACGGATAATTGTTTCTATTTTCGTAAAAAATATTTATCGACGATCCAACTGTACGGATGTCAACATATATATAATTGAGTGATGTTCCCAAATTTTAAAAAGAAATTAATTTGATTTGAGATCTTAGCAAACCACTACTAAATTGACTAGTACTAGTAACTAGTACTTTTCACGGATTACTGTTTCTATTTTCGTAAAAATATTTATCGAAGATCCAACCGTACGGATGTCAAGATATATCTAGTTGAGTGATGTTCCCAAATTTTCAAAAAAAAAAAATTAATTTGGTTTGAGATCTTAGTAAACCACTACTAAATTGACTAGAACTAGTAACTAGTGCTTTTCACGAATTATTGTTTCTATTTTCTTAAAAATATTTATCGATGATCCAACCATACGGATGTCAACATATATCTAGTTGAGTGATGTTCCCAAATTTTCAAAAAAATAAAAAATTAATTTGGTTTGAGATCTTAGCAAACCACTAGTAAATTGACTAGTACTAGTAACTAGTGCTTTTCATGGATTTTTATTTCTATTTTCGTAAAAATATTTATCGACAATCTAACCGTACGGATGTTAGCATATATCTAATTGAGTGATGTTCTCAAATTTTCAAAAAATAAAAAATTAATTTAGTTTGAGATCTTAGCAAACCATTACTAAATTGACTAGTACTAGTAACTACTGCTTTTCACGGATTATTGTTTCTATTTTCGTAAAAATATTTATCGACGATCCACCCATACGGAGATTAACATATATCTAATTGAGTGATGTTCCCAAATTTTCAAAAAATAAAAATTTAATTTGGTTTGATATCTTAGCAAGCCACTACTAAATTGACTAGTACTAGTAACTACTTCTTTTCACGGATTATTGTTTCTATTTTCGTAAAAGTATTTATCGACGATCCACCCATACGGATATCAACATATATCTAATTGAGTGATGTTCCAAAATTTTCAAAAAATAAAAATTTAATTTGGTTTGATATTTAGCAAGCCAATACTAAATTGACTAGTACTAGTAACTAATGCTTTTCACGGATTATTATTTCTATTTTCGTAAAAATATTTATCGACGATCCAACCGTACGGATGTCAACATATATCCAATTTAGTGATGTTCCCAAATTTTCAAAAAATAAAAAATTAATTTGGTTTGAGTTCTTAACAAAGCACTACTAAATTAACTAGTTCTATTAACTAGTGCTTTTCACGGATTTATTTCTATTTGTGTAAAAATATTTATCGACGATCCGATCGTAAGGATGTCAACATATATCTAGTTGAGTGATGTTCCCAAATTTTCAAAAAAATAAAAAATTAATTTGGTTTGATATCTTAGCAAACTACTACGAAATTGACTAGTGCTAGTAACTAGTGCTTTTCACGGATTATTGTTTCTATTTTTGTTAAAATATTTATCGACGATCCAACCATACGGATGTCAATATATATCTAAGTGAGTGAAGTTCCAAAATTTTCAAAAAATAAAAATTTAATTTAGTTTGAGATATTAGCAAACCACAACTAATAAATTGACTAGTACTAGTAACTAGTGCTTTTCACGGATTATTGTTTTTATTTTCGTAAACTTATTTATGGACGATCCAACCGTACGGATGTCAACATATATATAATTTAGTGATGTTCCCAAATTTTCAAAAAATAAAAAATTGATTTGGTTTAAGATCTTAGCAAACCACTACTAAATTGATTAGCTAGTAGCTAGTGCTTTTCACGGATTATTGTTTCTATTTTTGTAAAATATTTATCGAAGATCCAACCGTATGGATGTCAACATATACCTAATTCAGTGATGTTCCAAAGTTTTAAAAAATAAAAATTTAATTTGGTTTGAGATCTTAGCAAACCACTACTAAATTGACTAGTACTAGTAACTAGTATATTTCACGGATTATTGTTTCTATTTTCGTAAAAATATTTATCGACGATCCAACCATAGGGATGTCAACATATATCTAATTGAGTGATGTTCCCAAATTTTCAAAAAATAAAAATTAAATTTGGTTTGAGATCTTAGCAAACCACTACTAAATTGACTAGTACTAGTAACTAGTGCTTTTCACGAATTATTGTTTCAATTTTCGTAGAAATATTTATCGAAGATCCAACCATACGGATGTCAAGATATATCTACTTCAGTGATGTTCCCAAATTATCAAAAAATAAAAAATTAATTTGGTTTTAGATCTTAGTAAACCACTGTAATATCCGGTATTTTTCTTTCCCTTGTATTTTCATTTTTGGTATATTTCTCGGTCATAGTGACCCTCGTGTATCTTTCAGTATGTCCTTTCTGTCAACTGTTGAACTGTATTCTCGTTATTGTTCATTGTTCCAACTTTCCTCATATGAGTTCGACTTTGTTAGATCACCATTAATTTTTGGTAACTCCAAAAATTCTAAATCCTTGCAATATTATAGAGCATCGAATTAGCTTTCCAATGGTTCAAACGGTGAGTCAATCGGAGTCCGGACGAGAGAGTTATGATCGTTTTCGTTCACCCGCTCATTTTTCGACTTTGGCCGATCACGCCGACCGGACTCGGCCGTGTCGTCCGACACGGCCCGTGCTGTACTCGTCCGGATAAGCCGGAAGCGATCGCCTCAGACCCGACCGTGTCGCCCGACACGGCCCGTGCGTACTCGTCCGGATAGGCCTAAGCGCGCAGAGGCCCGACCGTGTTCCAGTGACACGGCCGAGTCATTGCCGAGCGCCGGACGGGTCACAATCAGTAGGTCCTCGCGCCGCGACCGTGTCATGCAGGACATGGTCGAGTCCCTGCCGGCCGACTGCGCGCCACGACCGTGTCATGTCGGACACGGTCGAGTCTGTCCGCCCTATAAATTCGTTTTCTCGGCATTTCAGCTCATTTTTCCCCTTTTCTTCACCTGCAACCGAGAGAGAGAGCTTGAGGGAGAGTTCTTCCTTCACAAATCATTTGAGTGTTGATTTTCTTCATCTCCTTTTGATCGTGAAGCCCGGACAACCAATCCAACGCGTGTTCTACGGATCTTAGTACTTGAATCTCCGAAGGTAACATCTCTAGAAACCTATTTTCGATTAATTTGGGGGTTTTGGGTTTTTCTTCCGATTAGTCCCGTTTTGTTGGTGGATTTTTGATGAATACGATTAATATTGTTAGTATCTTTAGTTTCCTACGGATTCATGGATAATTTGTGGATTTTTACGGAATCGAGAGGGTTCGGTTGTGGTCCGCCCTCGTTGTTGTTTATATACGAATATACATGAATCGTAGGCGGGTTTCCGGGAGTATTCCATTTCCATAATCGTTTAGAAGTGGTTGTGATTGTGCTATTCAAATCGTTAGGTTCATTTCCGCCGGTTCCTTGCGGTCGTGTTCAACTCTTCCGTTCCGTTCGTGTCATCGTCTAATTAATCGAGGCAAGTATCCTTATGAACTTACAATCTTGACATAGTAGTTTTGTATGAGAAATTGTGTGTGTGTATGCTCACTACGGGTTAGACTCGACGGGGTCTCGGTAGGGTTCCACGAAGCTGTGGACCGCGAGCTTGCTTTTAACCACTGTGGGTTAGATCCGACGGGGTCTCGGCAGGGATCCACGAAGCTGTGGGTCCGCGGTTAATTGTGGTGCATTTTTACAAATGTGGTTTGATATTGGCATTTTCGGAAATGAGCGTTTTGGAAACTATGATTTCTTGATGGCATGCATTACTATATGTGTAAGATGTAAAATGTTCATTTGGTTACTTGTACTAGCGTAATTGCTAACCCCTCTGGGGACCCGTTTTGGGGAAATTCGTTTTATGAATTTCAGTCGTTCATCGAGACGAGCGGCTGGACCAAGATTACGGATGATGGCCGTGCGTGATGATGGTGCATGAGTGATGTTTTAGTGTCTTTTACCTTTTTGTCTTTTGTGGTTTTGAACTAATAGTTGTACTCGAGTACTTAAGGGGTTCTTGTTCGTTTGAATTGTATTGTTGCTTATTATGTTGTGTTGGATGATGATGTTATATTGACCGGTTGAACCGGGTGGATTGTTCTGTTTTGCGTCTTTATGACGTGGTGTTATTTTATCGTTTCTGTGAGTCGTTGTGTATGATGCTGTTCAGCCTGGTGGGTCCCATATAGGGATTCACGGCGATGTAATATACCTTGGATATCCTGGGGGTGTTACAACCACTACTAAATTGACTAGTTCTAGTAACTAGTGCTTTTCACGGATTTGTTTCTATTTTGTAAAAATATTTATCGACGATACGACCGTACGGGTGTCAACATATATCTAGCTGAGTGATGTTCCCAAATTTTCAAAAAATAAAAAATTAATTTGGTTTGAGATCTTAGCAAACCACTACTAAATTGGCTAGTGCTAGTAACTAGTGCTTTTCACGGATTATTGTTTTTATTTTTGTGAAAATATTTATCGACGATCCAACCATACGGATGTCAACATATATCTAATTGAGTGATGTTCGCAAATTTTCAAAAAATAAAAAATTAATTTGGTTTGAGATCTTAGCAAACCACTAGTAAATTGACTAGTGCTAGTAACTACTGTTTTTCACGAATTATTGTTTCAATTTTTGTAAAAATATTTATCGACGATCCAACTGTATGGATGTCAACTTATATCTAATTGAGTGATTTTCCCAAATTTTCATAAAATAAAAAATTAATTTGGTTTGACATCTTAGCAAACCACTAGTAAATTGACTAGTACTAGTAACTAGTGCTTTCCATGGGTTTTTATTTCTATTTTCGTAAAAATATTTATCGACAATCCAACCGTACGGATGTCAGCATATATTTAATTGAGTGATGTTCTCAAATTTTCAAAAAATAAAAAATTAATTTAGTTTGAGATCTTAGCAAACCACTATTAAATTGACTAGAACTAGTAACTACTGCTTTTCACGGATTATTGTTTCTATTTTCGTAAAAATATTTATCGACGATCCAACCATACGGATGTCAACATATATCTAATTTATTGATGTTCCTAAATTTTCGAAAAATAAAAAATTAATTTGGTTTGAGATCTTAGCAAATCACTACTAAATTAAATAGGACTAGTAACTAGTGCTTTTCACGGATTATTGTTTCTATTTTTGTAAAAATATTTATCGACGACCCAAACGTACGGATGTCAAGTTATATCTAATTGAGTGATGTTCCCAAGTTTTCAAAAAATAAAAAATTAATTTAGTTTGAGATCTTAGCAAACCACTAATAAATTGACTAGTACTAGTAACTAGTGCTTTTCATGGACTTTTATTTCTATTTTCGTAAAAATATTTATCGACAATCTAACCGTACGGATGTTAGCATATACCTAATTGAGTGATGTTCTAAAATTTTCAAAAAATAAAAAATTAATTTAGTTTGAGATCTTAGTAAACCACTACTAAATTGACTAGTACTAGTAACTACTGCTTTTCACGGATTATTGTTTCAATTTTCGTAAAAATATTTATCAACGATCCACCGATACGGATATCAACATATATCTAATTGAGTGATGTTCCCAAATTTTCAAAAAATAAAAATTTAATTTGGTTTGATATCTTAGCAAGCCACTACTAAATTGACTAGTACTAGTAAGTAATGCTTTTCACGGATTATTGTTTCTATTTTCGTAAAAATATTTATCGATGATCCAACCATACGGATGTCAATATATATATCTAATTGAGTGATGTTCCAAATTTTAAAAAAATAAAAAATTAATTTGGTTTCAGATCTTAGCAAACCACTAGTAAATTGACTAGTTCTAGTAACTAGTATTTTTCACGGATTTATTTCTATTTGTGTTAAAATATTTATCGACGATCCGACCGTACGGATGTCAACATATATCTAGTTGAGTGATGTTCCCAATTTTTCAAAAAATAAAAAATTAATTTGGTTTGAGATCTTAGCAAACCACTATTAAATTGACTAGTGCTAGTAACTAGTGCTTTTCATGGATTATTGTTTCTATTTTCGTAAAAAATATTTATCGACTGTAACACCCCCAATCCGCTCAGGGATATTACACGCCTTAGAACCTTTCCTCAAGGATCTACCAGGCTAGTAACAACATAGAACATCTCAACGATGCCTTCAAGGCTAAAAAGACTCAGTAGACCGATTTGGTCTTTCAATAAAAATATACAACTCAATTACAACTCATACCCACGCAGGGGTCAAAAATACAACCACATCTGTACAACGGGAAAAATATAGCAGCGGATAATAAGGTACAACTGAACCAATACACTATGTACGGTTCCTCATGTGATTAGTATCGATCATCTTTCATCATCCTTCGTGCCGACCCTGTGTTATGCTCCAAAACCTGAATGCAAAAACAGACATCCACCCCCCGAATACTCGGGGGTTAGCAAAACTCCACTGTTTTGCTAGTGCAAGAACAAAGTGCAAAATACGAGTCATACAATTCACATTCCACGAACGATAATAATCCGGAATCCTCAAAGATTCAAATACAACAGGATGAACACTTCCCGAGGCAAGAGTTTGAGTAAAGACTTCCCAAAATTTCAAGATCAAAATATAAAGGGAAACAATTTATAAAATGATTTGAAATACCATCGGGAGTTTTAATAGAAAACAATTTAGGATTATCAAATCCCACTTTTCAAAACCCAAAAGACGAAAGGGGTCACCGCCCCAAAGGTTTACTTTCCGTAAAATAACCTTTACCAAACCGTTGGGATTTTAGCCCCAAATCCGTCAAATGACCTTTACAAAACCGTTGGGATTTTAGCCCCAAATCTCATCAACTCACAATACACGAGAACGACAACAAGGTTCGTCTTCCAACATCAAAATCCACAATTAAAGGATTTAACACAAACAACAAAATACTCTAGTTCCATCCTAGCCAAGTAAGCCAAACGAACACTTACTTCTTACACACTTAGTCGATGCATGCAATCATGAAAACCATTCGAAAGCACTCATTTCCGGAAATGCCAATAATCCAAATCACATTGCAAAATACACCACAATTAACCGCGGACCCACATCTTTGTGGACCCCTGCCGAGACCCCGTCGGATCTAACCCACAGTGGTTAAAAGCAAGCTCGCGGTTCCACAGCTTCGTGGAGCCCTACCGAGACCCCGTCGGATCTAACCCGTAGTGAGCATACACACACATGTTACTCATGCAATACTAATATGCTAAGAATGTAAGTTCATCAAGAATACTTACTAGAGATGGCCATTTACTCGACGCCGTTATCAAACTCTTCAAAACACAGCGACAAGATTAAACACGGAATACACAATTCCATAACTTTAAACAACAGGGATATCATTAAAGCCTTCACGTTCAAAATGATCAAATCATAAATAATTCCCAAAACACACCGTTCACAAAACACACACGCGTTTTGAAAGAGAGCCTTTAACGAGGCCAAACCGAAATCTTTTGAAACTTCATTTCAAACAACCAAACAAACACACCAAGACGATCACCGATCATCATATCCACAAAATAAGAAATGTATGAGCAAGGTACTTGCCTCGATACCACGAGCAAATGGAAAAATGAACGGATACGACCAGGTAGCCCTCAAATTCCCGAACACTATCTAGAACGCAATAGCACCGAAATTTACGACGGAATAACACCACACGAATCATCAAACACCAACGAGATTCAACTCGGAATCCTCGAGCACCTATAATCCTCCGGAAGGAACAATAAAACATGATTACAACGAGAATCAAAGCCAAAAACAACGGAAATCCCAACAATTATCGAAGGGAAACTCATTGGGACATTTAATCGAACACTCAATGTTCGATAACTCCCAAGAACACTCGAATCACTAATCGAGTTGAACAAACTTGAAGTATGGATATACAACCCATAGAACACGACTAATAACATCATACTACACCAACCGATGTATCAAAATCGGACTAGAATCGAAATCAAAGACAATTCTCCAAAAAGTCAACTTGAAGGAAAAATCAAGAAATATACCTTGATTCGACGAAAAACACGGATCGATGATGATATAATCAACAAGAATCTTCCAAAACGCCTTGGAATTGAGTAGAATCGACCAAGAACTCCATTTCCGTCGCACTCCGCCGCCAAATAAAAGAAGGAGAAAATCGAGTAAAAATGAAGTCTGCCGAGCCTGTGCTATATATAGCCGGCAGGTTTCGCCAGAATCGCATTCGTCAAAAATCACCCAAAGAATCGTCGGCACTTACGGCCGTAATCGCACACATTACGGCCGTAATCGCCTTCGCCTGAAGATGCCTGGGCCAGACGGCCGTACCTGATCACGCCTTACGGCCGTAACTGGCATTCGTCCGGAAGCTGCCAGGCGCCATACGGCCATAACTCTCGGCCCTTATGGACGTAACTCGGCCAGACCAGGCCCTGCTCTGGCCGTGACTCGGCCGTGGCCACTCCGACGGCCCGAACGACCCCGAAACCCGAACCTGAGTATAAATTGAAGGTACGGTTACGACGTACTCGCAAAGACGAATCTAAGAGCTAAGAGAACATGCGATTCCGACCACCCGAGGGCTCGAAATTCGACAACGGAAGTAATTACACCAAACTTTGGGAAATTACGAAAATGGCCCAAAACGCCCGAAAATCACGATACGTGATCGAAGAACCAAACCAAAGTTCACAACACGTCCAACAAAGTTAAACGGACTTACGGGAAACTCGGAACAGCAGTTTCGAACGAGATTCGCAAGAATCGAACTCAAGTGCGGAAAAGTCGCCAAAAAGCACGGAACTCAACAAAACGACACCGAAACGAACTCGGATGACAAAAAGTGCAGAATTAATCATTCTCGGAATGATGAAACGGTCATGAGCGAGTCGTCAAAATGGACTTTCGCCGAAAAAAAAAAAGAAATAACCGGAAATCGAAATTACGGGTATTACACACTACCCTCCTTAAAAGAAGTTTCGTCCCGAAACTTAAAACAAGTAGGGAGAAGCAATGTCCCGCCAGGAAAACTCAACGAGATACACAAGAAACGCGTAACTTACGCCCATCGGCGAAACGTTACAAGCAACGCAAAGGAATATATGGCGTGAAAACACGCTCCACGACGACCAACACAACGTCGCCGTTAGAGATATAATAAAACCAACAAGTGACAAGCGTCATCAAACGGATAATACAATCAAGTCAATTATCCAAACAATCACAAAACACAATGAACGAAAATCAATACGATTGACCAACCCAATGGTTCATCAATCACAACGCGAGCCAAACCCTGAACAAATACGGAATTCCACCGCCCAAGGGTTGGAAGATTGAAACGAGACTAATTTCCCGAAGGAGTCTGAACGTTCAACAATCACGAGACGAGATCAACAAAAATCGAACAATCAAACGATCGAACCACAACGATCGAGACAACAAAAATCGAACAATCATGTTCGAATCACGAAGAACAATAAAATTCAAACAACAACTCCAAGGTTCACATCTCGACTCGAGACAACATATGATCCGGTGAAAACAACAAGATGTGCATTCATATAAGATCCACAGGAAAGGGAATAGCAATCGAAAAGTCACAACGACAAACGAGTAATTCCGAAACAATACCACCCTCGTTCGATCAACAAAAGCAAGGGGCAGGACAAGCTCGGAAAATGTCAACAAACATAACCGAGTCGACAGAGTCGAAAATACAGAAGTTCCAAATCCGATCCACTTCGAGTAAAAGAACTAGTAGAACCAAAAGATGTTACTTCCGAACAAGGTTCACAAGAATCGAACCGAACTCGGAAAAGTCACAGCGATACCAGGTCGACCCAAAACAAGATCACAACTCGTTCGAACAATGAAACCGGAATACAGAACGAGTTCATAAAGTCTCAACGAACATGAGCGAATCGATAGACTGGAGAAAGAGGAAATACAGAAGTCAAAATAGTACGGGTATTACCTCCGACCTCGTCTACGAAATTCACAAAAACGGGAGCAAGGTAACAAGACATTAAACAACCGACACATAACGGAACCATCACCGATGCACACGGTCATACCAAACCAAGCTCTAACTGTAATGCCCGTGTATTTTATGAGTGTTATTTTGGATGTATTTAGTGGTATTGTGGTTATTTGGACCGTATATATTGATGATTGACCTTGGCATATTCATGGCTGATAATTGTTGGGTACTGTCCAGTGTTGTATGTCATGTCATTACTAATGGTTAATGATGTTGTTGTATTTCCGTGGTGAACGGTCATATTGGTTATGATTCCTCGGGATGATATGTTGTTTGGTATTGTGATGTATGTCATGTTGAAATTGAAGTTGGTTTTGAATGTATGAACATTTATGTTTGTCGTATTTAATGTGTTTTATTTGGGTCTAAGCCTGGTAGGTTCTCCAAAAAGGATCTACGGCGCTGTAATATCTCCGTAAATCATGGGGGTGTTACAGAATATGGTATCAGAGCCTAGGTTTATGGATACCTAGGCTGTCGGTGTTTTGGGTCTGTTAAATTGAGTCAGTTGTTGTCTACGATATCATTAGCATGCTACCACCTCGTGTTGCCTATGCTGGAAGACTCTTCGGATGTTGGTTATTTATTCCCTTCGGAAATAATTACCTTAATATTGCGCAATCTATTATTGTAATCGTTTCCTTGTTGAACCATTCTTATTCTTCAGTATGCCGAGAGGTAGAGCTTTCCGTCAACGCGGTCGTGGTCGAGGCCGTGGCAGAGTAGTAGTGTCCGAGTCCGAGAGGTCCGTTTCAGAATCGGCATCTCGTTCTGCGACTAGGTCGGACCCGATCCCTTCGGGAGGTTCAGATGGAGACTCGGAGGCCGAAGTGCCTAACGTTCTTCAACAAGTTGTAACACAAGTGCACCAACTGGCACAAGTGGTGCGTAATATTAATACCGCGTAACGGTTGAGGATCGATGGCTTCAAGAGGTTATGAAAATGAACCCTCCTAGATTCGATGGTTCCGTGATGCAAACAATCGGGATCATTGGTTAGTTGAGCCGAGAAGATCTTTGACGGTATTGGTTGTCCCAAGCCAAGAGAGTCCCGATTGCTCAATATCCGGCAGCTTGATGACGCTGCATCGGTGGCGAATGTTAAGCCCAAGGACCGTGATGTCACTTGGGAAGAATTTAAAGAATTGATGGAAGCTCAATATTGTCCAAATGTACAGCTTAGCAAGAGTCGGTGAGTTCTTGAGCCCAACCCGAAGATGTTCCTATTTCGAAGCAATCGGGACATACAACAAGCGCTAGTGTATGTCCAAGACCGGGTTAAGGATGAGATAGACAAGATACTTCATTTCGATGCAAGGATGAAACCGAGGTCCGAAAGTATATGGCGGGCCTTGGGTGTACTACTTTGAGAGAATATCGTGATAGAGCACTTGCTTATGAGATGGTGTAAGTTCCGGTTCCTGCAGCTTCGAGCTCAAGAAACCAAAATTTTCTCGGTAGTTTCCGAGGCTGGATCGCGTAGGCCTCAATCTTCTGCAATCTTCTTGGTTCTCCTCACCTAGTGGAGGAGTGCCGAGAGTTTGTTTTAATTGTGGAAACGGGTCATGTCGGTTCGTTGCACTTCTCGCCCATTGATTGTTTTAAGTGTGGGAAGTGTGGTCATCGCGCATTATATTGTGAGTCAAGGCGTAATGTTCTCTAAACAGCTTCCTACTCCGCCGGCACGCACGGTCAGCCAACTCCGAGTGTCGGACGCGGCAGTGGCAGAGGTAAAACTGAGCATAAGGATGCACCTAGCATTGGATCAGCCCCACCCCGATTGTATGAGATGAAGCGGACTGATGACGTAGGGACTACCACTACATCAGGTATTGTTTATATTTCGATGCACCCGGTAGATGTATTGTTTGATTCTGGAGCTACTCATTCTTTTATATCATTGTCTTGTGTGAATCGTTTGGGCCTAGACGGTCTCTCTACATGTGAACCTTTTATTGTTGGGTTGCCAAGTGGGGAAATGATAGCTGGGGATCAAGAGATCGCCAATTGTCCTGTAACCATTGGCAGCAAAGATTGGTTATCCGATTTGATTGTGATCGATATGATAGGAGAGGATCTAATTCTCGGTTATGATTGGTTAAATCGGCATGGAGCGATAGTAGATTATCGTCGGAAAATAATTTCAATAGTCGCGCCGGATGGTACTGAACACGTTTTTGTAGGGCAGAAACCTGGTACTTCTGGGAAGATTATTCGAGCCATGAAAGCGATGAAATTATTGCGACAAGGTTGTACCGCCATCGGGTGTTACGTTGAAGTCGGAAGTTAGCGAGGTACAATTATCCTCTGTTCCAGTTGTGAATGAATTTCCAGACGTATTTCCGGATGATTTGCCGGGATTGCCACCACATCGTGAAGTGGAGTTCGTCATCGAATTAGAGCCCAATGCGGCGCCAATATCCAAGGCACCGTACAGAATGGCCCCGTCGGAAATGCTAGAATTGAAGAAACAATTGGGTGAATTGTTGGACAAAGGTTATATTCGACCTAGTGTGTCTCCGTGGGGTGCACCGGTATTGTTTGTACGAAAGAAAGATGGGTCCTTACGGTTATGTATTGACTATCGTGAGTTGAATAAACTCACTATTAAGAATAAGTATCCGTTGCCAAGAATCGATGATCTATTTGACCAATTACAAGGGGCTACGGTTTTCTCCAAGATTGATTTGAGGTCAGGATATTACCAACTACGAATTCGAGATTCGGATATTCCCAGTCAAAGATTTCGGACGAGGTATGGGCATTACGAATTCGTAGTTATGCCATTCGGTTTAACAAATGCTCCGGCGGCCTTCATGCAACTTATGAACAAAACTTTTATCGAATATCTCGATAAATTTGTAGTGGTGTTTATCGACGATATATTAATCTATTCCAAAAGTGAGACGGAACATGCCGAACACTTGAGGATCGCGTTGAGTATTTTGAGGGCTAATAAGCTTTATGCTAAATTTTCTAAGTGCGAGTTCTGGCTTAGAGAAGTCTCTTTTCTGGGACACATCATCTCAGCCGATGGTATTCGAGTAGACCCTCAAAAGTTGAAGCAGTCTTAGCTTGGGAGCCTCCACGGAATGTTAAGGAAGTTCGGAGTTTTCTAGGATTAGCGGGCTATTATCGTCGATTTGTTGAAGGATTCTCAAAAATTGCTCGACCGCTCACCTTATTATTGCAGAAGACACAGAAATTTGAGTGGAGTGATGAGTGTCGGAAGAGTTTTGATGAGTTGAAAAAGCGGTTGACTACGTCTCCGATCCTATCCTTACCACAAGGAACAGAAGGTTTCGTTATTTATAGTGATGCTTCTAAACAAGGATTGGGATGTGTATTGATGCAAAATGAGAGAGTAGTAGCTTATGCGTCTCGGCAATTAAAGTCGTACGAGATGAACTATCCTACTCATGATCTTGAGTTAGCCGCTTGGTGTTTGCGTTGAAAATTTGGAGACATTACTTGTATGGTTCTTCTTGTCGAGTGTATACGGATCATAAGAGCTTGAAGTACATATTTACGCAGAAGGAGCTAAATATGCATCAGCGGCGATGGTTGGAACTGCTTAAAGATTATGATCTTGACATTCTTTACCATCCAGGTAAAGCGAACGTCGTTGCCGATGCGTTAAGCCGCAAGTCCGTCGTGCTGCAGAAGTTGGAACTACTTACCATTCAACCGAAGCTTAGACGAGAGATGATTGATATGGAAATTGAAGTTTGGCCTCACAGAACTCAAGGACAGTTGCGTTTCCTTGAGATTACATCCTCCATAATGGAAGATATTAAGTCCCAACAATTAGATGATCTCTCAATCAGGCAATGGAAGACAGTGTTAGAGGAAAAGCTCCTGGGTTCTTAATCGACGAAGACGGAGTTCTTCGATTTCGAGGTAGAACTTGTGTACCTAATCGGGATGATCTCAAACGGGTAATTTTGAATGAAGCGCATTCTACTCCGTACTCGATTCATCCGGGTATGAGTAAAATGTATAAGGACTTGAAGAAAAATTTTTGGTGGCCGAACATGAAGAAAGATGTAACGGAATTCATGTCAAAATGCTTGACTTGTCAGCGGATTAAAGCGGAGCATCAGAGACCTGCCGGGAAATTGCAACCGCTACCAATTCCGGAATGGAAGTGGGAAGATATAGCGATGGATTTTATTGTGGGAATGCCAAAGACGCGAACTGGAGTGAATATGATTTGGGTAATTGTTGATCGGCTAACCAAATCCGCACACTTTCTGGGCATTAGAGATACTTGGGGACCGGAGAGGTTAGCTCGGTTATTCATTGCGGAGATTGTGAGACTCCATGGTACCCCAAAGAGTATAGTGTCTGATCGCGATGGGCGTTTTGTGTCACATTTCGCAAGCAAGACATCGAGCACTCGGTACCAAATTAAATTTCAAAGACCGCTTATCATCCCAGACGGACGGACAATCGGAGAGGACGATCCAAACGCTAGAAGACATGTTGAGGGCTTGTGCGTTAGACTGGAAAGAAGATTGGGAGACTCATTTACCATTGATTGAATTTGCGTACAATAACAGTTGGCATAGTTCGATTGGGATGGCTCCGTTTGAAGCATTATATGGAAGACGGTGTAGATCGCCAATCTGTTGGGACGAACCGTACGAGTTACTTGGAGTAGAACCGGACTTGGTGGTTCATACTCGAGAAAAAGTCGCAATTATTCGGCAAAGGTTGTTGACTGCTCAGAGTCGACAAAAGTCATATGCCGACGTTCGTCGTCAACCGTTAGAGTTCCAGGCGGGAGACCATGTGTTGTTGAAAGTATCTCCGACTCGTGGAGTTCTTCGGTTTGGTAAGAAGGGGAAGCTTAGTCCTCGATATATTGGCCCCTTCGAGATCCTGGACAAGGTAGGCGATGTAGCTTATCGACTAGCATTACCCCCGACGCTTAGTCATGTTCATGATGTATTCCATGTTTCGCAACTACGCAAGTATGTTCCCGACCCCAGCCATGTTATTGACTATCAAGAGATTGAAGTTAATGAAGATGTTACGTATGAAGAACAACCGGTAACCATACTAGAGCGTCGAGTGAAACAATTACGACGGAAAGTGATTCCGTTAGTAAAGGTCCAATGGTCTAAGCATGGAATTGAGGAGGCCACGTGGGAGACCGAGGATAGTATGCGTGCCCGATACCCCGAACTTTTCATATCTTAAGTTTCGGGACGAAACTTCTTTTTAGGGGGTAAGGGTGTAATGCCCGTGTATTTTATGAGTGTTATTTTGGATGTATTTAGTGGTATTGTGGTTATTTGGACCGTATATATTAATGATTGACCTTGGCATATTCATGGCTGATAATTGTTGGGTACTGTCCAGTGTTGTATGTCATGTCATTATTAATGGTTAATGATGTTGTTGTATTTCCGTGGTGAACGGTCATATTGGTTATGATTCCTCGGGATGATATGTTGTTTGGTATTGTGATGTATGTCATGTTGAAATTGAAGTTGGTTTTGAATGTATGAACATTTATGTTTGTCGTATTTAATGTGTTTTATTTGGGTCTAAGCCTGGTAGGTTCTCCAAAAAGGATCTACGGCGCTGTAATATCTCCGTAAATCATGGGGGTGTTACACTAACATCTCACACATGCGCGACAACGCAGAAATCACCACGAGACGACAATATTCAACACCAACATCCCACCTCTCACAGAGGGCTAACACAACAAATATGTGGAAAACGACTCAACGCTCACACCGCCAATTCGATCATACTCGGGAGCAAACATTATAATGACAACGCGAACATCATATATACATACCCAGCCCTCAAACGGGAATGGATAGGTTTTAAAAAAAAACGAAAACCTCATTTTAAAAATAATTTAGAAGAACACCGGTTGATCTTGAGTATCACCTTTCAAGAAAGTACAAACGTGAAACATCGTTATCGAGACTTTGGAGAACCATTTCGTATTTGATAAAAATGAGGACACTTTCTCTTGGTGAAAACTTTCAGAATATTCGACCATCGGGTCTAAGTAAAAGTGTTTCTAAAACATTGAAAATATCTCAAAATATTTTGGTCCTCGAGGTAGAAGAATTTTGAAACATATTGTGGCATCTTGGATGTACCACGAGAAAATAATTCATTTCAAAAGTACGTCTCGAAATTTATTTTTCTAAGATACTCAAGGTTTTCAAAAATCCAATAGTCCAGAATGCCCAAAGCTCACACATATCGACGTACGCTAAAACACCTCCTAGTACACGCATCAAAACGTTTAAAATCAATACAATACATGTCTTTTAACGGAAAATAAACGGTAAAATACCACAGTTCCAAAACATCACGGTTTGAATAACCAGAAATCCATATCACAACATCACGCTACCACCACACCGGTAGAGCCACATAATACACATGCCCGGTTTTCACAAAACCTAGGATTCGGAACAAAACCACTGACCCCATTCGAGGCCTCTAAGGACTCTCCCGCACTGGCTAGTGAACAAGTCGAATGCGTATAAGCACAAAGCTTCCACAGGAGAACTTGTAAAACGAGCAAATCGATTCGAAAATCATCAGCAACGGACAAAAACAACAGTAAAAAGACATCAGCAGTGACGACACTCCTCGTATAAACCAAATACGAGAGTCGACTAAATACATATCATGAAATCAAAATCCACAGAAGGATTTCATCACTTAACAAATAATCATAAAAATAGCTCTTGTCACACGAGGCACAACACAAAGAAGGGAGACTTACATCCACAGGTCGCACGAAGATGATGATCGCCCCACGATACTAATCACGACCAACAAACTCAGACGACGCGTCGCGACACGACTCGGTCAGACAAAATCCGACGAGACAAAACTCAACAGACACCACTGACTCGACAGCCTAGGTTTCCACAACCTAAGCTCTGATACCATTTATGTAACACCCCCAATCCGCTCAGGGATATTACACGCCGTAGAACCTTTCCTCAAGGATCTACCAGGCTAGTAACAACATAGAACATCTCAACGATGCCTTCAAGGCTAAAAAGACTCAGTAGACCGATTTGGTCTTTCAATAAAGATATACAACTCAATTACAACTCATACCCACGCAGGGGTCAAAAATACTGTAACACCCCCAATCCACTCACGGATATTACACGCCGTAGACCTTCTCCTCGAAGATCTACCAGGCTGGTAACAACATTTAACATCTCGACAATGCCTTCAAGGCTAAAATGACTCAGTAGACCGATTTGGTCTTTCAATAAAAATATACAACTCAATTCCAAACACATACCCACGCAGGGGTCAAAATACAATAAACTCCCGTACAACGGGAAAAAAATACTGCAGTGGAAAAGAAAATACAACTAGACCAATACGACATCAACGGATCCTCGTGTGATTAGTATCGTTCATCTTTCATCATCCTTCGTGCCGACCCTGTGCTATGCTCCAAAACCTGAATGCAAAAATAGACATCCACCCCCCGAATATTCGGGGGTTAGCAAAACTCCACTGTTTTGCTAGTGCAAGTACAAGTGCAAAAATACGAGCCATACAATTCACATTCCACGAATAACAATAACCAGGAATCCTCAAAAATCCAAAAGTAACGAAAAGTACTTCCCGAGGCAAGAGTTTGAGTAAGACATTCCAAAAACCGAAAGACTACAAGTTAAAGGGAAACAATTCATAAAACAGTTTAAAATGCCATCGAGAGTTTTAATAGAAAACAATTTAGGATTACCGAATCCTTATCTTTCCAAAAATCAACAGGGTCACAGCCCAAAGGTTTTGTTTTCGCAAATAGAAAACCGAAAATAATTCACAGGGCCAGAGCCCAACATCACGTATCCTCGACGGATATAAATTCAACACAACGTAATCACGCACAAGCATCGCCTTGGGAACAGGGTAATACCATTGATCCCGCCCGAGGCCTCGAAGGACCCTCCCGAGCTGGCTAGCTAAACAAATCACAACACATGCATCGCCTTGGGAACAGAGTAATATCATTGATCCCGCCCGAGGCCTCTAAGGACCCTCCCGAGCTGGCTAGCTAAACAAATCACACACATCTTCACGGTTGGATCAATCGCTTGTTGCATCCTGGCGACATGATCACATGCCATGTGCCACCGTAGATTATCTCAGGCTCTCACGGTTGGATCAATCACTTGTTGCATCCTGACCACATGATCACTTGCCATGTGTCACCGTAGACCTTCAACCATATCCACACATTCACACAAATAACACAATGCAACAAAGATATCCAAACAATTCACTCAGAGGCATCAAACACTTAGCAAAACACCACGTCAAACCGCAACGCACCGAAATGAAATAATATACGTCCACACGCAAATACCAAGTGCATCATCAACACCAAATATATCCATAGGATTCACATAGTCATTTACAAGACACACCATTCACAAAACACACGCGTTTTGAAAGCAAGCCTTTAACAAGGCTAAACCGAATCTTTTGAAAGTTCAATTCAAACGACCAAACAACCACATTTAGACGATCACTAATTATCATATCCATAAAACAAGAAAAGTATGGGCAAGGTACTTGCCTCGAATAACCACAACGCGGAGAATCGACCGAAGTAGGTTGGCCCGAACCGACTACGAACCCGCCGACTCCACCGATCGCCAACTCACGTTCATAAACTACGAAGGACAATAACAACGATGAAATGAATTCCATAACACGACTCAAAGCCGTTGAATTCAAAGAACGAATGACGAATGTTCAAGCGTTTACCCAAAACGGCCAAGAACACGCTTCGTTCCGTCAAAACCCGAAAACGAAATTCCAAGTTGAAATATGGATATACAATCTATATAATATGTTTAACAACATCATTTAACCACAATCGATCCATCAAAAACGGATGAAAAACGAGATCGAGGACAAATCCCCCAAAAAGTCAATTCGAAGGAAATCAAGAAATATACTTCGATTCGACGAAGAACAATGGATTAAATGATGTTAAACACAAGAATACTACCAAGATTAATCATACCCATCATGAATTAATCAACAACACGGAACGAATCGGACAAAAATGCAAAAACCCCCAAATTCACGAAATTAGGGTTCTAAGGAAGATTACCTTGATTCGCTGGATCAAAGGATGATAACGGATGTTTGATTGATGTTATGAACTCAAGAACTTCATGGATTTGTTGTTAAACAACATGGCTTCGTCACCCATGAATCGCCAGCCGCGGACGGAGAAGGAAGGAAATGAAAAACGAGATGAAATGTGACTGCTCTGTCACATTTATACTGGGCCGGACTAGCGCGCGCTAGGCTACCGAGCTAGCGTGCGCTATCGGCCCAGGCCGCAATCCAGTGACCTACTGGACTAGACTGCTCGGCCAGGTAGCGTGCGCAGCCTTCCGGCCGTAGCGCGCGCTATCTGCCGGTCGTAGCGTGCGCAATGCCCGACAGTAGCATGCGCTACCTGCCGAGCCTAACCGATTCCAGAACCCCAGGACTCCACTGTCCAGACCCGATAGCGTGCGCTACAACTGCCGGTAGCGTGCGCTACACCAGCCGGTTAGCGCGCGCAGCCTTCCGGCCGTAGCGTGCGCTACGCCGGTTCCTGCCGCACCCGTCCGACCGGTGCCCGCACCCGTCCGGCCAGTCCCGCAACCGTCCGGCCAGTGCTCGAACACCAGGGCTCGACGACTCGATTTCCGAAAACGTACGGAACGAACACGACGAAAAGTTCGCGGACAACATCAACGACCCGAAATGAAAACATAATACCATAATTAATCATACGCGACCAAGAAACGGATCGAGACAACAATTACAGATACGGATACCCGTAATTTTTAAGAAATTACAAAATGGCCCAAAACGCTCGGAGATCACGATACGTGGTCGAATGACCAAACCGAAGTCCACAACACGTCTAACAAAGTTAAACGGACTTACAGGAAACTCAAAACAGCAGTTTCGAACGAGATTCGCAGGAATCGAACTCAAGTGCGGAAAAGTCGCTAAAAAGCACGGAACTCAACAAAACGACACCGAAACGATCTCGGATGTCAAAAAGTGTAGAATTAATTATTCTCAGAACGATGAAACGGTCATAAGCGAGTCGTCAAAACGGACTCTCGCCGAAAAAATAAAATTACCGAAAATCGAAAATTGCGGATATTACATTCTACCCTCCTTAAAAGAAGTTTCGTCCCGAAACTTAAAATAAGTGGGGAGAAGAAACATCCCGCCAGAAAACACTCAACGAGATACACAAGAATCGAAACTCGCGCCAACGACGGAACGCCACAAGCAACGCAAAGAGACATACGGCGTGAAAACACGCCCCACGATGACCAACACAACGCCACCGGTAGAAACATAATAAAATCAACAGGTGATAAGCGTCATCAAACAGACAATACAATCGAGTCGATTATCCGGACAATCACAAAACACAATGAACGAAAATCAATAGGATTGACCAACCCAACGGTACATTAATCAAAACGCGAGCCAACCGCTGAACAAATACGGAATTCCACCGCCCAAGGGTTGGAAGATTGAAAACGAGACTAACTTCCCGAACTTAAGGGAATTAGGAAGGAGCCTGAACGCTCAACAATCACGAAACGAGAACAAAACCGAACAAACAAACGATCGAGACAACAAAAATCGAACAATCATGTCCGAAACACGAAGGATAATAAAATTCAAACAACAACTCCCAGGACGATCTGGTGAGAACTACAAGACATGCATTCCCATAAGATCCACCGGAAAAGGAATAGCGATTGAAAAGTCACAACGACAAACGAGTTATTCCGAAATAATACCACACTCGTTCGATCAACAAAAGCAAGGGGCAGGATGTAACACCCCAAAAACCTTACGGGAGTATTACACGCCGTAAACCCTTCTCACAAGGATTTACCAGGCTAAGCACAATTTTCCACGTCATTTCAAAAATGCCAAAAAGACCGATGACGGTAATATTTTTCAAATACTAAAAAAAATCCTTTTTCAAATACCGTCATAAAAATACCGTCAAAACGATCAAGGCCAAAATGCCAAAAACTCGGTTTAGGGAATCGGTTTTACGAAATAAAATTCAGTTGGCAAAATAGTAAAAGTCATTTCAAAATACTCACGCAGCGGATAAAAAAACATAACAATATATCCAATAACATTTAAATAAAAACAACATCAAAAAACACAATTCCCAACATAAGCCATAGCTTGATGTCGTCGGGATCCTCGACTCTTCACGACCGCTGTCCATCGAAAATCATCTCTGCCTAAAAAAAAAGTCTCACAACGGGGTCAGCCATAATGCCCGATAAATAACCGCAAATACATAAACATAAATATTCACATGCCATGCATCATGAGAAAGATAACCACAACTATAACCTTACCACTTTCGGTTAATCCAATGATTCTCGTCAAATTCTCAATATCACAACAATACTGTATAATACCTCAATACCGAATACTTTCCCGTACACAATCCTCTATGTACGATTACCATAAAAACATATCTCTATTTGGATTTCCTTCCGAAACGTATATCATAGACCAAGAATATCCAAATATCCTCAAAACCATCCGAATACTACAATCCTTACAGAAACTTCATTATTCATTCATCAATATGCAATACAACATAAAATACTTATGAAATGCAATTGAAATTACTTATCGAAATATTACAACCGAACAAGTAACAACTTGCCTCAAATAGCCGGGTCGGTAAAGCAAATCAGTCCCGAGGTTCGATTCCCACACCTTGACAAAATATTTATATCCCGATATCAATAATAGTATACTACGACATTCGATTTCCACGATCAACGGCTATCCCAATTTTATAATTTTGTTTTCCTCTTTCTCAAAAGTGATGATCCGAACTTTAACAAGTTCATTACTAAAACTCCAGAATATTATTTTAAATATAAAAATAATATTCAATATTTTTCGGTTGTATTTATGATATAACCATTATTTGATCGAATAAAAACTTCGTACTATTTAAATACGAAAAATATTCCAAAGTCATCAATTTTGAAAACTCATGATTTTCATATGGAAAAATATTAATAATCATAGTATTAAATTTTCCATCCTTAAACACAAATATAAGGTATTCAACCCGTTCGATACAAACGAAAAATATAGAGCTGACTCGGTAATGTATTGATAAATACAGGAGTCTAAACATTTCATAAAAATCACAATAAAAACTGATTTGTGATAACATGTATCTCTGGTACAAATTTAATGAAACTTTATCAAAAATAGACTTTCAGGTTCAAAGATATACGTGTTCAAACTAGACAACTCGATCAACTTCAAAAGAAATGTTGCTGGAAGTGACTGAAAATATCAGGGCTGACTCACTATAAAGCAGTTCATATTAAGCAGGTATTCTGACTCAATACCTACAGTCCAAATAAGATTTTTACTTATATGAATTTTCTTTATAATCTGCTCGAGATGTAATCGTAAAATAACTTACATATTGAGAGATAATCGAGTTCAATGGAGGCAACCCAGACTGGAATTTACAAACTCTCTGGAGAATTTCATCAAACAACTACCGGGCGTCTCCTGGACAAGGCTGCTGTGATTCGCTGAGTCTTTGAGAATTTTGGAGGATATACAAATCTCCAATGTAGGATATAAACGTATGTCCTTTAAGTCGTGTAAATTTTCTACAGGTATAGATAAGTTTTATGGGACAGGCTTAAAGGTAAGGCCACTCTTTCCGGGTTCAAAGTCGCCTAGTTGGTCAAGACAGCATCATGACTAGGCATTATGAGTGACGACCCGTGCCTCGGTCGCGCGGGATTCTCGGACGGCTGTGGGGCGCTGACGCACGCAGTGACGCACGGTGCCCGACAGCTGACAGTCTTCCACTAATTCGATCATAACTTCTTCGTCCGAACTCCGATTGGCTCGTCGTTTGAACCGTTGGAAAGCTAACTCAAATCTCCATAAAACTGTAAATTTTCAGAATTTTTGAACATCCCAAAAATTCGTGGTGATTTTTCAAAGTTGATACTTGTGCACGACACCTCCGAGAAAATGTCCAATCTTGTCTCTACTAACATTTCTGGTATCCCTTTCTTATTTTAAATGTTCCAAGACCAGAAATGTATCTCCAATACATTCAAATAAATTACAAGTCCCGTATTTAGTCGGTATGTATTCTAAAATTCAGGATATTACACAGGACAAGCCCAGAAATGTCAACGAACATAAACGAGTCGACAGAGTCGAAAACAAAAGAGTTCCAAATCCGATTCATTTCGAATAAAAGAACTAATAGAACCAGATGATGTCACTCCCGAACAAGGTTCACAAGAATCGAACCGAACTCGAAAAAGTCACAGCGATAACCAGATCGACCCACAACAAGATCACAGTTCGTTCGGACGATGAAACCGAAATACAGAACAAGTTCAGAAAGTAACAACGAACACGAGCGAGTCGATAATATTGAGAAAGAGAAAATGCAGAAGCCAAAAATGATACGGGTATTATATCCGACCTCTTATAAAAGAAATGTCGTCCCCGCAGCTCACAACAACGGAAACAAGTTAACCACACAAAAAGCAACCGACAGAAAAATCTCCACTGGGCCTCTCAGAGCCGATCCTGATAACTGTGCTGAAGCGCGAACTCCGAAAGTCTCGGTAGCCAATTCGCAAAACTGAATTCGGTGTCCCTCGAGTCCGCACTTGAAATGTGTTACCGACGAGAGGGACAATTTACACGTGCATGCCCCAGCACATCACGGTTGAAATGTCTCGGCTCGGCATACCGAAAATACAAAATGCTAGATATAATGGAGCATAACACCGCAAAACAACATACCGGAGATGCCAAATCAGCACAACAAAGAATCATAACACATATTATATACAACGATTTCCATCGTAAAGTAATACACACACAAACAATACAACAACGACGGTATCGTTCGGCAACCTTAATAGCCCGAACAATAACCAGCACATAATTACAAACATCATGAAACAATCACACATGTACACAAACGTACAAACCCAAGCTTTAACAGCTCACATAGGTGCGATAACACGCAAGTCACCACGAAATGACAACATTAAAGATCGTCATCACACCTCCCACAAAGGGACAACAAAAACATATGCGTGGTGTGTAACACCCCCAATCTGCTCAGGGAATATTACACGCCGTAGACCCTTTCCACAAGGATCTACCAGGCTAAACATCCATAAATAACCAAATGCTTGCCCGGCCAGGGTCAAACAATATAATAATACAGACCGTATGGTCACTTACACGTGAATACATAGACCAATGAGGTCACACAACTCAATCAACAAAACTTACTTAAACGACATTACCCACACAGGGGTCGAAATACAATACAGCGGAAGACTGAAATCAACTCTGACAACACAACAAAAATCAGAACAACTCTCGACTCATGATTAGTATCGTAGCTCGTCATCCTCTTGTGCCAATCCTGTGTTGCTCCCCGAATCTGCATGTACCGACGCAAGCAGACATCCACCCCGATTACTGGGGTTAGTAAAACTCCTTTGTTTTACTAGTGCAAGTATCAAATCATACGAAATGTAACAAGCAATTAATAATCGTGATCAAATATAATAATCAAGTATCAAATATTCTGGAGGTTTTCACAAGGGAAGATAAGCTATGAAGCATTCAAAATAAGATTATCATCTCTGAATTTTTAGAATTTCAAAACCTTAAGACCTCAAGTCCCGATTCACAAAACCTTTCAAAACTTAAGGGCCTTAACCCAAAACTCGTTTCATAATTCAACGATTTACAATACCGAAACATTTCCATAAATCTCGTGGGGCTCGCCCAACATTATTTCTTAAAACTTTCCTTTAAAAACTTGATTTGAAAAGTATCATGCTCATGACACCGTGATCCACCGTCACGTGTCTCCGTAGGTTCAACAACCCGCACGACTACATCACGCACAATTAAACAAACATAATCAACTCCGACACCGTGATCCATCACACGTGTCTCCGTAGGTTCAACAACCCGCACGGACTATTAACCAAACATAACCAATTCCGACACCGTGATCCATCATCACGTGTCTCCGTAGGCATAACAACCCGCACGGACTATATCAATCACAACAATCACACACAGTCCGACACCGTAGTCCACCGCCACGTGTCACCGTAAGCCCCGTCGAGCTCACCCGGTTGACGCACCGTGTCCGAAACTCATGGTCCATCGCCATGCGTTATCGTAGGCCTCGCTGCATCAAAGACGATTGGACCTCAGTACCTCACTAAGTTCTGATCCCGTAGTCCACTGCCACGAATCCTCGTAGGTCCCGTCGAACCAACACGAGTGAACTTAGCGGTCACACATATATTCACATTCACATTACATACAACAATGAGCGCAATTAATCAATCACCTTGATCACCACAAAATCGTACATTGCACGCACATAACACAACCTCGACACTCGCAACAACTATCATCAATCAACAACATTTAACCAACATAACACACATTCTGTACACAATACATTGCACAACCAAGTGTACAACCATCCCATATGTACGTCGCATTCCTGCACAAATGGCACAACGCCTAACAAGTATACTGATATAACACTATTATCACAAAGCCTTCAAATTGCGGAAAACACAACCAACTCAAACGGAACATATTTACGAAGGCAAGCAAAGTCATCATACATCTCATACGTAATTACTAGTCGCAAGATACAAGTCGTATAGTAAGATACGTGCCTTAATAACCGCTACCAAATGCTCCGAAGAACACGGTTCGATCGGGAAGCTCGGACCCCGAAGAAGACAACGAACGGAAGGGTTCCGACTCGAGTTCTTCACAAGAATTCGACCCTAACAACATATAATCAATAAATCATCGATCATACGAGGAAGAATAATCGTAGAACGCCCGAAAACCCCTCTATGACATTTTATCGGACACCTTTAAGGCGTCGATCAAGAACTCGACCAAAACAACGAATCGATACGATCCAACCATGGAATAACAAGGGAAATGATATAATACATCTAAATAATCATCAATCCATCATAATCCTAAGTTAAATCGGATTAAACGGATGAAAACAACCAAAACACCAAAATTCCCCAAAACTAGATTTCTAGGAAATCTGACCTGATTCGGTAGATCGGAGGATGTTATATGATGGATGATTGATGATATGAAACTCAAAACTTCATGGATTAATTGTATAGCAACATCCTTCCATGATTCCAACACCTCCAGCCGCGGAAGAGAAGGAAAACCGAGTGAAATGGCTGAAGAAAACGCCGCCAGCCTTAAATAAAGCCGACTCGCCCGCGGCCGATCGGCACGGTCGTGTCGCATACCTGGCCGACAGGGGCTCGACCGTGTCCCGCTTGACACGGCCGCGCGCTGAGGGCCTTCCGATAGTGACCCGTCCGACAATGACTGGCATGACTCGACCGTGTCCCGAACACGGCCGGCGTGTCAGCGATGGTTCTCGCTTATCCTAAGAGTTCGACTCGGCCGTGCTGCATTGACACGGCCGGGTCCCGAGGCGAGACTTCGCATTTCCGGACGAGTACGGCATGGGCCGTGTCGACGACACGGCCGAGTTTGTTCGGCGATGATCGCCAATAATCAAAAATGAGCGGTTGAGCTAAAACGACCATAACTCTCTCGTCCGACTCGATTGACTCACCGTTCGAACCATTGGAAAGCTAACTCGATGCTCTATAATATTGCAAAGATTTAAAATTTTTAGAGTTACCAAAAATTAATGGTGATCTAACAAAGTCGAACTCATATGAGGAAAGTTGAAACAATGAACAATAACAATACACAACTCGAAGTTTTTCCGAACGGTGAACACGGTGAATGAATATGATTGATGAATGATTATAAATGAGTGAAAATCCACTGAGTGACAATCACCGAATGAAATTACTGAATGATAATGACTGAATTACAACCGGGTATTACATCGAAATGACGAAACGGTCATGAGCGAGTCGTCGAAACGGATTCCGGCCGAAAAAAAGAAATTTACCGAAAATCGAAAATTGCGGATATTACATTCTACCCTCCTTAAAAGAAGTTTCGTCCCGAAACTTAAACCAAGTAGGGGGAAGAAATATTCCGCCAGGAAAAACTCAATAAGATACACAAGAATGCGTAACTAACGCCCAACGGCGAAATGTTACAAACAACGCAAAGGAATATACGGCGTGAAAACACGCTCCACGACGACCAACACAACGTCGCCGTTAGGGATATAATAAAACCAACAAATGACAAGCGTTATCAAATGGATAATATAGCCAAGTCAATTATCCGACAATCACAAAACACAACGAACGAAAATCAATATGATTGACCATCCCAACGGTACATCAATCAAAACGCGAGCCAAACGCTGAACAAATACGGAATTCCACCGCCCAAGGGTTAGAAGATCGAAAACGAGACTAATTTCCCGAACTTAAGGAAGTTAAGAAGGAGTCTGAATGCTCAACAATCACGAAATGAGATCAACAAAAACCGAACAATCAACGATCGAACCACAACGGTCGAGACAACAAAAATCGAACGATCATGTTCAAATCACGAAGAACAATAAAATTCAAACTGTAATATCCGCAATTTCGAATTTTGGTAATTTTCTTTTTTTTTTTCTTGGTGTATTTCTCGATTGTAGTGACCCTCGTGTACCTTTCGGTCAAGGCCCTTCCCGTCCAATTGTGAATCGTATTCTCGTTATTGTTGCGGAATCGCCGCTTTCGGGTTGCCGCGATCCATTTCGTGTTATTAGTCCCCAAATATTGATTCCCATCGTTTTATTCTCTTCCGATCATTTTTAGCATTTTGGGACCCAAAAAGGGGTGTGGGCCGCGGCCAAGGTGCGTGCGCCGCGGCACACAAATTTCTCCAAATGTTGGTCGAGCGATCATGTGTGCCGCGGCACACCTATCCGGTGCCGCGGCACAGTGCCAGGCCGCGCACACTGCCGTGCCGCGCACACTCGTATGCCTTCTGCGACCAAAACCCAATCAGACTGTGTGCCGCGGCACACGCGGATCTTGGCGGCACAATGCCAAAACACAGGGGGTAAATTTTCGGCCTGTGCCGCGGCACACTTTGGCTGTGCCGCGGCACACGAAGCGGTCAACTGTGCAGCTCGTCTTTATTAGACGAAATCGGCCATTTCCACCTCCATTTTCACCTGCGCGAGAGAAGGAGATCCAAGGAGGAGAGAACTTCTCAAGCAATCTTCATCTGGGGGTCGATTTTCATCATTTCCCTTCGGTCGTGAGGCTCGGGCAATCAATCTAACGCGTGTTCTACGGATCTTAGTTCTTGAATCTCCAAAGGTAACATCTCTAGAACCCTATTTTCGATTAAATTGGGGGTTTTGGGATTTTCTTCCGATTCGTTCCGTTTTGTTGGTGGATTCATGGTGTATGCGATTAATATTGTTAGTATCTTTAGTTTTCCTACGGATTCATGGATATTTTGTGGATTTTTACGGAATCGAGAGGGTTTGGTTGTGGTCCGCCCTCGTTGTTATTTTTCGTACGAATATACATGAATCGTAGGTGGGTTTTCGGATGTATTCCATTTCCGTAATCGTTAGAAGTGGTTGTGATTGTGCTATTCGAATCGTTAGGTTCATTTTCGTTGGTTCCTCGCGGTCGTGTTTGATTCTTCTGTTCCGTTCGTTGTCGTCTCCCTTTTCGTTAGCATCGGGCGTTCCGAAGCTTCCCGGTTGAGCCGTATTCGTTCGTGGTTCCGTGCTCGTGGTATCGAGGCAAGTACCTTGCCCATACTTTTCTCGTTTTATGGATATGATGATCGGTGGTCGTCTTGATGTGTTTGTTTGGTTATTTGAAATGAAGTTTCAAAGGATTTCGATTTAGCCTCGTTAAAGGCTTTCTTTCAAAACGCGTGTGCTTTGTGAACGGTGTTTTGAGAATTGATTATGATTTGATTATTTTGAAAGTTGAAGGATTTTATGATGATACTCCTATTGTTTAAATTTATGGAATCGTGCATTCCGTATTTAATCTTGTTATGGTATTTTTGAAGAGTTTGGTAATGGTGTCGAGTTAATGGCCATCTCTAGTGAGTATTCTTAATGAACTTACATTCTTAGCATGTTAGTATTGCATGAGTAACGTGTGTGTGTATGCTCACTGCGGGTTAGATCCGACGGGGTCTCGGTAGGGCTCCACGAAGCTTTGGAACCGCGAGCTTGCTTTTAACCACTGTGGGTTAGATCCGACGGGGTCTCGGCAGGGATCCACGAAGCTGTGGGTCCGCGGTTAATTGTGGTGCATTTTACAATTGTGATTGATATTGGCATTTTTGGAAATGAGCGCTTTTGAACGGTTTTCATTTGCATGCATTGACTAAGTGCGTAAGAGGTAAGTTGTTCGTTTGGCCTACTTGGCTAGGATGGCTCTACAGTATTTTGTTGTTGTGTTAAATCCTTTATTTGTGGATTTTGATGTTGGGAGACGAACCTTGTGGTCGTTCTTGTGTACTGTGAGTTGATGAGATTTGGGGCTAAAATCCCAATGGTTTTGTAAAAGTCATTTTACGGATTTGGGGCTAAAATCCCAACGGTTTGGTTAATGTCATTTTTTTCAGAAAGTAAAGATTTGGGGCGGTGACCCCTTTGTCTTTTGGATTTTGAAAAGTAGGATTTGATAATCCTAAATTGTTTTCCATTAAAACTCTCGATGGCATTCTAAACCGTTTTATAAATTATTTCCCTTGATTTATGATATTTCGTTTTTGAAATGTTTTCTCAAACCCTTGCCTCGGGAAGTACTTTTCATTTCGTTTGGATCTTCGAGGATCCTCGGTTATTGTTATTCGTGGAATGTGAATTGTATGGCTCGTATTTGCACTTTGTATTTGCACTAGCAAAACAGTGGAGTTTTGCTAACCCCCGAGTATTCGGGGGGTTGATGTCTGATTATGAATTCGGGATTTGGAGCATAAGACAGGGACGGCACGAAGGATGAAGAAAGTTTATAGATACTAATCAAATGAGGAACCGTACTGCTTATTGGTTGATTGTACTATTTTTCCGCTGCTATATTTTCCCGTTGTACGGGTGTAGTTGTATTTTGACCCCTGCGTGGGCACGAGTTGTATTTGAGCTGTATGTATTCGTTAAAAGACCAAATCGGTCTACTGAGTTATTTTAGCCTTAAAGGCATGTTTGAGTTGTTATATGTCGTTACCAGCCTGGTAGATCCTTGAGGAAAGGTTCTACGGCGTGTAATATCCCTGAGCGGATTGGGGGTGTTACACAAACAACAACTTCACGTCTCGGCTCGAGACAATATATGATCCGGTGAAAACAACAAGATGTGATTCACATAAGATCGACAGGAAAGGGAATAGCAATTGAAAAGTCACAACGACAAACGAGTTATTCCGAAACAATACCACGCTCGTTCGATCAACAAAAACAAGGGGTAGGACAAGCTCAGAAAATGTCAACGAACATAAACGAGTCGACAGGGTCGAAAATACAGAAGTTCCAAATCCGATCCACTTAGATTAAAAGAACTAGTAGAATCAAAAGATGTTACTTCCGAACAAGGTTCACAAGAATCGAACCGAACTCGGAAAAGTCACAGCAATAACCAAAGCGACCCAAAACAAGATCACAGCTCGTTCGAACGATGAAACCGAAATACGTAATGTTGAGACAGTATCAACGAACACGAGCGAATCGATAGACTTGAGAAAGAGGAAATGAAAAAGTCCAAAAACAATACGGGTATTACATTCGACCTCTTATAAAAGAAGGTCGTCCCCGCTACTCACAATAACGAAATCAAGGAGACGACACAACAGGAAATCGACAGAAACATCCTTCAAAGGCCTCTCAAAGCTGATTCTGATATCTGTGCTGAAGCACGGACTCCGAAAGTCTCGGTAGCCAATTCGCAAAACTGAATTCGGTGTCCCTCGAGTCCACACTCGAAATGTGTTACTGACGAGAAGGACAAATTGCACGTACATGCCCCGGCCCATCACGGTTGAAACGCCTCGACTCGGCATACCGAAAATACAAATGCTAGATACAATGGGGCATAACGTCGTAAAACAACATAGCAGAGATGTCAACTCCGCACAACGAAGAATCATAACACATACCGCATACAACGATTATCATCGTGAAGTAATACACACACACAAACACTACAGCAACGTCGGTATCGTTCGGCGACCTCAACGGTCCGAACAATAACCAGCACATAAATACAAACATAATGAAACAATCACACATGTACACAAACGTACAAACCCAAGCTTTAATACCACACAAAGTGCGATAACACGCAAGCCACCATGAAATGGCAACATTAAAGATCGTCATCACACCTCCCACAAAGGGCTAACAAAACATATGCATGGCGAACGACTCAACGTTCACACCACCAATTCCATCATACTCGGGAGCTAACATTCTAACAATAATGTGAATATCATACACACATTCCTGGACTACAAACAGGAATGATAGGTTTTAAAAACGAAAACCACCTTTTGGAACAGTTTGGAAACGCCAGTTGATCTTGAGTATCATTTTACAAAAAGTTGAACAAACCTCATTTTCGAGACCTTGAAAATCATCTTGCGTTTGAACAAAAATGAGGACACCTTCTCTTAGTGAAAAACTTTCAGAATATTCGACCCTCGGGTCTATGTAAAAGTGTTTATAAAACATTGAAAATATCTCAAAACATTTTGGGTCCTCGAGGTAGAAGAATTTTGAAACATATTGTGGCACTTTGGATGTACCACGAAAGAATAATTCATTTTAAAAGTACGTCTCGAAATTTATTTTCTAAGATACTCAAGGTTTTTAAAGATAATTCAATGGGCTAGAATGCCCAAAAACTCTAGGTAATTACGCAAAATATTATAGCGCCGTGGGTCCTGCGCCGGAACTCACCAGGCTAAAAACCATTTACAACGTTAAAAAGCCCGATGATGGTAATATTTCAAAAACTCACAAAAGCCATTTACAAAATACTAAGTACCGTCACAAGAATTTTGCCAAAACGTTCAAGGCCATAACGTCAAAAACTCGGTTAAAGGAATCGGTTTTCGAAATCAAACTCAATTGGCAAAAGGCCGAAAGCCATTTGAAAGAACTCACGCAGCGGAAAAAAAAAATTTACAGCCAAGATACACAATCCAGCAACACTACTCCTCATATGAACGAAATATGAGAGTCAAATAACCACATATCAAGAATTCAAAATCAATAAGAGGATTCCGCCACTAATCAAATAATCATAAAAATAGCTCGTGTCACACGAGGCACAACACAAAGAAGGGAGACTTACAGCCACAGGTCGCACGGGGGTGACGGTCGCCCACGATACTAATCTCATCCGCCAACATATCCAACGCGTTGTGACTACGCACAACTCAACTTGTCACCTGACGACTCGAACGACAAGACAACACATTACTCGACAAATCACGACTCGACTCGACCCAACAGCCTAGGTTTCCGCAACCTAAGCTCCGATACCATAAATGTAACACCCCCAATCTGCTCAGGGAATATTACACGCCGTAGACCCTTTCCACAAGGATCTACCAGGCTAAACATCCATAAATAACCAAATGCTTGCCCGGCCAGGGTCAAACAATATAATAATACAGACCGTATGGTCACTTACACGTGAATACATAGACCGATGAGGTCACACAACTCAATCAACAAAACTTACTTAAACGACATTACCCACACAGGGGTCGAAATACAATACAGCGGAAGACTGAAATCAACTCTGACAACACAACAAAAATCAGAACAACTCTCGACTCATGATTAGTATCGTAGCTCGTCATCCTCTTGTGCCAATCCTGTGACTGCTCCCCTGAATCTGCATGTACCTGGACGCAAAACAGACATCCACCCCCGATTACTCGGGGGTTAGTAAAACTCCACTGTTTTACTAGTGCAAGTATCAAATCATACGAAATGTAACAAGCAATTAATAATCGTGATCAAATATAATAATCAAGTATCAAATATTCCCGGGAGGTTTTCACAAGGGAAGATAAGCTATGAAGCATTCGAAAATAAGATTATCATCTCGGGAATTTTTAGAATTTCAAAACCTTAAGACCTCAAGTCCTGATTCACAAAACCTTTCGAAAAACTTAAGGGCCTTAACCCAAAACTCGTTTCATAATTCAACAGTTTACAATACCAGAAACATTTCCATAAATCTCGTGGGGCTCGGCCCAACATTATTTCTTAAAACTTTCCTTTAAAAACTTTGATTTGAAAAGTATCATGCTCATGACACCGTGATCCACTGTCACGTGTCTCCGTAGGTTCAACAACCCGCACGGACTACATCACGCACAATTAAACAAACATAATCAACTCCGACACCGTGATCCACTGTCACGTGTCTCCGTAGGTTCAACAACCCGCACGGACTATTAACCAAACATAACCAATTCCGACACCGTGATCCATCACGTGTCTCCGTAGGCATAACAACCCGCACGGACTATATCAATCACAACAATCACACACACAGCCCCGACACCGTAGTCCACCGCCACGTGTCACCGTAAGCCCCGCCGAGCTCACCCGGTTGACGCGCGTGTCCGAAACTCATGGTCCACTGCCATGCGTTATCGTAGGCCTCGTCGGACGATGCGATTGGACCTCAGTACCTCACTAAGTTCTGATCCCGTAGTCCACTGCCACGAATCCTCGTAGGTCCCGTCGAACCAACACGAGTGAACTTAGCGGTCACACATATATTCACATTCACATTACATACAACAATGAGCGCAATTAATCAATCACCTTGATCACCACAAAATCGTACATTGCACGCACATAACACTTCCTCGACACTCGCAACAACTATCATCAATCAACGACATTTAACCAACATAACACACATTCGGTACACAATACATTGCACAACCAAGTGTACAACCATCCCATATGTACGTCGCATTCCTGCACAAATGGCACAACGCCTAACACGTATACTGATATAACACTATTATCACAAAGCCTTCAAATTGCGGAAAATACAACCAACTCAAACGGAACATATTTACGAAGGCAAGCAAAGTCATCATACATCTCATACGTAATTACTAGTCGCAAGATACAAGTCGTATAGTAAGATACTTGCCTTAATAACCGCTACCAAACGCTCCGAAGAACACGGTTCGATCGGGAAGCTCGGACCCCGAAGAAGACAACGAACGGAAGGGTTCCGACTCGAGTTCTTCACAAGAATTCGACCCTAACAACATATAATCAATAAATCATCGATCATACGAGGAAGAATAATCGTAGAACGCCCGAAAACCCCTCTATGACATTTTATCGGACACCTTTAAGGCGTCGATCAAGAACTCAACCAAAACAACGAATCGATACGATCCAACCATGGAATAACAAGGGAAATGATATAATACATCTAAATAATCATCAATCCATCATAATCCTAAGTTAAATCGGATTAAACGGATGAAAACAACCAAAACACCAAAATTCCCCAAAACTAGATTTCTAGGAAATCTGACCTGATTCGGTACATCGGAGGATGTTATAGGATGGATGATTGATGATATGAAACTCAAAACTTCATGGATTAATTGTATAACAACATCCTTCCATGATTCCAACACCTCCAGCCGCGGAAGAGAAGGAAAACCGAGTGAAATGGCTGAAGAAAAACGCTGCCAGGCCTTAAATAGGCCGACTCTGGCCCGTGCCGATCGGCACGGTCGTGTCGCACAGCTGGCCGACAGGGGCTCGACCGTGTCCTACTTGACACGGTCGCGGCGCGGAGGGCCTTCCGATAGTGACCCGTCCGACAGCAACTCGGCATGACTCGACCGTGTCCTGGAACACGGTCGGGCGTGTCGGCAGTCGGTTCTGGCTTATCCGGAAGAGTTCGACTCGGCCGTGCTGAGCGACACGGTCGGGTCTGAGGCAGAGACTTCGGCATTTCCGGACGAGTACGGCACGGGCCGTGTCGGACGACACGGCCGAGTTCGTTCGGCAGTGATCGGCCAATAACTGAAAAATGAGCGGTTGAGCTAAAACGACCATAACTCTCTCGTCCGGACTCCGATTGACTCACCGTTCGAACCATTGGAAAGCTAACTCGATGCTCTATAATATTGCAAAGATTTAAAATTTTTGGAGTTACCAAAAATTAATGGTGATCTAACAAAGTCGAACTCATATGAGGAAAGTTGAAACAATGAACAATAACGATACACAACTCGAAGTTTTTCCGAACGGTGAACACGGTGAATGAATATGATTGATGAATGATTATAAATGAGTGAAAATCCACTGAGTGACAATCACCGAATGAAATTACTGAATGATAATGACTGAATTACAACCGGGTATTACATCGAAATGACGAAACGGTCATGAGCGAGTCGTCAAAACGGATTCCGGCCGAAAAAAAGAAATTTACCGAAAAACGAAAATTGTGGATATTACATGGTGAACGACTCAACGTTCACACCACCAATTCAATCACAATTCGGAGGGCTAACACCCTAACAATAATACCAACATCATACACACCTTCTCCGACCACAAGCAGGAAATGATGGGTTTTAAAACGAAAACCACCTTTTGAAGACAGTTTGGAAACACGAGTTGATCTTGAGTATCATTTTACAAAAAGTTGAACAAACATCATTTTCGAGACCTTGAAAATCATCTTGCGTTTGAACAAAAATGAGGACACCTTTCTTTTAGTGAAAAACTTTAAAAAATATTCGACCCTTGGGTCTAAGCAACTGCATTTGAGAATATCTCAAAATGTTTTGGTCCTCAACTGGAAAATTTTTGAAATGTATTGCGGCATTAGAAAGCACCTTAAAAACACCGCAAGAAAATAATTCGTTTTAAAAGTACGTCTCGAATTTGAATTTTCTAAGATACTCAAGGTTTTCAAGGATAATTCAATGGGCTAAAATGCCCAAAAATTTCAGGTAATTACACGGAACATTATAGCGCCGTGGGTCCCGTGCCGGAACCCACCAGGATAAAAACCATTTACAAAAACGCCAAAAAGGCCGATGACGGTAATATTTCAAAAACTCACAAAAGCCATTTACAAAATACTAAGTACCGTCATAAGAATTTTTCCAAAACGATCAAGGCCATAACGCCAAAAACTCGGTTAAAGGAATCGGTCAGTTGGCAAAAGGTCGAAAGCCATTTGAAAGAACTCACGCAGCGGAAAAAAAAATTACAGTCCAAGATACACAATCCAGCAACACTACTCCTCATATGAACGAAATATGAGAGTCCAATAACCACATATCAAGAAATCAAAATCCATAAGAGGATTTCGTTATTAATCAAATAATTATAAAAATAGCTCGTGTCACATGAGGCACAACACAAAGAAGGGAGACTTACATCCACAGGTCGCACGAAGATGATGATCGCCCACGATACTAATCACGACCAACAAACTCAGACGACGCGTCGCGACATGACTCAGTCAGATAAAATCTGACGAAACAAAACTCAACAGACACCACTTGACCCGACAGCCTAGGTTTCCACAACCTAAGCTCCGATACCATTTATGTAACACCCCCAATCCATCAGGGATATTACACGCCGTAGACCCTCTCCTCGAAGATCTACCAGGCTGGTAACAACATTTAACATCTCGCCAATGCCTTCAAGGCTAAAATGACTCAGTAGACCGATTTGGTCTTTCAATAAAAATATACAACTCAATTCCAAACACATACCCACGCAGGGGTCAAAATACAATAAACTCCCGTACAACGGGAAAAAAAATACTGCAGCGGAAAAGAAAATACAACTAGACCAATACGACATCAACGGATCCTCGTGTGATTAGTATCGTTCATCTTTCATCATCCATCGTGCCGACCCTGTGCTATGCTCCAAAATCTGAATGCAAAAATAGACATCCACCCCCCGAATATTCGGGGGTTAGCAAAACTCCACTGTTTTGCTAGTGCAAGTACAAGTGCAAAAATACGAGCCATACAATTCACATTCCACGAATAACAATAACCAGGAATCCTCAAAAATCCAAAAGTAACGAAAAGTAATTCCCAAGGCAAGTGTTTGAGTAAGACATTCCAAAAACCGAAAGACTACAAGTTAAAGGGAAACAATTCATAAAACAGTTTAAAATGCCATCGAGAGTTTTAATAGAAAACAATTTAAGATTACCGAATCCTTATCTTTCCAAAAATCAACAGGGTCACAGCCCAAAGGTTTTGTTTTCGCAAATAGAAAACCGAAAATAATTCACAGGGCCAGAGCCCAACATCACGTATCCTCGACGGATATAAATTCAACACAACGTAATCACGCACAAGCATCGCCTTGGGAACAGGGTAATACCATTGATCCCGCCCGAGGCCTCGAAGGACCCTCCCGAGCTGGCTAGCTAAACAAATCACAACACATGCATCGCCTTGGGAACAGAGTAATATCATTGATCCCGCCCGAGGCCTCTAAGGACCCTCCCGAGCTGGCTAGCTAAACAAATCACACACATCTTCACGGTTGGATCAATCGCTTGTTGCATCCTGGCCACATGATCACATGCCATGTGCCACCGTAGATTATCTCAGGCTCTCACGGTTGGATCAATCACTTGTTGCATCCTGACCACATGATCACTTGCCATGTGTCACCGTAGACCTTCAACCATATCCACACATTCACACAAATAACACAATGCAACAAAGATATCCAAACAATTCACTCAGAGGCATCAAACACTTAGCAAAACACCACGTCAAACCGCAACGCACCGAAATGAAATAATATACGTCCACACGCAAATACCAAGTGCATCATCAACACCAAATATATCCATAGGATTCACATAGTCATTTACAAGACACACCATTCACAAAACACACGCGTTTTGAAAGCAAGCCTTTAACAAGGCTAAACTGAATCTTTTGAAAGTTCAATTCAAACGACCAAACAACCACATTTAGACGATCACTAATTATCATATCCATAAAACAAGAAAGGTATGGGCAAGGTACTTGCCTCGAATAACCACAACGCGGAGAATCGACCGAAGTAGGTTGGCCCGAACCGACTACGAACCCGCCGACTCCACCGATCGCCAACTCACGTTCATAAACTACGAAGGACAATAACAACGATGAAATGAATTCCATAACACGACTCAAAGCCGTTGAATTCAAAGAACGAATGACGAATGTTCAAGCGTTTACCCAAAACGGCCAAGAACACGCTTCGTTCCGTCAAAACCCGAAAACGAAATTCCAAGTTGAAATATGGATATACAATCTATAGAATATGTTTAACAACATCATTTAACCACAATCGATCCATCAAAAACGGATGAAAAACGAGATCGAGGACAAATCTTCCAAAAAGTCAATTCGAAGGAAATCAAGAAATATACTTCGATTCGACGAAGAACAATGGATTAAATGATGTTAAACACAAGAATACTACCAAGATTAATCATACCCATCATGAATTAATCAACAACACGGAACGAATCGGACAAAAATGCAAAAACCCCCAAATTCACGAAATTAGGGTTCTAAGGAAGATTACCTTGATTCGCTGGATCAAAGGATGATAACGGATGTTTGATTGATGTTATGAACTCAAGAACTTCATGGATTTGTTGTTAAACAACATGGCTTTGTCACCCATGAATCGCCAGCCGCGGACGGAGAAGGAAGGAAATGAAAAACGAGATGAAATGTGACTGCTCTGTCACATTTATACTGGGCCGGACTAGCGCGCGCTAGGCTGCCGAGCTAGCGTCGCTTCTCGGCCCAGGCCGCAATCGATGACCTCTTTGGACTAGGCGCTTTCGGCCAGGTAGCGTGCGCAGCCTTCCGGCCGTAGCGCGTGCTACCTGCCGGTCGTAGCGTGCGCAATGCCCGACAGTAGCGTGCGCTACCTGCCGAGCCTAACCGATTCCAGAACCCCAGGACTCCACTGTCCAGACCCGATAGTGTGCGCTACAACTGCCGGTAGCGTGCGCTACACCTGTCGGTTAGCGCGCGCAGCCTTCCATCCGTAGCGTGCGCTACGCCGGTTCCTGCCGCACCCGTCCGACCGGTGCCCGCAATCGTCCGGCTAGTCCATAGCCGTCCGGCGGTGCTCGAACACTGTGGCTCGGCGACTCGATTTCGAAAGCGTCACGGGCGAACACGACGAAAAGTTCGCGGACAACATCAATGACCCGAAATGAAAACATAATACCATAATTAATCATACGCGACCAAGAAATGGATCGAGACAACAATTACAGATACGGATACCCGTAATTTTTAAGAAATTACAAAATGGCCCAAAACGCCCGGAGATCACGATACGTGGTCGAATGACCAAACCGAAGTTCACAACACGTCTAACAAAGTTAAACGGACTTACAGGAAACTCGAAACAGCAGTTTCGAACGAGATTCGCAGGAATCGAACTCAAGTGCGGAAAAGTCGCTAAAAAGCACGGAACTCAACAAAACGACACCGAAACGATCTCGGATGTCAAAAAGTGTAGAATTAATTATTCTCAGAACGATGAAACGGTCATAAGCGAGTCGTCAAAACGGACTCTCGCCGAAAAAAGAAAATTACCGAAAATCGAAAATTGCGGATATTACAAATACAACCACACCCGTACAACGGGAAAAATATAGCAGCGGAAAATAAGGTACAACTGAACCAATACACGATGTACGGTTCCTCATATGATTAGTATCGATCATCTTTCATCATCCTTCGTGCCGACCCTGTGTTATGCTCGAAAACCTGAATGCAAAAATAGACATCCACCCCCCGAATACTCGGGGGTTAGCAAAACTCCACTGTTTTGCTAGTGCAAGAACAAAGTGCAAAATACGAGTCATACAATTCACATTCCACGAACGATAATAATCCGGAATCCTCAAAGATTCAAATACAACAGGATGAACACGTCCCGAGGCAAGAGTTTGAGTAAAGACTTCCCAAAATTTTAAGATCAAAATATCAAGGGAAACAATTTATAAAATAATTTGAATACCATCGGGAGTTTTAATAGAAAATAATTTAGGATTATCAAATCCCACTTTTCAAAACCCAAAAGACGAAAGGGGTCACCGCCCCAAAGGTTTACTTTCCGTAAAATAACCTTTACCAAACCGTTGGGATTTTAGCCCCAAATCCGTCAAATGACCTTTACAAAACCGTTGGGATTTTAGCCCCAAATCTCATCAACTCACAGTACACGAGAATGACAACAAGGTTCGTCTTCCAACATCAAAATCCACAATTAAAGGATTTAACACAAACAACAAAATACTCTAGTGCCATCCTAGCCAAGTAAGCCAAATGAACACTTACTTCTTACACACTTAGTCGATGCATGCAATCATGAAAACCATTCGAAAGCACTCATTTACGGAAATGCCAATAATCCAAATCACATTGCAAAATACACCACAATTAACCGCGGACCCACAGCTTCGTGGACCCCTGCCGAGACCCCGTCGGATCTAACCCACGGTGGTTAAAAGCAAGCTTGCGGTTCCACAGCTTCGTGGAGCCCTACCGAGACCCCGTCGGATCTAACCCGTAGTGAGCATACACACACACGTTACTCATGCAATACTAATATGCTAAGAATGTAAGTTCATCAAGAATACTTACTAGAGATGGCCATTTACTCGACGCCGTTATCAAACTCTTCAAAACACAGTGACAAGATTAAACACGGAATACACAATTCCATAACTTTAAACAGCAGGGATATCATCAAAGCCTTCACGTTCAAAATATTCAAATCATAAACAATTCCCAAAACACACCGTTCACAAAACACACACGCGTTTTGAAAGAGAGCCTTTAACGAGGCCAAACCGAAATCTTTTGAAACTTCATTTCAAACAACCAAACAAACACACCAAGACGATCACCGATCATGATATCCACAAAATAAGAAATGTATGAGCAAGGTACTTGCCTAGATACCACGAGCAAATGGAAAAATGAACGGATACGGCCGGGTAGCCCTCAAATTCCCGAACACTATCTAGAACGTGATAACACCGAAATTTACGACGGAATAACACCACACGAATCATCAAACACCAACGAGATTCAACTCGGAATCCTCGAGCACCTATAATCCTCCGGAAGGAACAATAAAACATGATTACAACGAGAATCAAAGCCAAAAACAACGGAAATCCCAACAAATATCGAAGGGAAACTCATTGGGACATTTAATCGAACACTCAATGTTCGATAACTCCCAAGAACACTCGAATCACTAATCTAGTTGAACAAACTTGAAGTATGGATATACAACCCATAGAACACGACTAATAACATCATACTACACCAACCGATGTATCAAAATCGGACTAGAATCGAAATCAAAGACAATTCTCCAAAAAGTCAACTTGAAGGAAAAATCAAGAAATATACATTGATTCAACGAAAAACACGGATTGGATGATGATATAATCAACAAGAATCTTCCAAAACATCTTGGAATTGAGTAGAATCGACCAAGAACTCCATTTCCCATCGCACCCGTCGCCAGCCGCCGAAAGAAGGAGAAAATCGAGTAAAAAATGAAGTCTGGCCAAGCCGAGGCTATATATAGCCGACAGGGTTACGGCCGTAACCGGTAGTGCCTTACGGCCGTAACTCGGCCCTTACGGCCGTATTCGGCAGGCCTTACGACCGTAACCGGCATTCGTCAAAAATCAGTCCAGCAACTGTCGGGCACTTACGGCCGTAACTGGCACACATTACGGCCGTAACCAGCCTTCGTCAAGAAGATGCCCAGCGCTCGTACGGCCGTACCTGATCACGCCTTACGGCCGTAACTGGCATTCGTCCGGAAGCTGCCAGGCGCCATACGGCCGTAACTCTCGGCCCTTACGGCCGTAACTCGGCCAGGCCAGGCCCTGCTCCGGCCGTGACTCGGCCGTGGCCACTCCGACGGCCCGGACGACCCCGAAACCCGAACCTGAGTATAAATCGAAGGTACGGTTACGACGTACTCGCAAAGACGAATCTAAGAGCTAAGAGAACATGCGATTCCGACCACCCGGGGGCTCGAAATTCGACAACGGAAGTAATTACCCCAAACTTTGGGAAATTACGAAAATGGCCCAAAACGCCCGAAAATCACGATACGTGATCGAATAACCAAACCGAAGTTCACAACACGTCCAACAAAGTTAAACGGACTTACGGGAAAATCGGAACAGCAGTTTCGAACGAGATTCGCAAGAATCCAACTCAAGTGTGGAAAAGTTGCCAAAAAGCACGGAACTCAACAAAACGATACCGAAACGAACTCGGATGACAAAAAGTGCAGAATTAATCATTCTCGAAATGATGAAACGGTCATGAGCGAGTTGTCAAAACGGACTTTCGCCGAAAAAAAAAGAAATAACCAGAAATCGAAATTACGGGTATTACATCGACGATCCAACCGTACGGATGTCAACATATATCTAATTGAGTGATGTTCCCAAATTTTAAAAAGAAATTAATTTAGTTTGAGATCTTAGCAAACCACTACTAAGTTGACTAGTACTAGTAACTAGTACTTTTCACGGATTATTGTTTCTATTTTCGTAAAAATATTTATCGAAGATCCAACCGTACGGATGTCAAGATAAATCTAGTTGAGTGATGTTCCCAAATTTTCCAAAAAATAAAAATTTAATTTGGTTTGAGATTTTAGCAAACCACTACTAAATTGACTAGTACTAGTAACTAATGCTTTTCACGGATTATTGTTTCTATTTTCGTAAAAATATTTATCGATGATCCAACCGTACGGATGTCAACATATATCTTGTTGAGTGATGTTCCCAAATTTTCAAAAAATAAAAAATTAATTTGGTTTGAGATCTTAGCAATCCACTAGTATATTGACTAGTACTAGTAACTAGTGCTTTTCATGGATTTTTATTTCTATTTTTGTAAAAGTATTTATCGACAATCTAACCGTACGGATGTTAGCATATATATAATTAAGTGATGTTCTCAAATTTTCAAAAAATAAAAAATTAATTTAATTTGAGATCTTAGCAAACCATTACTAAATTGACTAGTACTAGTAACTACTGCTTTTCACGGATTATTGTTTCTATTTTCGTAAAAGTATTTATCGACGATCCACCCATACGGATATCAACATATATCTAATTGAGTGATGTTCTCAAATTTTCAAAAAATAAAAATTTAATTTGGTTTGATATCTTAGCAAGTCACTACTAAATTGACTAGTACTAGTAACTAATGCTTTTCACGGATTATTGTTTCTATTTTCATAAAAATATTTATCGACGATCCAACCGTACGTATATATACACAGATATCTAATTGAGTGATGTTCCTAAATTTTCAAAAAAATAAAAAATTAATTTGATTTGAGATCTTAGCAAAGCACTACTAAATTGACTAGTTCTAGTAACTAGTGCTTTTCACGGATTTGTTTCTATTTATGTAAAAATATTTATCGACGATCCAACCGTAAGGATGTCAACATATATCTAGTTGAGTGATGTTCCCACATTTTCAAAAAAATAAAAAATTAATTTGGTTTGAGATCTTAGCAAACTACTACTAAATTGACTAGTGCTAGTAACTAGTGCTTTTCACGGATTATTGTTTCTATTTTTGTTAAAAATATTTATCGACGATCCAACCATACGGATGTCAACATATATCTAATTGAGTGATGTTCCCAAATTTTAAAAAAAAATTAATTTGGTTTGAGATCTTAGCAAACCACTATTAAATTGACTAGTACTAGTAACTAATACTTTTCACGGATTATTGTTTCTATTTTCGTATAAATATTTATCGAAGATCCAACCGTACGGATGTAAAGATATATCTAATTGAGTGATGTTCCCAAATTTTCAAAAAATAAAAATTTAATTTGGTCTGAGATTTTAACAAACCACTACTAAATTGACTAGTACTAGTAACTAGTGCTTTTCACGGATTATTGTTTCTATTTTCGTAAAAATATTTATCGACGATCCAACCATACTGATGTTAACATATATCTAATTTAGTGATGTTCCCAAATTTTAAAAAAATAAAAAATTAATTTGGTTTCAGATCTTAGCGAACCACTGGTAAATTGACTAGTGCTAGTAACTAGTGCTTTTCACATATTGTTTCTATTTTTGTAAAAATATTTAGCGACGATTCAACCGTACGGATGTCAACATATATCTAATTGAGTGATGTCCCCAAATTTTCAAAAAATAAAAAATCAATTTGGTTTGAGATCTTAGCAAACCACCACTAAATTGACTAGTACTAGTAACTAGTGCTTTCCACATATTTTTATTTCTATTTTTGTAAATTATTTATTGAATCCAACCGTACGGATGTCAAGATATATCTAATTGAGTGAAGTTCCAAAATTTTCAAAAAATAAAAATTTAATTTGGTTTGAGGTCTTAGCAAACCACAACTAAATTGACTAGTAGTAGTAACTAGTGCTTTTCACGGATTATTGTTTCTATTTTTGTAAAAATATTTATCGACGATCCAACCATACTGGTGTCAACATATATCTAATTTAGTGATGTTCCCAAATTTTAAAAAAATAAAAAATTAATTTGATTTGAGATCTTAGCAAACCACTGGTAAATTGACCAGTGCTAGTAACTAGTGCTTTTCACATATTGTTTCTATTTTTGTAAAAATATTTATCGACGATTCAACCGTACGGATGTCAACATATATCTAATTGAGTGATGTTCCCAAATTTTCAAAAAATAAAAAATCAATTTGGTTTGAGATCTTAGCAAACCACCACTAAATTGACTAGTACTAGTAACTAGTGCTTAACACAGATTTTTATTTCTATTTTTGTAAAATATTTATTGACGATCCAACCGTACGGATGTCAAGATATATCTAATTGAGTGAAGTTCCAAAATTTTCAAAAAATAAAAATTTAATTTGGTTTGAGATCTTAGCAAACCACAACTAAATTGACTAGTAGTAGTAACTAGTGCTTTTCACGGATTATTGTTTCTATTTTCGTAAAATTATTTATCGACGATTCGTCAACATATATCTAATTTAGTGATGTTCCCAAATTTTCAAAAAATAAAAAATTAATTTGGTTTGAGATCTTAGCAAACCACTACTAAATTGACTAGTTCTAGTAACTAGTGCTTTTCATGCATTTGTTTCTATTTGTGTAAAAATATTTATCGACGATCCGACCGTACGGATGTCAACATATATCTAGTTGAGTGATGTTCCCAAATTTTCAAAAAATAAAAAATTAATTTGGTTTGAGATCTTAGCAAACCACTAGTAAATTGACTAGTACTAATAACTAGTGCTTTTCATGGATTTTTATTTCTATTTTCGTAAAAATATTTATTGACAATATAACCGCACGGATGTTAGCATATATCTAATTGAGTGATTTTCTCAAATTTTCAAAAAATAAAAAATTAATTTGGTTTGAGATCTTAGCAAACCATTACTAAATTGACTAGTACTAGTAACTACTGCTTTTCACGGATTATTGTTTCTATTTTCGTAAAAATATTTATCGATGATCCACCCATACGGACATCAATATATATCTAATTGAGTGATGTTCCCAAATTTTCAAAAAATAAAAATTTAATTTGGTTTGATATCTTAGCAAACCACTACTAAATTGACTAGTACTAGTAACTACTTCTTTTCACGGATTATTGTTTCTATTTTCGTAAAAGTATTTATCGACGATCCACCATACGGATATCAACATATATCTAATTGATTGATGTTCCCAAATTTTCAAAAAATAAAAATTTAATTTGGTTTGATATCTTAGCAAGCCACTACTAAATTGACTAGTACTAGTAACTAATGCTTTTCACGGATTATTGTTTCCATTTTCGTAAAAATATTTATCGACGATCCAACTGTACGGATGTCAACATATATCTAATTGAGTGATGTTCCCAAATTTTCAAAAAATAAAAAATTAATTTGGTTTGAGATCTTATCAAAGCACTACTAAATTAACTAGTTCTAATAACTAATGCTTTTCACGGATTTGTTTCTATTTGTGTAAAAATATTTATCGACGATCCGATCGTAAGGATGTCAACATATATCTAGTTGAGTGATGTTCCTAAATTTTCAAAAAAATAAAAAATTAATTTGGTTTGAGATCTTAGCAAACCACTACTAAATTGACTAGTGCTAGTAACTAGTGCTTTTCACGGATTATTGTTTCCATTTTTGTTAAAATATTTATCGACGATCCAACCACACAGATGCCAATATATATATAATTGAGTGATGTTCCCAAATTTAAAAAAAAATAATTTGGTTTGAGATATTAGCAAACCACTACTAAATTGACTAGTACTAGTAACTAATACTTTTCACGGATTATTGTTTCTATTTTCGTAAAAATATGTATCGAAGATCCAACCGTACGGATGTAAAGATATATCTAATTGAGTGATGTTCCCAAATTTTCAAAAAATAAAAATTTAATTTGGTCTGTGATTTTAGCAAACCACTACTAAATTGACTAGTACTAATAACTAGTGCTTTTCACGGATTATTGTTTCTATTTTCGTAAAAAAATTTATCGACGATCCAACCATACGGATGTCAACATATATCTAATTTAATGATGTTCCCAAATTTTCAAAAAATAAAAAATTAATTTGGTTTGAGATCTTAGCAAATCACTGGTAAATTAACCAGTGCTAGTAACTAGTGCTTTTCACATATTGTTTCTATTTTTGCAAAAATATTTATCGAAGATCCAACCGTACGGATGTCAAGATATATCTAGTTGAGTGATGTTCCCAATTTTTCAAAAAATAAAAATTTAATTTGGTTTGAGATCTTAGCAAACTACTACTAAATTGACTAGTACTTGTAACTAGTGCTTTTCACGGATTATTGTTTCTATTTTCGTAAAAATATTTATCGATGATCCAACCGTACGGATGTCAACATATATCTAGTTGAGTGATGTTCCCAAATTTTCAAAAAAATAAAAAATTAATTTTGGTTTGAGATCTTAGCAAACCACTAGTAAATTGACTAGTACTAGTAACTAGTGCTTTCCATGGATTTTTATTTCTATTTTCGTAAAAATATTTATTGACAATCTAACCGTACGGATGTTAGCATATATCTAATTGAGTGATGTTCTCAAATTTTCAAAAAATAAAAAATTAATTTAGTTTGAGATCTTAGCAAACCATTACTAAATTGACTAGTACTAGTAACTACTGCTTTTCACGGATTATTGTTTCTATTTTCGTAAAAATATTTATCGACGATCCACCCATACGGACATCAACATATATCTAATTGAGTGATGTTCCCAAATTTTCAAAAAATAAAAATTTAATTTGGTTTGATATCTTAACAAGCCACTACTAAATTGACTAGTACTAGTAACTACTTCTTTTCACGGATTATTGTTTCTATTTTCGTAAAAGTATTTATCGACGATCCACCCATACGGATATCAACATATATCTAATTTAGTGATGTTCCCAAATTTTCAAACAATAAAAATTTAATTTGGTTTGATATCTTAGCAAACCATTACTAAATTGACTAGTACTAGTAACTACTGCTTTTCACGGATTATTGTTTCTATTTTCGTAAAAATATTTATCGAAGATCCAACCGTACGGATGTCAAGATATATCTAATTGAGTGATGTTCCTAAGTTTTAAAAAAAATTAATTTGGTTGAGATGTTAGCAAACCAGTACTAAATTGACTAGTGCTAGTAACTAGTGCTTTTCGCGGATTATTATTTCTATTTTCATAAAAAATATTTATCGACGATCCAACTGTACGGATGTCAACATATATATAATTGAGTGATGTTCCCAAATTTTAAAAAGAAATTAATTTGGTTTGAGATTTTAGCAAACCACTACTAAATTGACTAGTACTAGTAACTAGTACTTTTCACGGATTACTGTTTCTATTTTTGTAAAAATATTTATCGAAGATCCAACCGTACGGATGTCAAGGTATATCTATTTGAGTGATGTTCCCAAATTTTCAAAAAATAAAAATTTAATTTGGTTTGAGATCTTAGCAAACCACTACTAAATTGACTAGTACTAGTAACTAGTGCTTTTCACGGATTATTGTTTCTATTTTCGTAAAAATATTTATCGATGATCCAACCATACGGATGTCAACATATATCTAGTTGAGTGATGTTGCCAAATTTTCAAAAAAATAAAAAATTAATTTGGTTTGAGATCTTAGCAAACCACTAGTAAATTGACTAGTACTAGTTGTAATATCCGCATTTTTTCTTTCCCTTGTATTTTCATTTTTGGTGTATTTCTCGATCGTAGTGACCCTCGTGTACCTTTCAGTGTGTCCTTCCTGTCAACTGTTGAACTGTATTCTCGTTATTGTTGTGCGGAACCGCCGTTTCGGGGTTGCCGTGGATCCATTTCGTGTTATTGGTTCCCAAATATTGATTCCTATCGTTTTTATTCTCTTTCCGGATCATTTTTATCATTTTGGGACCCAAAGGGGGTGTGGGCCGCGGCACAAGGTGTGTGCGCCGCGGCACACAAATTTATTCAGTTGTTGGTCGAGCGAACTGTACTGTGTGCCGCGGCACACCCATCCGGTGCCGCGGCACAGTGTCGAGTCAGTGCCGCGGCACATCCGTCCGGTGCCGCGGCACACTCGTGTGACATCTGCGACCAAAACCCGACTGTACCAGGTGCCGCGGCACACGCAGTCCGTGCCGCGGCACACTGCCGAACCCTGGGAGTAAATTTTGGCACGTGCGCAAGACACCTCAGCTGTGCCGCGGCACACAATGCGGTCAACCCTCTATAATTGTGTTGTTTTGAGCGTAAACAGCTCATTTCCTTCTTCCTTCTTCCATTGACGCGAGAGAGTGAGAGAGGAGGAGAGCTTCTCATCCTTATCAATTGAGGGGTTGATTTTTAACATTTTTCTTTGGTTGTGAAGCCCGGACAATCAATCAAACGCGTGTTCTACGGATCTTAGTACTTGAATCTCCAAAGGTAATATCTCTAGAACCCTATTTTCGATTAATTTGGGGGTTTTTGGGATTTTCTTCCGATTCGTTTCGTTTTATTGGTGGATTCATGATGAATATGATTCATCTTGTTGATATCATTAGTTTTCCTACGGATTCATGGTATATTTTCATAGTTTTGCGGAATCGAGAGGGTTTGGTTGTGGTCCGCCCTCGTTGTTATTTTTATGCGAATATACATGAATCGTAGGCGGGTTTTCGGGTGTATTCCATTTCCGTATTCGGCTAGAGTTGGTTGTAATTATGTTCTTCGAATCGTTAGGTTCGGTTATGTTGATTCCTAGTGTTCGTCAGTGATTATCCTTTCCGTTCGTTGCATCATCAAAATATTCAAGGCAAGTAATTGTTGGAAACCTTTATGCTTAACATGAAATGGTAATGTATATTGTGTGTGCTTTACTCACCTCGGGAGGGTCCGACGGGGCCTCGAGGGAATCTATGGATTCGTCCTGGATTCATGAGTTTGATTCGTTAGCCAGCTCGGGAGGGTCCTTAGAGGCCTCGAGTGGGATTCGTGGCTTCGTCCCGGTCCTAGGTGACGTGTGGTGCTTGATTTGTTTTGTGAATGTGGCCAGCTCGGGAGGGTCCCTAGAGGCCTCGAGTGGGATTCGTGGCTTCGTCCCGGTCCTAGGCAAATTAATTGTGACTGTTTGTTTCCGGAAAAGACATGTCTGGTTTTGGTTTTTGAAATGATATTGGTGCATGTACTATGAAATGTGTAAGCGATTGGTTTGCCTTGATTACTTGTACTAGCGTAATTGCTAACCCCTCTGGGGACCCGTTTTGGGGAAATTCTTGTTATGGATTTCAGGTTATGATTATCCGGACGAGCGAGCACCGGGACAGTACGAGGACGTTGGCCAGGGTCGTTGACATGTGCATATGGGTCGTCTTAATTCCTGTGTCTAATTCGATATGGTTGTTTCCTATATTTATAAACTGATAGATCATGAGTACTTAGGCTTTTCAAATTCAACTCCGTGTTGTACTACTTTTAAATTGTTACATTGTTGGTTGATGATCATTTCGCCGGTTGCTCCGGGCGTAACTTTTTATGTCTTATAATTAAATGTGTGTCCTCGCTAACCGGGATGGTTAGTCGAGTGGAGTTTTCTTGTTTGTAGCCTGGTGGGTCCCATGTGGGGGTCCACGGCACTGTAATATACTCTGAATATCTCGGGGTGTTACATTAGTAACTAGTGCTTTTCATAGATTTTTATTTCTATTTTCGTAAAAATATTTATCGACAATCTAACCGTACAGATGTTAACATATATCTAATTGAGTGATGTTCTCAAATTTTCAAAAAATAAAAAATTAATTTAGTTTGAGATCTTTGCAAACCATTACTAAATTGACTAGTACTAGTAACTACTGCGTTTCACGGATTATTGTTTCTATTTTCCTAAAAATATTTATCGACGATCCACCCATACGGACATTAACATATATCTAATTGAGTGATGTTCCCAAATTTTCAAAAAATAAAAATTTAATTTGGTTTGATATCTTAGCAAGCCACTACTAAATTGACTAGTACTATTAACTACTTCTTTTCACGGATTATTGTTTCTATTTTCGTAAAAGTATTTATCGACGATCCACCCATACGGATATCAACATATATCTAATTGAGTGATGTTCCCAAATTTTCAAAAAATAAAAATTTAATTTGGTTTGATATTTAGCAAGCCAATACTAAATTGACTAGTACTAGTAACTAATGCTTTTCACGGATTATTGTTTCTATTTTCGTAAAAATATTTATCGACGATCCAACCGTACGGATGTCAACATATATCTAATTGAGTGATGTTCCCAAATTTTCAAAAAATAAAAAATTAATTTGGTTTGAGTTCTTAACAAAGCACTACTAAATTAATTAGTTCTATTAACTAGTGCTTTTCACGGATTTATTTCTATTTGTGTAAAAATATTTATCGACGATCCGACCGTAAGGATGTCAACATATATCTAGTTGAGTGATGTTCCCAAATTTCAAAAAAATAAAAAATTTATTTGGTTTGAGATATTAGCAAACCACTACGAAATTGACTAGTGCTAGTAACTAGTGCTTTTTACGGATTATTGTTTTTTTTTTAAAATATTTATCGACGATCCAACCATACGGATGTCAATATATATCTAAGTGAGTGAAGTTCCAAAATTTTCAAAAAATAAAAATTTAATTTGGTTTGAGATCTTAGCAAACCACAACTAAATTGACTAGTACTAGTAACTAGTGCTTTTCACGAATTATTGTTTTTATTTTCGTAAAATTATTTATGGACGATCCAACCTTACGGATGTCAACATATATCTAATTTAGTGATGTTCCCAAATTTTCAAAAAATAAAAAATTAATTTGGTTTGAGATCTTAGCAAACCACTACTAAATTGACTAGTTCTAATAACTAGTGCTTTTCACGGATTTGTTTCTATTTGTGTAAAAATATTTATCGACGATCCGACCGTACGGATGTCAACATATATCTAGTTGAGTGATGTTCCCAGTTTTCAAAAAATAAAAAATTAATTTGGTTTGAGATCTTAGCAAACCACTACTAAATTGACTAGTGCTTTTCACGGATTATTATTTCTATTTTCGTAAAAATATTTATCAACGATCCAACCGTACGGATGTCAACTTATATCTAATTGAGTGATGTTCCCAAATTTTCAAAAAATAAAATTTTAATTTTGTAACACCCCCAATCCACTCAGGGATATTACACGCCGTAGACCCTCTCCTCGAAGATCTACCAGGCTGGTAACAACATTTAACATCTCGACAATGCCTTCAAGGCTAAAATGACTCAGTAGACCGATTTGGTCTTTCAACAAAAATATACAACTCAATTACAACATATACCCACGCAGGGGTCAAAATACAATAAACTCCCGTACAACGGGGAAAAGATACTGCAGCGGAAAAGAAAATACAACTAGACCAATACGACATCAACGGGTCCTCGTGTGATTAGTATCGTTCATCTTTCATCATCCTTCGTGCCGACCCTGTGCTATGCTCCAAAACCTGAATGCAAAAATAGACATCCACCCCCCGAATACTCGGGGGTTAGCAAAACTCCACTGTTTTGCTAGTGCAAGAACAAAGTGCAAATACGAGCCATACAATTCACATTCCACGAATAACAATAACCAGGAATCCTCAAAGATCCAAACGAAACGAAAAGTACTTCCCGAGGCAAGAGTTTGAGAAAACCTTTCAAAATCGAAATATCATAAATCAATGGAAATAATTTATAAAACGGTTTAGAATGCCATCGAGAGTTTTAATAGAAAACAATTTAGGATTATCAAATCCTACTTTTCAAAATCTAAAAGACAAAAGGGGTCACCGCCCCAAAAGTTTACTTTCCGTAAAATAACCTTTACCAAACCGTTGGGATTTTAGCCCCAAATCCGTCAAATGACCTTTACAAAAACGTTGGGATTTTAGCCCCAATTTCATCAACTCACAGTACACAAGAACGACCACAAGGTTCGTCTCCCAACATCAAAATCCACAAATAAAGGATTCAAAACAAACAACAAAATACTCTAGTGCCATCCTAGCCAAGTAAGCCAAATGAACACTTACCTCTTACCCACTTAGTCGATGCATGCAATCATGAAAACCGTTCAAAAGCACTCATTTCCGGAAATGCCAATATCGAATCACATTTGTAAAATGCACCACAATTAACCGCGGACCCACAGCTTCGTGGATCCCTGCCGAGACCCCGTCGGATCTAACCCACAGTGGTTAAAAGCAAGCTCGCGGTTCCACAGCTTCGTGGAGCCCTACCGAGACCCCGTCGGATCTAACCCGCAGTGAGCATACACACACACACGTTACTCATGCAATACTAACATGCTAAGAATGTAAGTTCATTAAGAATACTCACTAGAGATGGCCATTAACTCGACACCATTATCAAACTCTTCAAAACACAATAACAAGATTAAATACGGAATACACGATTCCATAACTTTAAACAATAGGAGTATCATCATCAAATCCTTCAACGTTCAAAATAATCAAATCATAATCAATTCCCAAAACACACCGTTCACAAAACACACACGCATTTGAAAGAAAGCCTTTAACGAGGCCAAACCGAAATCTTTTGAAACTTCGTTTCAAACAACCAAACAAACACACTAATACGATCACCGATCATCATATCCACAAAATAAGAAAAGTATGGGCAAGGTACTTGCCTCGAAATCGGCACGCAAGTATCCCGACGAACACGGCTCAACCGGAAAGCTTCGAAACGCCCGGTGCTTTCGAAATGGAAGACGACGACGAACGGAAGGGTTCAACACGGTTTATTCGCAAGAAACACGACCCTAACATCATACAATTAATAAATCAACGATCATACGATGAAGAATAATCGTAGAACGCCCGAAAACCCCTCTATGACATTCTACCGGACACCTTCAAGGCGTCGATCAAGAACTTGACCAAAACAACGAATCGATACGATCCAACCATGGAATAACAAGGTAAATGATATAATACATCTAAATAATCATCAATCCATCATAATCCTAAGTTAAATCGGATTAATCGGACGAAAACAACCAAAACACCCAAATTCCCCAAAACTAGATTTCTAGGAAATCTGACCTGATTCGGTAGATCGGAGGGTGTTATAGGATGGATGATTGATGATATGAACTCCAAAACTTCATGGATTGATTGTCCAACAACATCTCTCCATGATTTACCAAGCTCCAGCCGCGGAAGAGAAGAAAACCGAGTGAAAATGGATGAAGAAAACGTCTGCAGGGCCATAAATAGACTGCACAGTGTGCCGCGGCTCAGCGGGAGTGTGCCGCGGCACAGGCCCAAAATGCCTCCCAGTGGTCGGCAGTGTGCCGCGGCTCGGCCGGAGTGTGCGCGGCACCCGGTACAGTCGGTTTGGCCGAAAAATGCCACAGAGTGTGCCGCGGCCCTGCCCGGCTGTCTGCGCCGCGGGAGGCTGCTCGGCCAGCGCCGATCACTACCGGCCGTGACTTCGGCCAAGGCTGCTGGCCCGAGGTTGCCGGCCATGACTCGGCCGGGCCAACTCCGACGGCCCGAACGACCCCGAAATCCGAACACGAATACGAATCGATGATACGGTTACGACGTACTCGCAAAGACGAATCTAAGAGCTAAGAGAACACACAATTCCGACCACCCGAAGGCTCGGAATTCAACAACGGAAGTAATTACCCAAAACTTTGGGAAATTACGAAAATGGCCCAAAACGTCCGAAAATCACGATACGCGATCGAAACACCAAACCAAAGCTCGCAACATGAATAATAACATTAAATGAACTTACGAGAAACTCGAAACAACAGTTTCGGACGAGATTCGCAAGAATCGAACTCAAGTGCGGAAAAGTCGCTAAAAAGCTCGGAACTCAACAAAACGATACCGAAACGAACTCGGATGACAAAAAGTGCAGAATTAATCATTCTCGAAATGACGAAACGGTTATGAGCGAGTCGTCAAAACGGACTTCCGCCAAAAAAAAAATTACTGAAATTCGAAATTGCGGATATTACATTCTACCCTCCTTAAAAGAAGTTTCGTCCCGAAACTTAAAACAAGTAGGGGGGAGCAATATACCCACCAGGAAAACTCGACGAGATACACAAAAACATAAAACTCACGCCCAACGGCGAAACGCTGCAAGAAACGCAAAGAGACATACGGCGTGAAAACACGCTCCACGACGACCAACATAACGTCGCCGTTAGGGATATAATAAAACCAACAAGTGACAAGCGTCATCAAATGGATAATACAATCAAGTCAATTATCCGAACAATCACAAAACACAACGAATGAAAATCAATACGATTGACCAATCCAACGGTTCATCAATCCAAACGCGAGCCAAACGCTGAAGAAATACGGAATTCCACCGCCCAAGGGTTGGAAGATCGAAAACGAGACTAATTTCCCGAACTTAAGAAAATTAGGAAGGAGCCTGAATGCTCAACAATCACGAAACGAGGACAAAAACCGAACAAACAAACGACCGAGACAACAAAAATCGAACAATCATGTCCGAAACACGAAGGATAATAAAATTCAAACAACAACTCTCAGGATGATCTGGTGAGAACTACAAGACATGCATTCCCATAAGATCCACCGGAAAGGGAATAGCGATTGAAAAGTCACAACGACAAACGAGTTATTCCGAAACAACACCACCCTCGTTCGATCAACAAAAGCAAGGGATAGGGAAAGTTCAGAAAATGTCAACGAACATAAACGAGTCGACAGAGTCGAAAACACAGGAGTTCCAAATCCGATCCACTTCGAATAAAGGAACTAATAGATCCAGATGATGTCACTCCCGAACAAGGTTCACAAGAATCGAACCGAACCCGAAAAGTCACGGCGATAACCAGATCGACCCATAACAAGATCGCAGTTCGTTCGGACGATGAAACCGAAATACAGAACAAGTTCATAAAGTATCAACGAACATGAGCGAATCGATAGACTGGAGGAAGAGAAAATACGGAAGTCAAAATAGTACGGGTATTACCTCCGACCTCGTCCACGAAATTCACAAAAACAGGAGCAAGGTAACAAGACATTAAACAGCCGACACATAACGGAACCATCACCGATGCACACGGCCATACCAACCCAAGCTCTAACAGCTCGCACATGCGCGACAACGCAGAAACCACCACGAGGCGACAATATTCAATACCAACATCCCACCTCTCACAGAGGGCTAACACAACAAATGTGTGTAAAACAACTCAACGCTCACGCTGCCAACTCGATCATACTCGGGAGCAAACATCAAAATGACAACGCGAACATCATACATACATACCCAGCCCTCAAACGGGAATGGATAGGTTTTAAAAACGAAAACCTCATTTGAAAATAATTTAGAAGAACACCGGTTGATCTTGAGTATCACCTTTCAAAAAGTACAACGTGAAACATCGTTATCGAGACATTGGAGAACCATTTCGCATTTGATAAAAATGAGGACACTTTATCTTAGTGAAAACTTTCAGAATATTCGACCCTCGGGTCTAAATAAAAGTGTTTCTAAAATATTGAAAATATCTCAAAGCATTTTGGTCCTCGAAGTAGAAATTTTTTGAAATATATTGTGGCACCTAGGATGTACCACAAGAAAATAACTCATTTTTAAAAGTATGTCTCGAAATTTATTTTTCTAAGCTACTCAAGGTTTTCAAAAATCCAATAGGCCAGAATGCCCAAAACTCACACATATCGACGTTCACTAAAACAACTCCTAGTACACGCATCAAAGCGTTTAAAATCAAGACAATACATGTCTTTAAACGGAAATAAACGATAAAATACCACATTCAGAACAAAACCACTGACCCCATTCGAGGCCTCTAAGGACCCTCCCGCACTGGCTAGTGAACAAGTCGAACGCGTATAAGCACAAAGCCTCCACAAGAGAACTTGTAAAACGTGCAAATTGATTCGAAAATCATCAGCAACGGACAAAAACAACAATAAAAAGACATCACAAGCGACGACACTCCTTGTATAAATCAAATACGAGAGTCGACTAAATACATATCGTGAAATCAAAATCCACATAAGGATTCCATCACTTAACAATTAATCATAAAAATAGCTCGTGTCACACGAGGCACAACACAAAGAAGGGAGACTTACTTCCACAGGTCGCACGAAGATTATGATCGCCCCACGATACTAATCACGACCAACAAACTCAAACGACGCGTCGCGACACGACTCAGTCAGATAAAATCCGACGAAACAAGACTCAAACAACACGACTTGACCCGACAGCCTAGGTTTCCACAACCTAAGTTCCGATACCATTTATGTAACACCCCCAATCCACTCAGGGATATTACACGCCGTAGACCCTCTCCTCGAAGATCTACCAGGCTGGTAACAACATTTAACATCTCGACAATGCCTTCAAGGCTAAAATGACTCAGTAGACCGATTTGGTCTTTCAATAAAAATATACAACTCAATTACAACACATACCCACGCAGGGGTCAAAATCTGATAAACTCCGTACAACGGGAAAAGATCTTGCGGCGGAAAGAAAATACAACTAGACCAATACGACATCAACGGGTCCTCGTGTGATTAGTATCGTTCATCTTTCATCATCCTTCGTGCCGACCCTGTGCTATGCTCCAAAACCTGAATGCAAAAATAGACATCCACCCCCCGAATACTCGGGGGTTAGCAAAACTCCACTGTTTTGCTAGTGCAAGAACAAAGTGCAAATACGAGCCATACAATTCACATTCCACGAATAACAATAACCAGGAATCCTCAAAGATCCAAACGAAACGAAAAGTACTTCCCGAGGCAAGAGTTTGAGAAAACCTTTCAAAATCGAAATATCATAAATCAATGGAAATAATTTATAAAATGGTTTAGAATGCCATCGAGAGTTTTAATAGAAAACAATTTAGGATTATCAAATCCTACTTTTCAAAATCTAAAAGACAAAAGGGGTCACCGCCCCAAAAGTTTACTTTCCGTAAAATAACCTTTACCAAACCGTTGGGATTTTAGCCCCAAATCCGTCAAATGACCTTTACAAAAACGTTGGGATTTTAGCCCCAATTTCATCAACTCACAGTACACAAGAACGACCACAAGGTTCGTCTCCCAACATCAAAATCCACAAATAAAGGATTCAAAACAAACAACAAAATACTCTAGTGCCATCCTAGCCAAGTAAGCCAAACGAACACTTACCTCTTACCCACTTAGTCGATGCATGCAATCATGAAAACCGTTCAAAAGCACTCATTTCCGGAAATGCCAATATCGAATCACATTTGTAAAATGCACCACAATTAACCGCGGACCCACAGCTTCGTGGATCCCTGCCGAGACCCCGTCGGATCTAACCCACAGTGGTTAAAAGCAAGCTCGCGGTTCCACAGCTTCGTGGAGCCCTACCGAGACCCCGTCGGATCTAACCCGCAGTGAGCATACACACACACGTTACTCATGCAATACTAACATGCTAAGAATGTAAGTTCATTAAGAATACTCACTAGAGATGGCCATTAACTCGACACCATTATCAAACTCTTCAAAACACAATAACAAGATTAAATACGGAATACACGATTCCATAACTTTAAACAATAGGAGTATCATCATCAAATCCTTCAACGTTCAAAATAATCAAATCATAATCAATTCCCAAAACACACCGTTCACAAAACACACACGCATTTGAAAGAAAGCCTTTAACGAGGCCAAACCGAAATCTTTTGAAACTTCGTTTCAAACAACCAAACAAACACACTAATACGATCACCGATCATCATATCCACAAAATAAGAAAAGTATGGGCAAGGTACTTGCCTCGAAATCGGCACGCAAGTATCCCGACGAACACGGCTCAATCGGAAAGCTTCGAAACGCCCGGTGCTTTCGAAATGGAAGACGACGAAGAACGGAAGGGTTCAACACGGTTTCTTCGCAAGAAACACGACCCTAACATCATACAATTAATAAATCAACGATCATACGATGAAGAATAATCGTAGAACGCCCGAAAACCCCTCTATGACATTCTACCGGACACCTTCAAGGCGTCAATCAAGAACTTGACCAAAACAACGAATCGATACGATCCAACCATGGAATAACAAGGTAAATGATATAATACATCTAAATAATCATCAATCCATCATAATCCTAAGTTAAATCGGATTAATCGGACGAAAACAACCAAAACACCCAAATTCCCCAAAACTAGATTTCTAGGAAATCTGACCTGATTCGGTAGATCGGAGGGTGTTATAGGATGGATGATTGATGATATGAACTCCAAAACTTCATGGATTGATTGTCCAACAACATCTCTCCATGATTTACCAAGCTCCAGCCGCGGAAGAGAAGAAAACCGAGTGAAAATGGATGAAGAAAACGTCTGCAGGGCCATAAATAGACTGCACAGTGTGCCGCGGCTCAGCGGGAGTGTGCCGCGGCACAGGCCCAAAAATGGCTCCCAGTGGTCGGCAGCAGGTGCGGCTCGGCCGGAGTGTGTCGCGGCACCGTACGGTCGGTTTGGCCGAAAAATGCCACAGAGTGTGCCGCGGCCCTGCCACCAGGCGGCCCAAGGATCGCTCGGCGAATCGCCGATCACTACCGGCCGTGACTCGGCCGCCTGGCCTGTGTTGCCGGCCATGACTCGGCCGGGCCAACTCCGACGGCCCGAACGACCCCAATCCGAACACGAATACGAATCGATGATACGGTTATGACGTACTCGCAAAGACGAATCTAAGAGCTAAGAGAACACACAATTCCGACCACCCGAAGGCTCGGAATTCAACAACGGAAGTAATTACCCAAAACTTTGGGAAATTACGAAAATGGCCCAAAACGTCCGAAAATCACGATACGCGATCGAAACACCAAACCAAAGCTCGCAACATGAATAATAACATTAAATGAACTTACGAGAAACTCGAAACAACAGTTTCGGACGAGATTCGCAAGAATCGAACTCAAGTGCGGAAAAGTCGCTAAAAAGCTCGGAACTCAACAAAACGATACCGAAACGAACTCGGATGACAAAAAGTGCAGAATTAATCATTCTCGAAATGACGAAACGGTTATGAGCGAGTCATCAAAACGGACTTCCGCCAAAAAAAAGAAAATTACTGAAATTTGAAATTGCGGATATTACAAATTTGGTTTAAGATCTTAGCAAACCACTACTAAATTGACTAGTTAGTAACTAGTGCTTTTCACAGATTATTGCTTCTATTTTTGTAAAATATTTATCGACGATCCAACTATATGGATGTGAACATATATCTAATTGAGTGATGTTCCAAAGTTTCAAAAAATAAAAAATTAATTTGGTTTGAGATATTAGCAAACCACTACTAAATTGACTAGTACTAGTAACTAGTACTTTTCACGGATTATTGTTTCTATTTTCATAAAAATATTTATCGAAGATCCAACCGTACGGATGTCAAGATATATCTAGTTGAGTGATGTTCCCAAATTTTCAAAAAATAAAAATTTAATTTGGCTTTAGATCTTAGCAAACCAGTACTAAATTGACTAGTACTAGTAACTAGTGCTTTTCACGGATTATTGTTTCTATTTTCGTAAAAATATTTATCGATGATCCAACCATACGGATGTCAACATATATCTAGTTGAGTGATGTTCCCAAATTTTCAAAAAAATAAAAAATTAATTTGGTTTGAAATCTTAGCAAACCACTAGTAAATTGACTAGTACTAGTAACTAGTGCTTTTCATGGATTTTTATTTCTATTTTCGTAAAAATATTTATCGACAATCTAACCGTACGGATGTTAGCATATATGTAATTGAGTGATGTTCTCAAATTTTCAAAAAATAAACAATTAATTTAGTTTGAGATCTTAGCAAACCATTACTAAATATACTAGTACTAGTAACTACTACTTTTCACGGATTATTGTTTCTATTTTCGTAAAAATATTTATCGACGATCCACCCATACGGACATTAACATATATCTAATTTAGTGATATTCCCAAATTTTCAAAAAATAAAAATTTAATTTGGTTTAATATCTTAGCAAGCCACTACTAAATTAACTAGTACTAATAACTACTTCTTTTCACGGATTATTGTTTCTATTTTCGTAAAAGTATTTATCGACGATCCACCCATACGGATATCAACATATATCTAATTGAGTGATGTTCCCAAATTTTCAAAAAATAAAAATTTAATTTGGTTTGATATCTTAGCAAGCCACTACTAAATTGACTAGTACTAGTAACTAATGCTTTTCACGGATTATTGTTTCTATTTTCGTAAAAATACTTATCGATGATCCAACCGTACGAATGTCAACATATATCTAATTGAGTGATGTTCCCAAATTTTCAAAAAATAAAAAATTAATTTGGTTTGAGTTCTTAACAAAGCACTACTAAATTAACTAGTTCTATTAACTAGTGCTTTTCACGGATTTATTTCTATTTGTGTAAAAATATTTATCGAAGATCCGACCGTAAGGATGTCAACATATATCTAGTTGAGTGATGTTCCCAAATTTTCAAAAAAATAAAAAATTAATTTGGTTTGAGACCTTAGCAAACCACTACGAAATTGACTAGTGCTAGTAACTAGTGCTTTTCACGGATTATTGTTTCTATTTTTGTTAAAATATTTATCGACGATCCAACCATACAGATGTCAATATATATCTAAGTGAGTGAAGTTCCAAAATTTTCAAAAAATAAAAATTTAATTTGGTTTGAGATCTTAGCAAACCACAGCTAAATTGACTAATACTAGTAACTAGTGCTTTTCACGGATTATTATTTTTATTTTCGTAAAATTATTTATGGACGATCCAACCATACGGATGTCAACATATATCTAATTTAGTGATGTTCCCAAATTTTCAAAAAATAAAAAATTAATTTGGTTTGAGATCTTAGCAAACACTACTAAATTGACTAGTTCTAATAACTAGTGCTTTTCATGGATTTGTTTCTATTTGTGTAAAAATATTTATCGACGATCCGACCGTACGGATGTCAACATATATCTAGTTGAGTGATGTTCCCAGTTTTCAAAAAATAAAAAATTAATTTGGTTTGAGATCTTAGCAAACCACTACTAAATTGACTAGTGCTAGTAACTAGTGCTTTTCACGGATTATTGTTTCTATTTTCGTAAAAATATTTATCAACGATCCAACCGTACGGATGTCAACTTATATCTAATTGAGTGATGTTCCTAAATTTTCAAAAAATAAAAATTTAATTTGGTTTAAGATACGGATGTCAAGATATATCTAGTTGAGTGATGTTGCCAAATTTTCAAAAAATAAAAATTTAATTTGGTTTGAGATCTTAGCAAACCACTACTAAATTGACTAGTACTAGTAACTAGTGCTTTTCACGGATTATTGTTTCTATTTTCGTAAAAACATTTATCGATGATTCAACCGTACGGATGTCAACATATATCTAGTTGAATGATGTTCCCATATTTTCAAAAAATAAAAAATTAATTTGGTTTGAGATCTTAGCAAACCACTAGTAAATTGACTAGTACTAGTAACTAGTGCTTTTCATGGATTTTTATTTCTATTTTCGTAAAAATATTTATCGACAATCTAACCATACAGATGTTAGCATATATCTAATTGAGTGATGTTCTCAAATTTTCAAAAAATAAAAAATTAATTTAGTTTGAGATCTTAGCAAACCATTACTAAATTGACTAGTACTAGTAACTACTACTTTTCACAGATTATTGTTTCTATTTTCATAAAAATATTTATCGACGGTCCACCCATACGGGCATCAACATATATCTAATTGAGTGATGTTCCCAAATTTTCAAAAAATAAAAATTTAATTTGGTTTGATATCTTAGCAAGCCACTACTAATTTGACTAGTACTAGTAACTACTTCTTTTCACGGATTATTATTTCTATTTTCATAAAAGTATTTATCGACGATCCATCCATACGGATATCAACATATATCTAATTAAGTGATGTTCCCAAATTTTCAAAAATTTGGTTTGATATCTTAGCAAGCCACTACTAAATTGACTAGTACTAGTAACTAATGCTTTTCACGGATTATTGTTTCTATTTTCGTAAAAATATTTATCGACGATCCAACCGTACGGATGTCAACATATATCTAATTGAGTGATGTTTCCAAATTTTCAAAAAATAAAAAAATTAATTTGGTTTGAGATCTTAGCAAAGCACTACTAAATTAACTAGTTCTAGTAACTAGTGTTTTTCACGGATTTGTTTCTATTTGTGTAAAAATATTTATCGACGATCCGACCGTAAGGATGTCAACATATATCTAGTTGAGTGATGTTCCCAAATTTTCAAAAAATAAAGAATTAATTTGGTTTGAGATCTTAGCAAACCACTATTAAATTGACTAGTGCTAGTAACTAGTGCTTTTCACGGATTATTATTTCTATTTTTGTTAAAATATTTATCGACGATCCAACCATACAGATGTGAACATATATCTAATTGAGTAATGTTCCCAAATTTAAAAAAATAATAATTTGGTTTGATATCTTAGCAAACCACTACTAAATTGACTAGTACTAGTAACTAATACTTTTCACGGATTATTGTTTCTATTTTCGTAAAAATATTTATCGATGATCCAACCGTACGAATGTCAAGATATATCTAGTTGAGTGATATTCCTAAATTTTAAAAAAAAATTAATTTGGTTTGAGATCTTAGCAAACCACTACTAAATTGACTAGTGCTAGTAACTAGTGCTTTTCACGGATTATTGTTTCTATTTTCGTAAAAAATATTTATCTACGATCCAACTGTACGGATGTCAACATATATCTAATTGAGTGATGTTCCCAAATTTTAAAAAGAAATTAATTTGGTTTGAGATCTTAGAAAACCACTAATAAATTGACTAGTACTAGTAACTAATACTTTTCACGGATTATTGTTTCTATTTTCGTAAAAATATTTATCGAAGATCCAACCGTACGAATGTCAAGATATATCTAGTTGAGTGATGTTCCCAAATTTTCAAAAAATAAAAATTTAATTTAGTTTGAGATCTTAGAAAACCACTACTAAATTGACTAGTACTAGTAACTAGTACTTTTCACGGATTATTGTTTCTATTTTCGTAAAAATATTTATCGATGATCCAACCGTACGGATGTCAACATATATCTAGTTGAGTGATGTTCCCAAATTTTCAAAAAAATAAAAAATTAATTTGGTTTGAAATCTTAGCAAACCACTAGTAAATTGACTAGTACTAGTAACTAGTGTTTTTCATGGATTTTTATTTCTATTTTCGCAAAAATATTTATCGACAATCTAACCGAACAGATGTTAGCATATATCTAATTGAGTGATGTTCTCAAATTTTCAAAAAATAAAAAATTAATTTAGTTTGAGATCTTAGCAAACCATTACTAAATTGACTAGTACTAATAACTACTGCTTTTCACAGATTATTGTTTCTATTTTTGTAAAAATATTTATCGACGATCCGCCCATACGGACATCAACATATATCTAATTGAGTGATGTTCCCAAATTTTCAAAAAAGAAAAATTTAATTTGGTTTGATATCTTAGCAAGCCACTACTAAATTGACTAGTACTAGTAACTACTTCTTTTCACGAATTATTGTTTCTATTTTCGTTAAAGTATTTATCGACGATCCACCCTTAGGGATATCAACATATATCTAATTGAGTGATGTTCCCAAATTTTTCAAAAAATAAAAATTTAATTTGGTTTGATATCTTAGCAAGCCACTACTAAATTGACTATGTAACACCCTCAAGATATTCGAGGTATATTATAGCGCCGTGAAACCCTATATGGGACCCACCAGGCTGAACAGCATCATACTCATCGACTCACATAAACGACAGAACAATACCATGTCATAAAGACGAAAAATAGAATAATCCACCCGGTTCAACCGGTCAATATAACATTATCATCCAACACAACATAATAAGCAACAATACAATCCGAACGAACAAGAACCCTTAAGTACTCGAGTACAACTATTATTTCAAAAAAAACACAAAAGATGAAAAGGTAAAAGACACTAAAACGTCACTCGTGCACAATCATCACGCACGGCCATCATCCGTGTACTGGTCCAGCGCCCGCTCGTCTCGATGAACCTGACCTGAAATTCATAAAACGAATTTCCCCAAAACGGGTCCCCAGAGGGGTTAGCAATTACGCTAGTACAAGTAACCAGATGAACGACTTACATCTTATACATATAGTAATGCATGCAATTCAAGAAAACATAGTTCCAAAACACTCATTTCCGGAAATGCCAATGATCAAACCACATTTGTAAAAATTGCACCACAATTAACCGCGGACCCACAGCTTCGTGGATCCCTGCCGAGACCCCGTCGGATCTAACCCACAGTGGTTAAAAGCAAGCTCGCGGTTCCACAGCTTCGTGGAGCCTTACCGAGACCCCGTCGGATCTAACCCGCAGTGAGCATACACACACACACACGATTTCTCATACAATACTACTATGTCAAGATTGTAAGTTCATAAGGATACTTGCCTCGATTAAAAAGACGACGACACGAACGGAACGGAAGAATCAAGCACAACCGCGAGGAACCGACGAAAATGAACCTAACGATTCGAATAGCACAATCACAACCATTTCTAAACGATTATGGAAATGGAATACACCCGGAAACCCGCCTACGATTCATGTATATTCGTACCAAAAATAACAACGAGGGCGGACCACAACCAAACCCTCTCGATTCCGTAAAAATCCACAAAATATCCATGAATCCGTAGGAAAACTAAAGATACTAACAATATTAATCGTATTCATCATGAATCCACCAACAAAACGGAACTAATCGGAAGAAAATCCCAAAACCCCCAAATTAATCGAAAATAGGGTTCTAGAAATATTACCTTTGGAGATTCAACTACCAAGATCCGTAGAACACGCGTTAGATTGATTGCCCGGGCTTCACTACCGAAGAAAAATGATGAAAATCAACCCCCCAATGAATATTGATGAAGAACTCTCCCCCCTCTCTCTCACTCTCTCTCGCGATGCAGGAAGAAGAAAAAGAAATGAGCAGCGGACGCTCAAAACGACACAATATAGGGGGTTGACCGCATTGTGTGCCGCGGCACAGCTGAGGTGTGCCGCGGCACAGGCCAAAAATTTACTCCCAGGTTTCGGCAGTGTGCCGCGGCACGGCCTGCGTGTGCCGCGGCACCCGGTACAGGCGGGTTTTGGACGCAGATGTCACACGAGTGTGCCGCGGCACCGGACAGGTGTGCCGCGGCACTGGCCTGGCACTGTGCCGCGGCACCGGATGGGTGTGCCGCGGCACACAGTACAGTTTGTTCGACCAACAACTGAAGGAATTTGTGTGCCGCGGCGCACACACCTTGTGCCGCGGCCCACACCCCCTTTTGGGTTCCAAAATGATAAAAATGATCCGAAAAGACGATAGGAATCAATATTTGGGAACCAACAACACGAAATGGATCCACGGCAACCCCGAAAAGGCGGTTCCGCACAACAATAACGAGAATACAGTTCAACAGTTTGACAGGAAGGACACGCTGAAAAGTACACGAGGGTCACTACGATCGAGAAATACACCAAAAACGAAAATACAAGGGAAAGAAAAATACGGATATTACATTCTACCCCTCTAAAAATAAGTTTCGTCCCGAAACTTAAGAAACAAACAACTCAGGGTACCTAGCACGCATGCTATCCTTGGTTTCCCAAGTTGCTTCTTCGACACCGTGTCTCGACCACTGCACCTTGACCAAAGGGATGGTTTTATGCCTCAATCGTTTCTCACGATGCTCCAAAATCTTCAAAGGACGCTCTTCGAAAGTAATATCCTCGGCGACATCAATCTCACCATAATCGATGACGTGACTAGGATCCGGGACATATTTCCTCAACTGGGAAACATGAAAAACGCTATGAACATGACTCAAGGCCGGAGGTAACGCCAAACGGTACGCCAACCCACCGACTCGCTCGAGGATCTCAAAGGGGCCGATAAATCTCGGACTCAACTTCCCTTTCTTCCCGAAACGAAAAACTCCCTTCGTCGGCGACACCTTTAGCAAAACATTGTCTCCTACCTCGAATTCCAAGGGTCGACGACGGACGTCTAGATACGAGTGCATCGACTGGGCGATCAACATCCGTTCCCGAATTAATTCTATCTTCCGCCTCGTCTCTAAAACGACATCCGGCTCGGTCCCGACCAAATCGGACGCCTCATTCCAACAAATCGGTGATCGACATCGCCGCCCATAAAGTGCCTCATACGGTGCCATCCGAATCGACGCGTGCCAACTGTTGTTGTACGTGAATTCGATCAGCAGCAAATGTTCCTCCCAGTCACTACTCCAATCGAGAGCACAGGCACGCAACAAATCCTCGAACGTCTGGATAGTGCGTTCTGACTGTCCATCTGACTGGGGATGAAAAGAGGTACTCAAACGCAACCGGGTACCCAACGCCTTATGCACCGCCTGCCAGAAGTGCGATACAAAACGACCATCACGATCCGAAACAATAGACTTCGGGGTACCATGAAGTCTCACGATCTGCGCGATAAACACACGAGCTAACTTCTCCGGGCCCCAAGTGTCCTTGATGCCCAGAAAATGTGCCGACTTGGTCAGACGATCAACAATCACCCAAACCATATTCATGCCGGATCTCGATCTCGGCAAACTCGTAATGAAGTCCATCGATATATCTTCCCATTTCCATTCCGGAACGGGAAGTGACTGCAAAAGCCCAGCCGGTCGCTGATGCTCGATTTTGACTTGCTAGCAAGTCAAACACCTTGCTACAAACTGCGCGACCTCCTCCTTCATGTCATTCCACCAGTAGTTCCTTCTCAAGTCCTTGTACATCTTACTCGAACCAGGATGAACGGAGTAAGGTGTAGCATGGGCCTCCCGCAAAATACGCTGTCTCATCTCTGAGTCGTTCGGCACACAAAGCCGACTCTGGAATCTCAAAATACCATCCTCGTGAATAAAAAACCCAGGAGACTTTCCCTTAAGAACGTTCTCTCGGATTTGAGTAATCATCGGGTCCTCTGACTGCTTCAGCTTAATCTCACCGATCAAAGACGACGAAATTTCCAAAGCACGAAATTGTCCGACAGTTCCCGGCAATAGAACCTCAACATCTAACTCGATTAAAGCTCACCGAAGCTCGGACTGAGACGTAAGGATCTCAAGCGATCGCAATGCAATCGGTTTCCGACTCAAGGCGTCGGCCACGACGTTCGCCTTGCCCGGATGATAAAGGATTTCGAGGTCATAATCCTTAATCAGCTCTAACCACCTCCTCTGCCTCATATTCAACTCCCGCTGAGTAAATATGTATTTCAGACTTTTATGATCGGTAAAAATCTGACATGTAGAGCCGAAAAGATAGTGACGCCAAATCTTGAGCGCAAAAACGACTGCCGCTAACTCCAAGTCATGAGTAGGGTAGTTAAGCTCATACGGCCTCAACTGTCTCGACGCAAAGGCAATGGTCTTGCCGATCTGCATTAATACGGACCCAAGACCCAGACCCGAAGCATAGCTATAAACGGCGAATCCCTCGTAGCCACAAGGCAACTCCAAAACCGGAGATCAATTCAAACGCTTCTTCAGCTCCTCAAAATCGAATCGCCTCGTCATTCCGCATTTAACTTCTCGGATTTGGGCAATCGTAAGTGGTCGAGCCGAGAAACCTCGACGAACCTACGATAGTAGCCAGCTAAACCCAAGAAACTACGGAGCTCTCTCACGTTTTTGGGCGGTGCCCAATCCAATACCGCCTCGATCTTCTGCGGATCTACACGAACCCCCTCGGCTGAAATCACGTGACCCAAAAACATCACTTCCTTCAGCCAGAACTTACATTTCGAGAACTTCGCATAGAGTTGCTCGGCCCTCAAAATGTCTAACACTATCCGCAAATGATGGGCATGCTCTTCCTCGTTCCTCGAATAAATAAGGATATCGTCAATGAAGACGACGACACACTTATCCAAATACTCGATAAAAACTTTGTTCATCAACTGCATGAACACCGCCGGCGCATTAGTTAACCCTAAAGGCATAACTACAAACTCGTAATGTCCGTACCTCGTCCGAAAAGCTGTCTTCGGCACATCGGACTCTCTCACCCGGAGCTGATAGTACCCCGATTTCAAATCAATCTTCGAGAATACCGTAGCTCCCTGCAACTGGTCGAACAAGTCATCAATTCTCGGCAAAGGATACTTGTTCTTGATGGTCACCTTGTTTAGTTCGCGATAGTCAATACACAAACGTAGTGAACCATCCTTCTTCCGCACAAACAGGACCGGTGCGCCCCAAGGCGAGGCGCTCGGTCGAACATACCCCGACTCAAGAAGCTCACTCAACTTCTTCTTCAATTCGGACATCTCTGAAGGTGCCATGCGATAGGGCGACTTCGAAATAGGAGCCGCGCCCGGCTCTAACTCTATAGCAAACTCAACTTCACGATCTGGTGGCAATCCCGGTAACTCGTTAAGAAAAACATCAGGAAACTCATTAACGATTGGAATCGACGAAAGCTCGACTCCACCACTCTCCGCCTTCAAGGCGTAGCACCAATAGCCGGTACACCCCTTTCGCAGGAGTCTCATCGCCTTCAAGGCGTTAATAATGAATTTCTGGTTCCCCCTCTTTCGACCGGCGAAAGAGTGCTCGGCGCCATCATCAGCTAACATGGTGATGATTCTCGTGCGGTAGTTCATGATTGCACCATGCCGCTCGAGCCAATCATTCTCGAGAATTAAGTCCTCGCCCTCAATACCCACAACAATAAGATTAGAGGGCCAAGCCCTCTCACAAATAAACACAGAACAGTCTCGAACCTCCTGATCACCAACGATCCTATCACCGCTAGGAAGCTTAACGATGAAGGGCTCACAAGGCGTCAAACGGTCGAGACTCAAACGGCGCACACAATCCAGAGATATGAACGAATGCGTAGCACTGGAATCGAAAAGCACACTGACAGGATGAGAAAGAATATAAACGGTACCTGTCGCCACGGTAGCCGCTGGGTCATCGGCTCTCCGCATCTCATAGACACGCGGGTGGGCTGAGCCGACACTGGAAGCTCCCCCCTAGAGGGCTGACCCCGACCTCTCCCCCGACTAGCACTCGGCGGAGACTGAGGAGCAAACGATCCCTGATTCACACTTGGTTCCCTAGGCGCTGGAATGGAAGCTCGGGCACCAAGGATTTTCTCCTCTCGGACAGAAGCGACCTTGTGACCCGGCCCTGCAGATTACACGTCGGCAAAGGGTTCGGACAAATACGACCGATGTGGCCTGTGCCACGGTTAAAGCATTTCACCTCTAGAGAAGGGGCCTTGGCAGCCTACTGGGAAACCCAAGATCGAGTGGGCCACCACCAATGGAAAAGTTAGCAGATCAAATTTCACGACCCCCACCTTTGTGGCCCGAAAAATTCCCGGCGGACTTCTGCTTCTTACTCTCGCGGGCCGCCTCACTCGCCGTCACAGACATATCGTAAGCAAGGGCCCTGCTCTGGTAATCTTTCAAGGTAGTGCATACAAGCCCCGTCATATAGTCCCAAATCGGCAACTTCATCCGTCTGGAGAAATGGAAAATTTTGTCGCTCTCCTCGACAACTTGGGTCTTCACATAACCCAACTCCCTATTAAAATCAGCAATAGCTTGAGATACGGGGATATACCGCGGTTGAGCATCATAAAAAGCATGTACCCGAGCCTGTCTGACTGGCCACGGGCAATATTCAGTCTCCATCAATTCTTGAAACTCAGCCCACGAAGCAGCATGATCTTTGGGCCCAACGGCCTCCCACCAGTCCGTAGCGTCCCCTGTGAGAAAGTATTGGGCAATAGGGACTTTGCGTTCCTCGGGACAGTTAGTGGCAACGAAGACCTTAGATATCTCCTTGATCCACCCTTCCCAGCCAATCGGGTCTGAAGCTCCCGAAAACTGAGGAGGATGCATCTTGATAACATCTTGGAGCCAACGATCCGCCCCGCCCCGATTAGCGTGGGCCTGATCCGGGTTCTGAACCGCCTGAGCTATCGCCGCCATTTGATTCACCATTTGCTGCATAACGGCCGCAATACCGAGGTCGGCACGCTCCTGAGAAGAAGCATGGCTATGACGGTCGCCGGTACTGCCGGCTCCCGAAGACTGTGACGTGGCCGCCCCACCGGCTGCCCCACGTCCCCGGCCGCGTCCCCTACCACGACCGCGACCACGACCTCTTCCAGCATCCATACTGGAGTTAAATAAGTAGCAAAAGCCATACGAGGGTAAGTACGAGAAAAGAACAATCACAAGTCGAGAATCAAAGGTACGATACAAGGAATTAAGGAACAGAGGAAGGAAACTTACGGACACTGGTAGTACCGGAATCATGGCAGCGTGACGATGATGTGCAAAACAAAACACCACAAGACCCAATAAACCGACAATCCTAGGTATCCATAAACCTAGTGCTCCGATACCATTTTCTGTAACACCCTCAAGATATTCGAGGTATATTACAGCGCCGTGAAACCCTATATGGGACCCACCAGGCTGAACAGCATCATACTCATCGACTCACATAAACGACAGAACAATACCATGTCATAAAGACGCAAAACAGAATAATCCACCCGGTTCAACCGGTCAATATAACATTATCATCCAACACAACATAATAAGCAACAATACAATCCGAACGAACAAGAACCCTTAAGTACTCGAGTACAACTATTATTTCAAAAAAAACACAAAAGATGAAAAGGTAAAAGACACTAAAACGTCACTCGTGCACAATCATCACGCACGGCCATCATCCGTGTACTGGTCCAGCGCCTGCTCGTCTCGATGAACCTGACGTGAAATCCATAAAACGAATTTCCCCAAAACGGGTCCCCAGAGGGGTTAGCAATTACGCTAGTACAAGTAACCAGATGAACGACTTACATCTTACACATATAGTAATGCATGCAATTCAAGAAAACATAGTTCCAAAACACTCATTTCCGGAAATGCCAATGATCAAACCACATTTGTAAAAATTGCACCACAATTAACCGCGGACCCACAGCTTCGTGGATCCCTGCCGAGACCCCGTCGGATCTAACCCACAGTGGTTAAGAGCAAGCTCGCGGTTCCACAGCTTCGTGGAGCCCTACCGAGACCCCGTCGGATCTAACCCGCAGTGAGCATACACACACACGATTTCTCATACAATACTACTATGTCAAGATTGTAAGTTCATAAGGATACTTGCCTCGATTAAAAGGACGACGACACGAACGGAATGGAAGAATCAAGCACAACCGCGAGGAACCGACGAAAATGAACCTAACGATTCGAATAACACAATCACAACCATTTCTAAATGATTATGGAAATGGAATACACCCGGAAACCCGCCTACGATTCATGTATATTCGTACCAAAAATAACAACGAGGGCGGACCACAACCAAACCCTCTCGATTCCGTAAAAATCCACAAAATATCCATGAATCCGTAGGAAAACTAAAGATACTAACAATATTAATCGTATTCATCATGAATCCACCAACAAAACGGAACTAATCGGAAGAAAATCCCAAAACCCCCAAATTAATCGAAAATAGGGTTCTAGAAATATTACATTTGGGGATTCAAGTACCAAGATCCGTAGAACACGCGTTAGATTGATTGCCCGGGCTTCACTACCGAAGAAAAATGATGAAAATCAACCCCCCCAATGAATATTGATGAAGAACTCTCCCCCCTCTCTCTCACTCTCTCTCGCGATGCAGGAAGAAGAAAAAGAAATGAGCAGCGGACGCTCAAAACGACACAATATAGGGGGTTGACCGCATTGTGTGCCGCGGCCTGTGAGGTGTGCGCATGTGCCAAAATTTACTCCTGTGTTTCGGCGGTGTGCAGCCGCGGCAGCTGCGTGTGCCGCGGCACCCGTCTGAGCGGGTTTTGACGCAGATGTCACACGAGTGTGCCGCGGCACCGGACAGTGTGCCGCGGCCTTGGCTTGCTTGTGCCGCGGCATCGGATGGGTGTGCCGCGGCACACATCTGATTTGTTCGACCAACAATTGAAGGAATTTGTGTGCCGCGGCGCACACACCTTGTGCCGCGGCCCACACCCCCTTTTGGGTTCCAAAATGATAAAAATGATCCGGAAAGAGAATAAAACGATAGGAATCAATATTTGGGAACCAACAACACGAAATGGATCCACGGCAACCTCGAAACGACGGTTCCGCACAACAATAACGAGAATACAGTTCAACAGTTTGACAGGAAGGACACGCCGAAAAGTACACGAGGGTCACTACGATCGAGAAATACACCAAAAACGAAAATACAAGGGAAAGAAAAATACGGATATTACAGACTAGTACTAGTAACTAATGCTTTTCACGGATTATTGTTTCTATTTTCGTAAAAATATTTATCGACGATCCAACCGTACAGATGTCAACATATATCTAATTGAGTGATGTTCCCACATTTTCAAAAAAAAAAAAATTATTTTGGTTTGAGATCTTAGCAAAGCACTACTAAATTAACTAGTTCTAATAACTAGTGTTTTTCACGGATTTGTTTCTATTTGTGTAAAAATATTTATCGACGATCCGACCATAAGGATGTCAACATATATCTAGTTGAGTGATGTTCCCAAATTGTCAAAAAAATAAAAAATTAATTTGGTTTGAGATCTTAGCAAACCACTATTAAATTGACTAGTGCTAGTAACTAGTGTTTTTCACGGATTATTGTTTCTATTTTTGTTAAAATATTTATCGACGATCCAACCATACGGATGTCAACATATATCTAATTGAGTGATGTTCCCAAATTTAAAAAAAAAAATTAATTTGGTTTGATATCTTAGCAAACCACTACTAAATTGACTAGTACTCGTAACTAATACTTTTCACGGATTATTGTTTCTATTTTCGTAAAAATATTTATCGAAGATCCAACCGTACGGATGTCAAGATATATCTAATTGAGTGATGTTCCTAAATTTAAAAAACAAATTAATTTGGTTTGAGATCTTAGCAAACCACTACTAAATTAACTAGTGCTAGTAACTAGTGCTTTTCACGGATTATTGTTTCTATTTTCGTAAAAAATATTTATTGACGATCCAACCGTACGGATGTCAACATATATCTAATTGAGTGATGTTCCCAAATTTTAAAAAGAAATTAATTTGGTTTGAGATCTTAGCAAATCACTACTAAATTGACTAGTACTAGTAACTAGTACTTTTCACGGATTATTGTTTCTATTTTCATAAAAATAGTTATCGAAGATCCAACCGTACGAATGTCAAGATATATCTAGTTGAGTGATGTTCCCAAATTTTCAAAAAATAAAAATTTAATTTGGCTTGAGATCTTAGCAAACCACTACTAAATTGACTAGTACTAGTAACTAGTACTTTTCACGGATTATTGTTTCTATTTTCGTAAATATATTTATCGATGATCCAACCGTACGGATGTCAACATATATCTAGTTGAGTGATGTTCCAAAATTTTCAAAAAATAAAAAATTAATTTGGTTTGAGATCTTAGCAAACCACTAGTAAATTGACTAGTACTAGTAACTAGTGCTTTTCATGGATTTTTATTTCTATTTTCATAAAAATATTTATCGACAATCTAACCGTACAGATGTTAGCATATATCTAATTGAGTGATGTTCTCAAATTTTCAAAAAATAAAAAATTAATTTAGTTTGAGATCTTAGCAAACCATTACTAAATTGACTAGTACTAGTAACTACTACTTTTCACGGATTATTGTTTCTATATTACTAAAAATATTTATCGACGATCCACCCATACGGACATCAACATATATCTAATTGAGTGATGTTCCCAAATTTTCAAAAAATAAAAATTTAATTTGGTTTGATATCTTAGCAAGCCACTACTAAATTGACTAGTACTAGTAACTACATCTTTTCATGAATTATTGTTTCTATTTTTGTTAAAGTATTTATCGATGATCCACCATACGGATATCAACATATATCTAATTGAGTGATTTTCCAAATTTTCAAAAAATAAAAATTTAATTTGGTTTGATATCTTAGCAAGCCACTATTAAATTGACTAGTAATAGTAACTAATGCTTTTCACGGATTATTGTTTCTATTTTCGTAAAAATATTTATCGACGATCCAACTGTACGGATGTCAACATATATCTAATTGAGTGATGTTCCCAAATTTTCAAAAAATAAAAATTTAATTTGGTCTGAGATTTTAGCAAATCACTACTAAATTGACTAGTACTAGTAACTAGTGTTTTTCACGGATTTGTTTCTATTTGTGTAAAAATATTTATCGACGATCCGACCATAAGGATGTCAACATATATCTAGTTGAGTGATGTTCCCAAATTGTCAAAAAAATAAAAAATTAATTTGGTTTGAGATCTTAGCAAACCACTATTAAATTGACTAGTGCTAGTAACTAGTGTTTTTCACGGATTATTGTTTCTATTTTTGTTAAAATATTTATCGACGATCCAACCATACGGATGTCAACATATATCTAATTGAGTGATGTTCCCAAATTTAAAAAAAAAAATTAATTTGGTTTGATATCTTAGCAAACCACTACTAAATTGACTAGTACTCGTAACTAATACTTTTCACGGATTATTGTTTCTATTTTCGTAAAAATATTTATCGAAGATCCAACCGTACGGATGTCAAGATATATCTAATTGAGTGATGTTCCTAAATTTAAAAAACAAATTAATTTGGTTTGAGATCTTAGCAAACCACTACTAAATTAACTAGTGCTAGTAACTAGTGCTTTTCACGGATTATTGTTTCTATTTTCGTAAAAAATATTTATTGACGATCCAACCGTACGGATGTCAACATATATCTAATTGAGTGATGTTCCCAAATTTTAAAAAGAAATTAATTTGGTTTGAGATCTTAGCAAATCACTACTAAATTGACTAGTACTAGTAACTAGTACTTTTCACGGATTATTGTTTCTATTTTCATAAAAATAGTTATCGAAGATCCAACCGCATTTAATGTCAAGATATATCTAGTTGAGTGATGTTCCCAAATTTTCAAAAAATAAAAATTTAATTTGGCTTGAGATCTTAGCAAACCACTACTAAATTGACTAGTACTAGTAACTAGTACTTTTCACGGATTATTGTTTCTATTTTCGTAAATATATTTATCGATGATCCAACCGTACGGATGTCAACATATATCTAGTTGAGTGATGTTCCAAAATTTTCAAAAAATAAAAAATTAATTTGGTTTGAGATCTTAGCAAACCACTAGTAAATTGACTAGTACTAGTAACTAGTGCTTTTCATGGATTTTTATTTCTATTTTCATAAAAATATTTATCGACAATCTAACCGTACAGATGTTAGCATATATCTAATTGAGTGATGTTCTCAAATTTTCAAAAATAAAAATTAATTTAGTTTGAGATCTTAGCAAACCATTACTAAATTGACTAGTACTAGTAACTACTACTTTTCACGGATTATTGTTTCTATATTACTAAAAATATTTATCGACGATCCACCCATACGGACATCAACATATATCTAATTGAGTGATGTTCCCAAATTTTCAAAAAATAAAAATTTAATTTGGTTTGATATCTTAGCAAGCCACTACTAAATTGACTAGTACTAGTAACTACATCTTTTCATGAATTATTGTTTCTATTTTTGTTAAAGTATTTATCGATGATCCACCATACGGATATCAACATATATCTAATTGAGTGATTTTCCAAATTTTCAAAAAATAAAAATTTAATTTGGTTTGATATCTTAGCAAGCCACTATTAAATTGACTAGTAATAGTAACTAATGCTTTTCACGGATTATTGTTTCTATTTTCGTAAAAATATTTATCGACGATCCAACTGTACGGATGTCAACATATATCTAATTGAGTGATGTTCCCAAATTTTCAAAAAATAAAAAATTAATTTGGTTTGATATCTTAGCAAACCACTACTAAATTGACTAGTACTAGTAACTAGTGCTTTCCACATATTTTTATTTCTATTTTTGTAAAATATTTATTGACGATCCAACCGTACGGATGTCAATATATATCTAATTGAGTGAGGTTTCAAAATTTTCAAAAAATAAAAATTTAATTTGGTTTGAGATCTTAGCAAACCACAACTAAATTGACTAGTACTAGTAACTAGTGCTTTTCACGGATTATTGTTTCTACTTTCGTAAAATTATTTATCGACGATCCAACCGTACGGATGTCAACATATATCTAATTTAGTGATGTTTCTAAATTTTCAAAAAATAAAAAATTAATTTGGTTTGAGATCTTAGCAAACCACTACTAAATTGACTAGTTCTAATAACTAGTGCTTTTCACGGATTTGTTTCTATTTGTGTAAAAATATTTATCGACGATCCGACCGTACGGATATCAACATATATCTAGTTGAGTTATGTTCCCAATTTTCAAAAAATAAAAAATTAATTTGGTTTGAGATCTTAACAAACCGCTACTAAATTGACTAGTGCTAGTAACTAGTGTGTTGTGTCGAGATTTATACTCTCCGACCGGCGATCGCCTCGGAGATCGGGCGACCTAGCCACTGCCGAGCAGCCGAGGCAGAACTGCCGACCAGCGACCAGGCGGCTTAGCCTTAGCCCAGCAGTCAAGATAAATCGGTCAACCGAAGGTCACAGAACAAGTCCCGGTGCCGAGCGATCGACATCAAATACGATCGTCTCTCGGTACTTGGCGACCGACTCATGGCGACCGACTAGCAGACGATCATCTCTCGGCACTTGCCGACCGACCCTTGGTGACCGACCGATGCCGACCCTCAGCGACTGGCCGATACCGACCTCTGATGACCAGCTAGAGACGACCGCATCATGCCGATAGTCATCCAGTCGGCAAAGGCCGAGCCTCAGGACAGACCCCACGTGCAGAGCCGAGACAAGATCCGCATATCACGGATCCTTGACCACAGCCTGTCAGCATCCATCCCCCAGCCGACAGGCCCGCCGAAAGTTGTCAATAGGACCGCATGTGACAGTGACTCTGGACGCGTGCTGGCTCCTCATTGGACCGCCCAGCTGGCTGCCGGCTGTAGCCTTGGACTTTAGGCAGACTGCCCATGTGACCTTTAGGACGATCGCCCCATTATTATAATGGCCGGAAGACGATCGCCCGCTAGGAAATAAAGCTCCTCTGCCCCTATAAATAAGAGGCTGCCAGCACTTGTCCAAGGACCGAGATTCTGACTCTCTAAAACCCTCTGCATTATCGCGATTTCAGCAAACAACACACAGCACTTGGCTATCTCCTACTCTTGGCAACTGCTATCATTCGGTTCTTTCTTTTCTCGGCCTCTCTCATTCAGCAGACGATCGGCAGGGACGAAGAACACCGAGCTTCGCTCAAGAGCTGGATTAACAGAGTCTTTTTACACTCATTGTATTTAGATTTCTCACATTAATACTTGTATCCACGAATATTTGTATTAATAACATCTCGCGAGAGCATTCAAGCCCGGGCCTAACAAACCCGACAAATCTTGTGTTTATTCATATTCTCTCGGAAGTGCTCCCGCAAATTGTTGTTTGTTGTCCGTTCATTCCAGCAGTATTTAATCTTCGGATAAATATTTTGGGCAACAACAATTGGCGCTAGAGGAAGGGGCATCTAACCCTCAAATTTTTATTCCTACCATCTCGAAGAACACTCACTGTTCTCGGGGCATATACTTGAAGTGAAACTCACTGCACTTCAAAGAAATCTTTCAGAAATCATGTCTTCCGCCTCCGCGTCGAAGAAAGCCGCTGGCCAGCCGTCCAGACGCCTCGTTCCGTTCCAGTCCGAGCCACAGCCGATGGTGGAAGGTAGCCGCCGCGGTCAGAGACGCTCGATCCCGTCCCTGGACGGCGGCCCAAGCCTCTCGCTCGATCAGTTCCGAACCAAGGAACAGATCGAAGAGGCCATGGCCATCCTCTAGGAGCGACGGAGTGCTCTCGACGCGCCTCCCACTATCACCCCCTCGGCCATCCGCCGGAAGTCCAAGCGGAAGCTCAAGGCGTTACTGGCCGAGCGATCGCCAGGAGGATCTCGTCCGCAAGAAGAGGCGCTCGCCAGCCGGGACACCTCTGTTTTCGATTGCCTGGGCAGTGACCCGTCTTGGCGACCAGGGCAGTCCGGCCCCAGCTACGAGACGATAGAGTTTGAGTCCGTCACCAGGAGCTCGGCCTACCCGACTCCCAGAAGGCAGCCCAGCCGTCTGGCTCCCCCTCGCCAAATAGCCGAGGTCGGCAGCAGCGGAGTCCGGAGATCGGTACACGATCACCTCGGCTCCCGATCCCAAAGCCGATCCGCAAGCGACCGAGCTACGGCGATGGCCGCAATGCAACGTCAGCTCGACGACATGAAGACGCTCCTAGAATCCAGGGCAGGCGCCAAGAAGACGATCGCCGAGCCAAGCGAGCCGCTCGCGATCGACATCGAGCTTGCCCCCATGCAGCACAAGATCTCTCCTCCGCAAACACCTTTGTACGAGGGGAGATCAGACCCCCAAATGCACCTGAGCAAGTTCAACATCTACATGACCGGGTGTGGGACATCAGACGCGACCAGGTGCTGAATGTTCCCTATGACGCTGGACGACCTCGCCTACCGGTGGTACACCTCATTGCCACCTCGGTCCATTGGCTCCTTTAACCAGCTGGCGCACATCTTCACGGAGTACTTCGCCACCAGGGTCGCTCGGCCGGAAGGTCCCCTTCGCATGATGCAAATCAAGCAGGGAGAAGAAGAGTCCGACTCAGACTACATCGACCGAGTAGACGAGATCATCCTCAACGGCGAGCCCGTAAGCGATGAGATCACCCTCTACGCGTTTAACACCCCCAGGATATCCGCGGTATATTACAGCGCCGTGAGTACCTATATGGGACCCACCAGACTGATCAAGCATCATACTCATCGACTCACAGAAACAACAGATAAATACCTCGTCATAAAGACGCCCAACAAAATAACCCACCCGGTTCAATCGGTCTAACATAACACCATAATCCGACACAAACATAATAAACAACAATACAATCCCGACGAGTAAAAGTTCTTAAGTACTCAAGTACTTCTATTAGTTTAAAGACCACAAAAGGTAAAAAGATAGAAGCAATAAGACACCACTCGTGCACAATCATCACGCACGGCCATCATCCGCATACTGGTCCAGCACCCGTTCGTCTCGATGAACCTGACCTGAAATTCATAAAACAAATTTCCCCAAAATGGGTCCCTAGAGGGGTTAGCAATTACGCTAGTACAAGTAACCAAATGGACGACTTACATCTTACACATATAGTAATGCATGCAATTCAAGAAAACATAGTTCCAAATCACTCATTTCCGGAAATGCCATAATCAAGTCACGTTTGTAAAAATGCACCACAATTAACCGTGGATCCACCCCTCCGTGGACCCCTACGGAGACCCCGCCGGATCTAACCCATAGTGGTTAAAAGCAAGCTCGCGGATCCACCCCTTCGTGGACCCCTACCGAGACCCCGTCGGGTCTAACCCATAGTGAGCATATACACACATACACAATTCTCATGCAATACTAATACATTAAGATTGTAAGTTCATAAGGGTACTTGCCTCGGTTAATAGACGATGATACGAACGGAAAGGAAGAACCGAACACGACCGCGAGGAACCGGCGAAAATGAACCTAATGATTCGAATAACACAATCACAACCAACTCTAGACGATTACGGAAATGGAATACACCCGGAAACCCGCCTACGATTCATGTATATTCATACCAAAAATAACAACGAGGGCGGACCACAACCAAACCCTCTCGATTCCGTAAAAATCCACAAAATATCCATTAATCCGTAGGAAAGCTAAAGATACGAACAATATTAATCGTATTCATCATGAATCCACCAACAAAATGGAACGAATCGGAAGAAAATCCCAAAACCCCCAAATTAATCGAAAATAGGGTTCTAAGAGATATTACCTTTGGAGATTCAAGTGCTAAGATCCGTAGAACACGCGTTATATTGATAATCCGGGCCTCACAACCGAAGGAGAATGATGAAAATCAACCCCCAAATGAAGAATGCTTGAGAAGTTCTCCCCCTTAGTCCTCTCTCTCTCTCGCGCAGGTGAAGAATGAAGGAAATGGCCGATCTCGTCTAATAAGAACGAGATTATACAGTTGACCGCTTGGTGTGCCGCGGCACAGCCGAAGTGTGCCGCGGCACAGGCCAAAAATTTACTCCCAGGGTTCGGCAGTGTGCCGCGGCACGGCCTGCGTGTGCCGCGGCACCCGGTACAGTCGGGTTTTGGTCGCAGCTGCCACACGAGTGTGCCGCGGCACTGACTCGGCACTGTGCCGCGGCACACAGTACAGTTTGCTCGACCAACAACTGGAGAAATGTGTGTGCCGCGGCGCACACACCTTGTGCCGCGGCTCACACCCCCTTTTGGTCCCAAAAAGATAAAAAATGATCCGGAAAGAGAATAAAAGCGATAGGAATCAACATCGGGGAAACAATAACACGAGATGAAACCATGGCAACCCCAAAGCGGCGGTCCCGCACAACAATAACGAGAATCAGATCAATAGATGACAGGAAAATATACATTGAAAGATAGACGAGGGTTACTACAGTCGAAGGAAATACACCGGAAATAAAAATACAAGGGAAAGAAAAATGCGGATATTACATTCTACCCCTCTAAAAATAAGTTTCGTCCCGAAACTTAAGAAACAAACAACTCAGGATACCTAGCACGCATGCTATCCTCGGTTTCCCAAGTTGCCTTCTCGACACCGTGTCTCGACCACTGCACTTTGACCAAAGGGATGGTCTTATGCCTCAGTCGTTTCTCACGATGCTACAAAATCTTCAAAGGACGCTCCTCAAAAGTAATATCTTCGGTGATATCAATCTCGCCATAATCGATGACGTGACTAGGATCCGGGACATATTTCCTCAGCTGGGAAACATGAAAAACGCTATGAACATGACTCAAGGCCGGAGGTAACGCCAAACGGTATGCCAACCCACCGACTCGCTCGAGGATCTCAAAGGGGCCGATAAATCTCGGACTCAACTTCCCTTTCTTCCCGAAATGAAAAACTCCCTTCGTCGGCGACACCTTTAGCAAAATGTTGTCTCCTACCTCGAATTCCAAGGGTCGACGACGGACGTCGGCATACGACTTCTGTCGACTCTGGGCAGTCAACATCCGTTCCCGAATTAATTCTATCTTCCGCCTCGTCTCTAAAATGACATCCGGCTCGGTCCCAACCAAATCGGACGCCTCATTCCAACAAATCGGTGATCGACATCGCCGCCCATAAAGTGCCTCATACGGTGCCATCCGAATCGACGCGTGCCAACTGTTGTTGTACGTGAATTCGATCAATGGCAAATGTTCCTCCCAGTCACTACTCCAATCGAGAGCACAGGCACGCAACAAATCCTCGAACGTCTGGATAGTGCGTTCCGACTGTCCATCTGACTGGGGATGAAAAGAGGTACTCAAACGCAAACGGGTACCCAACGCCTTATGCACCGCCTGCCAAAGTGTGATACAAAATTGCCATCACGATCCGAAACAATAGACTTCGGAGTACCGTGAAGCCTCACAATCTGCGCGATAAACACACGAGCTAACTTCTCTGGACCCCAAGTGTCCTTGATGCCCAGAAAATGTGCCGACTTGGTCAGACGATCAACAATCACCCATACCATATTCATGCCCGACCTCGATCTCGGCAAACTCGTAATGAAATCCATCGATATATCTTCCCATTTCCATACTGGAACGGGAAGTGACTGCAAAAGCCCAGCCGGTCGCTGATGCTCGATTTTGACTTGCTGGCAAGTCAAACACCTCGCTACAAACTGCGCGACCTCCTCCTTCATATCATTCCACCAGAAATTCCTTCTCAGGTCCTTGTACATCTTACTCGAACCAGGATGAACGGAATAAGGTGTAGCATGGGCCTCACGCAAAATACTCTGTCTCAACTCTGAGTCGTTCGGCACACAAAGCCGACTCCGAAATCTCAAAACACCATCTTCGTGAATCACAAACCCAGGAAACTTTCCCTTAAGAACGTTCCCTCGGATTTGAGTAATCATCGGATCCTCTAATTGCTTCAGCTTAATCTCATCGATCAAAGACGACGAAATTTCCAAAGCACAAAGTTTCCCGACAGTTCCCGGCAACAGAACCTCAACATCTAACTCGATCAAAGCTCGGCGAAGCTCAGACTGAGACGTAAGGATCTCAAGCGATCGCAACGCAATCGGTTTCCGACTCAAGGCGTCGGCCACGACGTTCGCCTTGCCCGGATGATAAAGGATTTCGAGGTCATAATCCTTAATCAGCTCTAACCACCTCCTCTGCCTCATATTCAACTCCCGCTGAGTAAATATGTATTTCAGACTTTTATGATCGGTAAAAATCTGACATGCAGAGCCGAAAAGATAGTGACGCCAAATCTTGAGCGCGAAAACGACTGCCGCTAACTCCAAATCATGAGTAGGGTAGTTCAGCTCATATGACCTCAACTGTCTCGACGCAAAGGCAATGGTCTTGCCGTGCTGCATTAATACGCACCCAAGACCCTGACTCGAAGCATCGCTATAAACGGCTAATCCCTCGTTGCCACATGGCAACGCCAAAACCGGAGCTGAAGTCAAACGCTTCTTCAGCTCCTCAAAACTGGACTGCCTCTCGTCATTCCAGACGAACTTCTCGGATTTCTGGAGTAACTGTGTAAGTGGCCGAGCTAGTTTTGAGAAACCCTCGACGAACCTACGGTAGTAGCCAGCCAAACCCAAGAAACTACGGACCTCCTTCACACTTGTGGGCGGCGCCCAGTCCAACACTGCCTCAATCTTCTGCGGATCCACTCAAACTCCCTCGGATGAAATCACGTGACCCAAAAACATCACTTCCTTCAGCCAGAACTCACATTTCGAGAACTTCGCATAGAGTTGCTCGGCCCTCAAAATGTCTAACACTATCCGCAAATGATGGGCATGCTCTTCCTCGTTCCTCGAATAAATAAGAATATCGTCAATGAAGACGACGACACACTTATCCAAATACTCGATAAAGACTTTGTTCATCAACTGCATGAACACCGCCGGCGCATTAGTTAACCCGAAAGACATAACTACGAACTCATAATGTCCGTATCTCGTCCGAAAAGCTGTTTTCGGCACATCGGACTCTCTCACTCGGAGCTGGTAGTACCCCGATTTCAAATCAATCTTCGAGAATACCGCAGCTCCCTGCAATTGATCGAACAAGTCATCAATTCTCGACAAAGGATACTTGTTTTTGATGGTCACCTTGTTTAGTTCGCGATAGTCGATACACAAATGTAGTGAACCATCCTTCTTCCGCACAAACAGGACCGGTGCGCCCCAAGGCGAGGCGCTCGGTCGAACATACCCCGACTCAAGAAGCTCACTCAACTACTTCTTCAACTCGGACATCTATGAAGGTGCCATGCGATAGGGCGCCTTCGAAATAGGAGCCGCACCCGGCTCTAACTCTATAGCGAACTCGACCTCACGATCCGGTGGCAATCCCGGTAACTCGTCAGGAAATACATCAGAAAATTCATTAAAGATTGGAATCGACGAAAGCTCGACTCCACCACTCTCCGCCTTCAAGGCGTAGCACCAATAGCCGGTACACCCCTTTCGCAGGAGTCTCATCGCCTTCAAGGCGTTAATAACGAATTTCTGGTTCCCCCTCTTTCGCCCGGCGAAAGAGTACTCGGTGCCATCATCGGCTAACATGGTGATGATCCTCGTGCGGTAGTTCATGATTGCACCATGACGCTCGAGCCAATCATCCCCGAGAATTAAGTCCTCACCCTCAATACCCACAACAATAAGATTAGAGGGCCAAGCCCTCTCACAAATAAACACAGAACAGTCTGGAACCTCCTGATCACCAACGATCCTATCACCGCTAGGAAGCTTAACGATGAAGGGCTCACAAGGTGTCAAACAGTCGAGACTCAAACAGCGCACACAATCCAGAGATATGAACGAATGCGTAGCACCAGAATCGAAAAGCACACTGACAGGATGAGAAAGAATATGAACGGTACCTGTCGCCACGGTAGCCGCTGGATCGTCGGCTCTCCGCATCTCATAGACACGCAGGTGGGCTGAGCCGACACTAGAAGCTCCCCCCTTAGCGGGCTGACCCCGTCCTCTCCCTCGACTAGCACTCGGCGGAGATTGAGAAGCAAACGATCCTTGATTCACACTCGGTTCCCTAGGCGCTGGAATGGAAGTCCGGGCACCCACGATTCTCTCCCTCTCAGAACAGAAAGCCGCCTTGTGTCCCGGCTGGCCACACTGATTACATGTCAGCAAAGGACTCGGACAATTATGACTGATGTGGCCTGGCTGGCCACAGTTAAAACACTTCACCTCTCGAGAAGGGGCACTGGCTGCCCTGCGGGGAAACCCAGTAGATCGAGCTGGGCCACCGCCAGCGGAAAAGTTAGCAGACTGGAATTTCTGCTGACCTCCACCTTTGTGGCTCGAAAAATTCCCGGCAGACTTGTGCTTCTTGCTCTCGCGGGCCGCCTCACTCGCCGTCACAGACATATCGTAAGCAAGGGCCCTAATCTGGTAATCCTTCAAGGTAGTACAGACGAGCTCCGACATATAATCCCGAATAGACAATTTCATCCTCGTGGAAAAATGGAAAATTTTGTCGCTCTCCTCGACAACTTGGGTCTTCACATAACCCAACTCCTTGTTAAAGTCGGCAATAGCCTGAGATACGGGGATATCCCGTGGTTGAGCATCATAGAAAGCATGTACTCAAGCCTGTCTGACCGGCCACGGGCAATATTCAGTCTCCATCAATTCTTGGAATTCGGTCCACGAAGCAACACGGTCCTTGGGCCCAACGGCCTCCCACCAATCCGTAGCGTCCCCAGTGAGGAAGTACTGGGCAATAGGGACCTTACGGTCCTCGGGACAGTTGGTGGCAGTGAAGACTTTAGATATCTCCTTGATCCACCCCTCCCAGCCGATCAGGTCTGAAGCTCCCGAAAACTGAGGAGGATGCATCTTGATGACATCCTGAAGCCAGCGGTCCGCTCCACCCTGATTAGCATGGGCCGGTTCTGGGTTCTGAACCGCCTGAGCTATCGCCACCATTTGATTCACCATTTGCTGCATAACAGCCGCAATACCAAGGTCGGCGCGCTCCTGAGAAGAAGCATGACTGTGACGGTCGCCGGTACTGCCGGCTCCCCAAGACTGTGACGTGGCCGCCCCACCGGCTGCCCCACGTCCCCAGCCGCGTCCACGACCACGACCACGACCACGACCTCTTCCAGCATCCATACTGGAGTTAAATAAGTAGCAAAAGCCATACTATGGTAAGTACAAGAAAAGAACGATCGCAAATCGAGAACTAGAGGTACGATACAAGAGTATAAGGAACAAAGGAAAGAAAACTTACGGGCAATGGTAGTACCGGAATCATGGCAGCGTGATGATGATGTGCAAAACAAAATACAAAAAGACCCAATAAACCGACAAGCCTAGGTATCCATAAACCTAGTGCTCTGTAACACCCCCAGGATATCCGAGGTATATTACAGTGCCGTGAGTACCTATATGGGACCCACCAGGCTGATCAAGCATCATACTCATCGACTCACAGAAACAACAGATAAATACCTCGTCATAAAGACGCCCAACAAAATAACCCACCCGGTTCAACCGGTCTAACATAACACCATAATCCGACACAAACATAATAAACAACAATACAATCCCGGCGAGTAAAAGTTCTTAAGTACTCGAGTACTTCTATTAGTTTAAAGACCACAAAAGGTAAAAAGATAGAAGCAATAAGACACCACTCGTGCACAATCATCACGCACGGCCATCATCCGCATACTGGTCCAGCACCCGTTCATCTCGATGAACCTGACCTGAAATTCATAAAACGAATTTCCCCAAAACGGGTCCCCAGAGGGGTTAGCAATTACGCTAGTACAAGTAACCAAATGGACGACTTACATCTTACACATATAGTAATGCATGCAATTCAAGAAAACATAGTTCGTAATCACTCATTTCCGGAAATGCCATAATCAAGTCACATTTGTAAAAATGCACCACAATTAACCGTGGATCCACCCCTCCGTGGACCCCTACCGAGACCCCGTCGGATCTAACCCATAGTGGTTAAAAGCAAGCTCACGGATCCACCCCTCCGTGGACCCCTACCGAGACCCCGTCGGGTCTAACCCATAGTGAGCATACACACACACACAATTCTCATGCAATACTAATATATTAAGATTGTAAGTTCATAAGGGTACTTGCCTCGGTTAATAGACGATGATACGAACGGAAAGGAAGAACCGAACACGACCGCGAGGAACCGGCGGAAATGAACCTAATGATTCGAATAACACAATCACAACCAACTCTAGACGATTACGGAAATGGAATACACCCGGAAACCCGCCTACGATTCATGTATATTCATACCAAAAATAACAACGAGGGCGGACCACAACCAAACCCTCTCGATTCCGTAAAAATCCACAAAATATCCATGAATCTATAGGAAAGCTAAAGATACGAACAATATTAATCGTATTCATCATGAATCCACCAACAAAACGGAACGAATCGGAAGAAAATCCCAAAACCCCCAAATTAATCGAAAATAGGGTTCTAAGAGATATTACCTTTGGAGATTCAAGTGCTAAGATCCGTAGAACACGCGTTAGATTGATAATCCGGGCCTCACAACCGAAGGAGAATGATGAAAATCAACCCCCAAATGAAGAATGCTTGAGAAGTTCTCCCCCTTAGTCCTCTCTCTCTCGCGCGCAGGTGAAGAATGAAGGAAATGGCTGATCTCGTCTAATAAGAACGAGATTATACAGTTGACCGCTTGGTGTGCCGCGGCACAGGCCAAAAATTTACTCCCAGGGTTCGGCAGTGTGCCGCGGCACGGCCTGCGTGTGCCGCGGCACCCGATACAGTCGGGTTTTGGTCGCAGATGTTACACGAGTGTGCCGCGGCACTGACTTGGCACTGTGCCGCGGCACCGGATGGGTGTGCCGCGGCACACAGTACCGTTTGCTCGACCAACAACTGGAGAAATGTGTGTGCCGCGGCGCACACACCTTGTGCCGCGGCTCACACCCCCTTTTGGTCCCAAAAAGATAAAAAATGATTCGGAAAGAGAATAAAAGCGATAGGAATCAACATCGGGGAAACAATAACACGAGATGAACCTATGGCAACCCCAAAGCGGCGGTCCCGCACAACAATAACGAGAATCAGATCGATAGATGACAGGAAAATATACACTGAAAGATACACGAGGGTTACTACAGTCGAAGGAAATACACCGGAAATAAAAATACAAGGGAAAGAAAAATGCGGATATTACAACGCGGTCCTAGGAGGATTTCATGGTCTTTCGCCTATGTTCAGGCATCTCACGAAGAACCAACCCACGACCTACGCGGCCTTCCGAACTAGAGCCGCAGACTTCCTGGCCAGGTAAAGGTTTCTCCTTAACCTATGAGAAGTGCGATCGGCGCCCGAACGACGATCTCCCGCCCGATCGCCATTATCAACCTATGAATAATGCGATCGGCAGACGAGCGACGATCACCAGTCTTCCAGCCCGATCGCCGATCATCAAGCTACATCAGCAACCCGGAGGACACGATCGCCATCTACAGTCCAGCATCTAACATGACGGACTAAGGCATAAGATCGCCTCCACCGCACATCATAAAGCCATGGTCCTGGTAGTCGATGGAACCGGCTGCTTCGGCCATGCAAGGTCCCTTTGGTCCAAGATCGCCCGCCCTTCGTTTAAATACGAGGCCGGCGTAGTCTGAGGGCCCTCCAAAATTAATCAGTGGACACGATCGCCCGCCCTCAAAGGATCATCATCTAACATGGTGAACCCAGAAAATGCAACACGTGCCACTACTCCCGTCTCAACGTACACCGTCGAGGTTCGCCATCTCCATGGCGGGCCGAGGTGGAAGCAGAGCTAACAAGCCGCGGAGGTGGAGTTGATTCATCCGACGCTGCCCCGCGCAAGGACTCCTCTAGACCAAGACCGCACGCCCTTCGTTTAAATACGAGGCGAGGCACAGCCTAACAGAGGACCCTCATAATAAAGTGAGTCACGAGACACTCAATGTCTTCGTGCACCAAGACACGGTCATGGAGTCGGTCCATCGAACTCCGCGACTGTGCACGGTTCCTCAGCGACGAAACAACCAAGTTTCTACGAGGGATCGGCCAATGTTGTTTTTTGCAGGTACATGAACCGATAGATAGCTAGCCAATCGACATGATAGCCCAAGTCCGAGTCCTAAGTCAGCTTAACAAGATCGCCCGTCCTCATCCTACACGATCGCCATCAAGAACCACCTCGCCCCATGTCTTCAACATCGGAGCAAGCTGGGGGGCAATTGTTGTGTCGAGATTTATACTCTCCGACCGGCGATCGCCTCGGAGATCGGGCGACCTAGCTACTGCCGAGCAGCCGAGGCAGAACTGCCGACCAGCGACCAGGTGGCCTAGCCTTAGCCCAGTAGTCAAGATAAATCAGCCAACCGAAGGTCACAGGACAAGTCCCGGTGCCGAGCGATCGACATCAAATACGATCGTCTCTCGGTACTTGGCGACCGACTAGCAGACGATCATCTCTCGGCACTTGCCGACCGACCCTTGGTGACCGACCGATGCCGACCCTCAGCGACTGGCCGATACCGACCTCTGATGACCAGCTAGAGACGACCGCATCATGCCGATAGTCATCCAGTCGGCAAAGGCCGAGCCTCAGGACAGACCCCACGTGCAGAGCCGAGACAAGATCCGCATATCACGGATCGTTGACCACATCCTGTCAGCATCCATCCACCAGCCGACAGGCCCGCCGAAAGTTGTTAGTAGGACCGCATGTGACAGTGACTCCGGATGCGTGCTGGCTCCTCATTGGACCGCCCAGCTGGCTGCCGGCTGTAGCCTTGTACTTTAGGCAGACTGCCCATGTGACCTTTAGGACGATCGCCCCATTATTATAATGGCCAGACGACGATCGTCCGCTAGGAAACAAAGCTCCTCTGCCCCTATAAATAAGAGGCTGCCAGCACTTGTCCAAGGACCGAGATTCTGACTCTCTAAAACACTCTGCATTATCGCGATTTCAGCAAACAACACACAACACTTGGCTATCTCCTACTCTTGGCAACAACTATCATTCGGTTCTTTCTTCTCTCGGCCTCTCTCATTCAGCAGACGATCGGCAGGGACGAAGAACACCGAGCTTCGCTCAAGAGCTGGATTAACAGAGTCTTTTTACACTCATTGTATTTAGATTTCTCACATTAATACTTGTATCCACGAATATTTGTATTAATAACATCTCGCGAGAGCATTCAAGCCCGGGCCTAACAAACCCGGCAAATCTTGTGTTTATTCATATTCTCTCGGAAGTGTAACACCCCCAATCCGCTCAGGGATATTACACGCCGTAGAACCTTTCCTCAAGGATCTACCAGGCTGGTAACGACATTTAACATCTCGACAATGCCTTCGAGGCTACAATGACTCAGTAGACCGATTTGGTCTTTCCACAAATACATACAACCCAAATACAACTCATGCCCACTCATTTGACAAAATAAAACTACACCCGTACAACGGTAACAATACAGCAGCGTAAAATAAAGTAAAACTGAACCATCACACGATGTACTGTTCCTCATGTGAATAGTATCGATAATATTTCATCATCCTTCGTGCCGACCACGTGTTATGCTCCAAAACTCGAATGCAAAACAGACATCCACCCCGAATACTCGGGGGTTAGCAAACTCCTTTGTTTTGCTAGTGCAAATACAAAGTGCAAATACGAGCCATACAATTCACATTCCACGAATAAAAATAAACGAGGAACCTAAAAGAAACAAACGAAACGAAAAGTACTTCCCGAGGCAAGGGTTTGAGAAAACATTTCAACATCGAAATATTATAAAACAATGGAAGTAATTTATAACACGCATTAGACTGCCATCGAGAGTTTCAAGAGAACACAATCGACGATTATCAAATCCCACTTTTCAAAACCAAAAGTCGAGAGGGCTCACCGCCCCAAAGGTTTACTTTACGAAAATGACATTAACCAACCGTTGGGATTTTAGCCCCAACCAGAAACGACTTTTACAAAACCATTGGGATTTTAGCCCCAAATCTCATCAACTCACGGTACACAAGAACGACTGTGAGGTTCGTATCCCAACATCAAAGTCCACAAATAAAGGATTTAAAACAAACAACAAAATACTCCAAAGGCCATCCTAGCCAAGTAAGCCAAACGAACACTTACCTCTTACACACTTAGTCAATGCATGCAATCATGAAAACCGTTCAAAGCACTCATTTCCGGAAATGAATACCCACAATTAGCCTCGAGAACAGGGCGGCAAGATACATTCTCGCTCGAGGCCTCATAGGACCCTACCGAGTTGGCTACAATTACGTAAAAACAAACCACGCACACGCTAAGCCGTGAGAACAGGCGGCAGATACATTCTCACTCGAGGCCTTGCAAGGACCCTAACGAGTTGGCTAGCGGTACGAAACTCGTGAAATCCAGTGGCGGCAAAGATAGATTTCCTCCTTGACCCCGTCGGGCCAACACGAGGTGAGTTACACACAAAACACGTTACTCATGCAATACTAACATGCTAAGAATGTAAGTTCATTAAGAATACCCACTAGAGATGGCCATTAACTCGACACCATTACCAAACTCTTCAAAAATACAATAACAAGCTTAAATACGGAATACACGATTCCATAACTTTAAACAAGAGGAGTATCCTCATAAAATCCTTCAACGTTCAAAATAATCAAATCATAATCAATTCTCAAAACACCGTTCACAAAACTCACGCGTTTTGAAAGAAAGCCTTTAACGAGGCCAAACCGAAATCCTTTTGAAACTTCATTTCAAATAACCAAACAACACACTAATACGATCACCGATCATCATATCCACAAAATAAGCAAAGTATGGGCAAGGTACTTGCCTCGATACCACGAGCACGGAACCACGAACGGATACGGCTCAACCGGGAAGCTTCGGAACGCCCGATGCTAACGAAAAGGAATACGACAACGAACGGAACGGAAGAATCAAGCACGACCGCGAGGAATCGTCGAAAATGAACCTAACGATTCGAATAGCACAATCACAACCACTTCTAAACGATTACGGAAAAGGAATACACCTAAACCCGCCTACGATTCATGTATATTCATACAAAATAACAACGAGGGCGGACCACAACCAAACCCTCTCGATTCCATAAAAATCCACAAAATATCCATGAATCCGTAGGAAAACTAAAGATACTAACAATATCAATCGTATACACCATGAATCCACCAACGAAACGGAACGAATCGGAAGAAAAACCCAAAACCCCCAAATTGATCGAAATAGGGTTTTAGAGCATTACCTTGGAAGATTCGAGTACTAAGATCCGTAGAACGCGTTAGATTGATTATCCGAGCCTCACAACCGAAAAGAAATGATGAAAATCGACCCCCGGATGAAGAACTCTCTCCCTCTCTGACTCTCTCTCTCGCGACTCGGTGGAAAAATGGGAAAGAATGAGCTGTTCACGCTCAAAACCACATTTATAGTGCAACACAGCAGAACCTATCGGCCGGCCTATCGGCCGATAGGCCCAACCGATACCCTATACAAAATGCCGGCAGAAGAGTCTATCGGCCCCCCTATCGGCCGAAAGGCTCCTGGACGGTGCCCGACAGCTGACAGTCTTCCACTAAAACGACCATAACTCTCTCGTCCGGACTCCGATTGACTCACCGTTTGAACCATTGGAAAGCTAACTCGATGTTCTATAATATTGCAAAGATTTATAATTTTTGGAGTTACCAAAAATTAATGATGATCTAACAAAGACGAACTCATACTTAGAAAAGTCGTTAAGTAATCCTGAATTCAACAAAACGACACCGAAACCCGAACCTGAATACGAACCGAAGATACGGTTACGAAGTACTCACAAAGACGAATCTAAGAGCTAGTAGAACACACAATTCCGACCACCCGAAGGCTCGAGATTCGACAACGGAAGGTAATTACCCCAAACTTTGGGAAATTACGAAAATGGCCCAAATGCCCGAAAATCACCATACGTGATCGAATAACCAAACCGAAGTTCACAACACGTCTAACAAAGTTAAACGAACTTGCGGGAAACTCGAAACAGCAGTTTCGGTCGAGATTCGCAAGAATCGAACTCAAGTGCGGAAAAGTCGCTAAAAAGCACAGAACTCAACGAAACGACACCGAAACGAACTCGGATGTCAAAAAGTGTAGAATTAATCATTCTCAGAATGACGAAACGGTCATGAGCGAGTCGTCAAAACGGACTTCGACCGAAAAAAAAAGAATTACCGGAAATCGAAAATTGCGGATATTACATTCTACCCTCCTTAAAAGAAGTTTCGTCCCGAAACTTAAAACAAGTAGGGAGAAGAAATATTCCGCCAGGAAAAACTCAACGAGACACACAAGAATGCGTAACTAATGCCCAACGGCGAAATGTTACAAACAACGCAAAGGAATATACGGCGTGTAAACACGCTCCACGGTGACCAACACAACGTCGCCGTTAGGGATATAATAAAACCGACAAGTGACAAGCGTCATCAAACGGATACTATAGTCAAGTCAATTATCTGATAATCACAAAACATAACGAACGAAAATCAATATGATTGACCAACCCAACGGTACATCAATCAAAACGCGAGTCAACCGCTGAACAAACACGGAATCCCATCGCCTAAGGGATGGAAGATCGAAAACGAAACTAATTTCCCGAACTGAAGGGAATTACGAAGGAGTCTGAATGCTCAATAATCACGAAACGAGAACAAAAACCGAACAAACAAACGATCGAGACAACAAAAATCGAACAATCATGTCCGAAACACGAAGGATAATAAAATTCAAACTACAACTCCAAGGTTCACATCTCGACTCGAGACAATATATGATCCGGTGAAAACAACAGGATGTGCATTCACATAAGATCCACAGGAAAGGGAATAGCAATTGAAAAGTCACAACGACGAACGAGTTATTAGAAACGATACCACACTCGTTCGATAAACAAAAACAAGGGGCGGACAATCTCAGAAATGTCAACAAACATAAATGAGTCGACAGAGTCGAAAACATAAGAGTTCCAAATCCGATCCACTTCGAATAAAAGAACTAGTAGAACCAGATGATGTCACTCCCAAACAAGGTTCACAAGAATCGAATCAACCCGAAAAAGTAACATCGATAACCAGATCGACCCACAACAAGACCACGGCTCGTTCGGACGATGAAATCGAAATACGAACAAGTTCATAAAGTGCCAACGAACATGAGCGAATCGATAGATCGGAGGAAGAGAAAATACGTAAAGTCAAACTAGTACGGGCATTACCCCGACCTCGTCCACGAAATTCACAAAAACGGGAGCAAGGTAACAAGACATTAAACAATCGACGCATAACGGAACCATCACCGATGCACACGGTCATACCAAACCAAGCTCTAACAGCTCGCACATGCGCGACAACGCAGAAATTGCCATGAGGCGACAACATTCAATACCAACACTCCGCCTTTCACAGGGGCTAGCACAACCCATGTGTGGAAAGCGACTCAACGCTCACACCGCCAATTCGATCATACTCGGGAGAAAGTATCAAAATGACAACGCGAACATCATACATTCATACCCAGCCCTCAAACGGGAATGGATAGGTTTTAAAAACGAAAACTTCATTTTGAAAATAATTTGAAGAATACTGGTTGATCTTGAGTATCACCTTTCAAAAAGTACAAACGTGAAACATCATTATCGAGACTTTGGAGAACCATTTCGCATTTGATAAAAATGAAGACACTTTCTCTTAGTGAAAACTTTCAAATTATTCGACCCTCGGGTCTAAATAAAAGTGTTGAAAATATCTCAAAACATTTTGGTCCTCGAGGTAGAAAATTTTTGAAATACATTGTGGCATCTAGGATGTACCACAAGAAAATAACTCATTTGAAAAGTATGTCTCGAAATTTATTTTTCTAAGATACTCAAGGTTTTCAAAAATCCAATAGGCCAGAATGCCCAAAACTCACACATACCGACGTTCAATGAAACAACTCCTAACACACGCATCAAAACGTTTAAAATCAAGACAATACATGTCTTTAAACGAAAATAAACGATAAAATACCACATTCAGAACAAAACCATTGATAAAATACCCTCCCGCACTGGCTAGTGAACAAGTCGAACGTGTATAAGCACAAAGCTTCCACAAGAGACTTGTAAAACGTGCAAATCGATTCGAAAATCATCAACAACGGAGAAAAACAACAATAAAAAGACATCACAACGATTTACACTCCTCGTATAAATCAAATACGAGAGTCGACTAAATACATATCGTGAAATCAAAATTCACATAAGGATTCCACCACTTAACAAATAATCATAAAAATAGCTCGTGTCACACGAGGCACAACACAAAGAAGGGAGACTTACTTCCACAGGTCGCACGAAGATGATGATCGCCCCACGATACTAATCACGACCAACAAACTCAAACGACGCGTCGCGACACGACTCGCCGACTAAATCCGACGAGACAAAACTCAATAGACACCATCGATCCGGCGGCTAGGTTTTCACAACCTAAGCTCGATACCATTTATGTAACACCCCAATCCGCTCGGGGATATTACACGCCGTAGAACCTTTCCTCAAGGATCTACCAGCCGGTAACGACATTTAACATCTCGACAATGCCTTCGAGGCTACAATGACTCGAGAGACCGATTTGGTCTTTCCACAAATACATACAACCCAAATACAACTCATGCCCACGCAGGGACAAAATACAACTACACCCGCATAACGGGAACAATACAAAGAAATGAAAATAAAGTACAACCGAACCAACACACGATGTACGGTTCCTCATGTGATTAGTATCGATCATCTTTCATCATCCTTCGTGCCGACCCCGTGTTATGCTCCAAAACCCGAATGCAAAACAGACATCCACCCCGAATACTCGGGGGTTAGCAAAACTCCTTTGTTTTGCTAGTGCAAATACAAAGTGCAAATACGAGCCATACAATTCACATTCCACGAATAACAATAACCGAGGATCCTCAAAGATCCAAACGAAACGAAAAGTACTTCCCGAGGCAAGGGTTTGAGAAAACATTTCAAAACGAAATATCATAAATCAATGGAAGTAATTTATAACACGGTTTAGAATGCCATCGAGAGTTTTAATAGAAAACAATTTAGGATTATCAAATCCTACTTTTCGAAAACTAAAAGACAAAAGGGGTCACCGCCCCAAAGGTTTACTTTACGAAAAATGACATTAACCAACCGTTGGGATTTTAGCCCCAAATCCGTAAAACGACTTTTACAAAACCATTGGGATTTTAGCCCCAAATCTCATCAACTCACGGTACACAAGAACGACCGGAGGTTCGTATCCCAACATCAAAGTCCACAAATAAAGGATTTAAAACAAACAACAAAATACTCCAAAGGCCATCCTAGCCAAGTAAGCCAAACGAACACTTACCTCTTACACACTTAGTCAATGCATGCAATCATGAAAACCGTTCAAAGCACTCATTTCCGAAATGAGCACCCACAATTAGCCTCGAGAATGTGGCGGCAGATACATTCTCGCCGAGGCCTCATAGGACCCTACCGAGTTGGCTACAATTACGTAAAAACAAACCACGCACACGCTAAGCCGTGAGAACAGGCGGCAAGATACATTCTCACTCGAGGCCTTGCAAGGACCCTAACGAGTCAAGAAGGGTACGAAACTCGTGAAATCCAGTGGCAAAGATAGATTTCCTCCTTGACCCGTCGGGCCAACACGAGGTGAGTTACACACAAAACACGTTACTCATGCAATACTAACATGCTAAGAATGTAAGTTCATTAAGAATACCCACTAGAGATGGCCATTAACTCGACACCATTACCAAACTCTTCAAAAATACAATAACAAGCTTAAATACGGAATACACGATTCCATAACTTTAAACAAGAGGAGTATCCTCATAAAATCCTTCAACATTCAAAATAATCAAATCATAATCAATTCTCAAAACACCGTTCACAAAACTCACGCGTTTTGAAAGAAAGCCTTTAACGAGGCCAAACCGAAATCCTTTTGAAACTTCATTTCAAATAACCAAACAACACACTAATACGATCACCGATCATCATATCCACAAAATAAGCAAAGTATGGGCAAGGTACTTGCCTCGATACCACGAGCACGGAACCACGAACGGATACGGCTCAACGGAAGCTTCGAACGCCCGATGCTAACGAAAAGGAATACGACAACGAGCGGAGCGGAAGAATCAAGCACGACCGCGAGGAATCGCGAAAATGAACCTAACGATTCGAATAGCACAATCACAACCACTTCTAAACGATTACGGAAAGGAATACACCGGAAACCCGCCTACGATTCATGTATATTCATACAAAAATAACAACGAGGGCGGACCACAACCAAACCCTCTCGATTCCATAAAAATCCACAAAATATCCATGAATCCGTAGGAAAACTAAAGATACTAACAATATCAATCGTATACACCATGAATCCACCAACGAAACGGAACGAATCGGAAGAAAACCCAAAACCCCCAAATTGATAGAAATAGGGTTTTAGAGCATTACCTTGGAAGATTCGAGTACTAAGATCCGTAGAACGCGCGTTAGATTGATTATCCGAGCCTCACAACCGAAAAGAAATGATGAAAATCGACCCCCGGATGAAGAACTCTCTCCCTCTCTGACTCTCTCTCTCGCGACTCGGTGGAAAAATGGGAAAGAATGAGCTGTTCACGCTCAAAACCACATTTATAGTGCAACACAGCAGAACCTATCGGCCGGCCTATCGGCCGATAGGCCCAACCGATACCCTATACAAAATGCCGGCAGTAGAGTCTATCGGCCCCCCCTATCGGCCGAAAGGCTCCTGGACGGTGCCCGACAGCTGACAGTCTTCCACTAAAACGACCATAACTCTCTCGTCCGGACTCCGATTGACTCACCGTTTGAACCATTGGAAAGCTAACTCGATGTTCTATAATATTGCAAAAATTTATAATTTTTGGAGTTACCAAAAATTAATGATGATCTAACAAAGACGAACTCATACTTAGAAAAGTCGTTAAGTAATCCTGAATTCAACAAAACGACACCGAAACCCGAACCTGAATACGAACCGAAGATACGGTTACGAAGTACTCACAAAGACGAATCTAAGAGCTAGTAGAACACACAATTCCGACCACCCGAAGGCTCGAGATTCGACAACGGAAGGTAATTACCCCAAACTTTGGGAAATTACGAAAATGGCCCAAATGCCCGAAAATCACCATACGTGATCGAATAACCAAACCGAAGTTCACAACACGTCTAACAAAGTTAAACGAACTTAGGGAAACTCAAACAATGAGTTTCGGTCGAGATTCGCAAGAATCGAACTCAAGTGCGGAAAAGTCGCTAAAAAGCACAGAACTCAACGAAACGACACCGAAACGAACTCGGATGTCAAAAAGTGTAGAATTAATCATTCTCAGAATGACGAAACGGTCATGAGCGAGTCGTCAAAACGGACTCCGACCGAAAAAAAAAGAATTACCGGAAATCGAAAATTGCGGATATTACAGGAAGTGCTCCCGCAAATTGTTGTTTGTTGTCCGTTCATTCCAGCAGTATTTAATCTTCGGATAAATATTTTGGGCAACAACATAGTGCTTTTCACGGATTATTGTTTCTATTTTCGTAAAAATATTTATCGACGATCCAACCGTACGGATGTCAACTTATATGTAATTGAGTGATGTTCCCACATTTTCAAAAAATAAAAATTTAATTTGGTTTAAGATCTTAGCAAACCACTACTAAATTGACTAGCTAGTAACTAGTGCTTTTCACAGATTATTGTTTCTATTTTTGTAAAATATTTATCGACGATCCAACCATATGGATGTGAACATATATATAATTGAGTGATGTTCCAAAGTTTCAAAAAATAAAAAATTAATTTGGTTTGAGATCTTAGCAAACCACTACTAAATTTGACTAGTACTAATAACTAGTGCCTTTCACGAATTTTTATTTCTATTTTTGTAAATATTTATCGACGATCCAACCGTACGGATGTAAAGATATATCTAATTGAGTGATGTTCCCAAATTTTCAAAAAATAAAAAACTAATTTGGTTTGAGATCTTAGCAAATCACTACTAAATCGACTAGTTCTAGTAACTAGTGCTTTTCACGGATTATTGTTTCTATTTTCATAAAAATATTTATCGATGATCCAACTGTACGGATGTCAATAAATATCTAGTTGAGTGATGTTCCCAAATTTTTAAAAAATAAAAAATTAATTTGGTTTCAGATCTTAGCAAACCACTAGTAAATTGACTAGTACTAGTAACTAGTGCTTTTCATGGATTTTTATTTCTATTTTCGTAAACATATTTATCGACAATCTAACCGTACAGATATTAGCATATATCTAATTAAGTGATGTTCTCAAATTTTCAAAAAATAAAAAATTAATTTAGTTTGAGATCTTAGCAAACCATTACTAAATTGACCAGTACTAATAACTACTACTTTTCACGGATTATTGTTTCTATTTTCGTAAAAATATTTATCGACGATCCACCCATGCGGACATCAACATATATCTAATTGAGTGATGTTCCCAAATTTTCAAAAAATAAAAATTTAATTTGGTTTGATATCTTAGCAAGCCACTACTAAATTGACTAGTACTAGTAACTACTTCTTTTCACGGATTATTGTTTCTATTTTCGTAAAAATATTTATCGACGATCCACCCATATGGATATCAACATATATCTAATTGAGTGATTTTCCCAAAGTTTCAAAAAAATAAAAATTTAATTTGGTTTGATATCTTAGCAAGCCACTACTAAATTGACTAGTACTAGTAACTAATACTTTTCACGGATTATTGTTTTTATTTTCGTAAAAATATTTATCGATGATCCAACCATACGGATGTCAACATATATCTAATTGAGTGATGTTCCCAAATTTTTAAAAAATAAAAAATTAATTTGGTTTGAGATCTTAGCTGTAATACCTGTAATTTCGATTTCCGGTAATTTCTTTTTTTTTCGGCGGAAGTCCGTTTTGACGACTCGCTCATGACCGTTTCGTCATTCTGGGAATGATTAATTCTACACTTTTTGACATCCGAGTTCGTTTCGGTGTCTTTTTGTTGAGTTCCGTGCTTTTTAGCGACTTTTCCGCACTTGAGTTCGATTCTTGCGAATCTCGTTCGAAACTGCTGTTTCGAGTTTCCCATAAGTCCGTTTAACTTTGTTAGATGTGTTGTGAACTTCGGTTTGGTGTTTCGATCATGTATCGTGTATTTCGGACGTTTTGGGCCATTTTCGTAATTTCCCAAAGTTTGGGGTAATTACTTTCCGTTGTCGAATTTCGAGCCTTCGGGTGGTCGGAATCGTGTGTTCTCTTAGTGCTCGAGTTCGTCTTTGCGAGTACTTTGTAACCGTATCTTCGATTCGTATTCAGGTTCGGGTTTCAGGGTCGTTCGGGCCGTCGGAGTTGGCCCCAGCCGAGTCATCACGGCGCCTGGGCCCAGCCAGATCGCCGAGTTACGACGGTAGGCGCTCGGCAATTACGTGCGTAATGCCGGTTACGACGTAACCCTTGGCGATTACGCACGTAAGGATGCCGGCATTTTTAGCGGCGTCTCGGCCATGGCGATTCGCACGTAAGCCCTTGGACGGTTACGTACGTAACTCGGCCGGCAGACAGCCTATATAAGGCCATGCAGACGGGTTTTTGGCCATTTTTCTCCTTCTTCTCGTTCTCTTCCGCGGCTGAGGGTGTGCTTATCATGGAGCCATATTGTTTAACAACAAATCCGTGAAGTTCTTGAGGTTATATCATTGATCAATCATCCGTTATCATCTTTTGATCCAGCGAATCAAGGTAATCTCTCCTTAGAACCCTAATTTCGTGAATTTGGGGGTTTTTTGCATTTTTGTCTGATTCGTCCCGTGTTGTTGATTAATTCATGATGGGTATGATTAATCTTGGTAGTATTCTTGTGTTTAACATCATTTAATCCATTGTTCTTCGTCGAATCGAAGTGTATTTCGTGATTTCCTTCGAATCGACTTTTTGGGGGATTTGTTCTCGATCTCGTTTTTCATCCATTTTTGATGGATCGATTGTGGTTAAATGATGTTGTTAAACACATTCTATGGATTGTATATCCATATTTCAACTAGGAATTCCCGTTTTCGTGTTTTGTCGGGACGAATCGTGTTCTTGGCCGTTTTGGGGTAAACACTTAAACTTTCGTCATTCGTTCTTTGAATTCAACGACTTTGAGCCGTGTTATGGAATTCATTTCATTGTTGTTCTTGTCCTTCGTAGTTTATTATCGCGTGTTGGCGTTTGGTGGAGTCGGCGGGTTCGTAGTCGATTCGTGCCAAACTTCTTCGATCGATTCTCCGCATTGTTCTTATTCGAGGCAATTATCTTGCCCATGCATTACGTGTTTTGTGGATATAATGGTTGCTAAGTGTCGATATGTGCTAAATAAATATCTATAACCATTTTTCAAAAGAATCAGTATATTTACCATCATGGTTTTCGTAAAGGTGAACCGTGTGTGTCGGGAATTAATATGCTTAGTTGGATATGTGTGCTAGTGACGAGTATAGGGTCACCTTAATTTTGTGTGATGTCATTATGTATGATTATGGCGTCGGTAAATGTACAGTGTAATTCTCTTGTGAAATTATGTGCTTGGAGTCACGTGGTTATGGATGAATATGTGAGTTTTTGTGATATTGGTTGTGTCGTTCGGTGCTGTTGAGATCTTGTGCTCCCTTGTGAATTGATATAGTTCTGGGTCGTGAGTACGTGTTGGATAATATGGCCATTCTATCAAGGTACCTCGACTATATATATTTTGTGTGTTTGACCTTTGAGAGTTTTGATTTTGTAATCTGTGAGTTGTTACTCTTCCACCTGGGGATGGCATGTGGCCTCTGGGGGCCGATACTAATGGGTACGGCCACGGAAGTGGACTTGGGTGCGTGTGTTGATGTTCTTCCACCTGGGGACGGTTCGACGGGACCTCTGGGGGCCGATACTAATGGGTACGGCCACGGAAGTGGTTTCCCACCTGGGGACGGTCCGACGGGGCCTCTGGGGGCCGATACTAATGGGTACGACCACGGGTTACCAAGTGTGGTTTCTGTGATATTGATGTTGATGTTTTGATGATTAATTGTGATATGTCCGGAGTATCACAATGCTTTGCGCTCGGGGTCGAGATACATTATATATCAGGTCTTGGTGTTTGGCTAGAATGGCATAGAAATAATGTGTTATGTGTAATGTGTCCTTGTAAGTGAATTGAAGTGGATGATCGGGTCGTGGACCCTGTGTTTTGTGACCGGAATGGTTGGGTCGTGGACCCCGTATTTTGTTAAAGGATTTGCATTTTGGAAAAATGAACTTTGGGGCTGTGACCCTAAATGACTTTCGAGGAATTAAGAACTTTTCAATTTCTAATGTTTTCAAAACTCCCGAGATTTGGAAATGTTTTCAAAGTGCTTACTTGCTTCGTTTCTACTTTCAAGACTTGAACTATTTTTAACTAAATATATCTCGGGAAGTCTTTCGTTGTATTCTCGGAATGTGTTTTGTATGGCTCGTTTTTGCACTTTATACTTGCACTAGCGAAACAGTGGAGTTTTGCTAACCCCCGAGTAATCGGGGGGTGGATATCTGTATTGTGTCCAAGTACATGCAGGTTTTCGGGAGCAAGTCACAGGATCGGTACGAGGGATGATGAAAGACGAATGATACTAATCACACGAAGGCCAGTTTAGGGTTAAGTTAGTCGAAGTCCATTGTATTGTCTTTTCCGCTGTCTTATTGTTCGTTGTTGTAAGTATTTTACCCTTGCGTGGGTATGAGTCTGGATGAGTTTATGTATTTTGATTTGTAAGTCAGTGACGAAAGACAAAATTGGTCTATTGGTTCATTATTTTGATTCGTCGGTATGGAATGTAATGTGTTGTTTTGATGTCTAGCCTGGTGGATCCTCACGGAGAGGGTCTGCGGCGTGTAATATTCTCAATTCGATCTGGGGGTGTTACATTTATGGTATCAGAGCTTAGGTTGAGAAAACCTAGGCTGTCGGGTCGAGTTATGTGTTGTTGAGTCTTGTATTGTCAGATTTTGTCTGACTGAGTCGTGTCGCGACGCGTCGTTTGGAATGTCGGCCGTGATTAGTATCAGGGTGCAACCATCATCTTCGTGCGACCTGTGGATGTAAGTCTCCCTTCTTTGTGATGTGCCTCGTGTGACACGAGCTATTTTTATGATTATTTGTTAAGTGATGGAATCCTTATGTGGATTTTGATTTCACGATATGTATTTAGTCGACTCTCGTATTTGATTTATACGAGGAGTGTCGTTGCTTGTGATGTCTTTTTATTGTTGTTTTTGTCCGTTGCTGATGATTTTCGAATCGATTTGCACGTTTTACAAATTCTCTTGTGGAAGCTTGTGCTTATACGCGTTCGACTTGTTCACTAGCCAGTGCGGGAGGGTCCTTAGAGGCCTCGAATGGGTTCAGTGGTTTTGTTCTGAATGTAGTATTTTATCATTTGTTTCCGTTTAAAGACATGTATTGTCTTGATTTTAAACGTTTTGATGCGTGTACTAGGAGTTGTTTTAGTGAACGTCGATATGTGTGAGTTTTGGGCATTCTGGCCTCTTGGATTTTTGAAAACCTTGAGTATCTTAGAAAAATAAATTTCGAGACATACTTTTCAAATGAGTTATTTTCTTGTGGTACATCCAAGGTGCCACAATATATTCAAAAATTTTCTACTTCGAGGACCAAAATGCTTTGGGATATTTTCAATGTTTTAGAAACACTTTTATTTAGACCCGAGGGTCGAATTTTCTGAAAGTCTTTCGCTAAAACAAGATGTCCTCATTTTTACCAAACGCATGATGGTTTTCAAAGTCTCGATAACGATGTTCCACGTTTGTATTTTTTTTGAAAGGTGATACTCAAGATCAACCGGTGTTCTTCTAATTATTTTCAAAATGAGGTTTTCGTTTTTAAAACCTATCCATTCCCGTTTAAGGGCTGGGTATGTATGTATGATGTTCGCGTTCTCATTATGATGTTTGCTCCCGAGTATGATCGAATTGGCGGTGTGAGCGTTGAGTCGTTTTCCACACATTTGTCGTGTTAGCCCTCTGTGAGAGGTGGGATGTTGGTGTTGAATATTGTCGCCTCGTGGTGATTTCTGCGTTGTCACGCGTGTGCGAGCTGTTAGAGCTTGGTTTGGTATGGCCATGTGCATCGGTAATCATTCCGTTATGTGTCGGTTGTTTAATGTCTTTTTACCTTGATCCTGTTTTTGTGAATTTCGTGGATGAGGTCGGGGGTAATACCCGTACTATTTTGACTTCTGTATTTTCTCTTTCTCCAGTCTATCGATTCGCTCATGTTCGTTGATACTTTATGAACTTGTTCTGTATTTCGGTTTCATCGTCCGAACGAGCTGTGATCTTGTTGTGGGTCGATCTAGTTATCGCTGTGACTTTTTCGAGTTCGGTTCGATTCTTGTGAACCTTGTTCGGAAGTGACATCATTTGGTTCTATTAACTCTTCTATTCGACGTGGATCGGATTTTGAATTTCTGTATTTTCGACTCTGTCGACTCGTTTATGTTCGTTGACATTTTCTGAACTTTCCCTATCCCTTGCTTTTATTGATCGAACGAGGGTGGCATTGTTTCGGAATAACTCATTTGTCGTTGTGACTTTTCAATCGCTATTCCCTTTCCTGTGGATCTTATGAGAATGCATGTCTTATTGCTCTCACCAGATCATCCTGGGAGTTGTTGTTTGAATTTTATTATCCTTCGTGTTTCGGACATGATTGTTCGATTTTTGTTGTCTCGGTCGTTTGTTTGCTCGGTTTTTGTTCTCGTTTCGTGATTGTTGAGCGTTCAGGCTCCTTCGTAATTCCCTTAAGTTTGGGAAGTTAGTCTCGTTTTCATTCTTCCAACCCTTGGGCGGTGGAATTCCGTATTTGTTCAGCGGTTAGCTCGCGTTTTGATTGATGTACCGTTGGGTTAGTCAATCCTATTGATTTTCGTTCATTGTGTTTTGTGATTGTCCGGATAATCGACTCGATTGTATTGTCTGTTTGATGACGCTTGTCACTTGTTGATTTTATTATGTCTCTACCGGTGGCATTGTGTTAGTCGCCGTGGAGCGTATTTTCACGCCGTATGTCTCTTTGCGTTTCTTGCAGCTTTTCGCCGTCGGGCGCGAGTTTTCGGTTTTTGTGTATCTCGTCGAGTTTTCCTGGCAGGGGATATTGCTTCTCCCTACTTATTTTAAGTTTGGGACGAAACTTCTTTTAAGGAGGGTAGAATGTAATACCCGTAATTTCGATTTCCGGTAATTTCTTTTTTTTCCGGCGGAAGTCCGTTTTGACGACTGGCTCATGACCGTTTCTTCATTCTGGGAATGATTAATTCTACATTTTTTGACATCCGAGTTCTTTTCGGTGTCGTTTTGTTGAGTTCCGTGCTTTTTAGCGACTTTTCCGCACTTGAGTTCGATTCTTGTGAATCTCATTCGAAACTGCTGTTTCGAGTTTCCCATAAGTCCGTTTAACTTTGTTAGACGTGTTGTGAACTTCGGTTTGGTGTTTCGATCATGTATCGTGTATTTCGGACGTTTTGGGCCATTTTCGTAATTTCCCAAAGTTTGGGGTAATTACTTTCCGTTGTCGAATTTCGAGCCTTCGGGTGGTCGGAATCGTGTGTTCTCTTAGTGCTCGAGTTCGTATTTGCGAGTACTTCGTAACCGTATCTTCGATTCGTATTCAGGTTCGGGTTTTGGGGTCGTTCGGGCCGTCGGAGTTGGCCCCAGCCGAGTCATCGCCGGCGATGCAGGCCCGGCCGCCGAGTTACGTACGGTAGCGCTCGGCAGTTACGTACGTAATGCCGGTTACGTACGTAACCCTTGTCCGGTTACGTACGTAAGGATGCCGGCATTTTTAGGCAGCGTCTCAGCCATGGCCGGTTACGTACGTAAGCCCTTGGCCGGTTACGTACGTAACTCGGCCAGCAGACAGCCTATATAAGGCCCTGCAGACGGGTTTTTGGCCATTTTTCTCCTTCTTCTCCTTCTCTTTCATGGCTGAGGGTGTGCTTATCATGGAGCCATGTTGTTTAACAACAAATCCGTGAAGTTCTTGAGGTTATATCATTGATCAATCATCCGTTATCATCTTTTGATCCAGCGAATCAAGGTAATCTCTCCTTGGAACCCTAATTTCGTGAATTTGGGGGGTTTTTGCATTTTTGTCCGATTCGTTCCGTGTTGTTGATTAATTCATGATGGGTATGATTAATATTGGTAGTATTCTTGTGTTTAACATCATTTAATCCATTGTTCTTCGTCGAATCGAAGTGTATTTCTTGATTTCCTTCGAATCGACTTTTTGGGGGATTTGTTCTCGATCTCATTTTTCATCCATTTTTGATGGATCGATTGTGGTTAAATGATGTTGTTAAACACATTCTATGGATTGTATATCCATATTTCAACTAGGAATTCCCGTTTTCGTGTTTTGTCGGGACGAATCGTGTTCTTGGCGGTTTTGGGGTAAACACTTAAACTTTCGTCATTCGTTCTTTGAATTCAACGACTTTGAGCCATGTTATGGAATTCATTTCATTGTTGTTCTTGTCCTTCGTAGTTTATTATCGCGTGTTGGCGTTTGGTGGAGTCGGCGAGTTCGTAGTCGATTCGTGCCAACCTTCTTCGATCGATTCTCCGCGTTGTTCTTATTCGAGGCAAGTATCTTGCCCATGCATTACGTGTTTTGTTGATATAATGGTTGCTAAGTGTCGATATGTGCTAAATAAATATCTATAACCAATTTTCAAAAGAATCGGTATATTTACCATCATGGTTTTCGTAAAGGTGAACCGTGTGTGTCGGGAATTAATATGCTTAGTTGGATATGTGTGATAGTGACGAGTATAGGATCACCTTACTTTTGTGTGATGTCATTATGTATGATTATGGCGTCGGTAAATGTACAGTGTAATTCTCTTGTGAAATTATGTGCTTGGAGTCACGTGGTTATGGATGAATATGTGAGTTTTTGTGATATTGGTTGTGTCGTTCGGTGCTGTTGAGATCTTGTGCTCCCTTGTGAATTGATATAGTTCTGGGTCGTGAGTACGTGTTGGATAATATGGCCATTCTAGCAAGGTACCTCGACTATATATATTTTGTGTGTTTGACCTTTGAGAGTTTTGATTTTGTAATCTGTGAGTTGTTACTCTTCCACCTGGGGATGGCATGTGGCCTCTGGGGGCCGATACTAATGGGTACGGCCACGGAAGTGGACTTGGGTGCGTGTGTTGATGTTCTTCCACCTGGGGATGGTTCGACGGGACCTCTGGGGGCCGATACTAATGGGTACAGCCGCGAAAGTGGTTTCCCACCTGGGGACGGTCCGACGGGGCCTCTGGGGGCCGATACTAATGGGTACGGCCACGGGTTACCAAGTGTGGTTGCTGTGATATTGATGTTGATGTTTTGATGATTAATTGTGATATGTCCGAAGTATCACAATGCTTTGCGCTCGGGGTCGATATACATTATATATCAGGTCTTGGTGTTTGGCTAGAATGGCATAGGAATAATGTGTTATGTGTAATGTGTCCTTGTAAGTGAATTGAAGTGGATGATCGGGTCGTGGACCCTGTGTTTTGTGACCAGAATGGTTGGGTCGTGGACCCTATGTTTTGTTAACGGATTTGCATTTTGGAAAATTGAACTTTGGGGCTGTGACCCTAAATGACTTTCGAGAAATTAAGAACTTTTCAATTTCTAATGTTTTCAAAACTCCCGAGATTTGGAAATGTTTTCAAAGTGCTTACTTGCTTCGTTTCTACTTTCAAGACTTGAACTATTTTTAACTAAATATATCTCGGGAAGTCTTTCGTTGTATTCTCGGAATGTGTTTTGTATGGCTCGTTTTTGCACTTTATACTTGCACTAGCGAAATAGTGGAGTTTTGCTAACCCCCGAGTAATCGGGGGGTGGATATCTGTATTGTGTCCAGGTACATGCAAGTTTTCGGGAGCAAGTCACAGGATCGGTACGAGGGATGATGAAAGACGAATGATACTAATCACACGACGGCCAGTTTTGGGTTAAGTTAGTCGAAGTCCATTGTATTGTCTTTTCCGCTGTCTTATTGTTCGTTGTTGTAAGTATTTTACCCTTGCGTGGGTATGAGTCTGGATGAGTTTATGTATTTTGATTTGTAAGTCAGTGACGAAAGACCAAATCGGTCTATTGGTTCGTTATTTTGATTCGTCGGTATGGAATGTAATGTGTTGTTTTGATGTCTAGCCTGGTGGATCCTCACGGAGAGGGTCTGCGGCGTGTAATATTCCCGGTTCGATCTGGGGGTGTTACATTAGCAAACCACTACTAAATTGACTAGTACTAGTAACTAGTACTTTTCATGGATTATTGTTTCTATTTTTGTAAAAATATTTATCGAAGATCCGACTATACGAATGTCAAGATATATCTAGTTTAGTGATGTTTCCAAATTTTCAAAAAATAAAAATTTAATTTGGTCTGAGATCTTAGCAAACCACTACTAAATTGACTATTACTAGTAACTAGTGCTTTTCAGGGATTATTGTTTCTATTTTCATAAAAATATTTATCGACGATCCAACCATACGGATGTCAACATATATCTAATTTAGTGATGTTCCCAAATTTTCAAAAAATAAAAAATTAATTTGGTTTGAGATCTTAGCAAACCACTGGTAAATTGACCAGTGCTAGTAACTAGTGCTTTTCACAGATTGTTTCTATTTTTGTAAAAATATTTATCGACGATTCAACCGTACGGATGTCAACATATATCTAATTGAGTGATGTTCCCAAATTTTCAAAAAATAAAAAATTAATTTGGTTTTAGATCTTAGCAAACCACTACTAAATTGACTAGTACTAGTAACTAGTGCTTTCCATAGATTTTTATTTCTATTTTTGTAAAATATTTATTGACGATCCAACCGTACGGATGTAATATCCGGAATTTCTTCTACTGTTGTTTAATATTATTATATTCGAGTTATGTTGTACAGCGTGGAATCTGTACAGTATGAATAAAATAAATGAAGGACTGAGACATCCGTATTGGTATAATTGTCGTACTTATCGACAATTGCAAATGAGAAAATCTAGGCAGTCGGGTCGAGTTGGGTCGTGTTTTTGTCACGTCATTCGAGTACGACAATTATACCAATACAGATGTCTCAGTCATTCATTTATTTTATTCATACTCTACTGATTCCACGCTGTACAACATAACTCGAATACAATAATATTAAACAACAGTAGAAGAAATTACGGATATTACATACTACACCACTTAAAATAAGCTTCGTCCTCGAAACTTGCAATTCATCATAGAAAAACCAACAAACTGTTCAACCAAAATATTCCGAAACCATCACAACAACGACCAATCATCATCATTAACGAATAACCCAAACAGCATACTTACAAATGCGCAAAGTTGACGATCTCCTGAGATACTAGCAGGCGACTTCACTGTAAAGCCTCAATACGCTTACAATAACAATTCCATGAGTCTCAACAAAATACATCATCTTCGGATGAAATAATCTATCTGTTTCAAACCTTGTCTGCCTGATCGTACAATCAAGTCCCAATTCCGATAAAATCAATAATACACGATACATCTGTGAAACAATTGTCCAAAACAATGACAACAGACCCCGAAACATCGACACAACGTCCGAATGCTCATACGATCGTTAACAATGATCAATCAACAAATTAACCGAGAATATCATCAACATGATAAACTCTAATACAACCATCCAAAGGTCAAAATACAATCGAGAATATCATCATCATGATAAACTCCAATATGACAAACGAACGATCAACGATAATCGAGAATACCTTCACACGGTAAGCTCCAACACTGTCAACACAGAACCACAGAAACATATATACGAAAGAATAACATTCTCAAAATGACACACCAACCACATACAGTGGATCTCAATAAACATACCCGACTAGTGAACATATCCCTCGACATACGAACAACCAATCACAAATTGATGAACATACCAATTCATACAAGGAGTGGGAACAACCACTCATTGTCCAAAACAACCAGTATGGGGTCACCATCCCCAAATCTATACTTACAAAGAAATCATTCAAAAACCACTATGGTAAAATTGCGCTACTACCGTACCAATGGAATCACATAGCACATATGTCCTGGTTTCACAAAATCCAAAGTTCCAAAATTACATCCTGTGAATGAATCTACAACACGCAACATATTTCTCTTATCCGATAAATCTATCGATCATCCCTGGATAACCAAACTACCATACTAAAGTTCGAATCTCTTTTCCTCGTACCATCGATATGATATCCAGTTTATGAGTCACACTCATAACTTCACCATGATATGCACTATGCACTAAATGCGTATCTATCTCAGTCACATTTTCAAAACCAATTTGAAATCATATAGTCTTGTCAAGAAGACAAACTTTCGAAAGTTCTTTCAAGAGTTTCAAAACTCAAAACCTAAATTTTGGTAAGACCACAAAATCAATTTCCGAAAAATTAAATCGGCTCACTGGTGCCAAGTATTCGATAATAATTCTTTTCGAATACGCATGATTAAATAAAATGAAATTATGCAAATGATTGACCACATCCATACTCCTGTATACCAATTCAGCTCGTCACCAATACCCACTGATATTCCATCGGAAAGCCACACGATAGAGTTCCAAAATCTCAATATATAAACTCCGACCCAAAAACTCCTTTTCCACCTATGACTCGCAATGTTAACCATTAACCCATCCTGGATTACCTCAAATATGCTATGACAAAATATTGAAACAAATCCACATAGCGAAAGACTTCCCGAGAAGTTTCATTTGAACAAGTAAATCAAAACTCCAGAAGGTAGTAATAAAATAAGTAAACAATTGGTAGAGTGTTTTACGATTCTCGGGAGTTTTAAGAAAACAGAAAGGCCTTTTAAACATTAGGGTCTCAGCCCGTATCTCGTTCTGCATTACAAGAAGTTTAAAAAGTAGAAAAACCTTTTTCGGACCCAAGTCCTGAGTTATAAAACTATTTCAAAAAAAAATCTATTGGGTCTCGGCCCAAAATCATTTTCCATAAAACATTCGTAAAACATTCATTTTGAAAAGTATCATTTTCAAATGCTCAAAAACAGTTCCACATATCTCAAAATGAACTAACATGACTACATGCTCTTCTCAACTATCCACAACATTTCTCCCAAATGCACAACTCCATTCCAAAACTTAATCGACATATTGATTTCCAAAATCATAACTTCTCAAGATCATCAATCCTGTCCCAACTCTGTCACCTTATACTGTAATGCATAATATTCTGCTGAATCTCAAAGCATATCAACTTAGAACGGCAATAAATCTCGATGAAATTCAAAAATCCAAATACTTACAGATCGTGAAGTCGACGATTCCCCGTGATACTGGCACATAACTTAAGAAAACACTCGACACAGAGATTTTCAAAACACACATTTTGCAAACTCAGTTCAACTCGAGAACACAACGCATCTCTATCCGAAGTAACACATTAATACTATTTGGAAAAGTTTATGACAAGCCCAGTACTACACTGGCAAATCACATAACACACAAGCCCGAGTGAACAACAAAAACTCACGGCTCTAATATTTGTCAATCGACAACTCAAATGACGCGACAGAAACACGACCCAACTCGACCCGACTGCCTAGGTTTTCTCAACCTAATCTCTGATACCATAATCTGTAACACCCCCAGAGCCATCCAGGAATATTACAGCACCGTGGGCCCCGAGATGGAACACACAAGGCTGAAGGAAATTTTCGCAAACATTTACAAACACCCAAGAGGCTAACGACGGTACTATCTTTTAAAAACATTCAAAAACTTTACAAAACCCGTTTAACAAAACCGTCGTAAAATCTCATTTGAAACCACAAGGCCAAACAGCCGAAACTCAATAGTTTAGAAAACGATTTGCCAAAGTAACTCAAGTTACCAGAAACCAAAAGGCCATTTAAAAATACTCACGCGGCGGAAAAAGACAAACAATTAAAAATACTCTAGCAGCGGAATACAAGAACTGATCAGGAAACTCAATACACAAATACATGCCCTAGCCAGTATCCTCCGGGAATCTCATCTCTCCACGACCACTACAAGCTTGATAATCCAAGAACCTAAAAAGAAAGCCCACGACGGGGTAAGCCATAATGTCCAATAATGATAACCATCACATCACATCAATAATTACATACCAATGAAAATACGAAGTAAGAATACGATCAATGTAATCTTACCGCCATAACTTTACCAACTCGTGATAATAATTACCAAAGTTCACATCTCGTATCCTCAACAACCCGGTAAGCTCATATCTAATCATCGGTACTGTATCTCAAACGGAACCCAAGGTTCTTAAAACATCATCATAACTCACTGTTACGAATTCTGCTAACTCGGTCCAATCCCAATCTATCGGGTGACATCATCACATCTCAACACAATAATCGATTGTCCATCAAAAGACAACAACCAGTGGAAATACGGAACATACCTCGAGATGCACAATACCACGACAATCATGTCAGTCTAATCCGAGATCAGATCAATGCAATACAGGTACGGTCCTAACACAAGACCTACAAATGCATACTCATATGACCACGTCAATATGCTCAAAACAATAACAACAGTGTATACTCGATGGAAATCCCATGATCTAGCGCCCTCAGCATAGATCCCCTGATGATCCTACTAGATCAACATGAGATGGATAACCAACAATATACATATGCACAAAAACACATATAAAACCAACTATGCGAATCCACATGATTCCATCAACACAATACTGGGTAATCCAACGATCCAACGCCCTCAGCATAGATCCCCATGATGATCCCGTCGGACCAACGCATGGTGGAAAACTCCGTCAAGAATCCAAAGGTTCTCAAGATAGATCCCCATGATGATCCCGTCGAACCAACGCATGGTGGACATCCGACCCAGCGCCCTCAGCATAGATCCTCATGATCCCATCAGATCATTTACAACCTAAACAATATAATTATGCATACACATATGCAACTCAATATGTTCATCAACATGAACAACATATGAATCAAAACATGAACGACACTATGATGAAACAACTAGGACGACTTCATGTTCACCAACATGAATGACAACCTGCATGATCAACATCATTAACACTAAACCGAATCAAACTAAGATACTTGTCCCGAGTTCTTTAGGAGCAATCTCGATGTCAAATCATCACCGGCAATTCCTCAATGCTCGGCGATCCAAACATACAATGAACTATAGATACTCATATCCTCGTCTTTATCATAATGTAACCTCGATACCCGAATATGCCAATAACCAAAATAAATCATATACAGTACGATTTAACTTCTAGAATCGGAAAGACAACATATAATCATTGCTATATGCATTATAAACGAAATGAAACTGAAACCATTCATTAAAAATTATAACTGAGCAAGTAATAACTTGCCTCGATACCGATGAAGTCGTTACCAAATCCATTGCCGTCATCTATAAGTCCCTCGGCCCCGATCAATGCAATCTACGAACATTCTCGAATACGACCGCAAAGCATGGTTCTAATCACCGATCACTTACCACAACCTATGGCAATAATCAACAAACAACAATCCGATAACAATCAATAACCGACATAACCAATCCACAAACCCAACGGTTCTTCGACATCTTGGTTAAACATAAGTCTGAACAATCCAACTCAAACCAGTACAAATTCACAAACACAACACGAAAATACTGCACTGTCTGCCTACTTAGCGCATGTTAAACGCATAACATAGCTTGCGCTAAGTAGCTCCCGTTAGCGTGCGCTAGCCCGTAAGCTTAGCGTGCGCTAATGCTGTACAGACGCATGATTTTCAGATTCCGATCAACATAGGACGATTATCAAGAACATTAAGTGATTCGAAACCATGTTCATAGCTATCAAAACAACGAAGTCCGATATCCTTTAACATATAGGTAATCATCCAACTCTTAATCCAATTCATATATTCACATATCATCTTCTTCCTCAAATATCGACATCATATCATATTATTCAAGAGTTCTTCAAGAACATGAGATGTCCGAAATTACATTCAAAACTACATAGCCCGATGTATATATATCATCATGAAGAAGATATCAATGACATCATCAATAATCAGACCAATCCGTTAACGAGGATCATATCATACTTAATCTGGAATACAACCTCATATCATGATTCATATGAAATCAACATACTTCAGAAATCTTTCTTTCATCGGTTAAACGAAACACAATTCTTAAAGTATGGAGAATCTTAATTATCATCCGAGAACTCTTATCAAAATCCCATTAAATCTCATATAACATCATCACAAGATAATCCAACTCGCTTCCTCACAAGTAATCATCCTTAAAAACGAACCACTATCAAAGGGATACGAAATTACCTTGTATAGATGAACCAAAAAGAAGAACAATTGAACTCCTTTCCAAGAACTATGAATAACTTCAAGAACAAGGCTTCAATCCATGCTCTCCTTCTTAATCTTGTTAAAGATCATCATCTCTTAGTATTTGGGAACCTCAAATACCTCTCAAGGCTTTCTCTATCGGCTCACATGAAGAAAAGGATGGAAATGATGAATAATGACCAACTACACTTATATATAATGTACGTTATAACGTACGTTAACATCTTCATTTAATGTACGTTACATGCTTAGCGTGCGCTAAATGTCTTTGTTAGCGTGCGCTATCGCAGTCCAGAGGCTACTGCCTTACTGCATACAATGATTTACGTACGCAATGCCCATGCAATAGTGTACGTAAATGTCTCTATCTAGCGTACGCAAGCCTTCAGCCATAGCGTGCGCTACTCATAGTTGACTTGCTACAGTCCGCACCTACCCCTGTGTCCCCACATGCCAAAAGTAACCGGACAAAGCCAAGATTCCTTTGGACCGATCTGATTAGCGTCCGCTAACAATATGCATTAGCGTGTGCTAATCCTTCATAACAAACATCCGTTGACCTCGTCGGCACATGCGCCGAAAGTGGCCGGGTCCACACATAGATTCCTTCTGATCTGGTCTGTACTAGCGTGCGCTATCCTTTACCTTTAGCGTGCGCTAAGATTGAATATTAGCGTGCGCTATTCAGGCTATACTTAGCCATTTCCAGCTATTCTTGTCCAACATCTCGACATACAAAATACGAACATACGACATACTGAATACGTACACTTCTTCCAATAATATTCCTATATGATTCACAATTTCCTCAATTACAATTGTTGACCAAGTACGACAATTATACCAATACAGATGTCTCAGTCCTTCTTTTATTTTATTCATACTGTACAGATTCCACGCTGTACAACATAACTCGAATACAATAATATTAAACAACAGTAGAAGAAATCCCGGATATTACAACAGATGTCAAGATATATCTAATTGAGTGAAGTTCCAAAATTTTCAAAAAATAAAAATTTAATTTGGTTTGAGATCTTAGCAAACCACAACTAAATTGACTAGTACTAGTAACTAGTGCTTTTCACAGATTATTGTTTCTATTTTCGTAAAATTATTTATCGACGATCCAACCGCACGGATGTCAATATATATCTAATTTAGTGATGTTTCCAAATGTTCAAAAAATAAAAAATTAATTTGGTTTGAGATCTTAGAAAACCACTACTAAATTGACTAGTTCTAGTAACTAGTGCTTTTCACGGATTTGTTTCTATTTGTGTAAAAATATTTATCGACGATCCGACCGTACGGATGTCAACATATATCTAGTTGAGTGATGTTCCCAATTTTTCAAAAAATAAAAAATTAATTTGGTTTGAGCTCTTAGCAAACTACTACTAAATTGACTAGTGCTAGTAACTAGTGCTTTTCACGGATTATTGTTTCTATTTTCGTAAAAATATTTATCGACGATCCAACCGTACAGATGTCAACTTATATCTATTTGAGTGATGTTCCCAAATTTTCAAAAAATAAAAATTTAATTTGGTTTAAGATCTTAGCAAACCACTACTAAATTGACTAGCTAGTAACTAATGCTTTTCACAGATTATTGTTTTTATTTTTGTAAAATATTTATCGACGATCCAAGCATATGGATGTCAACATATATCTAATTGAGTGATGTTCCAAAGTTTCAAAATATAAAAAATTAATTTGGTTTGAGATCTTAGCAAACCACTACTAAATTGACTAGTACTAATAACTAGTGCTTTTCACGAATTTTTATTTCTATTTTTGTAAATATTTATCGACGATCCAACCATACGAATGTCAAGATATATCTAATTGAGTGATGTTCCTAAATTTTCAAAAAATAAAAATTTAATATTGTTTGAGATCTTAGCAAACCACTACTAAATTGACTACGACTAGTAACTAGTGCTTTTCACGGATTATTGTTTCTATTTTTGTAAAAATATTTATCGACAATCCAACCATACAGATGTTAATATATATCTAATTTAGTGATGTTCCAAAATTTTCAAAAAATAAAAAATTAATTTGGTTTGAGATCTTAGCAAACCACTAGTAAATTGACTAGTGATAATAACTAGTATTTTTCACGGATTATTGATTCTATTTTTCTAAAAATATTTATCGACGATCTAACCGTACGGATGTCAACATACTAATTGAGTGATGTTCCCAAATTTTCAAAAAATAAAAAATTAATTTTGTTTGAGATCTTAGCAAACCACTACTAAATTGACTAGTACTAATAACTAGTGGTTTTCACGAATTTTTATTTCTATTTTTGTAAAATATTTATCGACGATCCATCCATACGGATGTCAAGATATATCTAATTGAGCGATGTTCCCAAATTTTCAAAAAATAAAAAATTAATTTGGTTTGAGATCTTAGCAAACCACTAGTAAATTGATTAGTGCTAGTAACTAGTGCTTTTCACGGATTATTGTTTCTATTTTTGTAAAAATATTTATCGACGATCCAACTGTACGGATGTCAACATATATCTAATTGAGTGATGTTCCCAAATATTTAAAAAATAAAAAATTAATTTGGTTTGAGATCTTAGCAAACTACTACTAAATTAACTACTAGTAGTAGCTAGTGCTTTTCACAGATTATCGTTTCTATTTTCGTAAAAATATTTATCGACGATCCAACCGTACGGATATCAACATATATCTAATTGAGTGATATTCCCTAATTTTCAAAAAAATAAAAATTTAATTTGGTTTGAGATCTTAGCACACCACTATCTATTGTCTAAAAGAGGCATACACAACGCTTTGGGGATAACTCGTTGTATGTAAGTAGTTCAGACAACGTTTAAATTGTTACATAATGTTTTATTTTAAAACTGTTGTGTTAATGTAATACCCGAGATCTTTGTGCCGGATTCGTCGAGTTTTCTGGGTTTTATGGGATTGTCATTGTTCTCATCATTGGAATTTTGTGCCATGTTTGGTTGTGTCTTGTTGGGACATGTGTTTGGAGGCGTTTCAGATCACTTTGTGAGTTTTTGGGGTTTTGTGGCGTAGCGCATGCTAATGCTTGTGGCATAGCGCACGCTACTGTGTTGTGGTTAGTGCACGCTACCGGATGTGTAGCGCACGCTAACTGACAGTCCAGCGGCAGTCCAAGAGCTACTGGACTGGGACTGGGGTCTCGTTAGCGCACGTTAAGGTTAGTAGCTAGCGCACGCTATCGACTGCTTAGCGCACGCTAATCGTTCTTCATAGCGCACGCTACCTGGTAGGTGCAGGTCTGTCCAGGAGCCACTGGGCTGTATCTGTGGCTCGTTAGCGCGCACTACGAGTGTGTGCCTAGCGCACGCTAACCTTGTTAATTGCTGTAGTTCTGAGAGTTGACCTCGTTAGGGCGCACTAATGATGTCTAGTTAGCGCACGCTAATAACTGTCCAGTATAAATACTGGACAGCAGCGTTTAATCATCATTTCTCACCCTTTCTTCGTTTTTGGGGTGGCTGGCGGCGGGAGAAGACGGGGAGCGATTTCTTTGGCCTACTCTACTCTTTTCCAAGGTGGTTTGGAAGATCCTTGTCAATTATATCATCATCCAATCCTTGTTCTTCGTCGGATCGAGGTAATTCTTCCGTAGACCCTAGTTATGTAATTTTGGGGGTTTCTTCGTGATTCTTCGAATTAATCCATGGTAGATGAATTGATTATGGTATTCTTGTTGTCTTGGCCATGATCTTCGATTTTATAACTCATATATCGATTTTTATCACCCGGGACTTGATTTCCGATTTCTTCGAAGGAACCCTCGGATCCTTGTTGTTTTTCCGGTTGATTCGGATTCCGTCTAACGTTATTTATCCGTGGTGATGTTATTTTCGTAGCGATCGTGAGGTTGTCAAATTCTGGGTCGTTTTCGGAAGTTCGAGGGCTAGCCGATCGTGTTCGTTTGTTGTTCCGTTACTCGCAGTGCCGAGGCAAGTATTGTTGGAACATTTTGTTCCATACATATATTAAAAGTGTTTTGATGATTAATGTTGATAAGCAAAACAAAACAACAAAGAGACGAAGCAAGCATCGAAGGAAATGAAGTGCAAAATGCTGAAGAAAAACAAAGCTAACGTACGTAACAGGAACATGTTAACGTACGTAATATGATGAAGCTAACATACGTAATGTATGAGAGATAACGTACGTAACTCAGTTCAAACAAGTGAACGTTGGAGGAGTCAAAGTCAGAAAAGCATGCAACGGATATATGACGTCATCAGTGATGTAATGTTAACGTACGTAACGAAGTCTATGCTAGCGTACGTAACCCAAAATGACGAAACTCCCTGGACTGATTTGTGAAGATGCTAACATACGTAACTAGCCATGGTTAACGTACGTAAAGAGGCTTACGTACGTAATGAAGAGCATATAACGTACGTAATGAGCAGTCTGGCAGCTAACGGCTAGTTTGAGGATGAAGCCTATAAATACCATGCTTATGGTATTGATCAAAAACAACAACTTCAAGCATTATATACATTGATCAGAGAGTGATATTCATTATATTGTTGTTGTAATATTGAGCTTACATTGAGTAATTGAGTGTTATACACAAAATCATACACGAGTGGTAAAAGAAAAGATACGATTGGATTCGGTGTTATTAGGATCAAGGATTCGACTTTGTTAGAATCGCAATTGCTATCTTCGTGAGGTTTATCTAGTACCCATAGAAATCTAGAGCGGTTGATTCCTTGTCCGATAGAAAAGGAAAACGGTTTATCTTGGACCGACACAAAGACAAGTACGAAAGGTTTATCACGGACCGATAGAAGACGTGATTGTAAACGGTTATACTTCGACCGATAGAAGAGAGGCATAGAGGTTGCTATCTTTAACCTATTGAAAAATATAAAGAGAGGACGTAGGCTCGTTTATAGCCGAACCTCTATAAATCCTTGCGTCATTTATTTTCCGCAATTTTATTTACGCTTCCGCAACACGGCGCAATATCCGACCCCGTACCCAACAATTGGTATCGGAGCAGTACTCCAATACGCGGCTTAACATCCGAGGAGAAGATCCAAAATGGCGTTTCAATTTGCTCCTGTCGAAGGCCTTGCTCTCAACCGACCACCATTCTTCGATGGCTCAAATTATTTGACATGGAAGAAAAAGATGTCAATCTTTATTCGTGCCTACGATATCGAGATTTGGAAGATTATTTGTCTCGGCCCGAAGGTTCCTATCAAATTAGACGGTACGCTCAAATCTTTCGAAGAATACGATGATGCCGTTTGGAAAAATGACCATCTAAATTGTAAGGCTACTCAACTCTTATTTTGTGCCTTAAATCCGGAAGAGGTCAATCGAATCTCATCGTGTGAGAGTGCGAAAGAAATATGGAAAATTCTAGAAATCACACACGAAGGGACGACTCAAGTTAAGGAGACGAAAATCAATATGCTTCTCCATGACTACGAGTTATTCATGATGAAAGGTGGCGAGTCCATCACCAATATGCTCGACCGATTCTCGGTCATCACAAATGGACTTGCGTCATTCGGAAAACCATTATCTAGTAGTAAAAAAGTTAAGAAAATTTTACAATCACTACCTAGCGAATGGGACGGCATCGTGACCGCAATTATGGAATCCAAAGATCTCAACACGCTCGATTTTAGCGCCCTCGTTGGTTCGCTAATTAATTATGAGATCGTGTTAAAATCACGAACTGTCAAGCCGAAACCGAAAGAAAAATCGCTAGCCATGAAGGCTAAGATATCGAGAAAGAAGGAAGAAATCCCGGTGGAAGAAAGCAATGAAGAAATGGCATACTATGCCAAAAATATTAATAAATTCCAAACCTTATTAAACCGGAGGAAGAAGGATATCTCGAGCGAATCTAAGAAGTTCGACAATTCTTGTCGACTATGTGGAAAACCAGGCCACTTCGCAAAGCATTGCCGAGCCAAACCGAAAAAGGAGGTTCTTGTGGCAACATGGAGAGATGAAGACGAAGACGATGATTTCATCAATCAAAATAATCTCGCTCTCATGGCCTGGAGTTCGTTCGACGACAGCGACGTCGAAAGCCAAGTAAGTACATCCTCTCGTGATGAAATTTTTGATGCATTTGAGTTATTACATACGGATTTCCAAAATGCTTTATCGGAAATAAAATCCCTTAAGTCTAAGATTAAATCTTTGGAAAGTGAAAATTCCAAAATTATCGAGAAGGGAAAATTTATTGAAATCGATCATTCAAAGTGTATTGAAAATGAAAATATTTTGAAGAATGATCTTTTAAAAGTTCAAGATGAACTAAAATCTTTGGCAAGAAAATTCTCGTGCGGCAATGATAAATTTGAACAAATGTTATGTGTTCAAAAATATACTTTAAATAAAGAGGGGTTAGGATTCAAACCACGTTCGAAAAATGAATCCGTTAATTTTAAAATACCCCATTGCGAAAAGTGTTTAAAAATCGGGCATCATATTTCAAGTTGCAAAAGCCCGAGGCGGACGATAAAAATTAAGAAAATTTGGGTTCCTAAAGGAACAATCGTTTCAAATATCGTCTACGTTTCTGAACAAAAACCAACTATAGGTTGGATCCCCAAAAATTGATTTTTGTTATTTTACTCAGGGGGAATAATTTTTTAAACGGATAATATTTTCAGGGGGAGTTTAATACCCTTGTATTTATTTTTGCATATTTCAATATTTATTGAATTTTTTTTGGCATTTTATTTTTTTTTGATGAATACAAAAAGGGGGAGAGATAGGAGAATGGAGAAATAAGTCGAAAATGTGATTAACCGTGAAAGGGGGAGAAAAATCGAAGAAAATCGATAGCATACAAAAAGAATTAGAAAAACGAATGAGTTGAACAAAAATAAGGAAAAGTCAAAAATGAAGTTGAAGAAAAATGAGGAGACGTCGAAAAGACGATGAAAAATTCGAAAAATTCGAAAAGTTAAAGGAAAGGATAAAGAAGGAGTCGAAAAAGAAATGGGAGAAGAAACTAACGAAACGGACAAAGTCGAAAACTTTGGTCTGTACACATATACATATATTTGTATTTTTGCAGGTAAATTCCATTGACGAAGTGTTGTTTTGTAATCATCAAAAAGGGGGAGATTGTTGGAACATTTTGTTCCATACATAAATTAAAAGTGTTTTGATGATTAATGTTGATAAGCAAAACAAAACAACAAAGAGACGAAGCAAGCATCGAAGGAAATAAAGTGCAAAATGCTGAAGAAAAACAAAGCTAACGTACGTAACAGGAACATGTTAACGTACGTAATATGATGAAGCTAACGTACGTAATGTATGAGAGATAACGTACGTAACTCAGTTCAAACAAGTGAACGTTGGAGGAGTCAAAGTCAGAAAAGCATGCAACGGATATATGACGTCATCAGTGATGTAATGTTAACGTACGTAACGAAGTCTATGCTAGCGTACGTAACCCAAAATGACGAAACTCCCTGGACTGATTTGTGAAGATGCTAACATACGTAACCAGCCATGGTTAACGTACGTAACGAGGCTTACGTACGTAATGAAGAGCATATAACGTACGTAATGAGCAGTCTGGCAGCTAACGGCTAGTTTGAGGATGAAGCCTATAAATACCATGCTTATGGTATTGATCAAAAACAACAACTTCAAGCATTATATACATTGATCAGAGAGTGATATTCATTATATTGTTGTTGTAATATTGAGCTTACATCGAGTAATTGAGTGTTATACACAAAATCATACACGAGTGGTAAAAGAAAAGATACGATTGGATTTGGTGTTATTAGGATCAAGGATCCGACTTTGTTAGAATCGCAATCGCTATCTTCGTGAGGTTTATCTAGTACCCATAGAAAGCTAGAGCGGTTGATTCCTTGTCCGATAGAAAAGGAAAACGGTTTAACTTGGACCGACACAAAGACAAGTACGAGAGGTTTATCACGGACTGATAGAAGACGTGATTGTAAACGGTTATACCTCGACCGATAGAAGAGAGGCATAGAGGTTGCTATCTTTAACCTATTGAAAAAGATAAAGAGAGGACACAGGCTCATTTATAGCCGAACCTCTATAAATCCTTGCGTCATTTATTTTCCGCAATTTTATTTATGCTTCCGCAACACGGCGCAATATCCGACCTCGTACCCAACAAGTATCTTGCCCATACTTTTCATGTTTCGTAGACGGAATCATTGATAAATGATTTTATGTGCAATCCGAATGTTTTAATGAACTTTTCAAAGGATCGGTATTCTTTTGATAAAGGTTTTCCTTCGAAGATAACTCGTAGGCTTTGTGAATAAATGTGTTTTCTGATTATGTGTATCATTGTCGTGTGATGGGAGATATTGAACATATTTTAGTGAATTTAGTAGACCGTAAATAGTTGCCGAGGATTGTGTATTGAGATGTGTGATTGTACGGTGAATATGTGACGTTGTGTGATATTAGTTGTTACTCCTTCGTAAGGAGGTTGGGACACTTGGTGTTGTTTGGCATTGTTATTTGCTTGTCGTTGTGTGACGTTGATTGTGAGTATATGCCGGTTAAAGTGGCCATTCTAGCGAAGTACCTAGCATTTGTATGCATATTCTAGTATTCGAATTATGGCTTCTCGTGGCGTTGTGGATGATATGTGTATGTTCACCTAGGGACGGTCTGACGAGGCCTCTAGGGATACGTATTGCCGTGTGTGTGCGTATCGCGAACTAGGGTTAACCACCCAGGGATGTCCGACGGGGCTCTGCGGGGTACGGAGCCCGTAAGTCTCGTACCAACGGTTAACTTTGAAATTTTTTGTTGGAGAACTGTGATCTTTGGCGCATATTTCGTCTGATTAGAATGGCAGTTCAAATGGTATCGTACTTGGCTGGAATGGCACCAGTAAATGTGTTGTGTGTGATTTGTCCCTTGACTGTGATAATTTGGTAAGGGTACGTGAACCCTGTGGTTGCTCTGTGTATTGTAACTCTGTGGTGTGTTGAGTTTGGCCGTATGGTCAAGTTGCAAAGTTGTGCTCTCTGTTGTCGTTCTGTGAGACTGTTGTCATGGTAATGTTTGACACGGTGTAGTTTATGTCGGGTTATTCTTGTGAGTATTTGATGTGAATAAGTTGATTCACGGACCCCCGTGCTTTTGGTTGGAATGTTATGATTGGGTCGTAGACCCCATATTTTGTTATCGGAATCGTATTTTGAAATAAATGATTTTTGGGCTGTGTCCCTAAGCGTTTCGAAAGGCTTGAAAATTCTTAAACCCCAAATGCTTTCAAAACTCTCGAGATCGTACAATGTTTTGTAAGATGTAAAAGGGTTTTATTCCTATCTTTCATAATTCAAACTGTTTGATCAAGAGAATTATCTCGGGAAGTATATTCATGATTTCTATGTTCTTGGAGTATGATATGTATGGCTTGTCTTTGTATTTATACTTGCACTAGCAAAATAGTGGAGTTTTGCTAACCCCCGAGTATTCGGGGGGTGGATGTCTGTTTTGCGTCCAGGTACTTGCAGGTTGCCGGGGAGCAATTCACAGGATCGTTATGAAGGATGATGGAAGACGGCGATACTAATCACATGAAGACCGAGGTTGGGTATTTGGTGATGTCTTGTTTTGTCCTTCCGTTGTGTTTATTTTCCCCTGTGTGGGAACATTGATTTATGTTGACTCCCGCGTGGGTATGAGTTACGAGAAAGAGTAATGTATGGTTGATGTGTATGTTGTGGTAAAAGACCAAATCAGTCTAATGGTTCGTTATTTAGCCATGTAGGCATATATTGTGTTGTCGTGTTTTCTGTATTTAGCCTGGTAGATCCTCACGAAGAGGGTCTGCGGCGCTGTAATATTCCCGAACGGTTTGGGGGTGTTACAGAATATGATATCAGAGCTTAGGTTACGGAAACCTAGGCTGTCGGGTCTAGTTGTGTGTTGTCGGGTCTTGTCTCATCTTGTCTTGTCAGATTTTGTCTGACTGAGTCGTGTCGCGACGCGTCGTCTGAGGTGTCGGTCGTGATTACTATCGAGGTGCAGCCATCATCTTCGTGCGATCTGTGGATGTAAGTCTCCCTACTTTGTTGCATCTCGTGTTATACGAGCTTGCGTGATTATATGTTATTATGTGGAGGTTAAACGTGCCTCGTGAATACGTACTCCATACTTGTTTGATTCTCGTATTGTGCTAGAATGAAAAGTGATACCGGTGTATAAATGTGTGTATATATTGTGTGAATCGTTTTATTGAATGGCTTGATGTGATCCCGCAAGGAAAGTTTGTCAATGTGATATCTTTCCTCTTGCATTGTAAGTTTTCAAAACTTAATTTTAAGAACCCAAATGAGGTCTACCAAAAATTTACTCGAAACGTGGCTCTTGCTTTTGACTTTTTGATTTCATGATCGTCGGTTCGGAGGTGGATGTCGGTATTATTGTCTGTTCTATAATGCTCAAAATTGTGACTAAGTTGGTGGTGTTATCGTTAAGTCGTCCTGAATGCACTTGTTGCGGGAGTCCTCATTATTGAGAGGTAGGATTTCAGTTTTAGATGTTAATTATCTTTTGACGGATTGCTTGTGTGAAACTATAATTATGTGGGCAGATGATGTTGACGTGTGATTGGATTTGATGGTAATGGATCGTATTTTGATAAAATGGTAAATTATGTCTGTTGTGTGTGTATTCGAAAAACGCTTTTCTAAAAATTTTATAAACTTGAGCAAGTTGTGGAAAATTAAATTTCATAAAGTTTTAACGGTTCGCTTAATCGGCGACTTCGTGTGGACTTTGAAAATCGTTTAAAATTGGCGAGCCGGCCTTGAATTTTCCTAAAGGAACTCCGACGGTATTGAAAGAGTCGTTTTAAAGTATCTTTGAACGTTTTGTAAATTGTTACCGTCGTTGATTATTGTGTAGTGTTGAGAAGATTTTCAGAAATGATTTTTGACGTATTATTGTATTTTCAAATAATTCGAGTACATGATTTCAGAAATCTTTCACACCATAATAAAATTTCTATTTTCAAAAACCAATACAACTTTTTTTTTTTCTCAAAAATATATTGTGAAAGATAAAGAATCTTACTCGATTTAAACTTCAAACTCGGATTTAGAAAAGTTTTCTGTACTGAGTCAGTTATTGTGCATGACCTTGAATCACTCCGAAATGATGATGTGTGGTGGCATAGTGATTTTGATAGTGCCGGTTGTAAGGAAATATTGTTTTGCAAATAATTTCAAATGAGACAGTTAAAGTCCGTTGTTTAAAATTTTTGACAAAAAGCCCGAGGTACCATAAACACTTTCAAAGTTTTATTTTAAATAAACATGCAAATCCAAGGATTTTCAAATGATATCATTTAAAGGAATACCTCGTGCATCTTCTTATCGAGTTGCTATTAGTTGTCTTATGTGATATGTCAAGTCGAGTTGGCAATTTGGTATATTATTTTGCGATGTCGTGCCGTGGTATTGAGTGAGTATCTGCTTGGTATGCCGAGGGGCAAAGGATGCGGTCGTGACCGTGGTACAGATAGTCATGGAGATCAGATGACGGATCGAGAGAAGATTTCTGGGAAGGTAGCTATTCTAGCACTTCGTTCTCGTTGTTTAGGTTTCGGGGACGAAACCTCTTTTAAAGGTGATATAGTGTAATACCCATATTTTCGTTTTCGTTTTGTTTGACTCTATCGACTCGTTGTGTTCGTCGATATTTTCTGGACTTGTTCTACTCTTCACTTTTTGTTGTTCGAACAAGTTGCGGTATTGTTTTGGGTTAATCCAATTGTCGTTGTGACTTTTTTTTTTCGAATTCGGTTCCGCTCCTGTGAATCTTATGTGAATGCACATCTTGTTGTTTTTACCGGATCGTATATTATATCGAGTCGATCTTTGAACTATGGGATGCTATTCGATTTTCGTTATTTGTTATGATTCGTATATGAGTGTTCGACCGTTGTTGTTTCGGTCATTGTTGTTCGATCGTTTGTTGTCCGGTATTCGTTGATCTCGTATCACGATTTTTGAGCGTTTAGATCACTTCGTAATTTCCTTAAGCTCGGGAAATTAACTTCGTTTTCGATCTTCCAATCCTCGTGTTGTGGAATTTCGTATTTGTTCAGCGATTAACTTGGGTTTTGATTGTTGTACTGTTTGGGTTGTTCAACCAAATGGATTTTTGTCCATGCATTTTGTTATCATTCTAAAATAGCGATGTGGATGGTAGCAGCCACGTGCTGCATGTTATTCGTTGCAGGTCGTCCGCGGCGGATAGCGTATGTTATTTGAGACTGTTTTGCGTTGATCGTTTTATATTTTAAGTTTTGGGGACGAATCTTCTTTTAAGAGGGGTAGAATGTAATACCCGAGATCTTTGTGACGGATTCGTCGAGTTTTCTGGGTTTTATCGGATTGTCATTGTTCTCATCGTTGGAATTTTGTGCCATGTTTGGTTGCGTCTTGTTGGGACATGTGTTTGGAGGCGTTTCGGATCACTTTGTGAGTTTTTGGGTTTTTGTGGCGTAGCGCACGCTACTGTGTTGTGGTTAGCGCACGCTACCGGATGTGTAGCGCACGCTAGCGCGATCAGCCGGCGATCAAGAGCTACCGGATGGCGGGGTCTCGTTAGCGCACGTTAAGGTTAGTAGCTAGCGCACGCTATCGACTGCTTAGCGCACGCTAATCGTTCTTCCTAGCGCACGCTACCTGGTAGGTGCAGGTCTGTCCAGGAGCCACTGGGCTGTATCCGTGGCTTGTTAGCGCGCGCTACGTGTGTGTGCCTAGCGCACGCTAACCTTGTTAATTATGGTAGTTCTGAGAGTTGACCTCGTTAGCGCGCGCTAATGCTGTCTAGTTAGCGCACGCTAATAATTGTCCAGTATAAATACTGGACAGCAGCGTTTAATCATCATTTCTCACCCTTTCTTCATTTTTGGGGCGGCTGGCGACGGGAGAAGACGGGGAGCGATGTCTTTGGCCTACTCTACTCTTTTCCAAGGTGGTTTGGAAGATCCTTGTCAATTATATCATCATTCAATCCTTGTTTTTCGTCGAATCGAGGTAATTCTTCCGTAGAACCCTAGTTATGTAATTTTGGGGGTTTCTTCGTGATTCTTCGAATTAATCCGTGGTGGATGAATTGATTATGGTATTCTTGTTGTCTTGGCCATGATCTTCGGATTTTGTAACTCATATATCGATTTTTATCACCCGGGACTTGATTTCCGATTTCTTCGAAGGAACCCTCGGATCCTTGTTGTTTTTCCGGTTTATTCGGATTCCGTTTAACGTTATTTATCCGTGGTGATGTTATTTTCATAGCGATCGTGAGGTTGTCAAATTCTGGGTTATTTTCAGAAGTTCGAGGGCTAGCCGATCGTGTTCGTTCGTTGTTCCGTTACTCGCAGTGCCGAGGCAAGTATCTTGCCCATACTTTTCATGTTTCATAGACGGAATCATTGATAAATGATTTTATGTGCAATCCGAATGTTTTAATGAACTTTTAAAAGGATCGGTATGCTTTTGATAAAGGTTTTCCTTCGAAGATAACTCGTAGGCTTTGTGAATAAATGTGTTTTCTGATTATGTGTATCATTGTCGTGTGATGGGAGATATTGAACATATTTTAGTGAATTTAGTAGACCGTAAATAGTTGCCGAGGATTGTGTATTGAGATGTGTGATTGTACGGTGAATATGTGACGTTGTGTGATATTAGTTGTTACTCCTTCGTAAGGAGGTTGGGACACTTGGTGTTGTTTGGCATTATTATTTGCTTGTCGTTGTGTGACGTTGATTGTGAGTATATGCCGGTTAAAGTGGCCATTCTAGCGAAGTACCTAGCATTTGTATACATATTCTAGTATTCGAATTATGGCTTCTCATGGCGTTGTGGATGATATGTGTATGTTCACCTAGGGATGGTCTGACGAGGCCTCTAGGGATACGTATTGCCGTGTGTGTGCGTATCGCGAACTAGGGTTAACCACCCAGGGATGTCCGACAGGGCTCTGCGGGGTACGGAGGCCCTGAGTCTCGTACCAACGGTTAACATTGAAATGTTTTGTTGGAGAACTGTGATCTTTGGCGCATATTTCGTCTGATTAGAATGGCAGTTCAAATGGTATCGTACTTGGATGGAATGGCACCAGTAAATGTGTTGTGTGTGATTTGTTCCTTGACTGTGATAATTTGGTAAGGGTACGTGAACCCTGTGGTTGCTCTGTGTATTGTAACTCTGTGGTGTGTTGAGTTTGTCCGTATGGTCAAGTTGCAAAGTTGTGCTCTCTGTTGTCGTTCTGTGAGACTGTTGTCATGGTAATGTTTGACAAGGTGTAGTTTATGTCGGGTTATTCTTGTGAGTATTTGATGTCAATAAGTTGATTCACGGACCCCCGTGCTTGTGGTTGGAATGTTATGATTGGGTCGTAGACCCCGTATTTTATTATCGGAATCGTATTTTGAAATAAATGATTTTTGGGATGTGTCCCTAAGCATTTCGAAAGGCTTGAAAATTCTTAAACCCCAAATGCTTTCAAAACTTCCGAGATCGTATAATGTTTTGTAAGATGTAAAATGGTTTTATTCCTATCTTTCATAATTCAAACTGTTTGATCAAGCGAATTATCTCAGGAAGTATATTCATGATTTCTATGTTCTTGGAGTATGATATGTATGGCTTGTCTTTGTATTTATACTTGCACTAGCAAAACAGTGGAGTTTTGCTAACCCCCGAGTATTCGGGGGGTGGATGTCTGTTTTGCGTCCAGGTACTTGCAGGTTGCTGGGGAGCAATTCACAGGATCGTTACGAAGGATGATGGAAGACGGCGATACTAATCACATGAAGACCGGTGTTGGGTATTTGGCGATGTCTTGTTTTGTCCTTCCGTTGTGTTTAGTTTCCCCTGTGTGGGAACATTGATTTATGTTAACTCCCGCGTGGGTATGAGTTACGAGAAAAAGGAATGTATGGTTGATGTGTATGTTGTGGTAAAAGACCAAATCGGTCTAATGGTTCGTTATTTAGCCATGTCGGCATATATTGTGTTGTCGTGTTTTCTGTATTTAGCCTGGTAGATCCTCACGGAGAGGGTCTGCGGCGCTGTAATATTCCCGAACGGTTTGGGGGTGTTACAGTTAATACATCTCACACAATAGTTTTTGTGAAGAAAATCTTGTCTGAGTTTTTGCGGTACTAGTAAAAAATAATATCTTTTATGCCACATGGCACATTAATGAAGTAACATGTGTCTTTCCGGGTATAAAGTATGTGCTTTAGATAACGGTTTTAATGTTCTGTTATTTGAAGCATGATTAAAGGTAAAATATTAAAAAAACACTTGTCTGAGTCATACAACGGTTTTATGAAACATTGTGTGAAATATAATAAAACAAGCATAGTTAAAAACGCTTGTCTTATTTCAACAACGATTTAATGTGGCATTGTCTTAAGCTAATTCCCATAATATATTTTTAAAACGTTGTCTAATCCTCCAAGTTTGCACAACACCACCGACAAAAAGTCTTTTCTAATTGGTTTTTCTAGACAATAGTTTTTAAACTGTTGTAATTTACTTGGATTACACAATACTTTTTCGAGGATGAAAATAAGCCGTTGTCTGTTAATTTCAGCTAACACTTTTTTGGCCGACTGTTGTCTGATTAGTGTTGTCTGATTGCATTTTTCCTGTAGTGTTCTCTTGCATTGATGCCATAGTCCTGTAGCTGTTGCTGCATCTATAAGATTTGCATGCAGCAGCTTCCAACAGCATAATATTCTGACTCAGCTGTAGAAAGCGTGTTGGCCAATTGCTTCTTACTAAACCATGACACAAGTCTAGGTCCAATAAAATGACAAGTCCCACTCATACTTTCCTATCCAATTTGCAGCCTCCGAGATCCGAGGCGCTGTAGCCTACCAAGTCGAATCCTCATTTCTTAGAATACATTAATCCTACACTGATTGTTCCTTTGACATACTTAAGGATTCATTTAGCTATGGTGAAGTGTGATTCTTTAGGTGCTACCTGATACCGAGTGCACACTCCTACAAGAAACTGGATATCGAGGTACAAGAGTGAGCCTATGAGCTTCCTGTAGAGAGATTGATCAACTGGTTTCCCCGCTTCGTCAGCACTTATCTGTGTGGAAGTTTTTATGGGAGTATATGATGACTTTGAAGTGTTCATCCCGAATTTATGAGCAACTCCTTAATGTATTTCTCTTAGTTGATGAATATACCTGTAGGTAGTTATTTAACCTGCAAACCTAAGAAATATCTAAGTTCTCTCATCATACTCATTTCGAATTCACTTTGTATGAGATGAGAGAACATATTACACAGATCAATGTTAGTTGAACCAAAAATAATATCATCTACATATATTTACACCATAAAGAAATCATCACCTTCCATGTATTTTGAAGAGGGTTTTATCAACAACGACTTTCTAAAATCCACTATTGATAAGGTACAATGACAGGGTTTCATACCATGCTCGAGGTGCTTGCTTAAGACCATACAACGCTTTCCTTAGCCTGTATACAAGGTCTCCTCCCTCTGGGTTGGCAAACCCTGGTGCTTGTTCAACATATACTTCTTCAGCTAGGTCTCCATTCAGAAATGCTCTCTTAACAGCCGTTTGATATACGATAAAGTTCTTATGAGCCCCAAAAGCTAGGAATATCTTAAGCTTCTAGTCTGGATAGAGGGCAAATGTTTCATTATAGTCTATGCCTTTTTCCTATCTGTAGCCTTGGGCAACTAGTCTGGACTTGTTCCTTATAACAAGGCTATTCTCGTCCTTCCTGTTTCAGAATACCCATTTGGTTCCTATTACAGCTTGAGGGTTGTTCTAGGGACTAGGTACCGAACATTATTCCTTTCGAAACCATTGAGCTCTTCTTCCATAGATGAGATCCAGTAAGAATTCCTGAGAGGTTCATTTGTCGAGATAGGTTCAGACTCTGCTAAGAATATAGCTTGTGTGCACATGGAAGATCCCTTAAAGTTCATCTTTGGATTTCCATACACGGAATGGAGACTGTTCAGAACCGGATTATATATCCTTTTGTGCACAGAGTACAATTCCTTATGTGCTATGTATTCTTCTTCTGGTGGACACTCCATCATCAACATCACCAATTATAAACTCTTGTGGGTGATATCTTAACCACCTTGTATTGGGATTTAGTTCGGCATCCCTTGATGGGTCCTATTGGGCTGTAGGATCAGCTTCAGCTTCCACAACATCAGCTTCAACTACTTCATATGTTCTTACAATAACAGGATTAATTTCTAGATTAATGACAGGGTCTTCTTGAGGCTGAGAGATTTCCTTGAGAGATAAAGTTTGGACAACTTGGATTAGGTAATCAATTCCTGTAGGATCGCAATAGTGTTCATCGAAGACCACATGGACTGACTCCTCTATTGTTAGTTTCTTTTGTTGAACATCCCAAATGCCTTGCTGATAGAGGAGTATCCAACAAATATACCCTTATTGGATTTCTCATCAAAGGTCTTGAACTGATCCTTCCCATTGTTAAGAACGTAACACCTTCATCAAAAAATGTGAAAATATGCAACTATAGGAGTTCTATTATTCCATACCTTGTATATAGTTTTGTTGTGGTGCTTGATGATGATACAACCGTTGTATTTGTTGCTTCTCCCCAGAAACATTATGGCGACTTGCTTGCAGCTATCATTGTTCTTGTTGCCTCCTTCAGCATCCTGTTCTTTCACTCGGCCACACCATTTTGTTGTGAAGTTCGTGCTACTCAGTATTCATGCTGTATGCCATTGTCTGCACAGTACTGCTCTATGAAGAAATTTATGAATTATGTGCCTCTGTTGGACCCAATGGATACTATGCTCAGCCATTTCTCATTTTGAAGCTTTTTAAGATGCTCCGGCAACTTTGTGGTTGTCGCTTTCTTCTTTCTTAGGAAGATACTCCATGAGTGCCTTGCCTTTCTGACATGGTCCGCAGATGTTGTTCTTATGAAAGGAAACATTGGGCAAGCCTATGACCATTCCCCGTCGGGCCAATTTGTTGATGGTCTTGAAGTTGATGTGAGACATCCTTTGGTGCCACATCTAGCTTTGATCTGCAGTGCCTTTGACAACAAATCAAGGAATTAGAGCACTAGTGGGTTTCCAGTCAGCAATATACATGTTACCTGACCGACTTCATATGAGGACTATTTGTTTGGTTTTTATCTCCTTCACCCTACAGTGATATACATAGAATTTGACCGAGAACTGTTTGTCACAAAACTGGCTAATACTAAGAAGATTATATTGTAGTCTTTCTACATAGGCTACATCGGTGACCTTAAGTTTTCCTACAAGCAGGGTTCTTTTCCCTCTTATTCTTCCTTTTGATGTATCACTGGATCATACCTTTTGACAATGTACATGTATCACTGGGTCCTTGGTTATTAGTGCATTTAGGTACCCATATTTTCGTGAAAACAATGGGTTTGTTGTAGGTTGTGTTAGGTCCTCTTTACGAGATTTACGTGGGGCAGGCATGTAATCACTATAAGCGTTGTTATTATGCATGTAAAATTTATAATTTTGGTCCCATTACGATTGTTGTCTGGGAGGAGGAACCATATTTTTTTGCCTTCTAGATTGCCTTCTAAGTTTCTAGTTGGATTCCAGACTTGCTGTTGGTAGAACTGAGCGGCACCTTGCTTACAAGAAATATGCTTGGGTTCCTGTACCGAGTATTATGGAGTAATGAACTGTTGATAGTACTGAGGCGCAAGTTGTTTATGGTACTTGGGTACATCATTCCTTCTTTTCTGCTGATGATGTTGTTGGTATGCTTGTGGGGCATACTGTTTATAGTGAACATTTCGTCTTAGAGGCTTGTGAGGCTGTGCTTTCCGCTACTTATGTCAAGAACTAGATGGCAGAACGACAAGGGACAACTGTAGCTTTTCCTTTGTAGCCTCTATAGGTGCAGCCTCTGTAGAAGGACTACAATACAATCTTCTTTTATGAACGGGTTCCACTCTTTTGACAAACAACATACTAGTTTTGCCTTTGTTGGAGAACGAGTCATATCCCAAGCCATGTTTGTCATGGACATGTTGTCCAGTGATTAGTATGTCTTCCATCCTCCTAGATGATTGGTCAAATGATTTGAGGATGGTCTACAGTTCTCCTTCTCTTTTCTCAAAAGCTGTATCTTAGCTTCTAGTAGAGCATAATCATTTGTCTTGCATTGATTATGAATTTTTACCTCATTTAGTTCAGTTGCAAGTTGATGATTGATTTCCATGAATGACCTTACTGTTTTTGCAATGTAAAGACATTTTCATAATTGTTTTTCAGCAGGTTATTTTCATCCTTCAGCTATTGATTGGAAAGAGAGAGCTGTAGGTTATTTTGTTTACGCATCTCATGGGCTTTTTGAATGGTCTGGAATTCATTCATCACGTTTTCAAAGGTATGTGATGCATTTATAGGGTTAACTGATGTTGAGCTTATCTCATTCTGTCATCATCATCCTCTTCCTTTGCCATAAAACATATGTAGGCTTTATCTTTGATTTCATCATCAGAGGAGTCACCGTCGATGATAGCCTGTAGGTATTCCTCTATTTTGATGGGTGTGGGTGTGGCTTCTGATTCTCTGATCAGTGCCTTAAGCTTTTTTCTCCAGACACGTCTTTTCTCATCCTTGTCCTGTTGCTCAGCTTCTAGCAACTTCTATACTTGAGGATGAGGCGTCTATTTGCATAGTGTCCTGGTTTCCTACAATTATAAAATAGATTAGAGTCTCCGGATGATAAATAGGGCATTCTTGGCAATGTTGTCCAGATTCGCATGCTTGCGATCGTCAGTTGTCCACTGTTCTCTTTCCTTGTCAATCATTTCTGCATGAGGTTGGCCTTCAATTCTGACAGCTGGGTTGACCTTCATAATTTTGATAGGTCCTTTATGTATTACAAAGATCATTTCTTCGTGCATGGCAGCAAGATGTGCTTCCATCCTGATTCTCCAGTCATTAAATTCGTTAGAAAATATGGGAACTTTATTGATAATTGATGTATCTATGACAATGGTAAGTGCACAAAATGGAGTTTTCAAAATCCAGTGTTTTGGATCTGATTCAAGTTAAAAATCGACGGATTCATTATGGAATCGACCATTATGATACTACTTGTTGGTCACAGTATAATATATTAAAACTTAGAAGGGTGTGGGGGTTGAATATGTAACACCCCCAAATCCACATGGGAATATTAAATGCCGTAGACCCTTTCCACAAGGATCTACCAGGCTAAACATCACAGAACGACCAAAGACTTGACCGTTCGGGTTAAACAATAAAACAAAACGGACCATCAAGTCAAATACAAGTGTACTTCGGGGACCGATGAGGTTGCAGAACATAATCAACAGAAAATAATTCTTTATAACAGTACCCACGCAAGGGTCGAAATACAGTATAGCAGAAGACTAATTACAACTTGACAGTACAACAAGACTGTTCCAACTCTCACTCTTGATTAGTATCGTAGCTCATCATCTCCCATGCCAATCTTATGACAGCTCCCTCGAACTGAGTATACCTGAAATGCATGAAACGCATTTCCCCCATTTAAGGGGTTAGCATTTGAATGGCTAGTACAAGTATCATGCTATATGAAATGTAACAAGCAAACAACAACCACAAATCAGATATGACAATCAACTACCAAAACATTCCCGAGAGGTTTTAGCAAAAAAACAAGCCATGAAGCATTTGAAAATAAAATCATCATCTCAGGATTTGTTAGAAATACGAACCATTAGGACCTCGAGTCCTGGATTTCAAAACCTTTCGAAAATCTTAGGGTCTTAGCCCAAATCTCAAATTGTATTCCAACAATTTATAGTATAAGAACATTTCCATAAATCTCATGGGGCTGGGCCCAACATTCTTTTCTTAAAAACTTTCTTTCAAAACTTTGATTTACAAAACATGATTCATGACACCGTGATCCCTTGTCACGTGTCTCCGTAGGTTCAACGACCTGCACGGACTTAACCAATCACAACAATCAATCATGCTCATGACTCCATGATCTCTTGCCACGAGTCTTCATAGGTTCAACAACCCACACGGATTGAGACAAGACTACAATCGCAACAACCAGTCCCGACACCGTGAACCTGTGTCACGTGTAACCGTAGGTCCCGTCGAACCCGCACGGTTGGATGTACTGGGTCCTGACCCCATGGACCTGTGCCATGTGTCATTGTAGGCCTCGTCAGACCCACACGATTGGACCTCAGCACCATATACTAAGTTCTGATCCCATGGACCTGTGCCATGAATACTCGTAGGCCCCGTCGAACCCACATAAGTGAACTTAGCATTCCAGCACATAACATTCACATTCACATCATACCAACACGTTCACATTGAATAGACTTATTAAACTCTTTTCCTTAATCAGATGAGTTTCTTCAGCTGTATAATATGCAGCTAACAAACCTTAGCTGCAGGTGAGTAGTGCGGAAGCACAGCTAGTGACACTGCAGGTGACTTATGTCAACTGTAAAGACTAAGTAATGTGGAAGACTGTTGACTATTAAATGGAACAGTAAATATGAATGCAGCAGATAGGTATGATGTAATGCAGTAAAACACACAAATACTTATAGTGGTCTCAGAGGCGGGGTAATCCTCTACTAATCCACTTCCTCCAAACCAGTTGGAGATAAATTCACTATAAATTTCAACCAGTGATAAACGTTACAATGATTCAAACCAGTTACAACAGC